>CM051349.1:34379979-36779979 GCA_028015215.1 Gynostemma pentaphyllum | reverse complement strand
AGTGAATGAGATTGAGAAATATTGTTTGGTTTTCTCTCCCAAACTTTGATATGTGATCTCTACTGTTTTTCTGTGTTTCCACTGTGTTTCTACTATGTTTCAACTATGACCTATTCTAAGAGTGAGGGCTCTTATTTATAGCCAAAATTAGAGATTTGTAAAATAGATTGAGATAAGCTTATGATAATAGCAGATAATTCTTAGAGATTAACTCGACCTAAATCAAATAATATCTCTACAAATTTATTTAAATTGTAACACCCCGAAAATCCCAAAACATTGAAATACATAAATCAACAGCGGAAGCAAATAAAATCAACAAAATAGTTCTCTTTATTGAAATCGAACTCAGAAATAGTTCATATCCGATCGGTTTATTTAAATCAAATAAACATCAAAGAAAAAAACAAATTCAACCATAGCCGAAAAGTTCTCAAAGTAAACATTAACTAATGTTTTTATTCAAAACAAAACAAAACATGAAGAAATAAAGTTTTCCCATCATGACAGAAGAAAATGATTCGCTAGCGAGCAAATCCGTACCAACCGGTCACCACATCGAACCGCATCAACCACCCAGTTTCTTCTTTCCTTTACCTGAAAAAAAAAATGTAGCATCATGAGGCTACGCCCAATGAGTAGAAAAATGTTAAATTAAAAATCATGCCATGAGAGATTTTCCTAAGACTTTAAGTCCACGATCGGCCTCACTGACTTCCGAAAACACACTTACTCCAAACACTCAAAATTAGTTCGCAACATTCCAATACTTACATGTATCTCATAATTCTCGTCTTTTCGAAATAAAACCTTCGAAACAGTTTTAAACACTCTTTTCTCAATTTAAAACTTTTCGATTTAAGTATTCTATCTAATACCTCTAATCTTCTCTTTGCCCGCGAACAAAGAAAGACTATGCTCAGTAAGGAACTTAAACACTCTTTTCTCAATTTAAATCCTTACGAGAAATATTCTTTTCCATTGTACAGATGGAATGAACCTGCCCCGTTAAGTGCTATAAAGTTGTGCACAACTTTATAGTCTCCCTTAACGGCAATATTCTTCTTTAAGTAAGGCCTTTACTTAAAGCGAACCTACTATCATATTACCGAGGTATTTGAGTAATATGATTCCTCTTTCTCCACCCAAAAATACTTAATTTGAGCCTAAACCCAAATTCTCACAATAATTCCCTTTTTTAGGCCGAAAATTTCTTAAAATTAAATTCTGGAAAAATTCGCCTATTAACCACTTAAAACCCTTTAAAAACCACCCAACATATCACTTTTGGGTCACTCATAACAATTCTCAAAGGTTTGCAAGTCTAGAAGCAAAACTAGCCTAGACTAGTGTTGTTTTGCTCCTTTTTCGGGCATTCTAAACTAAATTAATTCTAACTAAAATTCGGCGGCGTAACGCCTATAAATCGACTCCCAAAATCAGTACAAAAACATAGAGAAAATATACCAAAGGTCCAAAATAAAATATTAATGACTAACTAACCGCCTAGGCCTAAAATATTGGCTTAATGGGCACTACTTCAACAATGGAGGCAAACATAACCAGCAACTTTAAATCACTTGAAACACCCAAAAACAAGTTTAAACTCCCAATATCGAGTTAATAATCATAAAGAAGTAACTTAGGCTTCACCCGATTTAAGAAAAATCATTTTAAGCATGCTTAGTCCAATTTTAAATCTTTCTTAAACCCACACTTTAATTTCATTAAGAACAGCCCCAAAACCTCATAATATGCATATAAACATCCAATAATACTCTTAGATAAATGAGGTTAACTATTAAAGTAAAAGGAAACATACAATCATTCACAATTTAAAACTTAACATAATTCTACTCACCTTTTGAGCTAAGTTTCCAACCCTTTGAATTCTCTTTTTCCAAAACAATTGAAGCACCTGAAAAGGCACTTGAACCACTTAAAACCTATCCTAAAATACCTAAAATTACAAGGAAAGAAAATACCACGAACGACACGCGAAGGAACGGCCAAAACCGCGCAAAGCAGCCCCTTAATGGGGCTGCCTTGCCCACGGCAGCAGCAGATTTTGCTGCTGCTGCCGCTGCTGCTTATGCAGCGGCACGGCGGCCCTCTTTCGCGGCTTTCCGGCGTGACGTTTGGCGGTAGGTTCAAACGGTAGGTGGGTTTTTTAAAAAAAATCAAGGTTAAGGTTTCTCTAGATTTGAAAAGAAAGGAAATTTTTGAAGAAAAGAATAATGTTTTTGAGAACTTTGATGGGTTTAAATCCATAAAGAAACAGAAATCCAGAAATTGAAAGAAACAAAACCCATTACCTTGAAGCTTCTCTTGGAACAAAAACCCTAACTTCACTTCCAACTCCACCACCACCACCACAATTAACACCTAAACCAAACAAGGAAAAGAATGGTGACAAGAATTATATTCCGGAGTCTCCGTTAACGAAGATGAGAAGGAAAAGATGAAGAAGAAGAAGAAAAGAAACCTACCTTTGTCTCTGCCCCTTTTTTGTACGTGAAAGAAGAAAAGAGAATGTGACCTAATTCTCTTTTCCCTTCCCCCCCTTGTCTCACGCCACCTCCACTTTCTTTCTTTTTTTTTTTTTTTTTTTTTTTTCTTTTCCTTTATCTCCAAAAAAGATAATTAATAATTATATTTATTCCTGAAAATTAAATATAATTACTAAGGCTTATCCAAAATTTTAAATAAATATTATAAGGAAAAAAAATTAATATTTATTTAACTACTTACCAGAAATACGGGACGTTACATAAATCTATCCCAAATCATATTTATCTTTGACCATTTCAAATTAATTTAAAATTAACTACCTATCTCTACAATAATTTATAAAAAAAAAACAAATTTAAATAAAAACTTTTAAAATAAATAAAATCGAAAATTATTTTATATTTAAAATTAAAAGCCAATTTTATTTTTGAAATAAAAATCGTCTTCATCATTTAAATTTAAAACCAAATTAAAATCTAATTATTTTTAAAATATAAGGATCAATTTTATTTTTAAGAATAAAATTATCTCTATTTTTAAAACAATCAAATTTTATTTTTTATTTCAATTTTCTTTACTTTAAAAATGAAAATTAATAAATTTGGCCTGGACAAAATACGGTATCTACACTGTACGTTAAAATATATGATTAAATTTATCTTTCCATTTATTAAAAATTCCACATGTTTGGATATTATGCAAATATACAAACTCACGTGTTCTGGATGTGAGGGGGAATGTGTTGAAAAATATGATTAAATTTGCTCTCATCCATTAATTCAAGTTTCTGGGTCTAATGGTGATTTAACATATTTAATACTAGAGAGAAAGGAAATTTATGCATTCATATATGCCACACTTTCATGTTTATATCATATTTACCCATTTCTATATATTCTATTAATTTAATGATATATCGGTAATGTAAATTTTCAATAATAATTTATCAATAATGTAAATTTACAATAATAATATTAAATTTACATCAACAATATGTAAATTCTAGTATTAAATTTATATCAGTAATGTAAACTTATAACAATAATATATCCATTATAATCAAATTTTCATTAAAAAAATTGTGGGTTAATTATGAAAGAAAGATAGTGATAACTCATGTCTCCATATGCACACATTCTCATGTGCTGGGTAATTTTAATATTTTTCAATCTTTGTGGTTTTTTTGAAAACTAAGTCTCAATATTAGCTATGTGTGATAATAGCCCGAAGAGAAATGAAAAGACATATGGATTAAACTGAAGGGATGATTTACTAAACTAGCGGAAATTTATTTAGTAAACTTATTAACATTTAATAACGGATCTATTAACATCATGCAAATTGTGATAAAAACATGTAGATTCATGCTTAATTTCGAAAATTAAAACCGGAACTTACATTGAGTAAAATATGGAGAATCGGTTGGAGGTTTCTTTACAGCATCAATCCTCAGCAACACCGGATCTTCTATGCTATATCTCGATCGAAAGCAAAACCGACTTGTGGGAATCGAACCGGAAGAACAAAAGAAGAAGAAATTTCTTCTAATATTTTTCCCTAAGGAAAATCGGCAATTGGGCAAAAACTTGAGAGAGAATTTTCACTTTTCTAATTAAAGTGAGAAGTGTATTAAATATGAATCCCAATGGTCATATTTATAGGAAAATATGATATCTAATCTAATTAGATATGCTTATCTCCTAATTATTAAATAATAGAAAAGATAAATAATAAACATAATTATATATATAAATTATTTAGTCTTCGTGCGCTGCGCCCACCATGAATTATCTATACATATATATTATTTGTAAAGATTGAATGCAGACGTGAAGACAAAATAAATTTATATTTATATATATATTTACTTTTCTTTATATAATAATATATATTTATATATTTAAAATTAGAAAATTTCAAAAATTAATTTCTAATTTAAACATATTTAGCCAAAAATTAATATATTAATTATCATTGAATCTTATTCAATTAATTAATTATTTTGGCCAAAACCAATTTGTTTCTTAAACAAATTATATTTAATTCTCTCTAATATTTATTATTAAATTAAATAAACTCATTATTTAATTAATAATACTAATTATTAATTTCCATTTAAATAAACTCATTATTTAAATAATTAATAATATTAACATTAATTCCCGTTCAAATAATTTATTTATTTAAACAATTAATTTTGCCATAAAATATTATAATTGATAATGTTATATTAATTTCCATTTAAATAAACTCTTTATTTAAACAATTAATATTGTATCAATATTAATAATATTAATATTAATTTTCATTGAAATAATCTCATTATTCAAATAATTAATATTGCCTAATTTTAAGTAAAATCAATTACTTAAATTGTTTGTTCTTCCTAAGCTAAATTAATAACTTAGTTTTGCTACAACGATATTTGGGCTAGCATAGGGACCCGATGGACCTATAGATCATGGGCTTAATAATTAGTCAATTAAGTGATTAACTCATAATCAGTTAATTACTTATTATTTAACTATGAATAATTCCACTATAGATTCATAGCTGAACTCCCCTCACTATAGATGAGTTATGTCCATTTAGTTTATCTTTATTTATATCTGTGATATTATCCTTCACGTGGAACCCTCATAATTACAGCGGATAAATTTACCGTTTTGCCCCTGTAATTACCGCTTTATCCTTGTGTTCCCGCTGATTCTCCAATGAACTTTATCTTTAGTCGAACTAGAGATAAGATACTTCGTGATCAATAGAAGTCGTGACGTCACTTGTTCATGTCTCGAATCGGGACATCAAGGGAGTTTCCTAAAGTTCCTAAAATGTTTAGGTATCGGACCGATACCGTTAATTTATAGGAAAGTTATGAATTCCATCTCGTGAAAATGAGTTCCAGGCTACTTATCTAGTCATGTTCCCAAAACAGGAGTGTATTGAGCGTTCTTACAGATCGCTCTCAACTATGTGAATCAAAGAACATAACTCCACAAATAGGAGTCCGCATTTCACTCGGGATTGAGATCTATCACCGGTTGATAAACTTAGTTTGATATTCGATTATTTCTCGTAAACGGTACTAATGAGAAATTTGATCGAACATCGTGGTCCTGTCTTATACAATCAACATTGCATATGATACTTCCATTTCATGTCACCCACATGAATGATCAGGATTAGATCATTTGTCTATAAACAAAATGCGAAGCTATCAACAGTGTTACCAGGATAAGGTTCCCAAACGTTATCCTTTTACTGTAGACATATTTAAGTCACTCATCTCGACTTTAATCCTCTTGTATGACTCACATACTAAGTCGTGATTTCATAAGAGTAACTTAGGGTTTACTATTTGAATGTTTTGATATTTATATATTTCCATATATTCCTAATATCGTCAATTGAATCAATCTAGATAATATAAAGAACTTATGTTTATTTATTTACTTTATTCGAAATAAATTATTATAATTAAATAATTACAAGTTCTAGGACACTATTCCTAACAATCTCCCACTTGTCCTAGATCTTTGGAGATTTGACTTGTAATTCCAAGCCACCTTGGATGACTATCAACTACTTAGCCATGGTAGTCATTTTAATGCTTTATCGAGAACGTTTTCATCTGTTTAGTATGTATTTCTTTTGTCGATGTTAGTTTCATTAAGTTTAATAGATTCCATATTTTATCGACATAAAATAAACTCTATTAATTATTGATTTGAAACCATCATGTTCAACCACCTTTCATTTACTAACAACTTAGTAATCACGCGAATTTAGAGTTTAGTCAGGTAAAAACTCATTTTACTTATACTCAACTCATTTGATGTTTAATTCGCAAAGGTCTTTTGTCGAATTCTTACATGGAAGTAAATTCATGTTCGAATTTGAGCCCGTGCAACTCATAAAATCTCCCATTTTATCTATGTGCACTAACATACTATTTGTAAATTTTATTTTAGTCACATTGGTTCTAGGATTCTCGAAATTCTTAAGCTCCCACTACAAAGTAATTCTCCATTACTTTCATTTGTTTAATGATTACAATTTTATACTTGTTATTATTTCAAAAATAATGTATAAGTATAAGTGACCATTTTTCAACTCCACTATTGAAAATTCGTGTCATTTTTATTTCACTTATTTTTGAACTTTATTCATTGATTTTGAAGTCAATGAGTTTCACTTGGACTTCGAAAGTCCTTTGGTTCGTATTATGACGCTCCCACTCAAATAAAGTTCTATAAGTAGTTTTACCATTTAAACTTTTAAATGACTACTTGTTTTATTGTGAAATAAAATCATTGTAATTCTTTTCTATCTTAAGTATGGTTTAAACTTTTCCAGTATCACTGATTTACTGAACCTTTCTTTGATAATTTGTGAATTCAATTATTCACTAATTATTACCTCCGATTTCTGTTTTGTTTATTCCATATCGTTATTACCTTTAAAACATCCTTTTAAATAACTGAATGTTTGGAATATAAGAAATCGATTTAATGTTTACTTATCACTTAAGTTCTAACATCTAAATGTTCAACTTTAGTGATATTTAAGTCTAGTTATCTTTGATAAATCAAAGATATTTGATTTTACTTATCCCATAAGTTCGTGGATTAATATGGTTATCATCTCAAATTCTTGAGAACCATCTTTAAGAGGTTAATCCTTTTTAACTTATTTAAGTAATTCTAGACTTAAGTATTTAAACATTTTTAAACCTTATAACTTATTTAGATATTTCGGAGTTTAGAATTTGGTTTTGGAATTTATTTGTTTTATACTAAGTATTTTGAATAACCATCCAATCACACTTTGGAACTTTGTAATATAGTTGTAGAGGAATATCTACCTAAATAACTCTTATTTAAAATATTCCCAAACTTGGTTCATACGAAATGAGAACCAATAGTTATTACATAATTCAAAATAAAAACAAATTGATAACTAAACTAAACTAGAAAACTATGGTTTAGGAGGAGAAATATTTTCTTCCCTTTTAGACTATTGTAAAATCGGTTACGAGGAGAATAGGAAGAAGAAGAGTTTTCAATTTCAAAAATTGAAATTAGAAGCTTTTGAATGAACAACCAAGACGTTTGTATTTATACGCAAAACAGTTTTCCAATCGAATTAGGAAATACTATCAAAATAAATACAAGATAAATGCCAAGAATAAAATCAAATTTTATTCCTTATTTATCTTACGTGCCGATTTTATGTGTATAAAATCAATAAGAAAAACTAATTTTTTCTTTGTTTAATTTGTCTTTAGTTAAACATTCTTTTACATATTTATTTTAGACAAAATAATTCAACAATTATTTCCTAAAATATTATATATGAGCCGATTTTGGTATTTAATAATTCAAAGAATTTGAACCAAAATCCATTGAATTCATTAATAGATTCTTCCTTATTAATAAATCTTATTTATTAACTCTTGATATTTATTTAAATAAATCAATTATTAAAATAAAACATCATATTCCGATTTTGTATTTTATTATTAATAAATATTTATTATTTTCTATTTAAATAATCGACATTATTTAAATTAATAATAAATATGTTATTTACTATTATCCTTTTCAAATAATCGCTATTATTTAAAATTAATAATAAATGTTTAATTATTAATTTCCATTTAGGTAAACACATTACCTAAATAATTAATAATTATTTATTAATAATATTTTATTATTAATTTCCATTTAAATAAACACACTATTTAAATAATTAATAATAATATTAATTTCCATTTAAATAAACTCATTATTTAAATAATTAATATCGTCACTTATTTAAGTAAACCTACTTTACTTAAATTATTCATTTTCTTTTCTAGGAAACATGGTTTCATCGTTTAGTTATTTCTTTCCAAGTATAGTGACTAAAACAGATGCTATATTACTGAAATTTAAATAAACCTTATCTTAGTAATCTAACATGCTTTCAACATTCAAATATTCAAAGTTTCGACATATAATTAAATATGATGCATGAATGCGAACATATTAATGAACAGAAAAGCCCTAAAACATGTTACTATGTCACGATATTTTAATGATACCAGGTGAAGTGCCGTCGAATGATAGGTCGGTTACCATCATTAAAGCGAGATGTCACTCGAACAATTGACAACTCCAGAATAACTCATATTCCTATGTCATTGTTTACCGTGTATTTGGTCAAGAATTTCGATAACAAACTTTATCAAATTTCTTTTTAAGTGTGACCCACTAATTTAGTCTTTTAAATAAAATTGAAGAGTGTCTACGAAGTGTAGATTCGGTCTTCAATCAATCTCATTTAAAATTCTTTATCCCTTTCAGGAGACCCAACTTGATATTGATTTATACAATAAACCTTCCTATGGGAATGAACACTGCAGCATGTGTTACAGAGGCCATGTATAAATCTCACGTTTGAGCCCATTAGTGGAGACCATAGGATACATTGACATGTTTCCTTCTCCCACTTAATATTTTGAGTTAGGGTTTCAAAACTTAGACTAATTCAGGCTAACTCATTAATCCAAGTTTTAATTAACCTAATCAACTTTAACTCTTAAATTGGTTAGATTAATTTTATAAAGTGATTGTTCAAGTTTTCCTAATTTAAACTAATCACATTATGCGCCGTCTTAATAATTTTGATTTATTAATTTGAACTTTTCTCCCGGATCGCTCCCCAGGCTAGAGGCGCTCCGTGTTAGGGGAACTTTATGAAACCTCATCGCGGCAGCGAGCTTTGCCGGAGATCCGTTCAATTTAATTAATCTCAATTATTAATTTTTAATTAACCCTTAATTAAAAGTTTCTATTTGTTTATCTTATATGGATTTTGGCCCAATTGTTTAAACAATAATTCCATATTACAAATAATTCATTTAGTTTCTATTCAACTTTTAAACTAGATTTAACTTTTGAATTTTAACTAAATAAGCATGCTTTTAATTCTAAAACAATTAGAATATAATTTTCGATAATAACATTTATAAAATAAAATTATAGCATGCTTCACATACATTAGCATATAATAACACATATTATATCATGATGCATGTATGTACAATTAATTAAAATCATACAACCTATGGTGTGGGATTTTCTACATGACATACTCTTATGCATGAATATTATTTAAAAACAATTATATCATACATATAAACAATTTAAATAATAAATAGCTAAATTGACCGGTATTCTTGGCACTATTTCTAAAACAGAAAATTAAATTACAACTTAATTAAATCTTCCATTGTAGATCTTGAGGCTTCATCTTTCTCTCTCCTCCATGGTGTAGGCGTGGGCATGGGTATTTATGGGGCAAATATTATCTCCTTAATATTTCCATAAATACTTGTTTTAAAATAATTATCTTTTAATTATATGGAAAAATAAAGAAAATATTTTCCATGTAATCTTATCTCAATTTCTAAATTTATAATTTAAGATAGAGATATAATCTTTAAAAAGATTTTATCCTTATCTTAAATATTTAAATTTTTAAATTGAGATAACAAGATAATTATGTTAAAATATCTTACCATCTCTTTACCTTATCTCATCCTTGGGCGTGGGCATCATGAATGATAGGGAAAAATTTTCTTCTCTTCCTCCCTTGGTGTAGCCGATTTTACCATCAATGGGTATGGGAAAATTACAAATTTTTCCTATACCCTAAAATTTAGGGTTTACAAATTTTCTACTAAAATTTAAAAATCCTAAGTGCCTCAAGAATACCTAAACAGTCAATAAGCAAACCTCCACAATTTATATAAACATACATAAAACAACCTTTTATGCAACCCACCAAATTTTCGAAAAACACAAATTTGCATGATAATTAAAATTAGCTCTGATACCAATTGAAGGGATGATTTACTAAACTAGCGGAAATTTATTTAGTAAACTTATTAACATTTAATAACGGATCTATTAACATCATGCAAATTGTGATAAAAACATGTAGATTCATGCTTAATTTCGAAAATTAAAACCGGAACTTACATTGAGTAAAATATGGAGAATCGGTTGGAGGTTTCTTTACAGCATCAATCCTCAGCAACACCGGATCTTCTATGCTATATCCCGATCGAAAGCAAAACCGACTTGTGGGAATCGAACCGGAAGAACAAAAGAAGAAGAAATTTCTTCTAATATTTTTCCCTAAGGAAAATCGGCAATTGGGCAAAAACTTGAGAGAGAATTTTCACTTTTCTAATTAAAGTGAGAAGTGTATTAAATATGAATCCCAATGGTCATATTTATAGGAAAATATGATATCTAATCTAATTAGATATGCTTATCTCCTAATTATTAAATAATAGAAAAGATAAATAATAAACATAATTATATATATAAATTATTTAGTCTTCGTGCGCTGCGCCCACCATGAATTATCTATACATATATATTATTTGTAAAGATTGAATCGCGACGTGAAGACAAAATAAATTTATATTTATATATATATTTACTTTTCTTTATATAATAATATATATTTATATATTTAAAATTAGAAAATTTCAAAAATTAATTTCTAATTTAAACATATTTAGCCAAAAATTAATATATTAATTATCATTGAATCTTATTCAATTAATTAATTATTTTGGCCAAAACCAATTTGTTTCTTAAACAAATTATATTTAATTCTCTCTAATATTTATTATTAAATTAAATAAACTCATTATTTAATTAATAATACTAATTATTAATTTCCATTTAAATAAACTCATTATTTAAATAATTTATTTATTTAAACAATTAATTTTGCCATAAAATATTATAATTGATAATGTTATATTAATTTCCATCTAAATAAACTCTTTATTTAAACAATTAATATTGTATCAATATTAATAATATTAATATTAATTTTCATTGAAATAATCTCATTATTCAAATAATTAATATTGCCTAATTTTAAGTAAAATCAATTACTTAAATTGTTTGTTCTTCCTAAGCTAAATTAATAACTTAGTTTTGCTACAACGATATTTGGGCTAGCATAGGGACCCGATGGACCTATAGATCATGGGCTTAATAATTAGTCAATTAAGTGATTAACTCATAATCGTTAATTACTTATTATTTAACTATGAATAATTCCACTATAGATTCATGCTTGAACTCCCCTCACTATAGATGAGTTATGTCCATTTAGTTTATCTTTATTTATATCGTGATATTATCCTTCACGTGGAACCCTCATAATTACAGAGGATAAATTTACCGTTTTGCCCCCTGTAATTACCGCTTTATCCTTGTGTTCCCGCTGATTCTCCAATGAACTTTATCTTTAGTCGAACTAGAGATAAGATACTTCGTGATCAATAGAAGTCGTGACGTCACTTGTTCATGTCTCGAATCAGTACATCAAGGAGTTTCCTAAAGTTCCTAAAATGTTTAGGTATCGCACCGATACTGGTTAATTTATAGGAAAGTTATGAATTCCATCTCGTGAAAATGAGTTCCCAGCTACTTATCTAGTCATGTTCCCAAAACAGGAGTGTATTGAGCGTTCTTACAGATCGCTCTCAACTATGTGAATCAAAGAACATAACTCCACAAATAGGAGTCCGCATTTCACTCAGGATTGAGATCTATCACCTGGTTGATAAACTTAGTTTGATATTCGATTATTTCTCGTAAACGGTACTAATGAGAAATTTGATCGAACATCGTGGTCCTGTCTTATACAATCAACATTGCATATGATACTTCCATTTCATGTCACCCACATGAATGATCAGGATTAGATCATTTGTCTATAAACAAAATGCGAAGCTATCAACAGTGTTACCAGGATAAGGTTCCCAAACGTTATCCTTTTACTGTAGACATATTTAAGTCACTCATCTCGACTTTAATCCTCTTGTATGACTCACATACTAAGTCGTGATTTCATAAGAGTAACTTAGGGTTTACTATTTGAATGTTTTGATATTTATATATTTCCATATATTCCTAATATCGTCAATTGAATCAATCTAGATAATATAAAGAACTTATGTTTATTTATTTACTTTATTCGAAATAAATTATTATAATTAAATAATTACAAGTTCTAGGACACTATTCCTAACATAAACAATGACACATGGTGTTAACGATGACAAAAACAAGAAGATAAATGCAAAATACACCCCCCACACTTTGGGTTATTGTTAAAACATACCCCTGCACTATTTTTTTTGTCAAAAAATACCTCTGCACTTTAGTAAAATTGCAAATCACACTCTTCAATCGATTAGTTTTAAAATAATTATGTTCTACGTATGTCGTGTATTATGATTTCATGAAAAATAACAAAAAAAGATTGACAGGTGTGTAAAATTTTAGAATAAACTCTTATGTTAATAAGTTGTAAAACCTATAAATCACACTCAAATGTTCAAATTTTTCAAAATTTTTAGTTGTTTTGGAAAACATGGTATGCGTCAAATATAGATGTGACTAAATTTCGTTAAAACTAATCGATTGAAGGGTGTAATTTGTAATTTTATTAAAGTGCAAGGGTATTTTATAACAAAAAAAAGTGCAGGGGTATGATTTAACAATAACCCAAAGTACAGGGGTGTATTTTGCATTTATCCCAAAAAAATCATTTTTTACCCTAAATTTTTTGTATCTTGTAGTGTGTGTTCATTTAGACCTTAAACTTTTAATCTAATCGATTTAAATTCTAAACTTTATTACATGGTTTGATTTAATATACCCACATCAAAATAAAACAAAATATTGTTCAAAATTCAATTAGTAACACTACAAGAAATTAGAGCAATGCCGGCGAAAATTTTCGCCGGAATTGCCCATATTTTCGCCGGTATAGGCTAAGCCGGCGAAATTTTTTCGCCGGGTCATTTTGCGGGTAAAGGACCGTCGTTTTAGGCTATGCCCGCGAAATTACGATTTTGCAGGCATAGGTAAGGCCGGCGAAATATTTAACTTCGCCGGTATAGGGTTTAAGTGGGAATGCATTAACGCTAATCTTTGCCGGTGAATTTCGCCCGCATAGATAGGCTATGCCGGCGAATTTCGCCGGCATATATAGGCTTTGCCGGCGAATTTCGCCGGCAAAGCCTTTTTTTTTTTTTTAATTTTAAGTATGCTATGCCGGCAAAATTCGCCGGCATATACATTAAAAACGTAGTTTTTAAAAAAGGGTTTTGCCGGCGAATTTCGCCGGAAAAACCACTGTAATATTTGAAAATTTGTTTTTTTACGATTTCGAATTATTACATTTCAAATTCCTGTATTTTCAGTCAAATGGAAAACAAATTCCACGTATCAAAATGCATATACCATTTATATCACATACAAAACGTCCATCTAAATTAGAAAGTGTGTCCAAATACAAAAAAAACATCAAAGTGTTCAAATACATAGTTTTTACAAAACTATCTAATATATACTAATCACGTGCACTACTATCCGGAAATGAAGAAAAGTAGTTCTTCAGGTTGGGCACATCTTGTGCAAGACTGTCATACTTTCCCTGGAGGTCTTTGTAATTACCTCTAAGTTCATTGCACTCTCCTTTAAGTTCATTGCACTCACTTCTAAGTTCCTTGTTCTCTGTCAAAAGCATCTCCACTCTCGGATCTTCTGTGGCGCGTGAGCGGCTTGGTCTTACAGTAGAAGAGTCCCTAGAGTGAGCAGGTCCCGCCCCTAAACCTTTGATATAGCCAGATCGATAGCCTCGCACTTTCTCAATGATCTCGACACTAGTTAAGCGCGGTTGGACCTCTCCATCCACCTCCATATCAGGGGCGACCATCAAATCACACATCATGTTCTGCACTTATTACAAAGAACATACAATTTATAAATAATACATACAACATAATCTTATACTTAACTTTTAATGTCTTGTGACTTACATATTCTTTCTCTGCCTCATCATTGATCCAATCACCTTTATCATTAGTGTGCGTGACACGAAATAGATCAATTTCATTGAACTCTTCTTCATGATCTTCGTCTTCCGCTTGCTTTAAAAAAAACGAGAATGATAAGAAATTGGAGAGTACTAGTATATGAAGTTGTTTCAGTACCTTCCATATCAAAACTAAACATATACTTACAAAATCCGTCATGACTCGCACATGTGACCTTGAGCCCGTCTTGTGATTGTATTTCATTTTTCCCCGATTTTCGACATTTGCATCCACGATGGCCTACAATAAAGTCAAAGAAAAAATACAATATTATTAAGTTATACACAAAAGCCTATATATGAAGAGGTTATGTGTTAACCTTGAACTTCGGTGTCTCCCACATGTCACATAAAAACACCCAATCATCCCTGTTCTCTACTTGTTCGTGGTTTGATGCACGTGCTACTTGAATGCCATCTTTCGCTTTAATCTTCTTATAGTGTCTGTGCAACTTCCCACGAAACTCATTCAAAGCCAAGGGCATCTTGTGATTAAGATAAACAGTGACAGCCTCTCGAGTAGGGTCGAAAATAAAGTTATCCTATGTCATAAAGAGTGGAAATGAGTAATGAATTTTACAAACTTTGGACGAACTAATAAAAATGTACTTACCAAAAAGCTTGTGAATTATATTGTCCTTGTGCTTGGGTAACAAGCTTCCATTTAACAATACGACGAATGGGAATATAACCTCGACAAAGAACCCCGATCTCATTGATGAACAATGTCGCATTTGCACCCACGGGCGCACATAACTTATCGGGGATGTCCACATGTAGTTTCCCTCCATTGTTTCGAACGGCCTGAGCAAGTGCTAGGCTTTTGGATGGACCTCGGCGCTTTGGTGACTGTTAACCTGTTCAAAATTCAAATAAGTTATACATGAGAGTTAAAAATCTTTGAAATGTATGCAAGTTAATAAGTACACGCAGGAGTACTCCCTCCGGCCTCATGATCAGTCGTACTATGTGGGTGTAACGCAGGTACACGGGTCTTGCACGGACCAAGAGGAGGCCTGAATATGTAAGAAAATGAAAACTCACAATATATACATTTCGTAAGTAAGACGTATGCCTACATTAAGTAATTATAAAAGGCATTACCTACAAGTACCTAATCACTAAAATCAGATTCCGATGTTACTATGTTTGCATCTTCTTCCGCAATGAAATCATCTTCATCGTCAATGAAATCATCTTCTCTAGAATCATTATTACCAATAGCTCGGTCCATAACGTCGACATTTACCAAGTCAGGTGGTACGTCTTTCCTTAACATAACGATATCATCCACAGTATCAATAACTTCCGTCTCAAGCGGTCCAATATTAAGGTCATATTCTTCGGCTTCTTCATCACTATCTATCTCTGGAACGTCCCAAATTTTTTTTGGTTTCAAAGATTGGACCACTCGCCATTCCCCACCGTATTTTAGGTCTTCCAAGTATAACACTTGTTCAGCCTGAATGGCAAGAATGAAAGGTTCATTCACATACCACCTACGGGATAGATTAATGGACAAGAAACCAAGGTCGTCATGGATTCTATGGGAGGATGTGTCTATCCATTCACAATTAAATAAAATAACTTTGTTCCCTCCTACATATGTACACTCTAAAACCTCGCTTAACAATCCATAAAACGATATAGAACCTGGGTCTCATGTTCCCCTGGAATCGAAACACCGCAATCGTGAGTAATACGAGCGCTTGAACGATCTATTGTGTGAAAGCGCAAACCGTTCACACAACATCCACTAAACGAACGGGCTCGATTATCTGGTCCTGTTGAAATTGCATAAAGATCCTCACTAAGTTTTCCCGCATTATGTAGTTCTCGTGCCTGTGACATAAGCATATGATTTGGATAAAGTTGAAACAAATTTTTGGCTACACTAATCATGAAAAGTACACTCTTACATGACTTTTGAACCATTCTGGGAATTGTGTCTCTTGACGTGTGTATATATTTACACTTGATCTTTCACTTTGAAGGATGTCAAAATGCTTCCTATATAGTGTAAAGCTAGTATATTAAAGGCACGTTACATGAACATTGAAATAAAATTTTATACATGTAAAATTAAATACACGTACCGAATAAATGGTAAGACTTCGTCACAATTGTTCAAAATGTACCAATGTGCTTTGTTCATTTCATCTCGTGATAGATGTCGAAATATAGACCTCCCAATTGGCCGAGCTTGGAGTTTAAAAACAGAAATACCCCGTTTTGCATGATTTATTGATGACCTTTCATCGTTCCGGTCAATCCTGTTATGCCTTGTCTCAATGTTTTCCAAATACATAGAACAAAAACTTATGGACTCGTTTAGCACATATGCCTCAGCAATTGATCCTTCTGGTCGCGCTTTGTTCCTTACATATTGTTTTAATATTCTAAGACTACGTTCTATTGGGTACATCCAATTATATGTAACAGGCCCAACTATTTTGGCTTCATATGGCAAATGTACACACAGGTGAACCATGACATCGAAAAATGCCGGAGGAAAAATTCGTTCAAGTTTGCATAATATGGTGACAATGTCTCTTTCCAACCTATCAAGTTCTTCAACCCGAATAACCTTTGAACACATAGAACGGAAAAAATTACTAAACTCAGTAATGACACGATCTATATTCTTATCCACAAAACAACGAACAGCTAGTGGTAACAGACGTTGCAATAGAACATGTGAATCGTGACTCTTAAGTCCAGACAATTTTCCAGATTCGACATTGACGCACCAAGATATATTTGATGCAAAACCGTCGGGGAATCTAACACCTTTCAAAAATTTACATGCCTGAACTCTTTCTTTAGAAGATAAGGTAAAAGATGCCAAAGGTTTAACAAACTTAGTACCGGCCTTGTATACATGCAACTCTTTCCTGATTCTCAAATCTTGCAAATCTAACCGTGCCTTTAAGGTGTCTTTGTTTTTCCCTTCTATTGAAAATAATGTCCCTATCAAGTTGTCACAGACATTCTTTTCGATATGCATGATATCTAACTTGTGGCGTATAAGTAGGGTTGACCAATTTGGGAGATTAAAAAAGATACTCATCTTCTTCCAGTTATGATTGTTTTCAGGTTGTTTTCGCTTTTTGTCAAAGTTGATAGGATTCTTACCTGCTTTAACAAACTGTAAACGACTTACTTCAAATAATATCTCAGAACCGGTCTTAACCCTAGGTTTATCTCGTAATTCATGAAAACCATCATGTAACTTACTTCTACGCATTACATGATCCAATGGTAGATACCGCCGATGACCCATATAACAAACTTTACTTCTCAACCCTCGTGACGAAGTATCATCTAGGCATAAAGGGCACACCTTATATCCTTTAGTGCTCCATCCTGACAAATCACCATATGCGGGAAAGTCATTAATCGTCCACAAAAGTGCATCATGCATTTGAAAGAATTCAGATTGTGAACTATCAAATGTTCTAATCCCCTCATTCCACAACTCATACAACTCCTCAATCAATGGCTCTAAAAACACATCAATGTCTTGCCCCGGTGATTTTGGTCCAGGAATAAACAATGACATAAAGAAACTAGATTCTTTCATGCACTTCCAAGGAGGTAAATTATACGGAATTAACATAACAGGCCACATGCTGTAAGATGTGCTCATGTTACTCGACGGATTAAAACCATCTGATGCTAGAGCTAAACGCACATTTCTTGGATCAGACGCAAACCATGGATATGTTCGGTCAAAATGTCTCCAGCCTTGTGCATCTGATGGATGTCGAAGCACACCATCTGTTTTTATCCTCTTATCTTTATGCCATCGCATATTAGAAGCGGTGTGTTTAAAAGCAAACATACGTTGCAACCTACGCTTAAGTGGGAAGTGACGCAATACTTTATGAGGAACTTTCTTACTCTTCCCATTTATCACCTCTTTATAGCGTGATTCTCCACACACCGGACAATGCTCACAATCAGCAAACTCTTTCCTATATAATACACAATCATACTTGCATGCGTGAATCTTTTCATAACCTAAACCCAAGTCACTAAGCATTTTTTTACTAGAGTAATATGACCCCGGTAATACAGAGTCAAGTGGCAATGCTTCTTTCAACAGTTTCAGAAGCATATCGAAAGACTTGTTGCTCCATTTGTTCAAAACTTTTATATGCATCAATTTCACCACAAAATTTAGAGCAGAAAACTTTGTACACCCGGGGTATAATTCTTTTCCAGCTTCACCTAATAAATGTGAGAAATCATTATCTGTGGATATATCATTCTCAACATTCTCATGTAACGGGGCTCGTATCTCCTGAATAACTTCATACATTTCACCCACCCTCTCATCATTAGAATTTCCCCCTACATCCTCATGAACTTGTGATGTACTTCCGACGTAACTCGTGAACCCCTGAACATCTGCTTCTTCTCCATGCAATACCCACCGAGCATAGGTCGGAGACATCCCATTAATATATAGATGTCGTTCTATACTATCAATTTGCCCAAATACAGTGTTCACACATTTCATACAAGGACAACGAATCCTCCCATTTTCATTGACAACGATCCTCACTACCTCTATGAAAGACTTAATACCTTTGACATATTCAGTACAAAATCTGTCCCTAAGTACTATCCAACTCCTGAACCATAACCCAATAAGTAATAAAGTTAGGTTGCTACCTAACGTGACTCGATAAACTAATTCTAAACAATGACTATGGTAGGTAAATAGAAATTCATAACAATAAAAGATGACAAGTTTATATGTGTGTGGCTAACTTTGCTGCAGGTTAGTCACACCTAAGGTTTATGCATGAACAATTAAATAAAGTATATCGGATTAAGTGTGGCTAACTTGTTGCGAAGTTAGCCACACCTAAGGTTTATGCATGAACAATTAAATAAAGTATATCGATTAAGTGTGGCTAACTTTGTCGCAGGTTAGCCACACCCAAAGTTTATGCATGCACAATTAAATAAATCCTATCAAATTATGTGTGGCTAACTTGCTCGCAGTTAGCCACACCCAGGGTATGCATGAACACTTAAATAATGTAGAACATATAATCTATATTAATATATATATAAATAACAACTATAATATAATATTATATGATAATTAAGTATGATGAGAACTTGAAAATGTACCTATCATTGCTCGCCATATTCGTTGTTTGTCAAACTATAAGTAGCTTGTTGTGAACTACAAAAAAAAAAAAAAAACAATCGTAAGTAAAAAGAAATTAAGATATACAATTTAATTTGGATCAATTAGAGTAATTCTTCAATCAACAAAACATAAATTTCATGGAATTAAAACTAAAATAACATTCAATATCAAAATTTTCAATATGGAATAGAAAAGTGAGTAACTTTGGCTTACTTCTCTCAACAAAGAAAGCATATATGCATTAATACAATCACATTTAATTCTCTCAACAAAAATAACATTCAAATTTACTTATCTCAATAAAAATAGCATGAAAAACTATACAAAAAAATAAAGAACAACCCTTTAAAAAACTCATGTTCTTAAAATCCTAACAAAATAAACACATGAATACAATGAAATTTTAATCAATTTACACTAATTAGTATTTGAATAAAAAAATTAGCTAAAAAAATTCCATGCCCTAACTTTTCTAAACTTTTGAAATTGGAGATAAACCTTATAAAAACTACCCTTAATCTTTAAAATACCTAGCTAAAATGAAATATACGAAGAAAAATGACCTGAAATCCGATGAGAAGCGCCAGAGAAGACGAGCCACGGTCAGAATCGCCGGAAAGGGGAGAGGGAAAGCAGCAGCGAGAGAAAGGGGAAAAGGGAAATGGGAAAGAAGAGCTTCACGCTGGGATTTTAATTCCCAGGGGCAAGGCCGGCGAAATTATTTCGCTGGCCTTGCCACACGCGGCTCGATTCGCTTAAGTCACAAAGCCGGCGATTTTCGCCGGCTTTGATACTTTAAAAAAAAAAAAAAAGAAATTGCAAGGCCAGCGAAAAAATGATTTCGCTGGCCTTGCCCCAAGAGATAAAAGTCTCATTAACAATGCCAGCGAAATATGAATTTTCGTTGGCATTGCAAATGGCAAAAGCCGGCGAAATCTTATATTTCGCCGGCTTTGCCAGAAAAGCCAGCGAAATTTTGAATTTCGCTGGCTTCAATTTAAAATTACCGGTGAAATTAGATTCGCCGGGAAAGCCACTTTTTTTTGTAGTGTAAATCACCAAAAGATCAAGATAAAACATCTAACCTAATCATATAAAAACGTCCAATACAACTATAAAAAAACTCATATCACAGTTCCAAAATCAAATGGTACAAAAAAATGCGAACCTGATAACAAAATAGTCAAATCAAGTCGTAAAAATATTCCACACGAGTATTAAAATTAAATTCTAAATAAACAACTTCATTTAGATATAAAAATGTTCACGTCTAACTATAAATCTCAAAATTTTGATAGTAAATTTTTAATAGAGAGTATAAATTGAACAATTTGTTAAAGTTTATGGTGTAAATTGTATTATTCAATAAAATTCAGAGTTTAAATTGGTTAGATTAAAAGTTTCGTTTTTTCTATAAAAAAATAAAGGGTGTCTAAAAAGGTTTATTAACGGCTCTTACAAAAATAGCAAAATTAGGTCCAATATTTATAAAAATAGCAGTAAAAAAACTTATTTGTAAAAATAGCAAAAAAACTCAAATTCGCGCCTAAAATATTATAAAATTGCCACTAGTTTTGCATGAGTAATCAGTGATTTTCTCAAAAGTAATCAGTGATTTCCACACAAATAATCACTGATTTTACTGATATCCTGATATTTTGTGCATGAATCACTGATTATCTTATAAGTTATCTCTGATTTCTCGGATTCACATAAATAGGGGTTTTAAAAAAACTGCTATATTTACAAATACCTTTTAAAAATGTTATATTTATAAATATTGCAGAAAATTTTGCTACCCAATGAAATTCCTTTTATAAAATCATGATCTACCTAATTTTGAATTATAACCTCATAAAAGTTAAAGACGATATTAATCCTATAAACTAAAATGAATATTTAATTCAAACAAAATGAGATCCGACCCTAGAAGAGTGAAATCAAAATAAACACACCCGTTGGAGTTTATTAGAGAATGTGACCACATGTAATTAATATTAAATATAATTAAAAAAAATTATTGGGTAGCAGATTTTAATGAATATTTATAAAAACAGCAGTTCTAAAAACTATAATAATTTGTACTCTGTTAATCAATTTTGGTAGTGATATTTAATGTGTATATAAGTGATAAATTAGTGTACAAATATGTAGTTCAATATTTATCACTGATTTACCCAATTAAAATTTACTATATTTACAAATATTACTAAAAAAAACTGCTAGATTTGCAACTACCCTAAATAAACTTAGAAAAAAAAGTATATAAAAAGGAGAAGAAGAAAAAAACATTATGGTAAAAAATAAAAATAAAAATACGAGAAGTGAAGGTACAATTAAACACATTTTTCAAGAACATTAGCAGAGACATTTGCTTGAGTGAAAGGATCGTATGGTCAGCATCCAAACCCACTGACTACTTTTAAAAGATCCCAGAGTGGTAAGTTAGACAAAATATCAACAATTTTCCAAAAATGTCAGTCCTTTTTTCAAAGTTTGAAGAACAGATTTGATGGATTTTAGCTGTCTCTCTCTCTCTCTCTTTTTTTTTTCCTTTTTAATAATAATTTTTTTTATTTTTAAGTCTATTTAATCCAAGAAATATGATTCACAAATCACATAATTCCAACCCATGAACGTGCTATTCATTTATGATGTAAAAATTCGGTCTCTGGCTATTTTGCTATTACACATTCAAAAAAACCTTCGTACCTTAACTTTTAATGTCTGAGGCTGTGCTGAAATAGACATTACATGAGGCCTTTGTCTACTCACATATTTATTATTAACCTTTTCGTTAGAGAACAAATATAAATCAATTTTTACTTTTCAGATTGCTTGCGAGTTTGCCTCTTCAACATTTCTTCTTTTTCTTTTCTTTTTTTCATTGAATTGGAAAAACCTAAAATAAAAAAAAATAATTGGGGAATAAGATTCGATTCCCTCCTATTTTTATCACTTTGTTTGAAAAGTTGAGATGAATCTTCCATATCTTCAATTGGGGTGTGGTTATTTGGTGGGTTCGATTTGTGGGTTTGAAATACATCTTATTATCTCATCAAAACCGTACTTTCCTAAAGCCCTCCCAAACACATTTTTTTTAACAACTTAGATTAGGTTCGGACTTTTTAATGAAATTCATAAGCTTCTACGGATGTTTGGCTCACGGGTTTGTTAAAACATTTTGGATTGTGCAAAATTGAATTTGTTAAATCTTAATTAGTTGGTATATATATTTGAAACGCGGAAAGGAAGGATTTTATCAAGGAAGTGGGTGTTTAGATAACTCAATCATTTAGATTTATAAAATTAAGAGACTAATGAGATTTCATTTATTTTGGAAAAAAATGATTTGGTAGAATTAATTAAAAAAAGTGGTGAATTGCTTTAAAAAAGGGAGTGAATGATGGATTAGATCCACGTGCTGTGGGTTTCTTAACTGACAGAATACGGCTACTGTTGACGGAGCTGACCAGGTCTCAGGTGACGTCGTCATAAATCTTTTGCTTCAGATTCAGATAGACAAAGAAAATGCGGTGTCTTTTGACGGAACGCTGTTTCAGTTTTACGGACTTTTACTTCGTCATCATTTTTATTTTTAATCCGCCTACCCTACCTACTCTCAAATAATCACCCCTTTTTTTCTCTTAAAAAAAAAAGAAAAAGAATTAACTACTTCTATACTCACAGACATCAAAATATTTATAAATTGAAAAATTAAAAAAAAATAATCACAAATAAAAATGTGAGTAAATTAGAGCCCGAAATGCAAAGAGAGCTACTCTCTCCTCTCTAGAAGTAGCTAAGTTTTATCTTTTTTTTTTTTTTAACTAGTTTAACTTTTTTTTTTCCTTTCTAAAAAAGAATATATATTTTAACACAATCATTAGGAGGAGAGCCAGTTAATTTTTCAAGGGTAGGATTTTTATTGAAATATTTTTAAAGGGTAGTTACAAATCTAGTAAATTTTTTTTTAGTGATATTTGTAAAAATAAAAACTGTAATTTTTTTCGTAAATATTGTAAATTTTGATATGGTGAATCAGTGATAAATATTGAATTACATATTTTTACACTATGTTTATCGCTGATATACATATTAATCACTGATTAATATACCAAAAATTACTATATTTATAAATATTTTTTAGAATTGCTATTTTTACAAATATTATATCAAAATATACTAGCTAATAAAATTTCCCTATTTTTAATATATAAAGGAGGATAAACTAAAGTGCAAATAATGAGCGTGACATAAGAATAAACTTACTCCCATTGTCCATGGTCGTCAGTGAGAGCTCCTACTTATCGACTTTTATTTCTATATTATTATATTTAATAAATAGGGTCAATTAGTGATAAACATTGGATTACATATTTTTACAAATATTAGTTAGTGATTAACATAGTAAAAATTTCTTTATTTACATATATTTTTTAGAATTGCTATTTTTTATAAATATTGCATCAAAATCTGCTTCCCAATATAATTTCCCTAATAAATACATGAATCTTCTTTGTGTAATTATTTTAAAGAATATTATAAGAAAATTCGAATTTTGGAAAGAATTTAAAGCTAGACTGTTATTTAAAAAAAAAAAATTAAAAAAAATAATGCTCGATCGTTCAATTAAAGCTATATGGTGGGATCATTAGATAGCTTCGAAGTGGAGAGTCCCAATAAAATAAAAAAAACATATATTATATCGTGTAAACTGTAATTCAAATGGGCCCTTATTACTTTTTTTTTTCTTTTTAATTATGAAATTGGGTAAGGATCACGTTAAAAATTCTTTTGAGGGTGTTTTTTGAACTCCACCTTGAATAATGGTAAATTATTTTATTTGAATTCTAAAGATTGCAATTCCGTAAATTGTAAATATTTTGTTTTAATTAAGAAAATTTTCAATTCAAGATGAAACACAAATGTATCATCAGTTGGATATTTATAATTGGAATTAAGTTTTGAATTATTTAAGTATGACTAAAGTCTCATCAATAAGAATTAAAAATCGTCATGAATCTATAAAAATTTAATAATATCACAGATCGATATAGGTGGTTTTAAACTCTTAAGTTCAAAAGGAACATATGTCTAGCAACGTGAATTATAACTATAACCGAAAAGATTGATTTTAAAACGAGTATGAGAAAAGAAGGTGTTACAACTTTACCGAAATAATAAAGGGGCTAAGCATCCTTAATTATCTTTTCCTTAACCGTATGATGTTCCTAGAATCACGGATTCAGACCGGAGTTGCACGTAGTTACTGTCACAGTCAGCTGTTGGCGGCTGTTTACTTGGCTCCACCACCTAAATCTACACTAACCCTTCGTGACTTTAGCCTTTGGCTTGGATCATGGTGGTCGTAACTCGTAAATTGACCTTTTGTGTGGGACAAATTGGTAATTGTCTAGGTTATATAGGAATTGACTAATTGGTGACAGACAGACAGACAACTGACAGCCTTACGCTACAACCCTACCCCTTCCTTTCTTTTCCTTAATTTGAATTTAATTTTTAGTCAAGTATATGAGAATTTAGGGAATATAATAAAATTAATCAAATATTTCAAAAATATTCCCGTGTTTAATATTATTTTTGAACGAAAACTAACGTTAATAGTTCAAGATAATTTTATAAGTGGTAAATATTGTGATAAGAATCTTTTAACATTCATATAACTTTATATGACTGGACTATTGATAAAATTTAAATAAAAGACAAACACTCAAATGCACTTTTAAAAATAAGAAACGAAACTGATATAAGTGTCCGTTTGAGATGGTTTTTAAAAGTGTTTTTGATAACAATTAAAAAATATTTTTAAAAACTATCTCAAATGGATTCTAAGTGATAAAATATAGAGATTTTAAAATGAAAGATTTAAGACTACATTAATCAAATTAGACATAAATAATTAAGTATGAAGACTAAACATGTAATTTAACTACTTTTTTTTTTTCAAAATGTGAAGGTTAGCCATTTATTGTTGTTTGGAGAATTGCTTTAAAAAATAGAAAGAAAACAAATATAGATATTTGAGGTTTAATTTGTGATACTATCCTTTTATTTATTTCACATCAATTACATATTTTAAATAATTGTATGTTGAAGTTCAAATTTCATAAGGAAGGTTTCCTTTCTCCCCCAAATAATATTAGGGTTATTTGCTTGAGGTCATTTACATTCTAAGAATACAATAAGATGTTAATAAAAATTCTTTTCATATTTATTTAGCTAAATTAAACATGAGTATTACATTCTCATAAATATACTAATCTCTACATAAAAAATATAATTTTAAATATAGGTATTAAAATAAAATGATAACATTCAATTTTAGTGATATAATAGTTTTTGTATTTTTAAAATGTGTGATAATATTTAGTAATATTGTACTCTAATATACTAAGAATAACATATCAATGAGTTTTAAATGCACTTTGTGGTCAATTGATCCAAAAGCTTTTTCGAGATAATTTAAGTTATTTTAACATTTCATGTCTATACTTTAGCCACATCTTCACCTGAGCTTATTTTTAATTTTTTTGTAATCTCTTTTTATTTCATAATTTTATGTTTGTTAGTGGAGATGTAGAAATAACTATCCTTGAGAAGTAATTAAGTGTTATCCTTAATATTTCTAAAAAAAAGTGTTCGATTAATAACCCCCTTAATACAGTTAATTTGTATTGGATCCGCGGACTACTATTTTCACTTAAAAAATGGATATTGTTAGGACACTACATCTTTATATATCTCTACATCGATGTAATATTTTGTACTTAATCCCCAACTCACATATCTTAATAATCACGAGCTTTCATTTCAAAACTAAATTTCAAAACTAATTAGTAAAGAGAGGGAGTTACTCATAGTTTTATAAATTTTCAAGTCCTTTCATTTTCCGATGTGAGAATCTTTAATATGCTCCTCAGGATCATGACTATTTTTTTGCTCACCATTCATGCTCGTTCGAACTGTTATGATTAGTGAGCTTAATGTTGTTTAGTAAGCTTGTAATAGTTAGTTTTCTATTAGTTACTAAATCTGTTAGAAATATCCAGCTGGCAAAATGAGGCTTTCCCATTGGTTCAAGCAGTTAGAAGATAGAGTTGATATAAAAGCTTGTTTCTCTTCTTCGTAGAGATAGTTCTGGAATTCCACCATTAATGAATAAAAGAAGCTCTTCCTTGCTTTCAATTCTTTAATACATTTGTCTGTGAATCTTTGTTCTTTGTTTTAAAGTCATTCTTGGATTAATGATTGTTATAGATAATCATTACAAAATTGGTATCAGAGCCTAAAATACGATTTCAAGAATATTCAAAGGAATAGTTCCAATGGCATCACTCAGGTACGAAGTGGAGAAGTTTAATGGCGATGGCGATTTTTGCCTGTGGAAGAGGAAGATTAAAGCTGTCTTGACACAACAGAAAGCAATCAAGGCGATTGTAGATCCAAAAATGCATCCAGAAACTTTGAAGCCCGAAGAACTAGAGGTAATGGAAAACACTGCATCGAGTATCTTGATTCTGAATCTCAGTGATAATATTCTTCGAGAAGTTAATGAAGATGAGACTGCATACGAAATCTGGAACAAATTGGAAGAGCTCTATGGTGTAAAAGGATTTTTCAAACTAGATCTTGTTGAAAGAAAGATTATTCACATTCAAGATGGACACATCCAAAAGCCTGGGGGAGAATCTTGATTGTTTCAAGAAGCTAACAATTGATTACTGTAGCACAGGGGAAAAGCTAGGATCAGAATCTCAAGCAATTATCCTTTTGAATTCTGTTCCTGAGTTATATAAAGAGGTGAAATCAGTGATGGAGTATGGAGGAAATACTATTACTGTAAACACTGTCATTGCATCCTTGAGAACTAGAGAATTAGAACTCAAGATTGAAAGAAGAGCTACCACAAATGCAGAGGGTTTATTCGTGAAGAATCGTGACAAATGGAAGCCGTACAGTGGCAACAATAATGGAAAGAATGAAAGATCCAAGAACAAGTCCAAATTGAAGTGCTTCTTGTGCCATAGAGAGGGTCACTTCAAAAGGGACTGTCTTGACAAGAGAAAGAAAGACAAGGGAAGATGGAAAGATAACCCAAGCAAGGAACATGACAATGCTGATGAATCCCTGAATTACTCAGAAGCCCTTGTAGCAACCTCAAGTGCAGAAGCATCTGAAGCAGGGTCTCAAGATTGGGTGATTGATTCAGGGTGTTCATATCACATGACACCTCTCAGATCTTGGTTCAAGACATATAAAGACTGGGATGGTGGTAAAGTGAGCATGGGGAATGGCCAAATCTGTGAAATGGTTGGCATAGGATCAATGGATCTAAGGCTAAACAATGGATCAATCAGATCTCTTGAACAAGTCAGGTATGTCCCTGGATTACACAGAAACTTGCTGTCATTAGGGGTATTTGATTCACAAGGATGTGAGTATGCTGGAAAGGATGGAATTCTGGAAATAATGCACAATTCCATGGTAATCTTTAGAGGGGAAAAGGTGAATGGACTTTATGTTGTTAAAAATGTAACATCACCAACTGAGGCTCTTATTGCAAGCACAAAACAACAGACTGGAGACTTGTGGCATAAAAGACTTTCACACATCAGTGAGAGGGGAATTCATGAACTGATAAAGCAAGGCCTAATACCAAGGGAGAGCAAAGATACATTGAGTTTTTGTGAACATTGTGTCTTTGGAAAGGCAAAAAGATTTAGTTTCCAAAAGGGAAAGCATGTCACAAAGGATATCCTGGATTATGTGCACTCAGATATCTGGGGACTAGTGAAGACTCCCTCCCTCAGTGGACAAAGGTATTTCATTACTTTTGTTGATGATTTCTCAAGGAAGACATGGATCCACTTCTTGAAAACTAAGGATCAAGCCTTGGAAACCTTCAAGCTGTGGAAAGTGCAAGTTGAAAAACAGACAGGCAAGCAAGTAAGATACCTCAGGACTGATAATGGTCTTGAATACTGTGGAGATGAATTCCATCAGTTCTATCAGAATGAGGGAATTACAAGGCACAAGACTGTGAGATACACTCCACAGCAAAATGGGGTGGCTGAACGTATGAATAGAACAATTATGGAGAGAGTTAGATGCATGATGTCAGATGCCAAGGTTTCAGAGAAATTTTGGGCTGAGGCAGTCTCAACTGCTGTTCATACAATCAATAGATGCCCAAGTACAACCATTGAACTACTCACACCACAACAGAAATGGACTAAGCATCCCCCTAACCTGAGTAATCTCAAGGTGTTTGGTTGTGTGGTATACATTCAAATAAACCAAGGAAGATTGAAGCCAAGGGCCCTGAAAGGTATGTTTCTAGGCTATCCAATTGGGGTCAAGGGATACAAAATTTGGTATCCAACTGAAGGGAAGAACATAGTCAGCAGGGATGTGACTTTCAGGGAGGACCAAATGTTTCATGAAGAAGGTAGTAAAGTGAGCTGCAGACCAGGAAAAGAAAATGCAATAGCTTTATTTGAGGTGGAGCTAGATACACCACTAAATGAAGAGATTCCAACTCCCAGTCCATTAGAAGAATTGTTAGAAGAACAGGTTGGAGCTGAAACTGAAGAACTAGAGTAGCATCAAGACTTGTCAGAGTATTCTTTAGTAAGGGATAGAGAAAAGAGAGAAATCAGAAGACCATCTAGATTTGCTGAAGCAGACATTACAGCCTATGCTCTAAATACACTGTCAATGGATGCTGTTTTTGAACCACAGTCATACTATGAAGCAATTAGAAGTCCACAAGCAGACATATGGAAAAGGGCAATGAATGAAGAAATGGAATCATTGCATAAGAATGAGACCTGGACACTTGTTCCAAGACCTGAAAATAGAAGAATAGTCTCTTGCAAATGGATATATAAACTGAAAGAAGGGATGACAGGTTTCCAGAAGCCAAGGTACAAGGCAAGGCTAGTGGCAAGAGGCTACTCTCAAAAGGAGGGGATTGACTATAATGAGGTATTTTCACCAGTAGTCAAACATACATCCATCAGATTTTTGCTATCTATCACTGCAAAAATGGATCTTGAATTAGATCAACTTGATGTGAAGACAGCTTTCCGCCATGGCACTTTAACTGAAACTATATACATGGAGCAACCAATGGGGCATAAAGAGAAAGGGAAAGAAGAATGTGTCTGTCTGCTTAAGAAGTCTCTATATGGCCTGAAACAATCTTCTAGATGCTGGTACTTCAGATTTGATGAGTATGTTGTGAGAATAGGTTTTAAAAGGAGCCTATATGACACTTGTGTCTATACTAGATCATCTCCAAGCAAAGGCACTGTCTACCTTCTTTTATATTTAGATGACATGCTGCTTGCTGGAAAAGACAGAAAGGAATTGCAAATTATAAAGCAACTTCTGAGATCTGAGTTTGAAATGACAGAATTGGGAGATGCAAGGAAGATTCTGGGAATGGAAATAGTTAGAGATAGAAAAAAGGGTGACATTTTCTTAAATCAGAAATCTTATGCAGAGAAAGTTCTTACAAGATTTAAAATGTTGGATGCTAAATCAGTTTCAGTTCCATTAACACAATATTTTAAGCTATCATCAGATGATTCACCAGGAGAAGATGACTATGAGCATGTTAAGTACATGAAAACCATTCCTTACTCAAATGCAGTTGGCAGCCTAATGTACCTAATGATCTGTACAAGGCCAGACCTGGCTTATAGTGCTAGTTTGGTGAGTAGGTACATGGCCAATCCAGGGAAGAAGCATTGGGAGGCAATGAGATGGATTCTGAGATATCTAAAAGGATCAAAGAACACAGGTCTAATGTATAGGCAATCACAGATTGAAACACAAAGTCTGCTTGGATATGTAGATTTAGACTATGCAGGAGATATTGACAAGAGGAGGTCTTTGTCTGGCTATTTGTTCTTATTTAATGGTGGTATAATTAGTTGGAAAGCTTCTTTGCAATCAGTAGTGGCATTATCTTCAACAGAGGCTGAATTTATTGCCCTCATTGAGGCAGTCAAGGAGGGAATCTGGCTTCAAGGTCTAGCAGCAGAGTTTGGTTTCTCACAAAACACAGTCCAAGTTTTGTGTGACAACCAAAGTGCCATATACTTAGCTAGAAATCAACAATTCCACACTAGAACAAAGCATATTGATGTGAAATTGCACTTTATCAGGGAAATTACAGAGAAGGGGCTGATTAAAGTTTACAAAGTTCATACATCAGAAAATGCCTCTGATATGCTTACCAATTCAGTGCCTGCATCCAAGTTATGTCATTGTATGGAGCTGATTGGAATGGCTGAGAAGGAAGAGGAGTATTCATCAAAAGATTGAAGCTCAAGGTGGAGATTTTGTTATGATTAGTGAGATTAATCTTGTTTAGTAAGCTTGTAATAGTTAGTTTTCTATTAGTTACTAAATCTGTTAGAAATATCCAGCTGGCAAAATGAGGCTTTCTCATTGGTTCAAGCAGTTAGAAGATAGAGCTGATATAAAAGCTTGTTTCTCTTCTTCGTAGAGATAGTTCTGGAATTCCACCATTGATGAATAAAAGAAGCTCTTCCTTGCTTTCAATTCTTTAATACATTTGTCTGTGAATCTTTGTTCTTTGTTTTAAAGTCATTCTTGGATTAATGATTGTTATAGATAATCATTACACGAACTAATTGGACACAAATATCATCTTAATAATCATGAACATCCATTTCAAAAATCAATTGATAATGAAAATAATATCCGAATATATAAAATTTGTCACACGTCTTCCATCTTTTATGTGAGATCCTTAACAACATAAACTTTACTTTTAGACTCTATCTAGAGGTTCTCTATGCCTGATTTGATTTTAATTTATTTTTATAGGAAATTGACATGGAGAGAAGTACTAAATCTTCTATTTAAACTCTTCATTAATAATCACTACATAATAAGTTCAAAATTAAAGAAGTAAAAAGTTACAAAATTAAGTAAAAGGCAAATTCTAAAAACTAATCCAATCTTAAACCAAAGACCCTCCTCCTCCTCCAATATTACGATCATGATCATCATCAAGTTGATAGCAATCAGCCACAGCCACTCGCTGAACATTTTTATAAGAATAACGCCGAGCAATCCAGACATAAACACACAAATTGGCGGCGGACATTGCCGCCAAAAACCAATAAAACTTGTCCAATCGGCTGTTGTTCAAATCTTTCCCAAACCAACTCTTCTTCCCGCCCCGGCCAGTTATCTCGTCCACTAACGTTATTAGAAAACTGCTTATAAAACTCCCTGCTCCTATTACGCTAAGGTAAAATGCTATGCCAAGGCTTCTCATTGAGTCTGGAACTTGATCGTAGAAATATTCTTGTAGCCCGACCAGTGTGAATCCGTCGCCCAATCCGACTATTACAAATTGTGGAGCTAACCAGAAAACCGACATTGTCAGTGAACCTGTTTTTGGATTGTTCGCTACCACCTATATGTTCAACAAGAGTTGTCAATTTGAATGAGTGATGTAATTAAAACTCTGGTAGAAATAAAATTAACTAAAAGTTTATGATTTAATTATAAATATGTTCGTCTAATCTCAATGACATACACATTTAATCAGTGTTACTAAATTAAAAAGTGAAAAAAATTTGTATCTATAATAATAATAATGTAGTCCTAAAATATTTAAGGCGGACATAAAAATCAGAAAAATGTAACATGTAAAAAAAATTACAATTTTAGCATATTATTTTTAACATGTTGAAAATTTGTTAAATACTGAGTTTATTAGTTTTTTTTTTTTACTTTTATAGTTGAATAAATTTATTGAACTATAATTATGATATTTGAGTAATTTTTAAAAGTTATGACATTTCAGTAATTAATATGCAGATTTATGTTATTCGAGATAAATTCTTTAAATTCTATAAAATAAGTGTTTTTTTTTAACCAAATTTAATTATACGATTGAAAGTTCCACAATGTTTTAAGATGGGTAATAAATTGAACATACCCCAAGTCTCTTTTTCTCAATCACGGCAGCAATTATCATAGTAGCAATGTTGAAGAGCATTCCAATGCCTATTCTTTGAAGGATATTAATGCCTCTCTCATTGCCAGTAGCTCGCCGAAGCATGGGGACAAGAAGCTTATCATAAATGGTGATAGAGACTATCATTCCGATGGCAGTGAGGCAAAAGATCGAGGCCGGAGGGAGGACGAAGCCGTCGCCTTCACCGATCTTACGGTTCAAATTGGAGCCTTGTTTGATGAAGAATGTGGAAGTTTGGGCTACGGTGACTCCAAATGGTATTGTGGATAACCAAATGGGAATCATGTTGAGAATTAGCTTCATTTCTTCTACCTTTGTCACATTTGCTAGCTTCCATGGACTTTGCTTTTCAGCTGAATCTTTTGTTCCTTCGTAAATTGCTGCTTTGTCTAGAAATCTGGTACCCCAAGCAAGTAATTTTTTTTAATGTTTTGATAGATTTGGGCAGTTGCAAAATTTAAGAAGATCAATTGAAATACGGTTTCCCTATAAATTTAAGAGGCCACATGTCTAATTTTTTAATTTTATTACTATTTAAATTGAAATAAATATATATTATTTAATTTTAAGAAAAAACTTGGCTGCAAAAATTTGTGTAGCTGGTGCACCAAACCAATTTTTTTTAAACACTATCTATCATATGTGGCGTGACAGTTCATATGCCACGTCAGATGGGTAGTTAGTGAATACGTATTTGAATTTTAAAAAATCAAAAGTAGATAATTTTACTAAATCAAATTTTATGTAGACTTGTTTATTAATTTTTTAGATTACAACTCCAATTAACCGAAAGTTTAGAGTTAAAATAAAAGTTTTGATATTTTTTAAGATCAAAATGAAGAAAAAAAATGTAGAGTCCCAAAACAAAGTAGATATTAAATCTCAAATTACTTTAGTATATACTTTATGTTGCTTACTTGAGCTTATGGGTGTGACACAAAAACCTCCCACCTCCGCCATTTTCAGTCTTGGGGAATTCATGCAATTGAGAAGGATTTGAAGGGTAAGGAACCTTTCTCTTCCTCATGGCTGCCACAAGAACCTGCAACAACGGCGTAATCGGGCTTCCCGACGGCTTTCGATACCTATAAATCGACCTTCCAGCAACAAAAATGACCATTGACATTGTCATAACCGCCGTGAGAATAACATCAGCAGCTCCCCAACTGACATGGTCTTGTATATAAACAATAAACGTTACACCAAATAAGAGTCCAGAGCACAAGCCGAAATTCCACCAATTGAAATAAGACATTTTCTGAGTTCTTTCGTCGGAATGATCATCATCAAATTGGTCAGCTCCAAAACTCTCTAAAGCTGGCTTATGCCCCCCTGTTCCAATTGAAACCAAGTAAATTGCGAGGAAGAAGATGATTTCATGGATCTTCCTCGGCTCGTGGCAACCATGGTCATTACTTTCACAAGCTTTAAAACTTGGAACGAAAGAAGACATGGTTAAGAGATTCAAACCCTGTATCAAAATTGTGAAAGTTTATTAGATATTAAAGTTATATTTTTTTTAGATATAATAGCAAACTGGGAAAGACTCGAAACTTCAAACTTGTGGGAAGAGAGTGAATGTCGAACCACTTAAAATATGTTAAGCTGGTGAATTAATTGAAAGTTTAGCGATTGAATATGATTAATCAATGAGAAATTATGTTAAATAGTATCTTTTCTCACTTTAATTTTTTAAAATTGTGTAAACATTTGATTTATTTTTAAAAATATCACTTCTGGTTTTCATTAAATTAAGAAATTCTTTTTCATTATAAAATGATGAACCATATTTTTTTTTTATTGGGATGTTTTAAATTAAAATTCATGAATTTTTTATTTTATTTAGTTTTTACGATTTTTAATGAATGTTAAAAGTACTATTTTTAAAAATGTTAAAAAGTTTTAATAATAACTATAACACTTTAAAAATGTGTAAAAATGTTAAAAAGTTGTATTATTTTTAAAATTTATAATTAAAAAACATTTTTTTTAAATACCCCTTAATTATTTGGTGGTTTTTCTTTTATAATAAATATAACACTTTAAATAAATATCTTTAAATATAACATTTTTTTAACTTATCAAATTATTACACAATATAAATCGTCCTATTCATCACAACTAATAATTTTATGATGTTACGTCAAATTAGGGAAGAGGGAGATTAGAACTTTCCATCTCGTGGGAAGGGAACATATATATAACCATTTGAGTGAGATATGCTCAGATTGGCATCACAACAAGTAATTGATTAGACTCGATCTATAAAAATATCTCTTTAGAATGGCAAATTAAGAAATCAGGCAAATGAATTCCATACCAAAATGTAGAGAATTGAAGAGAGGATAACAGTGGTGAAACGACCCAAGTAAGCATCAGCTAAGAAGCCTCCAAAGAGAGGCATCAAGGTGGTGACACCCGACCAGTAATTCACACTCTTTGCTGCTGTCTTTAGATCTTGATGAAGCACCTTTGTTAGATACATTATCAAACTTGTTGCTATCCCAAAATAGCTCAGCCTCTCACTGAACTCGATCGCTGCCATTCATTCATTTCATTTATTATAAATATTAATTATTTATTTTAAATCTAATTAACTATTTATTAATTATAACATCAAATTGATGAATTCGAATAGAAACACATGATCGTATTTCACGTTACTGTGTATAAATCATTTTATTTGATCTTTTTATTGTCTATCTTTTATAAATTTACATTCACTCCTATTTGAAGATTGAAGAAAATTCAGATAATGATAAGATTAACCTCAATGTATATGTTTTGTTCCACGTCATTTAACTCTTATTGAATATTTCTATTATGTCACATCATCAATTAGATATCACATAAGCACTCCATTAATGTCTCAGACGGAAGAACTAAAACAGAACGAATCGTAAAGTTTAAAGACGAAAATAGTATTTTACCATATTTTTATTAATATTTGGTCGGTTATCAATTTTTTCATAACATGACTAATGAAGAGAGAGAAGAGAACTATAAAATAGGACGGGCACAAAAGTTTAAGGCCCATGCTATTAGTAGTGGTGAAGGATAACTATTTTGTTTGTTATTTATAAGGCACTTTTGTGTTTGTGGTTTGTTGTCTTTTTAATTTCCTTTCTTTTTTTTTTTTTTTGGAAACAATCTTTGGTCTCAGACTATGATATTTTTTACAATCTAATTATACAAGTGCTTTTGTGGAAAAAAAATATATAACAAAAGAGTTTTTGTAACACATGAAATGAAATGAAATGTATATTATGTATATTTTATGTTTAGTATAGAGTTAAATCACTTAATTAAATAAATTATGTATTTAAATTATGATATAATGAAGGTATGGGAGCTGTCAACTGTAGTAAAATGTGTATCCTAAAAAAAATGGTATAAAAAATGTGTGGTGGCATAATTGAATTGCCTTAGGAAAGGGACATGTTTTTGTTGACCATGATAGTGCTTTTTTTTTTAAAAAAAAGATAAATTATATTATTTTAATTGACAGTTGAAAAGAAAGATAAAGATTTGGAATTGATCATCTTCTAGAAAAAGAGTACTCCACTTGATTTGGAATTGCTCTTTAAGCAGTGGGATAGGAATAAAACTACATATTTTTTTAAATTTTTTTTTTTTTTTGGATTTTGAAGGGTAAACATGTTTGGTTACTCTTTCTATTGAATAGATCATATCGGGATTATCCTTTATTTTTTAAATAAATTATCTTTTACAATAACTTTTCAAATTAAAGATCAAATAGAAACTTTTTTAAAAATTCAAAGGAAAAAAAAGTAATTTATCTATTTTTAACAAAATGGTTTTTTTCCCTCAAATTTCTCATGGACACATATCAATGACCTATTCGTATCTACACATACATTAGAAATTTTTACATTTAAATATTTTCTATAGATTCAATATATAATGAATTAAGATATTCCAAACAAGAATGGTAATAATAATAATAAAATATAACAATAAAAGTTATAACTAAGATAATTACTCTCAAATATCAGCTATATCATAAAAAAAAACCATATCAAACATGTATTTACATCACTTTATATATATATATATATATATTTTCATGCTTAATTATTTTCATATCAAGTCCAGCAAATTTGGCATCTAAATATTAGAGAATCAGTGTAGTAATTAAAGTAATTAAGGAAGATAAAGAAAATAGATATGAGTTAATTAAAAAATATGAGTTTACCAATAATGAAGAGAGAAGCTTTCCAAGCACCAGTGGAAGCTCTAAGAGGAACTCTCCCTTTATAATCAAAAGAGGAATCACGAACCCATTTCTGATCATCATCTCTTGATAAGTAATCTCCTTCCTTAGTTTTCATAATCACAGAGATAATATGATTAATTAATCCAAAAACTAAGATTAAGGCTAAAGGCTTTTGATCTCTGTGTGTGAGATTGAAGCTTTACCTTCTACTTCCTTATATAGCCCAATACTGAGAGTGAGAATGGGAGTGAGTGGTAAAAATCTTCCAATATTATTTTCTTCCATTAAAAGTGTATTTTTTGGGAGAATTTTTCTTTTTCTTATAGAGGGAATTAGCTTCCATATGTCAATTTCTATGGTGGTAAAAGGGTTTAGAATGAAAACAAACAAAAAAAGAATATTATTATTATTATTAATTATTATTATTGTCTTCTCATTAAAGTGCAGTACCTATATATTCCACCATTATGTGTGTGTGTATAATGGATTATCTAATACCTTTATTTTAATTCTTGTTTCTATAAAGAATGTTGGAACGATTGGCTTAGGAAAGACATCAATTTAGGGATTCTTTTATTCAATTTATATATATATATATATATATATATATTCAAAATACTGGGGTATTTTCCTTTTGAATTGTAAATTCCAAAAATAAAAAAAGTTTTTCATTATTTCAGAAATAGCAGTTTCGTTAAAATAATGAGAAATTTAATTATTTTAATAAAAGTTTCAAAATCATAAAAACTAATCAAATTTAAAAAAAAAAATTATTGATTTTTAATTTAAAACACTCCAATTGAAAACATAAAAAATATTGATCATTAAATAAGAATAAAAGAGAAAAAATTAAATGAAAATGAACTTTCACTAACTTAATAAAATATTTTTTTAATTGATGAGACTATTCATTAAATTGATGAAAGAAAAAAAAAATATCATTTTAATAAAATCAATTTTTTTTACTAATTTTAAAAATATCAATTCAAAAAGTGTCATGGAATTTCTCTAAAATATTTTTAATGACATGGTTGTTGATAATTGAAAAGTATGATATACTTTTTGCTACACAACAAAATTGTCTACCCAATAAGAAATTATTCATGTTATGATAATCTAATTGAATTATTTCTTATACACTTGCTTATTAATCCCATTGGATCTTTATAACTATTGGATCGAGTAAAAAAATCTATAAACTATTATTCTCTCATATTAAAATTACTCATCTATATATATATAAGTGAAGAAGCTGCATTATGACATTTACCTTCAATTACTGTGGAACCGTGCATTATAGTTTAAGAGCCAAATCAATGTCAATATTAGGGGTGTTCAAAAAACCTGATGACCCGAAAAACCCGATCAACCCAACCCCATGCGGTTTGGGTTGGGTTATAAACTTCTTTGGGTTGGGTTGGGTTCAAATAATTTAAAACTTCATATGTTGGGTTGGTTCGAGGTTCTCTTAAAATAAATTTGGGTTGAACCGAACCAACCCGAATATATTAACTACAAAAATATTCATTTATTTATAACCTAAATACTTTTTTATGTCTATGTTAATTCCATATATCTTAATAACCCTTTGAAATTTTCTTATTATTTCTTATCAAATAATTAGTTTAAGTTATTGAAGTTTAATTTTTCATTCAATAATGTGTAGTATTCAACTACTATTTTTAATTTAATATATAAAAATAAGTTACAAGATCCTAAAATTACTATTATTTCACACTATATTCTTCAATTTTTTAAAATAAACAACCCGAATAACCCGAACCAACCCAACCCAATTTAATAGGGTTGGGTTCATTACTTGACAAGGGTCATTTGGGTTGTAGTAAATTCTAACCCGAACATTTGGGTTGGGTTCAAAAAGTATGTCAAACCGAACCAACCCAACCCATGAACACCCCTAGTCAATATGAGTTCAATAATATAGTGAATTACAATAAAAACGAGGTCAATAATTAAAAAATAATAATTGAAGGATTATTCATGGAAAAATGATGTAGCAAAATCAAATGATCTATAAAGAAAAATATTCTTTAATTGTTCTCATGATAGAGAAAGCCTACATATGTTTTTTTTTTTACAATAGCTAGTGAAGTTATTGATACACATGTGTTAACATAAAGTCGACTATGCCTCTCAATTAAATATTTATAAATTATAGTTATTTTTCTAAAATCCAATTTAATAAAGTATACCGATTACAAATTCTCATTAAAAAAATATGAAATCATACATCACTAGAAAATAAAAGGTAAACATAGCTCAACTGGTCAAGGTTCGAGTCCCCCTCCCCCATTTTGATGTAATCTCAAAAAAAAAAAGGTTAAACAATAAAATAGTAGAAAAGAAATCTGAAAACATGTGAGAGAATAAAAAAAACAAAACTTAAAAAGGAGAAAATTAAGGGATTTGAAATCAATTATGGAAAAAAAAACAATAAATGAGGGCAAATCTGGTATAAAATATATAGGGGAATTATGTATGGGCAATAAAATGTAAATATTTCTGAGAAGGCCATAAATTGATTGAGTCGCCTCAAAACAGGTCATATCCGATATCATCCCTTATTTGTTAGTGTCGTGAATCATGACAAATTAGTTGGAAACAAATGGCCCGTTTGGTAACGTTCCCAATTTCTGTTTCTTGTTTCTATTTCTCATTTTTTAAGAAATAGAGTTGTTTGATAACTCTTTTTGTTTCTTGTTTCTCATTTTTTTAGAAACATTTCCCAAAATTGTGTAGAAATTTTAGAAACAACAATTTCTTATTTCTCTTTTTTGTTTCCAAAGTTTTCAACACATTGATGAATTATTACGCTGACCGTTTTGACTTATAAAATATATTATAAATATACAAAAATTATATTAATATAATATTTTTAAATATATCATTTAAAGTTGTAAAATTTTCAAAATAATTTTATTTTTTTTAAGTGAGAAACAGAAACAAGAAATAGTTACCAAACACATTTCTGTTTCTTTTTTCTTCCAGAAACAAGAAATAAGAAATAGTTACCAAACATGTTTATGTTTCTCTTTTTAAAAAAACAGGAACAAAAAACAAGAAATAGAAATAAGAAACAAGAAACAAGAAATGGAAGCGAGAAAGGTTACCAAACGGGCCCAAACTTTTCTAAAAAAATTAAATCAAGAAATTCAATAACTTTGAGGTGGCTATTAGACTAATGAATTTTCAAATTAATACATAGAATAAACATTTGAAAAATTTCGCACGTAACACTATTTTAGGACACTATTAATAGTTTATGATCTAATTTATTGACATATAGTTTTAAATAATGGTGAAATTGTTTACACACCCAACAATTTCACTTCAAAAGCTAAGATTTATTAGCATGCAAGGTAATAAAGAAATTTGAAATACAAAAGAAGGAAAATTAGCAAACATGGCTTTAAAAGTATTTGAAATTACTCATATATATTCTAAATCGTTCTATTGAATAAATAGAAATCTATATTCTTATGTGTAAAATAGTGTACAGATTGTTGATATATATGATTAAATTTGTAATTCGCCACAACTTATTAATTTAATTTTTTTGGTCTTGCGGTGATTTAATATAATTAATATAGTATCAGAGTTCAACAACCTCAAATGAGCATTTGGTCTAATAATGGATCCGGTCTAAGAATGGTGAGCCATAAGAAGTTACCATCTTGAATGGGCCATATTAAGGTTCCCACATAAAAAAGATGACCTAATAATGTTTATAAAGTCTAAAGGTGACTTTTATCATTACATATTGGTTTTAAGATAAAAGCCCATGATTATTGAGATGTTATAAGAGCAGAAAGTATTGAAATCGAAATCTTGTGTGATGACATTTTTTTTCTATTTATTAAAAATTCTACATGTTTGAGTTTTGTGCAAATATTTAAGTCTACGTGTGAGAAGGAGTGTTTAGATATATGATTAAATTTGAAACTTGTCCTTACCTATTAAATTAAGTTTTGGGTTATCTGGGTATATAGCCTGAAAATGTACAAAATAAGACAAAGGGGCCCGCCTCAAAAAAATAAGAGTAAATAGCCTGTTTGATATGTAAAATGCCTAAACCACCCTTACTAAACTTAATTAAAAAATAAAGAAGAAAGAGAATTAAGATTTGAAAATGCTTAAATCAAGGAAACATCAAATATTAAAAAATCATAAAAGAAAATAAGAGGGAATCAGAAATTAAAAAAAAATCAAAACTAAACAAAAAACATCTAACTTTTCAAAACCGATAATTTTTTTTTTCCGGTGAATAAAAAGATAGAAATATACCGTATAAGCTGCGATACTGTACTTTATCAAACCAGCAACACTACTCATACCTAATGATTGTATTGTACAAAGTATTGTACTGTACCATTTAATTCCTTCCCAAATCCACTATTCAAAATCACTTAAACTCTATACTGTACAAATTATTAAACTGTACTGTACAAGCTTTCTCTCCATTGTTGTATGGTACTGTACATTCATCTCCATCGTCGTAATGTATGGTCCAAAATAATATATTGTACAAAGCTTCATCTTTTCCCCATTAGGCCGCCGTACTCCTCAAATCGACTCCTCCATCTTCCGCCCCTACCAACCAGTCGTCCGCCCATTTTCTCATGTCACTGTGTGCTTCAAATAGATTGCAAATTTGTGATTTACAAACCTTCATATTTGTTGTCACGATTACCCATAACACCTGCCTTCTATAAAAGAGAAATTCGGATCTTACGGCCATCGTAACAACGCCTTTTATGAGGGCGGCGACAGAAAAACAAATGGCGGTGGCTGCTATAGGAAGAAAAAGAAGAAGAATAGATTAAATTAAGGTTTGTAAAAGTCTTGGATTTGATTTAAATTTAATTCAAATAATAGGAATAAATGTAAAAAAAAATTCCATTCAAAATTTAAAATTATGAATGAGATATGGAGAGAGAGAGAGGGGATAACGTGAGAGGGAGAGGGAGAGAGAAGGTGGGATATAAAAAAGGAAAAAATAAAAAATAAATAAGGAAAAAAAATTCCATTCAAAATTTAAAATTATGAATGAGATATGGAGAGAGAGAGAGAGAGGGATAACATGAGAGGGAGAGGGAGAGAGAAGGTGAGATATAAAAAAGGAAAAATTAAAAAATAAATAAGGGGCAAATCAGGTATATTAAAAAAAATCATACTAAAAATGGGCTAAAAAGTCTTAAAATAAAGAGGGGGCTAAAAAAACTTAGTGATTAGCCAAAACAGGCTATCTACTGGATTATCCCTTAAGTTTTTGGGTTTAGTGATGATTTAATATATTTAATACTAATTAAATAAGAACTTTAGAGTGTGTGTGATATCTATATTGGTATTTGACCTTTTAACTAAAATTTAAAAATAATTTCATAGATTAGATGAAATTGATAATATTATACTAACATTTAGATAATGGGGGAAATCTATCTTTCCAATAGGACAACAACACAAAGGAATAAAATAACATTATTTAGGATCACTTGGTATAAATTCTCTTAAAAGTATTTTAAGTGAAACGTTTTAGAATAAATATTAATCAAGTGTTTCATTTAAAAACACTTGAGTATATTAAAAGATGTTTTTGGAGAAAATACTTATTTGCGATTCTTCCAAAATATTTATAAACAAGTATTTCACTTAAAATACTTTTTTCAAGTGTTTTTAGATGAAACTCTTATTAGTATTTCTTTTAAAATGTTTAACTCAAAATATTTTTAGAAGAGGATGTACCAAACGGACCCTTAATCAATTTAAACATAATTTAATTGGTTAGATATTAGTATTCGCTCCCATCGAAGGTTAGAGTTCCTCCCATTTTAATGTAATAATTAAAATAATAGCCTCATTTATTAATTTCTCTCATTATTAATTTTACCATTGATCTTGTGATATGGTCGGCAAATAAGTTCCTTAGTCTTAGATTCCATGATGGAAACCATAAGATTTGGCCTAGAGAAAAGTAAATATACCATCAATATGGCCAAACTTTAAAGATATATATATATATATATATATATAAAACTAAACACAATTGATTATCCATTTTCCCCACCCAATATATAAATTGATTTAAATTTGACCAACCATTGATTAACTTTAAAAGAAGAAGAAATAAACCAAAAATCCACCCTTAATCTTCATTCGCCTATTTAAGCTTTTGACCAAACATTAAAAAAAATCCAAATCATCCTTGTTTGAAAGAAGAGTTTGCTTCAATAAAATTTTCCCTTTTGGAAAATTTAGGAAGATAATGACACAAGTGATTAATATCTTCAGTGGGTAAGATTCAATGGTCAAATATTTCTGATTTTCTTCATTAATTGAAGTATTTGGGATGTGGCTTTAAATTTCTATAATGTTAGGTGATGTAAGTCTCCAATATTATCCCTAATGATAATTATAACTTTTCAAGAAAAAGCAAGTTGTGCCAATACTTTTGGTGAATGACTTCCAGCACTATGTTTGGCTTGTCTAACTTAGTAAAGGTTTGGTAAATTTCTATTTTTTTTTATATAATTTAATTAATTTCTACATTTTGTTCTAAATTATAATGTTTTGGAGATTACATTGTTACCTTTCCCTAAGATTTTTTTACCACTTTTCAAGAAAACATAGAAGAGTGCAAATCACATTTCAAAATAAATTTCCCTTATATGAAGTGTTGGAGGTGATGAATTTTGACACAACCATATGAAGATATTATATAATTTATGCATTATCAAAATATATATCATGAAAAATACATCGAACTCTTATTTTAATTATTTAAAACATTGTCTTACCTCAGTTATTCAATTTTATTCATCTCAATATCATAAACAGTCAATCAACACATTTGTTAAAAAATGGTAAAAATGATTATTAGATTCTTAAAGTAATTAATATGGTAACAATAGAGGACAATTTGTTAATTACAACTCAATGTGAATTCAAAGAAACAAATCATTCAATCTAGACATTAACTAACTAAAACCCGATAATTTTTCCAAGGCAAATAAATACCTTGGTGTTTAGCTTGTTCAATTTTAATTCATGATCATCCAAATTGGTGCTTTTTAAGTGGCTATGGTTCAATTAAGATGCATTTCCATTGTGGTCATAGCACTTACTTTAAGATATCATAATTAACATGCCAAAATACCTTTGAAATTTTTTTTTGCCATTTTTGCTCTTAAAATATATTATATTCTCACACCACTTAATTAATGGCTTAGCTACCCTATTAGCAATTTTAATTGTCAACAATCTGCAGTAAATGTTTCTATTGCAGGCTTTGGTGGGAGCATTTTCAGTTGACCTCTATTATCTATATCTATATCTATACTATCTAAAAAGTGGCTTAGAGAAAAAACTTTTGATTTCCATTTTTACCCTTATAATTCATTTAAATTTCTATATTACCATCATTCAAAATTAATAATCATTTTATTATCAATTAATTAAATATAATACCAATTAATTAAATACAATAAACAAATTTTATACAATCTAAATTTTTCTAAATATACTTTCTAATTATTAAATTAATTAAATACAATAAACAAATTTTATACTATCTAAAATTTTCTAAATATAAATTCTTATTATTAATAATTGAATACTATTACCAATTAATTAAATACAATAAACATATTTTATACTATCTAATTTTTTCTAAATATACTTTCTTACTATTAAATTAATTAAATACAATAAACTAAAATTGTCTTCGTTCAATAAATATATCAAATATATTTTATTTTATCATGAGCTTATTTCAAAAATTAAACACGCACTAAAACAATTCTCTCTCTAATTTAAATATATAATTACGTTAGTGTGATTATTTTTTAAAAGATCAAAACCAAAGGACATAGCATACCATCTTGTAACACCCCAAATAAATGAGTAGTAGAAAAGTTTTGTAACTCACTAATTGAATTAAAAATTTATTGAAATTTTCACTTTTAATTTACTATATATATACATGTAAATAGAGATGAACTAACACACCAATTTAAAAAACAAAAAACTAGATGTTTGATGATAGAGTTATGGAAAGGAAATGAATATTAGGTATGAGTAACAAGATTATATAAAATAAAATCATTCTCAATCTTTAGTCATCTACATGTATTCATCATCCATGAGTAACAAGATGATATAAAATCATGAAATTTAAGTTTTTTTCATCTTAAAGATATTTTTTAATATGAGTTAAGTTAATTTCTTCCATTTCATTATAAAATTTGAATTTTCAAAATATTAGTTAAGAAAATAACTTCATAATAATATTGACATTTTTATTATAAAATTTGAAAGACAAACCACGTGTCTCACGTGCATGGCACGTGTGAAAAACCTAGTTTTATTTAAAAGAGTAATGACGATTGATGAAATATTGTCAAAATGTAAGAGAAGTTTTTTTTTTAATTAATTAATTTAATGTTTAAATTCTCTTTAAATTCTTAACTTCTATGTTTATTTTGTTTTGATGATGGATTTTTAAACGTTCTATATTACTCCTTAAACTTTGAATATTTTAATTTAGTTTGTAAATTTTACATAAAGTAGCCATTTTAATCTTTTCATGTTTTTTTGTAATCACTTAATAGAAACTTAATATCATTTATCTAATGAGTACATATTTAGAAAATTGTTTGAATTTATATAATATATTATGATTAGAATATTGGATATGAAATTGTAGTCTTAGACATTTTATTTCTAAGAGTTTCTTTAGATTAAATCATTTTTCATTCTTGAGGACAAAAATAGAGGTAGATTGTGACATTTTTTAAACGCGACAATATATATTTATCTTGACGTTTTGATATTAAAAAAAATAACAACACTAACTTAGATTTATTATCAAGATTCACAAAACTCAACCTCCATCGTTCGTCTTACCTACTTATCATTGAATAAAAACATCTCAATTACATCAATATTAATAGGGGTGAGCAAAAACCGTCCAAAATTGATAAACCGGACTGAACCATCCGTTTCTATAACTATTTTTATAAACCAATGGTTTATTTGGTTCTTTTTTGTAAAGAACCGATTGATACCAAGTTTGGTCCGGTTTTTATTTTAAAAACCCAATAAAAACCAAACCGAACCGGTTATATAATTCTCATCTCCATCTTTGATTTTTAAGACGTGCTTTTCTTCTACTACAAATGTTTTATCTCATAACTATATTAAATTTTTATTATTTATCTACTCAAGATTATGGCTTAGTCATTAGATTTACCACATATTGTTATAACTGTAAATTTCCCATTGAATTTTTTAGATCTGATGAGAGTTTATGATGAATAGTCTAAAACCGAAAATCAAACCGAACCAAATCGAAACCGACATAACCGAAACCGTTTGGTTTTGTAAAAAATAAAAACCAAACGGTTCATGATAATCATAAACCGAAATGTTTGGTTTGGTTGGTGGTTTTACCCCAAACCAAACCGTGCACACCCCTAGATATTAATATACTTATCATTTGTTAAAATTTATATATATATATATATCGTATAAAAGTTTTCACAAATCACGTTGAAGGTACAAGTAGGGCTAAAAAATCTCATCTCGATTAGAAGTAAGAAAAAAATATAAATTTATAAAGGAGGTCACTATCTTTATCGGTACAAAACCAAATTTAAATTCATTCAGGTTTAGACTCGAAGCAATATGAGTGTTAATTATCCTAACTAATAAATGATTGAAACGTAAGACAATTTTCATTTCGATTCTCCTCATTTCTTAGTTAAAAAAAGGGGTCAAAGAAGCAAGTTGGTGTGTGAATCTGGTAAAGCACAGCCAAAGGCATTGACAGCTTTGGGAATGCGTGTAATATTCAAAGCATGTCAAATCCACCATTCGCTCTCAATTTCATTATCCATCCATTCTCTGTATAATTGGACCCAACAGATCTTGAGGGGGCTTTGAAAAATAATGAGTTTTTTTTTTTTTGTTAACTTTTTGCAGGAAAATATATTCCAAATCTTTGACAAAAGAGAAGGGAGAGAATGCTCTCTCTTTTCAGCTCTCTGAGAAGAATATTAGTTGGTTTGACGTTTAATTGTTGGAGTTTAGCTCTCCTTTTTGACTGATACCCCCTACCATTAAAAAAATATATTAAACTTTCACTAATCGAATAATAAACGTGTTTGGTTTGCTGCATACTGTTGTTAATCAAGCAGTTATTTACACTGTGTTTAAGATTGTGCAAAATAGTGAGTTTGTTAAATTTAAATTAGTGTAACATATTTTGAAATTGTGAAAATAATGAGTTTGGTAAGTAATAAGTTAAGTAACCTCTCATCTTGGGTTTTAAAAATCTAGAAGACAAAAGCCCGTTAGACTTGTTTAACCCCTAACTCTTTACCCTAACCAACCAACCAAACAGACATGATTTAATATAGTTTCACTCTACACACATCAAAGCGGAAGATCTAATATTATGCTCAAAATTATTTGTAGGCTAATTAATTTGAGTGTAAAAAAATAGCCAACCTGAATATAGCTCAATAAGTAAAGTATCAATGTTCCCTTTTTTAAGGTCAGAAGTCGAGTCTTCACTCCCCCAATTTGATATAATGTCTCAGATAATTAAAATCAAAAAATGTTCAATGTGAAAATAAGTGAAAGCCAAAAGGTCATAAGAGAGAATTTGGTTCGTCTTTGAGCAGTTCAAATTAGTTTGAATTTTGCACAAGTTAAATTCTTAGAATTATGCGTTCTAGAGACGACAAAAATTTATTCCTTAAGCTGAAAATTTGATTCCATAAAAAATAAATAGCTTTTAGTAATTTTTTCGATAGAGAGAGAGGTCAGGGCATCATTTTCACCACCCCTATGTTACATTAAGAGATGACTTTGGTATATGTCATTCCATTAAAATATTACTACACATCAATAAATAGTTTATCCATATTTAACTTAGACATGTGCACTAAAAAAAATAATTTTAAAAAAATCAACTCGTATAACTAATATTAACCATAAGATGTAAGAATAGGTACTAACGAATGTGTGGTAAAAAAAAAAGTTATTTTGTTATTCTTGTCATCTAAAGGACACAATACTTATCCAATATATTCTTAGAATTATTACAATTAACACTCCAATTAGAGGCATCGGGGACACAAAAATCCCTAATATCATTACACTAACTATGCCTACTATCACCAATAGCACTCAAGTCAAGTATTCCAACAAACAGCCAAAAACACAATTTTCTCTTTATAATAATGTATTGCTTTTTATCTTAAATAGAACACACAACAACCACCAAAGATAATAAATATTTGGCTACAATTTATCCCCCAAAAAAGGTATCATTTGGATTAAAACCACACAAACCAACCAGGTAATATTGGTAGCTGAGTCAGGATCACCTTTAGAGCTCAAACAACGTGAGATGTTCATAATTTGGCAAAAAAAAAAAAAAAAAGTATCAAACTGCTACAAGGGGGTGGAGGTGGGGGTGATGTCCCCTCAGTCAACATAAAAATGTTACTGCCTAAAGTGGATGCAATCCAATCCCAAACACAATAGCTATCAAATTTGAAATGGCAGCTGTAAAATTCTACACCCTTCCTGTCTCATCCAATCTAATATCTATTAGTTTTAAAACGAATTATCCCTAAAAAAAAGCATAAACTTTTGGGTCAAAATCATGCTAAATCAAAGTTTCAAAACAATCATCCTTTTCTCCAACTTTTACCTTGGCCAGATTGGTTTTTACACACGCCAATAATGATTGTTACTTGATTGGTCTTCAACGTTAGTGCTTTGAGCATGAATGAATGAAAGCCTCTCATGGTTCCAGCATTTCAGAGTCTGCTGCTGTAAGAAATGGAGTATTTCATTGAATAGAAGAACTCACACTGGTGCTGGACCATCTCACTTTCTTTCAAAGTGCTAGAACGCATTAGTGAATTTATATCTTCATGACCAGAAATCATAAACCATTACAATATTCCCAATCAGTCTCTATATCATACCAATGATTAAAGGTGATTTTAGAGGCAATGCCAATGCATAACTGTATTCAACAAGATAATGAAACTTAAAACATGTATTTTCTTTAATTAATTATATCAACAAACCCAATTATTAATAGATCACAAAAATATCAACTATAATCTACACAAAGGTGGTAGAGAAATGCATATGGATGTCATTAAATTGGGACATAACAAAATGAACATATCTTATTATTGTCCAGGTGATCTACGGACACTTCTTTCTCTTATTCCATCAAATCCTAAAATCTGGTGATCTCTTTTTATTACGTGTTGTGTTATTTACAAGCAACCCATAATATGCATTGATAAAATTGAGCTACAAACACTCAAACAAGTTCGTCACTCTCTTGCCACTTTTAATCAACACCTGTTTATAAATTCTTGCAGCAAGATCAAAGCCAATTACAAGAATAAGGGTTCCCCGTCTCACTTATTAACAAGAGTTACTTTCTTAATTCCAAAAATATGCCACGAATTGAAAACACTTTATGATTTTTGGGGGAGATTTTGGATGTTGATTTTGAAGATATTATGCTTTGGATTGAAATAATCAAATGGTCAGGGGAAAACATCGGCTTTTATTTTTTACTTCCTTTTCCACCTTTGGAACGGGGATGAACAGTTTTAATTGATATTGCCGACTTAACTCCACATTATGATAAAATTTGAAGTATTATTTCGACGACTTTTTTTTAATGAAAGAGACAATTGGAGAAGAAAAGGGAAGAAAAGCTTTCTGTAACAAGGTCAAGAACCAGATGAAAAGTTGCAATCACCACCCCCCAAGGATAAAGTCAACTTCTTATCAAGAAGCCTAAAGAAAAGCTATTGGGGCAACATGAAAATTTCAAATCTGATCATAGCACTGTTATAACTGTGGCACTGGTGGCATATTGTGACAGAACCTAGAATCCACTAAGATAAATTCGAGTGGCTTAAAGAAAATTTACACAACAACCCACTAGGAAAAATAGACCTGAGAAGTAAAAGTCATAAAAATCAGCAGATTGAAGCAATTTTGATTGCTGTCTGTGTCAATATTCTAGATAAACAAATTAGACATGATTTTGATTTTATTGAACCAATTAATGGGATAAAACCATATCTAGAATGAATAAGGATATCTCTGCCATTCAGAATACAGCAAGAAATAAGCATCAACATCAAATGAAACAAGGCAGCTAAAGTTAGACCAGGAAAAAGGGGGGTCGTCACTTTGGTCTTATCTGCATAGCTACAGTATTAAGGAACATTCTAAGAAAGCTAAAAGGATCTACAGACGTTAGATAGATGTTTAAGAATAGTGATACCTCTGAGTTTGACTTCACAGTGATTATGATCAGCCAAAAGCTATCTCCATCCCTGTAGATAATGCTCTGTCCAATTTATCTGAATAAGCATGTTCAACTACCTGTATGAGAATTTGACATAAAGACTTAAAGTGCATGAAATATGTGCGCATTAATATTTTTCATACAAGGCTATCGATAGATGCCAATTCAATATACGAGTAAAGCTATAAAGGGGCTTACAACAATATGTGGCACTATCAATCCAATCAAATCCATTACGTAACACTCGATTACACAGATTGACTACATGACAATTGGATTCGAGATTTAATGAAACCGGTCGCAAAGTTAGCACCAATAGTAATTGGATATACATGTGATTATGGCAGGGGCGGTGTAAAGTAGCAATTGCAAAAAAAAAAAAAAAGACCGAAAATGCTTCCAACATCTGACAATAGCAACTAAAATGGATGTGAAGTGCTCTTAATAATATGTATGTTGCTTTACAGTTGAGCGATTTCTTAATCACAGAATGCAATATCAAAAAAATTATTTATCAATGTTCACAGAGGGAGAGAGAGAATTTTCTTCAGCACTTACACTTGATGAAATTTGAAATTACCATGCTCTAAATCAAGCTGAAACTGGAAACAAGGATAGCCAGCAAATCAGTTCCCTGTTTCACAGATAAGAAAGGAAATATAAAGTAAAGCAAGTTTGACTAGTGGCTCGAAATCTGAAATGTCTCTCTCATGAGACAGTGTTAATGTAGTTTGAGAAGGATAGACACATCTTCATGACATGCTGTTAATTTCAAAGATGCCATGAAAAGGGAATATGTTCTATTACCAAGTCCACAGATATGCAGATACACATGTCACTAGTTGAGCATAACTGTAGGATCTGCAGTAGGATGTGCGTAGATGGTTCCCGGGAAAGCTTGGCGAGTTGCATCATAAAATCATTAACCTTGTTCGACATTTGTAAAGACAAACATTTGCAGATTGCTAAGCACAATTTTTGAGCCAATATGCGCATCCTTGTTGTGGGTATACAATTTCTAAATGGGGTATGGCTGTTGAAAAGGGTCCTTTCCAAGACATTTTCTAAAAACTTATCCATGGTGTAGAATGTTATGCTGATGGTTAAACAGTTAATACAAATTATTCATTGATGTTGTGCAGAAAACTTGAGATTGAAGTTTAAAAACAAAAAAAAAACAAAAAAAACAAACAGATTTGTAAACTTAGATAACAATAAAATTTATGAAGCCTACAAATAAGTTCACACGTATAAACAAGTTGTGATAATGGTAAGATAAATTTTTTTAGAAAAAATAAATCATTCACACATGTAAAGAGAAACTTGTATGTGATGTTTACAGAAAGCACAAACTTGCAAACTTGGGGAACAGGGAAAATAATTGAGCCTTTAAAATGAATTAGGTTATGCCTCATGCTAAGTTGGTTGCATTTTAGGGTGTAGGTGTAAGGGAATTATTTAAAGGGATAGCTGCAAATTACAACTATGTAGTTTATTGATTTTATAAATCATACCTATGTGTCTTAAAAATAGTTTGAAACACACCTGTGATTTATAAATTATAACCTTATGTTAGTTAGCTTTAAAAGAAATGGCACACGTGACACATGTAGGATAAACCACATGTACCAATTCAGATAAATTAACGATAAAATTTAAAATAATGGTCTGGTTTCCATATATATGTTATTAACTACATGAATGCTGTTTGAAAATTAATAAACCACAAAGAGTGTGATTGTAATTAGTAAGATTGCAACAATTCAAACATTGTGGCATAATCTACTATGTCAGCACCAATATAGAGCAATAAGTAGTTAAAGCTTAAGCTGATACTCTTTCCTGTACTAAAGGTGGGTTGTTTGATTACCTATCTGGGGATGCCTTTGAGAGGCAAACCAAGGAGCCTAGAGTTTAGATGCTGGTTTGTTGATAAAGTTGAAACTAAGCAACCATAAGGCTCACAAGGGTTTGGACCACTGATAAGCTTAAGCCGCATTTGAAAATGGGAAAGGATGTCACATTAAATTCTAGACTGATTTATGGGGGATTGATCAACCACTAAAAATGAAATTTCTAGATTATTTCGTATGGCTCTGTCATAGGGTTTTCTTTTGCAGAGTGTTGGACTGCTAATGAAGAGGCATGGAATTTATATAGGAGAAGACCGCTTACAAAGGTGGATTTGTGTTTGGTCTAAATCATCCTCATCAGCAAACGTAACCCTGAATTCAAAGAAGCTATAGCATGTCCCGTGTTGTAAAATTACATATTCAAATAAGGCGAATCTTCAATTTCAAAGCATGAAGTTAATCAGTTGTTGCTTACCAAGACCTAATGTGTACAGCAATATAGTTAATGATCACATGAAAAGTGAAAGAAATGATCTGAGAGGCTTTACGGAAAACCCTTCATACTTTAATCTTCTAGGCAGCCTCGTACTAGAACTATGTTAGCTGTTTTCTTAAATATCTAATACTTGATACTGAAGTTCGACATCATTCCTAAACAATTGAAATATTTCAACAGAAATGTCATGAACATAGAGTATTTGATCACCAATTAAAAATATATTCATTCATGCATCTTCCATAAAAGATTCAGTTTAAGTCACAGGAAATTGTCATAAATTTACAGAACTATCAAGATGTTAATGCATTATACCGTGCTCTTACAAGTATTTTGTCATTCATCAATAACAATAAAACATGTACAATAGATACACTAAGCAATAAATTCATTACATACATTATTTGAAATAACGATATTAAGCTAGGAACCTTCATCATCCAACCTCCACCAACCTGCCTATAAGACATTGATGAGTCGAAAACATCATCAAGATGACCCCTTCCAATTCAACTGGAGCAATTCTCTTCCAGCAAATATGCTACCACATTAAAATAACTTCACCTGAAATTCAATAGGCTACCGACTTTTCATCGGTTGGAATCTGTATCTCCCATCTTGCTCCAAACTCATATCATAAATTTCAGAACTTGAACTCCTGGATAGCCTTGAACCCTTACCACCTCTACCATTCTGTCTAGTATCATTGAGTGTACGAGGACTGGGAACACTTTGTCTTCTATCCAAACCATTCTGTCCTCGATTCAACTCTGTCGAACCAACCGGCTTATAAGATTCGAGCTTTCTTCTATTCCCCCAATTCTTTACTTTACTCGACGGTGGCAAGGAACTCTTTGAATAAGAATTCGAGCTATCTGCCCCTTCACTCAATGACCCACTTCTCAATTTCCGATTAGAATATCTTCGATGATTCTTAGAATCATTTTCTTGGAAACTAGTCGCAATTTCATCACGAGGCTCGAGCTTTCTTCTATTCCCTCGATTATTTAATTTACTATCATATCTTTTTCCATTACTCGATGGTCCCAAAGAACTTTGCAAATTAGAATCCTCAGAATCCAAGTCATCTTCCCCATCAGTTAGTGACCTACTTCTCAAATTCCAGCTAGAAGATCTTCTAATAACTTCATTTTCATTTTCATCTTCCAAATCACCCTCCGACCCAGTAATACTTTTATACGGCCTCACACTATGAACAACCCCTTTAGGAAAAAACCTCGCGGTAGGTAAATCATCATAAGTATCAAACAACTGAGGCCCATCTCTTTCGGTCCATAAATCAAATCCACCAGGTCTCTGAAACCTATCCGCCAAAACCTTAACTTGCTCATCGGCACTAACAGAGAACAAGTTAGGAGCTTTCTCCACAACTTCCCATGGCCTTTCGAGCTCAGAAACTGCAGCCTTAAGCTCAGCTCTTTTACGCATCTCGTAAATCTGGCGTTCGCGGCAAAGCCTTGCCTTGAGAAGCTGTTTTGATTTATTGTTTTGCATTCTCTTCCATTGCCATTTCGATACGCCCCCGGGATATGTTCTGGGACCTCCTCCCATTCGAATTACCGACGTCGTTTTGGAATGAATCGGAATCGGAATTGATGATCGAAATGAGAGATGGTTTGGAGAAGTAAGAGATAGAGAGAAGGAGAATGAGAGTGATTGTTTAGGCTTTGGAATTGAGAGTGAAGTTTGGAGAATCGCCATTCTTGGCGAGAAATTGAAACCAGAAGAAATAAAACCCTAATTGCAGATTGCTGAAGATAGAGTAACCATGGAGAAGAAGAAGAGGAAGTTCCGATAAAATGAATAGTACAGATTGTACAGAGAGACGATTTTCACGGACTTGGGCTGAGCAAAATAAAAGGCCCATAATACAAATTGTCCAATGGGCTGACAATATTTCTCGATTTCTGGTTGTTCACCAATCGGGCCGTATAATTTTTTTATTGGGCCGGTAAATGGAAAATACTTATATTCTGATGGGAGTTTTTTTTTTTTTTTTTGATATTACAAGAAGAGAGTTAGAATCTGCAAATATACTAAAGAGAGCATTGATATCAAATTAGTTGAATTATACTCAAGTTGATGTGTTCTAATTTTATTTAATCATCTATATTATATTATATATGGTCTCACAAATATGTTTAATTTGATTAAATTAAGACATATGAAAGTATCAAGATTTTTTTTATAGAGACCAGTATTCTCTACACATAAATATTACTGAGATAATTACAGCAATAACCACTTTAATTCACTCCGTTTCAAAATAATGGCAAATTACAATCATTATAAAAAATGCCCAAGAACCACTATTTATAGTGGTGATATGGTAATTTCTGATTTTATAGTTTACCATTTTACCCTTCTTTCTATCATAATAACTATATCTTATTAATTACATATAATTTATTTTATAATTTACTTTTTTTGTTTTTAATTCAAATCAATCTTAATTGATTCTATAAATCCTTATTTAATAGAAATCCATAGAAGAAATAGGTGAACGAGAAACACCTAGAAAAACAGCGACGTCAGGATGAAGAAGATCGAGAATAACTGCTTTGCGCTATGATAAGGGAATGAAAATAGTGAGGAAAGTAAACATCTTATATCACATTGAAATTCTTTCTCATAAGCAATTCATGGCTTCGTCGTTCAATTGTTTCGTCGTCATAGTCGTCATTTCCATCTTCTCTTTTGCTGATTTATCTCTTTCTTTTATGGTTTAAAAAATCAATATCAGTTCTTCAGTCGGTGAGTAAGAGAGAGACAGATGCAGGGTGAACACATGAGAACCACGCGATAATTGAGTTTTGTCGGTTACTTATGCGAATTTTTTTGTTTTGTTTTGTTGAAATCATTGCCAGAGTTCATCCTATAGTTTCCTTTTCATTTGCTGTTAGTATTACAGATTTAATGCCTACTTCTACAGCATTTTATTAATATAAACATGTTAAACCATGTATATTTTTTGTTGGATTTTATTGGTTTATCAAACATTCAATTCAAACTTACATTTGATTTTGTTAAACGTTTTTTAACTACCTCAAGTTAGTTTCCATTCTTTCTTGATGACTCATACATTTTTTTAGTTTCCTTAATTGAATATGACATTTAAATTCGTTTTTGGTTGCACATAAATTCTGGGTTTACTAATGATAAACACATTATAAAACTTACAGCTGGGCATTAAGAATGAAAATGAGCACTTATTACTTTTTGTTTCTTTTTTAGTTTATTAATTATACACAGTTTATCATTATTAAACTAATGGTGATATTATTTAAAAAATTCAAGAGCTTGAAGAAGTATTAATGACGGTTGGAGGATGATTGAAGGAAAAAAAAACTTGATTGGAAGAGATAAATATTTAGAAGCTTGAAGATTTTTTTTTAAATAATTTTATTTTTTTAGATTTAAATTTTCCTTTAATTTTACAAAATTTTAAGGATTTTATAACTTTCCTTAAATTTTGCACAAATTAAGGAAAATTAAATTGGGGTATGTTTTGTCTTTTCACAATGTAATTTAAATTAGCCGGTGGTGGTTTTGGGTAATTTTAATATATATATATATATAAAAGACTATGTTTTTCTGAAATAAACAACATTAATTTGTCCCTTATTAAAATTAACTCAATATTATTTGTGCATTTCAATGGATTTTTATCGATTAGGATATTCAAAATAAATACTCATATAATCAATACTAAAAAAAATATTAATACAATTATAAAAGTCGAGGTTTAAGGTTCGAACCTCCTCTCTCTCCCTAAATTGATATAATATCTATAAAAAAAATTACTCATAAAAGTTGAGGTTTTTTTTTGTCTTTTTTTCCCCTTTTTTTAACATGATGTTTCCGATGCAATTAGCAATTTCTGAGCAATGTGATTTATTTAATAATAAATATAAGAAACTTGTTTGGTGAAAAATAATGGACGACACAGCAATGTGTTTCCAATTCCAGAACATGACCAGATATGCAGGCTGTAGATTCCATTTCAACAGGTTGACTCTCTACTTCGCTTCTCTTTGAATTGAATTTCAAATATTTTATAGGGTAAAATGCAAATAAGACCCCTGTGGTCTTTTTAAAATGTATGAAACCTGCATCTTTGAAAATGGCAAATCGCACTCGTGGTTCCATTTTTTCAATTAGACCCTTCCTTCATTGTCAATAATTTTCTTTTAGCCATATCTTCTTCGTTTGAACTTTGATTTTGATGACTCAAGATGTTTTGGAATCTTCATTTCCAGCTTTACATAATCGTCGCTTCGAAACTTTGAAATCATCAATAACCAAAAGAGTTAACGATGTCAATCATACTTAGTGTTTCGATGTTAATAAAATCTTTTATTTATTAATGATTTCAAAGTTTCGAAGTGACATATATGTAGAGCCTAAAATGAGGATTCCAAAACATCTTGAATAGTCCAAATCGGAGTTCAAACGAAGAAGTTGTGGCTAAAATAAAATTATTGACATTGAAGGGGAGGGGTCTAATTGAAAAAAATTGGAACCACAGGGGTGCGATTTGCCATTTTCAAAGTACAGGGGGTGTTCATGCATTTTGAAAAGACCACAAGGGTCTTATTTGCATTTTACCCTATTTTATATCCATCATTCATGATTAATAAGGATGAAAATAGAGAAATTTCCTATTTTTTGGTTTTATCTTCATTGTAATTTTTTTTAAAATAAATTATAAAGGTTACCCTTTTTTAAATAGGTGGAGGAGGGGATTCAAACTTATTTTGTTATAGAAAATATTAAGTGGATTTGAGATTTTTATTATATATTGATTTTATAAAAAGTATGATTTGGACTCATTAATTTTTCTTGAATATTTTTAGTTTCTATCGCTCATAAAATTTTCTTGAAATTATGAGCTTTTCATTAAAGTTTTTTTTAATCATAAATAACATATTTTGATGACAGAGCTTGTCACTAATGACACATTTCAATAAATCGTATCAACATAGATAAAACCTGTAAGCCGGAAATAATGGCATTTCAAATTTCACTAATTAACACATGTGCTAATATCTCAAAAAGAAGTGCAGTGATGAAAAATAATAATAATTAAAACTATATGGTTTAAATTGATATAAATGATAAACATATAACAGTCACACCAATAAGTTTAAGCTGATATTTTTTTCAATTAGTTAAAATAAGTAATCAGGCACAATACCATTAGATTCTTATTTATAAATGAATACATGTGATAATTATGTCTTATACAGCGAGTAAGTGAAAATAGTGTAATAATCTTGATATTTCTTTCAAGAGTCTTCTTCATACATATTTAACTTAATAAGAATAATATACTTACATTTTCATGTTAAAAATTATCATAAAATCCTATTTACTAAATCATGAATAAGTCAACGCTTAAAAACAAGTAGATTGATTTATTATCACCTAAAAATTATGATATCTATAAAATATCACAAAAATTAACTAATATGTATATAATTGTATAGTATATTTGTGACATTTCTAAACAAGAATCTTCATTGTTCACAAAATCTCTTCATCCTATCAATTAATCAAAGTAAATTCATACATTCATTCACAAACAAGATGCAATAACAAGACCAACCCTAAACAAATATAACATGGATATTTTTATGAAAAACAAAACAAAAGAAAAAACATGACATATAAACATAGTTTAAAGATCTTGTTCCCTTAATTACAATTTTAATATCACCACACGTGTGACTCCTTAATTTTCCTGCCTCCCCCAAATAAACCTCATCAACTTTCTTAATTATTATCATTATTAAAAAATAAAAAAATAAAAAAACCTGCTTCATCTTCATCAAGGAACTTTCCTCCATTATAGAATCTAATTCTTCCTATTTATTTCCAAATCCCCATTACTCAGTAAAATCATATCTCACCTCCAAAATGGCTGCATTTCTCTTCCTTCTCTTCGTCTTTTCCAATGCTTTTCTTCATTCAGCGGTGGTCGGATCAGCTCAATCGCCGATATCATTATCGCCGGAGGAAAACAGAGCAAAACCGCCGTCAAGTAGAAAGCTAGGAAAACACAGTAATAAAACGATAGTTTATTCAAGTTTAAGCCCGGCCGAAGCGCCATGTGGTGAAGGGAAGGTTGTGGCGACGGCGGAGTTTAACGGCGGAGAGAATGAGATTCATTTGGAAAAACAGAAACATCATCATAAGTCGAGAGATAAGTCCATCGCCGGCGGCGGCGTTATATTGGGCGGACTCGCCGCCACTTTTTTGGTGGCCATTGTTTGTTACATTAGAGTTACGAGGAGACAAATATGAAATGACGTCACATGTCGGTATTAAATTAAATTTAAGGGGGCGTCTCGAACCTTCGATCTCGTTTAAGAAAAAATTAAAGTTTGATACTCGATTATGTTTAGGTTGTAATTGTAATTGTAAAGTAAAGATGAGAAATTAATACGTTAGAGAATGTAAATTCTGATTAAAATTTGTTATTCTTTTTTCTAGTTGTGCTGGAATTTGAATGATAATTTATTTACAGATTGTAGCAATATAATAAATTCCGAAATTTTTATCCATATTTTTTAATTTGATTATTTATTGGGAACCAACGGATTCAAATATTTATATTTGAAATTATCATCCAGATCAATTCTAAATATACAAAACAAAAACAAAATCGTCTAAATGAGTTAAAGTAATAACAAATAATTATAAATTAAAAAAATAGATAATATCTCAAGAATGAGAGGGGAATTAAAAGCTTCTCGCCTTGAATTTTTTATTTATTCAAAGAAAGCATAGATATATGTTTAATTATAATTCTAGTTTCTATTGTTTGAAATATGTTTTAATTTAATCCATATTATTTTAAAAGTTTTAATTTTAATCTCTATAAATATCCAAAAATAATAGTAATTTAACTTAGATAAGCATCAATTGCACCACTTATTAAAGGTCATGATTCAATTTGATGTAAATAAAATTTTAAGTATTGTATTTTATAGAAATTATCTCAAATAACATATACTTTAAACATGTATTTCATTTATATCATCGCTTTTGATTTTTTTTAATTGAAATAACAGATTTATTTTTTATTTTTAAATTGTACCATATAAAAAACTATAATTATATATTATTTCAATAATATCCCTCAAATTTATTATTAAAATTAGAAAGTCTTGAGATAATTCTAAGTTTAAAAGTGTAAATTAAAGTTTCAAAAATAAATTAAAACAAAAAAAATTAGGAAAAAATAAATAAAAACACACACACATGAATTATGCAGTTTGTAATAAAATACCCATGAACCTTTTTTTTTTAAAGTAAATACTCCCTAAAATTATGTAAGTTGTGTTAAATACCCTTAAACTACTCTCTTAGTGATATCATTTTGTTTACAACTATTAAATTTGATGACATATTATATAAAAATTTTGATTCAATAATTAAAATTTTATATCTAGAAGACGAGTCACATGAATGGTAAGAGAAATGAGAATATTAAACGAGTGTAAACAATTTTAATCACTTATAAAAATTTAAGGGTTATCTACTTAAAAAAATATAGTCGAATTGGTATTTGTCAGACTCACACCACAACCCACACTTAACTGCTACTAGTTTTTACCACGTGCGATGCACGTGTGTAATTTATCGATTTAATAATTTCATAAAAATATATATATTTAGTAAAACTTATTAAATATCATTAAATTAAATATTAAAATAATAGTGTACATTCTTAATTTAGGATAATTTTCTAACCATCTTTGTTTTTTATTTTATGTATATACGAATATCATGATTTATACCAAATTAATCTTAAATTTAATATAATAAATAAAATATCTATGGTTTTTTTCATGTATAATTCATTAATATATAAAATAAAATTAACAATGAGTTAATATTTTTCTTGAACTAATAAATGATTAATATTTTAGTAAACCCATAAAATGATAATTATCATTCAATAATTTCATCTAATAAATTACACTATTGAAATTTTGTACTTCTCAAGCATATATAGAATGTATTATAATAAGGTATGGAAGTTCTAAGAATATATACATTCAATATTTTGATAATTTAAACTATTGGCAAGTAATTCATATAAAGAGTCATTTACAGGTACTTATGACATGTTTTAAAAATTATTTTTAATTAATAATGGTCCATATAAGAATAATATTTTAAATTTAAATTTTAAATAAAGACAGTTTGCATATAAATTTCTTAATCCTAATAATTTAATTTCTGAAAAAAAAAATAATGAAAAATAGTAATTTAATAGATTTAGATTTAGTAAATAAATTATTATATGAATAAATCATTGCACTAGCTTTATTAAATTTTAATTTGTTAACACAAATGTACTTTTATTCTCGGTGATTTAAGTTTGCTTTTTCTTTTAATCTATTAAAAGTTTCAATTATATAATTAAATTTGTGAGATAGTTCTATTTAATTGCTAGCGTGTGTTATTATTTACTGTAATTTTTTGTTTAAAAATATTTTTCTAACATCTTTATTTTTTAATATAGTATAGATAAAGATAAATAGATCTAATAGATATTTCGTTGAAGGTATCAAAATACATTTTACGGATGAAAGTGATCTATATGGAGAGTTTTTATTCTCGTCATGCTACTTTTTAATAAGAATATAATTTTATTAAAATTAAAACAAAAAAATCAAATCAAATTTGTGACATTGTATTTCCAACATCAACCTAAAATTAATTAAAAAGTCTACCTAAATTTTACATGATTTCAAACATTTAAAAATAGTTCAACAAATAATAAATTTAGAGAAAGATTAAAATATTAAAGATTCTAAATGAAAATAAAGAAAAGTAGAAGACAGTAAACCAAATTTTTAAGGGCAAAATGCAAAACACACCCCTGTGGTTTCGGTCAAATGTAAAATACACCCCTGTGGTTTGAAAATGAATATTTATACCCCTGTAGTTTCAAAACAAGTGCAAATTGACCCCTCCCTCTACATCTTTGATTTTCTTTTAGCCATAACTTTTTCGTTTGAACTCCGATTTGAATGATTAAAGATGTTTTGGAATCCTCGTTTCGAGTTCTACATTATAGTAACTTAAAAACTTAGAAATCGTTAGTATATAAAATTGTTTACGACTTCAACCCGATCTAATATATTGATGATGATAACTCTTTTATATACTAATGATTTCTAAGTTTTTAAGTTACTATAATGTAAAGCTCGAAATGAGGATTCCAAAACATCTTGAATCATTCAAATCGGAGTTCAAATGAAAAAGTTATGGCTAAAAGAAAATCAAAGATGTAGAGGGAGGGGTCAATTTGCACATGTTTTGAAACTACATGGGTATAAATATTCATTTTCAAACCACAGGGGTGTGTTTTGCATTTGACGGAAACCACAGGGGTGTGTTTTGCATTTTGCCCAATTTTTAAACATCCCCACACCATTTCCTTCCTCACATTTTGTGATTCAACACCTCACCCCTCGTCCGGAGTTTTTTGCTATGATTCAATTTTTATCTTCATTATCATCTTCACCAGTTCAAGTTGTATATGATCAGTGACGAGGCCATAATTTTTTTTTGGGGGGGGGGGATCTATATAAAGAAAGGGTTGTTTAAAAATGTCAATTTCACACCGGTTTTGATATATTATATTACAAATTAACAAACAAAAAATTGTAACAATTTTTTTTATATTATAATTGATTCAGTTAAGTTTGGTTAACTTTTTAGATTTTGACTTGTGCTATTATAAAATGGATAAAAAATTTTTGCTACAAATTATGTTAATTATAAAAGTATACATGTCTTCAAAATAGAGGGAAATTTTAAAATAATTTCTTGGTAATATATTATTAATCTCTCAAATCATTGAGATTAATTTTTCATTTCAAATGTTTTTTTTTTAAATCTAATAATAAGAATCACAATCAAAATTAACTTTATTGTGTATCATAGAGATGTTTAACTAATTTTATATAACAATTAACAAGTTTGAAATATTTAACTAAAAATACAAGTATGAAATAATAAAATTATAACAATTGTGGGGCTCATGAACATAAAACTATATAATTATTAATAAAATTTGGATTTTACTGAACCGACATTATTTATAATTTAGAAAAATAAACTATTTATAAACAAAAAATTACACTTACTTCTTAATTAATAAATACGAATTAAAGTATTTATAAATGTTGAACATAAAATAATCACTACATAATTATAATATAAAAAAATATATAAGTAAAAAAATGTTTTTAATTAAACTTAACAATAAATAATATAATGTATAACTCATATATGGATGCAACAAAATTATCAAGAAAAATCAACGATTATCTATCTATTTAAAAAAAAAAATCTATTTAAAATCATAAAAACTCAGATTAATGAATAATAAATTGGATAGAAATTAAGAGAGGTGATTTAATAGTGACAAACCCAAATGTGGGATAATATATAGAGAAAAATTGTTTTTTAAAAGATTCAAATGTCTTAAATACTGTATAAATAAGGGGCAAGCATCAAATTTTTGAGGGGGCAAAAATAAAATTTATGTAAATATATACATATAAAATTATTATTTTTCCGTTAGTGGCCTCGCTACTATATATGATAAAGAGTTAATTTCAGTATTGGACAAATTAATGTTGTTTATTTCAAAAAAAATACAATAATTTATGTATACTAGTCTTTTACCACGTGCGTCGCACGTGATATTTTTTCTAACATAGAAATATTTAAAAAATCGAAATATTTTTTATTTGATTTTTCTATGGTTTATAAATATTTTTCGAAATGATCTTATTAACATATTATTATGTTCTATTTAATATTTAAATTATCGTATAGTTTACTAATTTACATAATTATATTCCTTTTTATATAAGATAATTTTTTTAACATCTTTATTTTTAAAATTTATACTACCAAATAAAAAATAAATTGTTTGTTCTATATACATATGTTAGTTAATTTCTGCATTTATAGATTATTTATTTCTAATTTTAATTAAAATTTAAGAAATTATATATTTTTTCTCTTTGATTTTTTAAACTTTTAAATATTTTTAATTAAAAAAATTTAAATTTATTTAAATATTATACCATTACTAATTCAATAAATTATATTTTGTTGTAGTTTTTTTTTAATCTTAACTGTTTTTTAAACAATTTAAGTTTTTTTTAAATATTTTTTAAAATTAAAGCACCGTCACCGTCACCTTTATTAAATCATTTAATATTTGAATACTTAAATATAATTTATTTTTCATAAATTGGTGATAAATCTAAACAATAAATTCATTTTAATATCACATTCATTTTCATATGTTGTACTTGTTTTTTCAATTATTTTATAATTTGATGTTGTGAAAACAATAAAAAAAAACCAAAGAATTTATTTAATAAAATTGACAATTTCTTATTCAATGAAGAGAAATATTTTATTTATAAAAAAAAAAGAGAAATATTTTATTAAAAATATAAATAGTCATTAGATAGTAGAGTATAAATAATAATGACATTTTTAGTAATTTGAAGGTTTTAAAAGGGTATATATAATGACATGTTACTAATTTTAAGATTTTAAAAGGGGTATAGTAGTTCAAAAAAGTTTCTTAAACATCACCACTTTTATATATTAAGGATATCAAAACTACCCAAAACCACCACCAGGAAAATTAAATTACATTGTGAAAAGACGAAACATACCCCGATAAATTTTCCTTAATTAAATGATATGTAATTAATGAGATATAGTTATTAGGAGAGATAAAAGGGTAATACGGTAAATACTGAAATCGGAATCCACCAGAATCGCCACTATAAATGGTGTTTTATGGGTAAATCTGATATTGATATGAAACAACATTAAAACTGAAATTAGGTGAATTAAAATGGTTATTAGTGTAATTAATTCTATGATAAATTCTATTGATAAACAAAATTTAAAATACCAAAATTTTAAATTTAGATAAAAGAAGATCGAAAAATTACCTTCTCAGATAAGGGAACCAAATATGAATCCATTATAGAGATTATTCCCATCTTCTGATAGTATATCCATCTGTTTGATATCACCATGTGTGAACATTCAACCATAATCGAAGAGCAACCTATCATCATGTAGAATATTCAAAGGAGTGAGATCTATTACCATCAACATAGAAAATATAATATAAACACATGATTTTAATAAATTGACAGTTAGCAAAAAAAGGAGAAAATTATCAGTTATTAGTTAGTAAGTAAGAAGAATTGAACAATCTTAATAATCGTCTAAGAAGTGATTTTATATCAATTTCATCCATTGTTTTGATCGGATTAAGAAAATTGTATTTTTTGAAATCCGTTTGTGGAGGAAGTTGAATCGCTTCATTGTTTTTTAATATTATTTATTAGGGCAAAATGCAAAACACACCCCTGTGGTTTCGGTCAAATGTAAAAAACACACCCCTGTGGTTTGAAAATGAATATTTATACCCCTGTAGTTTCAAAACATGTGCAAATGGACCCCTCCCTCTACATCTTTGATTTTCTTTTAGCCATAACTTTTTCGTTTGAACTCCGATTTGAATGATTCAATATGTTTTGGAATCCTCGTTTCGAGCTCTACATTATGGTAACTTAAAAACTTAGAAATCGTTAGTATATAAAAGAGTTATCATCATCAATATATTAGATCGGGTTGAAGTCGTAAACAATTTTATATACTAACGATTTCTAAGTTTTTAAGTTACTATAATGTAGAACTCGAAACGAGGATTCCAAAGCATCTTGAATCATTCAAACCGGAGTTCAAACGAAAAAGTTATGGCTAAAAGAAAATCAAAGATGTAGAGGGAGGGATCAATTTGCATATGTTTTGAAACTATAGGGGTATAAATATTCATTTTCAAACCACAGGGGTGTGTTTTTTACATTTGACCGAAACCACACGGTGTGTTTTGCATTTTACTCAAAATTATAATAACTAAAAGAAGATACACATGTAATAGAAGGATGAAAGTATTATCCTTTTCTAAAAGAAAAAAAAAATTAGGGGGATATTTATGATATTTACCACAACCTTCGTAATTGAGGAGTGATTTTTGCTTTTTCCTAAACTATAATTCTTGCTCCCGAAGCCATTTCGCTCCACTACATTAACACGTGTTCTCCCGACTCTTCCCGTAGAATCTCTCTCTCTCTCTCTCTCTCTCTCTCTCTCTCTCTCTCTCTTCCAATTCTTCAGGCATTGAATCCAGAAAAAAAAAACCAGAGAATCGCCAAAATCAATACAACAATGGCGAATGAGAAATCAGTGATGGCAGTAATCAGGGCAGCAAGACCCAGCTTTCGCAACGACCACGACAAGGTGGCGTTTGCACTTCACGCGACTTTCCTCGCCTCCGGCTACGTCCTCACCGCTACCGGACCTTCTGCTTATTCCGACACCGCCTTTTCATCTTCCTCAATGGGTAATTCTTATTTTTTCTTCAAACCCTTATTTTTCTTCTTCTTCTTAATTTTAGTGTTTTCTGATTCTTTGATTGAATTCGGGGTTTAGATGAAGTGAGTAGTGAGGGTTGGAACGATTCAGAAGATGATTATGCATTCATTTACGGAAACCCTGAAAATGATTCTAAATGGAAGAAATTGCTTGTCAAGTGCCTCGTGATGAATGGGAAATTGTTTGTTGATGCTTTGACTGATCATAGTTCGAATCCGTTTCATCTTGAAATTGAGTAAGCTTTCTGTGATTAAAAAAAAAAAATCGGTACTTTTTTATGTTCGTTTTCTCTCTATTTGTTTGAGTATTGATTGTTCCTGTTCTTTGTTCTTAATCACAGTGTTGAAGAGTTTGTTAATTCCAATGGTGGAAGTAATTATGCAGAGCAGTATAAGGATTTGGAGAAGCTGGTTAAACGCTTTCACTTGGAAATTTTGTCTAAATTAGATGGTTCTTCTAAACCTACCACGAGTATTCCTACAAGGTAGTGAGTAGCTTAGGAATTGAAGTTTTAACCTTTAGTTTTTCAATTCGATTTTTCGATTTTCTCATGTGATGTTGTTTAGAGGTATGTTATTGGAGTTGATTCTGATAACTCCTCTTTGTTAATTTCGTTCATAGTTTTTTTTTTTTTTTTTTTGTGCGCGCGCTCAATGAGTTATGACTTGCCTGGCATTATGTTTTCCAAGCTTTGCTCGGTTTGCTTATTCTAATGCCTCCTGTGTTTTAAGTTGATGCTTTGCTCGTGCCTCTTAGGTTTCTTTAATTTTTTTAAGGGGAATGATTGCTTTATGCCGTGGAAATATTTCTGTTCCAAATGAATCTTTAGCGTCTTAAGTTTCATCCTAGTTATTATGTGGTGGAGTTAAGGATTGTGCCAATTCACAAAAAAGTCGAGTTTTAAAGTTTCTATCATGATTATGAGACTTAAATGTCTTTTTCCCCCCTTCATTTTTACTTATTTATAGATCCGAATTTAGGGTAAACTATCCCATGACTGCCATACATTGATTTGTTTCTTTATGGTTTATATTAAATATGTTAAATCACCACTAGACCCAAAAACTTAAGCTAATGGGTAGAGGTAAATTTAATCATATATCCCAACACCCCCCCCTCACATATGGGCTTAGAAATTTGCATAAGACCCAAACATGTGGTATATTAATAAATGGGGAGGAAATGTCATCGCAGGGGTTCGAACCGAAGACCTCCTGTTCTATTACCATCTTAATATTATGAGGTTCCATCTCAAAACCAATTGGTAATGATAACCCATGTATCTTATAAACATTGTGAGTTCCCCTCATCTTTCCGATATGGGATTCTCAACATACCCCTCAAGATGGCGCCTCTTTTGGGCTCACCATTCTTGGGTCGGATTTCATTTTTGGATCGAATGATCGTTTGGGCTTGTTGGACTCTAATACCATCTTAAATATGTTAAATCACTAGTCCCAAAAACTTAAGTTGATGGGTAAAGGTAAATTTAATCATATATCTCAATGTTTGTGTGCTTTGCAGATCAGAGAGAAGTGAAACATCATCCGCAGATGTAAATGAGCCTTTTTTTGGAATTGCTGAACATCTTGGCCCTCAGATTGACCCTTCAGGGTATTTCTCTTTCTCTCTACATAAATTGTTGAAATGTGATTATATAAGTATTTGTATTCATCTTTCTCGACAATTTACTTCTAAGTTCTATTCCTTGGCGACCTTGAATTGAAGTACAGTGGATGTTGTTAGTGAAAAAGTAACAGGTCATAATCTTTTGCTCTTTAAAATTCTGTTGACTCAGAACTGTGTTGGATTGGATGGCAGTATGCCTCCTATATATGTAGTCTTTTCATCTCCTTGTTATGTTTATTTTGCTATCATAGCAATATGGCTACTTCAAAACTGAAACCCTTCGGCCTTCATGTTTATTAGTTATATGCTTTGATGTTTAAAATCAAGAAGGTGGTTCTTTCCTTTTTTAGAGATTGTAATATTTTCATTTAATAGAATACTTTCAGTGTCCAAGGTTGTATTTTTTGAATTATTGTGACGGTTGTAGAATTGAATATTTAGCCATTTGTATGTTTTGTCTTATCCTCCAATACAGAATCACATTATAGCTACCAATGTAGAAATTTGTCTTATATTCTAGGTTTACAAACAATTTAGTTATGATACTGTATCATATGAGTTCCTATAAAAAAGAAGTACTGTATCATATGAGTAATTGATTTGAATCTAACGTGGCTAATCTTGTTATTTGCTTAGAGTTGTACTTCCTCCCATTGTTCCTATTGGTGGTGGTGGTGATCTTTTTCCTGGACCTGGTGCTGGAATATATCCCACTAGGTCAGTTATTTAAGTTCTTCTATCATCGTAATCAGACAATGGTAGTCTACCAGACTAATTTTGTTTTTTGATTTTTTCAGAGGTGGTTTTACTGATGGGAGCATGCTTTTAGGTTCGTGAAGTCGATATTCTGTTTTCTATTATTTGGTTGAATGTGTGATCGATTCATCTCCTTTTCATGCAGGACCTAATGACCCACGATGGTTTGGAATGGGTAGGCGACCTGGTTTTGATGGGGGGCAGCCGTAAGTTGACTATCTCTCTCTCACACATTCATGTGGTATGCAAAACCACAATTGCTGCTAATTACAATTTTATTTGAAACAGGGGTGTTCCTCCAGGTGCTCGTTTTGATCCATATGGTCCACCTGACGTTCCTGGGTTTGAGCCAAATCGATTTGTCAGGTATTTGGATTTTTTTCTTTCAATTTTGAATCTTGTTGCCTATGGTTGACACCCCACTATGTCTAAACTTCACATTGGCTACAATCCTGTGAGTTATAATTTTCTAATTGGTTTAATTATTTGCTGAATTTTGCCAATAAAATTTTGGAATTCTGAATAAATGGAGTTTGTTACGGTTTTATTTTATGTCCCCAACTTTCAATTGTTGGGTGTGGAGAAATAGGATGAGTTTTGAGACAAGTTAGTTATATTGTCTAGAGAGTTTGTGCATTATTGGTGGTTTGGTTTGTTTTCTTTGTTTCATTATCTTATAACCAGTTCTTCTCCCGAAAAATTTCTACTAGCTGTGCATTTTATTGGATTGAAAATTCTTTTGCACAACTTGTTCTGGTTCTGATGCATAATGTTACTAATATCATGGATTTCTTGAGATATTGGTTTCTTTATAAGAACAAGATGTAGCATGTCTACGAGAATAATCGAAGATATGGGAATTGTTTTTTTAACAAAATTGATGAAGGGGTTCACACATCGAGGCTTTTATGTTCATCAGACAACAATCTTAGCAATCAAAATATTTGATTTTTGACTTGAACATTTCTTTCTTTCGTTTCTCGCAGAAATCCTCGCAGACCAGGAGGTGGGACTCATCCAGATCTGGAGCATTTCGGGAGCGGTTCGGATTTCATATAAATCAGCCATGGAAAAAATCTCCTCTTTTAGGAAAGATGATGAAATTCATGTCCACATATGAATGAGATAGCTTTGTGTAATTTTCAATTCCTTCCCCTCCCCTAAGAGATCTCCTGTTTTATGTTTTTTTATCCTTGTAATGACTGTATAGCATATGATATCATGTATATTCTTTCACAAGTCTGCTTTTTGATTGATACTTGTTTTAATGGTATAAATAGGATTACTAGCTTCATAATAATTTATGTTTGCTCTTTTCCTTGTTTTGTGTCAACTTTCTACTGCCTTTGAGTTTGGAGATTGGGTCTAGCTTGTGGAAATTCACTGGGTTGCTTAGCTAGAAAATATGTCATTGAATTGATTTGTGTATTGACTGATATTTTCAAGGAAATTTGCATCAAAGATTTGTTAGATGTTAAAAACTAAGATATTGATTTATGTACTTATTATGTATCATAGATATCAATGAATATTGAAAAATGTTGATGAATATCGTCATATTCATTAAAATTGATTACGTAGGAACTTTTTTTTTTGTCATACTAATAAAATATCATTGATAATGTCTAAAATTTTAAGAAAAATATATTAATTTTAATATCAGCTGCAAATATTTTTTTGAGGTTGTAATTGAATGCAAAATGAATATATATACCTGTTTATTTTTTTATTTTTTTTTGAGATATTACATCAAATTGGGGGAGGGGGGACTCAAACGTTCAGCCTCATGGGAAAGGAGCAGGTGCCTAACCACTTGAGCTATGGTCGTGTTGGCGTACATATATACCTTGTTACTTTAAAAATTGTAAAATTACACCCCTCTCATTGCAACTGTTATACATATAATAGTAGGCCACGATTTATTTTATTAAATGTAAATAAGTAGTCGTGCTCACATCTTATGTATTTTTCTCCTTTTTTCCTCATGGCTCACCATTCCGGTTTTTTCCCCTCCTCCTCTTCCCCTTTTTCTATGAATTTCACAATCAGTGATTGATTTCTTCAAAGTTAATACAACTCAATTAATTTTTTTTTGAAAGGGAGAAGCAATTGCCTTCCACTTTATCTTAACTCAAATGTGAGGGAACGTTTAAGGGCTCGTTTGGTTTGCAATCCAGATTCAGTTTTATGAATCTGGATTGTAGGAATAGAGGGATCAAATTTTGTATACGTTTGGTTTACAACCTAAAACCATACCATTTGGATTCAACTTATTTTTAAGCCTAAATTCTGAATTCAATAAAAAAGAAGAATTTCAATTATCCCATCCAATCTAACTCAAAAAATGAAATTGTTCACGCAATCCCGTCTACTCGTAAGGATTCGCAAAGTACAAGCTTCTTCTTTCTTCAGACTCTCTTCCCTGATTTTCCTTCAAATTTTGTGAATTGATCCATGATGATAGATGTTATGTAAAAAAAATTAGTTTGTTAGGAAAAACTTGATATTGATATCATTTTCTTTTAGGTTGGCTGCTCTTGGATTTAGCATAACAATTATTAGAATAGGTCCTTAAAAACAAATTGAGCAAAATGATTTCTCTTGTTGCAAAATGTGAGATACCAGTTCCAAACCTTATTGAGGTTTTTTTGTATAGACTTTTGTTACAACTAAGGAAAAAAATGTAGAAATGGAAATAATACATAAATGGGAGATAATATTGAAATTAATCAATCCCAATTCATTAATTGGCAATTTGTGATGTCAATTACCTTGGTTTAAGGATGTAAATTCTCTGACCTTCCATTTTGATAGGATTGAATCTTGCTACAGCCTTTTGGATTATTCTCACGATCTTAGATAGTTGGAATGTGAGTCATGGCTTTATTAGTTTCCTTCTCAATATCTGTATCATTGTAATTTGACTTAAGGTGAATATTGGGTATGTGATTCTGCTTGATAATCCTTACATTTATTGTGAATAGAAATCATAGAGGAAATGTAATTGCATCACAATAAGAAGAACTTGCTCTATTTGTATTGTGAAAGATGAAAATGCTTAAGGCCTTGTTTTAAATTAATATTTTTTTCTTTTTCAGGGAGAATTTGTTGTATGGTAATAAACTAATATTTCATTTATTTCCCTGTTTGCATCCAGCACGTAGTTTTACTTTTGAAATACAAATTAAGCAAAGTATAACCTTCAATTAAGTAAGCTTTTGGGTGATGTGACCACTGCAAATGATAGGGAAACTTATATCATTAACCTTTGAATCCTTGGAAACTTTAAAGCAAGGTTCTTGTGAATGCAAATTATAAGATTGTTTCCTGCTTTGTATTTAGGTGAATCCTTGGAAAATTTTCAACCTTATTAAGGGCCTGTTTGGTATAACTTTCCCTAAAAATGTTTTAAGTTTAACATTTTAAAATAAATGTTCATTAAGTGTTTCATCTAAAAACATACTTGTTTATAAACATTTTTAGAATAATCACAAATCAAGTATTTTATCTAAAAACACCTTTTAGTAAACTCAAGTGTTTTTAGATGAAACACTTAATTAACATTTATCCTAAAAAGTTTCACTGAAAACACTTTTAAGGGAAGTTGTACCAAATGGGCCCTAACTTAATTGCTCAGTTGCATTCATATTAAAGGGGATTGAAAAAATATATATTTGTTGTCAAGCCACATTCACTATTCTTGTGTTGAGAATGAGGAGAGTATGATTTGCACAATGGATATGGTGTTTGTAATCTCATTCATGGTTTATATAAATAAAACATTGGATAGTCTTCCTGTAGCTGAATGCTTGAGAAAGTCAAGTTCCCTCTGGGAGTTAAGTTATACTTCTTTTCTTAATAGTCTATAATTACTATTTTTTATGATCTTGTTTTTGCTTCTTGGTTTGATCATATTTGCATGTTTATTTCTTCTATCTACTTTGTTACTTTTGTTTTATTAGATTCACCAATTTTGACTTTTTTGAAGTTCAATTCATTGTCTAGTTGAGTTTATTAATTGGGTTAAAAAATTGTAGGGTACATGAGAGGAGCTTGGAGCTTTACAAATGACATCATGGACTTTAAGATTTATCCAAGATAGCTAACAAAAGTAACAATGTTACTGAATTAGCAGAGAGCATTATACTTTCAAAACTGTTCCCAGGACAGGCAACAATAGACGGAGAAGATTTGGAAAAGACATATTATCACTATGACTTTTCTGATCTTCAAATGTCTATTAAATTGGCAAAATTACTTTTTCTAGAGTCCATTTTATTGCCTATACAACCAAAAATAGCTTTAGACAGTTTGCATTTGAGGTTGGTGGAGCATGAAGAACTGTTCGACAATCATGGGTGGGGAAGTCTATGTTACAACATAACATTGAGTAGCATTAAAAAGGTTAGGGATAAACCAACGTTTGAATGGTTTCCCACATGCTCTAATCATATGGGTTTATGAGGTTTTACCGACTTTATCAAGAAACGGAAGGTATGCAAGACGTTTAGCGTATACACATCCAAGGATTTTGAACTAGTATTCTGAAAAATAGGACACTTGGAATGGCTACAATACGAACATTTTTACCAGTCAGGTGCGTAAATTCAAAATATCTTTATTTCAGCATCTGTTTCATTACGTTTATATTCATTAAATATTTAGTAAAATTCATTATTTATCGACTGCGATATATCTGGCTTTTTCTCCAACAGATGGTTGTCAAAAGCATTAAAGTTTCAAAGGATGAGATAGAGTCAGAGTATTACAACAAATTCATGGAAGATTATAAGCTGAAAGAAATCGTAAACAAGTATGATGTAGGTGAAGGAAGTGGTTTTGGAGGGCAAGAAAGACGTGGAAGAAAATGAATGAAGACATTGTAATGTTGATTAAAGAAAACCATATGTTGAGGGTAAGTGTTATGTCACTTAAATGGAAAGATAGATAAAATGTACAATCTATTTGAACTTTCAATGGGAGATAAAATACTGAAGCAAAATGTTGAAGGGGATAGAACAAAGGTACGACATATTACATCTTAATCTTCATGAATTGCTGCTTTATTTTTTTTAAAACATTGTATAATTGTTTACAATGTAATATTTAAAACATTATCATTACAACGACATGATGAAGGTATAAAAGATGTTGAGTATAATAAAGAGAATGAAACACTTTCAGTTAAATTAGTTCATGATATGGTGAATTTTGACTGGGCTAGTATGGAAGCCACACTGAATGAAGTTTATGGAAAAAATAAGGTTAGTAATATAGCAAAGTCATATATTAATATATACCAAAAATCTTTATTAACCCTGCAGTATGTTTTTAAATTATAGGATCAAATTGAGCAGGATGATACAGAGGGAAGTAAAAAAATGATGAGGATGAAGCAATTGGAAGTAAAGAAGACAACAAAACTGCATGTGATGAAGATGAAGATGTAATTTGTTTATTTAAATAAATGTTTAACAAAGTTATAAAAAACAAAAATAACATGAATATTCTACCTACTTTCAACTTCACAGGTAGCCTGAATGGTGTCCTGGAGATAAAACAAATGAAGGACAAGGAAGTGGATGAGGTCGATCAGGTAGAGGTTGTGGAAGAACTAGTGGTGGTCGTTAGGGGTGTACAAATGAACCGGCAACCCAAAAAACCCAACCCAATCCGAGAGGGTTGGGTTTATTTTCGGTTCAGTTTGGGTTACTTTTTAAGAGAACCGAATTTCTGGTTCGGTTCCCGGTTCACTATAAAAAAACCTGGTTTGAACCGAACCGACCCATAATTTAACATATATTATTAGTTTCCTTTTAATCTGGACCGTCCATTTGTTTCAATCTCTTCTTCTCCATCATGTTGATAACCTAACCTAACTATCCCACTTTACACTTGAATCGTGAAAGTTGAAGACGCCGCCTCCCTCTACCTTCGCCCATCACTCCTTGTATTCGAGCTCCATAGCCACTGTAACTTGCAAGAAGAAACACCACTTCTCTCCATAGTCTCGTGTCAATCTCTTCTCTTTTTTAACAAAGGCATACATGTAACGATCGGCCTCCTTAGATGCTTGTTATAGCTCGAATTCAAAGAGACGCCACTTACCTTGAGTTCAGTGATTTGAGATTTTTCATAGATTACTTATATTGCAGCGGAAATAAAGAGGTATTTCAGGCGATTTCCCATCATCTCCCACGATTGTGATTTCGATTTACAATTGCAACTTCTCATCCCAAAATGTGTGATTCCATTGATTTGTAACTCTGTATTAATCATTATATTCCTAAGAGGAGAAGGGTGTTTGAAATGAGAAATATGTTTGCTATGTATTTGATTTTTGGATGTACTGGACTGGTAGAGCTTAGGGTTTATAGTGTTTGTATTTGTGTTTTGATGATTTGAAACATGGATAATTGTATATCCTTAAAACTTATTTTAGAACTTTTAGGGTGTTTTTTAACAAGTAAAATATGTTATCTACACAATATTTTCAAGAAATCTTCAACCCGAAGACCCAACCCAACCCAACATGTATAGGGTCGGGTTGGGTTGGGTCTCTTACTGAAATAGGGTTGTTCGGGTTACCAATACTTCCAACCCAAAATTTCGGTTTGGTTCTATTTATAGCCTCAAACCGAACAAAACCGGCCCATGCATGTACACCCCTAGTGGCCGTGGACTAGTTGCTAATGCAGTCACCATAACTAATTCTGGTGTACAAGAATACGACCGATCGAAGCGGTCTTCATGGTCTATCTGATGACCAATGGTCTACCCTTGTTCGTATGCTGAATTCAAAAGGGCGGTCATCTTCTACTGAAAGTTTGAATGGTGAGTTAAAAGATACAGATTTATGGATCATCTACACGGGATGCTACATGTCCAATAATGTTAAATTGTTTAATAATATGATAGATATAACACCAATTTTGGTTGGTTTCCCAAATGGCAAATAGACTTTTGCAAGACATCAAGGATCAGTCATATTGAGCCAGAATATGAAGCTGAATCGTGTTTTATATATTCCAGATTTAACTTGCAATTTATTATCTGTGTCTCATTTACTTAAAGACCTGTTTTACTTCATCACATTTATGTTAGGAATGGTCTCCTAGAACTTGTAATTATTTAATAAAAATAATTTATTTTGAATAAATTAAATAAATAAACACAAGTTCTTTATATTATCTAGATTGATTCAATGAATGATATTAGGAATATATGGAAATATATTAATATCAAACATTCAAATGGCGAAACCCTAAGTTGCTCTTATGAAATCACGATTAAGTATGTGAGTCATACGAGAGGATTAAAGTCGAGATGAGTAACTTAAAAATGTTTACAGTAAATGGATAACGTTTGGGAACCTTACCTTGGTAGTACTGTGGATAGCTTCGCATTTTGTTTATAGACAAATAATCTAATTTTGATCATTTATGTGGGTGACAGGAAATGGAAGTATCATATGCAGTGTTGATTGTATAAGACAGGACCACAATGTTTTATCAAATTTCTCATTAGTACCGTTTACGAGAAATGATTGAATATCAAATTAAGTTTATCAACCGTGATAAATCTCAATCCCGAGTGAAATGTGGATTTCTATTTATAGAGTTATGTTCTTTGATTCACACGGTTGAGAGTGATCTGCTATGAACGTTCAATACACTCCTGTTTTGGGAACATAACTAGATAAGTAGCTGGGAACACATTTACACGAGATGAAATTCATAACTTTCCTATAAATTAATGGTATTAGTGTGATACCTAAACATTTTAAGAACTTTAGGAAACTCCCTTGATGTACTGATTCAAGACATGAACAAGTGGCGCCACTAATTCTATTGATCATAGAAGTATATTATCTCTTGTTAGACTAAAGATAATGTTCATTAAAGAATCAGTGGGAACACAAGGATAAAACGGTAATTACAGGGGCAAAACGGTAAATTTAATCCGCCTGTAATTATGAATGTTCCACATGAAGGATATGTCACATATATAAATAAAAGATAAACTAAATGGATATAACTCATCTATAGTAAGAGGAGTTCAGCTATGAATCTATAGTGGAATTATTCATAGTTAGATAATAAGTAATTAAATGATTATGAGTTAATCATTTAATTGACTAATTATTAAACTCCTGCCTGACCTAGAGGTCCATCGGGTCCCTTGCTAGTCCAAATATCGCAGTCGTGAAATCAAGTTGAAGAAATGAAAAAATTTAAGTAAGGTGAATTACTTAAATATGCAATATTAATTGTTTAAATATTGAACATATTTAAACGATAATTAATATAAACATTATTAATTGTTTAAATAATGAGTTTATTTAAACATGAAATTAATAAATATTGAGTATATTTAAATGATAATTAATAATATGAAATTAATTGGTAATTATTAATTGTTTAAGTAATTAATTTTATTTGAACAAATTGATAATTAAATTAATTAGTTAATAATAAAATATTTCAATAAGAATTATTAATTAATTAAATAATGAGTTTATTTAATGGAAATTAATAATTAAAATATTGGTTATTAATTGTTTAAATAAAGAAAATTATTTAAATAGAAATTAATAATTAAATATCATTTGATAATATTTAGTCGGGAGAAAGTATTAATATTATTATTTATTTAAATAAAGTATTTTATTTAAATGGTAATTAATAAATGAATTAATTAAGTTGGACTTATTAATTCAAGTGAGAGTTTCTAGCCTAATTGGATTAATGAACCCAATAGAAATTAACCCAAAATAATTAATTAAATTAATTAATTTTATTTATTAATTAATATAGAAATTTTCGGCTATATAAATATTATTTAAGGAAAAATAATTATTTAAATTATATCCTAAAATAATTATTTAAATTATATCCTAAAATAATTATTATATAGATTTATTTACCCAAGATAAATCAAATAAAAGAAAAGAAAATATCCTCTTATTTATCTATGTTAGCAATGAAAACATTTCCCCTTAGGCTCTTTGGTATTAGCCTTAAATGCTTTCTTCTTAGCATTGAGCTTGGTCTTTTTAGCAGTAGAGCTCTTTTTCTTGTTAGAAGCATTGAAGACAACATTTGCTTCTCCCAACTTCTTGTTTTCCCTTTTCATTGCTTCGAAGGTTTGAAGTTCGTTTAGCAATTGCGTAAGGGAGTAGCTCAGTTTGTTCATGACCAAATTGCTTTTAAAATTGAAAAAACTCGGTGGGAGAGATTCCAATATAAAGCTTATTTGGGACACATCATCAATCATGGCCACGTTCGTTTCAGCTACGTTAAAGTAGTTCATCATTGTCAAAACATGATCACGAACAGATGTGCCTTGTTTCATTTGAGTGTTATAAACTGACTTCATAGCCTCATGACGTGCTTGTTTTGATGGTTGGCCAAACATGCCCTGCACAAGAATCAGCTATTTCCAAAGCCGTTTCCATTGGTTCATGTTTCTTGGCTAAGACGTCACTCATCCCAACCATCAAATAAACACGGGCCTTATCATTGTCCCTGACCCAACGCTCATATGCATCCTTTACAGCTTTAGGAGTATTGGTAGCAAGTGTATCAGGTTTAAGTTCACTAAGAACGAATTTCAGGTCTTCTACCACGAGAATGGTGTTCATTTCATTTTTCTATGAGGTGTAGTTATCTCCATTTAGTTTGTTCTTTCCAAGGATTGTGACTAAAGCAGATGCCATATTACTGAAAATTTAAATAAACCTTATTGTAGTAATCTAACATGCTTTAAATATTCAAATATAAAATTTCGACATATAATTAAATATGATGCATGAATGCGAACATATTAATGAACAGAAAAGCCTTAAAACATGTTACTATGTCACGATATTTTAATGATACTAGTGAAGTGTCATCGAATGATAGGTTAGTTACCATCATTAAAACGAGATGCCACTCGAACAATTGACAACTCCAGAATAACTCATATTCCTATGTCATTGTTTACTGTGTGTTTGGTCCAGAATTTTGATAACAGACTTTATCAAATTTCTTTTTAAGTGTAACCCACTAATTTAGTCTTTTAAATAAAAATTGAAGAGTGTCTACGAAGTGTAGATTCAGTCTTCAATCGCATTGAAAATTCTTTATCCCTTTCGGGAGACTCACCTTGATATTGATTTATACAAAAAGAACCTTTCTAAGGGAATGAACACTTGCAACAGTGTTACAGAGGCCTTGTATAAATCTCATATTTTGAGCCCATTAGTGGAGACCATAGGATACATTGACATATTTCTTTCTCCCACTTAATATTTCAAGTTAGAGTTTCATAACTTAGACTAATTCAGGCTATTCATTAATCCAAGTTTTAATTAACCTAATCAACTTTAACTCTTAAATTGGTTAGATTAATTTTGTAAAAGTGATTTTTCAAGTTTTCCTAATTAAAAATAATCACATTATGAGCCGTCTTAATAATTTCGATTTATTAATTTGAACTTTTCTCCCAGATCGCTCGCAGTTAGAGGCGCTCCGTGTTAGGCGATGCAAAAACGCCAATGCCGGCGCTCCATTGGCCCAGCGCCGGTATAGGGCCAACGTTGGGCCAATGGCCCAACAATGCCTGGGCCGACATTTCCAAACCCAATACCCGCGCCTCTTTGAAGCGCCGGTGATGCCCTAATTTAAGTTGCAATACCAGCGCTCCGTCCTAATTTTCTTGTAGTACCGAGTCCGATGCCGATGGTGATAAAGAAAAGGACAATGAGAAAGTTTGGGTAACTATTGTTCAGGGCACTGAGGATGATAAACAATAAATATAAGAAGGTATACTCCCCGAACATTGTATAGAGAAATGAGAGGATATGGCTATAGGAGGATAGAATTCCAAATTAAAAAAACTCGGTAGAATTTGAGCCCTTCAATATTGAAGGGCTCAGTTGAACTGAGATGATTTTCACTGTAGATAGAATTTTTTTTATTTCTTTAGGGCCGGTTTGATAATTCAAATTAGTAACAATTCATGAACTTGTTAAATTTTTTCAATAGTGAAATTAGAAAATGAGATTCTTTTCTCTGTACTAGTTTTTTTACCATGTCGTGTAGTTTTTAATTTTAGTTTATAAAAAAAAACTGTTTTAACAAGTTTTATTAAATATCAATGAATATATTGATATAAAAAATATAATACACTTTTAAATTTGTAATGTTTGTTTTTTTATGAATTATATAAATATTAGAATGTATTTTTTTTGTAATTAATTCATAAATTAACTAAATATAATCTCTTAGTAAATGTATCCTTAAAAAAAAAGATAAAAAAAATATATGTCTAACAAAATTTCTTCAAATTGTATTTTTGTTTACTATACCTGTATAGTAAGAGATGTAGGGCCGTCGTAGGCATAATGTAACTGATGAGACGGAAGAGGGCCCTTGAACTTTGGGGGCCCCAAATCTTGAAATAAAAATTTAGTATTAATAATATATAAATGATAATTTATTCTAAGTCGCGTTGAATGACCTTCTCACTATAATATTTCTATGTTCTCCGCCATTATGAGTCAAGTTTGATCCCAATATAAGTTCAAAGTTCAATTTTTATATTTTTTTATACTACTTTGATAATTTTATGCTATTCTTTTATTATATTTTTTTATTGATATTGTGTTTAAATAAAAATAATTTTGCATATATATATATTTTTGTAATTTTTCATATTAAGGATTACATGATAGAGGGCCCAAATTTATATATCGCACCAGGCCCATTTTTTTAAGAACGGCCCGATGTAACACAATAGTTTTTTTTTCAATTAGACATAATACATAGAAATTTAAGTTATACTTTATATGACATAATTCATTGATAATTTTATACATTATATGTGATTTAACACTTATAAGTAAAAAATAGAGTTGTAATGGATTATTAGAATTGAGTAATTTTTGATAAACATACAAAAAAATATTTAAAAAAATTGAATGAATAAAATGGTTATATCTCAATTTTACATTCACGTTGTTTTCCCAATTGTCTCGGTTTCTTTTTATCTTTTACATTATAAACTTGGTCATCTCGCTCTTTTATAATTTTTTCCTTCTAATGTTCATATTAAAATTGTGTTTTCTTCCCCTCTTAAATCACTTTATCATTGTGGATTACTACTCTTTTTCAATTCGGGTCCTTTTTGTCTGATTGGAAAAAAGCATGTAAATGTTTTTACAATATCATATGGCCACAATATCCTTCAAATTCATAACCCACAGAAATGATAGGATCTCGTCGTAGCCAACTATATTCTCAACCAAGTTTTTCGGGTTGAACTGAGATGATTTTCACTGTAGATAGAATTTTTTTATTTCTTTAGGGCCGGTTTGATAATTCAAATTAGTAACAATTCATGAACTTGTTAAATTTTCTCATTAGTGAAATTAGAAAATGAGATTCTTTTCTCTGTACTAGTTTTTCTTACCATGTCGTGTAGTTTTTAATTTTAGTTTATAAAAAAAAAAAACTGTTTTAACAAGTTTTATTAAATATCAATGAATATATTGATATAAAAAATATAATACACTTTTAAATTTGTAATGTTTGTTTTTTTATGAATTATATAAATATTAGCATGTATTTTTTTTGTAATTAATTCATAAATTAACTAAATATAATCTCTTAGTAAATGTATCCTTAAAAAAAAAGATAAAAAATATATGTCTAACAAAATTTCTTCAAATTGTATTTCTGTTTACTATATCGGTATAGTAAGAGATGTAGGGCCGTCGTAGGCATAATGTAACTGATGAGACGGAAGAGGGCCCTTGAACTTTGGGGGCCCCAAATCTTGAATTAAAAATTTAGTATTAATAACATATAAATGATAATTTATTCTAAGTCGCGTTGAATGACCTTCTCACTATAATATTTTTATGTTCTCCTCCATTATGAGTCAAGTTTGATCCCAATATAAGTTCAAAGTTCAATTTTTATATTTTTTTATACTACTTTGATAATTTTATGCTATTCTTTTATTATATATTTTTTATTGATATTGTGTTTAAATAAAAATAATTTTGCATATATATATTTTTGTAATTTTTCATATTAAGGATTACATGATAGAGGGCCCAAATTTATATATCGCACCAGGCCCATTTTTTTAAGAACGGCCCGATGTAACACAATAGTTTTTTTTCAATTAGACATAATACATAGAAATTTAAGTTATACTTTATATGACATAATTCATTGACAATTTTATACATTATATGTGATTTAACACTTATAAGTAAAAAATAGAGTTGTAATGGATTACTAGAATTGAGTAATTTTTGATAAACATACAAAAAAATATTTAAAAAAATTGAATGAATAAAATGGTTATATCTCAATTTTACATTCACGTTGTTTTCCCAATTGTCTCGGTTTCTTTTTATCTTTTACATTATAAACTTCGGTCATCTCGCTCTTTTATAAATTTTTCCTTCTAATGTTCATATTAAAATTGTGTTTTCTTCCCCTCTTAAATCACTTTATCATCGTGGATTACTACTCTTTTTCAATTCGGGTCCTTTTTGTCTGATTGGAAAAAAGCATGTAAATGTTTTTACAATATCATATGGCCACAATATCCTTCAAATTCATAACCCACAGAAATGATAGGATCTCGTCGTAGCCAACTATATTCTCAACCAAGTTTTTCGGGTTGAACTGAGATGATTTTCACGGTAGATAGAATTTTTTTATTTCTTTAGGGCCGGTTTGATAATTCAAATTAGTAACAATTCATGAACTTGTTAAATTTTTTCATTAGTGAAATTAGAAAATGAGATTCTTTTCTCTGTACTAGTTTTTTTTACCATGTCGTGTAGTTTTTAATTTTAGTTTATAAAAAAAAACTGTTTTAACAAGTTTTATTAAATATCAATGAATATATTGATATAAAAAATATTATACACTTTTAAATTTGTAATGTTTGTTTTTTTATGAATTATATAAATATTAGAATGTATTTTTTTTGTAATTAATTCATAAATTAACTAAATATAATCTCTTAGTAATTGTATCCTTAAAAAAAAAGATAAAAAATATATGTCTAACAAAATTTCTTCAAATTGTATTTTTGTTTACTATACCTGTATAGTAAGAGATGTAGGGCCGGCGTAGGCATAATGTAACTGATGTGACGGAAGAGGGCCCTTGAACTTTGGGGGCCCCAAATCTTGAATTAAAAATTTAGTATTAATAATATATAAATGATAATTTATTCTAAGTCGCGTTGAATGACCTTCTCACTATAATATTTCTATGTTCTCCGCCATTATGAGTCAAGTTTGATCCCAATATAAGTTCAAAGTTCAATTTTTATATTGTTTAATACAACTTTGATAATTTTATGCTATTCTTTTATTATATTTTTTTTATTGATATTGTGTTTAAATAAAAATAATTTTGCATATATATATTTTTGTAATTTTTCATATTAAGGATTACATGATAGAGGGCCCAAATTTATATATCGCACCAGGCCCCTTTTTTTAAGAACGGCCCGATGTAACACAATAGTTTTTTTTTCAATTAGACATAATAAATAGAAATTTAAGTTATACTTTATATGACATAATTCATTGATAATTTTATACATTATATGTGATTTAACACTTATAAGTAAAAAATAGAGTTGTAATGGATTATTAGAATTGAGTAATTTTTTATAAACATACAAAAAAATATTTAAAAAAATTGAAAGAATAAAATGGTTATATCTCAATTTTACATTCACGTTGTTTTCCCAATTGTCTCGGTTTCTTTTTATCTTTTACATTATAAACTTCGGTCATCTCGCTCTTTTATAATTTTTTCCTTCTAATGTTCATATTAAAATTGTGTTTTCTTCCCCTCTTAAATCACTTTATCATCGTGGATTACTACACTTTTTTAATTCGGGTCCTTTTTGTCTGATTTGAAAAAAGCATGTAAATGTTTTTACAATATCATATGGCCACAATATCCTTCAAATTCATAACCCACAGAAATGATAGGATCTCGTCGTAGCCAACTATATTCTCAACCAAGTTTTTCGGGTTGAACTGAGATGATTTTCACGGTAGATAGAATTTTTTTTATTTCTTTAGGGCCGGTTTGATAATTCAAATTAGTAACAATTCATGAACTTGTTAAATTTTTTCATTAGTGAAATTAGAAAATGAGATTCTTTTCTCTGTACTAGTTTTTTTACCATGTCGTGTAGTTTTTAATTTTAGTTTATAAAAAAAAACTGTTTTAACAAGTTTTATTAAATATCAATGAATATATTGATATAAAAAATATAATACACTTTTAAATTTGTAATGTTTGTTTTTTTATGAATTATATAAATATTAGAATGTATTTTTTTTGTAATTAATTCATAAATTAACTAAATATAATCTCTTAGTAAATGTATCCTTAAAAAAAAAGATAAAAAATATATATGTCTAACAAAATTTCTTCAAATTGTATTTTTGTTTACTATACCTGTATAGTAAGAGATGTAGGGCCGTCGTAGGCATAATGTAACTGATGAGACGGAAGAGGGCCCTTGAACTTTGGGGGCCCCAAATCTTGAAATAAAAATTTAGTATTAATAATATATAAATGATAATTTATTTTAAGTCGCGTTGAATGGCCTTCTCACTATAATATTTCTATGTTCTCCGCCATTATGAGTCAAGTTTGATCCCAATATAAGTTCAAAGTTCAATTTTTATATTTTTTTATACTACTTTGATAATTTTATGCTATTCTTTTATTATATTTTTTTTATTGATATTGTGTTTAAATAAAAATAATTTTGCATATATATATATTTTTGTAATTTTTCATATTAAGGATTACATGATAGATGGCCCAAATTTATATATCGCACCAGGCCCATTTTTTTAAGAACGGCCCGATGTAACACAATAGTTTTTTTTCAATTAGACATAATACATAGAAATTTAAGTTATACTTTATATGACATAATTCATTGATAATTTTATACATTATATGTGATTTTGTTGAGCAATTAACAATAACCTATCACTCTAACAGCTCAAACACAAGTAAATAAACTACTAAATCAAGAACACATGGACCAGCAAGCAATGAACAAGATAATCACAGTAGAAAACCATAAGAAATAGATGAAGAATCATGACACAAGGAATTACGTGGTTCAACAAGATTGCCTACATCCACGGGAGAATCAGGAGCACTTCATTATTGTAATTCAGCATCAACCATACATGAATCACTCTACAATTTACACTCTCACTCACAGTATTCAGAAGCTCTGAATTCTTCAACAATGGCAGCTCTCTTCTTCGTTTCTCTCACTCAATAGTTTATATAGGACAGGAAGATGGGATGAAATCTAGAAGCTTCTGATTGCACATGGAAGAATCAAATTCTGTTATTCTTGCACATGCTATTCGAGCAGCTCATCTAGCCAGCTCACACTTGCCACGTCTGCACTGCTAATGATTGCATAATAATTGGAATTTGTAATAACCTTCACAAATCTCCACCTTGATTCAAATTCCCTAACTGAATATCACAATCACAAATGAAATATGCTCCATCCTTTTCTCCACAAATTAGAGTAACCATTTAGCCACTGTCAAGACAAATCAGTTCCTTGCAAGTGTTTAATTTTGCTGTAGGAACAGACTTTGTCAGCATATCAGCAGCATTTTCATGAGTTGAAACTTTCTTTAGCTCAAAACAGCTCTTACTCAAAACATCTCTTAGGAAGTGTAGTCTTACATCTATATGTTTTGTCCTTTCATGATAAGCTTGGTGTTTGGACAAATGTATAGCACTTTGGCTATCACAATGTATGACTACCTTGCTTTCCTTCTGTCTAAGTTCAGTGATCAGTCCCTGCAACCAGACACCTTCCTTTACTGCATCAGCAAGAGCAACATACTCTGATTCAGTTGTTGAGAGAGCTACAATGTGCTGTAAGGAAGATTTCCAGCTAACAGTGTTTCCAAAAACCTTGAAAACAAACCCTGTTAGAGACCTCCTCTTGTCTACATCAGCAGCATAGTCTGCATCAACAAAACCTTCAATCTCTTCTTGATTTTCTTTGCAATGATCCCTATATGTGAGACAACTGTTTAGAGATCCTCCAATGTACCTCAAAATCCATTTCACTCCCTCCCAATGTACCTTGCCAGGATTTGCCATAAATCTGCTCACTATACTCATAGGGTAGGCCAAATCTGGCCTTGTGCACACCATGCTGTACATCAGGCTACCAACAGCATTTGAATAGGGAATATTTACCATCTCTTCTGCCTCATGTTCAGTCTTTGGAGATTGCTCCACTGACAACTTAAAGTGTGGAGCAAAGGGCAGTGAAACAGGTTTTGAGCTTTCCATGTTAAACCTCCTCATTAATCTACTGGCATAAGCAGTTTGAGATAGTTTTAGCACTCTTTTCCTTCTATCCCTCACTATCTCCATTCCTAAGATGCTTTTAGCAGCCCCCAAATCTTTCATGTCAAACTCTAGACTGAGCATACTCTTGATTCTTGTGACCCGATCCTCATTTTTACAGGCAATTAGCATGTCATCCACATACAACAGAAGATAAGCTGTATTTTGATTTGACATATGCTGGAAGTAGACACAACTGTCATATGCACTTCTGAGAAAACCATTCGTAGTCACAAAAGTATCAAACCTTTTGTACCATTGCCTTGGAGATTGCTTGAGCCCATAAAGAGATCTTTTTAGGTGACAGACATAGTTTTCATGATGTTTATCTTCAAATCCTGGAGGCTGCATCATGAAGATATCTTCTTCCAACTCACCATGAAGAAAGGCTGTTTTTACATCCATTTGCTCCAGCTCCAGATCATCCTTTGCTGTTATGGATAGGAGAATTCTAATGGATGTGTGCCTCACTGCTGGGGAGAAAACTTCAGTGTAGTCTACTCCCTTTTGCTGTGTGAATCCTCTAGCCACTAGTCTAGCTTTGTACCTTATTTCATTTGAGTTTCCTGCCCCTGGTTTGATCTTATAAATTCATTTACAGCTCACAATTCTCTTCTTCTCAGGCCTGGGAACAAGTTTCCAAGTTTGGTTCTTGTGCAAGGATGTTAATTCATCTCTCATTGCTGTCATCCACTGGAGCTTCTGTGCAGATGCCATAGCTTCCTGATAATCTGATGGTTCATTATCAATTACCTCAGATGCCACTGTAAGAGCAAATGCAGTCAGGTCATAGTCATCAAACCTTGTAGGTGGTTGAACTGTCCTTCTTGTTTTGTCTCTTGCTAACTGATATGATTCAGGAACATTAGCTTGTGAACTACTTTCTCCTTCTTCAGTGTTAGAGCCAAGAGCTCCACCTGCATTTGTGGTTATTCCTGACTGTGGATGAGCAATGGGAAGGGAAGGATTTTCTGTTGTCTGCCACTTATCATCTAAGTGTGCTGTCTCCACCTCAACAGATATATCCTTGCCCTTTTCTTTTGACATAATGCTTGCATATGGCATTTTTGATTCATCAAACTTTACATTTCTGCTAATTATGCATTTAGAGGGATCTTTTTCAAAGCACCACAATTTAAACCCCTTTACACCTGAAGGATACCCTAAGAACAGACATTTCAAGGCTCTAGATTCTAGCTTTCCTTGGCTAACATGTGGATAAGCTGCACAGCCAAATACCTTCAAGTTTTTAAAGTTCGGAGGTTTTCCTGTCCACTGTTCTTCAGGGGTTTTAAAGTTAATGGCTGAAGAGGGTGATCTGTTGATCAAATAGCAGGCTGTCATGAGGGCTTCACTCCAAAAAACCTTTGGTAAACTGGCACCTAGAAGCATGCACCTTACTCTTTCAAGAAGTGTTCTATTCATTCTCTCAGCAACACCATTTTGCTGAGGTGTATAGGGTACTGTAAGGTGTCTTTGGATTCCATTGTCATTGCAAAGCTTCTGAAATTCTGAGTTTACAAACTCCAATCCATTATCAGTTCTTATAGTCTTCACCTTTCTGTCAGTTTGATTTTGTACCAATATCAGCCACTGCTTAAACTTGCTGAAAGTGTCTGATTTGTTCTTAAGTAGAAACACCCAGACTTTCCTTGTGTAATCATCAATCACTGACAGAAAGTATTTTGATCCTCCATGAGATGCAACAGAAGCTGGTCCCCATAGATCACAGTGTATATAGTCAAGTTTTCCTTTAGAGCTATGAGCTGAACTTTTAAAGCCTACTTTGGTTGCTTTTCCACATATGCAATACTCACAAGTATCTAAATGACAGAATTTAATCTCACCAAGTAGTCCTTGTCTGTGCAATTCTTGTAAGAGTTTCTCTGAAACATGTCCCAACCTCTTATGCCATGTCTCTAGCTCATTTTGATGCTCATTGACTGCTATGAGTGCCTTCCCAATGACTGTTTCTCCTTCTAGGTAGTATAACCCTTCTTTCAAAATTGCTTTCATTTTTATCATAGATCCTTTGCATACTTTCAGCTTACCATTCTTTGAACTAAATGAATATCCTGTTTGATCAAGCAGTCCTAGTGAGATTAAGTTCCTACTCAGTTCTGGAACATACCTCACATTTGTGAGAATTCTCTCCATCTTGTCATGAAGCTTCAGTTTGATAGATCCTGTTCCTTCAACTCCACAATGTTGATTATTTCCCATCAACACTTTTCTGCCTTCAGATGCCTTGAAGTTGAACATACATTCCTTGAAAGGAGACATGTGATAAGTACAACCTGAATCAAGTACCCATTCACTCATGTGCTCCTTTCTTTCAGAAATGTGAATCCCAGCAAACTCTTCATCTGCAGCTCGCAACATTTCTGCATCATCATAGCTTCTTGACAGATTTGCAGTGTCTTCTTCTTCTTTCTTATGTTCCTGTTTTCCCTTGACTTTCTTCCATTCAAAGCAATTTCGTTTGATGTGCCCTTCCTTATTACAGAAATAACACTTTCTGGTTTCTTTCTTCCCTCTTGATTTAGATCTTGATTTTCCTTTGTTTCCATTATTTCCATTCCATTGCTTCTTATCTTCTCTTCCTCTAGTATATAAGGCATCATCTGGCTTTCTGTCCACCTTAAGTTCCAACTCTTTTGACTTAAGTGCATCAATGACCAGATCTAAATCTAAGCTATCCCTACCATACTTGATAGCTGCCTTTACATCACTTTAGGAATCTGGTAGAGCATTCAGCAGAATAATTGCTTGATTTTCAGAATCCACCTTCTCACCAATATTAGACAGATCAAGTGTGATCTTAATGAAATCATCAATGTTAGTCTCCATTGATCTGCTGGGATCAATCTTGAAGCCAAACAACCTTTCTTTTAGTAGTATCTTATTTGGAAGTGACTTTATCAGATACAACTTGTCCAGTTTGTTCCACAAACCAATTGCTGAATCTTCTTCACTCACCAATCTAAGAACACTATCAGATAAATGCAAGGTAATAAGGCTATGTGCAATTTCATTCCATTCACCCTTTTGGACCTCTGAAACTGCTTCTGGAAGATCTTTAGGATCTGCTATGGCTTTTGCAACTTTCTGATGAATGAGCAATGCTTTCATCTTCCTTTTCCAGATGCTAAAATCTTTGTGGCCATCAAATCGCTCAACATCAATTTTAGCAGACATTTTCGTGGAAGAACCAGAGTTTATCGAAGATGACTGGATTTCTGGAATCAACTAATCAATTTGTAGATAGATTTGTAACCTTGCTCTGATACCAATTGTTGAGCAATTAACAATAACCTATCACTCTAACAGCTCAAACACAAGTAAATAAACTACTAAATCAAGAACACATGGACCAGCAAGCAATGAACAAGATAATCATAGTAGAAAACCATAAGAAATAGATGAAGAATCATGACACAAGGAATTACGTGGTTCAGCATGATTGCCTACATCCACGGGAGAATCAGGAGCACTTCATTATTGTAATTCAGCATCAACCATACATGAATCACTCTACAATTTACACTCTCACTCACAGTATTCAGAAGCTCTGAATTCTTCAACAATGGCAGTTCTCTTCTTTGTTTCTCTCACTCACTTCCTTCCTCAACCAATAGTTTATATAGGACAGGAAGATGAGATGAAATCTAGAAGCTTATGATTGCACATGGAAGAATCAAATTCTGTTATTCTTGCACATGCTATTCGAGCAGCTCATCTAGCCAGCTCACACTTGCCACGTCTGCACTGCTAATGATTGCATAATAATTGGAATTTGTAATAACCTTCACAGATTTAACACTTATAAGTAAAAAATAGAGTTGTAATGGATTATTAGAATTGAGTAATTAAACATACAAAAAAATATTTAAAAAAATTGAATGAATAAAATAGTTATATCTCAATTTTACATTCACGTTGTTTTCCCAATTGTCTCGGTTTCTTTTTATCTTTTACATTATAAACTTCGGTCATCTCGCTCTTTTATAATTTTTTCCTTCTAATGTTCATATTAAAATTGTGTTTTCTTCCCCTCTTAAATCACTTTATCATCGTGGATTACTACTCTTTTTCAATTCGGGTCCTTTTTGTCTGATTGGAAAAAAAGTATGTAAATGTTTTTACAATATCATATGGCCACAATATCCTTCAAATTCATAACCCACAGAAATGATAGGATCTCGTCGTAGCCTACTATATTCTCAACCAAGTTTTTCGGGTTGAACTGAGATGATTTTCACGGTAGATAGAATTTTTTTTATTTCTTTAGGGCCGGTTTGATAATTCAAATTAGTAACAATTCATGAACTTGTTAAATTTTTTCATTAGTGAAATTAGAAAATGAGATTCTTTTCTCTGTACTAGTTTTTTTACCATGTCGTGTAGTTTTTAATTTTAGTTTATAAAAAAAAACTGTTTTAACAAGTTTTATTAAATATCAATGAATATATTGATATAAAAAATATAATACACTTTTAAATTTGTAATGTTTGTTTTTTTATGAATTATATAAATATTAGCATGTATTTTTTTTGTAATTAATTCATAAATTAACTAAATATAATCTCTTAGTAATTGTATCCTTAAAAAAAAAGATAAAAAATATATGTCTAACAAAATTTCTTCAAATTGTATTTTTGTTTACTATACCTGTATAGTAAGAGATGTAGGGCCGTCGTAGGCATAATGTAACTGATGAGACGGAAGAGGGCCCTTGAACTTTGGGGGCCCCAAATTTTGAATTAAAAATTTAGTATTAATAATATATAAATGATAATTTATTCTAAGTCGTGGTTAATGACCTTCTCACTATAATATTTTTATGTTCTCCGCCATTATGAGTCAAGTTTGATCCCAATTTAAGTTCAAAGTTCAATTTTTATATTTTTTTATACTACTTTGATAATTTTATGCTATTCTTTTATTATATTTTTTTTATTGATATTGTGTTTAAATAAAAATAATTTTGCATATATATATTTTTGTAATTTTTCATATTAAGGATTACATGATAGAGGGCCCAAATTTATATATCGCACCAGGCCCATTTTTTTAAGAACGGCCCGATGTAACACAATAGTTTTTTTTCAATTAGACATAATACATAGAAATTTAAGTTATACTTTATATGACATAATTCATTGATAATTTTATACATTATATGTGATTTAACACTTATAAGTAAAAAATAGAGTTGTAATGGATTATTAGAATTGAGTAATTTTTGATAAACATACAAAAAAATATTTAAAAAAATTGAATGAATAAAATGGTTATATCTCAATTTTACATTCACGTTGTTTTCCCAATTGTCTCGGTTTCTTTTTATCTTTTACATTATAAACTTCGGTCATCTCGCTCTTTTATAATTTTTTCCTTCTAATGTTCATATTAAAATTGTGTTTTCTTCCCCTCTTAAATCACTTTATCATTGTGGATTACTACTCTTTTTCAATTCGGGTCCTTTTTGTCTGATTGGAAAAAAGCATGTAAATGTTTTTACAATATCATATGACCACAATATCCTTCAAATTCATAACCCACATAAATGATAGGATCTCGTCGTAGCCTACTATATTCTCAACCAAGTTTTTCGGTGTTTTTTCCTTGCAATCATTTTATGGATTACAACTTTTTCTTATACTAATAACCAAGTCCCGATTAAGAAATTATAGCAATTTCATAAATACCTTGAAGGACACTTTATGATTTCTAACTTTTCCAAACAACACATATTAAAATAATGTTAAAATTATTAGGTAAATACCAACTCAAGATCTCTAAATCTATCTGTCAAAGTTGCAATAACTCAGTAGAGTGTGCTCTAAAATAAAGCAATATGGCATCCAACAACACATAACCAAATATATATATATATATATATATATATATATATATATATATATATATATATATATATATATATATATTTTGTAACGTCCCGTGTTTTCGGTAAGTTTTAAATTAAATAAGTGATATTTAATTTTTATTATAATATTTATTGGATTTAAGGTAAATGATGGTAATTAATATTTAAATTCCTTTTTTTAGGAATTTAATGTAATTATTTTCCTTATTTGGAGATAAAGGAAAAAGAAAAAAAAAGTTTCCATCTTCTCATCTTCACGTGAAAAGAAAGTACAGAGACTTCAAGGTAGGGCTTTCTCCCTTTTCCATCTTCTTCTTCTTGTCATCAATCTTTGAGATCCCGGGTTGATCGTTTCACGTATTCCTTGTGTTCTTAGGTGTAGATTGTGGTAGTTCTCCTTCGGTAAGAGATTGGTAGAGATTGGTTAGGTTTCCATTACAAATCAGATTCAAGGTAATGATCTTTTCCCTTTTTAATTTCTGAAATAAAGGGTATTTGATTCAAAAGCCCCAATTTTTTATTTATTGATTCCCAATTCTTGAACCCTAACGTTTAATTTTTGTTCTAAGCCAAACCAATCGTCAACCTAATGTAGAATTGATAGATAACAAACGAATCGAAACCCCGAAATTCTTCCCCCGTTATAACCGTCCTACGTCCGTCCTACACCCGAAGCCATCTATCATAATCGTCCTAACCCGAAGCCAAACCCGTAGCCATCTGTCCTAACCGTCCTAAACCGAATTTGAACCCGTCACTCTCCGTCCTAATACTGTCCTACCCTGTAATCCCTCCGTCCTACTTTTAGTTTAATGTTTATCTTAGCATAAAGTTAGGTTTAATTTATTTTAGATTGTAACTTATGTTTCAGGTCGTAGTTGTGTTGTGAAAGGAAAAGAATTTGGAAAAATTATTGCTGTGTACAAGGTGAGTAGAAGTTATTAAGGCTATAATTTTTCCATGTTTGTTTTCCTTTTTCTTTAATAGAATAACCTCTTAATTTTTGGAATTGACCTTGGATGTTTATAAGTATGAAATGAGGTTATTTGGGCGGAATTAAGAACTTGGAAAAATTAATGAGAAGCGTGCTTTAAAATATTGGGTTTAAGATGAAAAGTTTTATCGATATCGAATTGTGTTGTTTGGCAGTTTTATAATTTTCCTTTTCTTTTTGGATGTTTAAGACTGTTCTTGGGTAAATCTTAATAATTATTGTTAAGTTATAAAATGCCATTTTTGCATGATAGTGCCCAACTAGAGAATTTAGGCTTAGACGACTAGTTAGAAACTGATGCTGGATTTATTATTTTGTGTTGCGATATTTATTTGGATGTGTTGGGCTATGTGGGAGTTAAAAATATAGCCGTTATGCTGCCGGTTTTTCTTTAGAAATTATTAGATTCTAAGTTTCGATTAAGGGACGAAATGGCGTAGACCTAGGCTAGTTTCGCCTATAGATTGGTAACAATGTTGGAAGTGATTGAAAATGACCCAAAGTGCTTAGTTGGATATTTTTGGGCTGTTTTGAGGTTAGATTAAGGTTAAACTCTAAAAGTTGTAATTTAGGAAATTTTTAACCTTTTGGTTGGGTTAGTTGAGGAAAGCGAGGTTTTTGGCTTGTTGGAGCGTCATGGTTGACGTTGTGTGAATCGTATTACTTTAAAATACCTTGGGTAATACGGTTGTAGGTTCGCATTAGGCAAGACCTTGTCTAATGAAGAATAGCTATTAGGGGAGGTTATTTAGTGTGCACAACTTAAATAACACCTAACGGGACAGGTTCATTCCATCCGTACAATGGAAAAGAATATCCCTAAAGGATTTAAATTGTAGAAAAATTATGTTTAAACTTCTTATGGGCGTAGTCTCTCTTTGTTTGTGAATAAAGAGGAGATTAAAGGTATTAAACGGGAAAAGAATATCCCTAAAGGATTTAAATTGTAGAAAAATTATGTTTAAATTCCTTATGGGCGTAGTCTCTCTTTGTTTGGGAATAAAGAGGAGATTAAAGGTATTAAACGGGAAAGGATTCGATTAGTTTTAAATTGTAGAAAAATTATGTTTAAAACTAATTCGAATAGAGATAACTTTTAATTTGTTGAGATAGGATTTGTGACTTCTTTGGGAGTGAGTGACTCATTGGGAGTCGGTAAGGATGTTTATGGACTTAAAGTCTTAGGAAACCTCTCATTGGCATGATTCTTTCTTTAACAATTTTCTATTCACTGGGCGTAGCCTCATGATACTACACTTATTTTTTTCAGGTAAAGGAAAGAAGAAACTTGGTGGCTGATGATGTTCAAGGCGAGTGATCGGTTGGCATGGATTTGCAACGCCGGCGAAGTCTTGTTCTTTATTATTTATTTTCGGGGATAATGTCTTTTGACTTCATGTTTTGTTTTGTTTTTAAATAAGTATATTGAATATACTTTTATTTGAGAATTTCTAAACAATGATTCGAGATTGTTTTGTTAGATGTTTTGAGTTTTTTTTTAAAAGTTAAACCGATCGGTTTAGAATTGTTATTGAACTTGATTTTTAAATAAAAAGACTGGATGTGATTTGTTTTCAATGCTTCCGCTGTTGATTATTGGTTTATATGTATTTTGGATCTATTACTATATTAATTGGAGAAACTTTTTTGGACAATAATACCCTTCCACTTTCAGTAAATATCTATAATACCATTAATCCTCAAATTTTAAATTACTTCTTTTTTTTTCTTTAAAAAATGTGGTAATATCTAGGGGTGGGGTGTTAACGCGAATTTAACATCATCGTCGTCGTCAAACATAATAAACATCATGAAAACACTGATAAGTTTTGTAGTGACATAATAAAACCAAGTCTCTGTACTTGGCTAAGACATGGATGAATTCTGTTTTTGATGTTTCTATTCCCTCGTAATTGAATTTGGGGATAAAGTTGAGATGTCTATTCCTTAGAGCCCGAATCCAATTCCAATTCCAAATCCAAATCCATTGTATTTCTATTCCTTAGAGCCTGAATCAAAAACAGAAATCACAATTTTAATAATTTAAAATCAACTATATATAAATATTCATAAAGCAATTCAATTCATATTCATAAAGCAATTCAATTCAATAAGTTACCTGTGCTTTTTTTTGTTGAGAATTTCCTCATTTTTCCGATCTCCATAGCGATATCTTCAATGTTTCCATCGGATTACTACTCAATTATCGTTGATCACCATGTTTTCTTCATTCTTTTTTTACCTTTTATTTTAATCATTCTCTTTACTAACTTTTAGTTCATTCTCTCTTTAATTTTTTAAAAACTTTTAATTCATTCTCTTTCTCTCTCTCTTTAATTTATTGTATTTTATTTTTTCTATGTCAAATATCATATATAAGTCTATAAGTTACTTATATAATTAATTATGACTTATTTATACAGTAGTTCAAGTTTCATTCTTTCCATCATTTTTATCCGAATATTTATTGATATATCCGTAAATTTGAAGCTTGGTATTTCTTACATGATTTTTTAAGAGTTCTCGAAAACTGTAAAATAAAATTGCATGGACCTGTCGGGGATGTTGTTGAGTGTTAGTAGATAATGGATTATTTTATGAAAATTTATTTCTAAATCTTATAATTTTCACATATGGGGATGTAGCTCAGATGGTAGAGCGCTCGCTTAGCATGCGAGAGGTACGGGGATCGATACCCCGCATCTCCAACGTTTTACAATTTTATTCATTTTACGCTAATATAAAAAGCTGTTTGTCACCCTGCTAATAAACAAAGATCGTGGGCGTGCCGGAGTGGTTATCGGGCATGACTAGAAATCATGTGGGCTTTGCCCGCGCAGGTTCGAATCCTGCCGCTCACGCTGTTTTTTTTTTTTTTATTATAGAAACAAAGGACAAAAAGATCAAGTCCTGATAAAAATAAAACTATAAGGATAGAATTAATCATTTAACTCCACTAAATAATTTCTCTTAATTAATAAAATCCACATAATTAATTCCATCCCAACCCAAGTCTTCTTAAACAATTCAAAAAGTCTTCAAACATTCCAAGATCCAAAAGACAAGAAAAAGATAGAAAATAAATAAGAAAAAATCCAAAAGATGTCCCCATCAACAATAACATCATATGATGGACGTTTAGTGTCTTTATAAACACTAATTGGGAAATTCTTTCTCATCTTATCTTTCCCTTCCATTTCTAAATCAATTTCCAACAAGTTTTTAATCTTTTTTTTTTTTTTTTTGTAATAAGGATTTGGATTTTTAGAGATGGGTTTTTGGTTTAAAAAGTGTTTGATTATTATGGTACTGTTTTTAGTGGCTGTTTCTGATATAAATCAATCAGTTGTGAAATTAGCTGATGCTGCTGGTAGGCCATTTTCAGTCTTACCACAACAAGAACAAGGTCAGGAATTAAGAATATATATTTCTTTCTCTCTCTCTCTTTTGGTGATTTATTGAGATTTTGAAATGTTTTTTAAGGGTTTTCAAAGATTTTGGCAACAACCATGGGAATTGAGTGCAAGTGCTGTGATGGGATTGGAGGGAAATGCATCAGTTTCTGGACTCATTCTTGTTCTACCCTTCATTGTTCTCCTTGGAAACATTTTTAGATTGATATAACAAAAGGTGTTGGAAATAACATATTAAATGGCTTACTTTGAGGCATAATAATTTGTGGGTCCCATCTATATTAATGTAATTAATGAATTGGGAATTAATATTTAATGCAAGTTTATTAAATATGAACTTTTATTAGGCCTTAAATATGTTTGTATTGATTGCAATAAGACTCCAAAGTACCTTCATTGAAATGTCATCTATGTAGTTTCTAAAGTTGTCCCACATTGATAAAAACCAAAAGACTCCTCCTATATATAAGTAAGAAGCCTCCTAACTTCCTTACTAATGTGGCAAGTCAATGGTTGTTTGACCAATGGCTATCACAAGGTGGTGCGAAGCACCACCCTCACGGGCACGCGCACGACGCACGTCGCAAAGGTCGCATTGGGCCCTTTAGGGCGCACTTTAATTTTACCAAACGACACCGGGGTGACGGTTAGGCGGCAGTTGGGGAGGGAGGAGTTGCGACTTACCGGTGGCGAGACGCGACCGTTGACACGTTAGCGGTTGTACAGACAAACAGCTACGATGTGAATAGCCACACTGTGAACAAATGCACCTGATCAGTCAAGGGACGCGATCTGGATCATCCATTCAAGTAGTGCGATACTGCGATTCGGATTAAACCGCATCTAACAGCTACTTCAAACATCACTATATCTTGTCTATAAATAGGCAGTTCACTATCTTGTCTATAAATAGCGGTCTCACACAAAAAAAAGACACTCGAAAATCGAATTCATATTCAATTTTCTCTGGTTTTCTTGCTTTCATTTTGTTGTTGCTCTGTTCGTTTTGCTTTCGGAGTCAAGAAGTTTTTTCGTTCAAGTATCCAGTTCGCCCGTCGAGGTTAGTACAGTGCTGTATTAATTTTCGGTTAAAGTGTTGTATATTGGGAGACTATCGTTCATAATCTGTAGCACCTTAGCAGTGAGCGAATATTGTCTTAAGGAAATTTGCATATCTACATGCCTCACTTTGTTCTAAATTTCCTTCGTTTATTTTTTTTATTTAACAGTTCCTACATGCAATTCTATGTTATTTTTATGTTTAGCTTTGTTTAGAATTTTCCAACAATCTTAAGACAATATCTGTTTCGTTTATATTTTCTAAACTGTTGCTAAATTTCAGTTCGTAATTTTGCATGTCTGTTAAATTAAATAAGTCAATCTCGAAATTTTTATTTTGTTATATATATTGTTAGTATATATTTTGCAAATTTATAGTTTATATATTCATTAAAATTAATATTCTATTACAGAATATTATGGATTCCAATACTGAATCATCACAAATGGTCAATGGTCCTGTACCATTAGCACCAATTGCACTGTTGTGCCCATTGCACTGTTGTGCCTATTGTGCCAACGCGGTAATGCCTCCTCCTTCTCGGTTTGAAAAGCCAGGAAAAATTCAACTGACCGATTTCAAACGTTGGCGGAAGAAGATGTTGTTTTATTTGACCACTCGAATTTGGTCAAATTTGCGTTCGAGGATTCTCCAAAATTGTGAAGCAAATGCTTCGATCAACCCACTCTCCTGGCCATAGAGGCATGGAAACATGCCGACTATCTATCGAGAACTACATTCGAATGTGTTGGAGAATTCGTTGTACAATGTCTATAGCACCATAGTTTCGCAAAGGAATTGTGGAGTTCCTTAGACAAAAAGTACAAAGCAGAAGATGCAGGCACAAAGAAATACTTTGTTGCGAAATTCCTGGACTTTAAGATGACTGATAACAAATCATTTGTCGGTCAAATTCAAGAATTTCAAATCATCTGCATGACATCGAAGCGCAGGGTATGGTCATAGGCGAGTCTTTTTGTGTGGTCATGCGCTATCGAGAAATTACCTCCTAGTTGGGATAATTTTAAAGATAATCTTAAGCATAAACGCAGAGAGATGCGACTTGAAGAATCGATTGTTCGTCTTCGCATTGAGGAAGACAATCCGGTTAAATCGCCGAAAGACCAAACCTGCAATAGAGGCTAAGGCACATATCGGCGAACATAGTGGTCAAGAACAAGAAAAGGAAGCATATCAAGCGTCTTCCTCAAAAGGTGCAAGCAATAATGCGAAGAGATTCAAGGGAAATTGCTACAATTGCAACAAACCTGGGCATCGTGCAAAAGATTGCGGATCTAAGAAGAATGATGCCAAAAAGAAAGCCGCCCAAGCCAACATCGCCGAGGTTGAACAAGTCAATACGGTGTTCTTGAGTTGAGTTTATCTCTTGTCGTCTCGGAGGTCAATCTTGTGATCAACAACAAAGACCTGGTGGTCGGATACTGGAGCCACTCGCCATATTTGTGCTGACAAGCATCTGTTCGCTGAGTACAAAGAGATCAACCATGATGAGAAGCTCTACATGGGTAACTCTGCTGAATCCGTTGTCAATGGCGTTGGAAAGGTGATTATGAAATTCACCTCTGGCAAGGAAGTGACCCTCAATGATGTGCTGCATGTTCCAGACATTCGCAAGAACCTGATCTCCGGATCCATTCTGAGCAAGAAATGTTTCAAGATGGTTATAGAGTCGGACAAATTTGTTCTGACTAAGGGGGGCATGTATGTTGGGAAAGGGTATATGTTAGATGGTTTGTTTAAGGCCAATGTGGCCGTAATATCTAAGAACTCTAAGTTTATGTATCCACAGGCTTTTGCTATTAATAATAATGCTACTTCTTCTGCTTACTTGATTGAGTCTTCTTCTTTATGGCATAGTAGACTTGGACATGTTAATTATGCATCTCTAAAACGGTTAACACACTTAGGCTTAATTCCTAGATTTGAAATTAACAATAAACATAAATGCGAAATTTGTGTTGAAGCTAAGTTTGCTAAGAAACCGTTTAAATCTATAGAAAGAAGTAGTGAACCATTATCTTTAATACATAGTGACATATGTGATCTTAAGTTTATTCAAACTAGAGGTGGAAAAAAGTACTTTATTACTTTTATCGATGATTACACTAGATATTGCTATGTTTATCTCTTAAATAGTAAAGATGAAGCTTTAACTATGTTTATCACTTTTAAAAATGAAGTTGAAAATCAACTTAATAAAACTATAAAGGTACTAAGATCCGATCGAGGTGGAGAATATGAATCATCAAGTTTTGATGAGTTTTGTTCTAAGTTTGGTATTATACATCAAACTACTGCACCATATACTCCACAACAAAACGGAGTGGCTGAAAGGAAAAACAGAACTTTAAAAGATATGGTTAATTCTATGTTATTTTTATGTTTAGCTTTGTTTAGAATTTTCCAACAAAAGGTTTGTTTGTTTGTTTTTTGTTAAATTTCTCTATATTTTTCTTTAGTTTTTATGAGTTTTTTCTCATATTTTTTATTTTTTTTGGATTTCATTGATCTTTGATGTTTTCTGATTTAGCTAAATATACATAATGTATTTTTACAATATATGTAATGTACGTTTCTATCTTTTATTCTAAATATATATTCAGTAATACATGTAATATACATAAGTGACAAAAAGTTCAACGTACATCCCTTTTCTGTCTGTCTAAATATATATTCTGTAATATATGTAATATACATAAGTGACGAAAGGATCAACGAATACCTTTATTTATCATGACTGTTTTTCTAAATGTATAGTTTTGTAATATACGTAATATACATTACTCTCTGGTTATCTCAGTTGGCTCTGTTTGTTTTACTATATATGTACATTCTGTAATATACACAATATATAAAAATGATGAGGGGTTGATGTACACATCCCTTCTTTTATGTTATGTTTTTCTTTGCTATCCGTACATTATCTAATTTACGTAATATATATTGTTTTGTCTGTTTGCACATTAAGTTTTTTTTTTTTTTTAATATTAAGGATTGTGTATTAACACTCTTTTGTTTTTCATTTGCAGATTAAATGACATATATTACATATATTATATATACGTTATATTTTCTCAAATGAACTTATAAAATCGGAGGATGTTATACCCAATATACTAGAAGACATACACATTTACATGAGAGAACGATGTATCCAATATACTAAAAACAATTACAAAATTAGCTTAAAAAAACAACCTATAAAATTGAATTAAAGTCGAAATATGTAGAATAAAACATTTACACAAAAAATATTTAAAATGTACAAAATATACTAAATGCAATAAAACTATGAACAATATACTGAATATACTAAAAATTGGAAATGAAAATACATTGGGAAAGTAAACATCAAGAAAGAAAAAATGTCAGAAGTGTCAGATATGCGTAATATATGCGTCAGACGTGTCAGACTATACTTATATACGAAAAGGGGCAGTTTTAGTATATTTAAAATTTGAATAGTAAAAAGTGACTATTCCTTTAACTTTCCAAAAATGTGGCTGTTTAGTTCAAAGTGCCCTCAAAAGTGGTTATTTTGATTTTTCACCTGTTAACTTTTGGATCATATTTCATTGTTTATAAAATAAAAATACAATAATGTTATTTATAAAGTTGAGGAGTTTCATTAACGGTCTTTATTTACGAACAAATCACAAAGGTCCTCTGGTAACGTTTATATTTCATGTTTTTTCCATCTTTTACCTTCTACTTTTAAAATGCATATGATATTTTTTTTTAAAAAAAAATAACAAATGCATATGATATCGTTCATAAAACTTATAAACAAAGGTTATTTTCTTACTTCTTTAAATTATCATTTCTATTAATTTTAAATCCATAACTTGCACCAACATCAATGGAAATGTCAGAAAATTAAAAAATTTAGAGATAAGAAGCAAATAATAATTATGTAAATATTTTGATCTTATGTTGGATTAAAGTTTTAAATAAAAAAGAGAGGAGAAATTAAAACTAAAAATCATTATCAAATATATTTTTAATAAAGAAGAAACGAAACAAAAATATAAAACGTGAAAATATCACCAAACTGAAAAATTGAATCGCTTTTCTTCAAACGAAATAAGTCTGATGTAGTTTTTATTTATGTAACTAAAGTTTAAAAAATGAGGAAAGTTGGTAGGAAATTTTTATTAGGTAACACATTTTTCTGCAATATTTGTAAATAACATTTTTCACAAATCCTCATTCATGTGAATCAGAAAAGCCAATGATAACTTATAAATTGAACCAGTGATTCTGTACACAAAATATCATTAATATTGTGAATTAGTGATTACCTATATATATGATGATCATTGATAGCCTTGGCGAGTTTAAGTTTTATACTATATTACAAATAGCTTTTAGAACGGTTATTTTTATAAACATTGAGCTTGATTCAACTATATGAAAAAAAGTATTATGGAAATGTCATCTCCACATATCTGTAAAGACAAGTTTCTTAGTGCCCGTTTGTGATAGCTTTTAAAAGTGTTTTTAAACAAAGAAAGTATTTTTTATAACCATTAAAAAAAAATTAAAACTTTCAAAAGCTATCCACACGGGTCGAGTAGAACTCTACAATTCAAAATGGTTTTTGTTTTCGTTTCTAAAACTTATACTTATTTATTAACTATTTATTAGTTGTATAATCCATTTTTTTAAAAGCCCAACCAAAATTTCAAAACACGTATCCTTTTTTAGTTTTTTTTAGTTGATTAACATTTCAAAAGAATTAAAAAGGTGAAAGCAATGAATAGTCTTAATTTTTATAAACCATAGACTAAAAAAAAAAATCCATATCAAGAGGAATTCAGAACAATAATATGGGACGTTTCTGTGATTTTTCCCAAAAAGAAAAAAAATAAACTATTTAGATAGGATGAATTTATTTTTTGTTTTCAATTACTATTTCTATTAAAATATCACACGCTGAATTAAAGTTATACTTAGAATGTAATCTTTGATTATATAAGAATAATAAATAATACAATTAAATAAATATGCTGCTAAACAAATTTTCTGCATAAAAACTGTTCTTAATTTTATAAACCAAAAAACTCTAATTAGACATTTTTCCCAAACACGACCATGATAATTTTGATCTATATGTTGTGAGAGAGATAACTTGGATAGTCATGATGGTCAAGTGTTAAAACTATAAACGGATAATAAATATATTAAATACTAAGAAGAAAAAAAGTTTAAGAAACTTCCAGTGGCTTTAATCCAGCATTCCAAACATTTCCCAAAGATAAAAAAAAAAAAAAAAAAGCTATGACATTTGAAATAAATAGTTTTTTTTTTTTTTTTTTCTAAAGATAGACTTTAAAAAATATTAAAGAAAGTTACAAAAGTCTAAAACCCTTTTAGTAAGGGTATGAGCTTCAACAATAAGCTCCCTACTTAAAAAAGAAAAGATAATACGATCAAAACTTAAACAAAGCTGCTTGATAACATCTAAAATACTATGGAAATCAAAAGGACAGCAGGAACGGTTGAAATAAATAGTTTAATAAGATGAAAAAAAATCTTAATCTTGTAGTATTTTCGTGAATTGAATAAGTTGTGGTATCTTATCAAAATCAGTATATACTACCACATACTTACTAGAGTTTGTCGAGGAAGATGAAGATGGCTGCTTTCTTCTTCTTCGTAAAACCTTTGGTAGTGGTGTGGGCCATAAGAGATGATCAAGAAAGTGGACAGCTGCTGTATGATACACTTTTTGATATGCACGGCCAAAGCCATAAGGGGGCATTACACTATAAACTGAAAGCTCGGGCTCGGGCCGCCGTGAATATGGTTGGTTAATAACATTAACATTAACATTAACATTATCATTAACGTTAACATTAGCAACAGGTGGTGAGTATATATCGGGGTCGTCAATTTTAAATGAAAGTAGTAACCCAACCGTTTTGTTTAGCAAATTGCAGGAAAATATGCAATGTCGACACATGTGTAAATGCACAACATCTCCATCATTAGGGTGAAAATCAATGGCATTCAATCGGACTCCTTTAAATCGTAAATCATCAAGTAGTGGTGAAGGTATAAAATTATTTGATGTCAAGTCTTTGAAATATAACTTATGAACCAGGGACCATGTAAAATCCTGGTGTAGTTCCCATATGCAAAAATGAGGATGAATATGAAGATAAGATGGATCGTAAATCCACTGACATATTCGCAATTGTCCTCTACACACGCCCATATCCATAATTCCGAGTCGATCGACAAAGGGAAGTGGAGGTAAATCAATGGAATGAAAATGGTAATCGACGACATTGAATCCAATCAACCTTCTCATGTGGTCACGGAAGAATATTGTTCCATTACAAGCAACACTGTGTGTAAGGCCCGGAATACGAACAAGAAATTGCTGATCAGGGCTAGGGTTAGGATCAGGGTAAGGTATCGGGTAAGGGTTTGAAAGCTGGTTTAGGTTTGAGTTGATTAACTCTCTCCATTCCCCAATATCAGAAGAGAAGATATTGACTTTATAATGAGACATCAATAGATCAAGCCTTACAACCGTGAATTTAACATCGTCGTCGTCGTCCTCATCAAAACACGATATGAAACCAACACAAACTTTACCACGGAAGGGAAGAGTAGGAATAAAAGGATATGGGGGAAGAGAGACCCAATGCTTAGTAAGAGGGTTGCAAACATAATAAACATCATGAAAACACTGATAAGTTTTGTCGTGACATAATAAAACCAAGTCTCTGTACTTGGCTAAGACATGGATGAATTCTGTTTTTGATGTTTCTATTCCCTCGTAATTGAATTTGGGGATAAAGTTGAGATGTCTGAAATCATCTATATCAAGTGAGGTAATGTTGTTGTTAGAAAATAGGTTTATGAACTTAGATAATCTCAGGCTTGAAAACATTGTTGTCAAACTCGAAGAAGAAGAGGAGGAAGATTCTTCTTCTGATTGAGATTTATGGTATTGGATAAAGCGTGAACTGAAATAATGATTATCAGATATTAGAGCTAGCCAACGTTTGCACACACACTTACATTGAGTCGCTATTTTACAAGGCAATTTACTTATAATTTCCACCCATATTTCATCTCCAAACCAATCCGATCCCGATCCCGATCCCGATTCCGATTCCGATCCCGATTCCAAATCCAATTCCAATTCCAAATCCAATTCCAATGCAAATTCCAATTCCAATGCGAATTCCAAATCCAAATCCATTGTATTTCTATTTCTTAGAGCCTGAATCAGAAACAGAAATCACAATTTTAATAATTTAAAATCAACTATATATAAATATTCATAAAGCAGTTCAATTCAATTCAATTCAATATAATACCTGTGATTTTTTTGTTGAGAAGATAAGTAGATTAAAAAACGAAAACAAAAAAACCAGAATTATCGTTCACTATTTGCGGCCGGTGAAAACTTGAAAACCAAAACACACACCAAATAACCAAACTCCACCGACACACCTCAATGGGCTTATCAATCATCAATTTTATTTGGGCTTCCACATGTTTGGGCCGGGCTTATTGATTTTTCTTCAAACCATTTCAAGAAAATACTAGAAATTTTATCATAAATGCCCTTTATTTAAGGATGGTTTTCAAAACTACCCTAATAAAAAAATTAGTTTCTTTTTTACCCTTAATTGGTAGTTATTACATAGTTAGTTGTAAGATTTCACCAATCAATTATAGCCACTTGTTAGTTTTAGGGTAGTTTTGAAAAGTCTCATGATATTAGGGTATTTTTGATAACTTAAACTATAAAAGGGGTAATTATGAAAATTACCCAAAATACTAACGTATTGGCTGGCTATGTTGTATCCGTAGGAATGATAATAATTATTAATAATTAAAAAAACTTAGGAGTTAAAATGTGACATCTTCTGCTACTCTCTAAATTAGCAGGAAAATTATGCGTGGTAGTCAACTTTTGAATCTTGTTTTCATATATGCCACACTTTATTGTTTATATCAGATTTACCCATTTTTAGATACTATATTAATTTAATGATATATCATTGATGTAATTTTACAATAATAATTTATCAGTAATGTAAATTCTAATATTAAATTTATATCAGTAATGTAAATTTACAAAAATGATATATCAATTATAATCAAATTTTCATAAAAAAAATTATGTGTAGGGTAATTTTGATATTTTTAAATGTTTGTGGTTTTTTTGAAAACTGAGACTCGATATTGGGTATATGTGATAATAGCCCAAATTAGCAGGATAACGGGACAAAATCTTGTGGATTCACAAAATTCTTGTTTTTGAAAGAGAATTTATCTTATTTGTGGAATCCTATAAGTTTTGGGTATGAAAGAAATAAATCTGTGGATTCTTTGTGATTCTCAAATACTTTGAGAACTAATAAAACCCTAAACAAATTTACTAGAAGCTATCAAATGTCTTCGATATTGTCAATTTATCTGTCGATATGTCTCTAAAATAGAGGTTTGATTTTTTAAACGAGGATGAACAATATCTTCAATGTTTCCATCGAATTACTACTCAATTATCGTTGATCGCCCTCTTTCCTTTATTCTTTTTTTACGTTTTATTTTAATCATTCTCTTTACTAAGATATTATCAAGATAGAGGAAGGGAGAATTCCGACAGTTGACTTTATGAGGGGAAATACAGATGTCTAACCTATACTTGGTAAATTAAAATTGTTTTTAAGTTAATATAAAACCTCCTAAATTCTTTTTTCGGAATAATTTATTTGGATTAACAAACCTTATCTCATTAACTAAGAAATGAGATTTTTTTTAAATAAAAAAAAAATTAAGAATCCAAAATAGTAAACATTACACATAATTGGAAGAATTTAATTTAAAAAAAATTGCAAGCTATCTTTAATTATAAATTTAAAAAAAATCAAGAAAATAATATAAAATAGAAATCGTATTTTATCTACTCTGCTATTTATAATATTTATGGGGAAAATATTTTTCTAAGCATAAACAATGACAGTGAGGGACATTCGGTGAGTGGGCTTTTTGTGTTTTGGGTTGGGCTTCATCTAAATTTTGCTGATGTTTTGGTTTGAATATTTATAAACGAAAGAAAATAAAGGAATTTGCATATTTACCCATTTAAGAAAATGGCCCCAAAATAAAATAATTTAACTCCTCACCGTTGTGGTGTCCTACAAGAGATTATTCAGCGTGGCTCTCTCCATTAATAGTTATTAGATATATAATAAATATCATTTTCTCTCCAATTAAAACCATTATGAAAGCAAATACACATTACGACAGTCTCATTCAATAATTTATAGTTGGTTTAACAAATATATTTGACAATCAAGTCAACAATTAAAAACAAATTGATTTTAAGAATAGTTAGAGTGAAAAAAGAGAAACTTAAACACGTCCAAAGTCACTTCATGCATCGAATGAAATTACTATTTATAATAGGCAAGACATAGAGTATTATTAAGTAAATGATGACTTAAATGTATTTACCAAAACTAGTAAGAGCATTCTTGATCAGAATCATTTCCATACATGATATTTCATCTTAGGGATAATGGCGTGAACAATACGTAAGAGAAACAAATGTCGGTCGGGATTAAATACCAACAGCTCCCGATATTGTGGATCTCATTATTAGGTAATATCCTTCAAAATTAGAAAAGGAAAGTCCTCTATTGCTTGCCCTAACCAGTGATTTTATAGGGGAGCAATCAAAGAAAGGAAAACCTAAAATTCTCAAATTCTTAAGGTGGAATTTTCCAATTCCAATATTGTTTAATAAATGGCCATAACCCCCATCCATTCTAATTTCAAAATTTACTTCACTTTTGAAGTTAAGAAGAAATTAAATGGGATATTTGTTTTCCCAAAATAAAACCAACAATTTTAATTATCAAATAAAGGACCATTTTTTAATTTTAGGTTAATGTCAGATAAAATGTGGTAACTGTTTTTTAACAGGTGTTGTAGGGTGCTAACACCTTCCCTACACACAATCGCCTCCCGAACCCACTCTTGTTTTCGCAGACCTTTTTTTTTGTTTTAATTCTACAGGTGACAAATCACACACCCAAATATGGTTGGTGGCGACTTCAAAACCCATTTTTTCTCAAAAGAGAACGTCGGCTGCTCCTCGTCGCAAAACACGTTGTGACAGCACTATTTATGGAAAATATTTTATCTTTATTTTATTTTCTAGTTTATTTTTATCTAGCTTTTATCTTTTCTTAACCTAGACATACTTGTATAAATATAGGCTTTTAATCATCAGATTCAATGAGAAAAATATACTTCTTCAAATTTTACATGGTATCAGAGCGGGTTGACGATATTCGTCGTAAATGAAAGTAATAATTTATTAAAATTAAAACCATAAACTATTGAAACTGTGTACAGGATAATCATAATTAAATTAAAATAGAATTTTATTTCCTAAAGGGTCATTTAGATGACATTATTCAGCGTAAAACAAAAGCTATAATTGATCAAATTATACATTCATTCCAATAAATTTTTTAACCGGAAGTAATATGCTAGTGTGGTAATTTTTTAAAAATTGTGCTATATAATATAAGTAATTACATATTTGTTCGACTACTTTGCTAAATCCCTCAAGAATTACTAAATTTTCATATTTTTTTTAAAAGATGCTTTATTTGTTAACATTATATATTTTTGCTGGATTTTAATCACCCAAATTTCAATGGGTGGCAAAAAAAAATTTAATTTTGTAAATATACTATTTAAAAAAAAAAAATTATAAATATAATAATTTTTTAAAAGGTAAATTGTAAATAAGACCCTTATGATTTTTGTCAAATGCATGAATACCCCAATAGTTTAAAAATGATAAATCATACCCATGTAGATCCAAATTATAATTGATCGAATTGTAATTTAAAATATTTTTAAATCATTCAAATTGGTGTTCAAACGAAGAGTTTATAATTAAAATAGTATTGATTGCGTTGGAGGAGGGGTCCATTGATATAAGTTTGAACTCCAAAGATGTGATTTGTCATTTTTATTTCATAATCAAATATCGTGGGCGTGCCGGAGTGGTTATCGGGCATGACTAGGTTCGAATCCTGCCGCTCACGCTTTTTTTATTTTTATTTTTTTTATAGGAACAAAGCACAAAAAGATCAAGTCCCATCAGTGATAAAAATAAAACTAAAAGGATAGAATTAATCATTCAACTCCACTAAATAATTTCTCTTAATTAATAAAATCCACATAATTAATGCCATCCCAACCCAAGTCTTCATAAACAATTCAAAAGTCTTCAAACATTCCAAGATCCAAAAGACATTTAAAATAAATAAGAAAGAATCCAAAAGATGTCCCCATCAACAATAACATCATATGATGTACGTTTTGTCTTTATAAAATGTAAAAAAACCGAGCAATTTCCACATGTACAGTACAGATGAAGGACAAAAACTAAGGAAATTTCCCCTACGTTTCCTTTACACAACAAATTAGTGAGGAAATGTGTTTTCTGTTCCATTCTAGAAAAAAAGCCAATTGGGAAATTCTCTCTCATCTTATCTTTCCCTTCCATTTCTAAATCAATTTCCAACAAGTTTTTAATCCTTTTTTTTTTTGTAATAAGGATTTGGATTTTTGGAGATGGGTTTTTGGTTTAAAAAATGTTTGATTATTATGGTACTGTTTTTAGTGGCTGTTTCTGATATAAATCAATCAGTTGTGAAATTAGCTGATGCTGCTGGCAGGCCATTTTCAGTCTTACCACAACAAGAACAAGGTCAGGAATAAAGAATATATATTTCTTTTTTTTTTCTCTCTCTCTCGGTTGTTTTTTTTTTTTTTTTTTGTGATTTATTGAGATTTTGAAATATTTTTGAAGGGTTTTCAAAGATTTTGGCAACAACCATGGGAATTGAGTGCAGGTGCTGTGATGGGATTGGAGGAATATGCATCAGTTTCTGGACTCATTCTTGCTCTACCCTTCATTGTTCTCCTTGGAGACATTTTTAAATATATTTTCTTGTCGAATGTTCGAGTCTTATCTCCCGAATTTTATTTATAATTTTTTTTATATAGAGATCTTTCTTGTGAGTTGTAATTATGATTCTCTCATTATAGTAATAATTTGGCTTTAGAAATTTTAATCTAAAAGTGAAGATGGTTTACCATTAATTAGTTTTTTTCCCCAAATAAATGGATTGATTTATATATCACATAGTTAATATTTGGAGAGTTGTGGATGATGATTATATAAATCAATAATAATTATGAAGTCAGAAATATAATATTTATTAGGGTAAAATGCAAATAAGACCCCTGTGGTCTTTTCAAAATGCATGAGCACCTCTTGTACCTTGAAAATGGCAAATCGCACCCTTGTGGTTCCAATTTTTTTCAATCAGACTCATCCCCTTCAATGTCAATAATTTTCTTTTAGCCATAACTTTTTCATTTGAACTTCGATTTGGATGATTCAAGATGTTTTGGAATCTTCATTTCCGGCTTTACATAATCGTCACTTCGAAACTTTGAAATCTTCAATAACCAAAAGGGTTAACAATTTCAATCATACCTAGTGTTTCAATGTTAGTAAAATCTTTTATTTATTAATGATTTCAAAGTTTCGAAGTGACATTTATGTAGATCATTAAATGAGGATTCCAAAACATCTTGAATCGTCCAAATCGGAGTTCAAACGAAGAAGTTGTGGCTAAAAGAAAATTATTGACATTGCAGGGGAGGGGTCTGATTGAAAAAAATTGGAACCATAGGGGTGCGATTTGCCATTTTCAAAGTACAAGGGGTGTTCATGCATTTTGAAAAGACCACAAAGATCTTATTTGCATTTTACCCTATTTATTAATCACGTGTAACAATGATTGACTATAAAAAAACCAGTGAATCATTTGTTAAATAAATGCTTTTAATACAATTTTTTTTTCTTTTTCAAAGTTGAAAAATATTAATTTCTGGGCAAATTTGTAGTAACAAAACTACTTTAAACCATTCATTTACACTTAAATATCACTTGTAAGTTTTGTACTGAGATGTCAATACGAGTATAACTCAAATGGTTTGACACATATTTACTTTCTGTATGAGATTGAAGGTTCGAGTCTCTTTCACCCAATTTGATGTAATATCTAAAAAAATAACCAAAAACAAAACTTTTGGGGATAATCCGGTATATAGCCCAAAATAGTTATACCTTATGTTTTTCTAGCCTTTAAAAATTCTTATGTTTTTATAGCTTTTTTAATGTATGATTTTTTTAAATATACCTGTTCTACCCTCATATTATTTGTTTTTTAATTTTTTTTATATATTAAGATTACGGTTATTTAATGCTTTGATAGCCGAATCTCTTTCCTTTTTTCATTAATTTATTACGTTTTCTCTCTCCAATCTCCCGCATTTGAATCTGTTTTTATTTCGTTTTTTAATTTTCCCTCAAATCGTGGGATTTTTTTTGTTATTGTTTCCATTCCTTTGTTTCTCAAGGGTGTTTTTTCTGATTCTTTTTTATTTTTTATTATCTCTAGAATGTTACCTTTATATTTTTTTGAGATTATCGAGTGTTTTTTTTTTTTTTTTAACTATTTTTCCTTATTATGATCAATTTCTTTTATGTCTCACAGTTTTTTATATGTTTCATGCACTATTGTTTATGTACTCAATTTTTATTGTAATTTTTTTATTGTACTGTACGCTTATTTTTTATAGTTTTATATTGTTTTTTCTTATATTGTACTCTATTTTTTCGTTGATCAACACTCGTTTTATTTTATTTGTTTTCTTGTATAGTTTTTTTTTTTATTATATTGTACTAGTGTTTTCATTGTTCTTATTCCTTGGTTTTCCTTATAAATGTTCATTTTTGTTTTTATGTCTACATTCTGTTGTATATTATTGTAAAAAATAATATATTATACCGTATAATCGTTTTGAATTATAATTTTTCAAAACCTGATTGTTTAAATAACTAATATCATAAACTTTCATTCATAGATCACAATATAATGTCAAATGTTGTTCAAAAAACAAAACTCAAAACGCAGTTAGTATCATTTAATTCAATTACAAATACCATGTTTAAAATAAAGATAAAATCCTAATTTGTTTTTTGAGATGGTTGTGTGAGACCACAACTAAGAGAGAACTTTGGCTACAACCAAATTCAGATGTGTACGGCTCGTTCTTCTTACGACCTGTCTTTCGATTTCTTTGAGGCAGGATCCTTTTGCTTTAATGATAAACACCCTGTTCAAATCATTTATGTTAGTATAATATATTGACATTTTTTCAAATCAAACATAATACATTGTTTAATCTTGTATTGTACACATCCGGTATATATATTATACTATACATTATAATAATTAATTCTAATTCACTTATTTTATAATTTGATCATTATAGTATAGTATAGAATCAAATAATATTATTATACAGTACTTAATTTTAAATTGAACATTATAGTAGAGTATAGCATCATTTTATAAATTCTATTTTATCAAATCTTTCTTTTTTTTCACATATCAGTTATAATTTATCAAAAATTAAAATTAATATCAGCTATACTTCTATCATATTGTACATTATATTTCATCTTCTTATACGACACATTGATTATTTCATTCCATTGTTTGTTCTTTGTTTTCTCCCTTTGTATCATTCTTCTTCGATTCCCTTGATCCTTCACCATCTAATTCTTGAGAAATTATGTTTCTAACCATCAATTGATTTATATTTGATTAAACATTTTTCTAATATGTTTATTGAACATATTTCTTACTTTGATTTTTGCATTTTCCTCAGCTTCAATGTCTTCTACATTCTTATTTTCAGTTGGATCTTCCCCTGTTTTCTCTTGATTTTTGGGATCAACGTCTTCTTCATTATGTTCTTTTCCTTGCAATACAATCTTCATTGGGTTATATTGGTATATAGCCCCAAAGATGGATAATTTAAAGCAAAATAGTACATTCTTCGTTGGTTATTGTAGCATTTTTTTTTAAATATGTATGATTATAATACCTTCATCTTCTTCATTGATGTCTGTTTGCTCTGTTCTTCTGCAATTTCTGAGTTCTTTGTTGCGGATTCATTGAGTTTTCTTTGTCTTCTGAGTAATCTTCTTTTGTGGTTAGGGTTTTTGTTTTCCCTTTTCTTAAAAATTTCGAAAATTGTATCTGATCTCCCAAGAAATCTGCCAAGATTTTCCCTCTATTTTCGCTTTCCTTTTTTAATCAGATTCCACCTTTTTATATTCTTTCGTTAGGCATCATGATTAGTGAAGGGCTTTTTTGTACTTTCAGACTTTCACGTTTGTGTCTATGGGCCATTTTGTTTTAGTTTTTTTCTTGAGGGCCATTTTGCTTTAGTTTCTTCTAATTTGGGCTATATACCCAGATATCAAACTTTTGTACTGTAATGCCATCATAGCTTGGGTCAGTTTTCACCAGGCTATTGGACTGAGAAACAGATGGTCCAGGTAGAATGATATTTTGGGCTGGAAACTGGATATGGGCCTTAGTATTTTCTTTCAGTTATTTTAAATTTGGCCTATTTTTCTAAAACATTTATAAATATAATATACTTTAAATAAACAGTAAATTATTAACTTGTCTATTAATTATTACTTTAACTATAATCAATCAATATCTTAGTTAATCATTAAATTATAAAACAATAGTCATCATATGAAATTATTAATATTTATAACTAATTAATTTGTTTTTAAAAACAATTCATATAATTCATCCTATGATATGATCAATCAATATCTTTGCAAAGGGATTCAAGGAAATGGGTAAAATAATCCATATAATTCTCATGCATCAAATAAGTACATTTCATGAGGTCATTAACAAAAAATTTCAATCCAGCACAGTTTTGACTGTAACTGATCATTTTCATCTATTTAATTTTGGTCCCAATTTTTTTTTCAGTTTTTAAAATTTAAACCTATTTATTAAAAAATAAATAAATTATTTCTCATTTTAAAAAATATTTTTTTAAATTCTAACTAAAAATTATAAATTTAACTTAAATAGTTTTTGAAAATCTGTTTTTCCCCCAGTAAACTAAAGTTCAAAGAGTTTTTAAAACCTAATTTTTAAAAATAATAAGTAAAATAAAATCACCATTTAATATCTATTTTATTTTTCATTTAAATTTTTTTAGACATATTTCAAAACTAAAATTGAGTTTTTGAAAACTATTTTATTTAACCTGTTTAATATTTTAAAAAGCATATTTTAGAAAAATGTCATTATACCTGAATGATTAAAATTTATATATGTTTTCATGAGAAATTAACCATTGATATCAATAAAGATCAATAACATTTGTGAACGTGTATATATTTTTAATTTATCAATAATAATGTAAAATAAAGGTAAGCTAATTGCAAAACAATGTCATGGAGAGAGCATGATATTCATTAGTAGATTCTAAATTCCAAATTAAAAGAAAATAGAGTGGGAAAAAAAGATAGATATCTTTCCATGTTGTCAAAACCATACTAGATAAAAACTTTCATTAATTAAGCACCAAAGAGATCGAGCAAAAGAATGGATTTCATGACTAAAAAAAAAACTCCTTTATCTCACTCTTTCTTTAGTAAATTGAAGATAGGATTTTAATCTCTACCCTTGTGACCGAATTAATCCTCATAAATTAAATTATGGGTTTACCTAATAGTCAAAAAACTTTCAAGATTTAAATTATGTGTGACCACCCGCTTAAGATATTATCGTAGGAAGTTTTCGACGTTAAATATTTCAAATCATGTAGTTATCCTTTAAGATTAATTGAGGTGTGTAGATACCGACTTAGATCCTCATAAATATATATTTGAAAAATATATTGTCATTCCTATGGTAAACAAGAACATAGGACATTTTTATTTGGCAACGTGAGAGGTGGCATATTCCATTCCATTTGTCCAAAATAGCATGAGCTTGGGCCAAATTAAGATAAGGTATGTGTTTCCTATTTGCTTTTCTTTTATGAAAAGCATGTTGACGAGGAAAAAGATACAGGTTACCAAGTCATTAATGCAATGCAATGGCTCAAAATGCACAATTTGCCCTTTTGGTTAGTAATCCATCTTATCCCATGTAATCTCACATTTGGAAACTTCATAAATTGTAGATTTGATATGTATTGATTAGATATTGTAGTAGGATAAATGAGATCCAAAACACATTTTTACACTTTAGACTAAACTTTATCCTCTAGACTCTTTTCTGATTTTTTTATAGCCGCTAATTAAAGCGTAATCTTTTCAAAAAAATTGTTATAGTTATTGCAGCCGCTGAAGTAACTATTGGTCCAACTATAGTTTCGTCAATTTATCTTAACAAAAAATCAATTCGTATCAATCAATCGAATTTATTGAAGAAGTAGTATTTATAAGATAAATTATGATATTAATTAAGTCAAATTATCTGTATAAGTAATCTATAATGGTTGTTTATCAAACTTTAGAGGAAATAATGAAGAACAAAAAATTAGACACATACAATAAGGAGAAACTTCTGACTTACTTTTTGATATAAAGGATTGATCCTTTTTAACATCTAATATAAATATTATGTAACAACCCGAAATTTCTAAAAAATCCCAAAACACGTGGAATTCATAATATAAAGACAGCGGAATCATTTAAAAACAAAAGTCAAGTTCTTCTCATTTGAAATCAAACCAAATAACATTCACAACCGATCGGTTTTATTTTTAAAACAATAAATCATAAAATCAAGACAATCTCAACCATTGTCTATAAAATTCTCAATCAGAAATTTAACAATTTCACATAATTAAAATAAAACCAAAAACATGAAATTTAATAATTCCCAAAAGAAAACAAAATAAGAAGAAAATAAATCGCCGGCGTGCAAATCCATGCCAACCGATCACCACCTCGAACCTCATCGCCCACCGAGCTTTTTCTTTCCTTTACCTGAAAAAAATAAGTGTAGCATCATGAGGTTACGCCCAATGAGTAGAAAAATGTTAAATTAAAAATCACGCCATGAGAGATTTTTCTAAGACTTTAAGTCCTTTATCGGTATCACAACTTCCGAAAACACACTTTCACCCAAAGCTCTCTTAATTAATACATCCCTCCACAATATCTTTTAATCCTCAAATTAAAAGAATATAAACTTTCGAAACAGTTCTAAACTCCCGTTCTCAATTTAAAACTTTTCGATCATTAACTTTCCTAATACCTCTAATCTCCTTTTTGTCCGCAAACAAAAAGAGACTATACTCAACAAGGCATTTTAAACTGTTTTCACATATTTAAATCCTTAAGAGTTTTAAAATATTCTTTTCCATTGTACATATGGAATGAACCTACCCCGTTAAGTGCTATAAAGTCGTGCACAACCGTATAATCTCCCTTAACGGCAAATATTCTTCTTTAAGCAAGGCCTTTGTTTAAAGCGAACCTGCTACCATATTACTCGAGGTATTTAAGTAATATGATCCTACACATCACTACTATGATGTTCAAACGAGTCTAAACTCACACTTTTCGAAAATCACTCATTTTAGGCCAGAAATTCCTTAATCTTAAATTCTGGAAAATCCTCCTTTTAAACACTCCAAAACGACCCAAAATCACCCAACATAACAATCTTGGGTCACTTTCAGCAACTCCCAAAGGTTTACAAGTCTAGAAGCGAAACTAGCCTAAACTAGTATAGTTTCGCTCCTTTTTCGGACAATTTAAAATTTCTAATAATCTAATTAAATTTCGGCGGCATAACGCCTATAATATGCCTCCCAAAAAAGTACCTAAACATAGAGGATAAAGACCCAAAGTCCAGAACACAATAATTAAAAAGGTAATTAACCACCTAGGCTAAATTTTCGACTTATGGGCACTAATCTCCAAATAAGGCATTAACATGTCCAGCAATATTAGATCATCTTTAAACACCCAAGTCATGCATGAAAATCCAAATTCAAGGGCAAGAAGCAAAGAAAACAGCAATAGACAAAATCTGATGCTAATAGTCACTTTAATCATACAAATTCTCTAATTCTTGCTTCCTAAGGTCCATGTTTTATTTCCAATGTAAAACAGCCCCAAAATGATCTTAATATGCACATAAACAATCAATTTCACACTTAGAAATTCAAGGTTAAACTTTTAAAGAAAAAGGAAAATTCAATCATTCATAATTTAAAACTTAACATAATTCTACTCACCTTGAATTGCATTTTCAAAAAGCTTACTTCTCTTTCAAAGTATGAAGGAAATAATCCCCACCTTTTGAAACTAATCTAATTTCAAGAACATCGATACAAAAACAACCTACAATGATGAATTAGAAAATACAGATCGATCAGAGTCCAAAAATCATATCAAACCCGAAGGGTTTTTAAGTCATAAATTTTTATACATAACTGATCTTGCTATGAAATTAGCGTTAATGGAAAGATAACGGAAAAACGGTCAGAATGGACTACTTACTTGCGTAAATCGGAATCCGGATGATGAAGTTATGGAGAATTCAATCCAGGAGATGTCATTTAGGCGAAAATGGGAGAAAAAGTGATAAAATGGGGGCTGCTTTTCGGATTAGGGAGGAGGAAGAAGAAGAATTTAGGGTTTAATCCCGACTTTGGTTAATTACGAAAATGCCACTATGTAAAAACGGTCATAACTCATTCATTGGGACTCAGAACGACGAGCCGTCAGTTGCGTTGGAATCGTAATGACGAGACGATCCACGTCATCTAAAAATATTAAATTAAACTTGTGGTTTTAATTTGAAGGTTTGAGAAATTACTAAAATACCCTTACTTGGTAACGGGTCGTTACATATTAACAAGATTATTATTTTAAAAAAAAAATCTTATACAATAATTTTTTTTCTTTTAGTATTTTAGATAAAAAAAAATTAATTACGTAACTTGATGTTCATGTAAAGATATTGACATTTTCATGAGAATTGCGTATCAATTATAAATGGAAAGTGGATGGTTTTATTTTGTTTCCTTTCCTTTAGCCACGAGAACAAAAAAAAGGGTGAAAATATCAAAGTTTAGAATATTATTAAGTTTTAAATCTTATTTTTAAAAGTAACTTTATGTTTTTATTTTGAAAACAACGAACATTTTTTAGATAACTAGATAAGAAAAATAATTTCAATTATTTTAAAAAATAAACCATCTATAAAAATTTAAAAAAAGTGTAATAATTTATCCATTTTCCCCCTTTATTTCCTAATATTAGTTTTATATAATTTTTACACCTCAATTTTTTTAAAAATAAAGGTAAAAATGGAAAATTTGTAGTTGAAAAGTTGAAATTTTACTACCATTTATTTATTTTGCCTCCCCTTATTTTTAAAAATTTAGCTCTATGTATTATTTGCCCCCCTAAAAAAAAATCTAGCTCCGCTTCTGCCTATGTTTTGACTAAACTTTTTAATTTTTTTAAAAGAAATAGAAAAAAAAAACACAAATATAAATTTTCTCATTTTAACTATAGGAGAGTTAGACATCACATTAGGGGTGTTCATTTTCCCCGCGGGGACCCGTTCCGAAAGTGACGGGGAATCCCCGTTCTCAACGGGACGGAGATGGGGATGAAAAATTCCTCGTTCGAGTTTCGGGGACGGGGAATGTCGACCCCGTTCCCCGATTAAATCCCGAAAATAATATATACATAAAATATTTTTATATTTATGCCCAATCCCTATTGAAATCCCCATTCATTTACATTTTTTGTTGTTATTTTGTTTACTTTTTTCTTCTTCTTCTTGTTTTTTCACTTTTCTTTGCTGTTTTTCGTTATTGTTTTTACTTTACTGCTTTTTAAAAACTATTTTTTTATATACTTTTTTTGCAGTTTTTTAAAACTGTTTTTTTCTATACTGTTTTTTTAAAACGGTTTTTTTTTTCAAAACTGTTTTTTTAAAACTGTTTTTAAAAAACTACTATTTAAAAGCTGTTTTTTAAAACTATTTTTTAAAAGCTGTTTTTAAAAACTGTTTTTTTTCCCTTAAAAAACTTTTTTTAAAAACTAATTTTTTTATTAAATTTAAACGGGGAAAATTCCTCGCTAAATTCCCCGTTCCCCATGATTTCCCCATGGGGAATCCCCGTCCCCAACCTCTTTGAACGGGGAATTTACCAGGGACGGGGACAGGGAATTTGAGCGGGGACGGGGACGGAGAATCCCGTGAACACTCTCCTACATCACATTTTAATCACACACATCCCAAAAAAAAAAAAAAATGCTAGAATCCCAATTTTAGAAGTTACCTTGATTGATAAATGGATAATGAAAAGTAGTAGAATAAAGAAGACTTTTCTATCACAAAGATGAAAAGTTAGAAAGTGGGAAAAGGAAAGGAAAAGACACAAATCAATCACATACGCCGCCATGCGGCGACCCTCACTGGCAATAACAGCGGCCGCTTGGGCCCTCTTTTGGATCTTTCACACACACACGTCGGCATTCTACTACTAAAACGGGTCCTTTGGATTCTTTCTATACCACACTTATATTTTTCCTTTTTACGAATTACAGATTGTGGGGGAGGGAACTCGAATCTATTATTTTGCATAAGAAAATTATGAAATCATATAAATTGACTTATATTCTGGTTGACTATATTGTGTATTCTATTTTATTTTAATTATTATATGATTTTTCTTTTCTTTTTTGTTTTTACTAATTTTCTTCTTTTTTTTAATAAGAATATAATTATTTTTCTATCCAAAATTATAAATTTAAAAATATTTACTTGAGATATATAACTGTATATTAAAAAACGATAGATTTTTAATAGTTTATTTCAAAAATAGTAAATATATGTAAAAGTTAAAGTATTAAATTTTTTTTTATTAATCATTAAATTAATGAATTTATTAAAAAAAATGAAAATTTGAAAAATTATTAAATCTACTTCAAAACATATCAATAATCATCTTAAGAAAACATAAGAGTTTTTTTTTTCATTACAAAATACAATTGAAAAATTTCATAAAAATGAATTCATTAATTTAATAATTAAAAAAAAACTATTTTTAAATGTAAATCAAACTTTGACTATATTGAAAATTAAGGTGGACAAAATTATTAATGGGTGATAATTTCTCTAAATATTAACAATTAATAAAATTTGTATTCAAACAAAATCTTTCATTTTAGTCCAAAAAACAACATTGTTTTTTATTTTTCAAATTATAATTTTTCACTTATTTTTCTTTTAACATTTTATTTCAATATTTTTTTAATTAGGATTAATATAGATGAACATGAAAAGAACAATCTTTGCACACTGATTAAAATGTAGGGGCGACTACTAAAATAGTAGAATTTTGGATACTAATAACTCATAAGTGAAATTTTAGAATTTTTTAAAAGTTACCCAAATAGTAGTTCAAAAATTTATTGAATTAATAAAGGGCATAAAAAAATTAATAAAGAATAGTTCAATAAATTTATTGAACCTACCAATTGGGTAAGAATAGCATTTCAAGAAATTTATTGAACTAAAAAAAGACCAAAATAAAAAATCAACAAATAATAGTTCAATAAATTATTGAATTATTGAATTGCTATTTGGGTAATTTTAAATAGCTATAAAATTTTAATAATTTATATGCAAAATTATATTATTTGAGATAATTGCATTTACCTACCATTCATCTTACATTTTTTTTATTAACTTTTACCTCATAGTTAATATTAAATGAGAACTTTACTCGATAGGGATAATGAATAGTTTTTTAAATATATACATTCACGTCAAATAAAGAGAACATGCCATCATTTCATTTTTCATTTCAGACTCTTTTTAAATTTAACCAAGGAATTTGGTAGTGGAGATAATCTAATTTGAAGTGTTAGAAATTCTTAATGGCTTAATCAATAAATTATAATTTCATAAAATCATTAATTCATCCCCTTTTCATCAAGACTTCATCCAATTTTTGAATCCATTTGTTCCCTTCATTTAAAGCTTTCTTATCCGTAGCATTGAATTAAAGATTCAACTCCTTTTTCTTTTTTGGTATGGGACCCTTTCCAAATAAAGTTGGAAATCTTTATTTGAAATGATAAAGGAAGAAACGATAAAATTTCATTTGTTTCATTTTAATTTTAAGAAAAAAAAATATACCTTGTATTTTATTGAATTAGTCGATATATTAATCATAATTTTTTAATTTAATCATTAAATTTAACCATGCATATATTAATACCTTCCCTTGAAACGAAGTTAAAAAAACACCATAAAAACTAGTAAATTACCTAAAAATCTATCCGACCAAACATCTAAAACCTAATAAAAATTTGTCTCATCCGAACCATAAAACACTCTATATCAACAATAAAATCTAATAGTAAAAAAAGTTTAAGCCTAACACAAAAATGCCTTAATCTAGTTGGGAACCAGAAATGTGTAATTTGTCATACAATTTTTAACTCATGCACAAAACTCATTCTATAAAATTATTTCATCCAGCTGCGTCCCTGCCTAACTATAAATCTAAAAAAATGACTCAACTAATGAATGATTTAATTGTGCTACTCATTTAAGTTCAATGTTAAATTAGATGAGATTGAAATTTTAAACTTAACTAACTCGCTTTATATTAAGCATAGGGTAAATAATCTTTTTTTTTCCGATTGTAGGAAGACGAATAAATAGTGTATAGATCTATCTCTAAATCTGATTTTAATTTAAAAAATTATATTATTTAACATATAAGTGATATCATGTGATTTTTAATAATTTAATTGAGATGCAAACAAAGTTGCTCAGGGATGATTATACGTTTGTAAGTGAAGAGAATATCTTTAAATCGAAATTAGATAATATCATATATAAATATAGGGATTTCGTGACTTGTTATCCAAACGCATTTATATTAGTTATTATACATATAGAGGAGCGAATAACTTTAAATATTATATCTTGTAACATAAATAATTAAACAAACTCAAAAAAAAAATATTATGAGAGGAAAACCATTTTTGTGAACAATGTAGATAAAGGTTCAATTTTGGTCTTTATTAAGTTTGGAAGAAAAATGTGGAGTCTTCCATTTACAACTCTTTCAATCATAGCTTCTTTAACTTTAATTGCTTCACATTCACCTTTTTTTGGTCCGACAAGATTAATGGATAAGGTAATGACTTGCGAGGGACGCTATTTATCTCATTTATTTCTTGTCTTCTTTGGTTGATTCTTTCTCCTTGCCCACAAATTTTATCAACAATTAATTATGAATTCATGGGATGTATAATTGAAATTTTAAAAATATTCATGGATTGAAATAACACTACTAGAACTTTATTGAGGTCTTGTTTAATGATAATAACTTTTTATAATTTGTTTCAGGTTTTTTTTAAATCATCGATAGATTTAAAAGTTTAACCTATTAGGCTAACGCGTAGATTTAATCTTTTATACATTTTTAATGTTTAAACGCATTAAATTGATAAAAATATATTAAAATTATTTTTAAAAGTTTATAAATTATCATTCTATGAAATTGTGTGTACGTCAAAGTATAAGAATGTTAATTGAAAAAAAAAAAAAACTTACATAAGAAGGAGTAATATTTATATGTGAGTTAAAGTGCAAGAATGCCCTTTATATATAATTTAAAAAAATTTGCCACTTCAACTTAATACGTATTAATATTAATAGAAAATTTTATGATGTAAAATGTATATTTTTTTTTAGACAATTACTGAAATAACATATTTTTACATACTAATTACTGAAATGTTAGAACTTATTAAAAATTACTCAAATAGCCTAATTATAGTTCAATAAATTTAGTGAACTAAAAAAGTTAAAAAAAAACTAATAAATTCATTGAAAATATTAATGTAATTAGTATGCAGATTTCTGCTATTTAAGACAAATACTTTTTTTTTAACTGTAATTTTTTTTTAATTTAAAAATAGGTATATCTTACATGTGAAATAAAAATTAAATGTAAAATGCTATAGTAAGAATTTTAAAATAAAGTCTCTCTCTTTGTTTTTTTTCCTACTTCTCTTTAATTGGTTCAAAAGTCTATTGACTTGCTATTTCCACATAAATCATATTTCAATTAAAAAAAAAAACTTCACATTTTTTTTTTGCTTTTTCTTTTTCTTTTTCTTTTTCTTTTTCTTGCTCTCTTTTTTGAAAAGCAACTTCCTTCTCACAGTCAGTCTCTTTCTATTGCTGTCTTGAAGAAGGCTCTTATCCAAGTCATGTTTGGAAAGTAATGCATTTGATAGAGATCAAGGGGATATACATTTAAATAACTGTATTTTCAATTAATTTCCATGGAAAATAAAAGTGGGTTGAATTGAAAAAAATCTTATAAAAAACATTTATAAATTTGGATTTTATCGTATAAACATTTATAATAAATGGATTATATAACAAAGCTATATATGAGATGTTCTGATTTACAAACTTTATATGAGGGTATTGAGAGTCATACCGGGAATTAATTTATAGATAAAATTTTCTAGTTTCAAATAAAATGTATTTTTAGTGGTCTGGTCTGTGGTAATCTTTTATCTATATATGATGTGTTCTGAAAAAAAGAGACGACTTAATTGAAGAAAGACTTGATGGTCGTTTATTTGAAGGGAAGATCGTTTGGGTTGCGATCAAAACCCCACCTGGAGTAGAATTAAGGACGATCAAAGGTTAGAGGACAACATCTTGTATGAAGATCGTTTAGATAAAATAAAAAATAAAGTCATACAAACTTAAGTTGAGTGGATAATATTATACATCATAGAGAATCGGTTTTTTTTTTTTTATAGTTACTGAACTAAATATTTCTGTCTTTTTTTTAATGAAGTTAACATAAAAGATGATGATTTTGAAATAGAAAAAGTTTGAAAGATAAATTTGAAAGTTTAAAAAAAATTTAAGAACATAATTGAACTATAGTTATATTTCAGGAACCAAAACTCTAATTAACCTACCAATTTATATGTACATGTCAATCAAATATGTTATTCCAAGCAAAACTACCCCAAAATTAGACTCAGAATAAATTGTAAAAATGCAAGAAGCTAAATATGCTTTTGTCATTTTGCTAAAAATAATTGGTAAATAAAAGCATGGTTGTGTGGATAGAATTTTGCCCTTTTCTTTATCCCATTAAGTAACATTCCCTGTTAGAAGAAAAAAAAGTTGGGGTAAATAAAAGCGATAATTATTGAAATAATATATTTTAACATACTAATTACTGAAATGTTATGATTTTTATAAAATTATTTAAATAATATAATTATAGTTCAATATTATACTAAACTAAAAAAATCAATAAATTCAATGAAAATAACTATGAAAAATAACAAATTAATTCGATATAATATTAAACTAAAATTATATTATTTGCAGATATATGATATTTAAGATTTAAAAAAAAAAATCTATAAAGAAATTGACTATGGGTTTGAGATAACTATTAAAAATGGTTAAAAAATATTAAAATAAAGAGAGGGTCTAAAAAACCCTTTTAGAAGTTATTTCTAACCCTAAATACGGCTACATTCAATTTCCTCAAAAGAGAAATCTAGTCATTGAGTCAATTACGTTCTTTATTTGATAACTATTGTGGTAGAATGAGATCTTGAATGATTCCGAGTAACAATATCTTAGGCAAATGAGAATGGACCTATATTTTCTCTACTAAATTTAAAAGATATTGTCATTACCACACTCTAAGAATTTACTCCAGAATGGGGTGTTTGGCCTACGAAAATAGAAATAAGATAATAAAAAAAAATCTAATGCTACTATTGAAATTCACATCTTAATATTTCAACTTACTATAAATAATAAGGGACGGTAGCAAATCTAGTAAATTTTTTTAGTTTATAAAAATAATAAGTTTAAAAAATATTTATAAATATAGCAAATTTAGATTTGATGAATCAATGATAAACATTAAATTATATATTTTTACACTAAGTTTACCACTGACACATTAATCTTTATACCATACTAAAAATTGTTATATTTATAAATAGTTTTTAGACTTATTATTTTTACAAATATTGCATCAAAATCTAACACCCAATGAAAATTTTCAAATAATTACTATAAATTAATTATTTAATTTGATTCTATTTATTTTTAAATTAAAATTTATATTTTATTATGAAATAATTTTTAAACCGAATAATTTTATCATATTATGCAATCAAATACAATGGACCATTTTAAAGATATTATGGAATCTAAAAATATCAAATTTAATTCAAACTATATAAATTAATATAAATATCATTCATCTGATTAGGTGTTGATATTCTTCTTTTATAAGATTAGATGTTTGACTCCCGGTTTTTTTTATTACATCAAAATGAGAAAAGGAAGACTTAATCTTTGACTTTAAAAGATGAGATTAAATATTTAACTAGTTAAGATATGTTTATGCCGGTTAAAATTTAGTGCTTAAAATCCATAATGAATAATAAGTTTTCTACCCGAAACCAAAGATAGTTAGAAATATGAGTTTGACAATGTTTGGACCCAAGATTCATTAATTCCCAACAACCACTATTACCTTTATTTTCTTTTTCTAAAACATTAAATAAATAAATAAAAGCATGAAATAATAACTCAATTTGAAAAAGGGAGTTTGGGCTTTAAGTTTAGGAAGCTCAGAATTGTCGTTATCCACTCTTGAATTAATCGTGGCAGTAAATGATTGGTTGTCAGTATATGTCCCCACCTGTAAAACTTGTTGTTACACGTGTCACGCATCTGATTATTTCGTTTGACAGCTTTGATTTGATTACCAAAGAAATTCAAACCCAAATTAAAAAGAGAGAGAGAGATAGAGATAGAGATAGAGATCGTCGGCGAATGAGAAGAAAATCATATAGATTTTCAAAGTTTTTTTTTTTTTTTTTTTTGTTATTTATTTTTGGTTTTTGGTTTTGCGTTTTGGTTTTTTGGGGTACCTTCTTTTCTGGCATATAAATTGGTTGGGAGGGTAGTGACGGTTTCCATTTTTCTACCTCTGTTAGCATTCACGTGTCTTCTTTCTTCTCCTTTTTCTCTTTTCTTTTTCTTCTTCTGATTCTCTGTTTCTGTTTCCTATTCCATTATCGTTTTCTGTCAATACCCAGAATTCCATACGCGTTTTCTTTCACTCTTTTCTAGATTTTTCTCAATATAATTCAAAAGGGGTTGTTTTTTCAGCAAACTAGAATTAAGGGTCGATTCTATTTTTTGTAAATTCTGGATCATAATGGAAGGAAATAAGCAACATGGGTCATCGTCTTCTCTCACTACTGAGCTGTTTGGTTCCAAAGAAACTTCTTCTTCAACTGGAATTTTCGGCTCTATATTTGCTCCTTCTTCAAAGGTTTATATCTTTCTTTCTTTCTTTCCTATTGTTCAATTCGTTTTGACTCTTAATTTAGAAGGGGATTGCTTCCTATTGATTTTATATAAACGATTAAATTTATCTTAGCCTAATAGTTTAAGCTTTTAGATCTATTGGTGATTGATTTAACGTGGTATCAGAGCCGAATCTCTTGAATTTGAACCTCTGTGATAACATTTACTCCTCATTTATTAATATTCCAAGTGATTGGTCTGGTGTAAATATCTAAGTCCACACGTGATTAAATTTGTCTTAACTCAACAGCTTAAGCTTTTGGCTCTATGGGTGATTTAACACTTTCTCATGAAGGGAATAGGAAAATAATAGAATGTGTCAAGTTTTCTTTGTTCAATGAATTATATTTTATTTTGTAAAGATATCTTTCTTTTTCTGCATGAATTGTGAATCTCTGAAAAATTGTATTATTCAGGTGTTAGGAAGGGAATCTCTACGCCCTGACATCATGAAGGGACAGAAGGATTCTCTGAATGAGAAATGGATTCCTAAGACTGGAGTTCAAGGTCTCTATTTTATATATTAAGACAATTGGTTGTTCTATCTCTTTTGGTTTATTAGTCATTGGGGGAAAATTCAAGGTTTTGATGACTATGAGAACAAAAATTAATTCCATATTTCATTAGTTTGTCAGGTGGTTCTCAGACAATTTTCTTGCAAGGAAGAAAAATCAGCTGAAAACATGAAGTGTTGTTGATTTGAGTTTTCTTTTTCTATTGTATAAAGTTTTTCGATATACGTCAAGTATATAAAAATTACTAGTAAATGTAGATGGAACAAGAATAATATTTCCAAAGAAAACATTACTATAGGTTCTAGAAATTTTTCTTGTGAGAAAATATTTGATCACTTCGTTTTCTTTGGTGCTTGCATTATCTAGTGACTGAACCGATTTATGATTAGTTTTACATGTGAACTTGATAACAAATGGTCTCTTCAATATTTTTTTATCTTATTAAGACAATGAAATCTATATTGATATCTTTGTATATCTGCAACGGAATTACTTGAACGGGATCTGTTCTATAGGTTGTACATCTGTTTCCTTGAGTTTAAAGGTAACATCTTTGTATCTCTGCAGATGATGTTGCTGATCATGGTAAAGGTGAGAGTCGGAGCATAAAGAATAAAGACACGAGTTCCATTTATCAGGAACAAAGAGCACACCCATGTCATCTTAGCTCGTCAATCTACTACGGTGGCCAAGACGTCTATTCTCATCCTCAGAATTCCCACAATTCTGGAGTGAACTCAGTGGTCAGTATATTTAAACTCAACAGTCAACAGTTCATAATGTTATATGCTATACCATATGATTTTTTTATTTTTGTTCCAGTGTTAATTCAACAAATTTCTTTTCTTTTATCATCACTTGATTGTCTTTTGTAAGTTAGCAGTTTTAAACCATTAAACTTGGTATTGCTTTTCTAGTTGAGAAGTAGTTGCACTGCTTGCCCCGGTTCTAGTAATGGTAACTTGTAATGAATAGACATTGTAATCAAGTTATCCCCCCCACCCCAAAAATAATTTGTTCTTATTTTTTTCTGCTGATGTTTTTCAGTTCAAGGAGGGGGGAGAAGATGATGGGAGTGCTTCAAGAGGAAATTGGTGGCAAGGTATGAAACCGAGCTGCTTCTGAGAGAAATATCGAAGTTGTCTTTGTTTAAACTAGTGTTTTATTTAACTCCTTTTATCTGCAGGGTCTCTCTATTATTGACTGCTAGATCACTTGCCAAGGTCTATACTTATGAAGGTATTTGTAATAGTTACTGACTAAATTCTTATTCTTTAACCTCTTGATACGTGCTAAAAGACTGTGCCTTCCATCTGAAGGATACAAATTTCATATTTCTCATACAAGTTGCAGCCTGTGAATACTGATAAATACTTTCTCACAAATCATGGTTTGAAGCATTTGACTGGCTATTCTTTGCTTTAATTCTTCAAAATCTCTTGATGGGTTGTGAATAATCATTTGCTTACCTTCCTTGAATTCATATATACCAAAAGCTCTCAAATCTTTTCCCGATTTGAAGCTGTAAACTGTCACCTAACTCTTTAAGCTATCCTCAGAACTTGAGTTTCATGAGTTCGATGTTAAGTAGTTCAGTGTATCTATTATCGGTTACTGAATATCCGCTTTCAGTTTGATTTTCTTAATATCAAGTGATTCAGATAGGCTATCTTTGTTTAGGAATTTGCAAAAGATAACTAGATTGAGTTCTTCTCATATCAGTGACCATTTGGAAGTGCAGGTACATAGGATCATAGAGCTGCAGTACTACTACACCTCGTAGCGTATGAAGCTAGAAGATAGCGAGATCGTTGTGGGAAAGCTGGTTTATCTATTTTCCAGCCAAAACAACAGAATCTCTTTAAGTTTATCAATAGTTATAAGCATCTTTATCAATTTTACTGTAAAGAATGCTGCCTTGCTTCTACTGTTTTTCTTGTTGTTGAACCTCAGTGTTTTTAGCATCATGGATATATATTATATATATGACTTTCTATTTGCTTTGCCACACCTGGTCTTTAATTTTCTATATCAACATTAGTAATAAGAATCCAAATCTAGAATTGATTCTGTAATATGCTAGAATGAGGATTGTTTGGTCTATTCTTGTATTCTCACAGCTGCCTTTGTTTAGTTTAAATTTTCCCCTAGAAAGTCAGAAAGTTTGATGTTATTTTCCTTCAAAACCATCCGGTGACGTTTGGATAAGTAGTTTAGGTTAAACAAGTCTAATCTATATTTGTCTATCGGTTTTGTAACTCTTCTACCATTATCTTTAATAAACTCGTTAGTTTTCACAATCTGACTTAACAAATCAAACTTATAAGTCAATTTATTAAATTCAGGCTTAACAAATATGTCCATATTTATCAATCGGTTTTATAACCCACCTATCATCTTTAACAAACTCCGTGAGTGAAACGTCCCCTCAAAATTTAAGATTCCATTCCAAAGTCGCATATTCTTCTAGTTGGGGTAAGAACGGACCCATATGGACCATCTCAGTTTCAATCACAAATCAGTCAAAAAACCAACTGCCTGCCCAAACTGAAGTGTCCTTTCCCATCCTTATCCAAGATTAAGATAAACAAGATTCAGGTTATCCTCCATCCAGAATGTGACACACACACAACTTCAATGACCAAACAAGTCATTATCCTTGAAAGAGTCGGTTGTGCTTTTTCTCCATGTTCGGTTAAGTTTGGTCGTTAAGATAGGATGAGGACAAAGATTCTGCTGCCACAATTCTTAAACTATGTTTGATTTGATCTTTTTTATGTTACTTTCTTATTCTCTTTCACTCGGTACACTAGAAATTATTGGAGAAAGTTGTCTCCTTGAGATTATCCACGTAGTATTTTAAAAATAAAAATCTCTTTTAAATATTAACTTTTTTTCTATTTTATTGGTTATATAAAATGAAAATAGTTGCATGTCATAATATGTAAGAGACAGTCTCAATAAACCAAGCCTCTAATAATTTTTCTTTGTCCACACCATTCATAATCTATAACTAATAGTAATTTGTAATCATCACAATCTCTAATTCTATATTTTTTTATTTATTTTTAATTTTTTGTGCAAATCTATATCTTATTTATAAAAGATAAAAAAAACATTACAGATTTTATTTTTTTGTAAATAACCCAAAAAATATTTTTTTTTTAAATTACGTTATTAACTTGGAGGCAAGGCAATTCCTAGTAAATTTTTTGGGATATTTACATATATAATCTCTGTAATTTTTTATCTTTTATAAATAAGATATTAAAAAAAAAGTTAATCATTGATTGTGATATATGATATCAACTTCGTGATAACTGTTTATTTATATAATTCATTATTTAATTTAAATATTAATTGATGATAATTATAATAAATTATTGTATTCAATAAAATGATACATCTATAATTAGGGATGACAATGGGGCGAGGCAGGGTAGGAAATGCACTTCTCATCCCCTAACCCGTGGAGATTTTTAATCCCTATACCCTACCCTATCCCCTAATCAAAACTCGGGGTCGGGTTCGGGGATTCCCCGTTTGGGGATCGGGTCCTCCACGGGAAAAATCTCCGTTTTACATTTTAATTCTTATTTAAAAAGAAATATAAATTTAAAATATACATTTTTAAGTAAAAAAGAAAACATAATACTAAACATTTTATATTTTATTAGTTAATATAATCATATTTTCATATATTTTCAATAAATAAAGATAAAAGTAAACAAAATACATAAGATATTCTTAAAAAATCGAGTTCGAGGGCAGGGCGGGGCGGGGGATGTATTCGCATACCTGTACCCTAAAACTAATCGAGAGAAATTTCCCACCCTAACCCTAACCTTAACCCTATAAAACGGGGATTCCCCGCCCCTAGCTCACGGGGAATTTTACCATCTCTATCTACAAGTATGTTGTAAATTTGATTTTTTTCAAATATATTATATTGATAAATATTATACAAGACTAGCCATCACTTTTATTTGACTTGATGCTGGTGATTACAAATCTAATAAAAAAAATGGTAAACTGTAAATAACACCCCTGTGATTTCTGTCAAATTCATGAATAGTCCTTGTAGTTTAAAAATGGCAAATCACACTCATGTACTTCCAAATTATGCCAATAAGACTCATTCATTCCAACGCCGTAAACTTTTTTTTAACCATAATTTCTTCGTTTGAACTCTGATTTTGATGATTCAAGATGTTTTGGAATCCTCATTCCGGGCTATACGTAATGGTCATCTCAAAAATTCAAAATTTTCAATAAATAAAAGAGTTTTATTATCGTCAAAATATTTGGTATGATGGAAGTCATTAACCCCGTTGTTTTCTGATGATTTAGAAGTTTTCAAGTGATCATAAGGAAGAGCCCGAAATGAGGATTCCAAAACATCTTGAATCATCAAAATTGAAGTTCAAAAGAAAAAATTATGGCTAAAAGAAAATTTATAGCATTGAATGGAAGGGGTCATATTGAAAAAATTTGGAAGTACAGGGGTGTGATTTGCCATTTTTAAACTACATGGACTTTTCATGAATTTGACCGAAACTATAAGGGTGTTATTTGCAATTTAACCTTAAAAAAATTATAAATTTAATAATTTTTTAAAGGGTAAATGCAAATGAGACCCCTGTGGTTTTTTCCAAATGCACGAATACCCCCTGTGGTTTGAAAATGGCAAATCACACCCCTGTGGTTCCATATTTTTTCACTCAGACCCTCCCCTTCAAAGCCAATACATTTCTTTTAGTCATAACTTCTTCGTTTGAACTCTGATTGGATGATTTAAGATGCTTTAGAATCCTCATTTTAGGCTCTACATAATAGTCACTTCAAAACTTTGAAATGATTAATAAATAAAAGAGGTTATTAACATTAAAATACTGGGTATGATTGACATCGTTAACTCTTTTGTTTATTGATGATTTACAAGTTTTTGAGTGACCATAGTGTAGATACCGAAATGAGGATTCCAAAACATATTGAATCATCCAAATCGGAGTTCACACAAGGAGTTATGATTAAAAGAAAATTAATGATATTGAAGGGGAGGGGTCTGATTGAAAAAAATTTGGAACCACAAGGGTGTGATTTGTCATTTTTAAACCACAAACGAGTGTTCATGAATTTGAATAAAACCACAGGGGTCTCATTTGCATTTTACCCTGTTTTAAAATAATATTTATAAATACATCATCTTTAGTGAACAAGTCAATAAATGATTTACCGTCATTCACAAATTTATTATTATGACGTGAGGTGATTATTGTATATCAGAACCGATCCTTTATTATAATCAATCAAATTGTTTTTTTTAAAGGGCTCTTGCAAAAATAGGTCCAATATTTATAAAAATAGCAGTAAAAAAACATATTTGCAAAAATAGCAGAAAAATTAAATTCACACCTAGAATATTACAAAATTGCCACTAGTAATGAACAAGTAATCACTGATTTACTGATATCCTGATTTTTGTGCAGGAATCACTGATTACATCTGATTATTTTATAAATTATCACTGATATCTCTGATTACATAAATGGGGGTTTTTAAAAATCTGCTATATTTGCAAATACTTTTTAAAACTGCTATATTTATAAATTTTGCTAAAAATTTTGCTACCCAATGAAATTTCCCTTTTTTTAATGATATATCTACAAATATTTTTTAAAGATATAAATATTACCGAAAATTTTCCAATTATTTTTTAGCCACGACTTATTAGTAAAATACCTTTATCTTGTTGTGAAAGCGAGGGTTTTTGTTTTTGCCGCATCAGAGAATCCTTCATCTCCTGATTCAGTCTCTAATTTGGGCCACATTTTTAGTAAGATTTTTCCAATTTCTCTTTCAGAAATTTCTTTGTTGATTTCTATTTAGTTTGTAATTTTTTTTTTCTGTTGAAAGGATGAAAGGAAATACAAATAATATGGTTATTTTCAATGGCTCCAATTATCCAATTTGGAAAGTAAGAATGAAGGATCTTTTGTATATGAATGATTGTCATTTGCCTGTTTTTGAAATCGAAAAACCCGAAAACAAAACTGATTCTGAATGGACTTTATGTCATAGAATGGTATGTGGATTTATCCGGCAATGGGTAGGTGATAATGCTTTAAATCTCGTCAGTGAAGAGACTAATGCTAGAAGTTTGTGGAACAAGCTTGAACAATTATATGCTCCGAAAACTGCGTGCAATAAAATTGTTTTGCTCGGTCAGTTGATACGCTTAACGTATCGAGATGGAACTTCTATGACGGATCACTTGAACACATTCCAAGGCATGATTAATCAATTGGTTCAAATAGGCGTCGAGTTTACGGATGAGGTACAGGCAATTTTGCTTCTTAGTACACTGAGGGATTCATGGAAGACATTTATGGAGTTTCTAAATGACTCGATCCCGGATGGCGATAAGACTTTGGATTTAGTTCAAAGTAGTTTGTTGAGTGAAGAAATGAGAAGAAAAACACTAAGTTCTTCTCAGTTAGATCTTACAGTCATTGAGAAGAGAGGGAGGAGTAAGAGTAGAGGTCCAGAGAATGGAGACAAAAGCAAAAACAATGTTGAATGTTATCACTGCGGCTTGAAAGGGCATATACAGAAGCATTGTCGACGACTTCAATGGCAGATGGCAGATCCTCTTTGATTAACAAGACTTGTGAAAAGTTTTGAAGAGAGACTGAGCATGATTTTATGTTTATGAGGATAATGTTTTTTTTTTTTTCTTGCAAATTGATATGAAGATAATTTAGTTAATACATTATTATGTTTTATGTGAAGACCATCTTGATAATTTTGTGTCAAGGGTGTGTAGGAGAAATTTAGATGAGTATAATCTTTTTTTTTACAATTGATAACGATTGAAATATTTAATTTATCGCCTTATGCCTAACTAAATTTAAATTAATCGACAATAACTTCTTTATTTGAAATCATAACTCAATGCGTGTGGTTGGGGTTGTTTGGTGCAATTGTATGAGTTTTGAGAATGAATTTGTGAAACTCAGTGTTTGATTGATACATTCTTTATTATTGTTGATGAAATTGTTTTCCTTTATTCACACACGGTCATGTTTACTTTCATATCTTTTAGTATGAACTTGTTTTAAAAGCATCACAATCCAGGCTATAGATGCACATTCATGTACTGGATACTCTGTAAAGGCTTTCAAGAACTTGTGATGTTTGAGATGGTAGTTTGATGATTTATTCATCTTGTTAGTAGAATTTGAATAACATTTTTATCAATTAACTAAGGCTCTAAACTAACTATGGGTTTGTCTAGTGATTAAACGGCTTTCTTTAAAGCTTAAGGTCAGGTCATGAGTTCAAACCATATGTGACCATCTTCCTTTGAATATTATCCTAGGAGTTTCCTGACGTTAAGTGTTGTAAGATCGTGTGTTATATTGTGAGATTGATTGAGGTGACCGCAAGTTGGTACAAACAATGGCTGATATAGAAAACAAAAACAAAAAAAATTCTGAGGCATAATTCTGATAAATATGTATTTGGAAGGAAAAAAGAAACAAATATACCACATACACCAATGGCCTGTTATTTTAAAAAACTGTATTGAAAATTTTTATATCCCATCTTGTAAATTTATTAATTCTACTGATTTATTTTCAAGAAAAAAAAAATTCCATTGAAAATTCAATACAATAATGGCACTACACTTGTCTCCTGCCATAACAAAAACGTTGGATTTATTGTAAGAAACAGAATACATCAGGTCCAAATAATGATTATTTTATTTTTATTATTTTTGAAAAGAAAAAAACTCAGCAGAATCTTTCAAATTATGAATACAAATTTGCCTTCTTTACACATTTCACTGATTAGTCAGGAACAGAGTTGGAAGAATATGGGGAATCTCAGATTGCCCAAAAAAGACATGAAACATTTCAATCCATATTGACAATGACAATCATTCATACCTCACTAAAACAAACACAATCAAATCTAATGAAGAACCTTCCTCAATTTCAAATATACATCCTATGACTACAAAAAAAGAAAAGACTTTCAGATAACCAAGCTTGCATTTCATTCTTCCACAACTTATCCTTGCATTTCGAGTTTTAAGTATTTGTCACTGGATCTGATTTCTCGATTTTATTGCCAAAATCTTTACCTCTTGCTTCAACACTAAGATAGTCAGTCAAAACCTTTTTGACACCGAACCCACGTTGGGGAATCTTGCTGCCTGTAAAGAATGGTGACCTCTCTCCCTTGGCGGGGCTGGCTACTTGTGCCGGTGAAAAGCTTGGAGTGGTGAAAGGTGTTTTATATGGAGTGCCAGAGATGGGCACTGTGAAGTGCATGGGGCTGGTTTTGTGAGATATCACACCAACTTTTGGAATGGATGGGAGTTGATCAGAATGCTTTGTGAGATCATCAACATAAAGTAAATCATCAATACGTGCCACGATGTTAAACGCTAGGCTCTCCAAAACTCTGGAGTAGCTCTCCAAAATGGATTTTCCAACATCCTGAATAAGAAAACAAGTGTGATCTACTTACGTTACAATGGGTTAAAACAAAAGGAAATTTGACCAGGATAAAGCTTTCCAACCGGGACAAACCTTGTTGTATTGAATTTTGCTCATATCTAAGGCTGTCTGTGGAAGACCAGGAAACCGTTGCTTCAAGCAAAGTAATAGAGTCTCTGCTCTCTCTGCAAGCAACTCCCTTTTCTCCGAGTCAATCATCAGCTCCTTAACCATTTCCCATGACGACTTTGAATTATGTTTGGTAGAGTTAGTAGCAGGCTTTGAGTTTGTCTTTTTGCGCCATACGTAGATTGAAGCCTCAACTCGATTAGCAATCTCTGTAGCTTGATGTTCAGAGGACATTTCAAGGCAGTCAAGTAAACATTCAGGAGAAAACTGATCTGAGGAAACATATCGGTAAATAAGATCTCCCAAACAGGCTCGTCCATTCTGAAACCAAGTAGGATCAGAGATAATAAAATCACGTTGATATTAGATATAAAAATGATGACATTTTAAATGTCTCATACCTTCGGTAACGCTTCAAGATACGATTCGGGAATATCCAGATCAGCCAAAGTAGTGCTGTTAATTGCCATTACAGCTTTTAATATCTGGTTTGTGCTGTCACGCTTGTGTTGCAATTGCTTTCTTAAATCTTCATGCAGACCTCCAGGAGAAACTCGAGGCACGGGAAGCCACCATTTTTCTTCTTGGCGTTGTAGCACTCTACGGAAAGAGGAAGACCCATCAGTCTCATGGGCCAGTATCCCTTGGTCAACATACCAGAACTCAGAATTTTCAAAACTATCTAATATTTCCTGCAAAAAGAGAGTTGCCTAATTCAGAATATAACGAAAAAAATTGATAGCAAAATAGAGACTATAGTGAGTGTTGGTAACATACAAGTAGCATGTTGTCCAATTTACGTAGAGCTGGAAGATTTACATAAAGATCTGAGCGCGGTCTGCAAGTCATTACCTGAAGGGGGAGAAAAAGGGTCATAAAACCACGATCAATGATGCTTTATAGATGCTTACGCAAATAAATTACCCCATTTCACATTGTAGATGAAGGCTATCCTCACAAGAGGAAAGTTATATGGTATCGAGGACAAATATTGTAATAGTGCATTTCAGTGTCCTCAGAAAGAATTATATTGCCTAAAAAACTTATGTCAAGCAAAAAATCCAACTCTAACAGAGAAGCCAAAAGAGAACTGATTTCTGAACCATTTTTGCCCATGGTCATACAGAATTTGCTAACAATAACAAGTAGGTAAAAGTTTCAATCCGTTGCGTAGACGTATAATACAAACGTTTAACTCTATTCTGTAGTGTATGAATATATGAATTTTCATAATATTCTTCATGGGATGTGCATTTAATCCTAAGAGGCTAGGGCAAAAACCATGAAGTCAACAAGATGAAAACAAAATCAATGAACTGGGTAATCCAAACCAGATAGTCAAGCAAATTTTACATATTAGAAACCAAAAGCATACAATGCCTATTTGAAGTGCTGTACCTCAAGCTTGCTTCCATCAGGAAATGTTTGCCAAGTAGGTGTCAACTCGACAATGTGATCACCAACGCAAAGAAGCCAATCCATTTCCCTTCGCCACATCAATTTCTTCTCCGATTGAAGAGGCTCTAATCTCCATAGTTGCCCAAACAGGGTGGCTATAATGAAACATTGGACAAGGAATCAATAATAAACACAGGAAGCAGAGTCAATACCACAGAATTCAGTAAAACGAGTGAGAAAAAGAAAGAGCATACCGCAGAGATTCGTAATGGCATTAGATATAGCCAATGCTGCACAAACCCCATTTCCACAACCTGACATATCTTCACCAAGCAGCAATTTTGAAAATCTCTCCTTCATCATCTCAATTTCTGAAAACCCCAAACACCGAACACCAAAATCAAATCAATGCACTTTGTAAGGGAGTCCCTAGAAAAAGAGAGAGGTCTCAAATTACCTGATAATGAAGACACTTTTTTCTCCAATTGCCTTTTGTCAATATGGTGTTTTCCTCCATTTTCAGCACCATTTTCTCTAGCACAATCAGGTGCGTCAGCTTTTTGAATGGGCCAACTCATTGAAGATGGAGAAGAAGAATCCTCAGAGCCACTATGACTATGTTCCTCAAGCCCAGTCGTCTCCGATGTAAGAAAATCAGAGCTTGAACTGCTTTCTCGACCTTGTTCTTCAATCAAACGTCCCAGTGTCTCATTTGCTGGCACAATGCCACCATTCCCTTCACTCTTTTCAGCCATACTTTCCTCCATTACAGCTTTCATTCTTCCTCAACAAAAACCCATATCATCAAAAAGCAAAGCTTTTTCCCACAAAACCACCCATTTGAGAATGAAGCTCAAAAACACAAATTTCGAAGGAGATTCCAAGACCCAGAAAGCTAAAATGGAAGAAAATGTGTAGAAATAATCTGGGCCACTCAGGATTCACCAAATGCAAACAAAGTTTAGAAGTGAAAAGGGTATAAATGGTAAGAAAACAAAAGGGTAAGAGAAGTCGGTGAATTTAAATGGAGGTGATAGTCATGATTACTGGCTTGGTGAAACACATGAAGGAAGAGAAAGAAGAAGAGGCTCTTTCGCCATTGATGCTTATTTATGAGCTCTCAATCTATGGTCCCAAAACTTTAAGCAGACACTAAGATGGCGGTGACGCTCTCTCTCTCTCTCTCTGTATCTGAATAATGTTTCTTGGCTTTGATTTGCTTTCCTTAAACGAGGGTTCTTGAATGATAATGTAGTGATTAAACAAATTTGGGTGTCTGAAAATTGTTATTAAAAAAAATGTCACGGGAATCGTGAAATGGGGAGATACCTTTTTTTTTTTATCATTCAAAATTAACTTTCTTTATGTCATTTTAAAATTTTGAAACAAGAAAAAAAAAACAATTTATAATCTTTTAAGGTATTAATTTTTTAAGTTTAAACAGATTTAAAGTAATATGGATGAGTTTTAAAAATCTAAATTTATGTATATTTGATATATGAATTTATACACTATATAAACCATTTTTACGTAAAAGATTATAAATTATTATAGTGTAACAAATCTATGGATTTAAAAATAGAATGATGCATTTAATTTATGGATTAAAAATAAAAACAATGATGTGTTGTATTGTACTAATTCATGTACTTTAAAAACTCACAAAGCAAACATGTACTTCAAATGCCATATTTCATACTTTCATCAAAATAAAATTATAAAAATTACTCAATAACTAGTTAATAAATCTGAAAAAAAAAAAACTAAAATATATATTTATAACCAAATAAAAAATTTAATCTCAACCATAAAAATACTTACTCCTAGTCTAAAAAAACAAAAAGAAAAAAAAAAGTTCAAACTCACACCAAAACAACTAAATTTAATCTAGGAAATATTTAACACAACCATAAAAATCAATGACCACAAAATTGACTTTTATCCTAACTATAATTTACAATATTTGTTTGAAAATATCTTTAGATTGTTGTATTTTAGATGTTTGTCTTGGAAATAATAATATTGAAAAGAGTTGTATCGAAATCTGTTATAAACAAATAAATCCAATGCTTTCAACTCAAACAATTTATAATTTCAATTTTAACACCTATTTGGTTCATTACACCATTATTTATTAATTTTACAAATTAAATGACATAAGGATTTTAAATAATAGCATGAGTATGTAAAAGACCATGTTGGGTATTGTCGTGGACCTTTCAATCAACTACCTTCCCTTTTAGTTGAAGTAATAGTCACTTCTTCCCTTCTTATTACCTTCATTTGAAAAGAAAAAAAAAGAGAGAGAATGTGTAAAAAAAAAACATAACAATTACTTTCAATACACTTTTTTAATTTCATTTCCTAAGATAATATAATTTTTTGAAAAATTACACAAATAACTCTTGAATTATATGGGTGGTAAGAATTACATCCTCAAACTTTCAATTGGAACAATTAACCCCTAAACTTTATAAAGTGACAAAATTTGACCCTATGGCCTATAGGGATGGCAACGGGGCGGGGTGGGGTCGGGGATGCACTTCTCATCCCCTAACCCGCGGGGATTTTTAATCCTCATACCCTACCCTATCCCCTAATCAAAAAATCGGGGTCGGGTTGGGGGATTCCCCTTTAGGGGATCGGGTCCCCCGCGGGGAAAATTCCTCGTTTTATATTTTAATTCTTATTTAAAAATAAATATAAAAAAGAAATATAAATTTAAAATATACATTTTTAAGTAAAAAAGAAAACATAACACTTAACATTTTATATTGTATTAGTTAATATAATCGTATTTTACATATATTTTTCAATAAATAAAGATAAAAGTAAACCAAATACATAAGATATTCTTATAAAATCGGGTTCGGGTTCGGGGTCGGAGGCAGGAGATGTATTCCCATACTCTTACCCTATAACAAATCGGGGGGAAATTTCTCACCATAACCCTAACCCTAACCCTAACCCTATAAAACGGGGATTCCCCGCACCTATAGGGGCGGGGCCCCTAACCCGCGGGGAATTTTGCCATCCCTAATGGCCTATGAGGGTCTTGATGTAGGGGTTGTAGCGGATGATTTCCGCTCTGGTTGATCACGTACGTTTCACGTGCAATCGTCTTCTTCGCTTTTCGAATACCTGCAAATGATGGATAAGAAGATACTGGTATGGTGGCTGTCAAACCATCTTCTAAAAATTGTGCATTACCCGTTTTCTAGGTTTTTGATACATTTTATAGCCAATTTTGTGGGCTAAATGTCGGTGGGCTTCCATAATATCTGGAAAATAAAATATAGAGTAGATTATATCTTTTCCAGGATATTTGGGAAAGAGATATTCATTGAACTATCAGATATAGAATGTTTCTTTTTTGGACCTCGACTAAGTTGACCGCCTCTGGTAGTTGGAGTTGTGTCGGACCTATCCGAACGAACAGTCATGTTCGTGGTGGCCATTTCAGGAATATTTAGCAATATGCATTTGGCGTGATGGACCTTTAGGGTCATTTCGTCTTTTGGGTCGTGAATGTCAAAGTTTGGGTTTATTGGGGTGATTTTACTCTCTACAGGGGTCAGAGATGAAATTGGAACCGGGCAAGGTCGGGACTATAAGGACCTGACCCATAGAGATTGTGTGTAATAATAATAAAGTAAATGAATAATTTATCAAATTAAAATTTTATTGTACAAATTTAACACTTCATAAAGTTTTTCGAATTTAAAATTGAAGAATATAATTATTATGACTCTTATAATTTATAATTTATAGGTGGTTAAACAATTTTCCAAAAGAAACAATAAAGAAGAAAAGGAGGCATCAAAATCTTAAACAAAAAGCAACCCAATCATATTGAATGAAGGTGCTCTAATTATCAAGCAAAACCCGTCCAAAAATAGAAAAAGGGTTCTTGTGGTTGGATATGGAGGCATGGGTTTTGAAAATGAGTCCTCATTTTTCTAACATTTGGTAATGTAATTCTCTCTCTCTCTTTCTCTTTAATTATAACTTTCCTTAGAAGGCTTTATTGGCTCAAAACCAATTTCCCAAATGGAACCAAATTTTATCTTCCCTCTTCTTTGATCATTTTGCCGGTTGTTCCAACTGAAAAAGGCTTCTCTCCAACGGCTACCACTTTCTTTACTTTTGCTTGATTTTGAAATACTCATGAGAGGGAAAAAAAAACACACCCCATCTAATCTTATTTCTCAAGCTACTACATTCTCTTATTTCTTTATCTTTATATATTCTCTCTTCAAATTTCAAGTTTGCTTTTACCTTTTTTTTTACTTCTTTGTTTTTGAATTTCTGTTTTTCCTACCCATGCATTGTCAAATTCGAATCGAAATCGTTCATTCGTCGTGAACATCGTCTCTCAAAATTTTAAGTTGGTTTTTTGGTTCTTGTTTTAAAATTATGATTGGTATGTTTACCTTTCATTGACAATTAGTTGTGTAAGTTAGTTACTATGAAATGTCAATTGTTTTGTAAATCATGTACATCAACATTTTTGTGACATTAATTAGTTTTACATTTTCATCTTATATCCAAATCTCCTCACTCCTATTTATAGGTTAAAAAAACCATTATTGTGATAAATGTTATTGTTTTGAAAAGAAATGATATTTTGAGCTTTTAAAATAAAATTACTTACTTCTCTATTATTATCTTGTTTCTTCTATTGAATTTATAAAATGAACATTAAATAGAAAAAACGGCAATCTCTAAAAATAGAGAAATTATAGAATATGATCATCATAATGTTGTTTTTTTAGACAGTTGTTTTCTCTTCCTAATCACTATTTAATCCATATGATTTAATTAAAAATTAAAAAAAAATGTATATATTATTACCATATTTACTTTACACTAAAAGCTTCACAACACATTAGTTAACACTACACCATCATCTATTTTTGTCATTTGATTGTCGAGTATTCATATAAAACAGACACAATACCAATTTATTAACTTTTTGGTTAACGATAATGACACTTTATAACTTTTTTATCAACCCATAACTTGAAATTTTTAAAATCAACCGAAGCATTGTTCAATTGATCAAGTTGCAATGTTCTCACATAAAATTGAAATTTCAATACTCGCTCACCTTCAATTTGATGAAATAACTGGAAAAAAAAATATAGATACTAAATTTAACACATACATAAAATCATAAAAACTGAAATAGTCCCGTAAGTGGTATTATCAATCTTTCAGAAAAATGTAGTAGGCTGATTACATACTGGCTGACGACAACATGAACATTCATTGTTCTAACTTTCCACCTTAAATTCTACTAAATTATTTCCTTCTTGTCGGCTGTCTATGTTTTGAAAATTCTTCTTCTTGATTTAACCAATACTATAAAAACACAACACCCTAAACATTTACAAAACCAAACCAACCCATTACTTTAAAAATCATTCCAAAATTTTTATTAAAAAAAAATGGCAAAAAATTTGCAAGTATTTGGTACTTTTGGAAGTCCCTTTAGTTGCAGAGTAGAATTGGCTCTTAAATTGAAAGACATTGAATACGAATATATTCAGGAAGATATACATAACAAGAAGAGTGATTTGCTTCTCAAATACAATCCCATTCACAAGAAAGTTCCTGTGCTCGTCCATGGCGGAAAACCGATTTCAGAATCTCTCGTTATCCTTGAATACATTGAAGAGAATTGGAATTCATCCTACCCCATCTTACCTGAAGATCCCCATGAAAGATCTGTTGCGAGGTTTTGGGCTAAGTTTATCGATGATAAGGTAAAAGATTTTATTATTAAGACAACGTACCCTCTATTTATATGATATTATCTATATCTCTGAACCGGAAATTGTTTATTTTTAATTCTATTTAAAAGGATTTGTATGAATGTATATATTTTACCTAGAACCAAATAAACAAACATGAAATAAATTATCACAAACTTAATTTACAATATAATCTAACAAGTAACACCTTAGACCATTTTTGTTTTTGGTTTTTCTGTTTTCTGTTTTTAAAAATAAAAGTAGTATTTGTTTCATAATTGTTTTTTGTTTTTTTTTATTAAAAAAAAACTACCCATCTTATAATAATAAAGTACCGGAAAGATTAACAAGCAACTAATTACATTTTTCAATTCCATTTTCTAACATCAAACTTCTATGTTTTTAAAAAATAAAAGCCAAAAGTAGGAAACAAAATGGCAAACGAAGCCTTAACGGTGATTTTTTTTAATGTCATGATTATTGATATTCTTCAGTTTCTACCTGCATTTTTGAGAGCTGCAAAAACTAAAGGGGAAGAGAGAAAGAAGGCTGAAGAAGAAGGGAGGAAGGCATTAGAGCCACTTGAGGAAGAGCTTAAAAACAAGAGGTTTTTTGGAGGAGAAAATATTGGATTTGTGGACATTGCAGCCATTTTGATAGCTTATTGGGTTCCTGTTGTGGAAGAAGGATTTGGGTTAGAGCTATTGAGCATTGAGAATTTTCCAAAGCTTAAACAATGGAGTCAAGAGTTGGTAAACCACAATTTGGTGAAGGAGAATTTGACTCCTAAAGATGAGCTTATTGCCCATTTGAAAAAAGTTTGGTGAAAAAATCAAATTAGATATTACGTTTTTTAAACAGTTTCAAAAGTTATCTCAATCGGGCACTTATATATTGAGTTAATTCTGCTTTTGGTTTATTTATTTTTATTATGTGTATGTTGTTTAAGCTTGGCTTGGTGCTTGGAAGTGTTTTTAACTTCATTTAATATAAAACACTCTGTTTCTTTGGTTTTATATTACTGAGCACACTTATAACTACTCGAGGGAAAAAAAAAACATTTAATGAATTTTGTTTTTGGGGAAATGTTTTCATCCTGATCCTTTTTTATATAATTTTTTAATTTACTAAAAAAAAAACAAAAGAAAAAAACTTGCAATATTTCATTTCGTTAAAAAAAAAAAAACTAAATTTAAATGGTTTTTATAAACTTTTTATTAAAACATTTTAAATCAAACTAAATATAATAAATCTTCAAAAACTGAAACTCATATTTCAGGTGCAACGTCAAACTATATATGAAGAAAATTTCAAGTAATCCTTTTAATATCAAGTCATGTGATAGTATTAATAAGTGGAGAATCTAATTATTTGTGTGTATTAAAGAAAGATGTATAAAAAATATTTGGTACAACGAGAGTACCAGAAATTATCTCAGGTAAATAAAATCTTAAAAGACTCTTCAACCTAAGTGAAAAAATATTGTTTTTAATGGGGACATACAGGGGCGGATCTACTAAGGAGGGTGGGGGGCTAAATTTTTTATTTTTTTTATTTTTCTAATGGAAAAATGAAAAAATATAAGTAAAAATTTGACTTTTTAATGTATTTTATAGATTTTGCCCCCCCCCCCCCAAATTTTAAAAAATATTTTTATATAGTTTTTGCCCCCCTAAAAAAAAAATCTGGATCCGCCCCTGGGGACATAACATTTTTTTCATTACTTATAGGGTTTCATTCTTGAACTATAATTCTTCCCTAAATTTTATTATCTGATAATTAATATTATTTTAACGTTAAATGATCGTGTTTGTTTGAATGAATATTCTAATGGAAATTGTGAGTAAATAGTTTGTTTTGTTTGGTGAATGAGTATTTTCTTAATAATATAGTTGATCAAACCAATCAATTGAGAGTTGGAAACAATTCAAAGAGAATGGTTGAAATCAATTTTGATAATTTTTCTATTTATTACAAATAAACTTATTATTACCACACATCACAACCATAAGTACCGATTGGGATAATCCAGTATATAGCCCAATTTGACTATACTCTATGTTTTTATAGCCTCTTAAATTCCTTATGTTTTTTTAGCCATTTTAGAGTATTTGTTTTTTTAAATATCCCCGACTTACCCTCATTTTTTATTTTTAATTGTTCAATTATGTCTGGTAAGGATTTCTTTTTTAATTTATAATTGTTTTCCTTATTTGATTTTGTTTCTCTTTCCAATATTTCTTTTTCTATTTTAATTTTTCCTCAAATCATGAGATTTTGTTCTCTCTTTTCACAGTCGTTGAACTCCTTTTATCATTGTTCTTCGCTATCCTTTCTCCAACTTCTCCATCATAATTCATCTTCAAATCATCTTCATCCACAAAGTTTTTTTCATCTTCTTCTTCTTTTGCCATTTTACCCTTTCTTTTCATCTCTTCATATTCCTTAGATCTGCAACTTTCGGATGGCCAAGGTCGAAGGCCTTTCTCCTCCTCCTCCTCCTCCTCTTTTCTTTTTTTTTTTCTAGGTTCGCTGTACAGTACACGTTTTTTTTATTATACTGTACATGAATATGGTTGTTCTTCTTCTTCTTCTTTTTCTTTTTTTGGTTCGTTGTACAGTTCAAGTTTTTTTATTATAATGTACATGAATATCGTTCTTCTTCTTCTTGTTTTTTTCAAGCGTTCACTGTACAGTATTAGTTTTTTTATTATACTGTACATGAATATGGTTTTTTTATTATATTGTACTATTTTTCATCTGTCATTTTTTTAAAGTTTTTTTTATTAAAGTACTTTTATTTTTAGTATATTATACCTTATTTATATTTATTATTTACTTTAATTTTTAATGTATAGTATTTGTTTATTTAATATATTTTTTAATTTTTGTTGTTGTTATTTATATGTGTTTTTTTTTATTGTATAGTTTGTTTTTTCGTTATTCCTTATTGTACAGTTTTGTTTAGTGTACTGTACTTTATTTATATTTATTATTTACGATATTTTTTGTAATGTATATTATTAGTTTTTTTAATATATTGTAATTTTTTGTTTTTTTTTCGTGTTTGTCTTTTTATTAATGTATAGTATTTTTATTAATACCTTCATCTTCTTCGTTGTCATTTGTTTACCCTGTTTTCTGCAATTTTTGTATTTCTTTGTTGCAGATTCCATTAGAAAAAGTGGCAGCCGAGTAATCGTATTTTGCCCTCTCGAGTTTTGTTTTCTCTTTTCTTTGAATTTTGAAATACGTATACGATCTCTTTCCTATAAATCTGCCAAGATTTTTTCCCTTTAATTTTGATTTCCTTTTGTAATCATTACCCACCGTTTCATATTTTGATTTCTCTTTTCTTTAAATGTTCAATGAAGGGCGTTTTTGTACTTTCAGATAAAAGAGATTATGTTAATGGGCTATTTTGTTTATTTATTTCCAATGGACTATTATGCTTTACATTTTCCAATTTTGGGCTAGATACCCAGTTTTCCCGTACCCATTTTGCCTTTTCAGCCCAACAAGTTAAGGCCTTTGAAAATTAAGGCCCAACAATTTCAACCATTATTTTGGCCCAAAATTTATTGATGATAAAGTTTGTCAATTTCATCTTTTCGTGTTCAAAACAAATGATTTTCATGTTGAAGCAAATAGATTCTCTAAAAAATTTCTATATAATATTTCCTTAGATTAAACCTACATATATTCTATTCTATTGTTGTCCTACCTAATTTTTTTAAATATCAATAGTATTAGAATTACGATCAAAATACTATATCTATTAGAAGTGGACATGACCATGAATTTATTAAAAAAATGATTAAAGACATTTTAAATAGAACTAATAATATATATATATATATATATATATATATATATATGAGTATAAATGAAAAGTAGGGCTGGGATATCAGTTTCGGTTTGCAGTTTTGTAAAGACCCGACTTTTCAGAGTAGCAAATACACTTAATTTCAACAGCGGAAGACTCAATAAATACCCTTTATTTAAAATAATACAATCTTCATAATCATTGATAATTTAAAACAAAACAGAAACTCCGGAGTTCAACTTTAAAACAAAACAATAACGTTCAAATATAAATGTAAAGACTAAAGAGTCTAAAATCAACTAAAATTCCCAACGACTCAATAAATCAAATAAAAGTTTAAAAACTTTATTCATCATTCAAAAAAAAAAAAAAATTCAAGGCGCCTCCACGACATGAACGCTCATCTCTTCCACTTCATCAACCGCCACCTCCCGGTCCATTGTTACCTGAAAAATAACCACAGATAGCACTGTGAGGCTAAAGCCAGTGAGAAAACGACCTAAACAACGATAAAGTCTTAGATAGTCTCTAACAACCCAAACCGAGTCCCAAGCTCTCAACACTCTTCCAAAAACTCTTACACTCCAACCGTCACTTAATGCCAACTCATTCTTTATTCAATAAACATTTACTATCATTCTACACCCATTATCAACACTTAACTCTATCATGGAAAACACCTCACTCAAATATTTTACCAAATATAATACCCAAGTCACAACATCAAAACACACACTTATTACAATCACTCCGAACTACAAGTTTAGTTAATTATACAAACATCCCCTTTTCCACAAAAACCACTAAGAAGGCGGTTCCTCGGAACTACTACCACTTCTTAGTACTTGGTTATAGCCTCAACTATAACTATTATTCACCTAATGAATCATTCGTACGAGCAATGATCATTAGTACTCGGTTATGGACTTTTCCATAACTAAAATGACTAAGTGTTGAGCTCGTAGCCTCAACACTAGTAAGCATGCTCTAATCAATCTCAAATATCATCACAACCACATTATCCTCATGATAATAATCATTCAAAATCAATTTATAATATAAAAACACAGCAGCGCACTCAGTTTTACATACACTTCACAAAACCGCCGAAAAACAAAAAAACCGCGAAAATCAAAATATGAACTTTTATGAATCCTAACTCAAAACTTAAGGCTATTGGCACTAAAAATCATCAAATAATTCCAGATTTATACTCATTATCATCCAGAGGCAAATCGAAACTAAAAACATCACTTTTGGCGAAAATGGCCTTCACAAATTCTAACCGAAAACATTATTTTCTCCCAATTGTTTTTCGGTGTTTCCAATATTATTTCTCTTCCTAAATTTCCAGAATTACATATTTAATTATATATGAAAGAATAAGCTACGGTAAGGGCTTTAGATTTCTCCAAAACCTTACCGTTGAATAACCCGTTAACTCACCTCGAAAATGCTTAAATCCGAAAACAAAGCTACTTCCCTTGACGAACCAGACCTGAAACGGAGATCCTAAATAGCTTAAAATACAAATTAAAAATATACTAAATTAATACAAAAGGTTTGGGGTTCGGTGTAGCAAAGAACGAAAATCAAACGGCGAAAGAAAATGGCTAAGGTTGGGGCGTGGGGGGTGTGTGGGCCGCAGCTGGCCATGGTCATCAGGACGTGGTTCGGTCGCGGTTTCGTAGTTAGGGTGATCGATCTTGATGGTTCTAGGTGTTGGTAATCAAGATCGATTGGGTATTTGGCCACGGTTTGGAATATTGACGATTAGGGAGATCGAAACAAAGGTTAGGGTTATTGGCGTTCATATGGTGAATGTAAAACAAAAATCCAGAATTAAAAAGATTGATAAATCAATCCCAAAAGCTTACCCGTTAAATGAATTTCAAGAAAAAGGCTCCCGATCTTCCTTCTTCGATTCCGGGCAATTTCCACCGATCCCCTAATTAACAATTGACGAAAAATCCCCATCATTATCTACCCTAACCCCACGGCATCAAGAAGAAAAAGAGAAAAGAGAAACTTCGTTACCTTCGTGACCAAAACCGATTCCAAAACGCCTAAGTCCAAAAACCCGATTCACGATCAAACAACAAACGAGCGAACGACGAATCTTCTCCTTCTCTTTCACTATGAGGGGCGGCGGCAAGGGTGTGGGAAGGAGGGGAGAAAATTGTTCTTCTTTTCCTTAGTTAAAATTAGGGTTTGAGCTTACTTGTCACGTCATCACTACTCTAATCCATGACTCCTCAATATTTACAAAAAGTGACACTTATCAAAAAGTGTCACCCAAAAGCCTAAATAAATAAAATAGATTATTTATCAAAATTCCAAACCCTATAATTAAATTAAATAAAATTTTAATTTAATTCCAAAATTAATCTTACCTTGTAACGGGGCATTACAAGTTTCGTTCGGACCGGACTGAAACCGAACCAACAAGGATTCGGATTCGATTTTTTTCCCTCTCGCACCAGTTAGGCATGTTATATTATATACTTGACATTTTTTTAAATTGTTTTTATTTTCAAAACTATGAGATTTATGTCAAATTTGATATTTAAATAACTATATATTGAATTTTGACTCTCGAATAACTTTTATATTTAATTTATAATTGATGTTAATCTAAAATTAATAAAAGTACAATCTATTTATAGAATACTTTGATAAAAGAATGAATAAAGTAGATGGTAGTTATACAATATAATTAATAGTATAGTATGTATAACTTTGTAAAAAAAATATGTTGAATTAGTTTAATATATATATATATATATATATATATATATGTTTTGAAAAGCAAAAAAACACAAATATGGGCTGAGATTTGCTAAAATCAATGGCCTTGGCCGGACAAAGAGCTGGGGCACTAGGCTGCAAAGTAGTTTAAAAAAAATGTTTTCAATTTGGTTCGGTCTAGGTGCGCTTTCACTGCTCCCGAACTGAAACCGAACCGATTCTTAGTCGATCTTCAGTTTGATGGGTTTTGCGATTTCGATTCTCACCCAATGAAAAGAATGGAGAAGGTGATAATAGAAGAAGGGGCAAGACGTAACGTAAGGTCTTAAAAACTAACAACGAACTTGGAGATAAATAGGGGCCGATCTAAAAATGAAAGAGGGGGCAATCCCACCTTAAAATAATTGAATATAGAAATTAAATTTTTATATATTCTCTATTTTTTAGTACTTTTTCTTCTTTTTATTTATTAAAAGACAGTTTAATACAATTTTTCACTCTGGTTAATTTTATTTTATTTTAATTTTTTTGGGCCAAGTTCATTATCTTACCTAATGGGCTCCCTGCCATGGAAGAGGCTTTCAGCCCTACAGCTATGGTGCGAGGAAGTTTATCAAACACGGTTTTGGAAGCAATTCTCTTCTTTCTTTCTTATCAAATACGACTTTGCTTTCTTTTCCTCATATTTTAGAATCAAACTTACTTCTAAATGTAGACCAATGACTCTCTTTGTGAAGCCAACTGATATTTTGGGGAAAAAAATCAATTTATATCTCTATATTTAGTAGGTTATTAACTTAAATCTTAAAATTTTAATTCCATCCCATTGAATTTTAACTTATTACACTCTATTAGTTAAATTACTATTATTTTTGAAAATTTATAGTTAGGTAAGGGAGTTTTTGGAGTTGAATTAAATCATTTTTATAGATATGGATTTTTATACTTATGACGTTGAACATTTTTATGGTTACACTGCTACTTTAATGTTTTGTTTAAATTTTTTACTATTTAATTATATAAGATTTTTGTGATTAGATTATAAATATTTTATTAAATTAAATTAGAAGTTTGAGGTTTAGTTTGACACACCCTACATAATTTCAAGACATGAATTAAATTTTACCAAATACCCTAAACTTGGATATGAATAATGATCTTATACGGCTTAATTTCAACCCTAGTAAAGTAGACAAAGCTACAACATCGGTAGACAAGCAAAATTTTTCCTTTTATCAAAGTTAAAAGAGTTTTTATCTTGTCTTAAGATGATGAACGACTTTTTTTTTTTGGTAGTGTTTGGATCCATTTGTACACAACTCAACTAATTAATTTGAAAAGTTGGAAAAATTTATCGACCCATCATATTTAAATTTATTTTTAAAATATACATCAATTTAAAATAGGAGAGCTGTCTTGAATCTTCGACCTCATAATAAGATAGTACTGTATCAAACCACTTGAACTATGAAAACGTTGTCTTAATTTCTTTTCTTAAGCATTAAGAAAATTTTGGATACATTATTTTATAATTAAAAAAATATATGTATCAAATAATTGATAAAAGATGTCTTCATTTCACATTCAATGAATTCTTGATTAACAAGTTAATTTTGACCAAAAAAAAATAAAAAAATTGATCTAGTCAACCCACGTGGAGAGAAACCCAAAGCCCACGTCATCATCTTCCTCACTATAATTGTCAAAGAAACCAGGTCATTTTGCAGAGATCAATAACAATGGCGGATGAAAAAGTGCAGGTTTTGGGTATGTGGGGAAGCCCTTTTAGCCGGAGAATCGAGCTTGCTTTGAAATTGAAAGGTATTGATTATGAATATATTGAAGAAGATGTTTATATGAAGAAAAGCGATTTGCTTTTGAAATTTAATCCAATTCACAAGAAGGTTCCAGTGCTCGTTCATGGTGGAAAATCTATCTCAGAATCCATTGTTATACTTGAATACATCGAAGAAACATGGAAATTGGGACGACCCATCTTGCCTTCAGATCCTTATGACAGAGCTCTTGCTAGGTTTTGGGCCAAGTTTGTTGATGACAAAGTAAGAACTCCAAAATTTCAAAATTAGTGTTACTTGAGAATACTCTAAAACTTTACATTTAGCTTAGTAAGGGTCATTTAAAATCCTACATGGTTGCTCCAAAAAAAAATATATCCTACATGGTTATTTCTCCCTATTTATTTACGGGTTTTTTCAAAAATGACATTTCTCTAACTGATAAATGACATTTTTGAAATATTTCAAAACCTTTGTTATTTTTAAAATTACTCATAAAACAAGTATCATCTACTGAAATTAATTCCTCTTATTTATAAATTACATGATTTGGTCTCTTGTTAATATCAGAACCCACACTTAAAAGTTTAAATATTTTAATAGATCAAATTTATCTTAACTCAATCTTTTAAACTTTTGAGTCTGGTGATAATTTACAAATGAAATTTTTTTGCCCCCTCACCAGTCAAAAGAGCTCCTCCTATTTTCTTTCTATTAAATTATAAAAATTAGTGGTATTACACATATATAATAAATAAAATAATATAGAAATAGACTAATAGAAATCAAAGAAAGAATAAATCATTTTATTTTCAACATTTTCTATATATTAGTATGAGATCCAATCACATTAACTATTTATAAATATAAATGAAATCTAATAGAAAGAGTCGAGAATAAATAAAAGTAAAAATTTACTTCAATCCAATCGATTAAGTTTTTTGGTGTGTCGATGATTTAACCGTAAGGATTTAAATTTAAGAACTTCTTTACTTTAGGGTCAGTTTAGGATTATTCAAACACACTTTCAAAAGTTATCTCAAACGGATATAGAGATATCCAAAAAAAGATAAATTTCAATTTCGTGGAGTAATTTTTAATAATTTTATTTATTTGTTGGTGAAGTGCTTGCCTGCGTTAAACAAAGCAAGTAGAAGTGAAGGAGAGGAGCAAGGGAAAGCAATAGAAGAGGGAATGGAGGCATTGAAAAGGCTCGAAGAAGAGCTAGAAAACAAGAGGTTTTTTGGGGGAGATAGCATTGGATTCGTTGACATTGTTGCTAACTTCTTAGCTTACTGGTTTCCAGCCATGGAAGAAGCTTTGGGATTGAAAAACAAGCTTATTACGACTGACAACTTTCCAAATTTGAGCAAATGGAGTGAGGAGTTTGTGGCTAATGATGTGGTCAAGGAAACGCTGCCTCCTAAAGACAAGCTTGTTCATGCCCTTCGAGCTCATTTTTCAACTCCTTCGGTCTCTAAGTAAAAATTGTGGGTTTTGTATTGTTTTATGGGTTAAGAATTTCAATATTTTTTTAGATATTATATGTGAGTCTTTGAATATATAAGAGCAAAAATGTTTGGGAATAAAAAAAAAAACAAAGTGATATTTATAATATGGTAATCGTTTTAAAAAAAATCAGGTTAATCGTTAAATTGATGTTTATAAATATGTCTGGTTGATTATAATGTACAATAATCACTTGACACGATAATTATCAATATACCTACAATAATTATAGTATTTATAAATATGAGACTTGTGAACTTTCTTAATATATTTAGGGATGATAACAAAACTAACCATTTTTTTTATAATCTTTATTAAAATTAATTGTACATTTAGTTAAAAATTACAATATCTATAAATATATCATTTAAATGAATATCTTAATCAATCATATATCATATATTATAATTAATCAATAGTTATTTTGTGATGTGATAGCAGTATATGATAGTCAATCAATCTTTTATTATGATAAATTAATTATAAACTTATTTTTTAAAATTATATATTTTTAAATATGTTTTAAACATTATGATAAATTTATAAATATTACCTACACTCATTAAAATTTCTCCAATATATACCTTAGAAAAAGATTATTCATTTACAAATTTATTAAATTGAAATGGTTGGGTTCTTGCATTATCAGTTGGGCATGTAAGGCCTGAAATTTGGGCCTCGTCCAGATTGCATTGTTCGAGTGCGATAGACCACTCAGACGAAAGGGCTAATTTGGCCATTTAGAAAACATATCACAAAAATTATAAATAAAAAAAATAAATAATGAATAAAAGCTAGTTTAGCTCTCTAACTTATAAATAGTTATAGAAACCTTGCATTTAATAATATTCTTTTTATTCCTATAATTTTGTTTTCTTAAAACAATTTACAACCTTAGCTGAATTTCAAAAATAAGTTCTAGCTTTTGAAGACTCCCTTTTCCCTCATTTCAAAATGATTTTTTTTTTAATTATCAGTTTTCCAAAAAATTATGATGGTTTACAACCAATTTTTTTTGTTTTGTATTTCACTTTCAAAATACAACTTTACTTTCTTTTTTTGAGAATATATATATATGTGTGTGTGTCTGATTTAATAACAAATTTTATTTCAATTTTCTGTTTTTTTTAACGAGGCTTGTTTAGAGGGGTGGACTCAGGAATTTTGTTTTATTATAAAGCTGTTTTTTAAGCCTCCCCTCCCCTCTCATCCCATCCCAATTAGGTTGGCTTGAACTACTCTAGCATCTTTATCATCCAATTCATCCTAATATATTATTAAAAAGAGAAAGAAATACATAAAAATTCAAACACATTAGGAAAAACTTAAAAAAGTCTGCCAATGATATCAACCTAAATAAAAGAATTATAAAATATCAGATGAGATCACCACCAAATAGGAGAAACGATACTTAGACTCCTAGAGGCTAAGCAATCAGCAACTCAATTTCCTTTTTAAAAAAATGAGTGACTACAAAATTCATTTGTGTAAGAAAATCTAAACACATTTGTTCCTAGTTGAAAGCACTCGCCGAGTCGCCGTGAAACTTTATTAGATGTGAATGGAGTATGACAACAAGATAGGCATAATCACTGTCCAACCATAAATGATGTCAACCAAGAGAATTACAAAGCATCGGATGAAACCACCACCAAATAGGAGAAATAATACTTGGATTCCTAGAAGCCAAACAATCAGCAACTCAATTTCCTTTTAAAAAAAATATGAGTGACTACAAAGTTCATATGTGTAAGAAAATCTAAACATTTGTTCTAAGTTGAACGTCTTCGCCATGAAACTTTATTAGACGTGAACGAAATATGACAACAAGATGAGCATAATCACCTTCCATCCATAAATGATGTCAACCAAGAGACTATATAAAATGAATAGAATGAATTACACAGCAACTAATTCAACTTCAAAAGTATAACAAAAATACACGAGGACTAAAAAACAACCTTTAACAAAACCTCTACAAGATCGAAAAATTCAACCACAACCAGTAGGGGTGAAATAAAAACCAACGAACCGCCAAACAGAACCAATCCAAACCAACCCAAACCGATTTGGTTCTGTTTCTCTCTTGATAAGCAACCAAACCAAACTAAACCAATAATAGGTTGGTTTGGTTCGGTTGAAAATACTCTAGTCGGTTTTTAACCGATCCAAACCAATTAGATAAAATCTTTTATGGGAGTGAATAGACATTAGAGAATTTTAAATTTTAAATTCATACTTTCGATATTTAGAACTTTACATTAACTTTAAACTTTAATTTATGCCTTGAAATTATTTAATTGTGTGGATTTCCATGAAAATGTTGATTTTTTTATAACTAAAACTCTCTTTATAAGAACAAAATGTGTGAGAAACAAAACCGATTGAAACCGATCTATCCAAACCAATCCAAACCAATTGGTTTGGTTTGGTTTTACTTTATGTTTGGTTTGGTTCGGTTCTAAATTTTTTAGAACCAAGTCAATCGGTTTTTTAGGTTTGGTTTAAAACCGAACCAAACCAAACCAACTTTCACCCCTAACAACCAGTAAGTCAGGAATTACCAAAAGTTGCTCTATTAATATTGACTTCGATCCATTTTAACAGAGGTGGCCGCCAAATGACTTTCAAAATGCGGTGGACTATAGAAGGACGACAAAAAACATAAATTTTAAAACAAAATATTTTTTATAACAATTACGGTATAGTTATACAAAATTTAAAACTAATAAAAATAAAATAATTTTCCAACGCCCAATCGAGAAAAACGGTGAAAGAAAAAATAAAATTATTCACATAAATAACATCTCAAACACAAATATTTTCACGTGCATAAAAATGAAGACGAAAAAAATCCCCCATGTTACAAATTAGTAGTACACAAAGAACCACAATAAAAGTTATCATTGTGGTATAAAAGGTTCTACATATAAGCAACAAAATACATATGATAGCATTGTTTCATTCATTAGAACTTGATATTTTTCTTACTAAAACTTAGAGAAAAATGAAAGACAATGTATATAACTTAAATATTTGGAACAACAATTGAAAGAGTGAAAATAACAAATGAAACATAAACAACCGAAAATGTCACATTTGTCACTTGCATCAATGCGTCTTTGTCTATAGCTTTAAGAAGAAAAAAAAAAGACAACAAAAAAGAAAAAAAAATTAATTAATTGTGTGAGATTGAGGTTTGAGGTATTTTAATGGAGACAGATAGTCAAAGTTAATATGCTAAACACACTTCCATTCACAGCTAAAGCTCACTGCTAAACGACAATTTCTCCAAATAATCAATCTAACCCTTACTTTTCCCGCTAATCAAAGTCGCATGTTCTCCCTCCTTTTTCCCCCTTTTGTTTAGGGAAATATTTAATATGACGGAATATTTATAAATATATCATTCTATAAATATAATATTATAAAAATATAAATATAGTATTTTTTTATCATATTAATTAGTGATCTATATGAATTAGTTATTCACTAATTGTAATGATTGATTCACTCAAAATTTATTACATTTATTAGTATAAAAAAAATCTAGATATACAATAATCCCTTTTTTTTACTACTAATTTATCGCTTTTCTAATTTATTTTTTAATATATCCATATTTATACCTAGATTTGTGTAATCTAAACTTTAATTTTTTTTAATCAAAATAAACTAAACCTTTTTAAGTGGTGTAACTACTGTGATAATATTTTAGTTAAATTAATATTATTTTTTGAGATTTATAATTATGTGCATATGTTTTTTTAACTAGATAAAGTCAATTTTTATAAATATTGTTCTTCTGTTTGTGCTAAACATTTTTAAAATTAGCTACTTATCTTTGAAATTTCTTTTACTATTTGATTTTAAGGTAAAAGGTAAATAAGACCCCGGTGGTTATTGTCAAATTCATGAATATCTCATGTACTTTAAAAATAGCAAATCATATCCATGTAATTTCACATTATTCCAATGAGACTCTTCCTTTTCAACATAATTAATTTTTCTTTTAGCCATAACTTCATCGTTTGAACTCTGATTTGGATGATTCAACATGTTTTGGAATTCTCATTTCACGCTCTACATTATAGTCAGGTCAAAACTTATAAATCATCAGTAACCAAAGCGTTAATGGTATAAATCATACCTAGTATTTTGATGATAATAAAATCTTTTATTTATTAATTATTTTGAAGTTTTGAGGTGATCATAACGTAGAACTCGAAACGAGGATTCTAAAATATCTTGATTCATTCAAATCGGAGTTCAAACGAAGAGGTTATTACTAAAAAATAAATTATGACGTTAGAGGAGAGGGGTCTCGTTGGAATAATTTTGAGTTATAAGGGTGTGATTTGCCATTTTAAAACCACAGGGATTGTTCATGCATTTGGCAAAAACCACAAAAATCTTATTTACATGTTATCTTTAATTTTATGATTGAAATGAGTGTTTTTAGATTGATTTATAATTTTATTTTCATAGACTTAGCCTCATCAAGGGGCCCAAAAACCGGTTCAAACCCGACTCGGTCTATCCTAAAATCAACGTTTGACGGACTTATCCAAACCCAACCCATTGATGAGGTTGATACAAGACTATCAAATGCGTCACTTAGTCTATGTTTTAAAACTAATAAAATTAACCAATATGAGCATAGTTCAACTGGTTTGGCATATACTTCCTTCCCTTTGAAGTCGAAAGTTCGAGTCCCCCACCCCCATTTTGATGTAATCTCAAAAAAAAAAAAAAAAAACCTAATAAAATTGAAATATTCGGATTTAAATTTATCCACTCTACTTAGTTATAAGGGGATCCATTTAAAATCAGCGTGCTCAGTAAATCATAATGATTATGCAGCCAAATTTGTGTCGGGGGATTGGCAAATGGTAAAGTAAACAAAAAAATCTGCGGAATTTCCAATGCCGGCGCTGAATCCAGCCCATCTCCACGACAGCCGATTATTTGCCTCTTTTTGTTGAAGAAGTTACACTAATTATTCCAATTCGAAAAGAGCCCAAAGTTGTTATGCTCATAAGTTTGGATAAGAAGTTCGGTTTACACAAATTCGTCTCGTATTTATGTCCCGAATTCAGTCTTAATAAATTAATAGTTCTACACAATCTAAACACGAGTTTAACAAATTCAGTCTAAGTACTCGAGCCAAAACCGCTATAAAATGTCAAATTCTCCCTATGTAGCGGTAGTGTATAAATCTCGGTATTTTTTTTTACTGATAAATCAATTTATCAAACCGTTGGCGGAGAATCTGCTTAATTAAATTTAAACCAAGCTCTATTGAGGATTTTGTCGTACCCCAGCCCCTTATGGGCACGACACAAATCAACTTAATTAATGCACATTACTCATATTGGGTCATCTAATTTAGTAGTGGTTGGTCATTAATCAAATATTTGTCTTTTGGATTATCCACTCAAACATGATACTAGGTTTGATTCAATTGACAATATCTAATGGAGGTTAATTAAATATTGTTGGCTTTATCTAGTGGCTGAGAGAGATGGTCTAAGATAATGTTTTTTCCCTTAACATATTGTTTTTATGTGTAAATTCATAATCTATATCATGTTCAAATTATTGTATAAAATAATCTATACTTTTTTTCTCTGTATAGAGATAAATGTATATTGATGGTACTGATATTTTTAAATTTTTGAAAATTTGAAAAATTTAATCAAACAAATTTAATTAGATTCATTTAGATCATGTCGCATATCTAACTTATTCTATTATTATAAAGATAAAAAAATAAAATAAAAAAGTAAGATTGATTGAATCAAACCGACATTAATTAACTATAGATATCGATTTTTATTTTTCCATTTTGAATTTGATGTGCAATTCTTCCAAATGAGGAAGAACTTATAACACAAGTATTGAAGTATTAAGTACCCAAAAAGCAATGTGAAGGGTTGTGGGTCTAAAGAGAACTTTAAAGCACATAAGAGAATATTTTGACAACTTAAAATTAATTGGGAGGGGAGAAAATCTTATCCAATTGGTCCCTACAAAAGATTTTCTCTCTTTTTTTGTACAAATTTTGCATAAAGTGAAATTGAAAAGATCTTCAACACAAGGGAAATAGAAGCTTAAGTATGGAAACCAATCTCCCCTTTTTGATGAAGCATGCTATCTCTATAAGCTTTGAAAATCCCAAAAAAAAAGAGAGAGATATTATAATGGTAGATAGCTAGCTTTGGCCAATCTTAAGAATCACTCAAAAAAAGCCTAAATAATTATATCCCCTAAGGTTCCACACATATTCCCTTTTCTCTATGAGGGCCAAAGCCACCTGGATTCCATTTGCTCGTCCCCCACCACTCACGGCTTCAAATAATCAAACTATATAACGTTACCATTTTTTAGTGCTTTTGTTTTCAATAATTCTTTTTTTTTTTTCATATCTATATTGTTATATCTTTTCATTCATTTATAGTTATCAAATGCTTACAAGCTAGTGTAGGCTTTTTAGTGTTGTGTTCTTGTGAAATCAAGCTCATTGAGAGTTTATTAGCATAGTTACATCTCCGATTCTAATTAAATCTGAGACTTCGATTGTGATAGTGTTTCATCATATATATAGGGTCTTCGAGACTCATCATTTTATTAAACACAAAAGATTCCATCAACATGATCAGGTCTTTCGTAGTCTTCACATTGTGTTATAACATTGTTTATTTTAGTTAAGTAAGGTTATATATCAATAGAGATGTTTACACTCTCTTATAAAATTTAAAATCTTCCTCAATTTCAAGGGATGCACTTTTGGACGTAACCCAGAAATTTACCCATTTTTATCAAAGAAAACAATCATTTACTTATCATACTATAATTTTTCAATGATTAAATTACATCTCTCAAGCTTTATTGAATGACGATATCTCCAAAGAAATGTTATAAGAAAAAATAAGTTCCCAAGCTTTTCGTTCTCTTAAAGAGGCTGGAGTGACTGATCTCTCACAACAAGAGATAGAGAAAAACAATGTTGGAAATGAAGACTTATGGGAGAGAGTTAATGAGGGGAGCTAATAGGTGATTTAATTTACACACATAAAACATTTTCAAGTATAAGAGTAGTAAAGAGAAAAGAAATCAAGAAATTGATTATTTATGTGCATATAGAACCAACATGCCCAATCAAGATGGTGTCTCTTTTTAGGCTCACTAATCTTGAGCCGGATCCCATTTTTGAACTAGATGCTCATTTGAGCTTTGTTGGGTTCTGATATCATATTAATAATGTGGGCATCCATCTCAAAACTAATTGGTAATGAGAGGGGTGACCCTTAGATTTTATAAATATTGTTAGGTCCATTCATCTTTCCGATGTGAGATCCTTAACATATCTCATAATCCATAAAACAGTTTTTAACCATGAAAATGATAATTTATATACAAAATTTCTCCTTATCTTATTAAATATCTATCGAAACAATGAGTCTCCATAATTTTCATATTAATGTGATATTGTTTAATTTAAACCTAGACCAACATGACTTTACTTTTAATTTCATACAAACTAAGTCATACCAATGAAAATAAGACAACGTGACACTTTATTTACTCCCAACAATATCAACTCTTAAAACTACTCATAAATTTTTTTCCTTTTCCCTGTTTTTCCATGTGGGTTTGGTCATTTTGATATAAACTTCAATGATGTATACTTGAGGAGTGTCTTTCTTTTTCACCTTTATAAAAGACAACTTCAAACATAAGCATAAAAAAAAACACTCAAATATTGTCTAAAAAAACAAAGTGATTGACAGTTTCATGTGGGAAATTAGCGCACAAAAACACAACATAGAAAAAGGTCCCTCTTAATCTTAATAATTATATATACAATTATCATTATTATTATTTTGTGTAATTTTCCCATTCACTTATATCATTCAAACATGCTACCCATAATCATGTTCATGTCACTCTCAACTCATCACCATAATTTTTTATTTTATAAAAAAAAAAGTCACTAAAAAAAGAGTAAATGGGAGGCACGTTCTAGGTATGCTTCTCATTAATGTTTGTCATTAAACTAATGAATAAAACATTTAAGTTAACGAAAATGACAGGAGAAAGAGAAATTGAGAGAACAGAACATTAAGAAAAATAACATAAATTGCATGTCTACGAAAGTCGGCGGCCGGCTGTCAATATCTTGGCTTCATTCATTTATCCATTTTCTCAAGAAATTATTAGCGAGGCTCGTGCATTAAGATTGTCTCTTACATATATAATACGTCATATTTTAAAAAGGAAAATACTTGCCTCCATATTAGTTTGGAACAGCTCCTTCATACTTTCATATTTATTTTATTTCTATTAGTTTATAAAAATCAGCGGGACCCACATATTTAAAAGCTCTTTAAAACATTAACTTCCCTCTATTTTATTGGTTATATAAAATGGAAACTGTTACATGTTACATATGTCGGAGACAGCCTCAATGAGGCAGCTTCCTCCAATAATTTCTCCATTTTCTCTAGATAAGAAGCCGAGAAAAACCCTGTAGCTAGCTTTCTTTTCTTTTCTTTCTTTTCAGGTTTGATTTTTTTTTTCCGGTCAAGTATGTGTTTAAATAAATATATTACGTTTCACCCTCTATTTTAGTTTTTGTTAATAGTCCTCATCCAACCTTGAAACCACTCTATCCCCGTAAAAATTCCCATGTTAAAAAGTCAGAAATGGAATCGTGTCCCATGAGAAATTTCTCTCCATTTATGATTTTTTTTTTATTATAATTAAATTTATAACTATTCTTAATAGAATAGTAATTTAGTATTATGTGATATATTTATATTTTTTAAATATAAAACATATATTATCATATACATTTAATATTATATCAATTAAAACATTGATATAGTATTATTAAAAAATTATTTATTAACAAAATAATTTTAGAGAACGGGTTAAGGATAGAGGCGGATCCCTGAAATGAAACCGAATCTCCATTCAAAGTGGTGATACTCCATCCCTAGATAATTTTTTTGACAACCCTAACTTTCTTTTGAGTATTCTGTATCTTATAATATTATCATTGTTAGTCTAAATATAATTCAACTGATTAAAATATTGGTCTGTCTTCCCTTATCATAAGGTAGAATATTCAAGTTTACTCTCCTTAAATCAATATAATATCTAAAAATTATATCCCACAATTGTTGAAATCTTGATGGTTATTAATGCCACAAATAATCAAATACCAAATATTGAGTTTTATTTATTTATTCTACAAGTTTGAGAGATATATCAATTGAGACGTCATCAATAAAGAGGTTTTTGATGAGATGAAAAGTAATTTCTAATAATTTATGATCAATATTCCAAATTAACTTTAATATTATTTAGACTACATATTCATAACAAAAACACGAATCTCTCGTGGTTCTCTAAAATTATCCCAAATGTCTCGTGGTTTGTCTAAAATTATCTTGGAATAATAAGAAGAAAAAAGTCACATACTAGTAAATAGAGTTGCCAGCCACTTTCACACCTAACAAATTTTTGTACGATAAAAAAATAAAAAATAATAAAAATAAAAACGAATGAATTTATAATGATATTCAAACAGATAAATAAAAGGGATAATTATAAATCTAATAATTTTTTTAAATAATATTTATAAAAATAATAACTCTAAAAAATATTTATAAATATATCAAATTTTAATCGGGTGAATCAATAATAAACATTGAATTGCATATTTTATCATAGTAAAAATTATTATATTTATAAATATTTTTTAAAATTATTATTTTTATAAATTTCATGTAAAAATCTATTATCCAATAAAATTTCTCAAATAAATAAAGAAAAATTTGAAAATGATGTTTACATAAATGATACAAAAACATTTCTTTCGGTGCGTATATTTGAGAACAAAAAAAATAATGTATACTCACAAAACAAAAGCATGCACGAGTTCGCTCTTTTTTCCACAAATGAAAACTGAAAAAAGCTCTTTTTCCTCTATTATTTATTATTTAGAATTTATTTTTTATTTGTTTGTGGCTCTGTTTGGATAGGGACAGACAGACTTCAGAATCACGCAGGAAATCAGACAGCACCATGCCGACCGGTCGGACCCACTTTCACCTTACACTTTCTCACGCGCCACAACGGCGGTGAATTCCACATTCCCAAAACAATAAACGGTTTCTTTTTCAACCTCTTACCGTTTCCGCCGGTCCCCACGTCGTTGCCATGTCATCTACATTAAGTTTTCAAAATTAAATATGAATATATAATAATGGCTGTAATTATTTAATTGGTGGACGTTATATTAAATAAATTAAATTTAGTTTATTGATTGGTATTGGCGTCCACGACGAACGGGGAGAAGGCCGAGGATTGGAATTTAATGCCGCCGTCCTCTGCCGGCGTTTCTCCCCTTCAATGAATTCCCTCCAATTTGGATTCTTTATTTCTTTTTTTTTCTTTTTTTTTATTAAATAAATTTGTTTTTAAGTAGACTTTTTATGCGGTTTATTATTTTTTTGGATTTTCAATTTTAATATAACGTATATTAAATGAAAGTTTAAATGTTATTTTAACTTTGTATAAAAAAATTGATATTTTAACTCTTAACATTTAATATCAATTTTTTTTATCTATAAATTGTTGTTGTTGTTTTAAACTTTGAATAAAAAAACTATTCGAGTCTCCATTGCTATATAAAAAATACTATAACTAATTTTACATTGTTTGACTATTTTTATTTAATCCTTTAATATTTGACTATTTCTTAAAATATATCCATTCACACCTTTTTACGTGACCTTAAAATTAAACATTATTTATATTAATAATCTAAATATTGTTCAAACAATTAGTTTTCTCAAAATTGAAGGTTAACATCTTTTTTATTAAACATATATTCTAATTCTAAAAATTATTTGCTGAAAAAATAACTTAAAAGTTCTTTCAAATTAAATAAAAACTATTTAATGTATAAATTAAAGGGATTCCAATTAAAAAAATTATAATATATAAATACATGTTTATAAAGTTGTTCTAAAAAATATATATGTTTATAAATTTATGAAAGATGTATAGTTTTGTAAAATAATTTGTTTATTGAGTTAATTTCACTGATAATAAAAAAAATTATGGATATTTCAAATAAACCGGATGTTTTTATTAATTATCAATATTACCCAAAATCGCCACCGGCCAAATTAAATCACATTGTGAAAGGACAAACATACCCCCGATTTAATTTCTCCCTAATTTGTGCAAAATTTAAGGAAATTTATAAAAATCCCTTAAATTTTACAAAATTAATGGAAAAATCAAATCTAAACAAAAATAAAAAAATAAAAGAAAAATCTTCAAACTTTTGACTTCTTCTTCCAGGAAAAATTGAATGTCTTTCTTGTTCGTTATCCTACAAAATACAGAGATAAAAAAAATAAACATTTAATTAAAAGTAACTTATTCTACAAAATACAGAGAAAAAAGAGTTGGAAAGTACAAATTTTTATAAACTGTTTACTGTTAGTAAACATTTATTGATGTGTACTCAAAATTTATAGAATACACAAAATTGAAGATGAAAAAGAGGTACAGATTCTAAAGATATGTAAATAGAAAATTAAAATAAATATTGAACAAAAATAAACATTTTAATAAAATCCTTCAAATATGGATAAAAAAATCAAAGAAATCATCAAATATATAAGCGATAGATTTATCACCAGAACCCTAGATCCGACTCGATTTAAAGATATGAAAGTAGAAAATTAAAATAAATGTTGAACAAAAATAAACATTTTTAAAAATTCATTCAGATCTGGATAAAAAAAAAATCAAAGAAATCATCAAATCTGGAAAAAAACCTTGAAGTCCATTTCCATGGCAGACGGTACAAAAATAAACATTTTTAAAAATTCATTCAGATATGGATAAAAAAATCAAAGAAATCATCAAATATGGGAAAAAAACCTTGAAGTCCATTTCCATGACAGACGAAAAGGAAAATCGATGGCGACCTCAGAGCATGCTTCTCGAACAGCGCCAAGAACGGAGAGAAGAGAAGAGACGGTGAAAAAAAATCACCATTGATGAATGTAGACGAAAAAGGAGGAGAAAGAATAAGATGATGGAAATCACCATTGATGGCTGACGGTTGTGGACGAATAAGGAGGAGGCTGACAACTGTGGACGAATAAGGAGGAGAAGAAGAATATGATGGGAGATATTTTAGGTTAAAGATATTTTTTCAATAAATAGGATTCAAATTTAATTAAATTCTAAATAAATAATAAGTTTAAAAGATTTGCAATTATTAAGATATTGTTTTGAGGAGAGATTAAAGGGTAAGATGGTAAAAGATGAAATCGGAAGCCACCAGATCACCACCATAAATAGTGGTTTTTGGGTACAAATGAAATAAAATCATAACCATCAGCATTATTCTAAATGGGTGATTTAAAGTGGTTGTTGCTGTAATTAATTCTTGTTTATTTATTCTAAAATCTTCAATTTACATTTTTTAAGACACTACATTAAATTGAGGAAGAGATGACTTGAACTTTCGTTTTTATGTGAATGAACATGTGTCTAACTAGTTAAATTATGTTTGACAAATCATCAATTTACTCTAATAAATGTGATGATTATTTATCTAATTTAATAATAATTAAAATGAATATTGATTAATAATAATTATAATATAATATTTAATAATTTATTATATTTATAATTATTATTTTAAAACTGTTTAATTTACAATAAATTAAAATTAAAATCACATATAGAACAAACATAGCTTTAGAAAGACGGCCGTTAACAAAGACGGGTAGACAGAATGGAGTTTGGGAAAGTAGAAAATATTTTTACTTTCATACGAATTTTAAACTTATCCTTCTTCAAACAGAGGACACGTGTCTCATAATTTTCATCATTTATTCATGATATTCATAAATAAGTACCTGCATGGCTCTCAGCCTCATAAATCTCTTCCCATGTAATTATTGATGGCCTACTTTCATTTAATTTCAAAGAAAAAAATTGTCCCAAGAAAAGATAGGATTAAAATTTTGTTCGAGTTATTAAATTTTCTCTATTTTTTAATTTTATATCTTTAACTTTATTGAAAATATACATATGTAAGGGGAAATTTCACTGGGTAACTTTTTCTTTGTCTTTAATTTTTTTACAATTTTCTTTCTTTTTTTTTTTTGGAAAAAATCATTTTTCACCTTAAATTTGTGGGGTATTATCAACTTTAACCTTAAACTATATAAGTAGTTGCGAGTTTAACCTCATGTTAATGTCTCTTTAATTATTTTCATCAAATTTCATTAGTTTTCTAAAAATTAAGAAAGATTATGTCATAAAACTACACAGACAACTATATAATACAAGAAAATAAACTTGATGAGTTAACAAATCACATATAATATCTTACTAATTGCAACTCGTTCTCGTAAAATATATCACCACATACTTCAATTTTATAAATTTATTTTTAAATTATTCAAATTTACTACTGCCCTTTATATTAAAAATTTTATTTTTACAATTTACATGTGTAATCTCTGACAACTACTTAATAGAAATGTTAAACTTGCAACTATTTATAAAGTTTCAAGTTAAGGTTCATAACATTTAAAGTTTAATGTTAAAATTGATAAAAACTCTAAAGTTCAGGATAAAAATTATTTGTTTCTCATTTTTATATTAAATATATAACTAAATAAAATACCTTTTAATAAGTCATTATCTCTTATCTACTTTTAACTTAAAACTTATGTGACATTGTTTTCTAATATATAATGTTGAATATAGATGAGAGTTTTAGCTAGGTAAAATGTAGATCCATATTTAAACTAAAAGGATAAAAATGGTATATATAATTGTGCATGTTTGATCAAAAGGTGGAAGAGAAAGATAGTAAGATGGTATATATATCTCTAGATGATGATTTATACAGTTGAAAATGTGAATCCACGTGCTGGTTTTTTTTTCTTTTTTGTTTGTCGATGTTTCTGAAAATAAAATGAAAGATTAGTTGGGAGGCACAAGTGTTGTATCGATTAAAGATTCTCTAACGACCAAGTTAATAAAGTCGTAAGTTTGGCAACATGAATAATTAAGGTAATTGTTTCAGTGCATACCTTGTTTTGTATAAAGTACTGCCTAATATTGTCATTGATATCATGGGTCATGAGGCCTTGGTCGTGTCAGTGTGGACTAGATTTTATTCATCGTGGGTTTAAATCGGACCTCGTACCACATGTTATTCGTTCGAACTAGTCTTATTGAAGGCCCAAGCCTGAAGTGACGTCGTATCCCCAATACTAATTTTACCCTATACATTATTTGCTCATAAATAAATAAAATAGTGTCATATGAATACCTAGTTAGAAAATAGGCATGGAGATAATGAGAGGCACATAGAAATGTGAGGTGTTGGATTTGTCAATGGATCCTAGGTTAATTCTAGATCTTGAATCATATTAATTTAATTTCTAAAAAAAATAATCTTGTATATAGATCTTGGTTCTTAACCTAAATTGTTAGGCTTAATTTATACTATGATTTGTATAGAGATTTGACGATGGACGATGCCGTGGAAACGAGTGTTCGTGACCTAGGTGACGGTTCGGTAGAAAACTTGTCATCTTTAGTTTATTCTCTTGCATTGTCCATCGTCAAATCTCTATAATTTGTGATTTATTATTCTAATTTGGGAATCAAAATGAAACTTTTGAAACTTTAAGTATTTAAAATAGTAAAAATATTAAAATTCAAAGATTAAGAATAAAATATGATCGATCGATCATATAATAATTGCCAATAAAAATATATGTTTAACAATATGTCAAATATATTACTTCTTAATTTTGTTTCCCTATAGATAGACTAAAATTAAAGATTAAAGAGGATTACAAGAGTTGATTGCTCTAAGCAAGAGCATGGACTTTAAAATTAAGCTCCCTACTAATAAAAGAAAGAACAACACAATCAAATTTAAAACTTAAGGATTGAAAATCCTCTAAAAAACCGATGAAGTTTGCAAGGCAAGGGGCAGTCAAGGAGAAAATATCAATCACTGCTTTGACATTAGAGAAGATCTTGATCCTTGAATAACCCAAGGATAAAACAGATTTCATAGCTTCTAAAATACAACAACCCTCAACATGAGAAGCAGATAAATAGAAAGGGCCAACTGAGCTTGAAGAAGAGTGAATAATATTGTTTTCAATAGAACTGATCCAACCCAAACTTGATAAATAAGAATTGAAGTTCCAAACAGCATCACAATAAATCATTACGCTATCAAAAATAGAACCACTAGAAATTAAAATAGATTTCCGAGAAATAACAGGAAGAGCATTGAATGATAGAAATTCACTGAAAATCAAAGTAAGCTAACCTCATGCATGATACGAAAACGAGCATAAATTCATATCTCAATTTACAATTGAATTTGTAGAAAGAAAATTTAAATTACTTTTTGGACTGATTTAAGATATTTACATGTTAATTCCCAACTATAAAATCACACCGCAATCTGACGAAAAAATAAAATAAAATAAAATAAAATCACCTAACGATCAAATCCCTCTAAAGTTATTTATAAGTCGCACCGCAATCTGACGACATGATTGTGACAATTAGGACAAATATACCAACTTATCAATCCCTTATGGACCCACATAATTTGTTTTACAAAACTTTTTAAAATTAGATAAATCAAATATTTGCATTGCAGCCAATTTAATGGTACTTTTTAGGTGTAAACCACTGAATTGCAGCCAAGACATTATGGTGTTTTACCAATCCAATGATGATAATTCCTTTTGTTATTTTTAATCAATGATGACAATTCTTATTAATGACAAGTATAATAAACATTGTTTAAAATTTATTATTATTAGTTCAAACAAAAAATACTCAATTATAAAACATGGGTCAAATCATAAATCATCTCATCAATGCAATACATCATTTATGGCCCTTTCTTTTTTAATCTTACATAGATAATTTTTTCTTTCGGTTCGAGTTAAGAATTTTTAACTATTTTTTTTTATAGGAGAATTTTTAACTATTAAATTAAGATCATTTTGATTCGACCTTAAACTAATTTGAAGTGAACAACAAATTAATCTAACCTGTATAATTTCAAGTTATTTGAACCAAATCCAATTCAAATACTATGACTTCAGTTAGGGGTTTATTGGTCATCAATTTTTTTTTTAACATCCTATATATAGCTAGGGACGAGATTATATTTTATATATTTACATAATACATAAAATAAATTGAAAATTCATTAGATGACAATGACATTTGTATTAAATATTTTAAAAGTAGTAAATTTTAGAAATTTTTAAAAAATAATATTTAAAAATAAAAAAAACACATGTGTGATTTCCGCCGATTGATTTTTGATCGAGACCGAAACAAGCAGCTGACCGATCGACGATTTTTCAATTGATGTGACAGACGACTGAGAATTAGACTCGGACCAGACGAGGGGCTTTGGCCGAAGAGAGGGGGCTCCAGTCCAGGGAGGTACGTTTGGTTTTGCCATTTAAAAAATATTAAAATTGTATAGTAATTTGATCCATTTGAAAGCTAAAATTGTATTAAAAAAAATTGTTCAATTATGAATTTAATCTCTATGATGTATGGTTTAGGGTAAAGTACTCATTTGGTCTATGAGTTTTGAAGTTCGTGTCTATTTAGTCCCTACGTTTTCAATCTGTGTCTAAGTGGTTCTTCAGTTTGGATATTGTGTCTATTTGATCCACACGTTTCAATTTGTGTCTATTTAGTCCCTGAGTTTTAAATATTGTGTCTATTTGGTCATTGAGTTTTCAAGTTGTGTCTAAATGGTCCCTGGATTATTAGAAATAAATTTAATTCTTCCTTAATTTGTTAACTGATTAACATAATATTGATTTAATGGTGACGTAAGATGTTTAATTGATCAAAATACGGACATGAGATTAATAATTATGTCAAATTTTAGGCCTAGATTTATGAAAGATTTAATCCTATATTTATATTTTGACCAATTAAACATGTTATGTCACCATTAAGTCAATAATCTGGTAAGAAGTTAACGAATACGTTAAATTAAGAACCAATTAAACTTATTTCTAATAATTCTTGAAAATCTAGGGACCAAATAGACACATTATCCAAAACCTAGGGACTACTTAGACACACATTGAAAACGCAGGGACCAAATAGACACAACATCCAAAACTCAGAGACTAAAAATGTACTTTACCTTATGGTTTATTTAAATGGAAAATACTTACTTTCTGACAAATCAGGAGAATCTCCTCCTGATCCCATTACGTGTCTCTTTTTTGTTGGTTAAGAGCAAATCAATGGGTCTCATGTAGATGATAAAAATAAATATTAATTATCTCTTATTATTTTTTAACCAGTAGAAATGGAGATTAAATAAATTTAATCCATACGATTTTAATACTTTTAATTTGTGGTAAGTGATAATTTAATTTTTTGATTTTGAAATTTTCATCTTTATTATGCAATAAAAACTTGTGAGAGTCTTTATCATTTCACAAAAAATATAAGATTGCTTATAAATTTGTTCGATACGTACGTGGACATAGTAAAGATAGAATATGATGTGGTGTTAATTATTGTGTAAATTTAATATGTAAATATGATTATGACAGACATTTGTGATTTTTTTTTTATCAAACTCATAGAGGCTAAATTGAAAATTATTAAACCGTATAACTAAATTAAAACGGACCCAACAAATTATAAAAATTAATTTTATAATTAAACCAAAATTAGTAGACAAACCTCATGTATATTATTGTCATTCAGGGTTAATATTTTATTTTATGAGTTAGATGTTTGAATTTCTTCATATTAAAAAAAAGTAATTTTTTTTTTAGAAATAATTACACTCATGACCACATTAATTCACCTAAATCCACTTTTTAGGGTTGTTTGTTTTTTACTTCAGAATTACCCAATAACCACCATATATGGTGGTGATCTGGTGGTTTTCGATTTGATAGTTTACTATCTTACCATTTTATCTCTCCTGATAACCATATCTTATTAACTACATATAATTTAATTTTTTTAATTTTGAAAATCAATCTCCTTGATTTTGGTAATCACTATTTAAGGATAATAAACTCTAACCTAATGTAGATTACTCTCCTTCTTCCTCATACGTTTTTCACCATTTTCTTCATTGCCAGAAAACGCCCAATTCAAATTCATTCGTAGAGCAGAGATCTCCGGCCAATCCAAGCTCAAATTGGTACCATCGTTTTTCGATTTATGCTCGTGCCTTTTTTGGATTCGATTAGTGCTTAAGATCTACTTCCTTCTTTCGATTCTTTCTCTGAAATTGCATCAAAATTCTTTCTCTTTTTCTTCCTCCTTCGTTTTCCCTTTTCCGTTTTCTTCATTGCACATAAATTGCCCAAGATCGACTTTCATCGCTTGTTATTCATTGCTGCTACAGGTTTGTTGATATATAGTAAACTATTTATTAAATATAAACGTTTTTTTATATATGGCTGCTGCTATCTGTTATAAATGTTAATAGTTGTTGTTATATGTTTGTTTATCAATAATAAACTGTTTATTAAATATATGCAGTTTCCATGGCGGTTTTACTGATTGTTTTTTCAATTATACAATATTTATCAAATATAAACATGTTTAACGATTTATGATTTTGTTTTTCAAAAATGTTTTTTATGTTCTTTTTTTCAATTTAACATTTGTATTTGGTTTACTTTTGTTCTACTATTTTTAAAGAAAATAAATACTTATTAATTTTTTTTTGTTTATCAATTATACACAATGACGGCTAGAGGATGATCGAAGAAGAAAACAATTAGATACTTCCTAGAAGAAAGTTAGAAGCTTGAAGATTTTGTTTTCTTGTATTTTTATATTTAATTTTTCATTTACTTTTTGTTATAGTTTTATTTCTGTTTAGATTTGATTTTTCCATTAATTTTGTAAAACTTAAGGAATTTTAAAAATTTCTTTAAATTTTGCACGAATTAAGAAAAAATTAAATTGGGGTATGTTTTATCTTTTCATAATATAATTTAATTTCACCAGTGACAGTTTTTAGGTAATTTTAATATATATATAAAAGATATTATTTTCTTGAAATTTTTATTTATTAAATGGTTATTATTAAAATTAGCCAATTTTTTTTAAAGAAATTTCTGATTGTAAAAGGTACAAGAGTAGCCATAGCCAGGCGAGAGAAAGGATCTTCTTCTTACCAAAATCTTGTCGCAGGGGTTGATCGCTGTGCCACGTCCTTATCAATCCCCATCAGAAATTGAAATATCCCACATAAAAGAAGGGTAAAATAGTCATACCAACAAGACTAGAAACGTTACGTTCCGGATATGCAGGCTAAATAATTACAAACCATTTTAAATAAAAAAATGGGTGACTTGAAGAACCGGTTTTTTTCTACACCGGAAACAAGGAAAGGAATAGGTGAGGCCCCCCCTTTGCCCACTAACTCACGTCGTGCGTCTCTACCCTTTTCCCATTTTCTTGCCCACCTCACTCACTCACTCCCTTTCAACCGATTCTTATTTACAATTTTCTTTCTTTCTTTTTGTGATATATTAACATTCCTATTTTGAGTGAAACTAATATTCTTTTAACAAAAGTTAAATTAGGTCGACCCGACTAGGGTATAGTTTATTGGTTAAGACATATAATTCTACTATTAAGAGTGTGTTTCAATCTCCACATTCGACACTTTATGTAAAAAAATAAAGTAAAAATTAAATTAACCACATGAGCATAACTCAACTAGTTAGACACTCATTCACTTCCTTTGAGATCGAACGTTCAAGTCTCTCATTTAAAAAAAATAGCATAAGCAAAAATTATGCTAACCTAATTTAATTAGTCAGACACTTACTCTCTTCTCTCGAGGTTGAATGTTTGAGTCTTCCTTCTTCAAACATGATGTAATTGATGTAATATCTTAAAAATGAAATAAAAGTTAAATTATATACAATGTCTCTAACCTATAGAGTTTGTTACTTTTACCTTTAAAGTTTTTAGAGTTTCAATTCAACCCAAAATCTTTTAATTTGTTTCCAAAATATATTTTCTTTACAATTTTTGTCAAGATTTACGAAAATTTTAGAAATAAAATATATATAATATAGTTTACATCGATTTTTTCCCTTAACCAAAATCTAAATTTACGTAAAACTTAATGGAAATTTCTAACAAAGATTTATTTTAAAACAAATGAAAAGATAGGTGGTGATATTATGGGTATAATTAAAACAAACCCATATAGATCTTTGTATGATTTAAGGAAGCATCTAATTTGTAAAATATATCAAATATTTTTAACTCTAATATATATTTATACCATCTTAATTTTTTAATACCAAATAAAAAAGGTAATATTCATAACTATTCTTTTAAAAATCAAGGTAAAAAAAATAACCCATACTATAAAAGTTATATAATTACCCTAAAATTATTAACCGACTTTATTACAATTCACGAGAAAATTGACAATTAAAGGTAAAAACGAGATTAAATTTTTTTAATTAGGGTAGTTTTAAAAACCATATTTAATTTGAGTAAATATGATAAATCTTTAAAAATAAGGAAATTTACATGAATGTTATAATTGACTGAAATATTTACAAAAATGTTAGGAAAAACAAAATATTTACAAAAATGTTATAATTTCAAAAGTCGAGAATATCAGTCAATCTATTAGTATATCAGTGAATAATTAATAGTATATCAGTGATATATAATAGTATATCAATGATAGACTATTAATGATCAACTGATAAACTATCATTGATATACTAATAGTTCATTAATATACTAATAGTGATTGACTGATATACTCAGAAATTTTAAAATTCTAATATTTTTGTAAATATTTTTTTTTTTTAACAAGTTTGTAAATATTATAAAAATTTCTAATTTGAAAATGCCCCTTAAAAATAAAACAGAAGAAGAAGATGGGCCATAGTCACATGGTGGAGCAAGTAGCCTCCATTTGTCAGGTTTGGCCCACTTAACTTCCTTTTTTCCTAATTTTTACCCTACAACCGCGCGTGTTCCTCACGCGTGAGTCCTTTCTTCTTCTTCATCTTCTTCTTTCTATTATAAGTATTTCTTTACAAAAGAAGAAGAAGAAAAAAAATACAGTCTCCCTCATCTTCTTCTTCTATTTCCCTGTTTCTAGGGTTTAGGGTTAGAGACAGACAAACAGACAGAAACTGCTTAAAAAAGGCCTTGATATCCTTGACCCATTTTTTTTTTTTTTTTTAACTTGTGCTTTTCTTTTTCTAATCTTTATCTTAAATCTTAATTATTATTTTTGTTTGACTGGGTCCCTTTCCCCCTATCAAACCCTACTCGTCTCAGGCCTTGTTTATTATTAAACCTTAACCAAGCGGCAAACCCAAAAATCCCCCTCATTACCATAACTCCTCTTTTCTTTTCAATTTTTTTCTCTCCCATGGCTGAAAGTTTAGACGACGGCGAGTTTTGGCTCCCTCCTAAGTTCCTTAACGACGACGATATTTTTCTTGAGAAGTATGGTTCTAATAACGAGAAAAATGGAGTTAACTACTCATACCCATTTGAGTTTCCTCTCGGGTTTGGGTCTCCTGGTTCGAGTGAAACAGAGAGCGACGAAGATGAATATATCGCTGGGTTAACCCGTCAAATGGCTCACTCAACTCTTGAAAACTCCATTAATGTATGAATCTTTTAAATATATTCCGTTTTATTTTATTTCCCTTTACCCCTTTTTCTGATATGGGTTTTTTTTTTTTAATTTTTTTAACAGGGATGGGGTGTTTCTGGTTCGCCTCAATCAACTCTATGCGTTAGGGGAAATGGGTGTGGTTGCAAAAATGGGTCTAGTCATGGAAGCCCAACCGGCCATTCTCATGGTTCGAAACAACAAGTCACTCTAGATCTGCTTTATGCGGCTGCTGGAGAGGTTTCAAAGATAAGAAAGAATGAAGAAATTGGTTATGGGTTTAACCACACTGGAAGGGGACTTCTTGCTAATCCGACTCATAGAAAACCTTCTCCCGTTTCCATGCCAAGGAAAAACCACGACATGGACGATGCCGGGGTTTACCAGCAGCTTCAGGCCGCTAGAGTAAGTAAATGAGAGGAGTAACTCATGATCTTTATAAACAAACATTGTTAAAGTCCCTTTAATTAATTTTTGTTTTGTTTTGTTTGTGTTGCAGTTTTTATATATGAGAAGGCAACAGATTATTGAGGAACTGAAATTAGCGGCGGTTAGATTAGGACAAGCGAAAGGGGGTGGTAGATATATGCAGCAACAGAATAGGGGAGGAAAGAACAGTGAGTTCTATAATGGCAGAAACTGTCGTCTTGTTTCTGGTTCTGGGTTATCGTCCCCACAGGGATGGGCTCCACAGAAACAAACCATGAATCAAGGAAATGGTTCTTCTTCTGGTATGAGAGCTGTTTTTCTCGGTGGGAAAAGAGAATGTGCTGGAACTGGTGTCTTTTTGCCTCGTCAAGCAGGAACCATCTCTGAATCTCGCAAGAAACCAGGTTTTTGCTTCATTCTTTTTCAGACCCATCAATGGTTTATTGTTTTGTATTCTTCGATATAATTTTAATATTGTTTTTTTTTTGACAGCTTGTTCTACTGTGTTAGTTCCGGCGAGGGTTATGCAGGCTCTGAATCTCAACTTAGATGATCAGAATCAGTCTTGTTTTCCTCCTCTTCTCAATAATGGTAAGCCAATAACTCTTTTCATCTTCTCTGTTTTCCTCTGTTTCACCTTTTTTAATGGCTGATTTTAACTCTGTTTTTTCTCTAATGAAGATGCATCTGCGAGGAATCGAGGGGAAAATTTCTCATCTCACCGGAAAATCAATCTCCGGTCAAGTCCAGTTCTGAATCATGATATCCGGCTACCACAGGAATGGACTTACTGAAACGGGAAAAGGGTCATAATCATAATACTAACTGATGTGTTTTTTTTTTTTTAGAAATCAGGGGAATTTTATAAAGGTTTTAGGAAAACTAGATTTTGGGTTATATAGATAGGAATACCGTTATTATATGGTAAAATTGAAAAGGGTAAGCAATTTGAAGCTTTAATGGAGAAGAAAGAAATGGAAGGGAAAGAAAAATGGTTTTTTTTTTAATTGGGTTTAGGGATTAGGATTAGGAGAAAATAAAATGTTTAAGTTGGGGTTTAGTAGTGATGATGATGAAGAAAAAAGGGTTATTGTTTGTTAATGTTCTTTTGGTTGGGCTTAAAGGCCAACTTGAAAATTAGAGAGATTTCCTGTTTTTTGTTTTTGTGTCAATACTCTGTTTAAGGAAGGATTAAAGTTGGCATCTTTTTGTAATTTGGCTGATTGGAAAAACTCTGTTTTGGTTTTCCAATCTGTCTTCTGGCCAGCCATTCAGTAATAAATAATATTTTACTATTTTTCAATTTTCTTGCTTAATTTTCGGAAAATTTATTTTCTGAATTTGTTTGGCTAATATTTATCAGATCTATATTTGATTTTTTTTCGTACATGGGTACGTTTTTTTTTATCCATTGTGTTAATTTGGGTTGCGAGTGAAGTTGTTGGCTAAAAACAGTTCAAAAGCAATGCAATTTAACCTAATTGATTCTGTCAAAATTGAATAAATCTAGTATTCTAAATTAAAACTTTAGTAATGCGATTAAAACATTTTTGGCTTAATTAAGTAGCTATCTTGTGATTTGTATTCTTTCACTTTAAAAACAAACCATGAATTGAAGCAGTGGTTAAAGGACTCTCTTAACAATCTTAAAGTTATGAATTTAAATCATATGTAGCTATCTAACTATGACTTGCAAATTTCTCGACGTCAAGTATTATAGAATTGTGTAGTTGCCTCGTAAAACTAGTTGGTGTGTGTTATCTCACCCGGACATGGGACATTCACAAATTTAAAAAAATATATTATTACTGTGAAAAGAAAAGGTACTATACACTCACTCTTAAATAAAAAGATCACCAATTCAAATTATGAAAAGAAGAGAAAAAAAGCATGTAACATTTTATTAAAATAGATATTCTCTAGTTCATTTCACTCAATAATATGTACATTTTGTATTTTTTTATAGGAGAGAAGAAGCGCGACCTTTAAAATTTGTGGGAGGTAGCACTGATATTTAACCAATTAAGTGATGTTAAATCTTATTTAAAGAATTAACAATTCGTTTTTTTATAGATATAATATCAAAAAAAAAATTATACAAAGTGTTCGAATGAGATTAAACCATTCTCTTGAAGGTGAAACTACATACTTTAACCCATAAGTTATATCCTGATTGACGATAAAATATCAAATTGCAGTAGGGGATTCGAATTTTCAAAACAAATGTATTGGAATATTGCCTAGTTGGCAAAAGAAAATTGCACGAGTATGTAATTTCCAATTCCATTCAATGAAAATGATTCAAGTTGTTTTTATTTTTTAAATGGAGGCTAACAGTTAGATTTGATCTGGAAAGCAGAAAGGAGAAAGGTGTTAGTGGAAGAATGTGTGGCTTTTGCTGTTCTCGAGGAATGGCAGCTGTAAGGGTTAAGTACTTAATTTATTTCAGTTAATCACTCTTCTTAATTAAGTTCTAATATCACTAACAAAAAAAAAGTGAAAATAAGGCCAAATTAGAATTAGAATATACCGTTATTTAACTTATTATTATATTAATCTCAAATTTGGGAAAATTGCACAAACCACCCTTGAACTATGGGGTTTGTTACACTTACACCCTTAAACTTTTAATTTGAGCAATTGACCCCCTGAACTATGCAAAGTGTTAAAATTGGACCCAAGAAATTTTAATTTTTCAAATTACTTCATTAGCTTTTGAAATTAGATCATCGGAAATCATCATTAAGACGAAGAATACATCTCTAAGGTCAATGGGGCAGAGAGAGCTGAGATCCGAGAAGAATTCTCATTCCCGACCCTTGAAAGGGTTTTGTGTTCGGGGTCATGAACGAGGTCGGGATGGGATGGGAACCCTCGGGGACACAAACTAATAGAGATTTTATAAAAATTATTAGTAAATTAATAATTTTAATGGAATAATTCAATAAAATAAATTTTCTTGGATCCAATTTTAACACTTTGCATAGTTCAAGGGGTCAATTGCTCAAATTAAAAGTTTAAGGGTGTAAGTGTAACAAACCCCATAGTTTAGGGGTGGTTTGTGTAATTTTCCCTATTTTTTTTTATAACAGGGCCACATTAAAAAAAAAGTGTCATTCCTCTTATGAAGTTTCTATTTTATCTTTAATTTATCTAGCTAATTCGTTTATTTTTATCATGCCAATTGGCTCTTGTTTATTACAACCATATAGTTTTATTTGAAAATCCGGCAAATTTTGTAGCTTTTAATAGCCTATTGAGGGCCGGTACCCTATTTTAAAACGAAAATTAATTACTTTTGACAATGATGTATTAGAAATAAGATGGATGATCGATTTCTTTGGTGGTATAGAAATAATATTTTGAAAATAATTTATACCGTAAATTCTAATAAATGGCACTTTTTTATAGGTAATTATAAAAATAATAATTTTTTTGGAAATGTTTTCAAAATGACATCTCATATACTAAGATTCCACTTGTTTGAGATTGGAGAATGTCATTTAATTTCTTTTTTTTCTTCAAAATTTTTATTATTTTTAAAAATATCAGTACATAAAATGTTATTTTTTTAAAAAAAAAAATCCCCTAATTATAAATATAACCGTGGTAGGATTTTTTTTAAATACATTTTGTGACAATAATGTAATTTACAAATAGATAATTAATTTAGGTATTAATGCAATAATTTTAGTATTTATTGATTGATGTATTTACTTGTTTCCATATTCTATAATTGTTATTTGGGTAAACTACCCATTTGGTCCTGAGTTTTAAAGATCGTGTCTATTTGATTACTGCGTTTTTAATTTATGTCTAAGTGATCCATGAATTTTAGATATTGTGTCAATTTAGTCCTTAGGTTTTAAAGACTATTATAAATAAGTTTAATTGGTCATTAATATAACATATTCAGTAACTTCTTAACAGAATGTTGACTTAACTCTGACATAACATGTCTAATTGGCCAAAATACGGACATAAGATTAAATATTATTTCAAATATTTCATCAATCTAAGTTTAAGATTTGACATAATAATTAATCTCATGTCAGTATTTTGGTCAATTAAACATTTATGTCAGCGTTAAGTCGATATTAAGTTAATGAGTTAACAAATTAAGTTACAATTAAACTTATTTATAATAATTCAAGGATCATTTAGACACAAATTGAAAACTCATAGACCAAATAGATACAATATCCAAAACTCAGGGGCCACTTAGACACAAACTAAAAACACAAGGACCAAATAAACATAACATCTAAAACTCAGAGACCACTTAGACACAAATTAAAAACGCGGTGACCAAATAGACACGAGCACCAAAACTTAGGTACCGAATGAGTACTTTACCCTTATTATATTTACCACGTTTTATCTCAAATTATTAAATCTATTGCCAAATCTTCAAAAACTTGAAAGATAGTGTTTTTTTTTTCTTTTTCTTATGGAAAAAGAGAGGTATTGTGATTTATACTAGGGGTGAAAGAAAAAACCGAAAAACGGAAAAATAAACCTGGCCGAAATCGTAAAAAACCGAACCGTCCCGGTTTCCATTATTCAAAAACCGAACCGGCTTCTAAAAAACAAGTACAAATCCCATACCCCTTCCCTATTTCCCCCTAATTTTTATTTATTTGTTTTATTTTATATATTTATTTATCACTTTATTTTAATTTATATTTTATATATTTATTAATCTAATTTTTTCAACTAAGTTATTGTTTATGTTTGATTTTTTTTTGTTTCATCCTTCAATGTTAGAGAATTTTTTTTAAAACTAAATGCAAATGGCCTATGCTAGAAAAACTGGAAAAAACGAAAACCGAACCGGCAAAAACCGGACCGATTCCTATTATAAACCGAACCGGTCTGGTTTTTAAAATTAATTGAAAAACCGGACCTAACCGAACCGGTTTCACCCCTAATTTATACTCGTATTATCTGATGAGTTTTTGAGTATATGTCAAAGAAAGTATTCTATAACTTTGTAAAAGAAATGTAATATGACCAGGGCCGGTTCTGACGTGGTGCCAGGATTGCGTCGGCGCCGGGCCCCCAAATTATGGGGGCTCAAAATTATGATGAAAACGTTTATATATAAAAAATGAGAATATTAACAATAAGGAAACCTATGGTACATTGGCTAAAGTTCTGGCATTCCTCTCATCACCTGGGCCCATTTTGAGGTTTGAATCCCCATTTGTCCACTTTTTTTTTTTTTTTTCTAATTTTATATTATAGGGGTCCAAAATTATATTTCGTACTGGACCCCAATATTTTTAGGACCGGCCCTCGATATATCAGATATGGAAAGAAATAAAAATCATATTCGTATGGCATTACTCAGTAAACAATGTTTATGTGAGCTGTTTGTATCTATTTCTTTAATTTTGCTGATAATTCAAATTATATTTTAAATTTATCTTCCTATTTTTCAAATCTTAAATGAGCAACAATTACCCCCAACAAGTTTTTGTTAAGATCATATTATTATTATAAAAATAAAATCACAGAATAGTTTTTAATAATCACTAAAAACATATTTTCTATAATTTATTACAACGTAATAATATATAAAAGGCCAACATGAAAATATTTCAAGTTGTTAGACATCTACTCATTTTTTATTAGATTGAAAACTCAAGTTTCCCCTCCCATGATTGTCAATATGAGCATTAAATGTGCTTGGTATATTATACTTTTTTTCCATAAGACTGCATATTCGAGTCTCGCCTTCTTTAATTTAAGCATAAATGGAAGAATCACCCTTGCAATTTCACCAAATTTTATGTATGACTCTTGCACTTTTTTTTTTCTTTTCAAAACATACCCCTGTACAAAACCATCCATTTTAACATTGAGATGTATATTTTTTAACATTTTAATAAAAATCTCGATGAGAAGATTGTTATTTTCAAACGATATGGTAATTTTTCTTACGCAAAAGTTGGTTGAATGCGAATGTAAAGGATGTGGGTCAAAAAAATTTAGCCCAAAATTAGTAAGGAAGGTTAAGAAGTATAAAAATTCTATTAAAATATTGAAATGAAAAAAATAAAATAATATCCAAACATTAAAATGGATGGTTTTGTAATAGATAACAATTTCTTAATAAGTACATGAGTGTATTTTGAAAAAAATAAAGTGTAATGATCATATTTAAAATTAAGTGAAAAAAAGAGTAAAAATTATAATAATTTTCTTTTACCGATTTGATGGTTTTTTTTCATTGAAAGGTAAGCGTGTGGAAACACCAAAAAAAAATAAAAATGAGAAGAAACATAAATTTTGTTTTGATGTTGGTGGGGTTGGCACACGCGGCAAGCGATGTGGAACTGAAAGGCGCGCAGCAGCGCAGGCACATGAGCCGTTTGGTCGCGTTGGCAGTGGTCGAGTGCCCTGCCCAGCCCAGCCCATTTTGTTTTGTTTCTTATTATTTATATTTGACCAAGTCACTTTCATTTTCATCTCGATTCTTTGATTCTCTCGCCCACTTCATTTATTGTTTGTTTGTTTTTTTCTCTCTCTCTAAATCGTTTTCTTTTTTCTACATTTGGGTCTGTTTCATTTGTTTTCCTTTTCAAGTTTTGAATTTTAGCCCCACTTTAAAAAATAAAAAAAATTAAGCTTTTGAACACCACAAAAATATGATTTTCTATTATTTATTTTTGTACTTTTTTTTCAAAACAATTTGGTCTATACAAGGACTAAACTAACTTATGTATGTTTCATGAAATCAAGTAAAGTAGGTGAATTTCTCACCATTCAAATTCAAAGGTTGTCTATTTAGACATATAGTAGCTCAATTATTATAAAGAAAGTTATAGTGATTAAAATGTTTTTTATTTCCTTATTTGAAATATTTAACCGAAAATCTCATCAATAATTCTGAAAAAAAAACTCGTGTATGTTTTTTTTTTATAAATAATTTGCCAACAAATCCTCAACTACACGAACTTGTGTTGACAGCGGGGTGGAGCGGTCTTCGTAGTCAATCAGTAGTTCAACTAACTGTCAGTCATGGTAGAAAAGAGAGGAACCATCTCTTTTAAGGACCCCATTTCATCACCTTACAAATGTTTTTTTTTTATTATTATTTTTAATTTACTATCAAATTAGACTTGAAACTATAAAATATTATTAATTATAGCTTTAAAAAAAATAACTTTAAACTATATAAGTTGTTGTGTAAAAATAGTTGGCTTCTACGTATGCAATGAACTTAGAATATGAGATAAGTCAAAGGAGTGCGCTGTATTGAAAGTGTTGCGTAGACGGTGTGCTAAATAGTTGATGAGCAATGTGTGTACTTGCACAGGAAACAAACAGAGCACAGGTGTGATGTCTGTCTGACACCCACTGATGCTTAAATCAGAGCTAGTGCCAAAGAGAATTAGAGTAGAATTAATCATCTTTTTGGTGAGTTTCTAAATCTATTTATAGGAGAAAAAGTTGATCACATCATCGTGCCATGTGTCGCGTCATGATTGGGCCACATGTTTCTTCCCAACTAGGTGTCATGTGTCATCTCTTGACTAGATACTTCAATAATGTAACTTCTTATTTTTAGGTATGTTGTCTTACTACATGACATAGACGTATACTCTTGTGACAACGTAGACGTACCTTCCCTGACGACATAGACTTACACATTCAGGTAACGTAGCCTTATCTTTCCATACGACGTAGACATGTAAGTTATGCAATAATTGATTAGGTTAAAAGATTACACGTGTACTGATTTAATTTCACCCACAACATAAATAATTTCAATTTTAATATCTATTAACTAGTTGTTAATAATTCCATGTGTAATATGTAAATATGATTTGTTTCTATAAAAGGTAGCAATAAATTTGAACGATTTGAAGAGTAAGGTATAAGCCTATGGTGTGAAATTTTTGTAAGAGTGAGTGGCAATTATTCGATATCTCATTTAATTCATTTTCTTAAATTAAATAGTTGTTTTCGTAGTTTTATGGTATACTCCTTAAAATTTAGAAAACTAATAAAATTTTGTGTGAATAATTACAGAGATATTTATATAAGGTTTAATTTATAACTACTTATATAATTTAAAATTAAAATTATTAAGATTTCAAATTTAAAGTTAATTAATTCTCTTTTAAAGGTCACCTTACAAATGTTAAAGTCTGGCCAATGGTGGTCTATTATCGTCATTCATTTTATTTTATTTATTTAGAAAAGTATATTAATAATCATGGCTTCCATCTTAAAGCCAAATGATAATGAGAGTAGTGATTTTTAAACTTTAAAATATTGTTAGGTCCTTTCATGTTTATGGAGTGCGATCCTTAACACTTACTAACCAGTTATAGATAATACTTAACTAAAATATAATTCTCTCTAAACAATAATTTAACCACCTAAATATTTAGGTGCATTTTTTTAAAATGAAGTACGGATGTTTAACCAAATTATTTTTTTTACTAATTTGTTTATTTATATATATCTGTGAAAGGAGATGTATGTTAAAATTTTTAAGGGTTGTAAATCATAAATTTTCCTATTCATAAAACGATAAAAATATGCAAGACAAAAAATAAATATGTAAAAGGGTAGAAAAACAACATCAAAATTTATACAGGTTCATTCTAGACTATGTGTCCTATTCACTATGCAAATTCCACTATTAAGAATTATATTAAAAACTGGTAAGACAAAACAATAGAGAAATCACACTATCCCTCACAATAAATATCTAATCTTTGAAATAAACACTTGTTGAGATTCTCCTATAACTTTTCTCTCAAAACAAAATAGTCCTAAACTATCATTTAAATGAATGGGAACCTAATCGATCTCAACTATATATTTGAATCTATCATTTTATGAATTAAAAATCTCATTCTATAATAATTAATTGTTTAATTTTGTTTTAATGATATAATTTTAATTTCAATAATTTATTGTTTTGATTTAAATAAATCATTTGAAAAAATATATGCTAAAACTAAAATCTACTAATCAACACAAGCATTACTCAAGTGGTTGGATATATATATCTGTTTCCTTTCTATGAGATTGAAAGTTCGAGTTTCCCCTCCCCAATGTGAAGTAATATCTTAAAAAAAAAACTAAAATCTACTAAATTTGTGTAAAAAATATGTTAATCTCTAAATATATAATAATTTGTTTTTTTTTTTTTTTTTTTTTTAAGGAAAAGCATATAATAATTTATTAAGAAAATAGATCGCCGGCACATGATCCATACAAGATCCAATTCATATGGACCTAATAGATACGGCCCAAGGTGGGTTAACCGAACCCGTTTGTCTTCAGTTTCGACCCGACCCGACTATTGTTTGGTACTGGTAGGAGACCCACGATATTCCTTCAACTGTTCTTCGATTCCCAGCTGATCAGTCGTTTCCTTACTCCATTTCAGTATTCAGTTTTTAATTTTCTTTTGTTTCGTTTTCACTGAATTCAGAAAATCACATTCCAGTTTTCAGTTTTTCGAAGCAATTTTAATCGGTCATGGAAGAAGTAAATGGTGATTCGGAGCAGCAGAATTATTTACCACAGAAGAAAAAAGAACCTTCTGAAGATGATAAGAGGTACCTCTCTTAGGGTTTTTCATGTCGTCTTCTTCACATATTCATCTGATTACTTAAAAATCGCTTTTTTTTATTTTTATTTTTATTTTTCATGGCCAAAAGGAAGGAAAAAATTGTGCCTGGAAGTTTGATGAAAGCTTTGATTAGACCTGGTGGTGCTGAATTTACACCTTCTGATGGTGATCAGGTTGTTGTTAGTTTAAAATTTTTAAATTAGTTGTTTGAGTTTTGAATTTTTGTGTTTCTTTAGAGCATATGGTGAAAAGGAATGATTTTGTGTGAATTGTTTTGCTGGTGTAGGTTGTTTATCACTGCACCATTCGTACACTCGATGGAGTCGTTGTCGAATCCACGAGGTCGGAATATGGAGGTTAGTCGAGAGATTCGTTTTTTATTATAATGAAATGTTTACTCATCAAACACTTCAAAAGTTATGGCATTGAAGTTGGAATCATGAACTGGATTTTGTTAATGAATGTAAGAGCAGTTGGATGGATAATTTATTGGCTGTAACCTTTTTAGATGAAATTTTTTTTGGGTTATTTGGTATGTAAAGAAACAACGATATTTGTTACGGTGTGTTGTTGCTAATATCTGTATTTTACATATTAGGGAAGGGAACTCCATTAAGACATATTTTAGGAAAAAGCAAAATGTTACTGGGATTGCTAGAAGGGATTCCAACAATGTTGAAAGGTGAAGTGGCTATGGTAATTTTCTTTCCCGAACTCACTCTGGGGGGGTGGGGGGCATTCAATATCTTGTGTAAATTTATTACAACAAACTGTTTTTTCTGCTGTTTTCAGTTCAAGATGAAGCCTCAAATGCACTATGGCGAGGATGACTGCCCACTTTCAGTCAGCAGTAGCTTTCCGAAGGACGACGAACTGCATTTTGAGATTGAGTTGATAGATTTTTTTAAGGCCAAGGCAAGAATGTGAAAGATAAAAGCTTTTATTGTCACTGTATTGTAAAAATCTTGGACGTCAATGAAATGTTGTCAAAACATACAGTTCATGTGGTTAATTGCATTTTCTTCATCGCTGTAGACTATATCTAGCCGTATTGATTCATTAATATTATATTCAATTTTTCACTTGCCAACCTTCGCATTACATTTTTGTACGTCCTTAATCTTTAACTTGGATTGTGTCTGATCTTAATTTGATAATGATTAACTCTTCTAATTGTTATGTTTGCAGGTTGTAAGCAATGATTTTGGTGTTGTGAAGAAGGTACTAAAATGTGAAAATATGTTACTTATTAATACTAACAGCACTTGATTAGTTGAGTAAAAGTATCTATTTCAAGCAATATCATTGTCGATTGAGGTTTACCCAGAGACATCGGGAAATATTTTGAGGGGCCCATATACGCTAATGTTGAGTTGTTAGAGAATTTAAAATAGGATTTTTTGTAAGAGGCGATGGATTTTTTTTAATCTTTAAACCTATGAAAATCTACATAGAATGCTCTAAAAAAAATCTAAGAGTTGAGGAATATTTTTAAAAATTTGTAATTAGCTCTTGCCATTTTTAACTTTTGACCATTTGCAATTTTTTTTAATACTTTTGATATTCTTCTTTCATCATTTGATGTTGTTAACAGGTTATTGATGATGGGCTGGGTTGGGAATCACCAAGGGAGCCTTATGAAGTCAAGGCATGGTATATACTTATTCCTTTCTGTTTTATTCTGGCTTGTACATCTATTCTTATATAGTATGTTGATCGCTCAAATCGTATTTGTTATTCCATTAAAAAATGTGGGTGCTTCCAGGATTTCCGCAAGAACGGGTGATGGTAAAGTGATTCTATCACGTACAACTGGAGAACCATATTTTTTTACTTTTGGAAAGTCAGAGGTTAATGATTAAGCCCCTTTTTCCTAATTTTCAATTTATTTTTTCATCATCTATTTTTCATTTAATTTCTTTGTATTCAAATTAGGTACCTAAAGGTCTAGAAATGGGAATTGGAACAATGACACGAGGAGAAAAGGCAATAATATTTGTCACAAGCCAATATTTAACTTCATCTCCTTTAATTTCAGTGGAGGATGGTATTGAAGAAGTTCATTTTGAGGTGGAGCTCGTCCACTTCGTTCAGGTCAGGGAAGTCTTGTCTAGAACTAGATCAATGCTCCATTCATCTGTCTGGAAATTCTTTTACCACCCTTAATTTTGTTTTTGTACCATTTGAGTATGTTAAATAGCCACTAGACCAAAAAAACTTTAGTGGTTATTTTAGGTCGAATTTACCCTTCTCAAGGTATTCCCAATACCCTACTCACATTCGGGTTTGAATATTAACAAAATCCTAATATGTAGACTTTTGGTACGAAAATTGAGCAAATAATATAATAAATTTGAATTGAGGGACTCGTGCTTTGATACCATGTTAAATCACCATTAGACTCAGAGGCTAAATATGATTCTAAGATTTTTTTTAACCTTTTCAAGTTATTCCTAATTATATAATTTTTTTTGGATAGAAATTCCTAATAATATAATGAATATACAAATTTACCTATCTGTGTTTCTCACATTTGATTTGACTCTAAATTTTTGCTTGATATGGAAGCCTTTGTTTTCTTAGAAAGCTAATATGATCTAACTAGGAGAGCAAGATTGATTTTCTTTCGTGTATTGTCAATGGATGCCATGAAATGGCGTGTAATCTGCTGATTTTTTTCTTGGTTATGGATGTTATTAATTTTTCCCCTTCGATTTTACATGAGCTTAAAATAAGTTAGCATCCTTGGCATTTGTTGTACTCCATCTATATATAAATCCTTGTTTTTTTTCCATGAACTTGAGATGTTTTTTTTCTTCTAGAATTTGAAACTCAGATATCCAATATTACATTAGAATACTAATAGAAAGTTTTATTTGTTTTTTCCTGTCCCTCTCTCACACGAGAATTTTTTTGCCATTTGGACTCTAGAGAGAAATATATTTTTTTGGGTATGTCGAACATTAAATATATAAATATTAAATTTTTTATCCTTTATATAAATTTATCACATACTTAGTCTCAAGGCTTCTTAGTTTCTTTGACCACAAATGGGCTCTTTCTGTCTTTGACCTGCTTTGAAAAAGTTGACCACCCCCCCCCCCCCCCTTTTTGTGAACTTATATACCCCTTGCAGTCAAGAGGTTGAGCTTACCTCTAGTTATAAATGAATAGGTAAGAGACATGCTTGGAGATGGTCGCCTAATCAAACGTCGGATCCATGATGGAAAAGGTATGGGTTCAAAACTATATTTTTTTTTTCCAATTTGCATGCACTAGGAATACAGACAATCTGGTACACACAAATTTGATTAAATTCTTTTTATATTGGTGATATTTGTATGTGGTTGACTTGCTCTTGCCAATTCCATGCAATGTCTTCCATTGTGTACTTGAAATTCAATTGATATCAGCCCCTAAGGTGCACAGTTATGCAACATTGCATTGGAGTTTTATTTCAGCCTTACATCTATATCATAAACATATCATTATTAATCATACATTATTTAGTTTGATCCATAAATGATCATACTTCATTGGAATAATTAGGTGATTTTCCAATGGATTGCCCCCTTCATGACAGTCTGCTATGTGTTCATTACAAGGCCATGCTGAATGAAGATAAGAGAGTTTTCTATGATACAAAAGTTGATAACGATGGTCAGCCTTTGGAATTCCAATCTGGAGAAGGCCTTGTGAGTTGCCTTCACTTTTATGGACAGTAATTCTTTTCTCAGCTTATGAGTTTTAGTGATGACGACGAGATCCAACCTATTTGAAAGATCTTGTCCCAACAAACAAAACTACACCTTTCTACCAACTGATATTTACATTAAACTGTCCATAATTTCTTGGAGAGTATTGTTTAAGGGGTTCCCAACAAGTCTTGAATTTGATAATATCTAGGATCCTGGGATTCAATGCTTCGTGCTTGCTAACCTTTGTTTACTAAATACAGTAATTAGTTATATAAGTTAATGGCCTATTCTTCTGTGTAGTAGGTACCTGAGGGATTTGAAATGTGTGTCCGTTTGATGCTACCTGGAGAAATAGCGCTAGTTACCTGCCCACCTGATTATGCATATGACAAATTTCCAAGGTTACTTTTCATTTAAGCGTCTCTTGGTTTTCTGAAATGACATGGATACTGAGGTTCTTTATTTTTGTGTGTGAAGTATGTGACTGTTGTTCTTGTCATTACAAGTTTACAACATCTCTCTTCCTTTCTCTCTGTCTTTTGAAGCATAACAGCCTCTTTTGTGTGATGTGCTTAGGCCAGTTGATGTTCCAGCAGGTGCTCATATTCAATGGGAAATTGAACTACTTGGTTTTGAAATGCCACAGGTGCAAATCATTGCAATTGTTGTTAATAAATCTTTAATGCAGTCTATAATGATGACATTTTCCAAGTTGAGTGATCACATTGTTTTTTGTTAATATTAGACTCTTTGCATGCGTGCTTAGTCCTAGTACTTATCTTTGAGACGTAGCCAGTTTTGTTCCAGTAGTATGTCAAACAAACATTTGCATAATCGTCTCTAAATTGTTAGTCAAGTATGTTAATCTGCATTACCTGTGTCTAATCACCTGATCATAACCTCATCTATTTGAGCTGTGAATTCTAGGTTCAATGGATTGGTAGTTCAGTCTATGCATTGAATGTATAATGGAAATGGATGAAGCTTTCTAATACAAAACTTTTTATATTTGGGTATATGTAAGTAAAGCTATCCACTTGAATTTTGGAATGAATTGATTTGAGTCCAAAATGTCATATTGAACAGCCCATAGAAAATAAAAGTTCACGTGCACCAATTGCTATTATTATTATTACTATTGTTTTTTTGGAATTAAATTGCGCCATGTAAGGATTGCTCATCATCACAGGATTGGACTGGTTTGGACTTCAAAAGCATAATGGATGAAGCAGAAAAGATGAGAAACACGGTATTTTATCTTTTCTGTTGGTCTACGTTTGTATTGGGCAATTGTTATTTACATTGTTCTGCTATTGTATTGCAGTTTATCCTGTGTTAATGATCCTAGATCGTGCTTATTTTGTTCTCAATTTCCAGGGCAACAGACTCTTCAAAGAAGGAAAATTTGAACTTGCTAAAGCCAAGTATGAGAAGGCAATACATTCTGTTTAAACTCTCTTCACCTCGTGTCTATTTAATTTGTTTATATATGTCTAATTGATATCATCTCACTGATCATAACTCTTATTCAAGGACATTTTTACCTAATTGGTTTGTTTACCTATCATTTTTTTATAAGAAACAGATAAATTTATTAAAATGAGAGAGGCATGTACAAAACGTGTGATTAGAAATCAACCCGGAGCCAAAAGGATTACAAAAATAACTTCTAGGTGGCGTTGATCAAAAGAAAGTCATAATTACAAATTTGGCGAGCATTGTTCAAACTTGATCTAGTCTTAGAATTTTTACTGCAGCAACTGTGTATTACATAACAGCTAGTGCTGTCAGGTTCAACATGTTATGGTTATTTGACTGCTATAGAAGCATCTCTTATTGCAAACATGAGCCACTTCTAGTTTGTAGTGTGTATTTAAATCCGTAATTTCAACTTTCTGCATCTTGTTCTTACATCACTATATCAAATCGTGGAATTAAGACTATAAAACAAAATGTGGAATTAAGCAAGTAATCTGTTTCTGTATGCTATTAATTTTAACGTCTTTACCTAATAATTCCTATAAATTTTTTTTCAACGTCTTTACCTTATAATGAGCATTTGTGGGTCTACAGGTGCTTCGTGAATTCCATCATGTCAATCCACAAGATGACGACGAAGGGAAAACTTTTTCAAATACACGAGTATGTACATCAGGAGTTTGATCTTAGTATTTTAATCTTTTACTAGGATGTACCGCCAACCGTCTGATTTAAGATTGTTTGATATTTTGCATCATTTGATTCTTCAAGAATTTGTTAACTCTGAATGTCGCTGCATGCTATTTGAAACTGGGAGAATGCAGGAAGTCCATCGAGATGTGTAACAAGGTATGTTTCTGACTTTTTTTTGGCACATCTCCGTCTATAAAATGACCATATTTGTTCTTTGCAACTAAAGTGGTGCAGTTAGAGTTGATTCATGAATTTCTAACCTTTCCTGGCCGATACCTGTCACACATGTTTACTATTTGCCATCTGACAGGGTTTCTTGGGGTTGAGGAATATATATACTTTTGGTTGAGCAACACTTTCCAAGTTCAATTCAAGAAACTACTTTGCAATTGGCATCTGACAAACTTTGATTGATTTATTTGATTGCAAATTTACCTTCTACTATGTTTCTTTTTTATCAGTCCCTTTATGTTTTCTATACGGAAATATACAGGTTTTGGATACAAACCCTGCAAATGTCAAAGCTTTGTACCGTCGAGGAATGGCCTACATGACCCTTGGAGATTTTGAGGATGCAAGAAATGACTTTAAAATGGTAGTCTTTGATTTTTTTAATGTTCATTCCGCCTTGAATGATTCTCTCTCATTTCTAAATCTCACCCTTGACACCAACAGATGATAAAGGTTGATAAATCATCTGAACCCGATGCCACGGCAGCTCTCCTAAAAGTGAAGCAAAAGGAGCAGGTTAGATTTACACACCTTTCCAATTCACCATTACAGGCTGGAGTGAAATTTCATTTAGATGTTGTATTTGCTCTTATGCTTCACCATTTTATCTGCAGGAAGTGGAGAGGAAAGCAAGGAAACAGTTTAAAGGACTATTCGACAAAAATCCGGGACAAATTTCGGAGGCCGAGGCTGGAGACAGAGAAGACAAGAATTCAGACGACATCAAGGAAAACTTTGACCAGTTAGAACCAAGAGAGGATGACCAATCCTCAGAATTTAGTGAGGCTACAGAGGATGACCATCGAACGGATTGGCTATCCCGCTTCTGGCCAGCAGGTAGACGAGTCTTTTCGGCCATTGGTCTGAACAGATGTTCCATACTCTAGATTTTGAATAGCTTTGCTTTGACGACATCATATAATGTATAATGTACTGTAAGATGAAGTAGAGAACTGAAAAATAATTGAACAATTGTCATCCAAAGAGTTTTTTTTTTTAATAATTTTTTTAGGTGGCTAGTTGCTTGACTCTTGACATTATTTATCAGCAAGGCATTTTAAGATTCATGATCGAGAGCTTCAAAGATCTCTTTTACGAACACTCCAATCCGATTTGAATTCTTTGATAACTGAATATCTCTATCTCTATCTCTAATATAGAAAAGGTGAGATCCTAAAGAAACATTTTTAGACATATTTAACCATTTTATATTTTTATAATGCTAATTGTATCCCTAATTAAATTTAATATGCATTTTTTTACATTTATTGTATGCCTATACATTTTCTTTTGATATAATATTACGGTTAAAAAAAGGGGTACAATTATCGGACTGCAAGAAAGTCAAAAGACTATTAATTACTCATTAAATTTTTTTAAACTTTTCTTATTGTAGTTTTTGGTCTTCATTAGATGAATTATTATATATTTGTGTTGATCCATCATCAAGAATCGTAACTCCTTGTGAAAGATTCCTCATAAAAAAATTTCCTTAACATGGGGCTTCTTGTTATTGACGCATTGTAATCAGAAAGGTCGAGAGCATTGTGATGGAAATGGCTGAAGCTACCTTTGTCTTTGCTTCAAAGAAGGATTTTCTTTTTAATATTACATAGCTTCGTCTCTGTATCTGATTCAAAGAATGATTTTAATTTTAGTATTACAGTATACCAAAACAACTTGGTGGGTTCTACTATCTTATAAAATGTCATTTATAACTTTCAGTAACAATAAATTAGTGGGACTCATTTTACCGATAATCTCTATGTAGTTAATGATAATAGTTAGTACGACTATAGTATATGATTTTTTTATTATAATTATATATATATATATATATATAAGAGATGGATATTAATTAATGTAGAACATTAAATCCAAAAAGATGTTGATGTTGAAGTAAAACATATACTATGATCTCAGAAAATGTCTCTCTTTTTTTTCAATATATTTATTACCTTATATATATATTATAATTAATGAATGCAACAGTCTTACTAATATATGTGATCCATATGTGAAAATAAGGAGAAATTCTTCTTTCCTCATGAAGAGATACCTATTGTTTTGATTTTTAATTATTTATATCATTAAAAACACACATAAATATATCCCATCCTCTCTTTCCTTCATCTTTCAGTAATCCATCCCATCTTCGTGTTGTCGCTGTATCTTATATATTTTTTGTGATGTAGAATTTATCGTCACTGTAATTCAAGCAAGGGCTAGTTTGGCATTGTGTTAACTTTTGAAATAATTGCTGTCAACTGTGCGATAGAAAAAAGCAGTTGTATCATTAATCTAATAAAAAAAAAAGATTACTGGTTGGTAAATTAAACTTCTAAAAGTAGTGTGAGATATATAAATAATAGATGGTGTTTGAAAATTCGATTTAAATATATTTAGTTATTATATGATTATTATAACTATTTTAAAATTTTAAATTTTTAATATGTTTTTTAATTAAAAAAATATGATACAATTATTCTCCATAAAAGAAGATTTACAAATTTTATGAGAGTTTAATCACAATTTATATTAATTTGATCACAATTATTCCTCAAAACATTTTATTACGATAATAAAGAGATAAAAATATTCAACTTTTTTTAGATAATATTCAACTTCTAAAAATAGTTTAATCATGTTTAGTAAATTAATTTAAAAGTATTTATTTATAATATATTAAAAATAATAAGATTTTAATTATATACAATTTATACTAATTTTAATTTTCTATGAGTGATTATTATGATAAAAAAAACATAAAAATAAGATTCAAATTTAAAGGGACCGCTAAAAAGTAAAATCAAGGGCCATATAATGTAGGAGATTATTTAGAAACCAATTTTGAAAAGCTATTAATGATCTGCTTTTAGAAATCAGACGGATATGAAAGTGATTCTTTCAAAATTTACTAAATTTACTTTTATCAAACAACAAAAGAAGTTAAAATTGTTCAAAAAATATTTCAACATCAATGCCAAATGGAGCCTGAAACTAGTTGAACTTCCTATTCCAATTTTATGATATTTTTTTTTTTGTGAGTACAGAAAAATTCCCTTGTTTTAGATTTATTAGGCTTTTGAAAAGTTATGGTGTTCTATTGTAGATTCCCACTCCTTTAATCAGAGAGGTCACTTGCATAACAAGACAGACGACAAAAAAGAAAAGAGGAATGGAGAGATGAAAAGCTTTCAATTTAAAGAACTTTTGCATTTGGGTGAGTCTTAAGATTCCCAATTCTATCCCAACTTTTTTTTTAAAACCATCATCTTAATTTCAAAATTGAGAGACAAATGCCGGTTTAGCTTGTGTATCCCCAATTTATTACCCGAACCCATAAACCAAAGCGCGCCATATCTTAAGACACACTAAGATGGAGCCATCAACCCCTTATTTTTTTTAAATGAAATATTTTATGTAATATTTGAAAATTGTTGTGTAAATTTTATTTTTAACACATTTGAAAGTGACATAATTCTCGTGTAATTAAAAATGAAATTCGTTTTTCACGCTTTACTTGTAAAAATAAAATTTAATATGATTGATTATAAGTTCGTCGATAGATGCACATTTGCAACAGTGATCGTGAAAGTTGTAACTTAAAGCATATTGAAAAACAGTGCTTTAACAACGCATAAAAGATCAAAGGAAGGAAAGGACACAAGGAATTATTAACGTGAGAAACCAAACGGTGAAAACCCATGAGGCCACGCCTAGAAAAAAATCCACTAGAAAATCAGTGTACATCCAAACAAGAAATTTAAAACAAATCACAAAAGCACAAATGAAAAACTCTCTTTTTCTTTGTCTTCAATTGCTTCTTGTTGATGACGATCTTCAAGTCGGATTATCCACAAATCCCCTTGCGAATCTCGATCCAAGAAATCCCTTCCTTGTCCCGAACGTATCACACATGAAATCCCTTCGGTGTGTGTTAGTCTTATCCCAAGACTAATCTTTAATTTGGGTACTGAACAATACCAAAGAACAACTCTCTCAACAATAAAAATGTCACAAGTGATTATAAACAAAAAGAGAGCAAAAGTATAAAACACTCTAATAATATGCTTGAAGGCTTTGAGTGATTAGGAGAGATAGTCTTGACAAGCTTGTAAAGGCTCCTTTTAATAGATGAAAATGCTTGAGGTGAAATTTGTCCCAAAAGGAAAATTAACCACAATTACGAATTAATAAATCTTTCACATAAATTTAGTATTCTGTCTAACACTCATGCATGTAGGAAGACAGAGATGATAGTCAAATTACAACTCATAAACCATAGGCTAGAAACGAAATTGGCTCCATATTAAAGACTAAATAAAATCAAGTTTTTAAGAGAATTTTAGATTTGGCCAAAAAAGAGACGTTTGACATTTTTACTCATCAAATTTTATATTTATAAAACCTAAATAAATAGCAATCAAAACATTTAATATTGCAAGGTCTGTCAAGGGGCTGAAAACTTTCCAAAATTACAATACAAACTAATTTTCATAAATCAAGATCAATCATGAAACTAATTTCCATAATTCAAGTTCAATCATATTAATTCAAATTGAAATTTACAATATGATAATATAATTCACAAGTTTTTGTCAAAATAAATGACAATCCAAAATATATATTCTAACATTTTTCTATGATTTTTTTTAGGTAGAAAACTTTTCAATAACTTTTACAAATATATCATCTTTATCTCAAGAATTTATCCTTATTTTTATATGTATCATATATTTATTAGATCCAATTTATCAACACGATTCACATATTATAATATAAATGAACCTATAGATATATAAAAATAAAGAGTTCCACTTAGGGGTGTTTGTTTTGAGTGATTGAGGATGAGATCAAAACTCCAGTAATTTCATCCCCATATTTGTTTTACCACTAAGGAAGGGGATCCAAGCCCCATAGGGACCTCATAGCCCCTCTCCATGGGGTTTGGAAACCCTTCAAAATGCATGGGGTTTAGATAACCCAATGGAATAGATGAGACAGAAAGGAAGAGAAGAGAGGAGAGATAGAGAAAAATTATTTTATATTATAATTTTATTATTCACATCCCTATGTAAAACCAAATACAGTGATCTCGTCCCCGGACATCTCATCCCCATGCATCTCATCCCCATGCATCTCATCCTCATGCATCTCAATCCCATGTAAACCCGAAAACAAACGCCCCCTTAATTTTTATCGATAAGAAAACAAATATTATTCTTACATATTTCCAACCTATTTTTCATAACTTTGTTTGTCTTTGTTCTCCCTTTCACAAATTAGTGGTTCTTCTAAGTCCGTGACTGTATGTCACAGTTTTTTTTTTTAATCTTAGATTTCATCCACAAAATCTAAATAAACAGTAAATAAATGAAAATCCTAGGTATCAATAACAAAATTCAAGATCAAATAGATGATGTTATGGATTCTATATAAAAAAACATGAAAGGATCAAAGAAGGTTCATATATTTAACTCACTCTCATTACCAATTGATTTTGAGATGAAAGTTGATGATTATTAAGATAGTATCAAAACCCAACAAAACTCAAACGAGCATCCGATGCAAAAGTGGGATCATGCTCAAGATTCATGAGTCCAAAAGCGTTAGCATTTTGAGGGGCATGTTGATGATCTGATATAGAAAAAAAATGAAGGGATCTAATATTTTCTTTTATTACCAATTGGTTTTAAGATAGAAACGCATGGTTATTAAGAGCTGGACTTTTCCGTCTTCTCAAGTGAAGAAGCTTTTCACTGTTATTTCTATGGTATATAATACACCAATCAATTTCAACACCAAAAAAACAAGTAAAATTCAAGACCAAAACCAGATATTAAAATCCACAAAACATGAAACCACAATCAAACTTTAGGGTCAGCAGTTCTCTTAGCCAAAGCTAAAGCACGAGTTTTGACGAAAAAGAATCCAAGAGTATGACCAGCCACAGCAGCAATGAAGATTCCAACATTAAAAGACATAACAGCCAACATAACCAAATAAGTCAAGGCTGTACGGAAAGCATGGATGATGGCTTGCATGAATCCTCCCACAATTGGGGTGTTGTTAAGGTTGTCGGGCGGCGACCGAGACAAGAACTCGAGGGCGAAAGCAAGAAGGAAGACAAAGAAGAAGGCCAATATGTACATACCTAGACTATGTTTAGGCCAACCAGAGAACAGGATAACAGCATCTTTGCCCCAGTAGAAGCTCATTTGCATCATATTCATATTCATCATCATCATGGTGCTGTTATCAGAATTGTTCATGTCCATACTGTTATTCATAGCTTGAGCAGGATTCATGTCTGAAAGAGAGAGAGATTTGGGATTGGTTGTTTTTGTATATGTGAAAATGGAGATGTAGTCGAGGTTATAGGCTTTGTTTAAGGAATGTAGTGATTAACGAAGTGGAATTTAATTAATATATGTATTTTCTTTACCCACCTTGCAATTTCCAACAAATAACGTCATGAGAAATTATTCCATAACAAGATAAATGGATGTGTCATATTCATCGATAAATTATTGAATCTGATTGAACTAAGTATGATTTCTCATCTCATAACTATTAAAGGTGTAGTTTTAATAATTTTAGAAAATTGAATTTATTCAATTAGTTAACAAGTATAATATTAAATTAACAACTTTTTATAATTTGAAGTTAGTTTCGTTTTCAAATTTTATTTTGTAAGATTATAAATAGCATCTCTTAAGAAGTATTTGGTAACTTTTCAACAACTGTATCAAAATAATGGATAAATACAAATCACACAACATTATGATTCATCTTATTTTCAAATCACGCTCTTTGTTACTTAAAAATGGTTATTAACCAACCCTAGTTTTAGCACAAATCTAAATCACATCACCTCTCAATGTTCAAATTCCATTAAAAATAATCGAAAATTTTCAACGGACCCGAAAAACAATCAAACAACAGCATATATAGAGCTTATCCCAAAGCCCAAAATGTCTTTATTGCCACACAATAGCCCAAATATGAATGAATCATCAGAGCCCAATTTGGCATCCACCAAAGAGTCCAGCAAAATTCCAGAAGCTCCTCGATTTTCAACAACCGTTACCATGCGAAAGAACAAAGTAGAAGGTAGTAGAAAGAATCGAAAGATGGAGAAGATCCTCGAAACTCCATGAACCAACACCCACCCAGCAATCAACCCATCTTCCCTATAAAAACCAAACAAAAAACTCAAAAGCAGACATCTCAAACATTTCATCAAACACATAGAGTGCAAAAAAAAAAAAAAACATGTCTTTAATTCCAAGTCTGTTTGGAAACAGGAGTGTGTTCGACCCATTCTTATCCGATATCTGGGGACCCAATAATAATGCCTCGAACGAAATCTCGTCGTTTGCAAATACCCAAGTGGATTGGAAAGAAACCCCAGAAGCCCATATCTTCAAAGCCGATCTTCCTGGGCTTAAGAAAGAGGAAGTGAAAGTTGAAGTTGAAGAAGGAGGAATTCTTTTGATCAGCGGTGAGAGGAGCGTTGAGAAAGAAGATAAGAATGAGAAATGGCATCGCGTTGAGAGAGGTCATGGTAAGTTTTTAAGGAGGTTTAGATTGCCGGAGAATGTTAAGATTGATGACGTTAAGGCTTCAATGGAGAATGGAGTTTTGACTGTTACTGTTCCTAAAACGCCGGAGAAGAAACCGGCGATCAAATCTGTGGAAATCTCTGGTTGAAATATTTTGAAGTTAAAGCTTTTCTTGTTCTTCATCTTCTGTGAAATGGGATTTGAATAAATCTGTGACAAAGTTGTGTTTAAATTTCTTATCTATATATTATATGTTATGTAATGTAATATGGTTTATCGAGTGTTAATCAATACCCATTTCTTTTTGGGCATTTTCAAATATGTTAGAAATTTTTATAATATTTATAAATTTGTTAGAAAAAAAAAATATTTACAAAAATGTTAGAATTTTAAAAATTCTGAGTAAATATTTTGAAAATATTTTTTTTTCTAATATTTTTATAAATATTTCACTCAATTATAACATTCATGTAAATTTCCCTCGATAAAATAGACGCTTTTCATTGAAATTTTGAATAGAAAGTGCCCAAAAAATATAAGGAATTAAAGAACATATATCCACTTCTCATTAATGAGGGAGAGAGAATTTCTTTCATTTATCAATGAAATGGTCTTTAGAGGTATTTTCATAAAGAAAAAAAAAGAAAAGAAAGAAAAAAATGAGGGAGGGAGAATAATTACAAAAGGTTTCGGAGAAAAAACACTAAAGAACCATGAATCATAGCAAGATCTTTCTTTATCATTCAGTACCCATTTCCATAAAAAGGCCACCGATAAGAACTCAAATCGTAAGGTCAAATAACTCGAATGTTGGGGATCTGGTAACTAAGTTAAAAGTCTAGGACCTAAAAGATTATTTACCTAAGAATTAAAATTCTTAAAAACTACGAAAAATATTTTTTAAATAAATATTGATAAATAAAGAATATAAAAGACGTAAAAAAAAGAAATAAAATTTGGGTTGATAATTCTATATTACCTAAAACATTTGTAAGTATATTTATTCATAAAAGAAATTGTAAATATATATATTTTTTAATAATTAGTCTCACTAATTTTGATTGTAGTAATCGGTAAACGTTTATCTTTATAATAATTATCAGTTAATATATATTTTTTTAGGGTAAAATGTAAATAAGACCCCTGTGGTCTTTTCAAAATGCATGAGCACCCCCTGTACTTTGAAAATGACAAATCGCACCCCTGTGGTTTCAATTTTTTTCAATTAGACCCCTCCCCTATAATGTCAATAATTTTATTTTAGCCATAACTTCTTCGTTTGAACTCCGATTTGGATGATTCAAGATGTTTTGGAATCTTCATTTCCAGCTTTACATAATCGTCGCTTCGAAACTTTGAAATCATCAATAACCAAAAGAGTTAACGATGTCAATCATACCTAGTGTTTCAATGTTAGTAAAATCTTTTATTTATTAATGATTTCAAAGTTTCGAAGTGACATTTATGTAGAGCCTAAAATGAGGATTCCAAAACATCTTGAATCGTCCAAATCGGAGTTCAAATGAGGAAGTTGTGATTAAAAAAAAATTATTGACATTGAAGGAGAGGGGTCTGATTGAAAAAAATTAGAACCACAGGGGTGCGATTTGCCATTTTCAAAGTACAGGGGGTGTTCATGCATTTTGAAAAGACCACAGGGGTCTTATTTGTATTTTACCCTAATTTTTATGGACAAAATGTAAATAAGACTAGTGTAGTTTTCAAATGCAGGTACACCCCTTGTAGAAGTAAAGATTATATAACTCTAATATTAAAAATTAAATAGGGACAAAATAGAAAAAACAAAAGGTTATCTATTAACTGTAAACCTTTAATGTAACTTTTTTTTATATAAATCATGCACTCTATAGCCGAGTGCATACATATAAATAAATAAAGGATACAAAATGCATACAAAATTTCTCTTAGACAATCTTCCAATTACATTTCTTCAATTCTCAAATACCATTAGTAAAACATTTCTCCTCACTTGGTTTCACTTTCTTAAGTTGCTCTATTACAATTTCCAAATTTCGATACGACCTTCCGTTTTTATTAACATTGTACCTTGCCTGTTTCGCTAGCTCGTTAATTGTTTCGTGTATTATCTCTCCTTCTTTTTCCATTAACGACTGAACCATCTTCTTGACGGTGGTTCGGTTATACTGGTCCTCCATTTCAAAACCAATCTTCCAAACTTTACTAACCCAAGTACAATTACTGGGCTGATCTCCAATCTTGGGCCATGAAATCATAGGAACTCCAGCAACAATGCTCTCCAAAGTTGAATTCCAACCCGAATGGGTCAAAAATCCACCAATAGCTTGATGGGCCAAGACCTCCTCTTGTGGAGCCCAACCCACTACCATCCCTTTCCCCTCTAAGTTCCTTTCCACAATTTCTTTCACCACCTCTTTTTCCTCATTGTCATCAACAATATCTGATCTCAACACAAAGAGAAAAGATTTTCCACTATTGAGCAAACCATGCCAAAACTCCATCAACTGTTCACTTGTCATCTTCACCAAGCTCCCGAAGCTGACGAAGACGACAGTTCTCGACGGTTGGGAGTCGAGCCACTCTAGACAACTATGATCTTCTTTCCAAAGTCCACAATGATGGGAATTCAATAGGGAATGGATTGGTCCAACCGTGTAAATTCTTTTAAAGGTTGTCGAGAGAAGTTTAAGAAACGGAGCTTCGAGCTCGTCAAATGTGTTGAGAATGAGACCAGAGGTTCGACATGAAGCAAGAGTCATGCTCACGAAGTTCATTGGATCATATTCCTTTAAATCTTTTATAGACCAAGATCCTGGGAGATCTTTACGACGTAAAAGGCCTTCAGCCTCAAGAGCACCATGTAGTTCTTGGTTGATGTTATCATCTAAAGAGATAAATAATGTAAAAGATTTTAGTATATACATATAAAGATAGTTCTTTGTCATCTTATATCTAATAGAGTGTATATGTCATGGTGGTTTAAAAACGCTTTTAAACATTTTCGTGGTTTATGAAATTGAAAATCATACTTTTCTAAAAGTTAATTTTAACGAAATCAAGACAAAGTGTTATTTTATGTTTACCACATTGTTTCGATTCTTTTGAAAATAACAAAAAAAATTAATGGACGTGTATAATTGATAGATTTTACACCTTGCTAATAATATAGCTTATTATAACATGTATTTGATTTACCATTGTTTTTTTTTAGTTTTAATTAAGCAATTGTTATTTATTAACTAGATAAGATGTGTTATTTAGGAGTTTTCTATTATGATTGATTAAATTTATAAACTATTGAGGAATAATAATTTTGCTTCCTCATATCTCTATTAAATAAAAAACAAAACTTAATTAACCTTCATCTCATGTATGAAAAGAGCCCTCCTTTATGGGGATAGATTTTGAAGATTAAGTATTTTCTTCACGAAAAGATAAGGTCATTACCTGGATATGGAATTTGGCCATCTTCAAGTAGCTTAGGAATCCAAAAATAAAGAAACAAGAAACGAGCACTGAACGTACAAAAACTAAACACAGGAATACCCAAGTCATCAGCTACCTCCATCGGAAAAGAGTATATCACATCGGTAATAACACAAGTTATCGGCCGATGTCGATGTTGATGTCGATGCCGATACGAAAGAAGAAGCTCTCGAAAAAGCAAACTAGTAACTTCATTCATAGAAGTGAAAATCTTGCCATCCATAATATCTCGAGGCTGATCAAGCGGCAGCCCATCGGAGATAGACTCAAAATGAAGAGTGGGAAAGCGGTCGGCGAATGCGAGGAGTTTAAGGTTGTCGATACGGTGGTGGTTGTAGTCGGTGTTGAGAAACGTGACTTCAAGACCAGCGTTGCAGAGAAGTTCAGCTAAGCATAAGAATGGTTTGATATGGCCTTTTGCCGGAAACGGGAAAAGAAGGATATGAGATTGGGATTTCTCCATTGCAATTTTACTCTCTCTCTTTTTTTTTTTATAATGAAATATTAATTATATATAGGAAGATACTTTCTTCCTTACCCGTCAACGTTCCTACATTTCTCATTTTCATTGGTTTAAATATATTAATGAATAATAAAATATGCGATGAGACCTATTTATATGTTTTAATCAATAAAAATGAGGAAATTTCATTGAGTGCCAGAATTTTCTTCAATATTTATAAATCTAGCAGTTTTAAAAAGTATTTACAAAGATATTAGTTTTTTAAAAACTCTCATTCCAGTGAGTCAAAGAAATCAATGATAGCTTGGAAATAATCAGTGATAATTTATCAGACAACCAACCAGTGATTACGTACACGAAATATCATTTGATATAATGAATCAGCAAATCCAGTGATTAGTTATGTGAAAATCAGTGATTACTTACGCGAACTAATGACAATTTTGTAATATTTTAGACGTAAATTTGAATTTTTTGTTATTTTTACAATAATTTTTAAGGCTGATATTTTTATAAATATTGAATTTTTTTAAACTATAAGTGTATGAGTCCCATAAAAATGAGATAAATAGAGAAGTTAGTGAGGAGACAACTATTTTCTCCTAGATATTATAGAGTATGAATGAAATTTGCGTGCAGGCTGGCATAAAACTCATCGATGGAGGAAAGACAAGGAAATCTATGGCTGGAAATTAACGTTTTTTTTGGGTAATGTAATTGGTTTTTTTTAAAATATAAAAAGATAAGGTAAATAAACATTTCAAAATATTTTAGAAACCTAGTCCAATTTCGATACGCCTTTCAAGAAAACACATTCAATCAATTTCGACCATTTTCACATGAGTTGTCTAACGTGGGGCCGGGAGGAAGGCTCCGTTTAAGATAGTTTTTAAAAGCGTTTTTTAATTATTATTAAAAAATATTTTTTTTATTTAAAAAACACTTTTAAACACTTCAAAAATCTATTCTAAATAGACACGAAGACTCATCCCTTACATGTTTGTTTGGACATTAGCTACAAACCTTCCTTTAGATGCTTTGTTATTTTTGCTTTTTACTTTCTATGTTTGTTTTAGTTTAAATTATGGGTGTAACCGGCTCGATTGTAAAAAATGACAGGTTAAGTTTATTATTGTTTAAAAACCGGAACGAATCGATTTATAAGAAAAATTGGTCTGGTTTCTATCGATTCAGTTTTCCCGGTTTTTGGACATTATAAAAGTCACAAAGTTCTTGAAATCACTAAGTTCAACTACAAAATACAAAGTTCAAAATTAAATTATAAAGTCCCAAAATTCAAATTACAAAAATCCCAAAGTTCAAATTAAAAGATCTAATACAAAGGTTGGTATTAACAATTATAGATTGATAGAAAATAAAAAGTGAAAAACCTTGAAAATACTTAAGATTGCTGGCGTTAAAGGTTTGAAACATCGTAAAATCTGGCCGGAAAACTCTTGGGTGGCGGCGGCTAGGTCTAGAAAATGGTATGGCGTTGCTTTATTTTTTTCGGCTGCTGTCTGTTGCGGTTAGAAAAAGGACACGGGAGGGGAAAGGGATTGGGCCTAGGTTTTTTTTTTTTTTTTAATTATAAATCGGTTCGATTTAAAACCAAATTTACTACTAAATTGACTAGAGAGTTGGTTTGGTTCAGTTCCTTAATAGAGGAAGTCGAACCGGTTCGATTTTTCTTTGATTCGGTTCCTTAAGTTTTTTTTTTTTTTTATAAAAATTTTCATGTTTTTTTTCACCCATAGTTTGAATCTATTTTTTAAGGAAGAACTTATTTACTAGTCATGGAGTAGCTATTCCTACCTCCTTTCTTATAAACATAAATGTTGTTGCTTAAAAATGGAGAGCTTCCACGTATGCAACGAACTTAATATAAAGGACGAGTCGGAGGTAGTGTACTGCTTCGACGGCGTGCTACGTAGGTACCTGCACAGGAAAGGAAAAGAGCACGGTGTGGTGCTGGCGTAACACCCTCCGATGCTAAAGTGAGAGCAATCAAAGCTAGTGTGCCAGAGAGAATAGTAGTAGAAATTAGTTACCTAATGAATGAATGTCTTCTCCTATTTATATGAGAGGAGATTGATGACATCATCTTGCCACGTGTCACGTGTTGGTCATGCCACATGTCATCTTTTGATTGGCTACCAGTATAATGTAGTTTCTTCATCTTAGATATGTAGCGTTATTAGATGACATAGACGTAGACTCTTGGGACTACGTAGACGTACCTTCGTAGGCGATGTAGACGTAGCCTTCTAAACGACGTAGACGTAGCCTCCTAGGTGACGTAGACATGTTGATTGCGCATTCTTTGAATAAATTGAGAAATTCCACGTGTACCAATATAAGTTCACCCACAATAATAAAAAAATAAAATAAACCTCAAATAATAATTTGACTAAATTGTTGTCATATAGAATAAATGATTACCACTTAAATTCCTCCATCTCCAAATCGCACCCTAGCCGTCAAATTTGACTAAAAAAACTCTCCTCACTATTATATCACCGTGGAAATCACCCACATGAACATAATCAAACTTGAATACTCAGCTCCCACCGTTGCTGCCAACCAATCAAAACCGGACTAGTTTTCAAAATATTTTGTAAAATATATATTTTATTACTTTTTAAAAAACGAATTACATTTAAAAAAAAATACGACTTCTGCTTACATTTCCCACTTTTTCTCTTAGTAAAAAGTTCATAAGCTGAATAAAGCTTAATGACCATAATGATATTAACTTTTAGATTTGAATAAAGTATTTTTTTTTTAACTTTTTCTGCACTAGGACTAATTTAAATAGGCTAACCACATATTTGAATGAAACAAATCAAAGCTTTGTACATTTCACAAGGGGAGGACTTTTCAATGCGCTCGCACATAGTTATTTATAGGGTAAAATATGAATGAGATTCCTCTAGTTTATGTCAAATGTATAAATAATTTTTGTGGTTTAAAAATGGGAAATCACACTCCTGTAGTTTCTGATTATTTTAATGAGACTTCCTCTAATGCCTTTAACTTTATTTCAGTCATAATTCTTTCGTTTAAACTCTGATTTGGATGATTCAAAATATCTTGGAATTCTCATTTTGAGCTCTATGATACTGTCACTTTGAAACTTTGAAATCATCGATAAACTAAAGAGTTTATTATCATAAAAAATACTAGGTATAATTAACACCATTAAACCTTTCAGTTACTGATGATTTAGAAGTTTTGAAGTGATTATAATGTAGATTCTTAAATGAGGATTCCAAAACATCTTAAATCATCCAAATAAGGGTTCAAACGAAGAAATTATGGCTAAAATAGAGTTAATGGCGTTGGAGGGGAGGGGTTTTCATTGAAATAATTTGGAACCACAGGGTTATGATTTGTCATTTTCAAATTACAGGGGGTGCTCATGTATTTGATAAAAACCATATGAGTGTTATTTGCATTTTACCCAAAAAGTTATAGAATTTTTTTTTACTAATATTATATATTTTAAAAATAGTCTATAAAATATTAAAAAAAAATTATGATAAATCATATATCAAGAATACGATTTCACCTAAAAAAAAGTGAAATCATATCCTCGTGATGCAATTTCAAAGTTTAGGAGGAAAAAAGGGCAAAATTTCATAAAGTTAAAATTACAAAAATGTCACTCAAGTATTTTAGAATAGATTTTTAGTCATAACTTTTGATCCAAGAGTCGGAATGATGATTGGTTTATGGCGTTGGACTCGTGACAATATGACAGTCAATATGAACCCAAATTTATATAATTTTAGATAAAATAACAAACATGACTAAAGTAATTATTATCATTTAAAATAAATTTTTACTATATAATTATTTTATCTAAAATGTTATAAATTTGGGTTTATATTGCCCGTCGTATTATCACGAGTCCAACGCCACAAACATATCGTCATTCCGACTCTTGGATAAAAAATTATGACTAAAAATCTATTCTAATGTATTTAAGTGGCATTTTAATAATTATTTACTTTGTTTTTTTTCCACCTTTTTAGGTGAAATTGTATAATGAGGATAATGGTGAAATCGCATATTGAGGATACAATTTCACATTTTATAGGTGAAATCATGTACTGTACGCGATTTATAATATTTTTCCAAATATTTTCATTTATACATTATTTTTCATATTATTTTATATTTTTGACCATAGAATATACACCGGGTTATTTTGTTCGTTAGTTAAAAAAAATGGAAAGAAGAAGAAGATGATAGACCCTTGGATCAAATATTTAAGAAAATTGATGATTTTGACTTTTTAAAGTTTAAATTTGTAATAAAAGACCACACAACTTATATGCCACTGATATATCACGGAAAACACATTCCACTCCACTTAACATCACCTAGTATGCATATTTATCCACTAGATCATAAACTTCACTATTTAGCCATTTTTCTGATTTTAAAATTTTAATATACCAGTCATACCCTTTCTTTTCCTTATTTCTGTATCTGTTTTTTTTTTCGGTTTTTCAAATTTTATATTATGTTTTACCTTTAAGATTTTCCCCCTTATTTTTTAACTGATTTCTTTTGACCCTATTATTATAGACTTTGTGATATTTTAATTTTGATTTGCAACCTTCACAATTTTACAGATTTTTTTCTTCTTCTTTCTACTTTTCATTTTTTCCCTCATTTTGTTTTTCACTCCCTTTTCTTTCACAATTGTAAAACGATCATAGTGAGGCATTCCCAATTTAACTATAATTCTATTCGTGCCTAATTTTATTAGGCGATGTTGATACATCTTGATATTTTCAATATAGTGGTTTGACTTTGTTGTGAGGTGGAATTGGATTACACGTGTAATTTTACAACTTGACAAAAATGTCTACGCACCTCGTCTGAGTGTAGTACCTAGGCACCTGGTCTGACCGCAGTGCCTAGTCATAAAAGCTACACACCTGAAAAGACCTGGCTACGTAGTCTCCAACATACACCTACATATTTAAACTGAATGCAAGTGTCCGATTAGGAAATGACGCGTGGCGTAACCTGCAAGCGACACGTAATTGAGAAGCAAGACGTGGTCTAATCCTAACGCGACACGTGGTACGATGATGTCATCAAAATATTCTCCTATAAATAGGAGAAGAAATTCATTCATTATGTAACTAATTTCTACTACTATTCTCTCTAGCACACTAGTTCTGCTTGCTCTAACTTTAGCATCGGAGGGTGTTAGGCCGACACCACACCGATACTCTTTTCCTTTCCCGTACAGGTACCTATGTAGCACGCCGTCGAAGCAGCGCACTACCTCTGACTCGTCCCATATATTAAGTTCGTTGTCTACGTGGAAGCTCTCCATTTTTATGCAACAATATTTGGCGCCGTCTATGAGAAGAGTATATAACTAATTGCTCTATCATCAAGGATGCATCGTAGAAGTCAGCAACACGGTGATGATATAGATGATGACGAAAACCGTAACCCTCGTAATATGAGATATCAAACTCGTAGCACTAGAGAACAACAACAAGAACAAGCTGATGAAAATCAAGAAGTAGAAGGGTAGATGCTCTAGAAGAGCAAGTTCGAGGTGTGAATCGAGATATTGCTAAAGTACTTGAAATTCTTACACAGAAAACTGATCATCAAGCTCCTACTGACAACCAGGAATTACTATCCAAGAAATGCAAAGACAAAGAACCTATAGAGCGCATAAGTGAATGAAGGAATCATGAAAAGGGTGGCTCGAAGAGGAAGTCGATGCTAAATATCCAGGACAGTTCCTCTTCCTCTCATAACTCTTCTTGTAGCAAGCAACCTAGTAAGAAATGAATGTCTTGACCTCAGAGAAGTTCTCAATCAAAAGAGAAAAGAACATTCAGATGTTGTGAAGTCTACTGCAGAAAAGGCCCAGCCTTGGGCACCAGAGTTGAAAAATTTCCAAGATCAACTTGGTCATATGAAGAAAGAGTATAGAGGAAAGACTCGTCTTGCACTAGAAGATCTACTTGAGCAAACTGAGCCACCATTCACCGATGATATAATGGAGGTGGAGCTTCCCACTAAATTAAAAATGCCCACTATGACCAGTATGTCGGTTCAAAGGATCCACTCGAGCATGTCGATACGTTTCCGACCTGAATGGAGCTCTAGGGAGTTCGAGATGCTATCAAGTGTAGGGTGTTCCCCCTTACATTAGGAGGTCTTGCGCGTGGGTGGTACAGACAACTCAAGCCAAAATCCATCTTTTCATTTAAAGATCTTACTAGATCTTTTGTAACTCAGTTTCTTGACAGAAGAGATCACAAGAAACCAGCTAAGCATCTCTTTGATTGTGCGTCAAAAGTCATCTAAGAGCCTCCGAAACTATATGGTGAGATTTAATAGTGAGGCGTTGAAAGTAGAAGGTTATAGTGACGACAGAGCTCTAACTGCTGTGATTGCCGGTTTGAAAGATGAAAAGTTCTTGTGGTCAGTAGGCAAAAAGACGCCCACTACATGCACCGAGCTCCTAGCTAGAGCGCAAAAATATATGAATGCCGAAGAGTTGCTTAATGCAAGGACTTCAAATGAAGGATGTAGTAGTAAACGATCGGAACACAAGAAGAGAGATCGAACATAAGAGTTTGTCTGGGGGAGTGACCGTCACGAGGTTGAAAAAAGACATAATTCGGGAGATCAACTTGAGCAGCCGAGTCTTCCTCTTAGTAAGTTTAAAAAATACACTCTCACCACGGTCTCGATTGAACAACTACTCTTGGAGATCAAAGATAAAGACTTGGTTAGGTGGCTGCCTAGGATGAAATCAGGGTCAAACAAGAGGATCAAAGACAAATATTGCCTCTTCCACAAAGACCACGGTCATACCACCTCTTATTGCTTCGATCTCAATTGAGACCCTTATTCAAAAAGGGTACTTGAAAGAATTCGTGAGAAATAAAGGAGATAAGAAAGACCATGACCGTGATAATCAAGATTTTCCATATAGAGAAATAAGAACCATCTTTGGAGGCCCGACTATTGAAAAAGAGCCCAAGCCCTAGAAAGGAACATGTTAGTCACTGAGGTATTGGCCAAGGCGTCAACACATTGATTAAACTCATCTAAAAGGCTATACTCTACCTACGATGATGTCAAGCAACTTAGATTTCATTTAAGCAATTTTATTTATTGCAGTTTTCATTTCCAATAAAGTTTTTTTATTGTAAGAAGTTTGACAAAAAAATGAATAAGATTGTACTTTTTTGATGGTTGTCGAAACCAGCAAAAATAATATACTCACTTCCTAAGATTAACTTATAGCAGTGGTAAGCAAGGTCGATTCCACAGGGACTGGAGAATTAACTTATTGTTATTGACTAATAAAAAAGGGGGGTTTTTGAGATTTCTAAACTAAGACAACTAAGAATATTTAAAATATAAAGATTGATATGAGAGAAATTCCAACTAGAGGTATCATCTCCTTTATGGTTTGTTCGATTCGATCATAGACAAAAACATACATTCAAATTCTTTTCTAGATTGACATGAGTCATTAAAGCCTAATTAGCAACTTTTATGTTCTTCCTTAATTTTTCGATAGTCAAGATACGATCTAATGACTAATTCCCTAATTGATAGACAACCCTAAAATACGATAATAGGATTTAACCTTTCAAAAGCATTAAGAAAAGAAGAACTATCAATCCTAGCCAATAACCACAGTACAACCGATTTATTTAGACTAGATCAAGATTTCTCACAATATGAATCAAATAGATTCCTAAATTAATTCATACCATTCGTCACTTAGATTAGAACGATTCAAACAATTACGGATTCAAATGTTCTAATTGACTAATTATCAAAATAATACCTGGGCAAAGGATCCTATTTGACAAACATCAATTCAACAATAGAGAAGTAAATAGATCATCAAGAATAGAAAAAAGATTGAAATCTAAATTAATGAATAGGTCTCACGAATTCAAACAAACCAAACGTCGAATCAATCTCTAGTTAGAAGGATGAAATTAGCTAGACATGGCTTGAAAAACACTAAGCAAAAGTCTAAAGTCAGAAAAAGAAGAAGAATACCTAAAAAAAATCTAAACTAAATATATATATGAAAAAATCGCACTGCTGCCGCTGCGGTGGAAAGATAACAAAAAAAACCATGATTTTGCGAATCTGTCGCTGCAGCGGTGGCACGTGGGCGCCGCGGTGCCCATTCTCGGGAAATTTAGCTTAAAAACTGTGATCAGACTCACCGCCGCGGCGGTGAGCTCTTGGGCGCTGAGGCGGTGGGCCAATTTTTCAACATATGTTGTTTTTCATCATTTTTCATCTCGTTTTGCCTCGTACGACTTGGATTCACCTGAAATAGAGAAAACAAGTGAATTTATACTAGAAACTCTATGGAAAAAGCAATAAATGGGGATTTAAACATGAAAGAACAATGATAAAAATCAACATATCAAATACCCCCAAACTTGAATAATTGCTAGTCCCTTAGCAAATTTTAGAATTAAGCACAAATTATGACTCCGGCCTCAGGTAAATGAATCATGCTAAACTAAAAAAATTTAAAACAACCAAACTTGTTAACAAAAAAGACGAAGATATTCAAAGCTTCAAACAAAATTCCAAGTGTGTGTGTGAGACCCAACCTTGCTCAATTAAAAAAAATATTTTTGCTTGCAAATCATTGAGATCCAATGTTTCACTATTCTTAACAAGAGTTAAATCTCGAACTAACCTCCTAAAATCAAAGTTAAAGGGAATGGATTACCCTCACGGGATAGTCGCTCTAAATGCTCAAGTGTCTAAAGGGTCATTTGCTTTCACTCAAGTCGGTGCATGGAAAACGATTTACCATAGACTTGCAAATATATCAAATTTAAACCGGTTTAAGTAAGAATTCGGAAACATGAATCCAAGGGTCTTTAAAGGTTGTAATGGGGCTTAGGTGAAAAGTGAAGAGATGATTTACTAAATTAGCGGAATTTTATTTAGTAAACTTATTAACATTTAATAACGGATCTATTAACATCATGCAATTTGTGATAAAAACATGTAGATTCATGCTTAATTTCGAAAATTAAAACCGGAACTTACATTGAGTAAAATATGGAGAATCGGTTGGAGGTTTCTTTACAGCATCAAATCCTCAGCAACACCGGATCTTCTATGCTATATCCCGATCGAAAGCAAAACCGACTTGTGGGAATCGAACCGGAAGAACAAAAGAAGAAGAAATTTCTTCTAAATTTTCCCTAAGGAAAATCGGCAATTGGGCAAAAACTTGAGAGAGAATTTTCACTTTTCTAATTAAAGTGAGGAGTATATAAAATATGAATCCCAATGGTCATATTTATAAGAAAATATGGTATCCTAATCTAATTAGAATTCCTTATTTTCTAATTATTAAATTATAGAAAAGATAATAATAAAAAACATAAAAATATATGATAAATTCATCTTCAGCCAACGCATGCGTCATGATCAAAATTGATAAATATATATTCTCATATATATATATATCAACATTTATCTTTAGAATTGCATAGTGGATACGCACGCTCAGCGAAGAAATAATATTCATATATATATTTTTTTATTTAATTTTCTTTATTTAATAATTATGTATTTAAAATTAGAAAAATTCAAATAATAATTTCTAATTTAAATACATTTAGCCAAGACTAATATAATTAATTACTATTGAATCTCATCCAATTAATTAATTATTTTGGGCCAAACCAATTTGTTTCTTAAACCAATTGTATTTAATTCTCTCTAATATTTATTATTAAATTAAATAAACTCATTATTTAATCAATAATATTAATTATTAATTTCCATTTAAATAAACTCATTATTTAAATAATTAATAATATTAACATTAATTCCGTTTAAATAATTTATTTATTTAAACAATTAATTTTGCCTTATAATATTATAATTGATATGTTATATTAATTTCCATTTAAATAAACTTTTTATTTAAACAATTAATTTTGTATCAATATTAATAATATCAATATTAATTTTCATTTAAATAATCTCATTATTCAAATAATTAATATTGCCTACTTTTAAGTAAAATCAATGACTTAAATTATTTGTTCTTCCTAAGTTAAATTAATAACTTAGTTTTGCTACAACGATATTTGGGCTAGCATAGGGACCCGATGGACCTATAGATCATGGGCTTAATAATTAGTCAATTAAGTGATTAACTCATAATCAGTTAATTACTTATTATCTAACTATGAATAATTCCACTATAGATTCATAGCTGAACTCCCCTCACTATAGATGAGTTATGTCCATTTAGTTTATCTTTATTTATATCTGTGATATAATCCTTCACGTGGAACCCTCATAATTACAGGCGGATAAATTTACCGTTTTGCCCCTGTAATTACCGCTTTATCCTTGTGTTCCGGTGATTCTCCAATGAACATTATCTTTAGTCGAACTAGAGATAATATACTTCGTGATCAATAGAAGTCGTGGCGCCACTTGTTCATGTCTCGAATCAGGACATCAAGGGAGTTTCCTAAAGTTCCTAAAATATTTAGGTATCGCACCGATACCGTTAATTTATAGGAAAGTTATGAATTCCATCTCGTGAAAATGAGTTCCCACTACTTATCTAGTCATGTTCCCAAAACGAAGTGTATTGAGCGTTCTTACAGACGCTTCTCAACCATGTGAATCAAATAACATAACTCCACAAATAGGAGTCCGCATTTCACTCAGGATTGAGATCTATCACGGTTGATAAACTTAGTTTGATATTCGATCATTTCTCGTAAACCGGTACTAATGAGAAATTTGATCGAACATCGTGGTCCTGTCTTATACAATCAACATTGCATATGATACTTCCATTTCATGTCTCCCACATGAATGATCAGGATTAGATCATTTGTCTATAAACAAAATGCGAAGCTATCAACAGTGTTACCAGGATAAGGTTCCCAAACGTTATCCATTTACTGTAGACACTTTTAAGTTACTCATCTCGACTTTAATCCTCTTGTATGACTCACATACTAAGTCGTGATTTCATAAGAGTAACTTAGGGTTTACTATTTGAATGTTTTGATATTTATATATTTCCATATATTCCTAATATCGTCAATTGAACCAATCTAGATTATATAAAGAACTTATGTTTATTTATTTAATTTATTCGAAATAAATTATTATAATTAAATAATTACAAGTTCTAGGACACCATTCCTAACAAAAAGGTGGATGGAAGACATTTAGGCTTAAAAATTGAGAGATTACTACAAGTAATTTCAAAACAAATCAATCTAACTCAAATTTTTCTTTGAAGAACAACCTCAAAATCAAGACTAAATTGCTTCAAACTTTTATTTTCACCTCTTTTTCTTTCTTTCGACTTTCTTTCTAGATTTTTAATGTCAACTTTTTCTTGCACTTTTCTTTTTCCACAATTTTTTTTCTCTTCTTTTTTTCTTTCAAATAACAACACAATTTCATCAATCTATCAATCTTTTTCAACGAGACATAAATCTTTCTAAACTCATAGAATCTCTCAATTGGGTGAAAAAGGAGACAAAAGAATGGAAATGTGTTATTCCTTATGTGGCTAAACATGAAAGAAAAAGCCAAGGCTCTAAGTTGGATTTCTAAGAAAATTAAGTTTGGCGGGCCTTTAGAAAGCTAAAATTGGTTCCCCTAATTTGCCCTTATAGACTTCAAGCACCCAAAATCAAACAAAAACAGTTTCAAAATGCAGAACAATGCAAGTTCTAGAATTGCTAACCATGTACGACATCCACTCAATGAAGAAAAGAGAGCATGAAATATGAAGTAGATGCTCTAAGGCTCTAAAACTCACAAACTGGCTAAATGTAACCCAACCCAATTACTTCTCAATTAGTTAGAAAGCCGAGAAATCACCCAAGTCATAGCAAGTGAAACTAAAACAAGGAAAAAAAACTATTGAATCTCAAATGTGAAGTTAAAGTAAGGTTGAGTGTGCATAAGTGCGGGATTAAGTGTGAAACAGAGACCATCAAAGTATTAAGGGTGAACAATCCTAAGAGTTAGACAATCCCTAAAGTTTTGCATGATCGAATAAAGGTGTCATCATTGGCCATCATCGTTAAAATTTCTCTCCTTTAAAGAAAAAAAACAACTAACCAAACAAAACAAAGCAAAAAGCAAAGAAAGAAAAATAAAACCTAAACTAAACGAAAAAAGGAGGCTAAAAGTGATAAACCAAATCGAGCCATCTACCCCCAAACTTAGAATGCGCATTGCCATCAAGGAGCAAAAACAAAATAAAACGGAGGGGGAGAATATGAACTTCCCTGAAGGATCAATCGTCGACGTCTTCCTCGTGCGAGATGTCATCCGTTCACGAGGAAGAGGCACCTTGGCCACTATGGTTAGGTGGAGTAGGAAAAGGCACACGATCCGCCCCTAGTCTATTGGCGATGATTCCCAATTGTTGGGAATTGGCGAGATGGTATTGGTAGCGATACTCCCTATCCATTTGATATTCTAGATGGAACGGGGTAAAAGAATCAGAGATGGTTTCGAGATGATCCGGTAAGGAGGGCCTAGTAGTGACGGGGCGTGGTGGTTTGACTGGTGGGGGTACGGAAAAATCGGTTTCCTTAAAATTGAATAGGCTCCGAGTGTCTAAGAGGTTGGCCGGTTGTTGGATTTCTTCCATTTGCGCCCATGTGACCCCAACATTCCTACAAAGAGCGGTGAGGAGTGAAGGGAATCCTAGGCCACCTATGGTTTTTCGAGCAATGTCTAAGATGCGGGATTGGATGTGTATACCAACATTGATCGATTTTCCTGACATTATAGCAAAAAGAAGTTTGGCTTTATCGGTGTTAATCGTGCTATAATGACCGACAGGGCAAAATTTATGTCCAATGACTTTATAGACAACTTTGGCCTCTTTGGACATAGATTTTGTCTCGAAACATGTAGGAAGGCCCGTGGCGGTTTTAGACCAAGCGACACCAGGTGGAGTTACGAAACGAATAATCTTCTCATGGCCTCTATCGGGTACGTATTGGGAAAACTCATCATTATCTATGTTTGGAAGGTGGTAGTAACGGTTGATGGTGTTCCTATCAAATGGCACCATTTTGCCTCTAACGAATGCCCGATACCCATCGTGTTCTAAAGCATTGGCGTAAAATTCTCGAACTATGGGAACAACACTAGGTTCGGGTTGAGCTAGAAAGGCGGACCATCTGATATGTTGATTTTTATCATTGTTCTTTCATGTTTAAATCCCCATTTATTGCTTTTTCCATAAAGTTTTTAGTATGAATTCACTTGTTTTCTCTATTTCAGGTGAATGAAAATCTCGAAGAGATAAATCGTTCAACTTCATTATTCGATCTTCTTCAACTTCGAGGAATTGCATATAAACATCTGGCCATAATCCCAATTCTTGTAGAATTTCTGCCTTTTCAAAATACATAAATCAAAAACAAAATTACAGTGATGTATTTATTTGATCTTTAAACAAGGTTTTCTTATTTTTATTCGATTTCTTTTTTGTCTTTATTTTACGTTAAATTTTTCTGTTATCACTATCGTCATTGAAAATTCAATTACCAAGAGTAGTACACTAGAGATCAACTTTTTGATGAATATGGAAATGGGTTTTGAGAAAATGTTGAACGCCAGAGGCCGTTGACCAAAGAAACGAGCGTTGACTAGATTTAGAGAATGTGAGAGAGCCATTAGAGACGGCGGTGACAATCGAGAAGATTGCGTCGATTAAAAGGTATGATTTTCAGATTTTGGGATGAAAGTGGAGTTTAATTTTGGAGGCTTTTGTTTGATTTTTATATATATTTTTCTCCAAGACAATAGTTGAATTGAAATGTAAAATGCATATTTGTTTTGGTGATCAAGATATTTCATTTTAGGTTTTCTGTTTTACTATTAAATTTATTGTATGTTCCAATTCAATTGATGGATTTTTTTATAAGAGTGACATTTAAATGTTCACCTCACGTTAGTTTTTGGTAGAGTGTTTAAGAATTTAGAGAATAGTTAGTTTATTTTAGAATTTTAATTTTATTTTTATGTTTATTATTTTATATACGAATCATGTAATGACACGTGTATTGACTTTTCTTATATAATAAAACTTTAGCCTCAACACTATTATGTTAAGACTTTCCATTTTCCCATTTCATTTTCCTTTTCCTTTTCTTTTTTTTTGTCATAGTCTATTGTGTTTTTAGAAATGTATGTACTAAATTAATTAACACAAATGAATTCCACGGTAAAATATATGTCATATAGAGTGGCAGGAATAATATTAAAGTTTAGATACTTTGTTTGTTTGTTATATGGTAGAGTTTAATCTACTTTAAATATAATATATATGATTGAAATTCGTTATTCTAAATTTTTAGAGCTTAATAAAGTTTACCATATTTGAAGGACTAAATAAATCATTAAATTCATTATATATATGTTAAATTTGGGCCACACCGTTTTACATATGTTATGTAGCCAACGACCATGTATCATTTTTGAATTCTTATAACAATAGCATAAATACACATTGGTTTTGGAAATAACTTTTCTCAGTAAAATTGTGAATTATGTGATCATCAATAGTTCATTTGGAACTTGGAAGTGAAGGGCGAGTGAACGAATGGTCGGTAACTTTTCATCCATCCCCGACTCTGTTCATGTTTATGTATTTAATTTTAAAAATTAAATCAATAATTTTCCTGCTCTCATTGCATTGTTTTAGAACAATTATGGATTCTAATAGATCTTTAGTTTAGTGAATTTTGATTATGTTATGGTTTCATTGATTTTTGTTGTTGATGTTTCAGAATAAAAGATAGATTCTTGAAAAGGTTGATGAGTTACATAGGGGTGGAAGGTGTGATTATCACAGAAAACAATCGGCGATCAGGACGACACGACCTGTCGCTTGGATTTGTCGAGGTTTTGGGCTATAATGTCAAATAATCAATAAGGTATGTAGCTAGCAAAATTAAAATTAATATGAATCACTCGACACTCTTGGTCTTTTCATTCTATTTTATTTTGCTATTGTGTGTGTTTTGATATTAGGAAACAAATATTTATTAGTTACGATTTTTGGATTTACTATTTTTTAGTAAAGATTTTTTTTTTAAAAAAATGATTGGAAGAGGAAACTAAGTGATTTATTTTCATGGGTTTAACTTTTTAAGTTTGGCCTCAAAGTAAATTTTGGGGTAATTTTTCTGTATCTTTACCAATTCGTTTAAGCATTTTTGTTTTAGGGTTTTAAGTTTATTTGGGATTTAGCCTGTAATCAAGAAATATAATAGATTATATTTCTATATCATTGAATTATATTTTATGCTCATATTTAAATATACTATCATATATGTTTCTTTCTAATAGTAAAATCATGTGCGTAGCACGTTAAATTTAACTAGTATTTATAAATATACAATCACTTAAATTTTTTGTAAATGTAACAATTTTTATTATATTAATCGGTGATTAATGTGTGAATATAAACTTAGTGTAGAAATATTTTTTAGACACACATTTTTGTCCGGTAATATTTAAAATTAACAAAATTTACATATTTCGAAAAAAAAAATTGATTTTGGTTTGAAATGTGGTGTTTTCTTTGACATGATTTGTTTAATTTGGATTTGAAAATAAAAATTTAAATTTAAATTAGCATTTTTAAAATTGATTTGAATTGAAATTTAATTTAAAAAGATTTGGAAAATAATTTTTAAATGAGAATCAATTTAAACATGGAGAAGATGTGTAAGAAAATTATTAGATATTTTTTATAATTATGGGAAAGAATAAAAGATTTTATTTTATTTTGATTTTCATTAATTGAATTTTCCTTGTTTGTTTTTCCCTCTTGGCTATAAAAAGGACCCTCCTACAACCCTAAAACACACAATATTCACAAGAGTAAAAACTTTGAAGTTTTCTCTACATCTCTCCTTTTCACGGTCATAACCTTTCTCTCCTTGCTTTCTAAAAAACCCAAAATCATTCACAAGAGTCTCCCTCCCTTCATCATTTTTTGCCCTCCTCATCATCTTCTTGATTCGCTCATTGGAACTCGGGGCTACACTTTTGTAAGGTTCTATCGAACCAAGGTAAAATCTTTTTCAATTAAAAATGTAGTCATTCATATGTTGCTGTTTTGTTTTATTTGATTTCGTGATTTTTGTATACTGATTTAGATTTTTTTGAAATTTTTATTCGAAAATATACTTAAATACGAACAAAATAATTAATCAATTTAGATTTGTATTTTAAAAGTTTTGATTTTTTGAAGTTTGATGTTCATATAAATTCACTGTTACGAAAATTTCTGAACACTTACTATTACTTGATTTTTCGACACTGATTCTTTGAAATTAAATATTTATGGTTATTTTTCTATAAAACTAGACTCGTAAATAAATATTTAGAAACAAGAATCACCCCATTTCGATAAGTATTAAAAAAGATATGATTTTTTAAAGTTTGTGTAAATTCTGCAGAAATTTATATACAAAACCGTGGCTGAAAACTTTTGACATGAAAATCTGATTTTTTCTTACAAAGTGTGTGTACTTTTCGATATTAGAAATCAATCTTGGATGAACCTAGAATATTTAGAAGAAAGAATCAAGTAAAAATATATTTTTGTTAGAAAATTATGAATTTCTAAAGTTAAGGTGTTATATTTGGGATGATTGTGCTGAATTTATTTGTTTGCCATATTTGTGAATTTGATTGCCATATTTTATGTTTTCTATTTATTGTCCCCAAATTAAGGTAAATCTTGAATTGATTTGTTAATATTATACTGATGTATATTGGATTTTCAAAAAAAGAAAGAAGTTTGAATTTATTAGGATACTAATTTTCCAACTTCCTAAAAAAAACATAATTTGATTAAATTACCAAATTTTTGAATATAAAATGGAATTAATTAGGATACTAATTTTCCAAAACATAAAAATTAAAAATTTAAATATATTGGAATTAATTAGGATACTAATTTTCCAAAGCATAAAACTTAACAATTTAAATATAGTAATTGGAATTAATTAGGATACTAATTTTCTAAAATATAAAAATTAACAATTTAAACATAGAAATTGGAATTAATTAGGATACTAATTTTCCAAATCATAAATATTAAAAATTGAAATTGTAAATATTAATAAGAATTTACTAGGTATAAACCTACCAACTTTCTAAAAATACAAAGATTAATAATATAAGCCTTAAATAAAAATTAAAATTATTCGGATAATAATCGTCCATTTATACCATAAATAAAAAATGTGTCAAAATAAAACCTAGGGGCCAAAAGTAAAACTTACCTTAAACCTAATTTTGAGCTAAAAGTTAAATAATAACAAAGATAAAAAATTCATAATTAATTAAAAAAATCATTTTTAAAACTTAAACATAAAAAACAAACCAACAAATCGTTTTTGAAAACTCCGACGACGGAATATAGGGGCGTTGGAATACCATGCTCCTAAACATTCTTGAAGTGAGGAATTTTTTCTCGAAATACTGAGTTGAAATTCCCGACAATATTTTTTTCTAATGGCTTTACGCCACTCATACTTATTTAATCATGCCTTATTACTAAAGTATTGATTAATAAAACATGAGACATTTAAAAATAACCAAAAAAATAATTTTTGTTTTATAGATAAAGGCTTTCTTCAATAATACACCAAAACAAAATAAAAAAACAACAATCGTTTTAAAACGAACATAATAGGGTGCTAATACCTTCCCTATGTGTGAATGAACTCCCGAACCCATTATCGAAAGTTAGTAGACCATCCTTAGTTAATGACTAGGTGACTAATCACACCTGAATTAGAAAACCAATGATTAGTGGCGACTCCCTTTTATTTTTCGCGTCGCGTTTTTACGTAGCGACATATTTAATTCAATGTTTATCAGTGATCCATCTTATCAAATTTTGCTATTTACAAATATTTTTAAAAGGAGATACTTTAACAAATATTACATTAATATTGCTAGATTTGCAACTGCCTAAATTTTTTATTTAAAAAAGCGTAAAATGCAAAAAAATGACTCTTGCACTTTTACCCAATTTTAAATATGACACATGCACTATATTTTTTTCAAAATACACCCCTGCACTTACCAAGAAGCCATCATTTATTAAAAAACCATCAATAATATACACACACACACACACACACATATATAGTGATAAACCACATGCTTCACATGTGTATTAAAGTTAAATGAAAACATTTATTTGTTATGTCGCTACGTACCCGCGACGTGGAGAAGTAAAAGAGTCGCCACTAATCATTGGTTTTTTTAAGGATATGTGTGATTAGTCACCTAGGAATTTTATTAAGGATAGTCTACTAACTTTTGAAATGGGTTTGGATTTATTCACACATAGGGAAGGTACTAGCACCCTATTATGTTCGTTTTGAAAACGATTATTGTTATTTATCTTTAATATTTTATGTTAAAGCCTTTAGTTTTTTAACACACAATACGTTTTTTAATTTTATTTTTAAATGTCTCATTATTTATTGATTAATACCTTAAACGTTAGAAGGCTTAATCAAATTAGTATGAGTGGCGTAAAAAGCCATTAGGATTTTTTTTTATTTGAGTTCAATTTCGGCATCCCTTAATTAAACTTTTATTCCTCAAGAAATAATAGGATATCAGCATCCTGAAAACTCCTAAAAACTCCATCGTCGGTATTTTGAAAATAATCTTTAAAAAATTTTAAATTTAAGAATTGTTTTGTATTTTATGGAGAATATTATTTGCTTTTAGAAAATATTTTTATCAAAATTGGAAATGGAATTCTTACTAAGGTTAGAGGTTTTCTTTAATTTTTAGTTTTTATTATTGCGGAAAATTTATTTAGTTAAATGTGAAGTTTATTAATATTTTTAAATCTTATTGGTCTAAAATAAGGATATATATCTTGTTTTTAAAATAGTAATATTTGTTTAAAAAAAAGAGCTTTTGAAGATTGAAAAATTAGCATCCTAAAATTTTTATTCTCCTTTTGATTCCACTTTAATTGAACATTTTTAGGGGAAAATTAGCATCCTAAAATTTCCCAACTTCTTGTTATTTTAAAAGTTTTAAATAAAAAATTAGTATAATATTTTAGAGGATTGACTTAAAATATGGTGTTGGTTTTAAGTATGAGGAACTTTAAAAAAACATAAATGTGATTAAATTAAAATTGAACATAACAAAAATCAAAGTAAATAAATTAAATTAAATTAAGGCTTAAACTAATTAAGACAAAATAATATATCCTATCATAAAAAAAAAATTAAAGAGAAAAATAAATAATATGATATATGCGAAAATATGGCATGATAATATATATTAAATTATTAAGAGAAAATGTTGTTGATACTTGATATGTAAGATCTTTAAACAAATAAAAAAATTGTCTTTCCCAGAGTTTGAACCTAGTCCCAAGACAAGGAAAGAGACCAAGCAGCAACTAGGCTATCATCGAACTTAAATATTTATTAACAAATTAAATTTAAAATCTAAGTTGCAGCGTTAAATCAAAAAAACTAAAAATAGAAATATGAACCTCGGGGGAATCGAACCACAGACATGGGAAATGAATATTTTTAGCAAGTTCCACTAAGCCAACACAATATACTAGGGTGAAACCGGTTCGGTCCGGTTCGATTTTTTAATGAAATTGTGAAAATCGGACCGGTTCGGTTTTTAAGAAATGGGAACAGAACCGAATCAACCATATAGGCTAACCGGTCTGATTCGTTCCGGTTAAATCCGGTTTGGTTTTTTCGGTTTCCGGTTTTTTAAGAATTGGTTGGATTATATCAGACTGGCCTGGACTACTTGATTGGGTGTAATGGAATGGATTGGGCTGGGCTGGGCCCATTCTTCTCATGTTATTAAGCAATAATTTAAATGGAAAGAAAAAATGTCATGCATAGGGTTTGATCCTGTGTCTGGGTGGTGGTAGCAAGTTGGCCAACTGATCCAAGCCATCAGGTTTGTTCATTATATCGATTACTTAAATGATATACGTTTCCGGTTTCCTGTTTATTAAAACCCAAAACCGAACCGATTTTTACGGTTCGGTTCGATTTTCGGTTTCTAATCAGAAAAACCAAACGGTTCGGTTTTTACGGTTCGATTTCCGGTTTTTTCGATTTTCCGGTTTAAATTTTCACCCCTACAATATACAATAGTTGGTTGCACAAATTAAAATATAAACAATACCTCACACTGAAGCAGAAAACAGATTTTAAAATAGACGAATTTGCTTCTTCTTCTCCCTTCTTTTTTCCAGAAAAAAAAAAAACAGAACCTCCGAAACTAAACCTATACCAGCTATTTTGGGACCATTTCTTTAACATAGACTCATGCCCAAAGAGAAACGTAAAAATGGGTAAACTTCCGGCGATTTTGGGTGTTGTATTCTGGCGATTTTAGTGTGAAGTGATGAGTTTTTTTTTTGAAATGGTATATAAAAAAACAGATTATCCTCACTTCTTAGAGGAAAACTTCTTGGAAAAACGTGGGAGGGAGAGGGTTTTTGACATTTCTTACCATGAATACTCGTAATTTTCTCTTTTCTCTTCTTCCAAGCATTATTTATAGATGGAGAAAAACCATTGCTCCAAGTTATCAAGTATGAGGAGCAATCCAATTGTCAAATGAAGCAGTTGAGTTTGAGGGAGGATAAGTTGTGTTTTTCAAACTTAGTGAGCTGAAAATGAGGGTATGGGATCAAAGAGAAGAAGAAGAAGAAGAAGAAGCGGCCATGGATATGGGAGGAAGATTTTCTGAGAGATTTGGTAGGCTGAAAATGAGGGGATGGGTTTAAGAAGAAGATGAAGAAAAAAAACGTCTTGCAGGGGAGAAGATCTTGGGATTTGTTTGTCTTCCTTTTTTTTCTTTTTCTTTTTCTCCTGGTCCACCAAAAATAGTTCTTATGTCACCACCTAAGGATTTTTGACCACCTCGGTCTTGGTCTTTTAGTTCGGGTCTAGCTTCACGTTGTCCTTCTTCCCTCCTCATCACAAACTCCTTGGATTAAAGTTTCAATTTCCTCCTTTAGGTCAAAACAGTCGGAGGTGGTGTAACCATGATCCTTGTGGAAAAGACAATACCTATCTTTATTTCTCTTGTTAGATCTCACCTTCATCCTTAACGGCCACCTAACCAAGTTCTTATCTTGGATTTTCATGAGTAGCTGCTCTACTGGTATGGTGGTAGGGGTGTACTTCTTGAACTTACTATAAGGAAGACTTTGTTTATCAAGTCGATCTTCTGTCTTCCTTTTCTTATCATCCCCAAGACGATCATACTTCCGGGTAGTATCTTATGTTCGTTCTTTTCTCTTATGTTCTGAATGCTTGCTACTACCCCCTTTCTCTGGAGCTCTTCTTGCACTAAGCAACTCTCCGGCACTCATGTACTTTTGTGCTCTTGCGATAAGCTCTGTATATGTAGCGGGAGTCTTTTTCCCCTTAGAGCTATGTCGTCGCTGTAACCTTCAACTTTCAACGCTTCACTTTTAAATCTCACCACAGAGTCTCGAAGACTTTCTCCTGATTTCTGACGCACAGTCAAAAGGTGAGTGGCCGGTTTTTTATGATCTCTTCTTCCGAGGAATTGAGTTACAAAAGATCGAGTAAGATCTTTAAATGAAGAGATAGACTTTGGCTTGAGCTGCCTATACCACCATCGTGCAGACCCCCCCCTAATATAAGAGGGAATGCTCTGTACTTGATAGCATCTTGGACTCCCTGGAGCTCCATCCAGGTCCGAAATGTATCAACATGCTCGACCGGATCCTTTGATCCACATAAGTTGCCATAGTTGTCATTTTAAACTTAGTAGAAAGTTCTACCTCTATGATGTCATCTGTGAATGGTGGTTCGATTTGCTCGAGAAGATCTTCTAACACAAGAGGAGTCTTTCCTCGATACTCTTTCTTCATATAACCAAGCTCGTCTTAGAGCTTTTTTTAGCTCTGGTGCCCAAGGCTGTGAACTTTCAGCAGTAGACTTTGCTATACTAGCTTGTGCTTTTCTTTTTTCATTGAGCACTTCTCTAAGATCAGACCTTGCTTTCATATTTGGATGCCTCTTGGGAGAAGACTTATTGGAAGAAGGGGAATTGTCTCAAGTATGTAATCTCGACTTCCCCTTCGAACCACCCTTCTTATGATTTCGTGACTCTGCAACACCTTCTATAGGCTCTTTTTCTTTTACTTTCTTTGATCGTTGATCATAGTTGTCAGTGAGGGCTCGGTGATCTGTCCTGATTTACAACTAGAACTTGCTCTTCCAAGACATCTACCCTTCTGTCTGGCACGAGTGCAACCCTTACCAATTCTGGATTTTCATCTTCTTGTTGTCATCGTTCTCTATTAGTACGAGTTTGATATCTCGTTATTACGAGGGTTACGGTTTTCACCGTCATTTACATCATCACAGTGCTGACTTCTCTGACTCATCCTTTTTGGTAGAGCATTTAGTTATATACTTTTTCCCACAGACGACGCCAAATGTTGTTGCATGAAATGGGTGAGCTTCCACATAGGCAACGAACTTAATATAGGGACGAGTCGGAGGTAGTGCGCTTCTTTGACGGCGTGCTACGTAGGTACCTGGACAGGAAAGGAAAAGTGCATCGGTGTGGTGCGGCCTAACACCCTCCGATGCTGTGACGACCCGACCCAAAATAACCAATAAATAAATAATTACTCATTTGAAACATAATTAAAACAGAGTTAAACCAAATAGTAATGGAAGCGTTTATTTATAAACCAAAAGATATTCAAAATAAAACATTTATTTTGGCGCCATTTTAAATGTTTAAAACAAATAAGATAAGTAAAAATGAAATTCCATAAAAACAAAGACTAACAAAAAGTCAATAAAATAAAATATTCAAAAAGGAAATGAAATAAATAAATAACAAGTCCTAAGGGCTCTCAGTGTAGCGCCATCCTCGTTAATTGCCATGGTTTCCATTATTATCAATATTACCTGCAAAATAAAAGTTTGCAGGGCATTCGAATACCGTGAGTTTTTAGCTCAGTAGATTAAATCCATACTTAAATAAGTAAATCAAATACAAAACACCTCATAAAAATGGTTTATGGATACAAGTCCATTACCACAATTTAGATAATATTTAGTAGGTACATAGCCTACAACATCTTACTAAATAATAACATAGCTCAGCTCTTCCACAGTGTAGGTACTTAGCCTATGTCGTCTCTTTGTCATCATCAAACTTACATGGCATGTTATGCGCTTGAAAATATGATCATGATGCCTTATAACCCACCATAATACGTGCCATAACATCCATTATTAAATTTCTATTAAATTTGTATATATGTATCATAGTGGGGTATAGGGCCACTCATGATACGAGTCATACTATACGCTTGAAAATATGATCATAGTGGGGTATAAGGCCACTCATGATACGTGTCATAGTATACGCTCTACAAATTTAATATATGTTAATTATTAGGTTAAAACAAGTTGTCAAAACCTAAAGGCTCTAACTAAACTTCTTATCAGATAACCAAACACAAATAATAATAAAATAATATTCGGAAGTTACAATAATCACATCTTAACGCACAATAATGAAATAGCAACCAAGAATAAATATTTATAACCACTCAACAATCAAATTACAAATAACTAAAAGGAAAGGAATTACACAATCAGGTCACAGCAAGAAAATCATTAAGTTATTATTTAATTTTATAAATTAACTATGTTATCATCTAATAAACGGCTCTAAAAGTTATCCTAAACATTAGTAAATCATTTAAAACTAATTATTAAATAGTTTTTAATTATTAGTATTTAATTAATTAAAACATCAAATTTTTATTAATAAACATTCAATCATCAATTTTATAATATTTAATGTTTATAAGTTTAATTTTATTAATAACATCAAATTGACCAAATAATAATAATAATACAATAATTCAATCGTTAAGCCCATCTTAGAAAAATATCAAATTTAATATTGGTTTATTGTAGTTAAATACTCTATAAGCTCTAATTTCTATTAAATCTAATTAACGATTGTAAATTAAATAATTACAATATTTATAAACCAAACGAGCTCATAATAATATTTAAAATAATTGATTGCATCACCCAAAAATATCCTAAGTATCACACAATACACAAACAAACACAATAAATTCAATTTTACTTCTAAGTAGGAATTAACCTACCTTATCCGCAAATTGAGCAAGCAAACGAACTCGAAAACACGCTAAATAAAATCCTAGAGGTGCCCCAAACCTGTATTGACATTAATTTAAATTCAATTTTATGAAAACCGGAAGAACGGGACGAAAACTGACTCGATTAGGCCCTAATTAGACCCTGAACCGGTCTGGACCAGCTGAACCGGTCTAATTGGACCAGTCCAGCCGGTCTAGTCGGACCGATCTTCTTCCCAGCACCAGCGGCCATGGAGAAAACGCACAGCGTGCGTTTTCTTCATGCTGAATATTTTTTTTTAAACTTAAATAACATCAATCTTACCTTCACGAATCTGCCCCAACACTCGCCTCGAAACCACGCGCGAAGAACACGACGAAACAACGACCCAAACCAGAGCAATCCTAGATGAAAAATCCCAGATTTTGGCGAGGAAGAAAAGCAGTCTGGCGAGGGTCTTATTGTAACGAAAAATCAACGAAAACTCATCCAATTAGCGCGTAATTCACTCGAGTACAAAAACTAATCAACGAATAATAAGATTAACGTAAATACCAAATGATTCGGTATTGAACAGGATCAAAATCCTCTCGAATTTCCAATGAGTTTCCAAGCTCGAATCTGACATTGAACGGCAGCCCAAAAGTCAAGGATCAATTCAGATTTAACAGAAAGAAAGAACGATTGATAAAAATTCGATAATTACCTTGCGAGAAATCAAAACGGAACTACGGCTTGAGGAGAAGCGGCTGGTCGAGAGGAGTTCACGTAGAAAAGAAATAGTAAACTAGGGTTGGTGTCAAAATATAAGTTGATTAATTACGATAATGTCCGTGGAAGTAATAATAAAAGTTAGGGACGTAAACGGTATTCAGGCCATAACTTTTTATTCGGGACTCGGAATTGAGCGTAGTCAATTGCATTGGACTCGTAACGACGTGACGGTTCAGGAAAACTAAAGATAACGCTATTTAGATCAAAATTGGTGTAAAGACTAAAATGCCCTTGAGTGAAAATCCGGGTTGTTACAGATGCTAAAGTCAGAGCAAGCAGAGCTAGTGTGCAAGAGAGAATAATAGTAGAAATTAGTTACCTAATGAATGAATTTCTTCTCCTATTTATAGGAGATTAGGTTGATGACATCATCGTGCCACGTGTCGGGTCAGGATGTGCTTCTTCTCAATTACGTATCGCTTGCGGGTTGCCCCACGTGTCGTTTCCCAAGTGGATACTTGTATTCATTCTTAAGTATGTAGGTCTATGTCAGAGACTGCGTAGCCAGGTCTTTTCAGGTGCGTAGACTTTATGATTAGGTACCGCGGTCAGACCTGGTGCCCAAGTACCGAGGTCAAACCAGGTGCCTAAATACCACGGTAGACCAAGTGCCTAAGTACCACGGTCAGACCAGGTGCCCTAGTACTGGGGTCAGACGAGGTGCGTAGACAAATCTTGTCAAGTTATAAAATTCCACGTGTAATCCAAGTTCACCCCACAACATTTTTGATGGTTTTAAAGTTTAAAGTATCTACATAATAGAACTCGAATTAAAGTTTTTTATGCCATTCGAATCACCAAATTCGAAGTGTAAAAAAAACTGAGAGCAAAAGAAATTTGAGGGAAATTTTTGTATTTTTGCAAAATGGGGACAACATTTTCTAGAACTTGTCTTTTTTAACCATTTTTAGCTCACTGGGGATCATAAAACTTAGATCTAATGGTCCAAATTTTTCCCACACTTAACACGAGTTTAAGATATTCTTAAACCTTTTTACCCACCAAACCTATAAAACCACCATTCCTTCATTTTGAACAAAAAGTTTACTGCCATTTCTAAAAAAAGTGCTTAAAATTCATCTATACTCTCATCTTACTTCATTTTTTATATGAATCTTCTGAGAGATATATTGTTGAGTGATTTATAATTTTTCTTACAGTATCAAACTTGTAAATTTTTTTAGAGGGACTATGAGGAGCTATAGAATTTATCAATTGGGATTTTAAAGAATTTGAAGGATTGTATTTCTCATTGATTATAATGGCTTAATGCCTATATTTATACATGTGCTGCTAGGTTAAAGAAAAGATAAACGATTTACAAAGATAAACAAGGAAAGAAAATAAACATCACACAATTTCAACTGTCGCCGCAACGATGAGGTGTTCATCGTTGCGGCAATGAGACTGATTCTCGCATTCCTTCGTCCTGGACTCCGCGGCGATAGGAGCTCATTTTCGCGGTGTCCACTCTCGGTTTTTTGGCCCAATAATGGCCAAAAACGTCTTCAGACCATCGCTGCAACGATGGCTCATTGCTACGGAGGCGACAAGCTAAAATCTTCAATACTCCCCCTCAAGTTGGAGCATGCAAATCACAAATGCCCAACTTGCGTATAAGAATATGAAATTGTGTTTTCCCAAGAGCCTTAGTCAAAACATCGGCAAGTTGATCTCCAGTACGAATATGTAAAGGAGAGATAATTTCATCTTGAAGTGCATCACGAACAAAGTGACAGTCCATCTCAATATACTCCATCCTCTCATGAAATACCGAGTTTGCTGCAATATGTAATGCAGCCTGACTATCACAATATAAGGGAATTGATTGAGAATGGTCAATTCCAAAACATCTCAGAAGATATTTAAGTCACTTTAACTCACAAGTGGCAGTTGCCATGGATCGGTATTCTGCTTTATTGGAAGATCGAGAAACAGTAACTTGTTTCTTAGTTTTCCAATATATAGGTGTGAACCCCAATATAATAAAATATCCAATCAACAATCGCCTAGTTAGAGGGCATGTGGCCCAATCACTATCGCAATATGCAGTGAGGCAAAAATCACAGTCATTGCGAAGAAGAATTTCTTGGCCAGGACACCCCTTCAAATAACGTAAAACACGTAAGCCAGCATCCTAATGTTCAATATGAGGATTGCCCATAAATTGAGCCAATATGTGAACCGAGTAGCTCAATTCAGGATGAGTGATAGTCAAATAAATCAGTCACCCTATAAGACGAAGATATTTCTCTGTATCATCAAGAGGTTGACCATCAATAGTAGCAAGATGATGATTGGAATCCATAAGTGTTGATGCAGGTTTGGCCACAAGTACGCCAACTTTTCCTATAATATCTAAGGCGTATTTACGCTGACTGAGATTCAAACCATCTTTCTTAAGGGATGATTTACTAAATTAGGTGAATTTTATTTAGTAAATAATTAACATTTAATTACAGATCTATTAACATCATGCAATTTGTGATAAAAACATGTAGATTCATGCTTTAAGTTTTCAAAAATTAAAACTCTAAAACTTACATTGAGTAATATATGGAGAATCGGTTGGAGGTTTCTTTACAGCATCAAATCCTCAGCAACATCGGATCTTCTACGCTATATCCTGATCGATCAAACGAAACTTGATTGTGAGATCGAACTTAAGAAGAAATTGGGAAGAAGAAAAATATTTTCTTCCCAATCACTAGGAAAAATTCGGCCAAGGGGGGAGGGAGAAGGAAGAGAGAATTCCAAATTTCTAAGAAATTTAATTGTGTGATTTATGAATGACTCAAGCCTTCTATTTATTAGGATTAATTCATGGAGATAAATACAAAAAGAAAAAAAAATTATCTTTTTCCTTTATCGTGGTATTTGTAAAATGTCATAGATAAATAAGAGAATATTTTCTTTTCTTTATTTTATTTATCTTGGGTAAATAAATCTATATAATTATTATAGGATATAATTCAAACAATTATCTCCTCCAAATTATCTCATATGGCCGAAATTCACATATATAATTAATAAATAATTCTAATTTATTTAATTAATTATTTTGGGCCAATTTCAATTGGGCTCATTAATTCAATTGGGCTTGAAACTCTCTCTTTAATTAATAAGTCCAACTTAATTAATTTATTTATTAATTACCATTTAAATAAAATAATTTATTTAAATAATTAATAATATTAATATTTTCTCCCAACTAAATATTAACAAATTATATTTAATTATTAATTTCCATTTAAATAATTTTCATTATTTAAATAATTAATAATAAATATTTTAATTTATTAATTTCCATTAAATAAACTCATTATTTAATTAATAATTTTATTGATAATATTTTACTATTAATTAATTAATTTTAATTAGTAATTTCCGTTGAAATAAAATTAATTATTTAAACAATTAATAATTGTCAATTAATTTCAAATTATTAATTACCATTTAAATATACTCAATATTTAGATAATTAATAATGTTTAATTAATAATATTTCATTATTAATTTCCTGTTTAAATAAAATCATTATTTAAACAATTAATAATGTTTACATTAATTACCGTTTAAATATACTCAATATTTAAACAATTAATATTTCCTATTTAAGTAATTCCCTTTACTTAAAATTTTCATTTCTTCTACTTGATTTCGCGACTATGATATTTGGGCTAGCATAGGGACCCAATGGGCCTATAGATCATGGGCTTAATAATTAGTCAATTAAGTGATTAACTCATAATCAGTTAATTACTTATTATCTAACTATGAATAATTCCACTATAGATTTATACCTGAACTCCCCTCACTATAGATGAATTATGTTCATTTAGTTTATCTTTATTTATATCTGTAACATATCCTTCACGTGGAACCCTCATTGCCCCTATAATTACCGTTTTATCCTTGTGTTCCTTCCCACTGATTCTCCAATGAATTTTATCTTTAGTCGAACTAAAGATAATATACTTCTGTGATCAATAGAAGTAGTGACGTTACTTGTTCATGTCTCGAATCAGTACATCAAGGGAGTTTCCTAAAGTTTCTAAAATGTTTAGGTATCGCACTGATATCATTAATTTACAGGAAAGTTATGAATTCCATCTCGTGAAAATGCATTCCCAGCTACTTATCTAGTTATGTTCCCAAAGCAGGAGTGTATTGAGCGTTCTTACAGATCGCTCTCAACCATGTGAATCAAAGAACATAACCCCATAAATAGGAGTCCACATTTCACTCAGGATTGAGATCTATCACGGTTGATAAACTTAGTTTGATATTCGATCATTTCTCGTAAACGGTACTAATGAGAAATTTGATCGAACATCGTGGTTGAAGACTAAATTCTCGCAAGTTGCAAATACTTTAGTGTTCAAGCTTCAAGACCGCAACAAATCGATTGACTCTTCACAAGCCCAAAAGCCGAAGATTCATCCCAACGATCCGAGAAATACGCCAACCGGCCCCTCACATCGAAGTTTATATTTTAGAGAAAGAATCAAAGGATAAATTCATTAGAGATTGTAAGATTCAATTCATCAAATACAAATTATATTCATTCCGCATTTAATTTCATTCCATTTGAAATTCTGTGTGAACAAATTCCATTAAAAATATAAAAAATAAAACTAGTAGATATCTGCGGTTTGTAGATCTTATATCTTATTAACAATGTGACTTATTCTAAAAATTATACTGATGTGAATGTGGTTTGTAATTAGTTATCCCTTAAAGCTTGTGATTTTTTTTCCTTCTCGGTAGATTGGATTGAAGACGTTCCTCTTCTGCTAAAAGGGGCTCTCATTAACAGGGTCGGCTCAAGCTATAGGCGAAATACGTGATTGCCTAAGGCCCGGATTTTAGAAGGCCCCATTTTTTTAGATATATATAATACACATATATTAATATTTATGATAATTCCAAATTGATATATAATTTCATAATATAAAATATCTAAATAGTATAAACTCTTTCTATTAATAACATTAAAGGCCTTTTGTGAAAGGGAAAAAAAAAACATTAAATGCACATTTAATTAAATGATTTATATATAAATAGGCCTACTATTACTTGACAATTCACAAGATGAATTCCAATTTATGAATTCTCACCATAACTACTCACATAAACGTAAACATTAATTAACTACTCATTTGAAAAATTGAAACATTATTTCCATCTCATCATTCTTTTCTCTATTCATTTTATAATTCACAAAACTAAACCACAATTATAAATTGAGAGTTCTATTAACAAAGCAATCACGATATTTTTTTAACACTCAAACAAACTTAAGATTTCTTGTTCTCCTCTCATTTATAAATTAACAATCAGTTTGATGGTTTTAAAAATTCAGGTTTTTGTGTAATTTTTTTAGGATATGTTATTCAATACAATATTGTTTGTGATCACTTCTTATCATTTTATTGTTTTAATTAGGGGTGAAAGTTAAAACCCCGACCCCGCTTCCCCGCCCCGCCCCTGCAAAACCCACTTCGTAAATGGGGCAGGGGCAGGGGCAGGGGCGGGGCGGGGGAAAAAAATTTCCCCCGTTTAGTAAACGAGGCGGGGGCGGGGGCGGGGCCCCGCCCCGCCCCGTTTAAGATTTTTTTTTTTTTTTTTTAGAATATATATATATTTTCTTTTTATTCTTATTTTCTTTTCTTTCCTTTTCTTTTTCTTTTCTTTTTTTCTTTTCTTATTCACTCAACCATGATTTAGGTTTGAAAATAGAACAATGAAGATTTCCAAATTTGATTTTGAATTAATTTGATAATATGGGGAATGGAATGATGTTAAATGCATTATTTATATTTTATGGAATAGAATAAAAATATGCATATTATATATGATTTAGGTTTGAAAATAGAACAATGTCATAGTCATGCATTAAAGGGATTAAAATTACAATTGAACTATTTATATGTTTATGTATTAGTATTATAGTATATAATAAATTGGAAACTATATAATGTTACACAATAAAATCCATAAATTTACAATTTTATGAGACATAATTTTATATAAGTTTGAGAGGAAAAAAAAAAAAAGAACCCTTCCAGACCTGCCCCCCGCCCCGCCTTCACCCGCCCCTGCCCCGCCCCGCCCCCATAAACGGGGCGGGGGCGGGGTGGGGTTTTTCCCCTTAAACGGGGTTGGGGATAAACGGGGGACCCCGCCCCCGCCCCACCCCGCCCCATTTACACCCCTAGTTTTAATATTGATGTTTTATATGTATTAAAAAATATGAATCGGGATATGAAAAACTTTATTTAAAAAAAATGAGAGAAAATAGAGAAATTGATTCAATCTCAAAAAGGTTATCTTGATAAATTTGTTATGAGTAATAAAAGTAATAACAATGATGATAGAATAAAATCAAGAGTTGAGGTAAAAGAAAAAGAAATAAAAAAAAGATGAAAATAAAGTTGAAATTGGAAAAATAGATGAAATTGTGGAAGAATCACAAAAATATGATGAAGAAATCTAAATAAATGAAAACAACAATAATTTTGATAGTGATTCTAATTTTTGTTCTATGCATTATGCTTATAATATATATGATCCGGAAAATGAGAAATGATTCTAAATTAAGATATTTATTATTACAAAAATATCTAATTGGAGAAAGTGACATAATTTTTCCTAAAAATAACAATTCTAGACATGTTTCTACTACTCATTGTATAATTGATTCATAAAAATATTCAAGATTTAATTAGTAAAGAAAAAGATCATTGAAATAAAGTATTAACAAGAATTACAATTGTTGTTAAAATCTTGCAAAAATAATTTTCCTTTTGGAAATAATGAAAAAAAAAATTATAAAAAAATACAAATTTTTTTAAGCTTAAATGAAATGACTGCAGAATTTGAACCAATAACAATATTATCAGTCGAAAAATATAAATTGATGAATCTAGATAATGAAAATTTTATTAAAAAACTGCGCCTAAAAAGTTAAGAAAAATAAGATTTATATACGACATTATTTCATTTTAAATTTATTTAAAGGAAAAAAAAATAAAGGGCCTCATTTTAATTTTGCCTAAGGCCTCGGAGAACCTTGAGCCACCCCTGCTCATTAAGGATAGATGTGTTGCTATGTAATTTTTGTTTTTTTTGTGTTTTGTTGTTTTTGGGGTGTTGTTATTAAAAAAAAAAAGGAGAAGTTAATGGTAGATATTAAATTTAAGGGTCAATGTATATTTCTAAACGTTATTTATCTTATTTTCAAACAAAATAATTGTGCATATCGAATCCCAAACTTCAAAAAAATTCAAATTCAAAAATGAAGACGAGGGAATCCGTTATGCTCGTTTGCTGAGCCGATAATGGCGCGACTGCCGGCATCAAGTTACCAACCGGTTCCCGTTCCCGTTCCGGTTCCCGTTCCGGTTCGTGATGTCATTTTCAACAAATATTGAGGACATTATCGTCATATTACCCACCAAAATATTCAAATCATTTACTTATTCTTCAACTTGTTTCTAGAATCTCGTTAGAAGCAATATTTTATTTTACCACTGAGTAAATAAGTGTAGTAATTTTCTGTTTTCTATTTTTCAGATTTTAATTCATTATCTTAATAAACATCATGAATGAGAATTGATTCTATAATTTGAATAAACATCATGAATATTGGTTAGATTTTGATTCCTCATTATTCTGATATCTCTTAAATTGTTTCTAATCTTTTTAATTTCAATTCAATTAGTTAACTACACCTTACAGTTAGGTGAAGATATTTTTGTGTTTTATGCTTGAATTGATTTTTTTTTAGGTTAAAATGCAAATAAGGCCTCGTAGTTTTTCAAAATGCATAAGACTTGCATCTTTAAAAATGCGAAATCGCACTTGTGGTTCGATATTTTTCAATCGCACTCTCCTTCAATGTCAATAATTTTCTTTTAGCCATAACTTCTTCGTTTGAACTCGATTTGGATGATTCAAGATGTTTTGGAATCTTCACCTGGCTTTACATAATCGCCGCCGAAACTTAGAAATCATCAATAACCAAAAGAGTTAACGATGTCAATCATACCTAGTGTTTTGATGTTAATAAAATCTTTTATTTATTAATGATTTCAAAGTTTCAAAGTGACATTTATGTAGAGCCTAAAATGAGGATTCCAAAACATCTTGAATCATCCAAATCGGAGTTCAAACAAAGAAGTTGTGGCTAAAACAAAATTATTGATATTTAAGAGGAGGGGTCTGATTGAAAAAAATTGGAACCATGAAGTGCGATTTGGTTATTTTCAAAAGTACGGGGTGCATATGATTTTGAAAAGACCACAGGGGTCTTATTTGCATTTTACCCTTTTTTTTAATGTTTCATTAGAATATTTTGGTGTCAAACTGGATTTTATTTTTAAAATTGAATTACTAACTTCTCATTAGATGATTCCATAACTTTATTTTAATAAAGATATTAATTACAACACTTATTAAAATTTATGGTTTATATTTATAAAATTAAAAGTTCAAGATTAAAATTAACACATAACTAACAAGAGCACACAATTTTTTTTTTTTTTTACTCTAAACAAAATTTACTTAAAATATAATTATGGCCCTCTTTTCTTAGAGGGATGAAAATGAAAATGATTTTTTTTTTCATTCTCAAAATTCTTATTTACTTCAATCATAGAATAGAATTAATCGGTGGGGTGCACCAAAATTTAAGAATCACTGTCGCAATTTTAAATATATTATTTTATAGAACTTGATCAATCTCAATCTCTTTCCCTACTTCGTAGCACCCGTAAGTTTTAGAGAAAACTAAAAAAATATCCACATTTTGACCTCATGAATAAAAAATTAGCCACTTTTTTTATACCATAAAAGCATAATGGTACAACAGTTGTCACTATACATTAATCACTATTGTTGATTTGACAAGAACAATTTTTTTTTCTTTTTCAATACAACTAATTTTTTTTAACACAATTTACTATATATATTGTACAAATTGTCCAAATAATGTTTACTATATATTTTTTGGCACGATTTTCAATGATCCTCCTATTTTATCTCCTATTAGATTAGGTACATTACTATACATATTAAATATATTGTACAAGTAATGTAGCTATACAATATTAAAATCATGAGTTGTATGAAATACTATACATATTGTACGTATGATAAAATCAATATGTTATACTTTTTTTTACCGTAGTTTAATTTTGTGTGGTTCACATATAGTATACAGTAGACACTATGTAGTACATATGTATATTTTGTGTTATATCATTTTATATTTGTAATTTATCAAAAAAAATATTTTTTTTTCATTTTATATGCTATCCTATGATTTATGCACTTTTTATTTTAATTTCCATGATTTTCACTTTTAGTTATTTTCATATACATTTTTTTTACATAATATACGTAATATGTCATTTGCTTCGGTGCTACATTAAAGAAAAAAAATGGTACAAGTCTTTTGTACATAATGTATGTAGTATATATGCTCCTTTTTTTAACATAATATATGTAATATATTTGTCTTTCGCTTTACTACTACATTTTAAGAAAAGTTTAGTTAATAAACTTTTAAATCAATATATAATATGTACACTACGTATAGTATGCGATATACGTATAGCAAAAAATGAAGAGATATATGGGAGGAGACTCACAGTGGAACGAGAAAATTGAAAGAGAAAAGAAAAAAATGGAGAAAATAGAGAGAGAAAGTGTGACGTGATAGCATGAGAAAATGTGTAGAGTTTTTGGTGCCTCGAAATGGCTATTTAACCATATTTTATAAGAAGTTGTTATTTACTCTTATTTGAGTCTTTTGGTGGCTATATCCATACATAACCCTAAGTTTTATTTTATCTCTAATTGTTTAATCCACATCAATTTAAATTTGATTCCCTCTAAAAACATTCAACATCAATAACAATTCTCTGCTTTTGACTCTAAACAATATTAATAATTAAGGAAAAAATCAAGGGAAGTTTTATTGGGTGGCAGATTTTTATGTAATATTTAAAAAAATATCAATTCAAAAAAGTATTTGCTAATATAGCAATTTTTACAATGTTTATCAATGATAAACAATGATTTATGTGTTTATCAATGATAAATTTAATGTAAAAATACGTAATTCAATGTTTATCACTGATAAACCAGATAAAAATTGCTATATTTATAAATATTTTTTTGAGCTTTTATTATGCTTGCGTTAAATATTTTTAATGGTCAAATTTAATTATTTTGGTGTCCGGATTGAACTTTTCTAGTGGAGATTGAGCATTTTTATGATTAGATTATAAACGGTTTTTTACCTTATTCTTTTGGTGATATACTAACTGATTTTTTTAATAATTTTATAGTTTTGTTATAATGTGATAATAAATTGAATCCCTTTTTAAAATTTAGGGGTTAAACTGACACACCTTACAAAATTCTAATGTATAAATTGATTTTTTTTTTTCAATAACTATAGTTTAAAAAAATTTGTTCTCATTCCAATTTTTTTTTTTTTTTTGCTCATACATATTTCATAAAGAAAAGTCCTTAGAAAAAGAAAAATTAATTTCCCCCTCTTCCCTAAGACAGAATCCCGCGTTGAACTCGCGTGGCCGTCAGGCGTCATCCCCTCGTTAGTGAGGCGATTTTTTTTTTCTTTTTATTTGTTATTATTATTTTGATTTATTTGATTTTTCAAATAACGCGTTGTCGCCTTCCTTATTCAAATACTTCCCGTCTTCGCTGTCTGCTCTTCTTCAATGTGATCTAATCTTTTGCTTTTTTCCTTGATCTCTTACTTACTCCAACGGATCCCATTTCCTCCATTTGTATTTGATTTTCTCTTCATATTACAATCAAATCATTCGAAGCCCTGAATTTTCTATCTGATTCTCTTCGATTTCTTCTCTTGGGTTGTTGAAAAGCTTTGATTCTTTTTACTTTTTTGGAAGGGGAATTATACTTTTCCAGGTGGGTTTAGGTTGTAAAGGCGATTTTCGTTGTGGGTTTTTCTTAATCTTCTTGGGGATGAGCGATTTTACGAGGTTGATTTTGGAGTAATATGGAAGTAGTTGTTGCACGACGAGAAATGAATCTTTACATTGGTCGAGAATCGTCAAAGGTTGGTTTTTTTTTTTTTTTTTTTAAATTTTCAACTTAATATAGAGTGATTGTCAAAGGTTGTTTTTTTTTTCCTTGTTTAATGTTTCTGTTATTTTCTTGTTGGGAGAGAAGCTATGGAAAAGAGTATGTGCAGAGACCACCACAGAGATCATTCTTTTGGCAGAGAATTGGAAATACATTCTTGGGGGACTCATTGGTCAGGTATCTCTTCATAATTTGTATTTTATTGAGAATTTGAGAGGATTTTTTTAAATATTCACGTGTGTCCAGGTCAGCTTGCGTGCACTTCGACAATTTGTCCGGAAATTTAAATGTTGGTGCTTTTTTCTTTTTTCTGTGTAATGTCGAGGATAGACTATGGAATTTGAATTTGGTAAAGTATTGGAACTTGTAGGAAGTGAAATAAAACCTTAATATGATTATGAGTTTTAGAGGAAAGTAAGCCAAAGGGGGGTTGTGTATTTGAAGTTTTTGTTGTTTATTTTTTTAGTGTGTCATTTCCCAATGTTTTTACATGTCTGATATGCAAAATACTTTTTGTCAATAGTATATACATGGTCTTGCTGCTAGAGGAGTTCATTATATACATCGGCCTGGGCCAATACTTCAGGACGTCGGTTTCTTTCTTCTTCCGGTTAGTATCAAGTTATCACATCGTTTGTTATATGATCACATTTTTTTTCTACTTACATGATTATAGTGTGTGTTTAAAATGTAGGAGCTTGGGCCTGACAAAGCTTACCTCAGTGAGACTTTGTTCACTTTCATCTTTTTATCCTTTGTCGTGGTGAGGTTCCTCCCTTTGCTAGCTGGTATTGATTTTGTCCTCCCACCCCCACCCCCACCCCCCAGTCCAGTCAGTTTTATTTTTTGTTCCATGAAACTAGCATGCATCTTCCTGCGAGCATGTTAATGTTTAACATGTCTATTGCAAGTTGCAACATTTTTTTTGAGGTTAAGAACCGAACTCACATCCTCTTTGAGAAATGCGCCTTTTAATCTAGTGACTATGCCACTAGACCACCTTGTTGCAATACTACTTAACAGAACATTAATTTTATTCTCTTTCCGCCCCCTTTTTTTCGGTACATAGTTATTTGGATGACAGTAATCAACTATTGGTTTTCTCTTTTCAATTATACTTAATAAGTTAGGACAGTGCTTACTGGACTGAGAGAGAAAATCCACACCCTCCTGTTTTTAGGACTTGCATTCTTTGAAATTTGTTTTGGTTGTTGAAGCCTTGAAGGAAAGGTCTTTCTTAACTGGTGCTTGAAATTCGAATGACATATATATTTATGATGCTCCTTATATTCTCTTATATATATGATTAAATTACCGTGTATTGTAGTTTCACTTGATAGTGATTTCATTTTCACTGTATTTTCTTTGTAAATCAATGTCGGTTTTGTTTTTTCATATATTCTCTCTTTTTTTTATATCACTGTTTTTTCATATCTTTTCTCTCTTAATGTCATATCACTTCACTTTCTCAAGGGGTGTTAGTACAATAAAAATTGAAATCTTATTTTTTAATGTTGCTATTGGTGGAACTTTGTGTTGCAGTGGACATTCCACCCCTTCATTCTCAAATCTAAAAAGATCTACACAGTTCTGGTGTGGTGCAGAGTTCTAGCATTTTTAGTTGTGAGTATAAGTTTTATGCTACACATTTGGATTTAAGTGCTTGGTTTAATATTTATTTTAGGCTCGTCTGGAATGACTTTTGTGTTACCTGTTTTAGCCCGTTTATATTTTTTTGTCTTTTTATTGTTTTTGCAGGCTTCTCAATTTCTTCGTATCGTATCATTTTATTCTACGCAGCTTCCTGGTCCAAACTACCATTGTCGTGAGGTATTATTTCTATGGATTTCTGAATATGTTTTCTTGTGCCTGAATTAGGTGCATATTTGCTTTTGTTCAATAGTTGACCATTATAAGGTTGTTATATATCTCCTTTGGTAACTATATTAAATTTAATATGACTATAAGAAAAAGAAACTGTTGTTGATGCCCACTGATTTTTTTTGCAGGGTTCAAAACTTGCTACATTGCCTCCCCCTGAAAGTATACTGGAAGTTGTCTTAATCAGTAAGGAACTGTTTTGGATGTTATGTCATTTGAGATATTATTGTTGCTATTGTTCCTCATGGTTGTTGCATTTGCAGTTCCGAGAGGGGTATTATATGGTTGTGGAGATTTGATTTTCTCATCGCACATGATCTTCACTCTTGTTTCCATCCGCACGTATCAGATATATGGCACTCAGAGGTAATATGTGACCCTTGTTAAAATATACTTTTTCAATATAAACAAATTTCTATCTTTTCTGAAAGTGTGAAAGTATTAAAGTTCTAATCGATGCTTTTTCTTTTGGTGCTACATCTTAGGTTCATAAAACAGTTGGCTTGGTTACTTGCTATAATTCAAAGCTTCTTGATTGTAGCATCCCGAAAACATTACACTGTCGATGTTGTTATAGCATGGTAAAATAAATGGCTACTTGAATAGTTTTTATGTATAGATTTTATTGTATCCAGTTTTAATTTATTAAAACCATTCTATCATTCTGCAGGTACACGGTTAATCTGGTGGTATTCTTTATTGATAAGAAGTTACCAGGTTACAATCTTTTATTTTCTTATTGCCCTCAGTACATTTTTATGAAGTGCCGTTGAATATTATTTACTGAATTACTCGTTTTTTATTACAGAATTGCCTGATCGAACCAGTGTAGCCATATCTACATTGTTACCATTGAGCACAAAAGATAGAGATACTAAGACCAAAGATGAGAATCATAAGCTCATCAATGGGAACTCTGGGGAACCCGCGGATCGGGTATGAATCCAATCCACCGCTATTATTCAGTTCATGATATGTGAATTGCATTGTAATATTGGTTTAACATTGACAAACTACTTGTTTCAACTCCAGAGGTTGAGAACTCAAGTCAATGGAAAGATACTTGAAGAAGGAAACACGGTTCATATCAATACCTCCATGAATGGTGTATAGAGCAATAGTAGGTTTTCCGAGGGGGACTAGGGAAGAGATTTGTATAAATTGGTGACATGATTCGTCAGTTTTGCATAAAAAACAACAGAGGAAAAAAAAAAGGGAAAATATAATTTTGGTTAAGCTTCTTTCACAATTTTGCAGCTGTTGTTTCTTCTACTTATACTTCTTCTTCTTCTTTACCTTAAATAGTATACTATTAAATGGGAGTAAGAATTTAAAATCCAGAATACAAAAACACCATTACTTTTATTAAACTTTGATTACCAAAATGAAACTGAAAAAAAAAAAAAAAAACAGGGTGGCTTTTGGTCCTGGTGTGGAAGACAATATGTTGTGATTACAACAGGGATGTGGCCCCATATTAAGGAAGAAAGAAAGAAAAACCAAATTTTTGCAAATGGAAAAGAAAGATGAAATAACATGAGGGAGCACATGATGAGGATCTGGCATGTGCTGTCTAGGCAAAATTAATGCTTTCTTGCCCACTCCCACTACACACAATCTAACCTTTTTCTTTTATATGAAGAAGAGAATGAGAAAGAGAGGGTCTTTTATTTCTTCAATCATTAAGAATACAGAATATTGAGTGGGAAGTAAAATATGAAATTGGAGAAAGCATTCTAGTAAGCATCTGTATATGTTTGATGGATTGAAGTTATTTTACAGCAAAACTTTCTTTTCTTTGAGTGACTATTGTCTTGGATACTAGACATCAAAAAAGGATCCATTGTTATAAGAAAAAAATATCATCTTATATCTCAGCCCCGTACAGAAATTATTCGATGAGACTATTATAATGATCTCTTCTACCCATAATTGTTAAAGGAGTGATTTTACATAAAAAATAATAATTATGGATGAGGGAGTCAGATTAAATATGTAAACAAATGTTTTAATTATTTTAAAGGTATTTCGTATTTTTAACATTTCTCTCAAACTGGTTTTTTGGATTTGTGATTTTATACAAGGGAAACAATAGCTATTGAAAAAAAAAAGTATCAATTATGATTTTGGAAAAAAAATAAATCATCAAATGTCAAAAGACATAAATATGTTATGTTATCACAATTATAAATAAATGTTTAAATTATTTTAAAGGTAGTTTTAACATTTCTCTCGAACTGTGCCCCCCATAAAAAAAAAATTCTCTCAAACTTACTAATCACTTTAAAAATCCCTACCATGAACAAGCCTTAACTTCATTCAAATTAAAAATCATAGATTAAACTTTTAGAAGAATTTTTTTTTCATATTAAAAAAACAATAGATTAAAAAGTCAAAATCCATCATTAAAACTCAATTTTCTACCTCATATTACTTTTTCTAAGTAAATTATATTACCTTTTCTAAGTAAATTCTATTACCTTTTCATAGGTTTGTTATAGTCTAGTATATTACTTTTTCAACTTTTCTTTATATACATAAATTTGAATAATATTATATTAATCTATAAATCAAACATAAATTATTTAATTCATACTCTACAATTTTAAATTATATTATAATATTGACTGTAGTTTAGTCTAATAGTAAGACACTTGTATTCTCTCTATCAAATCAGAGGTTTGAATCTCCTTCTCACATATTAGATATTTGAATAAAACTTAACTGATTACATACCACTACTTCTTAACAAAAAAATATAAGGATCAAATTTCTAATTCAATGTGATATAAAAGAACAAGACGATCCTAAAAATCAGACCGAAAAATAAAATCTTTATGCTAGACATTGATTGAGGATGCGCAATTATGATAGTTGAGGCATGTCCGAGAAAAAAGATCCCTTTCTAGATTGGCTTTCAAACGAGGGTTTCACTATGGGCCATTGCCATTGGGACACCCAAATAGGTGGCGCAAATTATAGCATCACAATCTGTCAGACAAAGACTCTCCCTCCCTCCATTTTAGCCAATAATCCCTCCTTTCATGGTCTATACTAATCATTGTTAGGTTAGGTTTATTATTATTTTTTATAATTATATGGTAAATTTTATTTTAATATAATATTACAAGTAAGAGAAAAGATGATCGAATCTATTACATCTAACTACTTAATTATGCAATATCTAAAAAAAAAAAAGCTACTTAAACTATGCCGTTAATCTAAACATAGTCCAATTGATTAGAAATTAATGTGCATTTAGATATGTATGATTAAGTTTCTATTTCACTGTGGTTAGATAGGAAAAAGAGAGAGGAATCAGAAGCATCTATAAATCTCAATTCGGTCTAAAAGTTCAATAATTGAATTTCTTTTTTATTTTCTCACATGAGTATGATTTAGAAACATAAAAGGACTCACATGTAACATGATATATTGTAACTAAAATTTGATTCTTCTTCTCGATTCAAACGTTACATTAGTCTATATTGTCTAGATTAATATCAATATTATAATTCTGTTATTTCACATAATCTTTTGATGAAATGAAAGTTGTAAGGTCTAGGTATGGAACTCATCCCAATTCACATGTATGGTGAAAATTGTTTTATATAATTATCACATTGCATAACAATAATAATGCTTGTATACAACTATTTTTTTAAAAAAAAATAATAATATTTATATACAATTGAGTTGGAGAAACACATGATATGCCTTCTCTAACCACCAAATTGCCCTTTTTTGGATTTTTCTATTTGTTTATCTTTTGCATTTCATGAGACAAAGACAGGCTTTCACATGCACTTCATGACACAAACATAACGTATGAAAGTTTGTCCTTATTTTGAGTATGTTAATAAAACAGAATGTTTGACCCTTTTTTATGCTTATAGTTATAGAGAACATCTCCCCTTCCCTTTCCCCCATTAAAATGTTTTGATTTCCCTATAAATTCATTGAATATTAAAAAAAATATCTTGCATTTTATATATTATATTAGTTTGATTTGCTTTAGATCTCTTTTTTCCTTTCCTTTCCTTTGATTTATTTTTTTAATCATTTGATATTAAATTTGATTACATTTGGAGAGAAGTCATACACAATGTCATTGAGTACATCATCTAAATTTGATTTCACTATTAGTTTTTATCATGGATTGATTAATTTTGAAAGGAAGAATCAATAAAAATAGTGATGTTGTTTTGAGATAGATATTATATTAAATTGGGTGAGGGAAGACTCAAATATTTTAGGTTATATTCACGTCTACTGTTTTGAGAAATGATTGGAAGCAATTTAAATGGTTTTTAGAGAAGATGAAAACATTAATGAATAAAAACTAGTTTAGTTTGAAGACATTTTTAAATGGTTCCATAAATGAAAGTATTGAGAATTATTGAGCATGTCAATTAGTGATTACTATGATTTTGTATGAATCAATCATTCAATTATGTGATTTCAAAAAAAGAAAAAATTCATTCAATTATGTAAATAAAAAATTAATAAGTGGATGAATATCATTTATCACGGTCACTCAATGATTGGATTAATGATTAAAAATAATATATTTATAAAAACGTTTATAAAATATTATAAAAAAAAATTACTGCCCACAAAATTAATCGCCATTAACACCACTTTTTTATTTATTATTATTTTTTTTTAATGAAAGTACAACCAGTGATAAGAAAATTTAAACCTTGAAATTTTTTTTACCCAATTGGATTCTACCAAATTGACTCATCAATAGTTCTCTTCTTGCCAAACACATTCGTATGCTAGCCATTTAGGGTGAAGTACAGTAATAATTACTTGCATATTTGTTATATATTTTCATCTCCTTTCAGTTGTAATTCACCAATAATTGATTGCATCTTTGTACATATTTTATTTCTCCGTTCACTTGTAATTTCAATTAAATCATGTATAATAAAAAAAATTCTAAATATGATGTTTCTTTCTCCTTTTTACAAAGACACGATGTTTAAGAATTTGTAAAGATGGAATCTTTAAAGAATAGATCTTTCAAACTAGTGACTATGTCATTATATCATAATCAAATATAATTACCGTGTATAGACATTTTGAAAGAAATGTATGGCCGATAAAACTTCTTTAACCATAGCCGTTGTAGAAAAATACAATATTTATAGAAATTATTAAAAGATTAACCATATCAGAGCTCTTAATTACATGAATGTATATATGTACCATTTAATTACAGTTTTGACTAAATTAGACCTTACATGGTGGAGAGATGCATTTTATATGCGTGATTTAATTGTCCCCAATTGTTTTCATCTATTCATTTAGAGATTTGCATTCTCTTTTTATTTAAAAAATACATTCCTTAATTTTGGACATTTATTTCAAATTTCATTATTCAAATATCTCTCTAAAATCCTACGTATCCATCTTTCTCCATTTTTTTTTTGAGTACATCAAAGTGGGGAGGGGGGACTCGAACCTTCGACCTCAAGGAAGAGAGTATATGTCAAACCAGTTGAGCTATGCTCATGTTGGCTCCATCTCTCTCCATTAAAAATTGGTTTTAAACCTTTTTTAATTTTCCTTTTTTAAATCTTTCTCAAACCCTAATTTTGTTCATCATCATCATCAGAGAGAAAGGAGGAGAGAGAAAGCGGCGATGAGTGAGGAAGAAGATTTTTAGAGAGAATATGGTGATGGGAGTTTAGTGTTGAAGAAGAAGGAGATGGAGATGGAGATGGAGAAATAAAACGTGTTGCGTGGAAGTTTTCTGGATTTCCGCCGAATCGAGTAATTGGATCGGGACGAAAAGAATCTAGATTATTCTAGGTTTAGGTTTCTTATTTGCAGATAATCTTCATGCTAGTGCTCATGATGCTCAAGTTAGATTTTTGCTTAATAATGTTAAGCTATAGATTTTATTAGTTTTTAATAAATATAAACAAGTTAAACTAATATACCTTTTAATCATTTTTGATCAAGATGTTTAGGTTATATTTTGTTTAATAATGTTAAATAAATATTTTATTTGTTTTTAATAAATATAAACTTGTTAAATTAACCAACTTTTTTTTGTTCATTTTATGGATTTTATCGATTTAAAAAATATAAACCTGTATAGATTTTTAACAAATATAAACCTGGGTAAACTAACAGTTGTTGTGTTTAAGACAAAAATCATCGGATGTTTGTTTTGTTTCTAAGATTTTTTTTCCTCTGGTTTTATAAATCTAAACCTGTTTATTCTAACTAACCATGTTTTTTTTTCTTTTTTGGATTTTATCAATTTAAGAAATATAAACCTGTTAAACTAAACCATATTATGTTTTAATAATGTTAAATATGAATTTTTATTGTTTTTTTAACAAATATAAACGTGTAAACTAATAGTGGTTATTCTTTTTTCGTTTTTTTAAATTTTGTAGCTTGAAGAATCATTAATGGTTGTTTTATGGCACTTTAAGGAAGATTGAAGATGAAAATATTTTGAAGGAAATTTATTTTAAATCAATGGTATTTTTCGTCTTTTCATATTTTTCGGCGATGGTATTTGGCCATATATATTCCAAAAGGGGCTCCACCAACATTTTTGTAATTAGGCTCATTTTTTTGTACTCTTAGTGAAAATAGCCCATATTTATAAAGCTTTCTATTTTAGAATAATTATTATGAAAATGAAGCGAACAACATTCTCTACAATGTGTTTGCCTTAAAATGTTGTCTATTCACATGGGATTGCCTAATTAAGTGGTATAACGTAGAATTTACAGTTTTGGAAACTTAGAATACGACTTAAATCATATCTAGATTTTAAGGTATTACCTTCGAAAAGAAAAATAGAATAATTTCAATTTTATAGAAGAATTGCAATTTAGTAATAGTTATCTTGTTCTCTATTATTGATAGACAAAATCTCTCTTTTACATTTTTTATAGGTATTATATTAAATTAGAGGAGGATGTCAAGTTACTTAAGTTATGTTTATATTGACAATAAAATCTCATCTTTGTTGATCTCTCCCAATTAATTCAACATATTGTCTCTCATAAATTTAAATGATCCATTTATGTTGAATTAAATTTACTAATTAATTTATTATAATCGGACGATGGTGTTAAAATTAGAATGAGTGTTCCTGGATTGGATTAGATAGAAAGACACTTTTTTGAACCCACTTAATTATTTGTGTTATAAATTTGTCCAAACCAAATTATTCTTATTAAATGATGGATCCAACCTAATTTCTTTATTATTTTGAAATTTATAGAATAAATATAAATAATAATAAGTTAAGGATTTAACTACCTACTTGTAAAGAATATAGTAGTTTAATATTTCAATAAAAAAAATAATTCAATGAGTTAAACTAATTATTTGATGAAAAAATAGTAAAATATTAAAGGGTGACATAAAAAAATGCATATAATAATCGTTCAATTCAACCCAGATTAATTTTAAAAAAATTATATGAATTAATTCAATCCATATAATTTTATTTTTTTAATTAAATTTACATCCAAACCAATGACGTTGATCATATTTTTTCCGGTCATCAATTTTTTGCAACAACCTTAAGTTGTAGGGATAATTATTGAAATAGAATATTTTTACATATTAATTACTGAAATGCCAAAACTTTTTAAAAATTATACAAATAGAAGTTTAATAAGTTATTGAATAATTTTAATAAATTAGAGAACTAAAAAAGGCAATAAACGAATAAATTCATTGAAAAATAATAAAATATTTTAATAATTTATTGAATTAAAAATAGGTCAAAACCCAAAAAAATAATTAAAAATAACAAAAAAAATTGTTCAATAATATATACTGTGTGAGGTATTTCTCGTCGGTGTCTTCTTCCACACAGTTGAGCACGTTGCGTCACGTGTTGTTCCTTAGCGGCGGAGCTACCTGGAACACTTAGGGGAGAGACAGTCAGAAGGGCACCGGTGTGGTACCTGCTGAGAACCCTTCGACGATCAAGTTAGGTGGTGGTAGGTGAAATATGCCTTGCGCCGCAAGGATTAGGTCAAAATGTATATGATTGATGGTTCTTGTTTTCACACATACCTGATTTGATAGGTCAGGCCACCTTTTATAGTACCTTATGATCGTGGGCTCATCGGTAGGGCTAGCATGAGACTAGGCTTAATGGGCTTTCACTCGGCCCAAGAAGGGTTGGCTTCTTCAGGATGTGATTCGAATGGGCCTGTCCCCATGTGAATCGGCCCGGTGTGAGCGCAGCCCATAAGAGGGCTATTTTTACCCTTTATTTAAGACAATTTTTGTAAGTTATACATTTTTTTTATAAGATATTACATTAAATCGGGGTAGGGAGGCTCCAACCTTTGATTTCATGGGAAAGAAGTAAGTACTAACTAGACAATTTTCGTAAGCAACTATGAACCCATAGTTTTAAAATTCTTTCCTTTGTTTGGTTTACCAAATTTATTTAAGCTTTCTTTTCCTTTCTCCATTCCCTTTCCATCATTTTGAAGGAAAAAAAGCTGAGCTCATTCCTTCCCTTTATCTTTATTTCTCTCTTTTATATTATTATTATTATTTATTTTATTTTTATATAATATGTCAAATATAAATATTAAGTAGTATTCAATCCTAATTGATATGAAACCCTAGAATTGAAATAGAAACCCTTTGAAAGAACAAAAAACCTCTAGATGTAAATCCTAAAACCCCAAGAACAAAAAGGTAAAACCCTTGGAAAAACAAGAAAAGAAGATTATTCCAATGATCAAAGACCTTGAAATAAGAGAACTTGTTCTTATTTCAAGATTGAAACAATTCACAAACAAACTAGATCAAGGTTTGCTTGAATGTTCCTAAAACATGCAACCTAAGAACAAGGCTACAAAACTAAGCAATTTTGGCTAAGCAAAAAGCAATATTATTATCAAATGAATTCTGAGTCTTTAGGATTACAAATGAGGCCTTTAAATAGGCAAAAAAATCCTAAAAATAAGCTAGGAAATTCGGATTACAAGGAACACAAAATCTGTCCAAAACTTGCCTTATATGAAATTGGCAAATTTTGTGGAAAATCTTTTCTAGAGAATAATATCTTTCCTAATCCTTTCCAAACATATAAACTGAATATAAAAGTCCTAAAACATGTCCTTTGGCCGTGGAAAACATTACACAAAAGCCCTAAATGCATAAAATAAATAAAATACTCAAATAAGGAAAGTTGTCAAATATGGAAAGTTTGCAACTTTCTCTCTAAGCTTCATTCTTTGAATCTGATTGCACAACTTGTCCAAATTCTTCTTCCAATTGCACATGCCACAAGTTGAAGTGCTTTATGTCTTCTTCCTTATTCTCAATGTTCCAATCTTCAAAAGTCTCCTTGAGTTGGCTCATGTATGCTTGACAATGGATATGCAAAAGTTGTTGCAAGTTCTTGGACTTGGATCTTGTCATTGGCCCTTGAACCATCCTAAGCTTGTTTATCTTTTCTTGTGCTCCTGATTCATATCACTAATATATTTCAATAATATTATAATAAAGTTACTATTTAAAATATTATTTTGTTTTATTTTATTAATAAATTAAAAATATTACAATGACATTAATAACCTATATAATAACAATCAATGATTAAATAAAATTTATTTAATTTATAATTGATATTAAAAAATGGTAAAATAATCAATTATTGATCACGTTTATAGAATTTGTCTCAAATAACATAAATTTGCATACCAATTACTAAAATGTCACCACTTTTTAAAAATAACTCAAATAGAATAATTATAGTTCAATAAATAATTGCACTATAGTTCAATAAATAATTGGACTATACTTTGTAATTTTTCATCGGTTTTTTTAATAAATTTGTTTTATTTTTGCTTTTTTAAGTTCAATTTCAATAATTTATCAATCTATTTGATTATTTTTCATAATTACTTTCAACGAATTTATTGGTTTTTTCACTTTTTTAATTCAATAAATCTTTGAACTGTAATTATGCTACTTGAGTAAATTTTAAAAAGTCTGACATTTTAGTAATTAATATGTAAAAATATATTATTTCAGTAATTGGCCCGTTAATAATATTAGAATTGGGTAATAGTTTACAAAATTAAATGATAATTAGTGAATATTTATGATTATAATAATATTTGAAATAATATTCATATTCATATTATTTAATTAGATAAAATAATATTACATATTTAAATTACTATTTAAAACATTTTTTAATTATTAGTTTGTTATCCTTGAAAGATAACTCATCCATTCCTTACTTAAACCAAACAAAATAATTGATACTTTTGAAGATTCTACCACTTAAAAAAAAAATAATTGATTCTGATTTCTTTTTCCTTTTCAATTCATTCCAGATTCCATTCCTCTCTTTTCCTTTCAAGCAAACCAAACACTACCTTAATGTCAAACATTATAATTAAGATCTAATCTCAATTGATTATATAATATGTAAATTGGTAACGAAAAAACTCTTTCTATGAAGAGGATAATCTGACAATGACTGTTTTCTTTATCAAATTCTAAGTCTAAGTGCTGGGGTAAGAAACATTTCTACGTCATTGATTCGTTTGACTTTCTTTGACTGATTAATAAAAACAAATCTGACCGTTCGATTCTGCAAGCTCACACAATACAGCAATTTGATTGGTCAATTTTATATTATTTAATTTTTTTGGGTTGAAAAAGGGATGAAATTTTGAAGAAAATAAAAGAATTTGAAGTAAAGGGAAAGAATGAAAGATACAATACAACAGGCGAGAAAAAGAGTGGAATGATGAGATGGGAAAAAGAAAGCTGAATCCAGAAAGCAATTTCTCTTTATCACCAGCAGGCTAAAATTTGAGTCATAGTCACACATGAAATTCAAGAGAGAGAAAAGAAAAAATTGATTAAACAAAAATTAAAGTAAAAAGTTTTATATTAGCAGCAGGATTTGGAAGACAGAGAAACTGAGTGTGAAAACAACTAGAAGAAACGAAAAAAAAAGGAAACCTTTTGGATTGGATCCATAAGATTTTAGACATACCCTTTTCACCCTCCATTGAAATTTGGAGAAAAGGAGATAAATTTGTTCAAATGAACGTGTTTTGATCATTTCCCATTTTCATTTTCCTCTCAAAATCTACTGAAAATGGGAGCTCGTTGCTCAAAATTCTCTCTTTGCTGGTTCCATTCTCATCTCAAGCCCTCTGTCTTGGAGTCTTCTGATCTGGGTATGTTTCCATTTTTGAATTTTCCATTAGTTTTTTTCATTCTTCTGTTTGATGATGATGATTGTGATGATGGGTTCTTATTCTTTTCACCATTGATGTAGAAAATGGAAACAAAAATGACAGAAACCAGTGGCCAAGTTTTAGCGAGTTTAACTTTGAAAAACTCAAGGCTGCCACTAATGGATTTTCATCTGAAAACATTGTGTCAGAGCATGGAGAGAAAGCTCCCAATGTTGTTTACAAAGGGAAGCTTGACAATGGCCGTTGGATTGCTGTCAAGCGTTTCAACAAACTTGCCTGGCCTGATTCTCGTCAATTCCTTGTCTGTTTTGATTCTCAAGTTTGCTTTTTTAGCTCAATTTAGCTGTTCTTTTTTCTTTGAAATTGATGAGTTTTTTTTTTTTTTAATGCAATTTAGGAAGAAGCGAGATCGGTGGGGAATCTGAGAAGCGAGCGATTGTCGAATCTGATCGGATGTTGCTGTGAAGGTGATGAAAGATTGCTTGTAGCTGAGTTTATGCCTAATGAGACTCTAGCTAAACATCTCTTTCACTGTAAGTTCTTGCTTGGAATTCAATTGTTTTATGGCAATTGTACTTGTAAGACCTTGTTTGTTAGTGAAATGCAAGCATCTTAAGAAACAATTCACTTTCTTGATGGGATATGATGTGTGAACCAAACACTACCTAATTTTGACATTTTTTGTGTCTTAATGTACATTGGGTATGGAAAAAGTTGCTGATTTCAGTTATTTTGTTTCTTGTGGAGCCAAATGTTAGGAACTTGTGATTTTTTTTTTAGACTTTGTGTAATTGTTGTTGTTTTTTTCAATGTTGTGGATGTTAGGGGAGACAAATCCTATGAAATGGGCAATGAGGTTGAGGGTGGCATTGTATTTAGCACAAGCTTTGGAGTATTGTAGCAGTAAGGGACGGGCGTTGTACCATGATCTCAATGCTTATAGAATTTTGTTTGACCAAGTTAGTGTTTTTTCTTGCCCTAGTCTATTCTGCTTCTTTATGTGCTGGTGTTGTAATTTTGGATTGTTGTGGTTTAGGATGGTAATCCAAGGCTGTCATGCTTCGGCCTTATGAAGAATAGCAGGGATGGAAAGAGTTACAGTACAAATTTGGCTTTTACCCCTCCAGAGTACCTGAGAACAGGTATATTTGTTGAAAAACTATCATGGGGCGTATTTTTGCCTTGCCATCGTGGTATTCATCATGCACAGACAAAAGCATTGCTTAATCACTAATGAATAGAATTTTACGGTTTCGAGGATTGAGTTGAAAACTGAGACAAATTTATAAACTGATGAATGTTCTGATTGCCATATTGGCATATTGATATTGCACATTTTATTTCAAAATCTTTGTTCAATATTTCATCATAATTCTAAAGAACATGCCAATTGCAAGATAAATAGATACTGTGATTCAGGTGCTACTGGTATGTTTTGGTTGAGGTTATTAACTTATCCAATCCAATATTACAAAAAATCGTTTAGAGAGAATATTTAATAAAAAAATGGAAAGTCTAAAACCATAATGTGAAACTCAGAAAAAACAAGTATTGGTATGTTTCTTGTTGATTTCTTATTAAATGCATAAATGTATTCTCTGGCAGGTAGAGTGACACAAGAAAGTGTAGTTTATAGCTATGGTACGTTGCTGCTAGATCTTCTTAGCGGCAAACACATTCCCCCCAGCCATGTGAGTTTTCCTCTTCTTGTCTCGTCCTGCTTGATTTTCAGAATAGTTGCCACTGAAAGAAAATAATCCAAGAATTAACCTTGACTTTTTTTTTATATTGCAATTGCGGAATCTTTGATATCCTAAGAATTACACTGGTAGTTTTGCCGATTTCAATGAGCCTCAAATATTTTTATTCAAGTTTTTTAGATAAAGTTGTGTGACCGAGAGTGACAATATATGCAAGTGCAATTCTTCTTTTTGTGTTCAAATCCTTTTCTGCTTTTCGCTTGCATGAGTTCAGGCACTTGATCTAATTCGTGGGAAAAACTTCCTGATGCTAATGGATTCTGCATTGGAGGGCCATTTCTCAAATGATGATGGAACTGAGTTAGTAAGGTTAGCATCCCGCTGTTTACAGTATGAAGCCCGGGAGAGGCCAAATGCAAAGTCCCTCGTGACCGCACTCATGCCGCTTCAGAAAGATTCAGAGGTTTGCACTGTCAAAATGTTCAAGACATTACAATTTTTTTTTTAATAGCTTTTCATCGATGAATGAAAAGAAAGCAAAAAAACAAGATGAGAGTAACTCTATATTCTTCCACAATTAACGTTTTTTTTATGCACGCCCATGTCCTTTAATATATTTTTTGTCCCCTCATCCACAGAGTGAATTGTAAAATTGAAAATGTTTTAAATTGTTTTTATAACTTGTAATTCTGATTTAAACAACTATCAAGCAGGTTGCATCATATGTTTTGATGGGCATCCCACATGAAAATGCATCCTCAGTGCAGCCATTATCATTGACCCCCTTTGGTGAAGCATGCTTGAGAAAGGATCTCACTGCCATTCATGAAATGCTAGACAAGAATGGTTACAAGGATGATGAGGGAATTGCCAATGAGGTTGGCTACTTCTAATCCTGTATTTGAATTATTAAAATGTTATAAAGAGCCAATCTCCATCACTATCTTATATTCCTTGCTTTTTCTTTGTTTTTTTTTTTTAATATACTATTGGATCTGCTCTTCAAATTCTATTTCTATTCTTCTAGTCGTCCTCTCTCGTCCAAAGTTGAAACTAACTCGTTCGACTAGGCTGCAAGTAGCCTAGTACATTTTGTAATTGCATATTCCGTTACATTGACTAATTACATTCAACTTCTTTGGCGTTTCAGCTTTCGTTTCAAATGTGGACCAATCAAATGCAGGAGACTCTCAATTCTAAGAAGCACGGGGATACCGCTTTCAGAGCTAAAGACTTTGCAACTGCTATTGATTGCTACACACAAGTGAGTACCACTACTTGAGCTCAGTTCAAAGAAATTTACATCTTCTTTGAGACTTCTCATCTAAACCATAACCCCCTCCCCCACTAGATGAGCGTACCAATTGTAATGTTAGACGGAATTTTTTGTTTTCTGTAGTTCATCGATGGCGGGACAATGGTATCACCGACGGTGTATGCAAGGCGCTGTTTATCGTACCTGATGAGTGATATGGCTCAGGAAGCTCTAGGAGATGCAATGCAAGCTCAGGCAATCTCTCCTGAGTGGGCTACTGCTCTGTATCTACAAGCAACTTGCCTCTTCACCCTTGAGATGGAGAATGATGCACAAGAAGCATTAAAAGAAGGCACTAAATTTGAAGCCAAAAAGAACAAAAATTGAAAAAATGTACAGGATCTCTCTATATTTTTATTAATTCCAGTTATGTCTCTACTTTCAATATAGTTTTTTGTATCTTTTTTTTTTTTTTGGAGTTTTGCCTCTGCCACCTTGGCCTTTTTTCTACAGTACAGGAATACTGGGAAAAGTTATTGTGGTTTTGATAATCCATTATACTGCAGTTTCTTGTGATTAGTTTGTTATTATACATTTTCCCCCATTAATACACAATGTTAATGTGTTCTAGTTCTAATTTCTATTGATTTTAAAATATAACCATTTCTATTTTTCTTGTTCTTTTTATCAAATTGTGACTTTATACATTATATATATATATTTTTTTTAATTAGTTAACCTTGTGATTATGGCAGGCTTTGAAAATAAATAATGATAAAATTGGAATGAAATGTCTGATAAAATTTCAGAAGAGGTTTTATAGGTTATAGCCATAGGGGTATTGTTAATATAGTAAATTATAGAGTGTCAATCCGTGTTTATTGTGATTTATTATTAAATTATATAAATTAAAGTTATCCTGTGAAATGAAATGGTTATCAATTATCATGGTCAATTGATTAACTTTGTTTTTAGAAAAAAATGTTATATTTGTAAGAAAAAAAAAACAAATTATTTAAAAAATGCTATATTTATAATTAATGTTTTAAAACATTATATTTACAAATATTTTAAAAAACTATGCTTGAATTTCTCTAATAATCTTTGGCCCTGGCTGAAAGAGTCGTGATGATCCAACTATATATTGCTCATTTTTAAATTACATGGAATTTTATTTTGAGAATTTGGATATTTGAAGTATGGAGAATATTTTATTCAATATTATATTTGTTTATTTGATGCGAATCAAAACAAAAATTAATCAGAATGGAAAATTATGGTTGAGAATAATTTTTAATTAAAATAGTGTATTAATATTATTTTAGAATTGAAATAAAAGGAAATGTGATTGATATAGTTTACCGTTATTTAGGAATGGAAAACAATTTTGAACGATATGGGATAAAAAACAATTGAGAATTGATAATTGATAATATAGTAAAACAATAAAGGAATAAAGAATGAGAGCACTACAAACAAATGAATGAGAATGACATTATTTATCCTTCATGACTGAATTAATCAATAGGAATTATTCTCAATCGTAATATTGACATGGTAATTATTAATATGAGCATAACACAACTGGTTAGGTGTCTTACTCATTTTCTGATTGAAAATTCTGAGTCTCCACTCCCTTACTATATATATAACCTATAAGTTAGGAATCATTACGATAAAATTAGAAAATAAATGGTAAATGAAACTATATGTTTTTATGATCATCATTCCCTTCATATAAACAGGGATTTAAACTTTAAATTAAAAAACTAAGTCGTTAAGGTATTTCAAGATTATATATAGGTCTTATTTATTTGATTGATTACCATACTTCATGATGATAAAAATATCTTTCATATTTATATACAATAATTTTAGAATAGTATTTAACTTCTACTCTTAATATTAAAGTTACCTGCCTGTTAGTGGCTGAGATTCAACAACAGAGATAGGTATTTTTTTAAGTTTTAAGTTAACCAATATAAATAGACAAACCTATTATAACAGTAATTAAGGTTTTTTTTGGAAAAATATCTCTATATTTTTTTTATTTGTTTTGTCTAAAAACATTGTTTTCCATACATATTCTTCCCACAAAACTTGTTTTTTCTTGGCACCTACTCTCTCTCTTTCTAGTTGTTTTGTCCTCTTTACATTGTTATCCATTTATTTTCTTCCCAAAAACTTGCTTTTTCTTCACACATTATCTATCACCTTAGTTTTCTTGTTTAGATTTTATTTTTTCCCCCTGAAAAGTTATCTTCTTTTATTAATTTATGAGACATTTAAGTGAAGGCAAAAAAAGAGTTGATTGAATTTTTTGAATCTCCATACAAAGGGGAAAATTGAAATACAAAATGCCCACAAAATTTTAATAAAAATCATGAAACTGTTTAGAAATCGAATTGAGACGTCAATTTTAGATCTTTATAAGTAATGGAGAAGATGAACATAAAAATGCACATTTGATTTGTCAGTTTAAGCATATCTCAATTGATTAGGTATCTATACTCCTTTTTATAAGGTCGAATATTCGAGTTTTCCCTCCCTTGATTGATGTAAATCTATAAATAAATAAAATGCACATCTAATCTATTTACTCATCTCATCATTGAATCAAATTCTACAAGTTCTTTACATATTTCTTCTTCAATTTCCAATTCTTTCCTTGAACACTCTTTACACAAAAAATTTAAGATGGCACATTGAAATGGAAGAGCCAGGATATAACAAAAGCAAATACCATGCAAGCGAGAAGAAAATTGAGAACCCGGTGACCTTGAAGAAAGTTTCGGGCACGAGCGGCAGCTGCAGACCCAGACGCTGCACTTGCGGCTGTCGATGTGGTGTTACCGGAGTCGTTAGATTGTTCTGTTGGCTGAACAACAAGTTCATGTGCCCCAGTAACATTTTTTGCAATAGAATGACAGATCTCACAGGTCCTAACAAAAGCCAAACAGATTTAAGTGAAATGAAAGTATCATTATCATAATAATCCAGCCTTTTCATCTCAAAATGACCTATTAGAAAAGAATATATATATACATATATATAATAAGTATTTGTTCAAAGTTAAACTTCCAAATAAAGAAGGAATAGACATGTTTTTCCTCTACATGATGATGTATGTTTCTATCAACAGAAATTCCAACTCACTTGTTCACGTGTAAAAGGGCTAAAACACGAGAAATGGCGAAAAGGAAACATATTAAAGGGGAAGAAGCAAGAACTTTTTCAAGTGATCTAACTGCATAATCATTTAGAATAGAAATCTGGGAAATATTATAATTCTAACAAGACCACCTCTTATTCCATGGATGTGTTTCCTTATAATTGGAGGACTAGTTCAATTTCTGTTGCTAACAGACTTGAGAAAACAAAAACCACATATATCAAGAATGTACTTTAAATTTACTGCTGGAATTAAACATAACGCCGACATCGACTAATAATTCAGAAAAAAACCACCTTAATAATTCAGAAGTTATGTATCATGGAATGATCTGAAGAACAGATTCAAAGTCGAATATCAACATCTAAGTGAAGATGCTAAATCTTTGTAACTTAATAGTTAACTTAAAAACAAGTAATAGTGATCAATTTAGATCCATGAGAAATAGAGGGAATGAATAAAATATCAGGAATGGTATTGATTGACAAGCAATAGAATTTCTGCCACTCAAAACAAATAATAATACATCATAGAGAAATCTAATCTCCACTTTATTAAAGACCGATTGTAAAGAAAGCAAGAAGAGATTCCCAAGTCCATGAAATATTAGAGGATAACAAAGGTAGAGAGTTAGGGAAGTCAACATAGCACAAAAGTGTTTTTTTTTTTTTATCATAACCATTAGTAACCTAACCGGGCAGCTTAACCACACCTACAACCGTGTGACCGAACAACATTTGGCATCGAGAAACTCGTAAGTAACCACACACAAAATTATCACAACGATTAACATCAAGAAATCACAAATTGATAAAAGGATATATATCATGTTTAAAGTTAAAGGTTTAAAAACTCACTTGTTTCCTTTGATTTTGAACCAAGCTTCAGCACATTGTTTATGAGCAGCAGCTAAATCATCCTTACAAGAACAACCCAATTCAATAGAATCATTCCTTCCATCACTCTCTAAATCTAAATCTAAACCCATATGACAAATCCTACAATCTCTCTCTACTTTCTCCAAATTCACTTTTACTTCATTCCCAATCTCAACCTTATTAACAGAATCCGACACAAAATCAAGCCTTTCCTCATCGTACGAACCAGAATCACCTGTTGTTGAGAAAAACTGAGAATGACAAGAACCCTCATCGCCGTCGGAAAAACAGAGGCTGACATCAACACTTACGTCACTTCCGGCCACTGAACGGCGGTAACCCACCTGCTCTAAATCAGTTCCGGACATATCAAAATCAACAATGCTTCATAAACTGTCACTAAAAATCATGAAAAAAAAATTTACAGAAAGATACTGTAATGAGAGAACGAGGAAGATGGGTTCTGTTTTTTTTCTCGAGACAGAAAGAAAGACTTGTGCTTTTATAAAATTAGAACAGAAACATGAATTGGGTACCCGGTTAAATCAGCAGAGGAAGCAAAATGAAAGCTTAAGAGGGTTTTTTTTGTTCAATAAACTGATAATGAATTATTGTGGATGATATGATATAATATAATGTTTCAGATTATTAGAAAAAAAAGGAAAGAAAAGAGAGAGAAAAAGAAGAAAAAAAATTTCAGTAGTTGTCGTTTTGCTTTTCAAATTCGAGCTCTCCTTGTTTTGCGGATGTTATGTGAAATAGGAAGACTGCTTTTACTCTAGGATGCTCAGGTGGGGGAAAAAAGAACATTTCCAGGATCTAAAAAAAAAAAAAAGACCAGGGGTAGTTATGTCATTCTTGTGGATTGTTTTCCAATATTTAAGTTATTGGTTTGAAACTTTGCTATCAAAAGCCTAATGTTAGTCTTGTTCACTAGGTTAAAAAGATACAATCGAGCCAATTTGAAACATAACTTAATTGGTGAGATATATTACATTTCACAAAATCGAGAATTCTAGTCTTATCTTCTCTACTTTAATATAACATCTTAAAGAAATTTAATCATGTGAATTTATTACATTTTGTGAATCATATTTTTACAAATCACCCCACCACTTTTTATTTTTTTTCCCCATATCCACATATATCATTTCCTTAAAAAGTGTAATTTTGGTCTTGCTCATCACTAGTACTTTAAAAAGATACAACGGAGTCAATTTAGTATTATTCAATTCGTCAGACATTCAGTTTCATAAAATCGAGAAATCTAATCTTACCTTCTCCAATTTACATAAAAAAATAATAATAACATGAATTTATTCCATTTTGAATCATATTCACCAATCACAACTCTTTCTTTTCTTTTTCTAGCCCATGTCCATATATATCATTTCACTGTCTTTTTCTGCCACTACCATTCCCCTCTCTGATCATGGGGATGGGGATCAATGAGAGAGGAGGCAAGGGTAAAGAAAAAGGGTGATTTTAATTCATAAGTAAATTAGTTTAATATGAATAACACTCTATAAACTCTAAAACTGTATTATTATTATTATTTTTTTTTTTTGACAACAACTAAACAGAAACAAAAAAGAAACACAAAAACTAAGAAGCTAAATCAACGAACCAAACGGGGGAAGATCCACGCCAACAACCGGAGATTCCTGAATCAGCAGCCTTCTTAGCCAAGAGATGAGCAAATAGATTACGATTTCGACTAATATGCATAAATATAGAAGTCTGGTCATCACCCACATGGGTCCGAATCTTTGCCACAATAGTTCCCACCTCAGTGAAATCAACCGTCTTACCATGGATAATATTTATAACTTCCAAACAGTCAGATTCGACAGAAATAACCTGTGAAAGATCATCAATATTCATTAAACCTTCATAAATAGCCAAGGCTTCCAAGACCTTTGGAAAAGCAGAAAAACGGGTTTCACAACAACCAGCCATAAGAACAAATCCGTTATGATCACGCAACACCCAACCCAAACCTCCTTTATTCCTTGCAACATTAATTGCCGCATCAACATTCAATTTTAGAAATCCCTCTTCGGGTGGAAGCCATAAATTATGGCTAGGTACCGTAGGTTGAGAGCGGGCTTTGATTGCGGCTCCTCTACTATGAGAAAGAAACTCCTACTCCCATCCAAGAACTTTATTATTATTATTATTATTATTATTAATTACATATTTTGATTTAAATAAAAAAAAAACTCTTAAATAGGTGAAGGGGAATTTTTTTAGCAGATAGAATCCTAGTTAATTATAGTAGCTTTCAGCATTATATACACCATTCCTAACCTCTGCATTATTGATCAACTAACACAGGAGATATACAATCAATAATAATAATTAACAAATCTTAGCTAATTCTCGTGACTAATGTTGGTATTAGTATATACTACTTACTACAAGCATTGTCTCACATAATCTCAAATGAGATACTTTTACTTATATCTTTATAAAAAGTTAGGTGGTCAAGCTACTTGCGTCTATTTGATCGGATTATTTAACGGTTTCTCTAGGAGATAGAAATGTTATAGAAAACATTGCCCGAAAACAGCGCAATGTTTGTTGTATCTACCTTAAATTCAAATTGAATCGTCTCAACCCAGTTCACCATCATCAATGGGCCGAGCCGAGCCGGCTCGGCCCAAACATTAGAAGGCTCAAGCTCGGCTCAGGCTCGAGCCCAACGAGCTTTTGCTTTTGGTCGAGCCGAGCCGGCTCGGCCCAATCTAAAATGTTAAAGCTCGCGGTTCGGCTCATGGGCTAGGCTCGTCGAGCCGAGCTTGGGCCTTGCTCGTTGGAGCGAGCCAAGCTCGGCCTCTCATATAAGTTCATTTTTGTATTATACTTTCTCAACAACCAATGAAGTATAATTTTCGAATCATTTAAAAAAAAAAAAAAATCAAGTGTTAACAAAATTAACATATTAAACATATTATTTTAAATAACAATTTTATCTGCTAAATAATTTAGCTATTTTATTTTATCCTATTTATTAATTACATAAAAGTATCAACTTTAAAAAATAGATATTTTTGTTAATTATTTCATACATGAATATTTGAGAATAAAGTGCATCACTACAATAAACTCTATTGTTAAGTTATAATAGTTTTTTTTTTTAAACTCTATTGTTAAGTTATAATAGTTTTTTTTTTTAAACTCTATTGTTAAGTTATAATAGTTTTTTTTAAACTCTATTATTAAGTTATAATAGAGTTTTTTTATCTAAATATTTAAAATTATGATAATATAAAATTTTATTTAAATAATGAATAAATATTGCGAGATTTATTTGGGCCGAGCTTGAGCCGGATCGTTGGATCGGCCCTATGGAGGCTCAATCGAGCCGGCCCACGAGCCAGTTCGTTCAAAAAAAGTGAGGCTCATATCCAATCCAAACAATTAACGAGCCGAGCCGAGCCGGCCCGTCAAACTTTGACTTTCGAGCCGAGCTCGGGCCGAGCCCGAGCCGAGTCAGGGCCGGCCTTTAGGCCGCGAGCCATATGATGATGGTGAAACCCAGTTATATTTGAAATAAGAAAAATGGGATATTAGATGTGAACAATTCCCTTTGATTACAAATGACTGAAAAAATATAATCTTATCCACCGAAAGGGGGGGAAAAAGCATCCTGTCCTCGAAATTGAAATCATTTTCTTTCAATTGAAGAGTCCAATATTTTATCACCAAAATATTTTCCAATTGCATTTGAAAATATCTCATGAAATTTGGCTTGAATTGAAATGACATGATTTGAAATTTTGAATCACATTACTCAAACCAAATGGAACCCAAACTATGAAATTGATCCAGAAAATCCATAGTGGTGAACGATGGAAATTTTCTTGACTCAGCTTCCAACCATTGTAGAAATCCTTAAAAATGTCGCACAAGATATCAAATATGTAGGGATTTCTCAAGAGTCCAATAATGGTTCCCTCCTATAACTTAAGGCCCGGTTGAGATAGTTTTTAAAAGTATTTTTTAATGGTTATCAAAAAATACTTTAACAAAAGTTATTCCAAACGGGCACTTAGGGCTAGTTTGGCATTGCTCTAGTTTTTAAAATAATTGCGGTCAACTGTGTTGTAGAAGAAATCAGTTGTATCGTGAATCAGATTAGTGTTTGGTAAGTTCAGCTTTTGAATTAAATTAATGTTTGGTAAATTAGCTTTGAAAAGTATTGCGATATATATATATAATTAAATTGTGTTTGATAAATGATATAAAGATTTTTTTTATTTATTCTTATGATAAATATAATTATTACAACTATTTAAAATTTTAATTCAAACTACATATTAAAAAAAAACTATGATATTGATTCTGCATAAAAAAGACTTGTAAATTTTTTGTTACAACTCAACTATAATTTATATTAATTTACTAATAATTTCCCATAAAACAATTAATTATGATAATATAAACATAAAATGATATTCAATTTTTAAAAATGTTATGAAATATATAAATGTTTTGATAATGTTTCATAAATTTATTGTTTTTTTCTTTAAAATAAATTTTAAAGTATTTATTTGTAAAATGACTATATTATTACAACCATTCATGATTTTTTAAATTTTAATATTCATTTTTTCATGAAGGGCGGCAGATTGTGTCCACTATGCGAAAATTTAGGCCCATAATATGCAAGCTTATTTGAAAATCTATTTTGAAAAGCAGTTAATCGTCCGCTTTTAGAAATCTGGCAGTTGTTGAAGTGATTTTTTCAAAATCTGTTAAATTTATTTTTTTACCAAACAAGAAAAGTAGTTACGATTTGGAAAAAAGCACCTCAACATCAATGCCAAACGGGGCCTTAATCTCATAAGAATTCGAACTAAGAAAACCTGCCAACAAGTGGTCATATTCCATACCCATAAAAATGGGTGAATCCACATTCCACCACCATTGAGATGGATTAGAGATGTATTGATTCAACCAAACATCAAAACCCTTTAATCCTTCCCTTCTATTTTTTTTGCAAATACAGATATCATACAAGGATTCATTTCCATCACCTCCAGTGTGCAACAATGGCTCACTCAGACTCAGGCAGTCAAATGGATAAATTAAGCTAGAAAGACAAAAACATTAAACTTTAAACAATACGTATAGACTTTAATGATGAAGGTTAAAATACGTTAAAACTCTAATGATGGATGTTTAACATCTAAACACCGACATTTAACCTCTAATGATGAAGGTTTTAAGATTCATAACATACAGCATCAAAGGAATTCTCATATAAATTTGATTACATTGACATTCACAGGTAGTACCAACATATTTGTCATGAAGGTGAAAACGAAAAACACAACAGATCATCGGAGATACCTGTAAAGAAAGATCGAGAAAAAGTTCACCAGCTGGAACAATGATAAAAGAAATTTAAGGCACTATATAGCTGAAAAAAACATAGTTTTGGCCTTTAAATACCACAAGATGGGTCATGTATATAAAATTTTCGAACTCAAAGATTGTGGTCAGAGACAAATACAAGGATTCAGGAAAATGAGATACAGGGATTTTTTTATCTCTCTCTCCTCATCCATAATTCCTCGCAGTAGTGACAAGCTGTACAGCCGAAAAAGGGAAAATTAACTTATCACAACACCAAGTACAGTAATGATGTGGAAACTCTAAAACTTTCTCCAGTGAGCGACCTCACATTTGTGTTATGAAGATATGATCCATGTCAATTCTTATAGTTTGCAGGAATCAGATAACAATCCTTGTCAATATCAATGATATCTACTAGTCTTATTCCCCACATCAAAACCAACGTTTCTTATAAATGCCCCATTTGCATTTGAGAACCATTTAATCTTCCAGCCGTATCTCCCATTGCTCTAACACTGTTATTCTCTAATCCACTTTTAAGCCAAGCAAGGTTACTTATATCTGTTGCGATTGCAGCTAATTCAAAACTAGGAAAGGATGGCGGTTCAGAGAAGTCCACAAATTCTGGCCCCAATAAAGAATCTAGAGGACACCCCTGATTGAGGCTCTCGCAACAACCATGGCCACATTGATGAGGCACTGATGGATCACCGTAAACACCTTCAAGTAATTTGCAAACTTCAACTTCTGGTTTTGATGCTTGAATTAATGGTCCTTGCATTGGAACTGGTCTTAAAAAGTCCCTCAAAGACTCTTGGCCATCCGAAGGATTATATACACTAAAAGCACTAAATCGTGCCACAGGCTTGAAAAGAGTGGGCTGTTCTTTGACTTCATGACTAAATTGACCCTCAATAGGTACCTTGTCTTCAAATTGATCATCCCTATGCTCTAGTGAGCAGGCATCTCTTCCTTCCAAGGATTTGAAGGAATTAACATCTCCACATGAAAGGGTTTCTTCTGATGATCCCTTGGTTTTATCAAAACTAACATCATCTGCAATACTCCGAGGTTCTAACTTGATTCTTCCAAACTCTGTGCATCGACGCCGTAAGGTGGAATTCCAATGATTCTTAATAGCATTATCCGTTCTCCCAGGTAAAAGCCGAGCAATTGCCGCCCATTTATTACCATGTATGGCATGGGCTTCAACAATGATCATATCCTCCTCATCTGAAAAACATTTATATCTTTAAACCCACAATCATCAGGAACAAAAATGCAGATATATATTAATCGCTGACCAAGAAAGATACATACAACCAGCATCACTAAGTACAATACATATATTAACTCATCCTCGGAAGCACTGATGTCAGGAATGCAGACATACCACAAAAGTACTATTAAATAAAAAGGTGTTTTAGTTGTTTGCATTAGTCTAATTAACAATCTGACTACATAATTTGGACCACAATCATATAATTTGCAGCTCAATATTTGCTACACAACATAGATAAGATATTCAGTTTCATGCTAAACTCTTAATCGTTTCAAGAATTATTTTAGAAATATTTTACCTTTAAAGAAAGTACTTAAATTTCATAACAATGTACTATACTCTATATTTTGGTTCTAGGTGATTAGCCGGCAAAATAAGAAAAAGTAGATATATGTCATGCCTATCAGAGTGTACAACTTCAACTTGAGTAATTTCCCTAGAATAAAACATGACCACAACTCCAAAAGTAGAAATATCATTTTCACCGATACTTATGACGACACCAAAATATAGCCAGTTTCTTTAGCAAGTACGATGAGACACACAGCCGAGTATCATTCGTCAAGATTGAATACAAAATCAACACAAGGATCAAATTCCATTCAGCAAAATCTCGAGGACCACGTTATACACCTCTTTGCCTCAAATAGCAAAAATTGTTGCCTCTATAAAGCTAATCATTATAATCGAACTCTTTCGTGATATTTTCTACCCAAATTCCTCGTTGAAGCAGTTGGCTTGTTAGGCAAGAATTGCAATGCTTTAATATTCTGTACTCTCTTTTCCCCCCACATCTAAGAATTATCAAAGAGATCACTGCCCAAAAATAGAATTCCCAAAAGGACAATACTTGCCTCGATGATCAGTAAGAGGAAACTCCTACTTCCTTTCACATTTGTCTTGATTTGATTGCATCAACTATATCATAGTTAATAAATACATAACACAGAATTATGTAAAACCCTTCCAAAATTCAAACTTCAAAAAAAAAAAAGACAAATAACACAGAATGAACATAAAAAAAAAAAATCCAAACTTTCAATCATGAAGCAAACAAATTCAAATCAAACAGACAAACTGAAACAAAAGAAACACAAATAGTGAAAAAAACAAAAAACAAGAATTGAATACCAGTAAAAGGCTTGCGTTTTACAGAAGGATCAAGTTGATTACACCACCGAAGCCGACAAGACTTGCCGGATCGGCCAGCGATTCCTCGAGCAATCAAACTCCAATTCCTCGCCCCAAACTTACTCACAAGACGGCTGAGAATCGCGTCTTCTTCAGGAGACCAAGGTCCTTTAACTCTATCTTTTCCACTCCTTCCACCACTTCCTTCACCGTCGCCAACAACCGTCACCGTATCATCGCCGCTCCCGCAGTCTCCGACGAAAGAAGCTGATTCATTAGTTTCGATTAATTCGGCGGTGGCGGCGGTATTGTAGTCGGGCACCGTCGTGAGCTCCATCTCCGGCGGAGAGGTAACCGTCGAGAACACCTACCTTTGTAAATGAGTTTAACTGCTGTTGGGAACTGTAGGAAAGGAAAGAGAGATGAATAAATTTTATAGGGCAAATGTTTCGCTTCCTTTTTCTTTTCTTTTCTTTTCCCCCATTTGATTTGGGCTCTTTAATTTTGAAATGACTAAAATGTCCATTTGTTAAAAATACTTCTATCATCTCTATAATTGTGTTCTTTTTGCCAAAAACTCCAACGATTTTTTTTAGATATTATAGTAAATAGAGGAGAGTTCACTCGAACCTTCAATCAATAGAGAATATTAATGTCTAACTATTTAAGTTATGTTTAAATTAAAGGTAAAGAATAAAAAAGACACATGTCGTTTTGGTCAGTCGCAAGAACATTAGGTTTGATTGAAGCCATATAACTCTTTTATTTATTAATGATTTTGTAGTGACCATAAAGTATAGCTCAAAATGAGAATTTTAAAACATCTTGAATCATCCAAAGGAAAAAAATTATGGCTAAAAGAAAGATAACGGGAAGAGTCACATTGATATAATTTGAAACTACTTTGGTGTAATTTACCATTTTCAAACTACATGTGATATTCTTGCATTGACCGAAATCATCGGGATTTTATCCACAAATTAACTCTCGTTTTTCTCCTAAAGGAATACGATACTTTAATGGACGACATTCTCACCCATCTCCTAAAGGAATGGGCACAAGGATCGGGTTCCTGTGAAGAATTATTTTCCGTTTATAAAATATCTTTCTTTAATTATTTTTTTTTACCAGTAACTGTAAATAAAACTCATGTGGTTCAGTCTAATAAAAAATGAAGATTTATATGTTCATAGTTTTATAAAATTACATATCTTCCTCCTTAACACCGTTAAATAGTTAACGGATACTATATTTTAATTAGCTTATAATATATGATTATATATTATACCTTCATATTTAGGTATGATAAAATACAATTGTAATTCTTTTTATTATATGAATTAAAATATTAATAATTATGTACTATTAATAATTTCAAATATCAAATAGGACTGGGCATGCATTCCCCGTCCCTCCCTCAAAATTGAAAGGAAAAAGAATTAGCATATCAGTCTCCATCCCCTTCAATTATGTGGGTAGGGTTTGAACCCACCCTAATCAAAATCACCTCCTTTTATCAATTAAAAAAAACTCAAATAATATATTTTATATATGTATTTTTATTTATATCATATATTTTAATTTTTTTACTTAAACAATATATTTAATTTTTTAATAATTTATTGAAATTAGAAATATATTATTAAAACTAAATTAGTAATTGATTTATAATAAAATAAAAAATTTAAGTTCCTAAAAATTCATAGTAATAAGTTAATATTAATTTTTTTTATTAGTAAATTATACATTTTAAATAATGTATTGAAATAGAAGTAAAATTTTACTTTGATTTTTTTTAATTATTCTATTTTTTTTCTATTATTTGGGTCATTATTTAATAAAAAATAATCGGCACTCGGCGTAGCGTCACTACTTTTCTTTTTCCAAAAAATTATTAGGTGGCCGTAGTGAGGCTATTTGTGTAATTCGGCCCTTGTCATTCCAATCTGTTTAAACTAAATTGACGATAATAACCCCTCATATCCATATGGCGGGAAATTGTTATGTTACCCCACAAGGCCATTACGGTAAAGCTCTACAGACTAAAGCAATGGAAATTAGTAAAATGGGCCACACATCTGGAGCCCAAAAATATTGGGTGGGCTTTATATTGGACCATTTGATGGGCTACAGATGCGATAAGGACTTCCCCCCTGATTTATAAAACTAAAAAAGTATTTACAATTTTTTTTTAAGTTTATCTATTTGAAAAGGTTAGATTTTTTTTCATGAAACTTACTTGATGATTTTTTTTTTAAATATTAATTTTTAACCAAATTTTTTAACTTGTCAAACAAAAAAAAAGAGCCCAACAAAACTATTTGCTTTAGAAAAATAACTATCTATTCAAGTTTTTGAAAAAATGGATCCTAAAACATTAATATATTTAAAAAAAATACAAAATTGAAATTTTATCACTGGACACTAAACTTGTATGTTTCAAATTTTGAAAAGGTTGAAAACAAAAATATTATAAAATTAAATAATATATATATAAAGTTATCAACTAAATACTCACATCTAATTTCAACGTGAAAAGATTTTTAATGGTTATCAAAGAGAATTTTTTTAAATAATTAAAGGTCATTAAATAAATCAGGACCATGTTGGGGTATTAAACAAATTCGGCCAAAGTTGTACATCTGAAACATTTTAATGGGTCAATCTAATATGGTGCAGACATATAGGTTGAATTTAACGAATTTCTTAAAATAATACTTTCGATGCTTAAAGTTTTAAGGCCCAATAATAACTTGCCACATTGATGGAAATTTTTAAAAGAAAATAAAAGGATTGGCAAGTTTTCATTGGGCCTAAGCAGTCTAAATATTGTTCAATTTATTATGTGTCTATTATTTTTTATATGAATATGGCAACCATAATTAAGACAAATCACAGTGTAGTGTTGACAAAATGTATAAATACGGGATTTTTAACTTGTAAATATGATAATAACGAAGACGTTTTGTGAGCTTTTATTAAACATAAATTTAATTTTTTTTTATAGAGACTTAATTGACATATTCTAAACTATAAAAAATAAATAGAAACTTTTAAAACCATATAAACAAAATTGACATTGAAGTCAAACTCAAACCATAAACATTTAATTAGTAAGTAAACCTTAAAATATATCTTAATTTTGTTAAAACTAATCAATTGAAGAGTGTGATTTACAACTTTACTGAAGTACAGAGTATTTTAATACAAAAAAAAGGTGTAAGAATATGATTTAATAGTAATCCATAGTACAGGGGTGTATTGCATTTAGCCCTTAATTTTTCAAATGTATAACCCTTTCCTAATCTTATTAATAATCTACAATTTTTTTCCTTTCAATTTCGTTATCAAATAGGTGATATGTGTACGATTGGGGGTGTAAGAGGAACCGGAACTGCATGGAACCGATTCATGCGTGTATATATATAGGAACCAAACATTGTTTTGATTGATTTATTTGTGATATATATGATTTTAGATTGGATGAACATAAACATATATATGAATTTTGAGGAAGAATTTTATGAGTTTGAATTGAATTATTTGTGAAATATATGACTTTGGATTGGTTACTATTATAGGAATGAATTTTATGATTATTATACTTTATATGTTGGGACCGAACCAGAATTAGATTAGAACCGAACCGGTAATACCCCTATCTGAGATGTCTAAATATTTAGATTTACAAGAAATCCACAAATGAAACTTGTACTTATCCAACAATTAAATTTACTCTTTTTTTTTAATTATTAATTTTTAACAATGTATTTTAACTCATACTTTTCAAACATACCAAACAAAAGTAGCTTTTTATTTCCTTGCATTATTACAAATTCCAATCCTAAATTCATAAATAAGAATTAGTTGGTACCAAACATTGACTCACATTAAAAAAAAAAAAAATCTTTTGTCTTTAGTTGACTTCGATTTCCATCACATTTTGTAAAAATTCTAATTTCAAAGTATCTGGTTATCAAAGCACCAAACGTACACGAAAGACATAGGTTTAAAAAGATACTAAAAATCCTTGGAAAAAAAAAATACTAAAAAAAGTATATTAAAACTCAATATTGCATGGATATATATCATCGTTAGCGTGTTCAAATTTTATTAGATTTTGATTGTAGGAGAAAAATTTATCGGTTTTATCAGATCAACTTCGAGATTTAACAATAGCACTTTTTAAAAAGGAGTTTTTTTCTTATAAAATTCATTTGAGGTACACGTGTGTTAGGGGAATTGATGGTAGAAGAATGAGATTTATAAATAAAAATTGATTTATACAATCTTTTTTTTCTTGTTTAAGATATTACATTAAATTAGAAAATGGTAGATATGAACCATTAATCTTCATGTGAAGAGACTAGTTTTATATATCTTATCATGTTTAGATTGACAATTTATACATTTACCTAAAGTAATTAGTTTGTTTGAATTTGTAGATCAAGCTCACATCTTGTATTCCTATACAATTGACTTGTGACACATAATTAAAAGAAAAAAATCTTTTATGGTTTTAGAGAGTGATAATGACATGGATTATATTTATATAAACTCGTGTATATACAAACATAAATTAGTTTTACATTGGAGGGTCCCTTTTCTATTTGGTAGCTTACTAGTTTTAGATGGAAATTAGCACAACAATCCTGTATACTCCACAACACCATAGACTCTAATTTCTACGCGTTTTTCACTTTAATTTGTTAATATATATATATATATATATATATATATATATATATTCGAAAAAGGAAGCCAAAAGAAACAAGGAAAACAAAACGTCTGCAAAAAGGCAACTAAATTGCCAAAAGCTTTATCAATGTGTCAATTTCAATCCAAGAATTATGAAAAAAAATCGACAAAATCTTATTATATTTAAATTTTAATGTTAATAAATCATATGATAATTAACAGAAAAAAGTCACGGGATCATATATATATATATATAGCATAACTTTTCAAAATTCTATAAAAATAATATATTGATACTAGACTGATTCATGAATTATTGGATAGTTTGACTTTTAATATTTATTGTTTTTAGTTTTAGTTTTGGTGGATAACCGTCATCTAAATATTTTTTTAGTAATTAAAATTTTCATTTTATTATAAATTAATTGTCAACTAAATGACTTTATAATAAAAAAAAAGTAGTGATATAAATGCATGAAAATTTATATATAAAATCTACTATTTGAGACAAATGTTTTTTTGTAATGAACAACAAAATTTTGATATTATTTTATATTAAATAATGATGATAAATAATATTGTAATTTGAGGTGGTTAGATACCAAAAGGTTTTAAAATTAGATCCATCCCTTAATTATATAATCTTAAAATAAAAATCATAGGTTTTTACCTGTTCAGTAATTGAAAAGAGGCTAGACCAATAATGAAGAAGGAAAACTTCATTTTTTATTATGGCCTGTGTTTGTCCCTTTATGTTATTGCCTTGCCTTATTGGATAATGAAGTCTTAATATGTTTTATGCATTTGACAATAAATAAATAAAGCTTATCTTCAATTGCTTACCATTTTCTTAACAAATTCATTAAATTGGTACACAAATGTCAAGTCTTTTACCTTACTTATTTATTTATTTTAATATAGAACAAGCCTTCTTCTGGAGGGAATTAAGCAGAAACTTCTATCCTAACAAAAAAAAATGAAAATTCTAAGTTAAAATATAATTTTAATCCCAACATTCACTCATGTTTCTAATATGGCCCCTGTATTTTAAAAGTTATTTTGTTTTTTTTGGCACAAGTGATTATATATAAATGCAAAAAGTGGGTGATCTCAGAGTCCGAGACTAAGATAATAAAACAAGAACTCTCTACTCAAACAAGTAGAAAAATAAGTCAAAACCCAACACAAAACAATTAAAAAACACTAAGGTAAAATATCTCAAACATAGCAGTCTATAGAATCAAAATCACTATATGATTACTACCCAGCCAAGTAACAACTTGAAAAAAAATATCATATAATGGACCAGCTGAAGAACAATGTGAGGAGAAGAAGTAGATTTACTCCCTCGTATTTTTATTAGTTGAAAATACAATCTTTTCCCTTATAATATGAGGTCGAATTTAATGAAAAATGTCGGTTCATTTTATTTTACAAATATGGATTATTACACGATTCGGTTAAAACCATAAATATTAAAGAATTTGTCTCAAATAGCATAAATTTGCATACTAATTACTAAAATGTCTAAACTTTTTAAAAAAATACTCAAATAGCATAATTATAGTTCAATAAATTATTGAACTATAATTCAATTAATTATTGAACTATTTTTCATAAGTATTTTTAACGAATTTGTTTGTTTTTTGATTTTTTAAGTTCAAGGTCAATAATTTATTGAACTCTTTGATCATTTATTATTATTATTTTCAATGAATTCGTTAAATTTTTTATTTTTTTTAGTTCAATAATTTATTGAACTAAAATTATGCTATTTGAGTAATTTTTGAAAAGTTGACATTTCAGTAATTAGTATATAAAAATATGTTATTTCAGTAATTGCCCCTAAATATTAATTAGTAACAATCGTGTCATTGAAAAAATAACTCGGATTTTTAGACTAAAATATATATCTTGAACTAGGATTGAAATAAAACTTTTTAAGGTTAAAGATCATATTCAAATTCAAATTTAACTCAAACCATCAAATTATTTTTATAGAAACCGTCTCCAGGAACATAATTCTGTATGAATTAATAATTATTGAAATGTCAGAATTTTTTAAAAATTACTCAAATAAACAGTTCAGTAAATTATTGAACTTTTTTTTATTGTTATTTGTAATGAGTTTTTTTTGGTTTTTGATATTTTTAATTCAATAAACTATAATTCAATAACTTATTGAATTTCTATATAGATAATTTTAAAAAAATATTGACATTTCAATAATTAATATATAAAATTATGTCATTTCAATAATTATTTTTTACTTTTAAGTATAATCTTGTACGAAGTAAACCGAACAATATTAAAGTCTCCCTTGCACATCAATATACTCAATAATTTGTACGACCATAATATTTATTTGTTCCGTGGATTGAATCTTTCAACCAGTAAATTGTATTTTTACGAAAAAGAAAGGACATGGTTTTTTGCCCTAAAAGTTAATATTGTTGGAAATGTACTCTCATCTTATTAATTATATAACAATCCAATATGAAAAATAAGTGACATAAATTCTTCATTAACCCAAAAAACCAATATTATTTTAAATTTTGGTATACGTAGAAAAGGGAACTAGGGTTTGAATTCAAGAGGTCAAAATTACTTTATTTAAACTACCAAAATTTCTAACATTTCCCTATAAGCTATTTATTAAATTATCTACCAATAACAAATCTTGGTTTATAAAATATTTTCTTGATTACCAAACTCAAGCTGTTAGATAACGAACTTTCTTTAAAAAGGACTACAAATCAAAAACCATTTCCACTTTCCAATGAGCCGCACTTATATTAAAGCATTTTCCTTACGCAACCCTTTCTATATATATCTCTGTTTTTGTTTGTTTTTATCAAATTCTCATAATCAAAGAATTTTATTTATTTAATTAAGGCTATGGCTCGTTCTTTCTTTTGCCTTCAATTGGCTTTCTCTTTTGTACTTTTGGTTTATTCAATGGCTTCTGCTGCTGTTGTTGAACACTCTTTCAATGTAGTTTTTTTTTTCCACAACATTTACATAGAAATTTTCTTTCAAAATCATCATTATTTAATCAATTGGGTGTGTTTATGATCTCTCGTTATATTAATTTTACAGGTGCAAAACTTGACGGTGCAACGACTATGCCGTGACCAAGTGATAACAGCGGTCAACGGTAGCTTTCGGGGCCAACCATAAGTGTGAAAGAGGGTGATGTTCTTGTTGTTCATGTTTACAATAAGTCTCCCTATGATATCACTATTCACTGGTAAATTTTACTATACATTAAGTATATTATTTAAGGATAATTATAACCGTTATTATTGAGTGACTCGAATTCTATTTTGACCTGACATGAAAGACTATAACATTATTTAGAAAAATCATATTATTATTCTCATATAATAATAATATCTGTACGATTTTCTTAACCCTCTCTATTAATATTATTTAGTAAATCATAGATTAAAAAAATATTGCCCTATATATCTCTCATGCATGAAGCAACTCTTAATTAATTTCCATTCCACAGGCATGGTGTTTTCCAATTGCTAAGCGGGTGGGCAGATGGACCCGAGAATGTGACCCAATGTCCGATACGACCGGGTCAAAGCTACACTTATAAATTCAAAATCACAGGACAAGAAGGAACTCTATGGTGGCATGCTCATTCCTCTTGGCTACGCGCCACCGTCTACGGCGCCCTTATTATTCACCCAAGATCCGGCAACTCCTTACCATATCCCAAACCCGACAAGAGGGTTCCCATTTTATTGGGAGAGTGGTGGAATGCCAATGTCGTCGACGTCGAAGAGGAAGGTCTCGCTACCGGCGACGCCCCGAATAACTCCGATGCTTACACCATTAATGGACTTCCTGGAAATCTCTACCCTTGCTCTCAAAATCGTAAGCAAACTTATCCCATACAAAATAGGGCTTTTTTTTTTTTTTTTTTAACTTTTGCAAATGTAAGGTTCTTATAAATATAACAAATTTTTAAACAGATAAATTAATTATAGGTTAAATTATACAAAATGCCTTTAATTTAAAGTTTGGGTTTCAATTTTACTTATAACCATTTTAATTTTACTCTCAATTTTTTAATTTATTTGAAAAAATCATCTTTTTTATTTTCTATTATGTTTCACATAAATTAAAGCGTTAAAAGTATATCGGTTTTACCCTTAATATTTTAAAATTTTCAATTATGTTCCTACTATTTCAATTTCCATTACTTAAAAAAATGTTAAAAAATGTTTTTTTTAAACAAATTAAAAGATTTGAGGGTAGAATTGAAAATTTTAAAATATTTGTATCAAAATTAAAACCAACCTTAGAGTATTTTGTATAATTTAAAGTAATTATATCTACTAAGATATTTTCATGATCTTTTATTAATTAAATTGAAACTTTCAAAATTAAAGAAACTAAATTTATAATCATCTTTCATATATACCAAATTTATTATTAAACCTTGTTTTCACTATGAATTATTATTTAGATTTTGGATTGTAAAAACTAAAACAAACTTTAGCTAACATTGGACATTGTTTTCATATATTAATTTTCAGAAACCTATACACTAGAGGTGGTGCATGGAAAGACATACTTACTCCAAATCATCAACGCAGCACTAAACAACCAACTATTCTTCAAATTAGCCGGACACAAATTCACCGTCGTCGCCATCGACGCCTCCTACACCGAACCCTATATCACGGACGTAATCGTCATCGCACCGGGCCAGACCGTCGACGCGATCGTAAAAGCCGACCAACTCATCGCCTCTTACTACATGGCAGCAACCCCATATGCCGACGCTAAACCATCCATCACATTCCCAAACACAACCACAAGAGGCATCATAACCTACGACGGGGCCCCACCCAACATTATTCCCATAATGCCAATACTACCCTCATTCAACGACACACCAACAGCTCACAAATTCTACACCAACATAACCAGTCTCGCCAACGGGCCCCACTGGGTCCCAGTCCCAGGTCACGTGGACGAGCACATGTTCGTCACGTTCGGTCTCAACCTCGACAAGTGCAACAACTGCTCCGGTCCGAACGGGCAGAGATTCTCGGCGAGTATGAATAATGTGTCGTTCGTGATTCCTAAGGATGCTGGATTGTCGATGTTGGAAGCGTTTTTTTACAAAGTGAAGGGTGTTTACGGCGTTGATTTTCCCGACAAGCCGGCGGTGGAATTTAATTACACGAACACGGATATTAGGCTTGATGAATCGCTGATTTTTGCAAGAAAAGGGAGGGAATTGAAGAAATTGAAGTTTAATTCGACGGTGGAGATGGTTCTTCAGAATACGGCGTTTATTGCGATGGAGAATCATCCGATGCATCTTCATGGGTTTAATTTCCATGTCTTGGCTCAGGGGTTTGGGAATTATGACCCGGTTCGTGATTCGAAGATGTTTAATTTGGTTAACCCGCAATCACGTAATACCATTGCTGTTCCTGTCGGTGGGTGGGCTGTCATTCGGTTTCAAGCAAATAATCCTGGTGAAGTTTTTTGTCTTTTTCTTTTTTTCATTGATTTTAATTTTGTTTATTGGTTTGTTTTAACGAAATACAAACACTTATATATTTTACGCATTTCATTTAGTCTAATTTTATGAAAAAAAAAAAAAGAGAGGTTTGACAGATTAATAGAAATTTTTAAAATAAAACGTAATATTACTTAAATGAAAATTTATACATCACACTAATATGTATATATATATATATGTGATGTGTGTGTATTTTGCATTAACTCTCATTTTAATTAAATTATTTACAAAAATTAACGGTATAAATGAAGAAAAAAAATTTAACCAAGTTTAAGCATCAAAATAAAATAAAGATATAAAAGTTGAAGACGAAATTTGAAAAATATAAAAGTTTATATATCAAAGCAAAATATTTGAAATTTGGGTGACATTGAGAAAAGGACCAAAAAAAAAAAAAAAAACTTAATTAGCTAACCTTTTCTCATTGATAAAATTACACGTCTGTGATTATTTATTTGGACAGCTATTGTTTTAACGGTTTCTGTGCTATGGAATGTACAGGTGTATGGCTGATGCATTGCCACCTGGATGTCCATTTACCATGGGGATTAGCTATGGGTTTTGAAGTGGAGAATGGACCAACTCCGTCGTCAACTCTACCTCCTCCCCCATATGATCTCCCACGTTGCTAGACTAGAGAGACGTAAAAATTCATCCAAATTATTAGAAGAATAAAATTTTACATTCTTTGTTTTAATTTGAAAATAAATTGAAAGTAATTATAGTTATTGTAAGATTGATTAAATTATGTAACAAGAATCTTTTTAGTTGTATAATAAATAAAAAAAATCTATTGATTTATGTGGGGTTGAACTATTCCATGTCAGTAATACCCAAGTATCCACCGTGTAATGGATATCATTTAATTAAATAAAATTATAAGGCCCGTTTGATAATTTTTTTTTGTTTTTCTGTTTTATAAAACATAATTAATACTTGTTTGATAACTGTTTGTTTTTTTTCTTTTGTTTTTTGAAAAACATATAACCAAATATGTTTTAAATTATTTTTATTTTTTAAATATAAAAACTTGATAGGTTAACAAACAACTCTTTTTTTAAAAAAAAAAGAAAATGAAAGTGTTATTAAACCGGGTCTAAAATAAGATATTTTACTTAAAACAGTTATCAATCCCCTAATTTATTATAAATATGATCATTTCATCTAAAATAAAATAAAATTATTTATATTCATACATAACCATGTATTTTAACTATTCACGTAATTACGTTTTAAAGAGTGGTTTCAAACGCTATAAAATATTTGGTAAAAGCCCACAAAAAGATTAGATTCAAGTCCAACCCAGCTAAGAGGAAGCGTTATATATCACAGAAAAAAGCAGTGATAAAGTGGGACCCAAAATCACAAAAACAGTTACCAATACCCACCTCACAAATCCCTCCTTCTCTCTCTGTTATCAAATTCGCCAAAATCCATATCCATGGCTTCCGCCACAGCAACAGCCTCGCCACCACATCTCATATCACCCGTAATCTCATCGCGCTCCGCTTCCCGTATCTCTCCCTTCAACCTTTCCTTTTCCAATGATCGCCGTACTAATTCTAAGCAAAGGCATCATCAGGTCCATGGCGGTGGCGCCGGAGTCCGGTGTGCGGCGGTTGGAGCTGCGGCGGAGGCAGAAACGAAACGAAAAAGTGGTGGGTATCATATTCAGACATTGACGAATTGGCTTTTAAAGCAGGAACAGGTTGGAGTTATCGATGCGGAGTTAACGATTGTGCTTTCGAGTATTTCAATGGCGTGTAAGCAAATTGCTTCGTTAGTTCAAAGAGCTAGTATTTCTAACTTGACTGGAGTTCAAGGAGCTGTTAATATTCAAGGCGAGGATCAGAAAAAGCTCGACGTCGTTTCCAACGAGGTCCGTCTTTCTACTGTCAACCCGAGTATAGCTTACTTAGATAGACATATATATTTAAGTTGACGTTTTGAATCATCCATATTAGTTTAATATAATATCTAATAAAAAATGGCTTGAACAAATGCTAGAATTCATATATATTAAAAAATAATATATTTTTTTAATATTATATTAAATTGGGTGATGAGATACCTGAATTTTCGATCCTATAGTAAAAAAGTAGGTTGCTGATCAATTGAACTATGATCGAGTTAGGAAAAAATAATGTTACTTTTAGTATAATATTAGGAAAGAACTTGGCTGTGACTAAAGTATGGTTGATTTTGCTCCCTCATGAGTGATTGAGAGAAGGGGTGAGAAAATTATTCATGATAAGATAATTGAAAAGAAATTATATGTGGCCAAAATTTAATGGACAAAAATAGGTAATCCTGCATATGCCAATCTTTGTTTTATATATTTTATTAGAGCTATAAAATAAATAATAGCATTGTTTTTTTTTAATCTTTAAAAAGTTAAAATATAATATAGTCATACTTTTTTTTTTCCAAAGATAGTCATACTTGATATATACTTCATTTAAATATATAAAATGAAAGAAAATTAATAATTAATGTACAAAATATCAAATAATCGAAGTGTTTTGAAAAATATTATTATGATATATCAATTGCATGATATGATTGAATAGTTTATTTTTTTTACTTTTTTTAAAAGTGATATATGTGAAAATTAAAAACAAAGAGGGTTTACAATAATTTTATATATTTTATTGAATTACATGAATAACTTTCTTGTTTAGTTTATTTTTTTCATTAGAGTTTTTTTTTATTGTGATACATATAAAGAAAAAAAAATATTGGTTTGACCCTTTCACTAAGAGATTCTTCTTCAAACCTTAAGATCATGAATTTTAATCATATGTGGTCAACTACCTAGAATATTATCCTATGAGTTTTCCAACGTCAAGTGTTGGTGGATCGTGTGGTTGCCCTGTAAAATTAATTGAGATACACGTAAACTGAGTCGAACACTCACGATTATAAAAAAAAATGTTAATTCATATAATTATAATATTAAATAACATGGTAGGTAAAATTTAATTAAAAAAAACTTCTATTATCAAAACTAAACTCAAAACAGGTGGGAAAATTATATAAAGCACAAACTATAGTTAAACAGTTACAATATTTTTTTTTAATAAAAAAAATGTTACAACCCTAAACTTCATAAAATATTAAAATTAGAACCGTAAAAATTTATGTAGGTAAATTACCTTTTTATATTATTGAGCAAAAATTATTTTTGTCCATGATTTTTCGTTGAGATTATGGAGTCTCACAAAAATGCAGTACTTTTAGTAAGCTGAATACATTGCCATGCCATAGGTGTTCTCCAATTGCTTGAGATCAAGCGGACGAACAGGAATTATAGCATCCGAGGAAGAAGATGTCCCTGTGGCAGTGGAAGAGAGCTACTCCGGAAACTACATTGTCGTCTTCGACCCCCTCGATGGCTCCTCTAACATCGACGCCGCCGTCTCCACCGGTTCCATCTTCGGCATCTACAGCCCAAACGACGAGTGCCTCGCTGACGTCGGTGACGATCCAACTGTAAGTTACTAGACATTTTCAATTACTACAAGTTTCAAAATTGGATTATGCCTCTAACTGTTTGATAAAATGCCAATGAGTAGCTTGGGTCGACAGCACAACGATGCATTGTGAATGTATGCCAGCCAGGGAGCAATCTTCTCGCCGCCGGGTATTGCATGTACTCGAGTTCGATAATATTCGTGATAACAATTGGGAACGGTGTGTTTGCGTTTACGTTAGATCCGATGTATGGAGAATTCGTGTTGACACAAGAGAACGTCAAGATTCCCAAGGCCGGAAAGATTTATTCTTTCAACGAAGGGAATTATCAGTTGTGGGATGACAAATTGAAGAAGTATATTGATGATTTGAAGGATCCAGGACCGAGTGGGAAGCCTTACTCAGCTAGATATATAGGAAGTTTAGTGGGTGATTTCCATAGAACATTATTGTATGGTGGAATTTATGGGTACCCTAGAGACAAGAAAAGCAAGAATGGGAAGCTGAGGCTCTTATATGAATGTGCTCCAATGAGCTTTATTGTGGAACAAGCTGGAGGGAAAGGCTCAGATGGTCATCACAGAATTCTTGACATCCAGCCAACTGAGGTCAGTTTCTTTCAATTCTATATAATCTAATTTTATTGGAGAATAAAAGAATATAATCAAAGGCTCGTTGAAAACAATGTAAGGCCTTGTTTGATAACCATATCGGGTTTTTTTTTTTTACTTTCCAAAAACCAAAAACAGTTATTAGACATATTTGGTTCGCTATATTTCAGAAAACAAAAAACAGTTATCAAACAAGTATTAGTTTTGTTTTCGAAAAACAAAAAACTAAGCTTTGGTTTTCAATTTTCTCTTTCTAAATTTTACTCTTGTTTACTAATATTTTTATTATTATCTTAGTTTCTCACTTTCTAACAAGTCTTTCATATCTTAGTCAAAATTTAAAAACAAATATCAGTTTTTGAAAACTATTTAATTTAGATTTTTTTTTTTAGGATTTCAAAAACGTTTTTAATAAGTGAATTATAAAACCAAGAATTTGTTAATAATAAACAAGCGTAAAAAAATAGAAAACAACATCTAAAGTTTTTTTTTTGTGGAAATAGATTCATCAACGTGTGCCGTTGTTTATTGGGAGCGTGGAAGAAGTGGAGAAGGTGGAGAAGTTTTTAGCTTGATGAACTTGAAAAATTATATTTGATAATTTTGCTTATTAGCTGGAAATGAAGAAGGTAAATTATTTTGCATTCTTATTGTAAAGTTCATTTTAATACAGAAATAAAAATTCGAGGCTTTGTGCAGTGTAGCTTGTCTTTCACTTGATTATTCTAATCTCCATTTGTGCGAATAGAAAAGGGTTAATTAATAAGCAATAGATAGGAAGAAATAGTAATTGATTTTAGATTGCTCTTTCATGAGTTTATTTTGTGTGATTGTTATCTAACATCGTTATTTTATAATCTATTATCGGTGTTCATTCGCTCGATTTGGTTGATTTTTGTTCGAATCGGAAATTGAATCGATCATCTTGATATTTCACAGATTGCTATTGATCTAAAGCATTGTGGTAAAAATGGGTTTGAACCAGGCTTGTTGAATCCCTGTTTTTTTCATTTCATTTTAAAAAATCTTAAAACACTTTTTGAAATTATAGTCTTTCGTTGATTGCCCCCAATTAGACGACGACAAAAAAAAAAAAAAAAAAAAAAGACCATTTGTTGAGTTGTGAAATTCTATCTCAAGAGCTTTAACCGATATAAATAGAATATGAAATTAAGAAAATGACTTTCATGAAATTCATTTTTTAAAGTTGACTCCGGCGTCAAAATAGTTACTATTTCAAGATACAGGGAAGAAATTATATCAGCTTTAACTAATTTAAGTAGTCAGAGATTCTGGATCTCAGTCTAAAAAATGCGATTTTTTAAAAATTTCGAATTTTTTACTGTTTTTAAAAATATAAATTTTTAAAATGTCGTTTATAAAATTTTTTGGAGGAATAAGTATACACTTACAAGTTACAATAAATTATATAGATGTGTTTTGTGTTTTTCTAAGAAAATAATTTCATTAAAACGACTCGAATTAAATACAAAGACTATAGTTTTCATTAAAACTTTATATATATATATGTGTGTGTGTGTTTTTATTTAAAAATGTTAAAATATTAGTTTAATCCCTGAAATTTATCTCTATCTCTAGTACACTCGTATAACTTTTAAAAAAAAAAAAACCTCAACCCACCCTTTTAAGTGTTAATAAGTTTCAAATGTAGTTTTTGTCCGAAAATTTTCATATCTACATCTCAAATCGGACTAGAAATTTTCTATTATCGTCATATTAGTTACATATCAATAGTACTGAAGTCTATCATTTAAAAAATTATTCAATGTGAACGTCCTAATATAACTCACCTATTTTAACTATTAAATCTATATAAATAATAATATCTCCATTCAAAAACATAGATTTTATGATTTTGAGAGAGAGTAATCATGTGATAGTCTCATTAAGTAATTCCTTCTAATACTCTCGACAGTAAATTATTATTATTTGAAGGAGTAACCGCATATATATACATACGTATGTATAAAAAAAAAAAACACAACAAATCAGAATCACACAATTGTTGAAAGATAAGCAGCCACCACAACCAAAAAACAGAGAGAATGGTTCATGCGATTTCAGCTCCCGTTCAACACAAGCTCTTCTCAAACTCTCCAGTTTTCTCCAATTCCAGTTTCCCTTCATGCATTCGCCGCCCAAACAAGCCCGTCACCGTAGATATCGTGTCAAAGACGACGACAAAGTTGCAGACCCGAGCAGTGAGTTTAGAGACGAGCGATCAATCAGAGACTAAAACAACAAAGAAGAAAAAGAAGAAGAAGACAGGTTTCGACATAGAAAACTTGACAACATGGTTATTGAAGGAAGAACAAGCTGGTAATATCGACAATGAACTAACGATTGTCTTGTCCAGCGTCTCCTTAGCTTGCAAACAGATTGCTTCTTTGTTACAGAGATCTAGCATTATCAATCTCACTGGTGCCCATGGCACTGTCAATATTCAAGGTGAAGATCAGAAGAAACTTGACGTTATCTCCAACCAGGTTCTTCCCTTCCCTACCTTTCTTTTTTTTTTCCTACCCACTTTGCCTTCTCATCATAATTTGACTAGTTCCCTCTAACACTAACGAATAATGTAATAGTTTAGTTAGCCGGGCTAAAATACCTTTTTGGTCCATGAGTTTTGAGACTCGTGTCTATTTATTTTCTGAGCTTACAATTTATGTTTATTTGATCCTGAGTTTTGAGAAATATGTCAATTGGTCTCTACCGTTATCTGTTCCGTACGATTTGTTTACTGATGGTTGGAAGACCAAATACACCTTATTCCTCAAAACTCAGGGATGAACACAAATTGAAAACTCAAGGACCAACTAACCTTATTTCTTAAAATTCAAAGACGAAATAAACACAAGTTGAAAACTCAAAGACCAAATAGACAGAAGCCTCAAAACTCAGGGACCAGAAATACACTTTACCCTATTGTGGTTTTGAAATTACGTATTTATTGTATAATTATGCGTTTACAAACGATATAGGATATGTTTACATAATACTTAAATCATAAGGATGTAATTTGCATTCTACGTCGTTAAAAAAGTACCGATGGGGAAGGAGTCTAATTGTATAATTTCAAAATTGCAAGTGTATAATATACTTTTTTAAACCATAATTATCATGAAAATCTAAATGTGGTTTTATATAGTCTTACTTAAACAGAAATCATACCCTTTTTTTTAAAGTATGAATTTTTAATTCAAATGAGCAATCCTGACAAAAGGATATCCATTTTCATGAAGTTATTCTGCAACTGCCTAAGGTCAAGTGGAAGAACAGGGATAATAGCATCTGAGGAAGAAGATATACCAGTTGCAGTTGAAGAAACATACTCTGGAAATTACATTGTTGTGTTTGATCCAATTGATGGTTCTGCCAACATTGACACTGCCTTGACTACTGGTTCCATCTTTGGGATTTATCATCCTGATAACCAGTGCCTCTTTGACATTGATGATGATTCATTGGTACTACTCTTCTTTTTCACCATATCTAAATTTCAATTTATATCCGTCTTATTGAGTTCCGATACACCAGTTTCCGCATTTGTATGATATTGTCTACTTTACACCTAAAGCCTGCATTTCATTCAAAAGGCCTCGTACTATTAAAATGTTACTGATATGATCCAAACTGATATTAAACAATTACAAACTACTCACCAAACTCTCCACTTCAATAGTCTAGAGACTACTATACTCAATTCATGGATAAAAATCTCACTCACTCATTCACCATAGGACCTACACAGACACTTTTAACGACATGTTATTTTTGTTGTTGTAGAGTTTTAGTGACGAATTTCAGTTTTCAGCGACGATTTATTTTCATCACTAAAAGGTTTTTTTTTCCTTGTATCAAAATACAGCTTGATCAAGAAGAACAAAAATGCATCATGAATGTATGTCAGCCAGGTAACAACCTATTAGGAGCTGGTTACTGTCTCTATTCAAGCTCAGTTGTTTTTACAATCTCAATTGGAAGAGGAGTATTTTCATTCACTTTGGATCCTTCCTATGGTGAGTTTGTCTTGACTCATGAAAATATCAAGATACCAAAGTTGGGAAAGATTTACTCTTTCAATGAAGGGAATTATGAGCTTTGGGATGAGAAGTTGAAAAACTATATCAACCACCTCCGACAACCAACTTCGACTGGGAAGTCCTATTCGGGTCGATACATTGGCTGCTTGGTAGGTGAAATCCACAGGATGTTGCTTTGTGGAGGCATCTATGGTAACCCTGCTAACAAGAACAGCAAGAATGGGAACTTGAGGCTGTTGTATGAATGTGCACCAATGAGCTATTTGATTGAACAAGCTGGAGGGAAGGCGACTGACGGTACCCGAAGAATACTCGATATCGAGCCGACGGAGGTAATGATGTGTTTGATCTTGTTGCAATTGGTGTAAGTAGCAAGCTTGTAGATGACATAAGATGTTAATATAAACTTGATGATGATGTTTTAATGGGCAGATTCATCAGCGCACACCAATATTCATTGGAAGCTCAGAGGAAGTAGATAAGCTTCAAAAGTACTTGGCTTGATTGATTCCTAAAATTGGAAATCTAAACACATTGAATCAGATTATGGTTTTTTAAAATCACAAGAATCAAATATCACTTGTGATTTTAAGGTTTTTGAATTATTCTATTTGGAATTATGTGTAGCCTTTTTTTTCTGTTTCTTTGAAATCTATTCATTTTAAGCTTACGCTAAAAAAAAAAATTATGATCTAGTCTTTGGTAATGTACTAGATTCATGGTTTTTTTTTTCTTGACCAAGCTATAAATCTATCGTTTTTGTGGGCTAATTACAGAATTGTGACAAATTTATATGGAAATTTTTTTATTTTTTTTTGAACGAATTTATATGGAAATTTTCATATATAGGAGTTGTTTCTTTTAATATGTGAAAATAGGTAAAAGTCAATTGATAGTTTTAAAAATTGATTATTAAAAATTACTGAAATAAATTATTAATATTACATGTCATGTGAAATTACAAACATATTGAATCTATTTCATAATTTATATGATTCTTTTTTTTAAAAATATGCAATGAAATTTGTTTATTATTTTATCGAGTAATAAATAAATAAATATGAGTGTCTAACATAGTTTTATATTCGGCAAGTACTTTTTTTTTATTAGATCATATTTTGTTATTTGTCAATTCAGTAAGATTTTAACTAAATGAAACTCGTAAAATATAGAAATCAAATTTAGACCAATATTATTATTAAAAAAAAATACATAAGTGAAAATGTAATTAACATTTAAAAAATAGACTTCACTTACAAGAAGCTAGATATTCAATATAAAAATAAATAAATTAGGAATTGTATATGAATGTTATGAAAAGCAAAAATCCAATAAAAACATATCAAGATAACTTTTTTTTAGTTTTCATCTCTTGTTTTCTTCTAGTTTATTTTCATTTATGGTCTATATTATATATTTATGAATATGGATTCGTGTTTCTAACTCTACAATAATTTTAATTTTTAATATTGTTCTTAAAAGTATTTATAAAAAACTAACTTTTTACTTTTTATAAAAAAAATTATGTGTAAAATGTTTGGATAACTTACAAAAAAAAAGTTTCAAAACCATAATAAAATCACGAATAGTATTGGGTTTAGATCCTGAGATAATTGTAAGTGAATAAAGAGAGGACAACATCTCTATTGATATAAATTTTTTTACGTAGAACCAACAATAAATTCGTACGAATTGTCCTTAATAAATAGTTATGTCATAAACACAATAATCTTATTCTCAACATACCAAAATAATTTTGACCCAAACAAAAACCAAAATAATTTTGACCCAAACAAAAACCAAAATAAAAGAATTAAAAAATTATATTTAGAAAGAAAAAAAAGACAAAATTGGCATAACCGGAATTATCCACATTCAAACGGGGAGGGAAGGAAGTTAACCATAGCCATCACCCATCGAAGATGGCGAAGGGGCTTCTTCTATGGACTCCATTCCTTGGCCTCTATTCAATTCATCATCGCTCTCCTTCTTCACTTCCTTTTCCTACATTTTCCTTCACTTTCTCTTCTTCCAAACAAACCCAATTATCCATCTCCTCTTCCCTCGAACCCCCCATCACTGAAGATTTCCAGCAGCTTTCTCTTTCAGCTCGGGAAAGAAGGAAGCTAAGAAACGAAAACAGAGAGAGTAAAACCAATACCAATTGGAGAGAAGAAGTTGAAGACAGGCTTTCTAAAAAACTCAAGAAGGAATTTTCTAATTGGACTGAAAAACTCAATCTTGATTATCTTGCCAAATTGGGTCCTCAATGGTGGGTTATCAAGGTTGCTCGTGTTAGGGGTCAGGAAACTGTTGAACGTCTCGCTCGTTCTCTTGCTAGGAAGTTCCCTGATCTTGATTTTAAGGTGAATTTAATTTCTTCATTCAATTATTTTGATTTCTTCCTTGGGTTTCTGTTTCTGGGTTTTGTTTTTCAATTGGGTATTTGATATATTATGTCATTTTTTAAGATATATTTTATCAAATTGAGCGAGGGTAGGCTCGAAGAATCTGTCTATTGAGCTATGCTTGCTCGGGTTGGTATGTATTGTGTGAATTTGGTATCACCTGTCTTTAAGAATCAAATTATATGGATTTGGTTGACTTAGCTTTCTGGTGTTTAGACTAGAAATTCAGTGAAAGGGTTTTATGAAAGTGTTTTCTTTAGTCTTTTAATGGATGACCATTTTTTAAAGAAAAACATATAATCATGTTAAGGATCTCACATTGGAAAGATGAAGGGACGTAACAATGTTTATAAGAATATTGGCTACTCCTCTCATTATCAATTGGTTTGAGATGGAACCCGATTCAAACAAGCATCCGATTCAAAAATAGGATCTGACCCAAAAAGTTGTCAGCCCAAAAGAGCTACTATCTTGAGGGACATGCTTAGAATCCCACATCGGAAAGATGAAGGACCTAACAATGTATATTAAAACATAGACTACTCCTCTTATTACTACTTGATTTTGATATGGAACTCCATGATTTCACTAGCTTAAAAGTTGTTTCTTACTGAAATAGGCAAGTTTATTTGCAATGTTGTATTTAGATTAGGGCAATAAAAGAATAATGTTTTTTTAAGTTTATTGAATTTGTTGACTGTAAATAGAGATGATAGTTTAAATCAATCACTTCAAGTTCTGAAAGTTGGATTGCAGATATATTACCCGGCCATCCAAGAGAAGAGGAGATTGAAGAATGGTACGTACTCCGTTAAACCAAAGCCTGTTTTTCCAGGATCTGTATTTATACGGTGTGTTATGAACAAGGAGATGCATGACTTCATTAGAGAATGTGATGGAGTTGGAGGCTTTGTTGGTGCAAAAGTCGGAAACACGTGAGTCGTCGTTTTTTTTTTTCCTTCTTTTTAACTCTGACAATGGTGGCTAAGAAACTATTTGTTATTTAGGAGGAGGCAACCTTAGAAATTGTAAATAAACTTCAGACAGGGAATGACAAAACTACATTGGTCATTTGTGGACTATGAGAAACTTGACGATTTTTACTATGGCATGGAATTGACCATACACTAAAACCGAAATTTAAAATTTCTGGGAAGTATCGGAATTAAATTTTTGGAATATTAATATCAACTAATATAGTCAATTGCTTTTATTTAATAATCTATCTGTAAAAACTTCATTTTTGGCCTTCTTTAATTATGTGTTCTTCTCAATCGGTCTATTTTTATGATTGTTGGGGAAATCCACAGGAAAAGACAGATAAACAAACCAAAGCCAGTATCTGAAGCTGATATGGAAGCAATCTTTAAAGAGGCAAAGGAAGAGCAAGAAAAGCATGACAGTGCTTTTGTAGAGGAAGAGAAAAAGGTAACTCTGAGCTCTACTAGCATGCTTGAGAGTGACTTAGATTCAAATGGTGCGGCTGCTACCAAGCCGAAAGGACGACCAAAAAAGGCTGTTAATAAGTTATCCCCAGGTTCAACTGTTCGTGTGGTATCTGGTACATTTGCAGAATTTGAAGGCTGTCTTAAGAAGTTGAGTCGAAAAAATGGAACGGTCAGTTATTTTTTCTTGGATGAAAAGTTTGTTGTATAGGAAGTAATGAAAGAAAGCATTAGAAAGACGTCGTTTTTTTTTACCAAAATTCATCATCTGACATTGCTACCAAAGTTATTTTAGTTCAATGTTCTTCATGCAGGCAACGGTTGGATTTACACTTTTTGGGAAAGAAACCCTTGTAGATCTTGACATCGAAGATATTGTAGTGGAGACAAAGTGATGAAAATCTTTTCTCATTGATGGTTAGTCCTTAAAATGGTAATAAAATAGACTCTCATCTTGTTAGCTTGGCTTGTATCTGAGGTTTCTTATTCCAATTTAATGGAAAATTCAACTTCTTGATTATCGTAAAATGACACGTCGTTCGGTTAAAAACTAAAGGATATTAATGATGCCATCTAGCTGTTATGAAGACTAACCTTAGTCAAATCAATGTTATCATAGAACTGGTAATGATCGGTTTCATCCTTCAGATCTTCCAACCTGCTGTAAACAATCTTGATTTACTCACTTTAATAAACCTTCAATCGTCATGCTGAAAAATTGAATAAGCTGTAATGACAAATCAAGTTCTCCAAATTACAGAAGATTCAGATTTAGCAATCGTGACAGTAAGTTTTAATTAGAATCGATATTGTTTGCGATAGTAGTGACAGATTTCCTGGTTTTAATAATAGTAGATAATGTTCCTTCATGTCTGTGATATGTTAACAGTAAAGGAAGCTCATGGAGTTGGGGATAAGTATGCTGCTTAAACTATCAGCTAAAGGCACATCCATTGACCAATCTATGAATGAAAGACAGCAGAGTTGAGCTATGTGGTATGAATTGCCAAACAGTTCTCACCTTCTCTGCTGCTTGAAATGACTGTGTGCTTTTGGAAAACAACAAGGATCATATAGGAATTGGCAGGCCCAATTATATTGTTGTTTTAGCCCATTTGGTATCCTTAATATACCATGTATTTTACAAATTACCCCCCCCCCCCCATCATCATATAGCATAAATGTAGGTTATTGATCCATGGGAACTTTCTGAATGGTTCAGATTTTTTAATAAAATACTTTGAAATGATCTTTGAAAGCTGTTTTGTTTCTAATCCCTTAGAATATTTTGATATTAGTGAGCCTCTGAAGCCTATACCTGCTGAGCTGTTTTGTAGACTTTCTTTTTAGAAACTCTCTCTTCATACATAAAATACTTAGAATCATTCAATCTTGGTTAGAGCACAGTTCATGTGGCTAGACTAATGTTCGAGTCTCCCCTTCTTCAATTCGATGTAACATTTCAAAACAAATATCGATTGATGATAATTATACGTAGGAAAAATGAAAATCAAACACTTGACCTACATAAGTTGTTTCTTGACCTGTCATGTAATCACAATAGAAAAGAGTTTTATATCTTGAGCTATGCCCAATAGACTGCTACTCACATGGGGGTTGTTAGCGGTCCCTTTGGCCGGAAATTTAATGGCACATGTGAGTGTTGCCTGTCAAGTTGCCTTCAATATTTGACCCACATTCACTATGTAGCAGCTTTCATATAACAATTTCAACTTTTATCTATCATTCACTCAAATTCTCATTATTAGTATAAAGACTTAGAGGATGGTTAGTTAATCTTCGATCCATTGATGATTAGTTTGAATCTAAAATCAATAGGCGCATAGCAAAGAGTAGAGAGGTCGCCTCCTTTAACTTTATTATTCAATCTCTTCATTGATTATGTTTCATTAGTTGATTAATAATCAGTCAATTTGGAAAATAAACACACATGCTAAATTATTATTTTATGTTTTTTGAAAATTGTGTTTGGTTATCTTGTATTGTTGTTTCAAAGTGTTTTTAGGGTTTGAACATTTTTTTTTTTGCAAGAATTTGAACCAAATTTTGAAAAGTGAAAAGGTAGTTTTTAATTATACAAGATTTCACAAGCATTTTAAAAATACATAACCTAAAAATATTATCATTGTCAAACAGGTTAAAAATTGGTAAAATTAAACTTTTGGTATTTTTACTTGAGTTAACTAATTTGATCTATGTATTTTTTTTTAATGTTAATTTTGTCTTTAACTTTGCCGTTTGTGAAGTTTTTATTTAGTCTTGTGTTTTAGTTAAATATTACTAGCTAGTAGTTTATATCATTAGTAAATTATATTGATATGATAGAAAATTATTCTCAACTTAGTAACTTGATACTTATATTTCATTTCAATGCTTATAAAATTATCTTAGATTTATTAACGTCAATTTCATATCGAAATTAACATCATTTTCTAATGAGAGGAACTATTCTAAGATCTAATTAAAATGCATACATTTAAATAAAACATTTAAAAGTACATCAACCAAATTGATATGCAATAAAAATTTCAAAAAATTAATTGCCACAAATTATAAAATTAAATACCAAACATATAATTTAACATTTAAAATTTTATATCATTGGCTAAAAAGGTTTCGATGACATAAATATAAGGGAAATTTCATTGAGTAACAGAATTTTCTGCAATATTTATAAATATAGCATTTTTAAAAAGTATTTGTAAATATAGCAGATTTTTAAAAACCGTTATTCATGTGAATCAGAGATATCGGTGATAACTTGTAAGATAATCAATGATAACTATTAGGCAATCAGTGATTCATGCATAAAATATCAGGATATCAGTAAAATCAGTGATTACTTGTGTAGAAATCACTGATTACTTGTGAGGAGATCACTGATTACTCATACAAGCGTAGTGACAATTTTGTAATATTTTAAGCCCGAATTTGAGTTTTTTGCTATTATTACAAATAACTTTTTTTATTGTTATTTTTATAAATATTGTACATAATTTTACTATTTTTACAAGATCCCTAAATATAACCCACAAAAAGGGTAAATTTTGTGTTTTAATCACAAAAACAAAGTTACTAAAAAAAAGGGGGAAAAGTATCATAATTACGAAATAATAGAGTGAAAGAAAGTAAAAGGGAAAAAAAAAATTGAAAGAAAAGGAAGCACTTTGTCCTGTGTTGTGATTGTGGGGGCAAATATGGCAAAGCAAATGCCTTTTTTGTTAATTTGAGAATGCCAAGACGACATCAGAAGGAAAGCACGCGCACCGCGCACGTTAGTTTAGCTATGGAAAATCAGCTAAAGTGTGCATAACCACGCGCGTCACGCACCTCCTCAATTTGTGTGAATTCAAAACCTTTTCATTGATTGGTCCCCAACCGACACGTCGTCCAATATTCCAACTCATCTTTCCACTTTTCTTTTCTTTTTAAATCATATTCTTTACTTCTCTTCCTTTCTCTTCCGTTCCTAGATCCATTTTTATCTTCTTCTTTTTTCCCTTTCCCTTTGATCACTCCCTGTCATTCTTTTTTTACCCTAATAAATTCTTACACTGTAAAATATGAATATATTCCTTCCAAGTCTTTTTTTAGTAGTAGTTGAGAAAAAATGACAGGGTCGATCTTAAGATAACGGGACCCAGTGCGAAAATAAAAATTAAGATCTTTTATCATATAAATTTTACAATAAAAAATCACAATAATATTGAGAGAGAAAAACTAATTAATATTTAAATGTATTATTTTGATTATTATAATGAAAGCAAATTAGAGTTACAATTTATTTTAAAAAATATATAAAAAAATGATTAAAAACAGATTTAAAATTGATTGATTTTTTTAATTGAAATAATTAAAAGAAAAAAAATAGAAGTATGGTTGATAAATCTTTTTATTGAAATTAAAAAAAAAAAAATACATCTATTTATATAAATAAATAAAATGAAGTCACTTTAGTTTAGTGAGGAATGAAACCTCTATTCTTGTCCTAAAAAACATAAATTGGAGAAATTTAGTCTATCACAACACGACATTGATTGTTTGATGTAAATTTCGCAGTAGTGTATAAATAATATATTTAAACACCAATTTTAAAATTTTAGGCCCCCATTATTCGGGGTCCTGTGTGATCGTCCATCTCACAAACCCTCAGGATCACCCCTGCCGATATATAATTTAAAATATCATTAAAATAATTCAAGAATGTACCTGATGAATCTGTAGATCATTGAAAAAGACGATTGCATTACTTAAAATAATACACAATCTTTTTTAGTATCTTTCTCTGAATCAATGTTTGTAAATAAATTATTACAAATATTTTTGTCATTTGTTACTAAGCAAACATATATAATTTTAGGTATGTAATGATTATTTAGAAGAAAAAAATAGGACCTTTCTTATGATCTCGAACTCCTTCAAATATTTGAGTTTTTGAGACTTGAAATTGAGATTTATTTTTAGAATAAATTATTATAAAACCTACGCCACGTATGTATATTCACATGTGAGATGAAGATATCACAATCTCTTAGTGAGCCTCAATTTTAATAAAGGAATGTGGATTTTTGGGAGAGTTGGGTTCGAACTCTCATCAGCCACCCTTATTATCATATGAGCAACTTTTTTTATGCTTCTATTAAATTTGAGGGTATAATTATTTGAGATTTTACCATTCTAATAACTTCAAAGGTAGTATGTGCATTTTTTTTTTTCTCTTTTTAAGTGTAATTTTTTTAATTAAATATTTTTTTAAGGTTTAATTACAATTTTAATTTTTATTGATAAATCTGTTTTAAATTAATACTTATGGTTTTAAAAGTTTCAATTTAATTTCTATTTAATAAATTAAAAATTTAGGGTTTAGTACTTAAGATTTTTTTTTTAATGATATCACTTAAGAATTTTTATAATTATATTACTTAAGAATTTTTATATTATAGTAACTTAATTGATATACACCTCAATTTTTTAAGGACGAAAATTCATTTCAAAGGATTAAATGATTTTTTTTAAATATATGCAACATGTTGGAGGAATTCCAACCTTAACTTGATAAAAAAAAATTATAGAAAGAAAAAAGAAAAAAAAAATCGGATGCATTGAAGTCACATTGTAGGTACTCGCTCTTTTAAATTCCAAACGAGGAGCGCGTGAAGTTACGACAGTGTACTTCGTCTGTCTTTTTCCTGCTTCTGAACGACAGTTAACCATGTTTCTTAAATTTTCGAAAAACCCCTTTCTTTTTCTAATATTTTCAAACTAACCCACTATTTTATTTTATATTACTATTTTTTTTAGATATTACATTAAATTAGAAGAGGGGAGTCTCTAACCTTCGATCTCGTGGGAAGAGAAACCGGTGCCTAACCACTTAATTTATTATCTAACTTACCAATTTTTTTTTTCTATTTTTTTTCAATTGAAAAACATTCCTGAAGATAAACCAAAAGGTCGATAATTACAACGAGTAAGATGTCTACTTGTACTTTTACTGAATTGTGAACCTCTATTTTATTTTCTCTCCCAACAAAAATAATATCTAATCTCAAACTTTAATATGTGATTCAATTGATATATTTTTTAGTTAAATTACCATTATTTTTTAATATTTATTAGATGTGAGTTTTTATAGTTAGATAAAATCACTTTTATGAATATTGATTTTTATATTTGTGTTAAACACTTTTAATGATTACATTGTGCTCGTTTGGTACCATGTTTGAATTAATTTAACTACTTAAGATATAAAAATTGTTACCTCGATACTTTTGTGATTTATCCAACTATTTTTAAGTCATTTTACACTACTGTTTAAGTTAAAGTAATAATTGAACCACTTATTAAAATTAAAAGTTTAAACTAATAAAAGATTAATTGTAGAGTTTAACCTTACATACCATGCAAACTTCAATGGTAAAAAAATTAAAAATCTCCTTAATAAAAAATAATAATTTACACATCAACAAATTATTAAAAGTATGATCAAAATCTCATTGCTGAGAAATTGTGGTCAAATTGGGGTGCTTTATTAAATTTTAGAAAGCAAAAATTTGTAGATGTCATTGATTGGCTTTCCACCCTTATGAAGGCTATTAGCTATCGCGATATGTGCGTTGCCTTCTTGATTGCTTGGTCCATTTGGTACAGACGGAATTTGAAAGTTAATTGTTGTGGTCCTGAGCCTATTAGGTGTCCGCTGGTTTGGGCTGAGGGGTATTTGGCCGAGTTTGAAAAAGCGCAAGCTTTATCCAAGGATTTCTTTGCTAAGAAGTCTACTGCTCCTAGAGTGGCCATTGGTTGGCAAAGACCTCCAAATCAAAGCTTCAAGATGAATACTGATGCCTCCATCTCTGAGGGGCTTGTGGGGTTCGGCGCCGTGATTCGTGATGCTGAGGGGATCGTTGTGGCAGCGTTTTCTAAGCACGTTAAGTTAATGGTTAATATTGACTTAGCTGAGGCTCTTGCCATTCATGAGGCTCTTTTATTTGCAAAAAATCTGGGGGTTAATTTTTTATGGGTGGAATCTGATTCTCTTACGATCATTAATTTACTCAACGGGGTCTCAGAGACTGATAATGAGATCTCCATAGTTATTAATGACATAAGGGAGTTGGCTCGGGAAACATCAGTTGTTGGGTTTCTTTTCGTTCCTAGAGACGATAATGGGGTAGCTCATGTCCTGGCGACGAAAGCGCGGGATTTTTCTTCTCCGATGGCTTGGATCGAAGAAGTCCCCCCTTGGCTGCTTAGGGCCTTGTCTAAGGATGGCTCCTGCTTTTCTTAAGTTTTGTTGTTGTTTTTGTTTGCGGTGTTGTTATCAAAAAAAAAAAAAAAAAACCTCATTATGAGACCTTTTAATATAATCATAAGTAAATACATGTTAACTTGATTTTCAAGTCGTTGCTATTTTAGTAATTTTAATACCCAGATATATTATTTCAGTAATTATCTATATTACCCAAATTTTAAAGAATATTTTCAGACACGTTATATATTTAAACCAATAAAAGAATGAATTCAAAATATTTAAAAAAAAAATGAGTGACAAATTTGAGAGGTGAAAATAGAGTGAGGGCATAATAGCAAAAACATAGAGTTAGAAGGACGAGTTAAGACTGAAGAGTAAACGCATTTAATTTCCTCAACCTTCGAGCCCACCCACCCTCACCCTCCCTCCACTGTCCTTTATTCTTTACTTTCTTCTTCAGCTTTCTATCTTCAAACCCTAGTGAAAAAAAATTATAAAAAATTCGACACAAAAAAAAAATTATATAATTCAAAAAAGCAGTGAAAAAGAAAAGAAAGGCTTCGTTGGACATGAAAATGGGTTCACTTCTTGATAATCTAAACCAACCCCATTAGTTCATTTCCAGCTCAGAAAAGCTCAGTTTAACCATGGCGGTCTCTTCTCTTTCTAAGCATTTATGGGTATCTACCATTTTCTTCTTCCTTTTCTTCAAATCCATTGATGCCCTTTCAAATTCCTCATTTTCGCTTTCTGGGTTTGGTAAAGATCCAAACTTTAAACTCAATATCGCCTTGTTCGGAGATGCTAAGGTTGTCGGTGATGGAGATGGAGATGCTCTTCAGCTTACTGGTTCAGAGATTTCCAGTGCTGGGCGAGTCATGTACAAGAAACCCATCAAGCTAATTAGAGGTAAAAACAAGAGATTGATTTCTTTCTCAACAGATTTCTCATTTTCTTTGTTGCCAAACAATAGTGATGGATTGGGGTTTCTTATTGTCCCTAATGGTTTAAATATCAGTGGTTTTTCTCTGGGATCAAAGAAACAGAAGTTGAATGTTCTTGTTGTTAAATTCAAGACTTTTTTAGATGATAAGAATGGTACTTTGATTAGGACTCGTTTAGGAATTGATGTGGCTTACAATATGGGATTAGCTGATTCAAGCAATGATTCAAACAGCAATTGGGTATTAATTAAAGGGCAGAAACTACATGCTTGGATAGATTATGAGGTGGGTTCAAGGAGATTAGAGGTGAGATTAGCACAAAATGGGGACCTAAAGCCTTCTACACCATTGCTCTCTTATCCAATTGATTTATCTCAAATTTGGGAGGAGGATGAAGAATTGATTGTGGGTTTAACTTCATCAAATGGGAATTCATCACAGACATGTTTGGTCTATTCATGGAGTTTTAAGTTAAAAAGCATTCCTAAATGGATGCATTCCGAGCCACTTGATCCGAAGACGATGGCCATTGTGAAGAAATCAGAACCTCCAAGTGTTGAAGGAGATAATAATTGTTTTATGAGAGTAGTTGCAGCTATGATCTTTGGCACTGCTTGTGGGGCATTGACAGCTTTCCTTGGGTTGTATATATGGACCATCTTCGGCAATAGGCAGCCCGTGGTGCCTGAGGAGTTGGCTACACAGCAGAAGAAGATGGATGTCAAGTACGAGAAAGTCGTTGTAGTGTTAGATAAAGCCGTCGAAGATGGCAAGAAAGTTAATGTTTGAGTTAGAGATGTCAGTTTGATGGATGATGGATTCCATTGTAAATCAATTGTCTTTTTGGTTCTTGTATTTGGTAGGTTTTGATGTATTGCTGTAATTTGGTCATTAAATTGTCAAAAGATGTAGTTTTTTTTTTAGTTACATATGTGATATGAATTCTCTCCTTTAACAATAGCTCACTCTTAACTTATCAAAACCATTAGCATCTTGTGTGGCTCATAATGATGTTCAATTTTTTGAAAAAGGAACTCATCTTTTAAGTCCCAACCCTGGAAAGAATTAAGTAAAAAAATGTAAAGAGCTGCAGAGTTTCATTAGGATGATTCAGATATTGAAATGGTGGCCACTACTAAAGATGTGGCCAATAAAGAATCCTCTAGGTTGGGCAATCTTGTCATATAAGACATTAGCTGTCTTAACTTGCTAATGTCCTTTTATCAAAAAAATAAATAAATAAACTTGTTAAAGTTCTTTGGTGTTTGACTCACAGTTTTTGTTTGGTTTGTTTAAGTTGGGTTTGTTGGATCCATCCATGCCAGAGAGAGTTTTTTTTTTAGTATTATATATGAATTGAAATTATCAAAAAACAGTAAAAAAAATTGAAATTTTGCAAGAAATATATTTTTCGTCCTACTGGCCTTAAATAAGTTTGAATACCACCAATTCACACATCTTCAAGAAAATACTACTTCTGAAAAAAAAAATTAAAAGAAATACTATTTTTTAAAATAACTATTCAAAAAATATTATCCGATGAAATATCTAAAAATATAGAGTTTGTATAGTTTATGTGTAACTTATTGTGTAAGAAATATAGTTTTTTTTTCACAGAAAAAAAAGGATTTGTTAAGCAAGAGTCAATTTCCATTAGTTTTATTTATGTAGCCTAAATCCTAAACTAAAATGGAAAAAAAAAAAGTTAATATCAATTTTTCCTTAACCTTCCAAATTATTCAACTTTACGTTTAATCATTCAATTGAATTTCAATTTAACCCTTCCATAAGTATTTTCTATGATAATACCAAAAGAAATTTGACATTTTATCTATTCTTGCATCTTCCATGTCTAATAAAGGGTAAAAATCATTTGGACAAATATTTCTGTCTTGCAAGGATAGAATATTTCAAAAAAACAAATAAATAAAAATACCGGTAAAATGTCAAGGTAAGGCCAAAATGTATTAAATAAAAATAACTTATAACATTCAAATTAATTTTCAGAGCAAAATTGAATTGATACTAACTAATTAAAGTAGCACATATTTTATAATTGAGCTTCATTGTGTTGGTCAGTTAGTTCTCTGCTGCAAGTTATATGGTGTAAAAACCAAAAATATGATATTAGGCAGACTAAAATTTTAAATTTGCACGCAATATTCAGCAGTCAGACCATACTAAAAAACAACAACAAAACGTAAAATAATCCCAGAGTTGCAAAAGCTGCAACATTTTACATCCCCTACAAACATAAATCCTCTCACATACTCTAGTTCTTCTCCTTCTCAAACATCATCTTGTTCTTCTTCATCTTCTTCTTCGAAATATTCCTCATCCGCCGTGGCATCTTGATATTGCTGGTACTCGGATACAAGATCGTTCATGTTACTTTCTGCCTCTGTGAACTCCATCTCATCCATGCCTTCACCTGTGTACCAATGCAGGAAAGCTTTCCTCCTAAACATGGCAGTGAACTGTTCACTCACACGGCGGAACATCTCCTGGATTGACGTTGAGTTTCCAATGAAAGTTGATGCCATTTTCAGGCCAGTTGGAGGGATATCACAAACAGTGGATTTGACATTGTTAGGAATCCATTCCACAAAGTATGAAGAATTTTTGTTCTGAACATTCAGCATTTGCTCATCAACCTCCTTAGTACTCATCTTGCCTCTAAACATAGCAGAGGCTGTCAAATAGCGACCATGTCGTGGATCGGCTGCACACATCATGTTCTTCGAATCCCACATTTGTTGAGTTAGCTCTGGCACAGTTAGAGCTCTGTACTGCTGGGAACCACGAGAGGTAAGAGGAGCAAAACCCACCATGAAAAAGTGAAGGCGGGGAAACGGGATGAGATTAACAGCAAGCTTTCGGAGGTCAGAGTTAAGTTGACCAGGGAATCGTAAACAGCATGTTACACCAGACATTGTTGCAGAAATCAAATGATTCAAATCACCAACTGCACCAACCGTAAATGAAAAACAGCTTAATACAATCATATAAAACTCACACATCTTGAATTTAACTTCATAATAAACAGACTAATAATATACTTATGAACCAGATCTCATTGATAACCTAACTTCAAAACTATAGACAGAATAAATCAACAAACAGAACACAAATCATTAAGTTTAAAGTAAAAGAACAATGCTCCCAATAAAGATCTTACAGCTTGGAGTGGTGAGCTTGAGAGTACGGAAACAGATATCATAGAGAGCTTCATTATCAAGAACCATACATTCATCAGCATTCTCAACCAATTGATGAACTGAAAGTGTAGCATTATACGGCTCAACAACAGTATCAGAAACCTTAGGAGAAGGAAAAACAGAGAAAGTAAGCATCATTCTATCAGGGTATTCCTCTCTGATCTTAGAAATCAAAAGAGTCCCCATCCCAGATCCAGTTCCTCCTCCAAGAGAATGACAAACCTGAAACCCTACAATAACAACAAAACCACACCCATGGTCAGAAATAACGATAGAAAAACAAAAAACCCTAAAAATTGAAAAAGAGAAACGGGGTCGAAATGAAACCTTGCAAACAATCACAATTCTCAGCCTCTTTACGAACAACATCAAGAACAGAATCGATAAGTTCAGCGCCTTCAGTGTAATGACCTTTGGCCCAATTGTTTCCAGCACCAGATTGACCAAAAACGAAATTATCAGGGCGAAAAATCTGACCGAAAAGACCAGATCTAATACTATCCATAGTACCAGGCTCAAGATCCATAAGAACAGCACGAGGAACATATCTTCCACAACTAGCTTCATTATAGTAAACATTAATCCTCTCGAGTTGAAGTTCAGAATCGCCTTGATACTTTCCCGTCGTATCGATTCCATGTTCGGCGCAAACTACTTCCCAGAACTTAGCTCCGATCTGGTTTCCGCATTGACCTCCTTGAATGTGAAGGATTTCTCTCATTTTTTTTCTTTGAGAATCGGAAGAAATTTAAGGTTAGGGTTTGAGAGAAAATTGAGAGAGGGAAATGGAAATGGGTTAGGGCTTTTTACAGAGAGGAGTTTGTTTATAAAGGGAAGAGATGATTTTGGACGGAAGTTAGAGAGATAGAGAGAGAGTGTGTGAAGGTGAGCTGTGAATTCAAACGGAGACGTAACGGTAAAGGGAATGACGTGGGGTCGTTTTCAAAATTTGAAATTCAAAAAATTTTAGACTTGTCTTGTCTATTCGTTTTCTAAATCCAATAAATAAATAAATATATTGGAGTAATAATTAATTATTTCATTATCATTTTTTTTAAGAAATTTGAACCATTTTGAAAATAACTGCTTTTTTTTTTTTTATTTGGAAGTGTTTTGTTTTATTATGTGGATATATTTCATATAAAATTAAAAATAAACCAAATGGAACTTTTTTTTTTTACATACTGTAAAAGTATGAAGTTATTATTATATAATTTTTTTGAATTTTTCCACAACAAACTCAATAAATTGTTTTGTCCAAACATGGTTGAAAAAAAATGAAATCTCTTTTTTTTTTTTCCTAATATTTCATCCTTCAAAGCATTCCACCTCTTAACATGATAAAATTTCATATGAACCTAAGAAAGGTGGTGGGCGTCGAATCCACCAAAAATAAAGATCTCTACTTTCGGTTTATGGATTTGTAGTAGTGGAAAGTAGGGTCGAATCCACAGAGATTGGTGAATTAAAATTGGGGGTTTTTTAAGTTTGTTGAGAAATTAAGAAAAAGAATAAAGAGAGATTCAATGAAGGGAAAGTTCCAACCAAAGGTATAATCATCGTTCAATTCATGTTATTTGATCATCGATTATCTAATGAAATCCTAAATCACTATCTAAATTGGTTATGATTATTAAGAACGTCTTATTAATCTATCATTCCTTAGTTCGTCGGTAATTAAGATACGATCGTTAATTACTTCCCTAATCAAAGACAACTCTAGAGTACGACAATAGGATTTAATCAATTGACAGCAATAAGATGAGAATGACCACCAATTCTAGACAATAAACACGAAACGTTCGATTTATTTAAACTAGATTATATATTTTCATAGCATGGGATGAGAAGACTTGTGACTCAATCATACTAATTGTCACTAGGATTAGAATGTCTAAACAATTACGGATTTAAACAATCTAATTAACAAATTATCAAATTGAAGAATGATCAAAGGATCCGATTTGAACAATCAATCAAAACGATAATAGATTAAGCATAGAAAACATACAAATAGAGAGATTAGAAGGAGGAAGATGAAGATTAGATCTCACAAATAAAAGAATTAAACTTGATTAACCTTTGATTGGAAATTGAAGATTAGCTAGACATGATGTTCATAGCTACAGAGAAAAAACCCATAAAAACGGCCTAAAAACTATTAGAAAAAGGAACTCCTCAAAAACTAGGGTTTGAGTCATTTAAATAAAGAAAATATCTAAAAATATCGGCAGGGCGCGTGGCACTGAAAATTTAGCCACGGCGCTAGCAAAATAAAAATAAAAATAAAGAATCACAATTTCTGTGCCATGGCGACGAGAAATCTGTGCTACGGCGCTGAGCTCTCTGGAATTTTGACTTGGGATCAGACTTTTCCTTGCGACCGCGGCCACTAAAAGTTGTTGCCATGAAGCCGAAGTGTCAAGAAAGCTCCAAAATGCCAATTTAAGCCATTTTTCATCCTCTCTTCTCCAATCTAGCAAATAAACACAAATCAAAGATAATTAATTAGTTCTTAGGCTATTTAATCATCAAAGTATGAACAATTAACACAAGTTTATGTGCTAAAATATCGACTTATCAAAAGGTATGGTACCATAATTTTTAATTGTCACTAAATATTATTTTTGAAATAGAACTTAAAAAGGCTAATTAATTTTATTTTTGTAGTGAAAGGAAAAAACAAAACCTCAATTTTATATCATTTGTTTTCTATTATTTTTTTTAAATGGGGCTTAAGTAGGGGTGAAAGTTAAAACCCCGATCCCGCTTCCCCGCCTCGACAAACCCGCTTAATAAATGGGGCGGGGCGGGGGAATTTTTTTTCCCCGTTTAGTAAACAAGGTGGGTGCAGGAGAATTTTTTCCCCCATTTACTCCCGTCCTACCCCCGTTTAATAAATGAGGCGGGATTCGGGGAGAGGGATTGAATTAATTGGGGCGGGGCAGGTGGGGAAAATAGTTAAAACGGGACATGGTGTAAACGGGGGGGCGGGGCAGGTGGGGAAAATAGTTAAAACGGGACATGGTGTAAACGGGGTACCCCGTTTACATCCCTCTGCTTAAAAAAGGTATGGTACCATATTTTTAAGGGTAAAATGCAAATAAGATCTCTGTGGTTTTTTCAAAATGCATGAACACCCCCTGTACTTTGAAAATGGCAAATCGCACCCCTGTGGTTCCAATTTTTTTCAATCAGACCCCTCCCCTTCAATGTCAATAATTTTCTTTTAGCCATAACTTGTTCGTTTGAACTTTGATATGGATGATTCAAGATGTTTTGGAATCCTCATTTCATGCTTTACATAAATGTCACTTCGAAACTTTGAAATCATTAATAAATTAAAGATTTTATTAACATCGAAACACTGGATATGATTGACATCGTTAATTCTTTTGATTATTGATGATTTCAAAGTTTCGAAACGACGATTATGTAAAGCCGGAAATGAAGATTCCAAAACATCTTGAATCGTCCAAATCGGAGTTCAAACGAAGAAGTTATGGCTAAAAGAAAATTATTGACATTGAAGGGGAGCGGTCTAATTGAAAAAAATTGAAACTACAGGGGTGCGATTTGCCATTTTCAAAGTACAGGAGGTGTTCATGCATTTTGAAAAGACCACAAGGGTCTTATTTGCATTTTACCCTATTTTTAATTGTCCATAAACAATAGTTGGTTATAAATTAGAAAAAAATCATTTACCCAATTTCTCACTTGAATTTAAAATAATATTGTGCACTAAATAAATCAATAATATTGTAAACTATGTTAATCTATTACTACTGATTTACAAGTGAGAATGGTAAATAAATCATTATAAATCAATCTAATGTCATCTTCATAATTTTGGAGTTATTCCATTTCCACGTGAATATGTACAATAGATTAAATATTATTTCCCAAAAGAAGATATTGTGAACCTGAGAAAGACAATTTTTTCAATGGAGTTGTAAATTTATCAAATATTGTTTGATCCGAACAAGTAATGAATTTATAAAAAAGATAAAACAAATTAGAAAACAAAAGAAAAATATAATAATAAATAAAACATAAAATACTTATAGATCAAAAGGATATCCTTCTAACTTTCCTATATATCTTATTTTAATGGATAAACATACCGACAGAAAAAAAAAAAAAAAACTCATAATTATTAACCACTACTATGTTTTATTTGAAAGGAATGTGACACTTAAAGAAAGTTGTGAGGAACCCCTCCTAACCAATTCAATACTCGAGTATCTTTCATAAATGAAATGGAAAACAAGTAAAAACTGGCCTCCACAAACAATGAATATGTTCGAATACTTGAAGTTACCGCCAGCCAAAGCAAACAGAGAGGGCTCACTCCAAAAGCATAAAGCAAAAGAAAGAACTCTTGGCCAAAAAGATAACACAGATACACAATATAAAGTACATAAATTACATAAGAAACCCACATGAGATTCAGAGTCACACTGCAAAACTATGAACTGGCAGACATGTGCAACTCCCCCAAACTCCGTAAAATGCACAATTGGGAATATTTACTCACCAAAATGATGATGGACAGTTGCTTTATTTACCGCCTCAACCATTCCAAGCACGGACAGAGTCCCCAGCAAAACTTAGTGGGGTAGTCCTTCAAGTAAACTTCATTGCTGAAGCCAATTATGTAGAAACTGAAGGATCTTCCATGATGAGCCATGGTGACACGAGTCACTGGCACGACCGAGATGATATGTTGCTCGCATATGACCCTTGCAGTGGAAGGGATGGATGCCCTTTCAGCGATGACTTCAGAAGAGAACTTGTTGAGGAAGAAAGAATCTGCAAAGTAAGCTGGAGTACATTGGTAAGCCTGAGTATTGCATAACTGGACCCCGTTGGCTCTGTGGAATACATCGTCCGGTACAGATGCTGCTCCACTCATAGCACTTACTTTTCGCGTTGAAAGTGTCTTCCTATAAGAGTAAAATTCCTGTCCTCACTATATACATCTATTATGAAAATAGAGAGAGTGAATCTGAAATTGTGTATTCAATAATTGTTAAGATGATATTTATACAAGAGTTAAATGGTAATAAAGTAAATAAGAAGTAAAACTAACTTCTAACTAACTTCTACCTAACTTCTCTATTACTCCCCCTCAAGGTGGGTGGTATATGTCATCAACACCCATCTTGCACAACAATGAAAAAAGAGAAGAAAAAGGGAGAGCCTTAGTAAAAAGGTCTGCCAGCTGCAATGAAGTCCGAATTGGTAGAAGTTTGATGAAACCGGCAACAATCTTATCACGTACGAAATGGCAGTCGATCTCAATGTGCTTTGTTCGCTCGTGAAAAATAGGATTCGTTGCAATTTGGATGGCTGCTAAATTATCGCAAAAAATGGCAGCAGGTGACTGATATCCAATCTGAAAATCAGTGAGTAATTGTGATATCCATATAAGCTCACTAGTAACGAGGGCAAGTGCTCTATATTCAGCTTCGGCAGAAGAACGGGACACTGTCATTTGCTTCTTAGCTTTCCAAGAGACCATGGATTCGCCAATAAACACGCAAAACCCAGTAACAGAGCGTCGTGTGTCAGGGCACGCTCCCCAATCCGCATCAACAAAAGCCCGAAGCTGAAGAGGAGTAGATGAAACAGAGAATTTTATACCTTGACCTGGTGACTTCTTCAAGTATCGAAGAAGAAAGTGAGCAGCTGCCAAATGAGAAGTATGAGGAGCAGACACAAATTGGCTAAGCTTGTGGACAGTATATGTAATATCAGGTCTTGATATGGTTAGGTACAATAATCTCCCAATCAATCGTCTATAAGAGCTGGCTTCCTCACTGGATAAAGGAGTACCATCCTTTGCTGATAGTTTCAATCTAGAATCCATTGGAATAGAATTCGGTTTGCAAGCCAAGAAACCTGTGTCTTCTAATAATTGAAGGCAATATTTTCTTTGGGAAAGAAAAAGACCAGTCTTCGATCTAGATATCTCAAGACCAAGGAAATATTTTAAATCACCAAGATCCTTGAGTAAAAACTGACTGTGGAGATAAGTCTTGACATGTTTAATTGCCGTAGGAGATGGGCCTGTTAAAACAATATCGTCCACATATACCAAAAGGGCCACAAAGGAAGCACCCTGTCCTTTTGTAAAAAGTGAAGAATCAGATCTTGATTGATGAAAACCAAAGGCAGTAAGAGCATTTGAAAATTTTTCAAACCATTGTCGTGAAGCTTGTTTCAAACCATACAAAGACTTGTTCAATTTACAAACCAATTTCTCCCCCTGACTTGTAGCAGTAGTGACAGGTTTGTAGCCTAAGGGTAACTGCATGTATACCTCTTCAAAGAGATCACCATTTAAGAATGCATTGTTAACATCCATTTGGGCTATACACCAAGAATATTGAGTAGCAAGGGCAAGAAGAACTTTAACAGTCACAATTTTTGCCACGGGAGAAAAAGTTTCTAAATAATCCAACCCCTCTTGTTGATTGTATCCTTTTGCAACTAAACGTGCCTTATAGCGATCAATACTACCATCCTGCTTGTATTTGATCCGATAAACCCATTTGTTGCCTATTGCATGAGAATGGGAAGGTAAAGGAACAATATCCCATGTTCTTGTTCTTTCTAAGGCTGCTATTTCTTCTTGCATTGCCTGTCTCCAATGGGCATGAGTAACAGCTTGATGATAAAACTGAGGCTCATATGTGAGAGAGACATTTAAGATGAAGGATTTATGAGGGGATGACAGTTTGGAATAAGAAAGAACTGATTGGAGAGGGTATTTGCCAGAAATAGAGACAGTAGGCTGTGAGTCTGTTAGTAAATGGCAGTGAAAATCTGAAAGATAAGAAGGCTGTTTTGATAATCTTGTAGATCGTCGAGGTGGAGGCAAAGGAGGTTGAGGTAAAGAAGGTATGACGGGAGATACAATGGACTGGGTTCTTTGTGGGGATGCAGGAGCAAAAGAAGGTGGTATATAAGTTGTTGATAAGGGCAGTGGAAGAACAATATCAGAAAATAAGTCCACTGAATCAGGAGAAGGAGAAATGTCTTTAAAAGGAAAGACATCTTCATAAAAGACAACATCCCTTGAGAAAGAAAACTGTTTTGAATGTATGTCATACACCTTATAACCCTTGATGCCAGGTTGGTATCCCATGAAAATGCACTGTTTTGCTCGAGGATCAAACTTCTTTCTATGATTAGAAAGGGTTGAGGCAAAGCATAGACAACCAAAGACCTTTAGGAAATTGTAATCAAAAGGAATGGAGTAAAGTAAGTCATAAGGAGACTGGTTCTTTAACAAAGGGGTAGGTGTCCTGTTGATTAAGAATGTAGCAGTTAAAATACATTCTCCCCAAAATCTAATTGGTACTTTGGATTGGAAGTAAAGTGCTCTTGCTACATTTAATAGATGTTGATGCTTCCTCTCAGCCACAGAATTTTGCTGAGGAGTCTCAACACATGAGAATTGATGTAGAACACCTTGATCATGAAAGAATTGTCTAAACTGAAGCTCAGGTGCATTGTCTGACCGGAAGATCTTTATTTTCTTCCCAAACTGAGTTGCAATCATTTTAAAAAATCTTGGGACCAAGAAAAGAGCATCAGATTTGTGTCTCATTAGAAAGATCCATGTAAATCTACTAAAGTCATCAACTAAAGTCAGAAAGTAAAGATAACCATGTGTAGTTGAGGTGTGATAGGGACCCCAAGTGTCACAATGAATTAGTTCAAAAGGTTTCTGAGACATGTTATTATTGGAATGAAAAGACAATCTCCTTTGCTTTGCTAAAGGACATATGCAGCAAGGATCTACATTATTAGACTGAAAAGACTTGATAGCAAGTTTATTATGCAACAAAGATAAAATCTTGAAAGATGGATGACCAAGTCTTGAATGCCAAGTCTGTAAGGATGAATGATGTGTGATAGAAGAACAAAAACCAGAAACGGGAGCAGCAATTGGTGTAGCATGTAAAATGTATAAACCATGACTGAAATCAGCCTTGCCAATCATCTTCGAAGTTGACATGTCCTGAATAGCACATAGAGTAGCTGTGAAATGTAGATCAACAGGAGAAGCTCGTGATAAAACACTCACAGATATAAGGTTGTAGTGGAATTCAGGAATGTAGAAAACTTCAGTCAATAATATGCTATTATCAAGCAATATGTTACCAATTGCAGAAACAGGAATGTTGTGATTGTTTGGTAATGAAACATAAGCATTGCTGATAGGTGTAAAGGTCTGAAAATGAGACTTGATATAACAAATATGATGTGTTGCCCCTGAATCAACTATCCACTTATTTGAAGATGTAGAGTGAGAATCAGGAAAAGATAAACACATACCTACAATATGGGAAGTTGAAGCAGCAGAAGTAGTGGAAGCAATGGCAGATTTATCATTGTGCGGAAGGGAAGTGGAAGTAGAACCTGAATTGTGAGAAGCAAGCAAAGATAATATTTGCTGATATAAAACAGGATTCAAGTCAGTAGTATTATTTTGCAATTCAGTAGAAGGTGATGGAGTAGAAAATCCCTTATTTTCTGAAGGAAGTACTGAATTTGTTTTGTTTCTGAATTTGAATCCAGGAGGAAATCCATGTAGCTTGTAGCATTTATCAATTGTGTGGCCAGAAATGCCACAGTGAGTACACAAAGGCCTGTCTTTCTTGCGAAATTTGGTCTGTGGAGAAGATCTGTTATTCTGAATAGCAGCAAAAACAAGTGGTTCAGTTGGTGAAACAGAGTCAATAGTCTTAACATTTCTCTTTCTCTCTTCTTGAATTACTAGGGCTAAAGCCTTGTTGATAGGAGGCAGAGGATCCATGAGAAGTATCTGAGAGATGAGTTGTTCATATGAATCATTCAAGCCCATAAGAAAGCTTAGAATGTATTCACGCTGAAAATATTCATTCAAATGCTTAATTCCACCACAATTACAAACAATTTTTGGACGATACTCCATCATTTCCTGCCAAATTGTCTTGAGTTTGGTGAAGTAGCTACTGACGGATAAATCTCCCTGAGAAATATTCATCAATTCACGACGGAGCTGAAAGATTCGGGGACCATTAGCCTGTTGAAATCGATCTTGAAGATCTTGCCAAATTTCATAAGCAAAATCAGTGTAGATGAGGCTAGCCGAAATATCCTTTGCAACTGAATTCAAAAGCCAGGATACGACAACATCATTAATTCGAAGCCAAACCTGAACCAAATCACCATCAGTTGGACAAGGTAAACTGCCGTCGATGAATCCGATTTTGTTCTTCACAGACAACGCAAGGCGCATTGAACGACTCCATGAGGGAAAATTATCACCATTGAGCGGTGGAGACACTAAAACAGTGGTGGAACTATCAGAATGATGGAGAAAGTAAGGATTATTCTGATTTGAATCCACTGAATTAGGAGTTTCTGAAGTAGAAGAAGGAGTCGAAGAAGTTTCAGCAGCCATGGAAAACAAGAATTTGTGAAGAAAGAATTTGATTTCAACAAGAAATCAAGAAAGAGGAACACGAAAATTGATGAACAATAGGGAGAAAGTTGGAAGTCAGCAGAAGAAATCAACAGAAATCATTCATCGGGAATTGAGGAAAAAGAAAAATTTAGGGCGATGAAATCGAGGAAGAAGAGAGAAAAGGAATTCTTTCATCTGATACCATATTATGAAAATAGAGAGAGTGAATCTGAAATTGTGTATTCAATAATTGTTAAGATGATATTTATACAAGAGTTAAATGGTAATAAAGTAAATAAGAAGTAAAACTAACTTCTAACTAACTTCTACCTAACTTCTCTATTAACATCTTTCAGGAAAAAGAACATGAATAGTTTATAAACCATTGATTCATTTTTGTCACTTTTTTCTAATGGTCTGCACAATTTGTCTAATCATCTACTTCACAATCCAAAGCCATGCCACAAGTAAAGGAAAACAGGAAGGTCAACTAATAGAAACTGATTGTAGTATAATTTATAGCTACGTTAACAGCATATTGTAATAATATGTATCAATATTAGTATGCATACCATGTAACACTGGCAATACTGCGTGTCAAAAGAGAACCACTTTGCTGGCATGTCTCACACTTGATTAGGCCACGAGATCCACAGGTTGCACACGGAACTTTTCCCTTGCCATCACATTTTGTACATCTGCATATGCATGAAAGTTATCGGTCATCTATCCGAAACAGTTAAATTTTAGCAAATTGGTATTGTCAACTGCAATGAGAAATATCAATCTCAAAGCACTTTTCTAATGGCTGGACATCAAACACAATTTTGTGCAAATTAGTTGAATCCGATTATTAAACATCTGGGCATAAGATGCAAAGAATGAAAGAAAAACAACAGATAAATAACTTACATGGTGTCAGATCCATCTCTATGAGCAATCAAGCCCCTACCATTACAAGAACGGCATTCTGCCATCTGATTTTCAGTATAAAATCCAGGCTCTTGATCTGCATTGCATGTCGAACATACAATACCTCCGCGTCCTGCACAGGCTGCAAAGTTTTTCAAACACAAAAAATGTGTCAATAGTGACAGCTATACCAAAGGTTTGGCACTACTTTAGACCCATAAAATGTTTGGTCAAGATAATGTAGGCTAGCCTTGAGTTTATATCAGAAATTCAGTTTACGCATGAAAGTCAAAAGTACTTGAATAAATTCAAATATAATTTCCAGAGCCCTCACCTGAACATTTATCAATGGTTTCAGAATGGGGAATTGGTTTCCTTGATTCTTTATGAGATACAAAAAGAAGTGGGAATTCAGATTTCAAATCCAATTCCCAGACTCCAAGTTCAGGCCCATTATTTCTTCCATCAATTTTCCCACCTTTATATGGCTCAGTTTCTTTTATCACATCCCTTTCCTCTATAAAAGTATCCAGAGTTCCCACATATACGGTACAGTCTTCCACTGCACGAATTTTCCACCTGCGAGCAGGACGACTTCCCCAGCAACAACGATGACCAACATGATCAATAAGCAACTCTCTTATCTCTACTTCATCTAACACTTGTCTGTGCAAAGACCAATGCAGTTAACGAGGAGGCACATTAATAACTAAAGATAGTCTTGCCTCTTGAATCTTGACAGCTAATGACCAAAACCAAAAGCTTTGGACAAACGTATATACACTTGAAAAAGTGCATTACCATGCAATTAAGAGATAAAATAAAAGAAAATAACACTCAGCTGAATTAAAGAGTAAGTTGATGTTAACCAGTTATCGATACCATTTTCAGGAAACAGAAACACTATATTTATGGATTTCATCACAACTTCAAATTTTAATCCCTTTCGTGTCTCGTTTTCTACAGGAACAAAGTAAGAGCCAGAAAACAGGGGGAAAAATACATAACTCAATAAATGTGATAAAGTGACTAATACAATGTGAATAAAGCTAATCCTACCTTCCGAATTCGTTAGTTGTTCGATCACTTTCTCCTGCATAGCCATATCCACCTTGATAAAAAAGAGCTTTATCTGCAATAAGTGAATCATTAAAAAGCCATGATAACTTTCCCCCACAAGATAATTAGCTATGTACATATGAGCATTTCATTATCTATTTCAAAATTTAAATTGCAAAAATCAACAAAAGAAAAGTGAATTCAACCATCCCTCATTAAACCTTAATAGCTCAAAATCAATGAGACCCATGAATTGTTTTTCATTTAGAATCTAACTTAAAACAAATTATACCATTAGGATCGGGCTCAGGCGAAGAAACCAGAGCTCCATGAAGCGAAGGAGGGTAATAATTAGAAATATCAGCTGCCGATCGAATTTCTTCAACGCTGACTTGGGTTCCCGCCGATGAAGCAGCTGGATTCAAAGAACCTGTTCTTCTAAAGTACTGATAAGAATTCAATTGATCGCCTCCGAAATCGCTTCGTTTTTCTTACAAATTAACAACAACAACAAAACTATCAGAAACAGAAATTTGAGAAATGGGTTTTAAAAAATTCCAGAATCCATGGAAGAGGGAATGAAGAGGTACCCGAAATTAGAGGCTCCTCCATATCTGTAAGCTCGTTTCGTCAATGGAATTTTGGGGACAAGTTGGATAGGGAAGAAAATTGAGCTTGTTTCCTTCGTGGGCAAGAAATCAGTCAAATTGGATGATAACAAGTTTAGATTTTTGTCAATATTACTGGAGGTTTGGTTTCAGTCTTTCGTTGCTTGTGAAAAGCAATTATTTAGAAATTAACCATTTCTGTTTGACTATTGAAATAATTTAGTTAAATATGGTGGGTTACCGAGATTATTGCTAAATCAAGCTACTATATTTTAAACATTCAAAGTAAATTATATCGTTTTTAATGAAATTGAGGCACACATATTTAACGTAGGTCACGTGTTCCAATAATATTAAAAATAACAAAAAAACTCGAACATACTATATCATCTATTGATTCTACATTTTATTAATATATTTTTTTAGTTAAATGTATACACTCGTGCAATATAGATTATTGCTAAATCATATCTCTCCACTGTAAAAAAAAAAATTATTCACACATATTTTTCACTTAATTTTAATAAAATTGAGACACATATATATTCTACACATGTCACGTGTTTAAATACCGTTAAAAAATAACGAATTGCAGGCTCGAGCTCGGTTTCATCATGTGGAGGCTCGACGGTCTAGTCTAATGAAGGTGCTCTCGTAATGCTATTCCGCCATTTTAGAGACACCTCATGTGCGATAATTCACATACATATGTTCTTAGAGATACTAATATCATGTTCATGTGGACTCGATTTAATACAGCTACAATTTCTGAATAGCTCTTAAAAGGTGATTTGGAATGGTTAACTTGTAGTTTTGCTACTAATTAAAAATGTCACTACAATTTATTTATTTTATAAATAGTTAATTAAGAAGAAAAAAAACCTAGAATGATGGAGTTTTGAAAGGGTAAAAAAAATACTTTTGTTTGATTTATATATAATATAGAAATAATTTAAGAAACAAAAGTGTTTTTTTGGGGTTTATAATATTATGAGCATCGTATTAAAAAACTGTAATGTGTACATAATTATTTTATGTTACCAGAAAATGAATTATGGTTACAATATTCTCCATTCACTTTAATCCAAGATAATGATGGATTGGGTTCGAGTGTTTTGTTATCAACCAAACTAAAAGTTTAGATTGATCATGAACTCAGTCTAAACTACTAAAAAAATCCAACCCAATCTCACTGTCATTATTCAGCTCGCAACATTTGACGGGCCGGCTCGACTCGGCTCGTTAAATGTTTGGATTGGATATGAGCCTCCCTTTTTTTGAACGAGCCGGCTCGTTTGAGCCGCTATAGAGCAGATCCAACGAGCCGGCTCGAACTCCGCCCAAATAAAGCTAGCAATATTTATTTATTATTTAAATTGAATTTTATATTTTCCCAATTTAAAAATTAAAGATACGAAAAAAAATATATATATACCTCCTTTCTTTTTATATTATATACCCGAATCACTACAATATAAGTCGAAAAAAATACATATGATTGACAAATGAGTGAGTATCAACCTAGTTGAGATATACTTATATAGTGCTGCACTTTATTTTCAAATATTCATGTATTATATAATTAATAAAAATATCTATTTTTTAAAGTTGATACTTTTGTGTAATTACTAAATAGGATAAAATAAAATAGTTAAATTACTTAACGAATCAAATGGAACAATTTTTGCTTTCCTACCGTTCAAAATAATAAGTTTAATATATTGATTTTTTTCACTCTTTTTTGCTATTTAAAATAATAAGTTTAATATGTTAATTTTGTTAACTTTTGATTCTTTTAAAAAGTTATTTGAAAGTTATGCATCATTGGTTTTTGAGATAATGTAATATAAAAAGGAACTTATATGATAAATCGAGCGTGACTCGCTCCAATGAGCCAGGCCCAAGCTCGACTCAATGAGCCTAACCCATGAACCGAGCCGCGAGCCTACCAAAAGTATAAGTTCGTTGGGCTCGAACCCGAGCCAAGCCTTCTAATGTTTGGGCTGAGTCGGCTCGGCTCGGCCCATTGATGATCGTGAACCCAACCTAATCCTCAAGATTTTAGTTGGTTTATAGTATTTAAAATTCAATGAAACAATTTTGTTTACCATGAAACTCATTATTTTGAATTTCATAAATCCAAAATTATCATATATAAATAATGATGTGAACTCCTAAATTTCAAAATTATGTTATAAGTATTGTTTAAATAAATAATTTAAATAATAAATATCTCTTGATATTTAGGAAAAATTGGCTCTTTTAGTTATATAATATAATAAAAACCAGGTTGGTTGGTTAGCCTGGTCCTGACATTCACCAGGATTTTAATTAATGAAAGGCACGAAATAAATTATCTATATTAGAAAATTTATATCTCTACTTATATCAATTTTATTCCGACCAATATAAATTTTAGAAAACGGTTTGGTTTCTACTCATATCAATTTCTATTTATCGATTGTGTATACCAAATATCGATAGAAATAATAAATATTAAAATAAATAACTTTTTTTATAGGACGATATAATGTATATCAACATAATTTTTCAAAGTTTTATTTTGATTGAACGATAAGTAACAATCAAATCAAAATTTTAGTTCACTTCTATTATTTTTGCTTTTCTTACAACTATTATTTTTTTCTAGTGGTTTTTGAACCCCTCCGTGACTCCGTCGTTATAGTTTTATAATTATTATTTTTTACTATTACTTTATTACATACGTCCCTTGAAAATAAAAAAGAATAATTTTTTTTTGATTGATTTGTGATACAAAATTCGGAAGAATAAAAAAACCAATATTAAAAAGTGTTATATTTTTCTCTATTATATTACAAAATCATTCAGAAAAATGTATGGTCAACTATTAACATAAATTGAATATTGTGAGTATAACATTGTTTATGGCCGCATTTATGGATAAGGAATTAGAACAAATAACCCATAATATAATATATTGTTTTAATTTCCTTTTATACGAGATCCCATTATAAACATTATGAATTATTCCCTTTAAAATGGGAAATCTCACCACGAAATCTTATGAATCTCATTATTTTTCTTTATTTTATGAGGTATATAATATTTATTACTTATTCTTACATTGTCTTTATTTGTCATTTCATTTTCACCATTATTATAGAAAAGAAAAAAAAAACATTTTCACCCACCTTATTTTTTCTTCATTATATATTTATTAATAGCTTATTATTATTATTATTTTTTTCTTTTCAATTATAAATTTACCTCACCTCTCTCTATTCATTATATTTTCACCCTCACTCCCTCCTACATTATTTAATATTAGTTTATAAATAATATTTTTTATTATAAAGTAACTTCAAGCAAATTATGATCAATAAATTTAATCTAGTTTACGTAATTCTTTAATTTATAAAAAGAATAATAACATTTTAGATAGTACATAATAAAAATCTAAATAGTATTTTACAAATTCCATATTTACATTTTATTTTTAGGCATTATATCCTCATCAGACATTCATAATACTTGTTGTTGCGTAAAAATGGAGAGCTTCCACGTAGGCAACGAACGTAATTTATAGGATGAATCGGAGGTAGTGCGATGCTTCGTCGGCGTTCTTCAACCCAAAGGGCATAACCTTGTAGCAATAAAGCCCTTGACTTGTCACAAAGGAAGAGGCGCGCTCTGTCCCCACGAGCAGGGTACCTTCTAGTACGAGGAATGTTGTTTTCCACTCCTTCATTACCACCACGGTGCTCTGTATGACTCCTCCGACTCATTTTTGATGGTGGAGCACGTAATAAAGTATACTTCCCCACAGACGGCGCCAACTGTTGTTGCGTAAAAATGGAGAGCTTCCACGTAGGCAACGAACGTAATTTATAGGATGAATCGGAGGTAGTGCGATGCTTCGTCTATACGCACCTCTCTTGATGGTATGTCCCCCGCTAGTGGAAGAGGCGCGCTCTGCTACAACCAACTTAGTAGAAGAGGCGGAACAACCTCTCTTAGTAATACTACCAGAAAAGTTCGATCAAAGAGCAACACCCATAGAAGACATGGAGTCTGTCCCGCTTCTACCTGAAAGGTGTGTCAAAATCGGGACTAGACCGGGGTGTGAGCAGAGAGATGACTTAATAAAATTTCTGAAGGAAAATATTGACGTGTTTGCGTGGACTCATGAAGATATGCCTGACATCGATCCAAAAATTATAGTGCATCGTTTAAACGTCGATCACACGTTTCGACCCGTCAGACAGAAACGTAGAGTGTTTGACCAGGCCAGGAATGGAGTTATAGCTGAGGAAGTAAGAAAGCTCTTAGAAGCAGACTTTGTCCGTGAAGTGCATTACCCGGACTGGCTATCCAATGTTGTTATAGTGAAGAAAGCTAACGGAAAATGGCGAGTATGCATAGACTTTACTGACCTCAACAAGGCATGTCCAAAAGATAGTTTTCCCCTACCTCGAATTGATCAGCTAGTAGACGCCACCGCAGGGCATGAGATGATGACCTTTATGGATGTCTACTCGGGATATAATCAAATTAAGATGTATGAGCCCGACAGGGAGAAAACTTCCTTTGTGACAAGTCAAGGGCTTTATTGCTACAAGGTTATGCCCTTTGGGTTGAAGAACGCCGTCGAAGCATCGCACTATCTCCGATTCATCCTATAAATTACGTTCGTTGCCTACGTGGAAGCTCTCCATTTTTACGCAACAACAATACTTTTAATCCTTATATAACGATGGCATGACGAAATTATACATTTTATAAAGATCATGCAAAACAATCAAATGAGAACTCAAATAAAAAACCAGTATCGTTTAATAACTATTTCTTCTTACGTTTTTTTTAATCATAGTTATTATTATTTTTTTTTTCAGTTGTTTAATCATAGTTATTTGATAAACAATTCAATTATGATTCTAATTTTTTTAGAAAAAACAATATTAAAATTATTAATAGAATTAAAAAACTAGAAAGATATTTATTTTATAAATAAAACAAATTTGATTCTCAAATTTCAAAATAAAAACAGTTATCAAACATTTTATTTTTAAAAAACAGAAAACAAGAAACGAAAAATGGTTATTGGTTTTCAAAAGTGAAAGAAAGAAAAGGGTAGGGAGGGATGGTGACATAAAAGAACAAAGCCCGAGAAAAGAGCAGCCGGGCAAGGACGAACCAAATTCTGCACCACCTTCCTTCCTTTCCCGTTTTTGCCTTTCCCAAGATTCCCCCCCTTCTATAAAACCAAAAACCAAATCCCACTCTTTTTTTCTTTTATACTTTGTTTTTAAAGTTTTTTCATTCTCTTTCTCTTTCGCTGTTTTAGTTTTTAGTTTGTTCAAATCTTCTCGATCTCAGCCATGGTCGCCGATTCGAAAGTCAAATCTGATATCTCTTTCCCCGGCACATTTGCCAGTAGTGCTTTTGCTGCTTGTTTTGCTGAGGTAATTCTGTAACTTCTTAAACCTGTTTATTTTTTTATGATCCCATGATTTCGAGTTTTTTTTTTTTTTTTTCAATTTGTTTTGATTTCTGGATATTATTAATGTAATTTCATACGTGTTTGGAATTGGGGTTCACTTTGTTTTTGTAATCTGTATTGAAAAGATCGTTTTTTGGTGTCCTTTTTAGCCAAGGGATTGACTCAAAATTAATGTGGTCGGTTTTATTCTTTTTAATTGAGGTTTAATTTTATATTAGTTGGGTGAAAAAGATTAAATTTACTTTAGTTCGTCAACTTAAGTTTTTAGGTCTAGTTGTGGTTTAACACGGTATCAAAATAGTAGGTATGGAGTTCAAACTTTTGCATTGTTATTTCCTGCAAATTTATCAATAGTCCACATATTTGGGCATCGTGATAATACTTGAGTACACATGTGGGAGGAATGTTGAGAATATGTTGGAAAAATTAAACTTTTCTCCGTTCAATAGTTTAAGCTTTATAACAATTTTAATAAATTGTTCCAACATTTGGATCTAGTGTTGATTTGATACTAAGCATCAATAGAACTGCATTTTCATATATTTATGATGCCATGGAAGTTTAGACTAATGAGCTCTTTCTAATTCATTGTTCTTACTCTTCTTTGTGTTTGTGTATTCGTGTGAGAAACGGATGAAGTCAATCGTTTTTGGGATCAAACTTGCTGAATTATGCAACTCAATCAATTGTTGAGCTCTTCTATGCTCTTACATTAGTGGATTTGAAATGATTTGTCAAAAATAATCATGCATATGATATTGATGCAGATATGCACTATTCCTTTAGACACGGCCAAGGTTAGGCTTCAACTACAAAAGAAAGCTGTTGTGGGGGATGGAATCCCATTACCAAAATATAGAGGTATGCTGGGCACAGTTGCAACCATCGCCAGAGAAGAAGGTATGGCGTCTCTCTGGAAAGGCATTGTACCCGGATTGCACCGACAATGTTTATTTGGAGGTTTAAGGATTGGGATGTATGAGCCTGTAAGTTACACGAGTCCATTGTCTATGCCCACCCACCATTCTGTCTATAAGCTCATATCTAACACAAGCTTGTATATTGTTTTCATGACAGGTTAAGAATTTTTATGTAGGCAGTGACTTTGTTGGCGATGTTCCTTTATCTAAGAAAATACTTGCTGCACTAACAACTGGTGAGCATGGATCGGAATTTGCACTATGTGCTGTCTTTATTCGTGACTGCTTATAAAAGTAGTTTCTGATTGCTAACATAGTAATCTGTATCCCTTTACATGTTTGCTTGTTATTCATGTTGAGTTAATCTCTTAACTCTTATCGAATCGTTTCCCTTTTTTCCTCTTGTAACAGGTGCTCTAGGGATCATAATTGCAAATCCTACTGATCTTGTGAAAGTTAGGCTTCAGGCAGAAGGAAAATTAGCTCCTGGCGTGCCTAGGCGTTATTCTGGGGCACTGAATGCTTATTCTACCATTGTGAGACAGGTTAGTCATTTGACCTCAGCAATCAGGGAAAATTCCATTGCCATTGCCATCCAGTCCATAATTTTATTTTCATTTTGATTACATATAGGAAGGACTTAGAGCTCTATGGACTGGCCTTGGACCAAATGTTGCAAGAAATGCTATTATAAATGCTGCTGAACTAGCCAGCTATGATCAAGTCAAAGAGGTAAGACCATAGGGTATTTATACTTGTTGCAGTATTCTTGACTGGTTGTTGCCACCCCAAGATTTTTGCCCCATTTCTTATTTGAATTTTGTTGCAGACAATATTAAAAATTCCAGGTTTCAAAGATAATGTCGTTACTCATCTATTTGCTGGTCTCGGAGCAGGGTTTTTTGCTGTCTGTATTGGCTCCCCCGTTGACGTGGTAATTTCTCTATTAACAACACGTCTCCTTTTTCATGGGATTATTACTCTGATGCCTCTCAATCTCTTATGCACATCCAAGATCAGATTAATCTAAGTGTTATTTTAGTATTGCATAAAACCTAAAATAGCTACGCCCTAAGATGCATCAACATGGTTTCCTAACCTAACAAACCTACACATAAAATGTGCGCAGAAGGGTTCTTTCTTCTTCTCGTTTAAACCATATTTTCCTTAACATGGTGCAGCATAAAGCTGCAATTAAAGCACTCCTTTCATGCTTACTGCTCTCTTTCACCCCTATTGGAAGCTTAAGAATCATTTGCACATAATTGTTCGCCTTTTTTGGCAGGTAAAGTCAAGAATGATGGGGGATCCAACTTACAAAAGCACCCTTGATTGTTTCATTAAGACATTGAAGAATGACGTACGTTTCGTACCCTTCCTTGGATTCTTTAGTTATTTCTGCTACCCTGTGTTATTGTAAGGAAATAGAAAGGAAGCATGTATCTAATTATCGTTGGGAACTTGCAATTTGCAGGGACCTCTGGCATTTTACAAGGGCTTTATTCCAAATTTTGGACGGCTGGGATCATGGAATGTGATCATGTTTCTAACTCTAGAGCAGGTACTTTTTCAGGCCTGCATCTGCTCTTGATGTCAACTTGTTTTGCTTTGAATTACTGCAGTTATGAAACAAAACAAAACAAAAAATCCCTTTTTCAGTTTTTTCCTGGTTCTTGAAATAGAAAAACAGCAAATAGAAATCAGATTCAAACTCATTTTTTAAAATGAAATCAAAACCAAATTTTAATTGTTATTCATCTTTGTTCATAAGAAACCATATAGTAGAAAGAAAAATATGTATTGATATGTTAATTGCTATCAATTGAGGCCTTATATTGATTCATTGTTGATATGATAGGCCAAGAAGTTTGTCAGAAGTATAGAATCATCTTGAAGCTTTGAGACCCATTGCTTAGAGAATAAAAGGCACCCTACATTTAGTTGCTTTGTCAGATTCCATAGATGAGATGAAATCTCTTGGTCCTGCCATGGGAATAAGGTGAAAGCAATACTCAGACTGAGATTCTTTCTTAAAGTTGCCATTCATTTTGGTTTTGCTAGCCTTCTTATTAAACCTATTTATTTCAAATATCATAGCTTTTTTCATCTTTGGGAAATGTTTGCAATGCTGTATTAAAGCCATTGGAAGTTTCTATTAACAAAATAGGGGGTTAGAAGAATTTCATCAGTATTATGGTGTTCAATAATTGCCTCTTACTATATATATTTTTTAAATTGATTTTTAAAGAGTTTTTTTTTTCCAATGTATTCATTATCAGTTTATAGTTTAACACTTGACCATGAATATCCGAGTTATCTCTCTCACAACATTGGAGACCAAATTATGTTAGTGTTTGGGAATAATGTTTAAAAACATTTTTTTTTAAATAGTTTAGAACAATTTTTATGCAGAAATATTTGTTTGGCAGCATAATTTTGAAAGAAAAAAAAAACATTTATTTAATTGTGTTTTTAATTATTCTTATATGATCAATAATCATATTCAAATTATAAATTTAATTAACCATGTGAATTCTAATAGAAATAGTAATTGAAAAAAAAAAGAAAGTTCCCAATAGTTTTTTTTTTAAAATACGCTGAAACGTTCCCATACACTGTTCCTGAAATTTTTTAGGGATTCCCAATAATTTTATGGGAATTATTAGGGGTGTTACCGGTTCGGTACCTACCGGTTCTTGCCAAGAACCGGAACCGAACCGGTAAGAAGATATGAGAAAGATAGGACCGGAACCAAACCGGTATTACCGGTTCTTTTATCGGTTCCTTACCTGTCCGGGTCGGTTCGGTTCGCACAGAATGTCTTAGAATTATTTGACAATAAAATCCTGACTTCATTCAAAATCAAATTATCACAAATGAAATCAATAGAAATTCAAAAAATCCATTCTAAAATTCTTAGATATATGAATATCATCATCAAATTCATAATAATATATTAAATAAATCGATCCAAACTCCTAAAATCAATTTAGAAAACTAATGAATTGGGCCTGTTGTATAATTTTTTTAAATTAAACCCTTATCGGTTCGGTTTCGGTTTCTTACCGGGTTTTTTTTAAAGAAACCGGAAACGAACCGGAATTCTTATCGGTTCCAAAAACAAAAATTGAACCGGAACCGTATGAACCGGTTCCGAATCCAGTTCCGGTTTTGCCGGTTCTGCTTGCAGCCCTAGGAATTATCCTGATGCCATAAGCTTTGGAAATAATTTTGTTTTTAGTCTATGGTTTATAAAAATTAAGTCTATTAATTTCTTTCCACCTTTTTAATTATTTTGAAATGTTAATCAACTCTAAAAAAAAGAAAACGAGTCTTGAAATTTTGATTAGGTTTTTAATACGTAAATAGTTAATAAATAAGTATAAGTTTTAGAACCGAAAACAAAATCATTTTGAATTGTGGGGTTCCACAAAGAAACTTATCTTTGCATATACATGGAGATGACATTCTCCCAATACTTTTTTTTTTCTTTTCGTTTATTCATATAAAAGAATCAAACTCAAAATTTATAAAAATAATCGTCCAAAAAATTATTTATTAATATAACATCAAACTCAAATTCATGTAGTTTATCAATGATAACAAAATAGGTAATCACTGATTCATAATATTAATTGAAGTTTCGTGTAAGTAGTCACTGATCAACCTTATGAGTTATTATTGATATTTTTTATTCACATAAATAAGGATTTAAAAAAATTGCTATATTTATAACTATGGATAAGACACATCTAGACTATTTACCATAAATAATTTTTTAGATGTTAGGAATCTAAAATTTACAATCATATCAGGCAAAACCCGATTGTGGGATAGCAAATATAGGGGCGGAGGAGAAGAGAGAATTTCAATTACTTATGAATTGAGATGAGTGATTTATGAATGACTCAAGCCTCCTATTTATAGACTAGTGGAAAATCTAGTCACACTAAAAATAGAGTAAAAATAGCCACCCTTCAATATAAAAATACATAAATGCTCTTAATGTCAAATCATCATCTCTCTCCTCTCTCTCCCCTCCCCTTTCACCGTCCATTGCCTTCCTTTTTCTTTTAATATTAACACAACTCTCTCCACTTTTCATAATTATTTTTAAAAAAAATTTCCCTCCCATTTCCCCCCCATTTTCTTTTATATAGTTGATTCTCTCCCTCCCTCCCTCCCTCATTTTTCCTCTCATTTTTTCATTTCTTCTTTCCCCTCTCCTTCATTTCTTTATCCATTCCCTATCATTTTCTTTCAAACCTCCATTGATTCTCTCATTCTCTCTTTCTTTTTCACAAATCCACTATTTCTAAAAATGTTCATCTCACAAATTTTCTACACTTTTTTAATTTCCTATCTCTCCTTAATTTCTTCTCATTCTCTTTTTTTTCATAAATATTTTTCACTATTTTTGCTATGAATCTCAAAGATCTAAACCAAAAATACCATGGATTTGACGAAAGGTATTTTTCTCTCGTACATAATATATACACTTTTTCGTGGTCTGCCTCATACGTAATGCACTTTTCTTAGTCTGTAATATACATAATATACAATATACGTAAGATATTATTATCTTTTTATTTTTTTATATTTTTTTTCTCATTTATGTCATTTGTTGTTTTATATAATATACATAATTCTTAATACCGTTTTCTGCGATACATCTAATATATGCAATATACGTTTTTTTTTTGTAATATACGTAATATACATAACTGTTTGTTGTCTCTCATTCTGTTACTGTTTTGCTATACAGTCTATAATATACGAAACGTATTTTTTCTGTGGTCTGTTTAAATATATATTTTTGTAATATACGTGCTATACAGAACTATCTGTGGTCTGTTTAAATATATATTTTTGTAATATACGTGCTATACAGAACTATGTGTTTTTAATATACATGTAATATATGGAATATACGTTTTTTTTTGTAATATACGTAATTTACATAATTGTTTATTGTCTCTCGTTCTGTTACTGTTTTCCTATACAGTCTGTAATATACGTAATATGATTTTTCTGTGGTCTGTTAAAATATATATTTTTGTAATATATGTGCTATACATAACTATGTGTTTTTCTTGATATACAGTCTGTAATACACGCAATATATGACATATACGTACTATACACAACTATGTGTTTTTCTTGATGTACACCCCCTTTCTTTTATGTTCATTTTGTAATATACGTAATATAATATATATTTCTTCTTGTTTTGTTTGCATATTAAGTATTTTTTTTTGTACATTTAGTATTATTGAATTAACACTCTTTTTGTTTTTCATTTGCAGATTAAATGACATGTATATTACGTATAGCACGTAGATTCACACTTTCTCAAATGCACTAGTTAAGACGTGAAAGGCAATATACCCAATATACTATATGTACAAAACATTTTACATGAGAGGAGAAATTATAAATAATATACTGAAATGAATCTACAAAAAATCAAAATATATAGTATAAAATCAAAATAATAAAATAATAAAAATATACAACATATACCAAATACATTGAAGAACTATGGACAATATACTGAATATACCCAAAAATTAGGGAAGAAAGAATGCATAGGGAAAGAAAAATGTCAGAAACGTCAGACTATACGTGTCAAACTATACCTGCCATGCGAAAGGGTAAAATATGTATATTGAAAATTTGAATAGTAAAAAGTGGCTAAATATTACGCTTTTTCAAAGACATGGCTATAGGGGAAAAGACTCACCTCCAAGTGGCTATTTTGATTTTTCACCATTAAAAATATTCCATGGAGATAAATATAAAAAGAAAAAGATTTTTCCTTCCCTTTATCTTGACTAGTATATGTCGTATAAAAAGAAAAAGATTTTTCCTTCCCTTTATCTTGACTAGTTTTTACCACGTGTGATGCACGTACATTTTAATTTACTTTTTTTTTTCATTTTATTTTTATAAATTAATATTTATCTTCGGTTTTGGTTTTTACTTTATTTTTTATTCTATTTTATTTAAAATAAAATACGTATTTATTTCATTGTGTTTTTTTCTCTCTCTTTTTTTTTTCATTGTAAAAAATTAGGTATAATATCATTTTTTTTGTTAAATATGTTAGTGAAATCTCATTTTATTATATATTAATTTTTAATTTAATTTTGATTATCTATATCTAATTTTAATAATTTATTTAAAAATAAATCTACCATTTCACTAATAAATATGACATAAAAATAATAAGTAACGAATCTTTTTTTTTTTTTTTACATTTTTATATGTTGTTATCTAAATTTTAATCGATAATGATTTGGTTTTTCGTTTTAAAATTTTAAATATTGAATTTATTTACTAATAAATTCAATTAATTATCATAACTTTCCAAATTTTTTTTATAATTTTTGTTATTTCAAAAATTAGATTAAAATTTTAAAATATAGAATAAAACCTGTATATTTGTATATTCAATCCTTTTTTTTTACATTTTTATCTCTTTCTTTATCTAAGCCTGAATTTATAATTTTTATTTCAATTTTTAAAAATGAAACTTATTTACTAATAAATTTGTTATCATATCTTTTCATTTTTAATGATTTTTATTTTTTAATTTTAAAAATTAGTTTTTAGAAAAATAAATTTAACTATAAGACATTTATAAATTTATATTTCAAAAATTAACAAAATTTTGAAAATTTTCAAATATGATATTTTTTTTAAAGTTATATGTGGATTCAGTTTTATTTTATTTTCATTGAGGGAGAAAAAAAAATATTATTCTTTAAAAATTTTAAAACTTTTGCTTTTTAACAAAAAAAAAATAATATCAATTCATAAAATGCCAACTGTATTGAGGTTTCACATTTAAAAGAGGCTGAAGCTTGAAAATGAGAGAGATGATTTCATATGCTTTTAAAATAAACTATTCTTTAGGAAATCAATTACTGCATGTCTTATTTATTAATTTACGGAGAGTGCATATGTTAAGGCATAAGCTTAAAAATTTAATTTCATGATTTATATTTAATTCAATGATTTTAATTCTGCAAACAATTCTATAGTGCTCATTAAAGCATTAACGAAAAGAAGGTTAAATACAATAAAACATAAGCTAAATTGTTTGTAAATAATTTGGTGCAGGCCATATAATTTCATATGAATATGATATTATATCAATAGATTAATATATACCCCTTTTTCGGAGAATGCATATGTTATGTCATAAGCTTAAAATTTAATGTCATGATTTATATTTAATTCAATGATTTTAATTCTGCAAACAATTCTATAGTGCTCATTAAAGCATTAACGAAAAGAAGGTTAAATACAATAAAACATAAGCTAAATTGTCTGTAAATAATTTGGTGCAGGCCATATAATTTCATATGAATATGATATTATATCATTATCAATAGATTAATATACCCCTTTTCTGTAACAATCATCTTAAGTAGTCGAAGAGGCTCTCCTTTTTAATTTTTGAGCGATAGTATCGTGAACTTGCGGATAACAGTAACTCGGATTGTCCATCCTCGTTGGAATGGTTTGAGCTCATCAATTACTTCTATCTAAAAAGATTAATAAAAAATGATTACTAATATATAATTGAAATTAAAGGAATAGATTACACACATTATACTAAAAAAACAAATAAAACAGAGATAATGAAATTGAAAAGAGTACTTATCATCATACTATAGAAATGAGATAGAATTGACACTTTTCTAAGCAGAATTGAAAGAGAGCAGTAAATTAAGAGAGTCAGGAGTAGGGTTATTTATAGTGGAATGAAAATCTAATTATAATTTAATTATATAAATTAATATTTATTTATTAAATATGAATAATATTGATTTTTTCTTATTTAATTCAAAGGTTTATTTAATTTAATTAAAATTATTCATAGTTCTAAAAAAAATTGTTAGGTTCTTGATAAATTTCATATCAAATATATTGATAGATTTAAAAAAACATTTGCATTTTGTTAGGTTTTTAAGATACTGATCGTTTTAAAAAAAAAATTGTTACGGTTGTAATTTTAATTAATAAATTTGATATCAAATATATTGATAGTTTTAAAAAAATACATATGTATTTTGTTATTTTTTTTAGATATTGATAGTTTTAAAAAAAATAGTATTTGGTACGTTTTTTCAGATATTGATAGTTTAAAAAAAAATTAATTTGTTACGTTTTTAAATATATTGATAGTTTTAAAAAACATTTGTTTAATAAATTTGATATTAAATATATTGATAGTTTTAAAAAACATAAGTATTTTGTTACGTTTTTTAGATACTGATAGTTTAAAAAAAAATTAGGTTTTTTGCTAGGTTTTTAAGATACTAATAGTTTAAAAAAAAAAATTGATAGTTTTAAAAATAACATTTGTATTTTGTTAGGTTTTTAAGATACTGATAGTTTTAAAAAGAAATTGTTACGTTTGTAATTTTAATAAATTTAATATCAAATATATTGATAGTTTTAAAAAACATTAATTTGTTATGTTTTTAATAAGATTTTTTCAAATATTGATTTAATTTTGTAATTTGTTAATTATATAGAGGGTATTTTAGTCTAAAAATGTTTCCCCAACTTGTTCGTTTTTTAATATAGTATAGATATAGCTGAAAATGACTAGATAAAGAGAAACATATCTTATTTTCTTTTATTTGTTTTATCTTAAGTAAATAAATCTATAGAATTATTTGAGGATATAATTCAAAAAATTATCTTCTTAGAAGTAGTATATAAGGTCGAAAATTGTTATAATAATTAATAAATAAATCTAATTTATTTAATTAATTATTTTTGGCCAATTTAAATAAGGTTCATTAAACTAATTGGGTTAAAAATTCTCTCTTATATTAATAAATCTAACTTAATTAATTAATTTATTAATTACTATTTAAATAAAATACTTTATTTAAATAATTAATAATATTAATATTTTTTCAGACTAAATATTATCAAATGATATTTGTAAATCTAGAGAGAGAGAGATTCAAATTGGGACAAAAGGCCTACAATAATCAACTACATTCCCATCTATGCTCCACTAAGATATATTTAGATTTTGGGCTTGTTCACATTTACTTTTTTGTAAAGCTTTTTGTGTCCTTCCAAATTTGTAGGTCTTTTGATATTTATGAGTCCCAAATATTTAGTTTTCAATAGTATAGATTATAAAAGACAATATATAAGAGGTTATTATCCAAAATTAGTCACATATTTAAAATTTTTAATATGACTCATAAGATAAAGATATTTATTTTTATAAAATCAGATATTCGAGTCTCTTCTTTCTCTAATTTGATATACTATTTACAGAAAAAATTAGTTAAATAAAATTAATTTAACCAAAAGCTATCTTCTTCTACGTTCATCTAGGGAAGTAAATACGTCAGAAATAAATGAAAAATCGGAAAGAAAGAAGGTTCAAAGTGAGTGAGGAGACAACTGGAAACGCATTCAAAATTTATGATGGTGGTTATATGAAGCTTGTCGTCTTTTTAGAATATCATTTTCACTTTATCCACATAAGAAATTACCTCATTGACAGATAATGAAAACAATTTCTTTCACCTTTTTTGTTATAATTTTAAAATAGTAAAAGACGCCTCCTAAAAAGATGGTTCATTATCATATCAACAAAACAACTATAAATTGAGAATAAATTAGTCAACTACTTTAATATTTTTTTAAAAATAACATATTTATTAAAAAAAACCATGTGTAAAATGTGGCCAACTTTTTTCATAATATTATGCAATAAAATAAAATATTAAAGACCATAATTTCCAAGGAACAAACATGAATACAACAAAGAAACACACGACATTATAGATGCAACTTGTAAATATAATATCAAATTCTAGCCAACTTAATCCCCCTTTATCAATAAAAACAACTCGATTTTGCTTGTGATCGTCAAGGGCTTTCAAATACGTTCAAAATTACCCATTTTGGGAACATTAAAAAAAAAAAGGATTCAACTCAGATTCAACCATAGATTAGAGGAACGGCTATCTCAAAAAAAAAAAAAAAAAAGATTTGAGGAACAACCCACCCCATGCTATATATTACAAAGTTTCTATTTAGTTCAGCTCAATGTGCGGGTATCTGTTCACCAATTTCATTCCCTGGAATATGGATTTAGTAAGCATCTATGATCATAGGTTAGTATTCCGTGAAAATGATGGCAACGGCACAGCCTCTTGCGGGCGAAAAATGATGAGCACTCCAAACATTCCAAGCATTGGGAGGACGAGAAGCCATTTCAAGAGCTTATAGTAATACATATGAAATGTGAGGGAGAATTCGTCCGAAAAATAGAGTCCATTCTTGTCAACCATCTCCACCAAAACCGTGCCTGTAGTTCGAACACTGACAGTAGGAAGTTTTATCCTATGTTTACCTGGTTGATTGAAGATCTGGTTTTGCTTGATTTTTCTTTCTCCCTGGTAATTTCCAGGAACTAACAAGGTCGTCTGCAAGTTATAGCAGAACATGCAAATCAATACCAAAACTCAAAATAATGCATGTGTGTTCAGAGAATAACTGAATATTTAGAAAACAACAGTATAGGAGCAAATTACAGTGACATTATATGGTGCTTGATTCCCGGATGGATATCTGTAACTGTCTACAATCTCTATCTCCACCCAGAAGTTCTTGCCTTCCTCATCACGGAAAGCTCTAGACGAGTGTGAAACATAAATACCTTCACGGTTATTCCGAATTGCAACATTGTTTCTCCCTTGATTAGTTGATCTCCATGCCTAAATCAAAAGAGAAAAAAAAATTAATGAGAATGTATGTAGGAGTTGGGAGGGGTAACTTAAGAAAACAGCTTCAGGTCATCATGCCTTGAGAGGATGATGGGGAGCAGGAGTTGAGAAGCAGAAAACATTTCCATTCATGGTTGTAACAATGAGATCTAGATCATCTCCACCATCAACATTGTCAGCCAAGACCATGCTATACCTGTAATGAGAAAGTGAGTATGCAACGTAGGTCTGATTAGGGAAGAATAAATAGAATATTTAAATGATTCGAGGCAGCAACAGATTTGAGGAAGTGTCTTACGAAGTCTCCCCGATGTCAATAACATCAGCACATGATGTAGGTCCATCTATAAGATACAAATACCCATCAAAGGATGTTGTGACTAGAGTAAGTCCCTTCTTTTTCTCATCACGTTTGCTCAAATCAACAAGAAGAACTTGATTCATCACTCTTCCATGTGTTCTATAGGGGTAAGGACGAACAAATGACCCATCCTTGCCACTAAGAACATATATGTTTCCTGATATTGTTGGTACCACAACATCAGTATAACCATCCCCATCAACATCACCAATGGAGGGACCCTGAGGTAATAAGTTTGTGCATTAAACACTATGCTAGAGCCTAAAAAATAACAGACGTCAGATATTTTGCAACAAGCAGAAATACCTCGAGGATAATTTCTATCAGGTGAGATAGACATAGATCACATAACCTAGCCTATACTCTTTTATTTATGCAACATATAGGGGAAGGGGGAGCTTTTCGAACCTACAACATCAGGGAGGGGGGGTATCGTTTTTGCACATATTACTAGACACAACACTCCAGATCAATAACCCAATATAAACTCACTTTCACAAAGATTTATCAATTATCATCAAATAAAATTGATTCACCTGTGCTACAAGACTCTTGAGATTCTTTTCCCAAATTTCTTGACCTTGAGCAGTCCAGGCAGCAACATTTCCATGTGTATCAGTAGTAACAAGTTCAATTTTTCCATCATCGTTGATATCAGCTGCAACAACGGCTCCTTGAATTTCAGCCATTTCAAGAGGAAATTTTTCTCTCACCTTTCCTGCACACATAAATATAGCCAAGGTTCAAATTTCAGGAGATTCAGAGGAAAGACGTGTAAAAGACTGCAATTTCAATAATACGTCGAACAACTCGAAATAAGACTTGCATTGAAATTCATAAGGTAAATGGATTCATCTAGTAAAGAAAATGAGAGCAATTTCAAGCAAATAAATCATAAAATTACAGGTGAATAGGAAAACTGAAAACAAAGAAGAAATCAATTTGGGCACCGAATTTTATAAGCATCAGCAGCATGTTGAGAGGATAGCTCAAATCCTCAACACATGTAACAACATTTTTTTTAATAGGAAACAAGGATTTCATTAAAAACAAATAAAAAATTACAAAAAAAAAACTTTTGAAGGAGGCTAGTAAGGACAACACATGTAACGACAATGAAAGTCAGTATTCAGAAATTTCAGATAAGGAGATTACCATGATGATCCAAGACATAGAACAAGCCAAAGGAAGTACCAACAAGGATATCCAAATTCCCGTCACCATCCAAATCAATGACAGTAGGGGACGAATTTATATAAGCACGGAAATTTGCAGAATCTGTACTCAGATCTAGTTGAGTTGTCCACTTCACTTGCTTTGAATCTAGATCGAATACTACAATGGCACCAGCTACATATTTCCCGATATCAAGATCACCCAATTCTTTCTTGTGCTCTGGGTTGTCGTAGTACCTGTTATCTTAAAAGGGTCATCCATTTCTTCCAGGCCCAATAACAACAATAACATTGATGCTTCAAGAAAATACTAACCAAAAACGAGCACATTGGTCAGTACCAAAACCAAAAGGCAACAAAAGATATAGTCTAACTACTCCTATGCACTACAACAAAGTAAATACCAAATACCAATATCTGCCATTGTAACTTTTTCTTATAATAATCTTCCATTGTAACTAACTACAGTATAAGCTCTGGAATGTTGCCATTACGTTTTTCATAGGTCTAACAAAGATAATATTAAGCAATGGTTGTGTGGACACGAGTTGAAAAGGAAGGCAAAATCGTTAAAGACAAATGGAATGAAAGGACTGTAGTTAGACTTATGGTAAGAAAGAAATTATAGAATCTTTAATGGTGCATCGAGGTTGTGGGATTAAATTTTTTATTAAGTAAAATTCCAAGGGTTCTTGGTGCTTGCTTTACTTTTCTTTTTTCTTTTAATTACAGTACCAATCTAATTAGTGTAAACAGGATTGCTTTTTGTAAACCTCTTGAGGGAGTTGTGGTTTTGGTTTTGGTTGTACTTTTCACTAAATCAATAGACCGTCTCCTTTCCCTAAAAAAAATAACTCGATATCTCAAAACATTGAAATGTTTCTTTAAAAAAATAAAAAATAGAGAGAGAGAGAGAGAGAAGGCAAGACTGTGAAATTTAGTTCAAACAGAACATAAAAATGTATTGATTTTGGTTCATCTCATGAATCTTTTAATCATTCTCGTTGTGTGAGACAATAAAAAAACCAAAAGAAAGAGACAATATCAAAGAAGACTCACTCATGATCATAAAAGTATGAAACGGCTACAACCATTTCAGATACTCCATCATTGTCAATGTCAGCTATAACCTGATGAAATAATACGTATTATTAAAGATACTTACGATAAGTCACATTGCTAGTAGGGAAAAGCACATAGTCTCACTAAAAGTATGAAATTTAAACTCACAGGAGTGCATAAGATATGTGCATCAATATTCACATATTCCTCCACTTTTTCATGCTTCTCTTCAGTCCATTCCTCATCCCCCCACATAGATTCATCAGCATAATCATCATAGTCATAATTATACTCATCAGCCAGCTCATCATTTTCACGGAATAGCTCAAATGAGTTATCAGCCTCTTCTTCCAAAGCTTCATCATTTTCCACAGTAGCAACGGGAACATCTCCACCACCATTGACCTTGGACCCAGAACCATCTTCCTGAGATTGTCTGGAACTATTATCTTCTAGAAGTCGTCTACCTATGCTGGTCCCATTCTTCACTTCATCTACTCCTGTTGTATGATTCATGGAAGTATTGACCACACTAGAAGGCAGGATAATTTCTGGTTCAATCTTGTTATCAGTCACTTTACTGTTATCAACAATATTTGAAACATTCAACATCTGTGTTGATTGGGTAACCGAAGTATTTAGCTCAGATGTAGTACTTCCATTCATTGCCGTCTCAATTGTATGGTTTACCCCTAGAATACTCCCACTCGGTTCTACAAGGACAACCATTGCAATGGTAGTGTCAGTTATCCCAGCTCTTGTGAGTCATAATATTGTTTCAAACAATAAAATCAGGCACGTTCTAGCTATCAGAAATCTCTCTTTGGCGGTCGGTCCCCCCCCCCCTCTTTTTCGCACACAGATGAAGAAAAATCAAAACGTGAGGGGACAAGATATACTTACGAGACGTTGCTCTGGTTTTAGTGGCTTCCAAGACAAGTTGGTCATCGTGAACATCTGGATGTGACCGGTCCACTGGATCTGGATTTAAATCCACGTACCAGTTCTTACGGACCTGGAGACGTGGTACCACTAACTTATCTGTCATCAAATATCCTGATATCCTAACAACATTTTTTTTTTCATATAAAAAAAATAACTTAGTAAAAAAATGAAATGAAAGCATTTGTAAAATGAAGAGATAATTTTTTAGTAAAGTTGAGAAGACAAGAACCTGAAAAAGAGCACTTCTCCATTGTATGTTGCCAAGGCTATTTCCCTCACACCGTCTTTGTCAATATCATATAGAAGAGGACTGGCATGCACAGTTGACTGGTGAAAAGCAGGCCAACCTAAGAGAAAATGCAGAATTTAGACAAGTTTCTTTGTAAAACAGTGTACAACTTTTTTTCTTTTTTCTTTTTAAATATGTACAACTAATATTCTTTACAGCTCTCATAATCATGCAAAATTTCATTACTTGAAATTTAACAGATTTCAAAATCTATCAACCTAACCTATGCAATAATATAATACATCTGAACATTATCATCAATCAGAAAAAATCAACAATCCTAAAATAGCTACGAAAACGTTTACCTGGCATTTTATCTCCATCAGAACCTTCTAGAACTTCAAGGTAGTGAACAAAAGATGGAACCACTACTTCAAGTTTTCCATCACTGTAAAACAGATTAACTAAAAAATAAAGATTAAGTGAAGAGGATGCAGCCAAGTGTATGAGCGACGGCTTTAAAACTACGACGACACTTTTTTTTCCATTATGTTAAGCTTCATTTCATACCTGTTAATATCAGCAATCAAAGGTGAAGCATATATACTAGAACTCACTTCCGTTTGCCATCTTAGCTCCAAATTCCTTGGACATTGTGTATTCAACAAAGCATCCTCATCTCTAATCAAAGATTGAGAGTTCAAAATGTCGATTTCGAAAAGAAAAAAAAATGAAATGAAATCATTTCATTTCATTTCCATCAAATTCTTCAATCAATTTTACAGCAACTGAAGCACTTAAACTAAACAAGATTTCTCAATTCAATTCAACAAAACTTACATTTCAGGATATCCAAGGGCATCATCAGTAGCTTCCCGTTCACGAAATTTGTTTTTCTTAGCCTCCTCGCCGCGAATGCATTTCGAACGAGTAAATAAAATTAAGCAAATCAGAAGAACTGAAATCACTGGAAATTTCATGTGTTCACCCTAATTTTACGAAAAATCAGTTTCGATGAATTCAGGAAAAGAAGCCCTAAAAAATCATAGAGAAACTCTGCAAATTGAAAAGCAGAGCCAGTAAGAGCTGATTGCAGAAACCCCAACCCAAGATGATCCGTCTATAATTCAACAGCAATGGAGTTTTTGCTTTGGGAAAAGGAGATTATAGAACGAAGAAGATTATTGACTTTTCCTTAAATTTCAATTTATTGGGATTCACTTTATATATATATATAATTTAATGGTCAAAGAGAGAAAAATACATAATGACTGATAATATTAGAATTTTTTGCATTGATTATTATGGATCAATAAATAACCAAAACAAAACAAAAAATATCTATAATATTTGATTAAAATTTATATTATTTACATGATGAATCATATATAGACGTACCTTTTAATTACATTTTTGGTTTTATTTAAATATTTAAGCACATGGTTTTATTTATAACTAATTAGTTATACCGATGTTAAAAAATAAAAGAACAATTATTGAAATAACATATTTTTATATATTATTTATTGAAACATCAAAATATTAAATAATTTATTGAACTAAAAAAACCAAAAACAAATAAATTTACTGAAAAAGAAAAAAAATATTTCAGTAGAGTATTTAATATTGCTATTTAAATCATTTTTAAAATACATTGAGATTTCCGTAATTAGTATGGAGAAATATGTTATTTAAGATAATTTATGAAAAATAAAAAATTTTATAATCTAATAAACTTATTAAATATGTGAAAACATAATAAAATTGAGATGACTATAAATCAATCCTAAAATGATTTATTCTACAAACCACACGTCTATTTAAAAAAAAAAAAACTCATTTATTATATATGAAACTGAAACACTTAACATACTAAGAACTAACACTAGTCTCAAATTCATTAAAACTAACTAGTAAAAAGATATGATTTCTAATTTTATAAACCATTATTTGAAACACTTTTAAACCGCATAAATAAACTATAAGACTGCATCTATTCTTTTAGATTCTCACAATATTTTATTTTTCCAAATTACTAATAATCATGAAGTGTTTTTATAGTAACATATAGAAGCAAATAAAAACACAGAAATAAAATATAGGGTAAATTGCAAATAAGACCCCTGTGGTCTTTTCAAAATGCATGAGCACCCCCTGTATTTTGAAAATGGCAAATCGCACCAATGTGGTTTCAATTTTTTTTAATCAGACCCCTACCCTTCAATGTCAATAATTTTCTTTTAGCCATAACTTCTTCGTTTGAACTCCGATTTGGATGATTCAAGATGTTTTGGAATCTTCATTTCCGGCTTTACATAATCGTCGTTTCGAAACTTTGAAATCATCAATAACCAAAAGAGTTAATGATGTCAATCATACCTAGTGTTTCGATGTTAATAAAATCTTTTATTTATTAATGATTTCAAAGTTTCGAAGTGACATATATGTAGAGCCTAAAATGAGGATTTCAAAAAATATTGAATCGTCCAAATCAGAGTTCAAACGAAGAAGTTGTGGCTAAAAGAAAATTATTGACTTTGACGGGGAGGGGTGTAATTGAAAAAAATTAAAACCACAGGGGTGCGATTTGCCATTTTCAAAATACAGGGGGTGTTCATGCATTTTGAAAAGACCACAGTGGTCTTATTTGCATTTTGCCCTAAAATATATATTTGCAAATTGTTTATCAATTATAAAACAGAAATTACTTAATAGTCTAAATTGACCTCACAAGGAATCCTAAGGAGACCATTCATTTTAAATTGAAAATTTCTAACACGTAAATCAATAGAATATATTAATTTCATTACCCAAAATAAGTTAGAAAGAGAGACGCAACACAAACCTACAATCTATAATCATGAAGATGGCTGGCCAGGACTCCTAAAAGATTTTCTCAAACTTACATAAGCCGATTACAAACAAGTAACGAATCTGAGGTTAACAATTTTTTTTTCTACTCTCACAGAAGAATAAAGTACAAAAGGGAGCTTTTCGACGAAAGCCGCGGAAAACGCTTGGGACATCAGATAGGTCAGGAAAGGCGTTCATTGAGAGTAAGGCTATTCACAATAAAAAATAAAATAAAAAAAACTTGCTATAAAAACTAGACTCGTGTTTAATTAAAATGATTAGCTTCGAGTTGCTGCTATGCTCAACAATCACTATATAAAGAAAAATACAAATATATTAATTTACATGATGATCCTAATCCTACATCTCTTCACCTGGAAAACTGGAAGAAATGATTTCAAAGCCCTATTGTAGAAGAGAACTATTAAGTGCATTGACTTGGATCATACAAACTCACCAGGCTCGTCAGTACACACTAAAAGATAGCAGAAAGAGAAGCTCTAATGGAGGAAGACATCTAGGTCACCCTTTTAATAATATATGAACAACTCTACCAAGGTCATGTTGGCAACAGATTGAACAGGAAAAACATTTGGGAACACTTTTTGAGCACGATTGATTACCGACTAATACTGGCCTAGAGATTTAAGTGTATTTTGGCAACATCTAGCTATCACCTTCGTCGTGTTGAATTTGTATGTTGGGCCGCTTTGCTATCAATTTTTATCCTATCAGCATACATTGGCAAGCGAATGATCTCATAAATCTCTTTCAACAAATCCTCCTCCGTGATATTGTCTCGAATGCTGCGCATGACCTATTTTCAAGATCAAGAGGTATTAATTGATGCAGGGTTCAAACTAAGAACAAAGCTACAAATCAAATAGGCAATAAAGAAACCTTTCTATAAGTATTGAAATCATTAGGAGTTGTCTTGTCTGTCCGGATACGCATGCAGACCCATACTTGCTCATCAGAATCCCAAGAACACTCAATAATCTTTCCGGAATAAAAGGAGGGATCCATATCATCTGTGCATAATTTTAAAAATTAAGGCCAAGAATGATCTATACTGAAGTACTATACATATTATGTACTCCTGCCCACATTATCAAACACATATGTATCCCATATTCGAGACAATCCATGTATTTAAGCAAATTAATATGCAATAATCTAATAGAATTTACTATCCAGTTAATTTAAGGAATTCTTTGTGATCCAAATAGGTTCTCCTTAGAATGTAGATCAAACACTCCATCTAAGACATTGCAATGAATTTCTTTCCACACCCCTTTGATATAGTACTCCGTTCAATCTAGACGCCCCAGAAGTAATACACACACAAAAATTCAGTTCTCCTAGTCCTACCCCAAGCCATCACCAAGTCAACTCAACATAAACTCTTCCACAAATTTCCTAGTTATGTGCAATGACAAAAATTCTATTTTGTTGCTAATAAATAAATAGATAGTTGAAAGTATTTTAACTGAGAACAATGCAAAGACCACAAGATGTAGAAGATCAAAATTATTTGCAACCACCTTTGAATTTAACCCTATTTCCATCCATAGTTTTCCTCTTTCCTCGGTCAAACAGAAGAAGAATCTGAGAATCATCTTCACCCAACTGTCCAAATAAATAGCTTCATATTAGAAGGTCAGCATCAGTAAGTAGTAACAACAAGCAGAAATCATTAAGCCAAAGTATGCAAGCTAAATAAATAATACACAACCTCAAAGAGGAAGTCAACTGAGTTCATTTCAGGATATTTCCACTTCAAAAGACCCTCATGGGTTCGAGGAACATAAGCATCATCCCAACCCTGACAAACAAGATCAAAAGATACAATTTTAGCCCAATGAATGGACAATTATTAATTTCCAAATGAAAAATGGCTTTCGCCCAACCTGGCCTAATAACGACTATTTGCAATGTCGAGAGAACAAAGTCAATAAACAGAGGAATTTCTAGGGATAATATATATGTAAAGCTCTGGTAAATCCTCAATGGTTCAAATTTTTTGATAGAATATTGAATTATGATTTGATTTCTCATCAAATCTTTCAAGTAGTTCCTTGACCTATTAACGAAATTGCCTCATTTTGTAAAAGGAAAAAAGGTTCCTTGGAGTATAATAATTTAAAATCCATTAAAAATGTAAAGGCCGACAGTCTACCTGAAATATTAAACCATCGGCATCATGTGAAAGCCTTGGTATGAAGTCCTTCAAAAGCCTGGTAACTGTAGAGAGCAACCAGAAATCTTTCCTCCTCACCTAACGAGTATTTATGCTAAATCAAATAACCATTTCCAGAAGAAAGGGAAAACACTTCAAGGTTAAAAATATGGGTGCATACCCTGAATGGCTCCATGTCATATCTATAATGAGGATTTCTGCTTGAGTAAATATTCTGTCGCTCACTATTACGAGGTTCGATCACTTCTTTCTCAAGCATTTTAAACCTTTCATAGAAAGGACGCTGCAACAATTATCCGCGTTTAGAACTTTAAAAAAATGATCTTTTTGCCAAAGAAAATAAGGTTATATATAATGTATTATTAAAATATAGATGCATCGAGCAGTAAGAGAGTACAAGCTACTCACATACTCATCGGTAGCCTTATATACCCAGTTTAAATTTATCAAACAATATCAATATGTATTGTAAAATATTACTGAGTATGGAACATATTAATATATTACCAGCTCATAACAATGATGACAAGAATCGTTTTTTAATTTAACTACCAAATGTAATACAGGCATTGTTCTTCCAAGCTCCTAGCTCCCCCTTCCTCATGTCCTTAACCACCCACGCTCCCGCCGATTTCACCTCCCATCTCTAATCCCTGCCACCGCTTCTCCCTCCTTTCACTAGTTCCTGACTCCCCCTTCCTCATGTCCTTAATCTGCTTCTTGGTCTAAACGTTAATAGGGAGGAAATTAAACCCCAAAGCTAGTTCCTTTGGCTTAAATACCAGCCATAGAAAGAGTGGATATCATCATCGAATTTGCCTTGGCAAGTCTCCCTATTTATTATCTCCCTTCTCCACGTCTCTAAAGCTGCCAACATGTTGAAAAAAAGTTCAGACTTCATATGGCTAATTAATAAAGGGAATGAGACTCATTGCCATCTTGTTGTTGGGAATAAAAACTATACCCACAAAGATGATGATGGTCTGGGCATTGGTGAAAGTAAAAAACGTCTCTTTAACTCTCCCTTTGGCGATGCATCATTACTACCAAGTTGGGCACTGACAATGGCAATTGGTTCACTCTCCCTGGCAAACAGGCTACCACCAAGATCCCTTGGAGGTTTATTTCTAACCAAAAAAAAAAAAAAAACTCGAGTCTTTTTGAAGGTTTAAGCTCGGCAATGGATGCAGAATCCTATTTTGGCATCACCACTAGATCATTAAAAACACTCAGAAGAATGTCTTCCCTAGACTTTACTCTGTGAAGATCAAGATCGCACTGTCTGACTGCTGAAACCGGGACTGTCTTTGTTAATGATAGAGAATTCTCTAAATGGAGCATTCTCTCGTCCATCCTTGATTCCATTTAATAAAGAACATTTTTTGGATCTCCTCCACGAGATCCTCAATACCACTAACATGATCCAAAGAAGAAGACCTTTCTCTTATCTCCCGTCCTCTCAGCTGCACTTTCAGTTTCAAAATGTGGTCTCTTCTTTGCTAGCACCAAAGAAGACCTTTCTCTTATCCCCCATCCTCTCAGCTGCACTATCAGCTTCGAAATGCGGTCTCTTCTCTGCTAGCACTAAATATGCCTCACATCACTTCTTTTCTTTTTTGGGTAATAAACAGAGCTTTGATGTGTGAAAGAGCAAAAAAGGCAAGAGGGAATTACAAAAAGCCCTTCCAATTGGAGGCTATAATAGAAGGGGAATAATTACAAAAAGAATTACAAATTGCACTCCAAAGAGTGGCATTAAGAACACTAGACTCCCAAATAACTTCCCAAAACTTAAAAGAGTCCACAAAAATCCTCCTATTCCTTATAAGCCATATATTCCATAAAATCGATCTCACCGCATTATCCTATAAAACTTTTCTCTTGTCAAGTAGATGAGAACCTCCCAAGAGAGCTAAAACATAATTCTAGGATCAATATGGCTGACCCAGCTCATATTCAAAGTAATGAACAGGGAATGCCAAATACATTAAGAGGATCTTCATCCGAAGAGAATATGCTCAGTAGTTTCCGAATTCTTCATGTACAAGCCGCACTAGTTGGGTTGGAGACTAAACCAAGGCTTTCTAGCTTGAATTTTTTGGTTGTAGTTGAGTCCACCATTAATAACAATCCATAGGAAGACTTTTGACAATTGAAGTTCCCATTGGAAGAAGACTCTTTGGCAAAGAGTTATATCTTCTTCGCATGGCGAGAGTGATTTGGGTTGGATTTTGTCCTATAACTCATACTGCTGGACTCGTAGCCTTTGGAAGCAGATTTCTGGTTTGGTGGAGTTATTGAAGTCTCCTACTTTTTTTAGGGTGAGTAATGGTCTAAATCCAGATTCTGGGAATACTCCTGGGCTTATTCTACATCTACTCCCCTAGCGTTACTGTTTGCCAAGCTTTTCAAACTGGTCCCAGAAAAAAGATTCTTATTGTTGACGTTTGGGATTCGGTTCTTTGCTCTTGGAGAGCGTCTTTTACAATGGATCTCAAAGATGAAAAGGTGGGGCATTCTGTGGCTCTTCTTTTGATGATTAATGGTACAAGGCACAGACCCCTCTTTGACCAAAGAGTTTCGGTTGGCTTTAGTAATTCCTTTTCTTGTAAAAATTCTTCCAATCCTTTTTCCCAAACAATATTTACTTACCAAGGGACCTCTTCAAGGTGGTATGGAAGGATAATTACCCCCAAGAAAGTTTTTGTGGACTCTGCTCAAAGGGGGCCTGAATACAAATGATAGAGTGCAAGCCAAATACTCCCCTAATAGGTACTTTTGTGTAAAGCTGATAGCAAAGATGTCGGGCATCACAACCTCCACTGCCCTTTTATCAATCTTCAATGGACAAGCTTACTTTTATGATTCATGGTCCCTTCCCTCATGATGTATGTCCCTTCTGCTATCCACGATTTTCTTGTGCGGAAACAACCTGTTGGACAAGTCCAGGGTCCTTTGGCTAAATGCAGTTAGAGTAATCGTTTGGCTTTATTGGTGGGAAAGAAACAAGGTGTTTCAAGAAGAGAGCAAGGATCCCCATTCTTTCTGGGACTCAGAGGTTTGGCATGCGTGATTATGAAACTATTTAGATAAGACTTTTTGTAATAATTCCCCTTCTAATATTGCCCCCAACAGGGGTACTTGTTTTAATATGCAAGGGTGGCCCTCTTTTGTATATTTCATGTCATCTTATCAATGAAATTATTTCTTATCCAAAAAATAAATAACCATGCCAACATTTTCACAAAATTAAGCAACAAATAATTAAAAGTAACATTTTTCCGCTGAACTACATTATAGAACATCAGTTTTCCAAAATCAAGATCGCTTTCATCATAAACAAATATTAGGTCAGACCTCAATGACTGAGACATGATTAATTGCCATCATATCATATATAAGATATCTTCTCTCCTGCTTTTGCGAGTTTGGCACAGTATCAATGATCATTTCTCCATCAAGTAATGTGTAGTTGTGAGTCTTCTCAACTAAGGCCTTGAAGAGAAATTTAACAATGTATATCAGAATGAACACAAATAGACAATCAAATAGCAATCCACAGTCAAGGAGCAGGCTAACATACATCATTAGGACTCCTGCAAGGAAACCTCATTTGGACTCTTCGAAATTTAAAACCTCTGTCAATTAAGTAACATCCATCCGTAGTAATTAACATCATATATCTTGTTCCATCAGCTTTCCATGTGGCATAGTAATAGCGTTGCCTCAACAGTTGTAAATTGTCTCTATATACCATAAAAATAAAATCAACCTCAGCATCATGAAATTAAATATAAGTGACAAACTAAAACAATATGAACCCAAAATTAACTGCAATAAACAAATAACTGTTGAGGCATTTTTTTTCTTTAATTTTTCATGATAAGAAACAATTTAATCAGCAAAATAAGTTTAAGTGTGAAATCTATTAATCCCAACTCAAAAGGCAAAGAAGATTATTAAAAACATTGATGACATCACATTTCCATCTCAGTTCCTTCCAAAGCAATTCCTAATGAGCTTGTCAATATACAAGGTAATGGAATATGGAATCTTGAAATCCTATTATAAGTAGGTAAGAACACTCACTTAAGTTGAGACCATATCGTCAAAGGACTTTTGGCCAAACGAGCTAATGAAAAATTGGCTCGCCTACAAACTCAAGTTTACCAAAGGAACAAAGGTACATCCAGTTTTTCCTGTCTCTTTACCATGACAAGCTATGGGTAGTCGTCTACAACCCACATCCTTACCTTGACAACTAACCGATGACCTTGAGCTGCATGCTCAACCAGAGGCTGAAATGGGGATCTGTTATGGGGAGGAAAATCAACATGACATGGAAGTTCTACTTCATTGGCAGGGCCTTTCTTCAACTGAAGATACTTGGGAGGATGCAAAATATATAAGCAGACAATTTCCATCTTTTCACCTTGAGGACAGGGTGGCTTCTTGGGGGCGCAATATTGATAAGCCAAAAGGTAGATTCACATATGCTAAACGTGTTAAGAAGAAGAAGTAATTTGGGTAATGGAGATGATGTTGAGTAGGAAGCAGTTATCAGAATAAAAAGACATGGGATGCCTTATATTTTAGGGAGTATGGATATTTCCTTTAGGATAGATGGTTATTTACTTTGAGAAATTTTTTTTGTTTGTTCGTATTATTAGGTGAGAAAAGTTTGTCTTTGCTTAATCTATGTACTGTGTAATTTCTTAAATAATGTGTTCAAAGCTTTTTCTAATTTTGCCTTTGATTATAACTTCCAACAGGGATGCCTTTTTGTAACTTTCGGTTAGCCTTTTGGGTTTTTCATACATCAATTGAAAGTTGGGTTCATTATCAAAAAAAAATGAAATGACTACAAACAAGAAACTACTATAAGAACAGTGCCATTAAATTTGTCAAATCCGGATTAGGGCTGCTGACTCACAGTTCAATACATATATAATGATACTTAGATGTCCAAAGGGGCAGCATTAAATATTAAGAAAAAATCACATAAATGAAGAAAAAATTCAAATAACTAGACCTGTTAAGAGACACTGGATGTGAACCAGGGAACGGCAAATTTTCTCTTTCCTGGAATAAATAAAACAAGTTAAAATATTGAATCAAGCACAAGAAACACAAAAACTAATTAGTTCTATAACCTACACAGGCTACACTACAGATTCCGTTACTTCAAAATTTACATCAGATGTCTTCCAAATTAAATTTACAACAGGTTTGTAAAGGGAACCAAAATAAAGAACATCAAGATTCGACTTTAAACAGTATTATGCTGGCTGGGGACAAACAAGGACAGTGACATGTCGCGTTATTATACACCAATCTGTTGGGACAGAAATAGTAAACTTAGGTAGAGAAAAGGTAAACCAATCCCGATTCAGTGGTCCAATTAAATTATTAATTTAATAATTACTACTCAATTTCAAATTGTATTCAAAGATAATGAATCTTATGCACACATTTCAATTCAATTACAAGTTTCTAAACAATAGTGCTTAATTTACACATAAGTTCAAACTCAAACAAAATATAATTGTTCTATTAGAAACTCAGATGGTCACCATCCACATTTATTTTATGAAGAATAAAAGCATCAACAAAAATGTTTCCTATCAAAAAAAAAAAAAAAAGCATCAACCAAATGGTATATGAAGAATATGGAGGACAAACAATCCTACTTAAGAATTAATTTTTTATAAGTAAAAAATTGCTAATTAGCAGGAAAAAATGATTTCCTAGTTTTCTTGATACTTGTGAAATAGATAGCTTAAGTGAAAACAAAATAATAAATCTAAAAACAAATCCAAGACTACTAATAACAAAATTACACAGTAGTCATGTGAGAATATGAGATGGAGACAATGATATAGGTCTAACGAAGGAAAAACATGAAATATAAGTTATCATTGACATGGTCAGATATACAAATGCAACAGGCATGCATAGAAAAAGGGGAAATGCTTTGAGAGCCTACCCCAAGCTTCATTTTAAGCATTTGGTAGCAGAATTGTTTAAAACCACGTTCCTGGTCATAAGGTATCTCATCTCCCAAGATGTCATCATTTGTCATCACTAGAGCATTATCATTATCCTCCTGGAAGACAATTGAAATAAATCAAATAAGATAAACCCAAAGACTAATACAAAGAACTGACTTGAAAAGGGGATACATTTCTCCCATATAAAGAGTAAATTTATCAAAGAAAGGCACCTAGCACAAACTATCTCAATCCCATCCTTTACCCTTAATATATCGATCATCTTCTGCCAACCTCTACATCTTCCCTTACCTCGCTCCGCAATCATCCATCCACAATACTAACCTATCTCAAGTAGAAAGGTTCCTGGGTTGGGTTAAGGGACTTTTTGTCAGGTTGAAAATTCATCCAACCTAGATGACCCTTGAAAAGTGATGGACTCAACCCAACCAAATCCTATAAAGATTGAGTTGTGTTGGATTGGGTTGGGTTGGTACGGGTTAATTATTTTTTAAAATTTGTAAAATAATAGGTAATTTAAGGATTTGATTACCTACTTTAACAATTAAGTTGAAAATAGTAATTCGATACCACATTTTATTCCATGAAAAATAATACTCAAATGAGTTGAACTGATCAATGGATAAAAATTGTTAAAGAGAATAAGAAAATTTTAATGAATTGATTAGTTATATGAAGTTAACAAAGACATGCATAAATATTTTTATCATAAACAAAAGAGTAATTTTTAAATTTATAAATTCAGGTTGGAATTGGTTCAAATGAACCCAAACTAATTTTAGAAGAACCCATGAATCAACTCATACAAAGTGAACTAGGCACCTCCACTTCCCAAATAAAATTAATGAGGCACTTGTCCAACTTTAAAAAGAAGCTATCAACCATTCAAAAAGAGCGGGGGAAAAAAGCATACTCACTACAGTAATGCCCTAAACTGCCCAAAATCCACATCATGTAATCTCAATTTGATTAAGAACCATTCCATTCAATATGATAGACAAGTTTTTTTTTATCCATGATTTTTCAGGTTAGCTAGCGCGCATCTCAAATAATTTCACGAGACAACCACACGACTCAAGAACACTTGGCATCCGGAAATAAGTAGGATAATATCCTAGGTAGGTGGAAATACATGGACTTGAACCCATGACCTCAAGACAAAGAAAGCCCCTTGACTGGTTAATATAATAGACAAGTCAATCAACTCTTCCAATTTACCATCCAAGAGATACCTACTCATAGATTTACCTTCCAACAAAGGAAAGGAAAACATGTTGGGAAGCAATATGCATACATGTGAAATAAGGATCCATCAGCTTCCAAAATATTATTCCCTATTCATTTACGAGTTTAAGATAGGTCCATTTCTCCAACAAAGATTTGCATGATAGCAGGCCAAGGGCATTTGGAGGAACCTACCGAGATTTTGCAAGTAGACCAATCATGTTGCTTGTTGCCATAAATGCTATACTAACCTTTTTTCAAAGATTGTTGTAGCTATAGGGAATCTAGTATCACCATGTATCCCAATATACAAGGGCTGCCTCTTCCCTAAATGGTAAAGAGATCTCTAAAAACTATCATTTTTAGGGATCTCGATACCCTCAAGGTATTCTCGAGCAGCTCCAAAGCCATTTGGACAACAAGGCAAGATTCTTATGGCATTTCATAGGGATATGTCCACATCTATTCAAGTAGGAGTGTCACACTCCTATGCATTGTATAGCCAAAGTCCAAGATCGAAGCCACCCTTGAGGTCCCAAAGAACTCTTTGTACCTCAATTTATCATATTTTGTGTCTTACTTTTCCCATACTCTTTGAGTTTAGCTAAGAGTGACATTAAGAAAAATTAAGGGTTGTCAATGTGTAAATGCCCAATTTGGTCCAAGTGGGAGTGTTGAGTAGCCTAATGATTCTCAAGATCACAAATTTTGGTGGGTAGAAAACTTAGGGTGGTTCTCTTGTTATTCTCTCTTTTTTTTTTTTTGGATAAGAGACATTTTCATTGATATATGACATTTTCTCGTTATTCTCTTTCACAACCTTAATACAGTAGACATTATTCTCTATAGTTTGAGCACGATGAATCAACCATGTGTTGGCCTAGTGGTCAAGGGGCTTTCCTAAAAGCCTTGAGGTCATAAATTCAAACCATGTGTGGCCAGATATTATCTTCAAGTTTCCAAACGACAAGGTCGTGTCATTGTCCCATGAGATTAGTTGAGGTGCCAGCCACTTACGGATATAAACAAAAAAATTGAGCAAGATGATTTGGGATAAGAAATTCAAGGTTTTTGTGTGGACTCATCTTCTGAAGGTGTATTAATACGGAATGGTTAAAAAGAACCCTTCTAGATTTCTTTTCTTTTTTGATAATAAGTCTAGATTTCTTTTCCAATATAGTTCATTGGTGTAGAGCAAATAATGTAGATGCCAACCATCTTTTCTATTAAGTCCTCATGCTATTAGTTGATGCCTGGTGGCGGTAACTCCTTATTGTATTCAATGCATACAGTTTTTCCTTGTACTGCAAAATTGTCCATTCTCCATTTGTTGCATGGCCATCTTTTTTTTTTTATATCGTGGGTGTCCTGGCCAGATTACGCGCACCTCGACTAATCTCACGGGACAACCACACGACCTTAAAACACTTGGCGTAGATAAACTCGTAGGATAATATCCTAGGTAGGTGGCCAATATGGTTTGAACCCATTATCCCCCCACCCCGATTGAGGCCAGAAACAAGGAAGGGGGTAAAATCTCACTAATAATAAAGAGAAAATTGACCCCTCAAATTAAATAAATAAACCAAAGCCATAAAAAGGCTTGTGAGTAAAATGATAAAATGAAGTTGTCAAACCAACAAAATAATACATGACATATCTAAGACTCAGCATCACAGCGAATCTATCTAACATGAGGTAAAACTTCTCAAAAGAATACTGTGGGATGACAAAAATGAAATTGGTTATAGGTTTGGCTAGTGAGAGAGAGAGAGAGAGAGAAAACTCTCTCTGACCCATTTCCCTAGATAACTTTTTCCTTCATCCGCTCTTGGTGTCTTTCACACCGGAAGGGGAAGACTTCCCTTCTCCGCCGTCTTTCACGGCGGAGATCTCTTCAATTTCCGGTGACATTAAACTGCCACCTTCCTAAATATTGTCCACTTTTTTCTACCTAAGCCTTTCCATGGATAACCCAAGGTTTCTTTGAACTGACCTTTGAGTTCTCCATGGCTTTCTGGGAGGATAGTAGATGTAAGATAGAAAGCAAAACTTTCTTCATTGGCCCTGATAGAGCTAAGAAGAATGGAAGAGTTTTACTTAAGAAGAAAAATAGAAATAACTGGTATGCCCTCTCTTGTGAACCAGCCATTGTAGTCTGGATAAGGGATGCTATAGAGCATCTCATTGATACTCTTAACACTCAGAAGTTCTTTAGAAGAATAGAGTGTGAGAATGGGATAGTGTGGATTCAAAAAGTTACAAATAGAAGAGGAACATTTGCAGATGTCAATAAGATTTCAGCGAATGGAGAGAAAACCAACCTTTTTATCCCTTCTGGGGTAAATAAGGTAGGTTGGAGTAATTTTGTCAAACTGGTGGATGGCAAATTTGAAGTTCCTCAACTGGTTAGGAAACCCAGAAGACAAGCCCTAGTTAGAAAGGTAACTAGGGTTCATCTTTTGCTGATGTGGTTAAAATAGATAACCAGGTTAAAGGAATGAAGATGAAAGAAATTAAAGGAAGTTCAGAGACTCAAAAGGAGGTTAAGAATACTTTTGTTAGTAAACTTCGATTGGAATCTATGGTGATCATCATCAGGAGATGCTTTCATGATGATTGGGGAGTCATCTTGGAGCACATAAAAAAAAGATCAGCTTCAAATGATTTTGTCATCAATCCTTTCCATCTAGACAAAGCTATCCTTAATTGCCCTAGTCAAGAAGTGGCAAAAAGTCTTTGCTCAAATGAAGGGTGGTGCATTTATGAGAACTTGTGTCTTAAATTTGAGTTTTGGAGCTCTTTCAAACATGGGACGATGGATTTGATTCCCTCATATGGAGGCTGGATTAAAATCAGGAATATTCCTCTGATTCATTGGGAGTTGGAAGCCTTCAAAGCCATTGGTGATCTCTATGGAGGATTTATTAAATGCTCTAAAAATACCTTGAACAGAATAGGTAGCTTTGAGGCTGTGATTTTTTTTTTGATAATAAACTGGCTATTTCATTGATAAGTGAAAAAGCCCAAAAAGGCAAGTACAAGAAAGTTAAAACATCCAAAAGGACGAGAAAACAGAAAGGGTAAGAACCCTTAACGAGCATCTACAAAAACAAAAACAGGATCAGCCCACAAGAAGATGATCCCACCATAAGAACTATTAATTAGATCTCTAACAAAACTCCTTTTGGACTCATCCCCCAATTAAGAATCTTCATCCACAACAACATTGACCCTTTGGAGAGATAACTTGCTTGCCTTAGATCTCTCCTAGTTAACTGAGCTTTTAAGTCCTTTAACCTCTCTTTTGCCTTTGTTTTCTTTCGAAGGAGTCTTGAGCAATTTCCTAGGAGTGTCCTTTGTGATAGGTGCAATGGAAGCACCCGTAAATCTAAGCCAGTCTGCTAATTTCAATCTCCTCAACCCTCCACAGTCCACAAACTCAATAAAAGTACCCTCAGCAGCCTCTGAATCTTCGACAAGAGCCTCCACAAGAGAAGAAGCAACAGAACCACCTGCTTGAAGAGTTCTTTTTGCCTTAGATTTCTTCTTCCTACTGTGAATAATGGTGGCTTCAGAAATTCTTAGCCAGTCCTCAAGGGGCATTCTTTTTTCTCCCCAAGCATCTTTGAAAATGATAAAAGAACCCATCTCCTTTTCCAGAAAAACCTCAGTAGAAACACAGTCAGTAGCTTGAAGGTTAGAATCTGAAAAGTTGGCCTCTTGATTTTCAGGAACTACCAAGAGATCCTGTGTGAGACTTCCATCTTCCACACCCCTATGTTGCTCAAGGGAGTTATTATCCAAAAGACCCATAGGTGTAGCAGAGCAAAGCCTATCCCTCTGTAAGGCTTCATGATCAGGAGTTCTAATAGTAAAAAAGCCTTCTGGAATTTCTTCTATCGGATGGTTCATCAAACTGCCATCCCCACTCTCATTCTCACCATAAGGACTTGAACTATAGAAATCGGCTCAGAATCGGTTTCTCCTCTTGGCATCTCAGGTGGTGTGATTAATTTCACCATTTCGAACAAGATGCGAGAAGGGGATTTTTCTCTCAAAAACCTGATTTTAGCTGAATTTTTATCATTCACCTTCAGGAGGAGGATAACTCTTCTTGTTGACTTTCTCTTTTTCCTTCCGGACTACTCCTCCTTGGCTCACATCCTGGTTCTTAGGGCTATCAAACCTACAGGTAGGCCCATTACCCACTTGGACTTCTTTTTCAACATTTCTTCCTCGAAACCAGTAAAGTAACAACCTGTTGTCCCCAACCTCCAACTCAACAGTCTTATCAGGAACAAGACTTGTATTTCCCACTTCAAAAGAGCTTGCTTTCCCCAAGAAAAGTCTACCAAAGCTATTTTGCACAGGGATATTGTACACTTGGTGCGGCCGCTTGTGGTGAGCCACATTACATTGTTTAGGAACAGTGATTTGCTTTTTGAAAAAAGGTTGCCCAAACTGTCCATTACCCAGAAGCTTCCAGGTTATCTCTCAAGATGTCCATAGGGTAAGGACCATCTTGTTTGCCACCTCCAAGAAACCGACTCCCCTTCTTCAGGTGAGGATGGCCATGTTTTGCCTGGCGAGAGCTTCTCCAGCGACTTCCAATCGTGAAAAGCCACCACATTGGCCGTAAAAACAGCCCCCTCGAATTTGTGACCTCGATTTCGATGGGATAAACCCACAAGAGTTCGGTCGAATGAAAAGAGCCGCTTCAAAACAACCAATCCTTCTAATGGAATTTTTGGAACACTTAATGAAGCCACCACATAAGTCACCAATAACTTTAAAGACTTCAATTCCCCAATAAATGAGAGGAATGTTCCTAACCTTTATCCACCCACCATAAGATGGCAATAAATCCATTCTACTATGTTTAATGCTATCCCAAAACTCAAACTTTAAGGTTACGCCTTCGAACGTACTCCATTGTTGATTGCTACAAAGATTCGAGGCCATAATTTGATCAGGGCACTTTAAAAGCGCTTTGTCAGGATGGAAGGGGTTGATTTCAAACCTTTCAATCCCTGACCACTTTCTAATATTTTGGAGGACCCTCCCCCACTCATCATGGAAACATCTCCTTATAACAACAATAGTGTCTCTAAGGTTAAGGGGGGAGACATCCTCAGCTTCATCAGCAACAGACAAGATGGCCTGGGAATTAATCAAGCATGGCACCCTACTAACTTCTTTAAGAGGTTTATTTCTCACAGCTTCCAGCAAAGGAAGTAGACTTCCTTGCAAAGGCTTGCTCCATGGGCTTCTTTAACACCTCCTCCTGAGATTCATATTTCCCATCGATCAAATTAGTAAACTTTCTCCATCCCTTTTTATCTACTCCAGCTGGGATGAAGATGTTCGATTTCTCCCCATTCTTTGACACCTTAGAGACATCAGCAAAGGTACACCTCCTATTAGTAACTTTATGAACCCAACATGTGCCATTATCACAATTCCTTTGCATAAAAAATGTTTGGTTAGTGGGTCTATCTATCAACATGTCAATAGCATCCCTAACCCAAACCACCATTTGAGGTTCCAAAGAGATTGCAAACCAATTGTCCCTATTTTTTTCTCTTAAAAGAGCTTTTCCTTTCTTGGCCGATTTATCAGGGCCAAGGAAGAAAATTTTGTTGTCTATTCTACATCTGCTTTCAGTTGAGAAAGCCATGGAGCTAGATCCTAGAGCAGGCTACGAGGATGAACATGGTTGGGAAGAAGGGTGACTGAAGGAAAGGGTAAGGATTGAAAGGAAGAAAGGAAAAAGGTAGGAATCAAGGGGCTGAGGAAAGCCACCAGGCCGGCGGACAGGGAAGGGGCAGCCCTCCTCCGGTGTGAAAGACACCGGGGGGGACCTCAAGGAGAGTATTCTTGGGAAGAGTAAAATTCTAACATCATTTGAGGCTGTGATTAAAGTGCAGCAGAAGAATTTCTGTAGATTTATTCAAGTGGAAATGGAGATTAGATGTCCAGATAAAAGCACCTTCATTGCTAATATGGTCTGTTATCAAGATTGGAAGCATTTGGAGAAGTGTATTCCGGAAGCCCATGGATCTTTTTCCAGGCGAGCAGCTTCCAAATATTTCAGGGAAGGTAAGGAGGATGGTCCTTACCCAATGGATATTAGAAGGATTGAATGGAAATCCAGAGGTTCTTGTCCACAGGCTTTACAAAAGTCTTACTTTTCCCCCCAAAATCCGTCACATCAGCCCCCAACAGTGACAGAAAGGTTTGAAAAGGAAGTCACTGATCCAAACAGTGGTTTCTTGTGGAAAAGCAAGTACTTATGAGGTTGGAAATACCAGCAGAAAGACCTTTGACAGTGATGGGTCTGAAAAGGAACCGTTTGAACAGGGAAAACAACTGTTTGAACAAGATAAAGTAGAGGGGGTGTACTTTTTAAATAAATCAGAGGATAACTTGCTAAACAGTAAAGCAGGAGAGAGTTTCCTCCCTAGTAGTCCTGTTAAAGGCAAAAGGAAAATAAAGCAAAAAGAAAAGGGAAAGTTGTTGCTAAACAAAAGGAAAAAGGATCAGATTTGGGAGAAATAGAAATGGCTCTCTCTGAACCTATTTCTATCATACCAACTCCCAAATCTATCCTGAAAAGAAGTGTGATCAACCATACTACAAAAATTGAGAAGAATCAAGCCTTAGACTCTGATCAAGATTTGTATGCTTCTAGCCTGTCGGAGGATTTGGTGTCCATTGAGCCTAGTCCTTTGGCTGTGGTGGATGTGGTGGATTACTTTGAACCAGAGTTGTTTGGAACAGATAATGCTGATCATATTAGGATGGACACAACTCTTTCTCTGGTTGAGGGTGGAACTTCCCTTTCTAGTCCTTTGGAGGTTGGTGAGGAAGTTATGCAGGATGATAGTGATCCGGGGACTTTCATCATCTTTAGGGACATGTTAGGAGAGAAGATCATGCGATTGGATGATTGGATGAATTATAGTGGAACACAAATAACTCCTAAAAGGAAGAAAACTCAAAGAAACAGAGGGATTACTCCTTCCACACACACTAAAGGTTCCAGAGAATTGAAAAACTTGAAATCTACAATTAACTATGAGAGACCAAGGAGTAAAAGCTTGGCTCTCCAAAGGGTTAAGTCTGTTGTGGATGAAGATTCTTAGTTGGTTTGTTAGGGGTCTTGGGGCTGAGCCCAAATGAAGCCTTGTGAGAGATCTGCTTAGCACCTTCCACATGAGCTGGGCTTTTCATGATGATTCTAAAAGCAACTTCTTTGCTCTCCTTGGTGGCTATTCAAATGGGGGGGAAAAAGAAAGTGTTGTGGGCTATGCTGTTCGGTCTACTTGCTGGAATCTTTGGCTTGAGAGAATTAGGAGGATTTTTGTTGAGAAGCACAAGAGGTTGAGTGATGTTTGGGATTGTTTTGTGCTTTATGCCTCCATTTGGAGTGCAAATTGAAAATATTTTAGTTGTTTTCCCCCTCCTTCATTGCCTTTAATTGGCAAGCTTTTTTGTAGTTACTTGTAGGCCTTTTTTGGGGCTTTTTCATTTTTCACTTATCAATGAAATAGCTCAGTTTATTATAAAAAAAAATGAAATTGGTTATAAATCCAAAAATATAAATCAATCAATTTTTCCTCATCATTCAAAATTAGTTTTCATTTATTACTTTTTTTATATAATAAGTTTTCATTTATTACTTAAAACCACAATTCTATTATATTATATATGTATTCTGTGCTATTTTGAATTTTTGAATTTTCAAAAAGACATATTGTACTCTTGAAATATTGCATACATGCACAGGAGCGGTAGAACCTCCATCATCGTCGTCATCTGGAACTGCTTCACCATTAAGATCAAGATCAGAAGATCTCTTCCACTCAGGAGTGGGTGGGCAAACAACCGCTTCAGGCTTTCTTTCATGATAAAAAGCATATAAAGCATCAATGTAGTCTGGCTTGTAGATGCCTGGAGGGCGTGCTTCAGAAAACATTTTTACCGCCTGCACAATGAGGATAACCCCATCACCTCCTCTCAAGGGGTAGAGAGAGACAAACAAAAATGAATCAATGGGAAGAGAGACACTAGATTGAAAATCAACTACAACACTTGAATCAATTTGCAAGAACATTAACCTCAGTAACAGAAGAGGAGAGTCCGCGCATGAGAAAATGTATGATCATGTATCCAGTGCGATTATGGCCATGTGTGCAATGGACAAGAATATACTTTTTTGTGTGTTGTTTTTGGCGGGAAAGAAATTGAATGACCTGCAAAATGTAAAATTTCAAATAAATGTAGGCATATTTTAGGTTCTATAGTTTTCTCTTAAGTATACAAGTTCAGAAACACAAATACTTGAAACGAGGAAATATATGTATGAATATATGCATTTTTTTATACACACCTTTTTCCTAAATCAAACAGAAAATAAAGAACGAGAAGTACTCACTCACAATACCATCCATCTTCCCGTGCCAAACTCCCACCCAACCCAAAAAAAAGACTCCCAATCACTCAAAATATAATGGATGAAAGCACTTCTAAGCAAGTGGCAAAAGAATTACAATATTGATACTTGGGCTAAAAGAGTATATAAAATGATACAAACCTCATAAACAAACATGTTGACTGATTTGTTGTCAGGTACTGAATCCCTTCCCTTGCAAGGAATCTTCCCCCAACAACAAGAAGAAAGATCCAACAAAATTAGTAGAGTTCAATTCCTAAAATCTGAAAGTACAATTAAATAACCATGTCATATTACAAGACTTACCTTAACATGCTTGATACCCTCTTTATTCAAATCTGAAGTTGTATAATAACGAAACGAATTTGACAAATCAATCACCATACCAAGCTGAAAATTTAGTTCAAGAACCTGTTATTTTAACCAAGTAACACAAGCACAAATAACAAATTCTTCACAAGTCATAAAGGGTGTTTTTCTGTGTTTTTGTTCTCCTTATACACAAGAAAAATTAGAATAACGAGAATAAGAGGATTCTTTATGATAGATTTTCTAAAGGGGATGTATTATAGGCTACTTAACGCATTTCAACACATCACTATGGATTGTGGAGAATGGGACACATAAGTTATTATGAAGACTCGTTGTGAGGCCTTCTTCCTAACAAAATAGGTTTCCTAGACTCTTCTCCATCTCCCTTGCTAAATATCTTCTTATTGCCTTGGTCATTGGTAGGGTTATGCTTATCATGAAAAATGGCCTTGTGAGACGTCTTTTTCAAAAAAAAAAATTGGTGGGGCTTAAATCTTTCCGTCTTTTAGCTTTCACTAACGGAGAGATTTGTTTGACAGAGAAATGCTTGAACTCCCCTTGTTTCCTACTTTGAAGGATAGTGTGCCGTTACTGATTGTGACAAAAAGGTTTAAACCCTTAAAACTTCAAGCATTTACCCATGCAAATCTTATTTATATCATTTATCTTCTTCTCTTCCCTCAAGCTCCACTGTCTAAAATTTGTGATAGGTCAAGATCTGGTAGAAAGTTAGGTTTTATTGTGTGGCTTGTAGCCCAAGGAAGAATTAACATTTGGACTTGCTCCAGCGATCTTCTTTGTTCACTCTTACACCTTAGTGGTGCTATCCTTGGTCTTGTTCCTACCCGGATAAGATTTGGCATAGATTCTTTGGCACTTGTGTTTAGGGTTTAGGGTTTTAGGGTTAATGATTATAATAAAGAAGAAGAAGAAGAAGAAGCATGATGAAGACCTACCTCTTAGAATCAGTACTTTATAATTTTTTTTAAAAATGCCCGTATAAAGATTCTATAAAGAATAGGATGGATGGAGAAGTAAAGTAGAACCAACTCTGTAACAAACGGACCAACACACACTATAGAGTCGAGAAAATAATTTCTAAACAGATTCACTTTTTAGGACCTATTATCATGCGCAGTTACATTTTTCTTCAACAAAATGATTTCAATAAATTAATAACTGAAATGCTCCAACCCTTTTACTGCTTTTGCACTTCTTCTGCTTTTCCTTTTTTTTTTTCTTTTTATTCTTGTTTAGGGGGAAAGGGGGGTTTGATGAGAAATGGTAGGAAGATACTTACTTTTCTACGCAAAACTCTTTGCTGATGGATGACTTGCTTAAATGAGTATCTTTTACCAGGTGTTATACAATCATTGAATGATTCGCCAAGAGGAACCTTGGAAGGAATCATGCAACATATTTCTTGACCAAATGCAGGGCAATCCAACCAACCTACAGAAAAAAAGAGAGGTACATGGCAAAAACCATTAAATATGGAGCATAGCAAAGAGATTCTTAACGGGTCCATTTAATTTATATGGTATACGTTTTAACATGACCACTTATAGCTTCCAGGATTTTTCTGAAAAAAGATCCGGAAAATGATAAATAGATAAGAATCTTCCATGAACCTTTTTCTTGCTTCTCATTTTTTGTCTTTTTTTTCCGTTTGAAAACTGAAATATTAACAAATAGATACATGCAAAGCAATTATAGCTCTTCACAAAAAACCTGGGGGAAGCCTGCTTCTATCAGATTTTAAGTTCTTTGCAGGATAAAACTGATCCCGTGCAGGTGGTTGATAATCAAGCACCGGTCTCTCAATAGAACGATCTCTTTTCAAACGCATTTTTCTTTCTTCTCGCTCCTAACATAAAAGGGCATAGGTGACAATCAAGCTAGATTGGACACAAAGATATTTGATGGTGTGCATGAATAAAGCAGATGTTATCTTCATACAATACAAAACACTAGGGCGCTCACAAAAACACTAAACTTCCTCTTTAACATTTCCGTGACTCAAATTTTACAAGAGAATATAGAGAACCAAGATGAAATTTTTCCTCCATCGTGTACTCCATATGAAGAGAATAAGAAAATATGTAACCTGATATTCCCTCTGATCATCCCTATACCCTGTTTCCTCAAACTTGTATGATACATGAGATTTTATGTACAGTGAATGAAAATAGATGAGTTCTAAGGCTCTTTAGAGCCCTTGTCGTTTATTGCCCTTTGTTTAACACATTTTATTGCACAAATTACACAGCAGAAACACACATACCCGCCGTGCTATACTGACGCCAGTTTCTATTTGTTCCTCGGGAGCACTATTATACACCTCGCTATGTCTCTCAAACGACTCTTCATCCTCTTCGGGCACCGGTGATGCATTTAAGTCCATGGACACAAGCATTCAACGTCCACGAGCAACGTTTACTTCAAATCATCGCATGCCTGCAATTCCTACAACACAGAAGTCCTTAACTTCTTCACTCGTAAACAAATAGTCAGGACAATCCTGCAGGTCCAAACCAGAACAATGTGTAAGGAGAAAATCACCTCTAACTTGATACAGGAAATACAATTGCCTTACCACTGGGCTAAACCCCAGTTGTCAAAATTTAACTTTTTTCCACCACCGGTATCTTAAATTAAAACATCAACCACATTACTCATAAAATGATAACCATAACCCTAGTTAATTACAAAAACCCTTAAAAGATGCAAAATCCCCCTCGATGCTTCTATTCTGCAAATTGGAAGAAGAAGAAGAAGAAGAAGAAGAAACCTTAAAAATGTAAAGAAAAATAAAACCTCGGGGGGTAATTGCAATCGACAGCCAATCCCTGCCCCAAACAACGATCCAGAAATCGGCAACAGAGAACAAAAACTCGTATGCCTTGAGAAATTGGAAATCCACCAAACCGAAGACTTTAATTAACAGTAGCGCGAAAAATCCAAAAAACAAAAACCTACATGATATAATAACTACGATGCTCGGGAACTCAGAATCCCCGCCATTGAAAGTATAATTCGAAACCCTAAGAAATGAAGAAGAAGAAGAAGGAAGAAGAAAATGATGGAGTTTGATAGTTAATAATGAATGTCACGAGAAAGGGGAACGAACGTGGGTGTAAAGAGACGAACGACTTACAGCGAGCGAACAATCAATCAAAGAAACAAGATCAAGATGGTTCAATTGAAGCTTACGTTTGTTTGTTTATATTCGATGTTTTACATAATACCTAAAATTATTCAGTAACGCCGTCATCTATTTGTTTTAAAAAAATATATCGACCGATGTATAATCAATTGAGTTATGAGTTATGTTCAAATTAGTGTCTCTATCTTTTAATATATATTGTGTAGTTATGTTCAAATTAGATCCGTTTGATAATTATCTCAATTTTTGTTTTTTATTTTTATTTCTCATTTTTTTAAGAAATTGAGTTGGAAACATTTTCCAAAATTATCTATAAATTATTCTAGTTTCTTATTTCTCTTGGTTGTTTCTAAAATTTTCAACACATTCATAAATTATTACGTTGTCTTGTTTTGACTAATTAAATATATTATAAATATCTAAAAATCATATTGATATAATAATTTTAAAAATGTCATTTGAAATTGTAATATTTTCAGAATATTTTTTTTTAAATGAGAAACATAAACAATAATTAGTTACCCAAACACATTTCCATTTATTTTTTCTTCCATAGATGAAAAATAAAAACAGTTATCAAACATATTTATGTTTATCTTTTTAAAAAATAAGAACAAGAAACAAAAAATGAAAACGAAGAAGATTACCAAATGAGTGACTCTTTTTAATATTAGAAGTTTTAAACGATGTTAAATAAATATATAAAAAGTACCCTATACGATATTTGCAATGGGCAACATGCCTATTTGTTGATTTGCTACAACGTTGAAATAGTAAGCAATCTCCTTCCTTATATATGTGAGGAATTTTTTTAGTTTTTATCAACGTACGACAATTATCAAAAACCATAGTAATGACATTTTAATATGGGTATTTAGAGTTTTATTCCGATCGACCCAAACATATTTAAGCCCCTCAGGTCTAAATCTTTCTATATATCGTTTTCTTTTATTCTCTTACATTTTCCTATAACTTAATATCTACTCTTTAAAAAATTAAAATTTCGAACCCCTCCCGATGGTATAAAGAGTATGCTTTTATCATTTTACTAGTTAATAGGTACACTCTATCTGGTTAATATATCAATCAGCGTATTTTTTTTTAATGTTAAGTAATATGTTCATATATTTGTATTAATATAATCTTCGTATTATTTTTTTTTAAGTGCTATAGTTATCATATTTTTCACTTGTGTTGAATTAATTCTTTTACTTAGCAAATTTTAATTTCAAAATCATTATAAATTCAATCCATATTGTTTAAATTTTTTAATTTAGTCTAATATAGTTTGATAAAAACCCACAAGTATCTCTGTCATGAACATGGCACTAATGCGCTAAAAATAAATTACAATGTGTTGTTAATTAATATTTAGGTTTGGATATTTTTTTATGGATAAATTTGATAACGAGGAGGATATTTTGTGATTTTTTATCAAATCATCTGAACTAAATTGAAATTTTTAAAAGTATCAAGACTAAATTAACATGAACCTCAAACCATATGGATTAAATTAAAGTTCTTAAAATCACATGCACTAAATCAACGCAAATGGACTAAATTTAATTTGACCTAGACTCTAGGGATTTAATTTACAATTAAACTTTGATTTTATATCATTTATTATAAATAATTTGTCTTAAATAGCATAAATCTACATACTAATTACTAAAATGTCATAACTTTTTAAAAATTACTCAAATAGCATAATTATAGTTCAATAAATTTATTGAACTATTTTTTATGAGTATTTTTAACGAATTTGTTTGTTTTTTACCTTTTTAAGTTAAAGTTCAATAATTTATCGACTATTTGATTATTTTTCATTATTATTTTTAATGATTTTTTTTTTTACTTTTTTGGTTAATTTAACCAGTAATTTTTAAAAAATTATGACATTTCAATAATTAATGTGTAAAATATATTATTTCAGTAATTGCTCCTTAATTTTACCAATTCATAGAGCATATCAATAAATGAATATTATGAGTACAGCCCAGATAACTTATATAAACAATAATGATCACGGGAGTGATCAATCAATTAATTTATTAAAATGTTCATGTTTACAGTAACTTAAAAAGAAGTAGAGTATGATCGTGATTATTTTTATAAACACATATTTGTACGGGGTGTTTGGTTGAGGGTTTGGGAAACGGAAGCCTGGGTTTGCGATGCCTGGGAAATAAAAGTGTGGATTTGTGATGTCTGGGTTTGTGAAGAATGTGTTTGGATTGCATGAGAATGGAAATGAATAGTGAAAATAATGTGAGTGTGTTGAAATTGAGATGTCAAATCCAATAGTAACTTGAGAATGTGATGCCAAAACCAAGTAAAAAAAAAGAATGAAACAAACATGGGAATGGGTTTGTGAAGCCATTCCCACATTCATTTCTCATTCTCAAACCTTCAAACAAACACCCCGTAAATATTTTGGGAAAATTGTGTATATGACCTCGAAATTGGAGTTTTAATGAACCAAATCCCCACTTTCTATTTCTTATATTCAAGACCTTATGCTGATGTCACTAAGGTGTGAATAGACTAAAAACCCATTTTTATATAGATAGAACTCTCATCAACCTTACTCTATTTTTTCTCTCTCTCTAAATTCTATATTTTTACCCAAAAACTCACGAAGAATTTAGATTCAATGGATAGATCCCGAAAAAATGTATGAAATTGACATCTTATTTGCGCGAAACAGAGTCCAGATAAAGAAATTAACGTCAAAATACTAAATTTTGAAAAAAAAAATCTATGTTTTTATTTTTGCCTATGATCTGACCGATCATAAGCAATGATCTTTCAGATCATAGACAATGATCTGTCAGATCATCGAGTAATAAAAGATCCGAAAAGAGTATTTTACTCGTAACTTTTTCTACAAAACTTAGATTGTCATGAATTTAGATTCAATTAATAGATATCGAAAAAACGTATGAAATCGACATCTTATTTGCGCAAAACGGACTCCGGGTGAAGAAGTTATCATCAAAATACTAAATTTTATAAGAACGAAAAATCAGAAGAAAAAAAAAAAACCAATCGGTCTGATCGGACTGATCATGGGCTGGGATCGGTCCGATCCCAAATTTTCAATTTTTTTTTTCAAAAAAATTTCCAGATCTTTTTTTCTCCAAAAAATTAGTATTTTGAAGTTAATTTCTTCATCCGAACTCCGTTTCACGCAAATAAGATGTCGATTTCATACGTTTTTTCAAGATATATCCATTGAATCTACCTTTATGACAATCTAAATTTTGTAGAAAAAGTTACGATTTCATACGTTTTCTCCGTTTCGTGCAATTCCTTTATTAATCAATGATCTGACCGATCATAGGCGACAAAAAAAATTTCCAGATTTTTATTTTTTAAAAAATTTAGTTTTTTGGCATTATTTTCTTCATCCGAACTCCATTTCTTGCAAATCATATATCGATTTCATACGCTTTTTCGATACCTATCCATTGAATCTAAATTCATATCAATCCCAATTTTGTAGAAAAAGTTACGACTAAAATACACCTTTTCAGATTATTTGATAATCTATGATCTTACCGATCATTGCTTATGATCGTTCAGATCATAGGCGACAAAAAAAATCAGATTTTAATTTCTTTAAAAATTTAGTACTTTGGTGATAAGTTCTTCATTCGATCGAACTTCGTTTGGTGAAAAAAAGTATTGATTTCATTCAATTTTTCTTCCTTTATTCATTGAATCTAAATTTGTGGCAAGTAAAAGAGTTTTTAGATAGATATTTTTGAGTTTTTTGGTAAAAATTTAGAGTTGAGAGAGAGATAGAAAGAGAGGTAGAGAGACTTTAGAGTGAGAGAGTAAAGTTGAAGGTAAGAGTGTAGTTTTTAAAAGGGTTTTTGGTCTTTTCACACTCATATGACATCAGCATAAGATCTTAAATATAAGAAATAGAAAGTGAGGATTTGGTTCATTAAAACTCAAATTTTGAGGTCATATACGCAAATATCCCAAATATTTTAGATGCCTAGGCTACCTCTATTTTTGTTGTTAGTAATTTTAATATACTCTGTATTATTTTTATGGGTTTTTTTTTTCCTGTTTTGATAATTTAAAAAAATGGCATTTCTAAGATTGGTGTAATCTCAAACTGAAAAATGTAGTTTTTAAAATATTTAAAAATAGTGTTATTTTTTAAATCATTCATAAAAAAAAATATCATCCATTAAAATTTCTCTAGTTCAAAACATTACTATTCTATCTATTAAAAGTTCTTAACAAAGCAATAATAAATCACCAAAATGGCAATGGATGGAGTTAGAAATACCCTTCACATTGACATATCTAATTTTCTACATCATGTACATTTTGAGCGATTCTTTCAATTTTTTAAAACTATCATCACCATAAAAAATAATAGAATAGTTTATCGAATTTTCTACCTCATGTACATTTTGAGCGATTCTTTTTATTTTTTAAAACTATTATCACCATTAAAAATAATAGAATCTAGCTCTGTAAAAAAAAAACAATCTTGAATCATAAGGACGTGAATTAAGAATCAAACTTATAGATCTTATAAAAAAAAAAACCAAATAGATATCAAATGAATGACCTTAGTTAAGGCTCATCCACAACCGATACTAAAAAAAATGGCATTAAATTAAAAACCCTAAACCCATTTTCCCAACATGCATGGAAATGAATTAGAATAAGAACCACAATGAGAATAAAACTTCCTATATAATATATTTGTTAAATTGGTTTTGAAATTGAAATCGTAATGGAGAAGGCGAGTCCCATCACCTCTTTTGTTTTTTCTCTCTCCACTTTTTTTTTTTTTTCTAGTTGTCTCAAATTCAAACACGACTCTCATTCCAAGCAAAAATACCAATTCAATTTTTTATGGGATAAATGAAAAATACAATCATCTACTTTGGGTTATTATTAAATCATACCGTTATATTTTTTTTGTTTGTTTTAATTACATTTTAGAAAAATTGTAAATCACACCCTTCTATTGAATAATTTTTAACAAAATTTAGACACATTTATATTTTACGCATACCACATGTTCCAAAACTATTTAAAATTTCAAAAAATTTGAATATTTGAGTGTAATTTATAGATTTTACATCTTATTAACATAAAAGTTTATTCTAAAATTATACTCATCTGTCAATTTTTTTTTTCTTTATAAAATCATAATAAATGACATACGTAGAATATAAATGTATCTCAATTTCGTTAAAATTAATCAATTGAAGGACGTGATTTGTAATTTTACTAAAATGTAGGGGTATTTTAAAAAAAATGTAGGGAAATGATTTAACAATAACTTAAAGTGCAAAGGTGTATTTTATATTTATCCTTTTTTTTATTAATACAATAATACTATTTTACTGATAATTTGAAGGAGAATCAAATTAGAAAAAGGGGAAAAAGAATGAAACAAACCACAATGGAATAATTTAAATGATCTGAAAAACATTCTTAGTAAAGTAACACAATCAAACATCATTTCTTCTTTTTAATATTTGTGACTATCCAAACCAACTTACGTGTACATCAACTAATCTCACAAGTTAAATTGTCAACTAATCTCAGAGGTTAAATTAAAACATCATGTGCTTGTTATATCCATATAAACCCTATAAGTTTTAAAACCAACTAGGCCTGTTGGAAATAGCTTTTGAAAATGTTTAAAATTGTTTTTTAACAGTATCAAAAACACTTTCTTTATTCAAAAACTCTTTTAAACACTTTTAAAAGTCATCCCAAACAGGCACTAAACGAGAGGAATCTAAGTATAAAACAGACTGTTTCATCCCCTGATGGCTGATCCTGTTTCCAACCAGGATGTGTGTTATAGTTCCTAAACAATCATGATTTGTCAACAGTGGGTGAAAAAAACTAGTTCTTGTTAAAGAGTTTGCAAAGCTTATTACTAGCCTCCAAAGACATTCTTGTAATCTATACAAAATCTATATGAATCTATTAATCAGAAAATAAGAAACACACGAGATCAAAACCAGAATGCAGTAAATAATTTAAATTTCTAATTTAAAAAAGAAAACTCCTTCAAAAAAGAAAGGAAAAATGTAGCTCTGCCGTGTCACCCCACCCCCTGCTCCTGTTGATAGCAAGTCTAACTATAAACCAAGCAATGTCACAAGTTTTGCGTTAAAAGCAGAAACAGCTAACTTGATTTTCTGGCCAATTTTGAAGCACAACTAATTTCCAGTTCGTGTCTAATTTCTTCTTCAAAGCCGTCATCTCGCCCATGCATACCGGTGATAGAGAGCACTGCATGATTATTGAATAGTAAAAATTAATACCCCTTAAAGTAAGTCGTGTTGCATTCAAGGGCAAAGAGCTGTTCCATCGTATGAAAGTCAATGTCATGGAAAATGTCATAAACATCAAGAGATATTCGAAGTTTGCAATGTAGATCAGAAAAGGAAAAGGAGGAAAGACTGGTAAGTTTTGGAAGGAAGACGTAGATGCATTTTCAAGATTTCTAGATTTCTACCACGTGTGTGCGTGTGCGCGTTTCTTTAGTGTGGTAAAGAAGAATGAAGCACTCACACTAAGAAAAGGTAGGTTCAAGTATCTCTTCCGTGAGTTTTTCATGTTTCTCCTTTAAGTCTGAAGAATCCAAGGCTGCAGCAAGGCTCTTCTTTATTTGCTGCTCCAAAGCCCAAATTCTATTTTTCGAGGTTGCATCTGGTGTCTTTCCAGCCTTGGCTACCTCCAATTTCAGTAATTCAATCTCATCTTTTATATCTACTCTGTTTGCTAAATTTTCAATTTCCTCGTTAATTTCTTCATTAAACTCTTCTATCTTTGTTTTGAATAGTGATAGTGAAGTTTGTTCACTAAGGACTTGTGCTTTGGACGTTAGTACTTCAACATCTAAACCCAGTGAGTTGAGGGCATGTACCAACTCCTCTTGTATCTCCTTCTTCACATCATCGATTTTCTCTTTCAGTTCAGGATCCAAATCCGTATACGTAGACACCCCTGAATTTTCAATTTCTGCCTTAAGCACTGCATATTTCTCCTTTATATCAGAACGACCCAAAACCTCTTCGAATTTTTTGTTGATTTCCTGCTTCAACGAGGCCTCCTTAACATTCTTCACTGAGAGAGTCTTGGATTGAGACAAGTCCTTTAACATGTCAAGTTTATTCTGTAGAGTTTCATAATTAGGAGCTTTAGACAAACTCTGGTTGAACTCATCCCTAAGCTTTTCAATTTTTTCTTTCAATGATGGATGGATAAGCTGGTCCTGTGAATTTGCTCTTGAAAATTCTTCTCGCAGCATGACAAGCCTATCCTTTAGGCCCATGGCCTTAATTGCCTCAGAAAATTCAAAATCGACCTCCTTTTTCAATTTTTCAATCATCTTATTTAGATCGAGGTCTGAATGCTCAATGGATGATTCCTTGGCTTTCAAAATTTTCTGTTTCACTTGTTCCACCTCACTTTCTAATTCCTGAACCGAAGTCTTCCCAACAATGGGTTCTTCCTTCGCCTTCATGTTGACTTTCCTCTTAGGCTCTATCGGAATGCCTTCTTGAAACCCACCAATTTTACGGAACTTCATCATTCGATGCTTTAATAATTTTTCGGTGTCCATCTTCAGAAGCTCCTGAAATGACATGCAAAAAAACTCATTATTAATGTATGCTTACCATGAGCAAATTTCATTATTGTAGAAGAGTTCAGGGGACCTACATCCATTGTTTCATTTATTGCTAATTTTATTTGTTGTGAGGTCCAAGAAGAATCAGCGTGCGCACCACCCAAAGGTTCCTGTAAACATAACGGTAAGAAGTATTCAAGTTCAGAATAATCTAAAATTGTAGAAAATAATACCAACTTGGATAGGCAGGTATTGTCAAGGGGGAAAGCGGTAAAATTACGCATTCGGTATTTCAGATGGACAATACCGAATATGAAGGTGTAAACCATTCAATATTTCAGATAGCATAATAAATTGATAACATGAAATCAAATAATTTTTTTAAAATAATAATGAGCATATTGCATTAGAAACAAGGTTGTGACTGAGCATAAATGTTCTCCTTTCACCCGTCCTCATTTCTAATTTATAAGAGGCTAGGTCAAAGAAAACTTAGAAAAGAAGAATAAACCAAAAGAAACACATGTAATGCCATGATGTATGAGAAAGGACGGCATGATTACAGGGATTATGCCATCGGCAATTTGTAGTTTGCACAACTCTGTTGCAGTAATTTTTAGCTTCTCTGCTGCCTGCAAATAAGAAAGCTCTCAACAACCATAAAAAATCCATTGGAAGAGGATCCCAAGGGTTGAATGTATAAAAACCTTAGGGGAAGCCTTGGCAGTCTTCCACAAGATTGCGGCACAGGCTTCAGGACTAGTTCATAGTAGAATAGGCAAAAGAACCAGATGAAAATTGATCAGCAAGCATAACAAATTTAAAGAATAAAATGGAGTATCTAGATATATATATATATATAAATGGGTTTAGAAGTTCTGAATCCAACAAAAATTTCAATAATATTATTATGGAGTTTTCATGAGTGACGAGAGCTAGACGTGAACTGCACCTGGCAACATAGAAAACTGCATTCTCAAGCATTAGCAGCTTATTAGCACAACCGATTGCCAGGGCACCACCAGAACCACCTTCCCCAATAACAATTGAAATAATTGGTACTTTAAGACCAAACATAGTCCTCAAATTATGAGCAATTGCTTCACCCTGCACATGTATGGGGTAAAAAAATAAATTCCCCAAACAACTGAAGAATGAGATGTAAAAGAACATCTTTTTACATACTTGGCCCAGTTCCTCAGATTTGAGATCTGCATATGCACCTGGAGTGTCAATAAAAGTAACAATTGGGAACCCATGGTGATCAGCATAATACATCATGCGAAGTGCCTTCCGGTAACTGTTAGGAAGTAAAGCTTACAATTAAGATTAGGTACTTGATACTAAAAAACTTTAAAATTTTCAACAAGCGAGCATTCAATGATTAGTAGAATAAACTTTTCCACTTCAGAACTCACAGACTTTTCTGTATTAATGTAACAAAATAATTATCCATGACCAAACATACCCATGTGGAGTAGGCATTCCAAAGTTACGTTGAATATTTTCTTTTGTGTTTCTACCCTTTTGATGACCCATGAACATGTACCTTCTGCCATCTATCGTTCCTATACCAGTAACAATAGCAGGATCATCATATCCTGCCCGATCCCCATGAAGTTCCACAAACTGTATGATTGTAAAAACACTCATCGTATCTTTATGAACAGATCCACAATAAAAAAAAAATCATATCAATTGACAGAAAGCTGAACACCAAACCTTTTCAGTGATATTGAACACATGATCAAGGAAAGTGGGCCTATTAGGATGTCGAGCTATATTGACACGTTGTATAGGAGTCAGATGAGTGTACAAGTCCTTTAAAGCCTGGAATCAACCGTAAGAAGCATTAAAATTAAAAATTATTGGGGGAAATATTATGTGAAAATATTTCATTTAAACACTTCAAATTGGGATAAGAATTACATCAATTGTACCAAACCTGTTGATATTTGTTTTCCAACGAAATAATTTGATCACTGAAGTCTAGACCAGTTTCATGAGCCATTTTCCTCACCTGTATCCACAATAAGAAGATAATCAGTGTCAAAGATAGTAAAAAGTACCTAACTAGAAGAAGCAATTCACATATCAGTAAAGAAAGACAGACATCGACAATCTTCTTTTCAAGAAGAACTAGAGGTTTTTCAAATTCCAGAGTAACTGGCTTCTGTTTCTCTTTCAGAGGCTTGAAAGGTGAGAGATGAGTAAGAACTCCACCCTTGACATTCTCATCCGCACCATCTGGCCACGGATACTCGTGCTTCTTCCCCTTCCTTAACTTTGCACTGACTGAAAAACCCTTCCTTGTTGGGTTAAATCGCGCTCTTCCTAGTACCCTCAAAGGAATACCGATAACACCATTACTCGAGCTTCGAAGAAGATCGGAAGCAGAAGATCCAGACAATGCAGCTGGAGGAGTAGAAAGGGACGCCATTCTCCCAAACTAATTGGCTCCAAAATTATAAATCTGAAAAAAATAAATAAATAATAAATGGAAGGAGTGTAAAGAGTTTCAAGAACATTTCCCTACTGAGAATTTAGCAAACAAGAGGAAATTCAAAATCAAAGCTTGAATCTTTGATCAACTTAACAACATTCAACCAAATCACCAATTCAGCTAAAAAAATACAATCTCAAAGATCAAAACAACGACATAATTCCAAAACCCCACTTCCAAATCAACCCCATTTCCTCAAAAAAACAAGCACAGTACTAAAAAAACTTCAAAATTAATAAACACCCACTTAGATTCATCAATCAATTCATAACATAATCCTCAAGAAAAAAAAAACATAATTAAATTAAACATACCCGAAATTGGTTGAAAAAATTAGTGAGATCCAGACAGGAAAGAAGGCGGAAAAGGATCTAAAAGAAACAGAAAAGGGGAAATGAGAATATAAAGCAAAGAAGCATAGAGGAGATCGACAGAAATGAAATGAAATGAGGGTGTCGTTTTTTGGTGGCTTAGAGAGAGAAAGAAAAATGGCGATACTTCCTATGGAGTGAGGGAGAGAAGGAGGAATGAATTAAAAGGCAGCTTTTTTCGGTTGGGCAGTTGAAGAAACTCATAGAAATTTTTTTTTGCTTGTTCAGCCCTTGAAACATCGCACGTGTCGCACGTGTCCTCCTCGATGCTTTCGATGCTCTTTTCTTTATAGTTTTTCTTCTTTATTCTCATAACTAAGATCTCCCCATTTGTCAAAAGAAAAAACTTATAATCTATATATGGAGAAATTATCTTAATCTAAACTATGAATTTTCATACTGATTATTAAAACGTCATAACTTTTAAATATTATTCAAATATTATAATTATAATTCAAATAATACTAATATTTTTATGGATATTTTCAATGAATTTGTTTGTTTTTTTTTCTTTTTAAGTTCAAGTTCAATAATTTATCGAATTATTTGATTTTCTTATCGTTATTTTCAATTAACTTTTTTGATTTTTTTACTTTTTTTTTAGTTAAATAAATTATTTAAATGCAATTATTTACCTTTTAAGCACACTCTCTTAAATTAATTATAATTGATTAATTAGTCATTAAATATAATATTATAAATTTTAATTTTCTAACAACGAATTTTTTATTTGGTAAATTTAACTTTTTTGTTTTTTTTTTAGGTATATTATTTGTTCATTTAAATTAAAAAAATATATAATATATTATTAAAATTTCATATACGACCTGTCAAAACTAGTATTCAATGAATTACACCAAAATATATATTTTTTTAAAATGTCTTTTTGAACATTTTTTTTAATTAATTGATAATATTTAAAAGACCTATTAAATTCTTATTCTTACGTTTCAACAAGCAGGGACGAGGCTACATGAGGCTCGAATTTGTAAATTACATGGGGGAAAATTTCTAAGGTAAAAATATGAATGCTCTCTTCTTTCTCTTGTAGTGTCTTATTTGGGTTAAATTGCCCCCGAGATGGATTTTTAAAATTGTCCCCTCTTATAATTTTTAAGGTAGTGGGTCCTTATGAAAAAGATCTCTTATTTAATTAAAAATATAGTTTTGCAAAATATTAATTTTATTTTCTTTAATTTTTTTATATAACCCACATAATATAAATTTCCTTGTTATATTTAAAAAATTAAATTGATATTATAAATATTTTAATTTTTCATTCATATAATTAAAATTTAACTAATTTTAAAACTATTATTTCATACTTATTAATTGTTCCGAAAATTAGTCATATAATTCTATGATATAAAATTTAATCGTCTTAGATCGTGATTCTTATTACTAGATTTACTAAAAAAAAAAACTAATATGATTAGTTATAAATATTAAAATTAAAATTTTACTTGAATTATTTTTTAATTACATAAGTTTTTCATTTTTTTTCTTTTGTTGGTTTGAATTATAAAAATTATAGTTAATAGCGAACTTATTTTAAAGTTAGACAAAACTAAATCAAAGGGAGTTGATAAAATGTTTTATGTAAACATTTTATTGCAACATAAAACATATAAAAAACAATTACAAAATTTATAATAAAAAGAATAAAATTAAAAAACAAAACAACAAGAATTATTTTGAAATAAACCTATATTGTGAAAACATATTTTCATAATTAATATAAATTCTTTAGTTGTAAATTATTTTACATTAAAGTACAGGTAAAAGGAATTAAAAAAAATACATTAATCAACTTTAGTAAAAAATGGTATCAAACAAATATTGAACCGACCCGCTCACACCACTCTCTCTCTCTCTCTATATAATTTTGCCCCCTAACAAATTTTCTGACCTTGTCCCTGTCAACAAGAAGAAATTTAGCATCTTAAAACAAATGTAAATTAATTTGTACCCATAAACCTAATGAAATTGATGCCTTTTTTTTAGCATATTGTCTTTTTTTTTTTTTTTTGTTGAGCATATTGTCTTCTTTATTAATATATTATCAATATATTTGTATAATAAAATGGTCTATTTATATTCTAAAATAAAATATTCCCCCACCAAAACAAAATATATAAAATAAAATGACGTTTTTAATTAGTTACCATAAACACCTACGTTACTAGAGGTTGGGTCAATTACCATTAAATTGTTCTTCTTAACTTATTACAATCGATGACTTTTTGTATTTTTGATATATGATATGGTCCCTATAAATACAGTCAAAGATAGATTGCTTTGATCCATAATTTTTCACGATGGCTAAGGATATTTTGAGCTGCAGAAAGTTTAAAGGTAGTGGTCGATCAGTGCTTAGAATTTTGATCGTTATCTTTCATAATAATAATATTCTAGGTGAGATATATATAATTTGTAACATATATGTTTGTATAGATTCTCACCCTCTTGCCCTTCTCTACTTCTTTTTTCCATTTACCTTTGTATTTTTTTTCCAAGGTGATATTGTTGGGATTTGGCAAGTATATGAAATTAATGATAAAGCCCTAAACTTGCTCAACAAGTTTGCTTGGTGACCAAGTCTTAATTGTGGCCATTGGATTTGCTTGGTGGGCAAGGATTAATTATGACCGTTAGATTATACTTGGTGACCAAGACTATTTGTATTATAAATAGAAGCAACCTTTGTTGGCAAATGTATCCCAAAAATATTGTGAGTGTATTTGTATTGGGTTCGGGGAGGGCTTTGATGAGAGTGTGAGAAATATTGTAAAAGAAAGGGTTTACTTTCTTGAGGGCTTTTTGAGCGTAATACACGGTTAAGTGTATTGGATATTTTTCACCGTAACTCTTGATTTATCATAGTGAAATCCCGCATGGTAACAAACTGGACGTAGCCAATTGGGGTGAACCAATATAAATCCTTGTGTCGTTTGATTGTGTTTGTTTCCTTATTTTTCTCGGGTTCTTTCTTTTATTCCTAGCGGTGAATGTGGGAAGGGTGTTTTTTTCCTAACAACTGGTATCAGAGCTTTAGGTTAGTAGTTTCTTGAAATTCTTCGTATGCTCTGTGGTTGCAGCTTTGTCTGATCTTCCACATCAGAAAAAGATTTCTTGGAACGGGTTATAACTGTCCGCTGATTCAAGCTAGGAGTAAGAAGCAAGTATGTCAAGCTTTATGAGTTCGGTGAAGTTTGATGTGGAGAAATTTGATGGAATGATCAATTTTGGCTTGTGGCAAGTGCAAGTCAAGGATGTATTGATACAATCTGGGTTACACAAGGCTTTGAAAGGAAGACCAATCAGTGGTGCTCTCAAACAGTTAAGTGGTGATGGAGATTCAGTTAAATCAGATGATAGTGGTTTCTGTGGTGGTCACCTGAGAAGAGATTGTCCAAACAGAGCAGGTTCGGCAAAGGGCTCCGGGTCGGAAGCTAACATTGTCTCTCTTGTTCAGGGAGACGAAGACTTCGTTTGAAGAGAGAAGAAATTCATCCTCGTGATATGACTGCTTTACCATGATAGAGGATGTGTTGTTAGCGGATGCACGCGAGCATTGACTTGGCAGTTATGCAAGACGTGTGGTGGAATGGTGTCGATGGCTGAAGAATTTCCGGGGAAGCCAAGTAGGTGGAAGTTGCACCATAATTTCAGCAAGGTTTATCGACATGTGCCGAAAAAGGAAAAATTTTGGAAGATGATATTCCAAGTGGTCTACTTATATGGTGGAGTAGGATAGCTCTCTAGTTTGAGAACTATGATTGTCGATGAAGACAATGATTGTAGCAGAAGCTATGGATTCTTCATCTATCTTGCCAAGGTGGAATTTGTTGGGATTTGGCAAGTATATGAAATTAATGATAAAGCCCTAAACTTGCTCAATAAGTTTGCTTGGTGACCAAGTCTTAATTGTGGCCATTGGATTTGCTTGGTGGGCAAGGATTAATTATGACCGTTAGATTATACTTGGTGACCAAGACTATTTGTATTATAAATAGAAGCAACCTTTGTTGGCAAATGTATCCCAAAAATATTGTGAGTGTATTTGTATTGGGTTCGGGGAGGGCTTTGATGAGAGTGTGAGAAATATTGTAAAAGAAAGGGTTTACTTTCTTGAGGGCTTTTTGAGCGTAATACACGGTTAAGTGTATTGGATATTTTTCACTGTAACTCTTGATTTATCATAGTGAAATCCGCAGTGGTAGCAACTGGACGTAGCCAATTGGGGTGAACCAATATAAATCCTTGTGTCGTTTGATTGTGTTTGTTTCCTTATTTTTCTCGGGTTCTTTCTTTTATTCCTAGCGGTGAATGTGGGAAGGGTGTTTTTTCCCAACAGATATTTCCTTGATCTAAGTATTGTATTTGTTTTGGATTCGAATGCAGTTTTTCTCAATATTTTTTGTTACAAAAGATTTTATGTATTTTAATTTAAGCCTCTATGTGCTCGAATTTGTTTCAATAAAGAGCCCTCTACTAATTTACCTACACAATAACATGATACTAGCAATAGAGACATACAATGATAAATAAATGACATGTTGCTTTTGAGTAGGTGGGTTAGTAGCAATATTGACAACAACATTCTAGGTTTTTTTTTTACCAAACATTATATGTATTGTCCTGATAAAAATAGTGAGAAATTAAAGTCAATATTATTTTTAAAAGTCATTATTGTCAAATTTGATGTATAACATAGACATTGGAACTTTTTATTAAGGAAGCAAAATTGCTTACATTTTAGTTTTTTTTTAATAATATCAATTCATTGTTAAGTTAATGACAAAAATACTAAAGAATCAATACAATTTCTTAAATTAATTTTGCATATTATTTTTTTTATAAAGAAACAATAATTCTAAATTTTTATGAGTTTTTTTTTTTCCTTTATAATACTTTTTTATGCATTAGATATAAATAAATTAGGGGGGAAATTTAATTTAAAAATACACACTTCAAAAGTAGAAAACGATAAACATTAACAAATACTTCTTATATATTTATTAAATAAAGAGAGTATCTATTTAAAACATATTAAAATATATAAATTAAACTATTCATGCCACCAATAACATAATACTATTTATTATGCTATAATCATCAACATCCTATTTAATATTCATATCTTATTATATAAAAATCTCAAAAAAAATATTGATGTCATTTTTAAATAATAACCTATTCAAATATTTAGATTTCTTTTTGAATTTTTAATTCACATTTTAATTGAGGCAATTTTTGACAATAAAGATAGTTTTAGTCACCACATATGATTATAATTTTATCAAATTTTAAAATAATATGTATAGCATATTTTTTGTTTATTAAGATTTTTTTATTATGAAGTTGTGAAATAAAAACATTAACCTTTTAAGTGTATGTGAGTTTATTTTCATCATCTCATTTAAATTATTTTAGTTGATCAAAATTTAAAAATACATTTTATTAAAAAATGAAGTTAAAATTTTTGCGTGCAAAATACGCGTTAAAAATATAGTTCAGTTAGGTGGGGTTTTGGTAATGGCATTAGCAAATTGTGTGTGTACATTTTTTAAAAAGACAGCTATCTCTTTTATTTTAATCAACCAAATATTTAAATGACACGTGGTCAAAGACGAGTTGATGACAATAACATCATTTTATCGAGATGTGAGGAGATCAAGACAACTTTTTGTTATATATGAAAACTATACTTATTGAATTATTTAAAATTGAGATTTTTTTAATATAATAAATAGTTATATTATTACATTAAATTGGAGAGAGGAGACTTGAACCTTTCACATCATAAGTAGGTGTCTAACTAGTGGAATTATGTTCAATTAGATGATATATATATATATATATATATATATATATATATATTAAATAATGACTAAATTATACAAAATATCCATAGCCTTTGGGGTTTATTTCAATTTTACATCTAATGTCTGTAAAGTTTTAATTTTATTATACCCTCAATCTTTTAATTGGTTTCAAAAATACCATTTGTTAACAAATTTTGTAGAATTTTTACGAAATTTAAACCGAAAAATTAAAACTTTTAAAACATTATGAGGTATAACTGATACTAACTACATTTAATAGATTTTGGGACTTTTTGGATAATAATTGTAGTTTAATAAACTTATTAGTAAAATATCGTAGCGTTAAAACATATTAGTAAACAATAGTAAATTAGGCTGACATGACATCTGAAATAACAAAAATATTTTTTTTAATCTTATATGGACCATATCTTCTTCTCTTTTATTATCTCTTTCCTTAATTTTATCATTTCTCCCTCTTCTACTCTCCCCCCTCTCGTGCGCCCATGGCCATGGATGGCCCTAATACCTCCGATTTTGACTCAATTTTTATGGATTTGATAGGTATCTCATACCAAATATTTTCCAAGACCAAATATAATTCACAATGTGATACAAATCCTCCAATAACCCAACACAAAACCCATCAACACAAATCATTCCTTTCCAAAAATCCATGTGGCAGCGACTCCTTGAAATTATCAGAATCATTCCTCGCAGCTTTGATCATGTACCTTGAGGACGCCATCAAAGAGACCAGATGAATCTCTTTCCAGTGTCTTGTAGCCCATTTTCCTTTTCTTTGATTTGGGTTACATTAATAATTACGCAACTTCCAGAGCATATAAATAGCACCGACGACAGTGGCTGATCATCGAGCCAAGCAATGATTTTTCTGTTTTGGTTTAACTAAAAAATGGTTTTATGGGGCAATCCCATAACCATGGGCGTACGAGAGGGAGGAGAGTAGAAGAGGGAAAAGTGAGAAAATAAAGGGAAGAGAGAATAAAGGAGAATATCATTTTAATTGTCATGTCAGCCCCACTACAATTGTTTACTAATATGTTTTAACACTATAGGTTTTTCTAATAAGTTTATTAAACTATAATTATTGTCTAAAAAGCCCTATATTTTGCCTTTAACGTTTTAATTTTCTTAAAACTTAACGAAAATGGTTAACAAAGGGTATTTTTGAAATAAATTAAAATTTTTGGGTAGAATTGAAACTCATAAAATTATTGGGATTAAATTGAAATAAACCGTATAAGTTAGGGGATTTATATAATTTCTGATTGTTATGAAAAACGTATCACCATTTCTGGAAATTAGAAACGTATCACCGTTTATAAAAGAAAAATACAATAATGTAATTATAAAGTTGAGGGAGTTTGATTAATGGTATTTATTTCCTAATAAATCACAAAGGTTATCTGGTAACATTTACATTTCATGTTTTTCCATTTTTTACCTTCTACTTTTAAATACAAATCCATGCATATGAAAATGTTCATAAAAATTATAAACAAAGGTTATTTTCTTACTTCTTGTTTCTTTTTTTTTAAAGTTAATTAAATTATCATTTCTATTAATTTTTAATCCATAACTTGCACCAACATCAATGGAAATGTCATAAAATTTCCATTCAAAAAATTTAGAGATAATAAGCAAATAATAATGATGTAAATATTTTGATCTTTTTAAATATAAAGGAGAGGAGAAATTAAAACTAAAATAGTTATCAAATATATTTTTAATAAAGAAGAAATGAAACAGAAATTTAAAACAATGAAATATTACCAAACCTAAAAATCGAATCCCTTTTCTTCAAACGCAAAAGTCTGATGTAGTTTTTTTTTGTTAATATAACCAAAGTTTTTTTTAAATATAACTAAAGTTTTCTTTTTTAAAAAAACAATAACTAAAGTTTAAATGAATGATAAAAAAGTCCACATTTTTTCACATCAATTGTGCATATCAACAATTATCTCGGTTAGGCACCTACCTTCATTTCTTTGATGTCGAACTCGACCTCTTTCAATTTGATGTAATATCTAAAAAAAACAAAACAAAACAAAAGTAATTGCTCAACAAAAATCAACTTACAACACTGCTCTACTTAATTTTATTTTTAATTTTGTGCAAATTTCCCGCCGTTCGTCGTCGCCCGTTGACCAATCAGTCAGCTTTCAATATCCAAAGAGAATTTCTCCATCTCCATCCTCGAAACTTTTCTCCTTCTAATTTCTTCCAAGGCACATCTCTTCCCTTCCCCCATGATCGACATTCTTCTTTTCTTTTCATTTCATTTCATTTCTCGAGCTTTTCATTTTCGTCTTGAATTTGATTATTGTTTTTTCCCCTTTCCTGGTGACTAAGCTGTTCGTATTGGAAGAAATTATCGGTACCACAACAAGAAACGGCAATGGAATTAGCTTCCAATCTCAACACTGAAAGCTGCGTCTATTTGGCAGGATGTGTCGTGATGGTTTGCAATCTCGACTCCGCCGCACAATCGCATCTCATGGTTCCTCATCGATTGCCCAAACCTTTAAACTGTGTTGCAATGTCCTAAGATGGCCGTTTCGTCCGACATTTTTAGATATCCAGGAATCTAGATGCCTGAGTATTGTGATGCATGAGAATCAAGATTGATGTGTTTCTTTATTAGGAAATATTTATTGAAATTTTATGAGAATTTCCAGAAAGCCGTTTGCAATCCAGATTCAATTTTATGAATCTTGGATAGAATCCATTTTTTAGCCCAATCAACAAAAATAAGAATCCATCCTATCCTATCTATCCAACTTAAAAAACACGATACACGGGATTGAGGTATTACTCACACAATCCCGTCAGTTCGTAAAAAACGTTCATCTTCTTCGGCTTTCATTCAACTCCTCAAGCATTCCCTTTCTTTGGTTTCCATTCAATTTGTTTTTTACTTCGTCTTCTTCGTTTCATCATTTTTCAGGGTACTTTCTCATTCAAATTCACATGCAATTTGTTCTTGAAGTAGTTCGAACAAGATTTAGATCGTTCCAAGTGTTTTCTTCCTTGTTTTATTATGTTAGCAACTTTCTCATTCAATTCCTCTAAATAATTGGTGGTTGTGGATGAAATTCTTCTACAAATCTTTTCGAATTCGAGAGTATTGTTGAAGGTAATTTCATCTCATCTCTCCCCCTGAATTCTCCCACTTGTTTCTGGCTTCTCTTTTTTACATTTCTTGCATTTTTATTCAAAGATTTGGTTGTGAATGCTTAGGGTTTCATCTTGTTTTCTTTGTTTGAGTTTAAAATAAGCTTAAGGAGTTCTGAAAGCTTAATTTTATTCATTGATGGAAAGCAAAACATAGTCTTCTTTCAAACACAATTTAATTTATGCCCCCCTTCTGTTTCCGTTGTTCTTTTCCTGAATAAATTGAATTATGTTTGAATGGAATTGTTTTAGTTAGCCTCCTTTATCAGTAGCATTTAACAGTTAGCTCATTTATTTGCACTTACCAACAAAAAATTGATTCCATAGCATTTAACTGGATAAATTGATTCCATTCTCTATCAACAAATCTTTTTATTAGTGATTCACTTGAAAATTACACTGCCCATGCCCAATAATAGAAAAACTTGTTTTGTGGAGCAGTTACATTTTTTTATGGTTATTTTGATGAGTTGAGCATGTATATCTTTGGATTTTTTTATGTAGTATTGTAGTATTATCATGTTATCTTGTGCTTCAACTTAATATTATTATTTTTTTACTTAAATTGGTTTTGTGAAGTGCTTATTCTAAAACAAATATTTCTATGGCCATTTAATATATGCATTGTACAACTTTTATTTTACTATATAGTGGAAGGAATGAGATGTTTGAATCTAGAGATTCATAGCTTGAATAAACTCGATAGAGATTCTCATGTGTCTATTATCTTTCTTGTCTTGACCATCAATTTTTTTTTAAAACCAGATTTATAGTGCAAAGAAGTGTAGGTATCTTTGTGGAATTTGATCAAAGGTGAGTTATAAACACTTATAAAAAAAGTGCAAAGAAGATTTCTTAAAATGACTATTTCTCCCAATAGGTGTATTTTGTGCAAATCACATAGTGAAGATGTTGGGCACTTGTTTTTCTACTAAGCGTTTTTGGCTAGCCTAGGGAACAAACTTAGAAACATCATTTCGGTTTATAGCCCCGTTGATTGGAAAGCCATCGATGCTTTTTACAGTTTGATTTGGAACAATGATGTGAGGCCTATTTTGTGGTGTGGCATGCCAAGCTTTATTCTCCTTATTTAGTTGTTCTCAATTGTCTGAGTTTTTTGTAATCCCTGTGGCTTGTTCTTTTGTACACTTTTTATATCAATAAAATGGTTTCTTATTTAAAAAAAGATTTGGAGGAAACTTACAATAGAGGAGCTGCTTTGATTGCTTGAAAAAAAATAAGATATGAATGTAGTGCTTTGTGTTTAAAATTGCATAGCTTGAATTAGATATGAGCTGTTTCAATCTATGGGTTGCTTTGATAGATTTACCTATCTTGAATAAGTTAGATGATCAATATATATAGAAGTAAAAACTTATTTAAGATGACAACTACTATTTTGTTAAGCTGTGTTTGGGTTATCTTATTAGTTTTGAGCATTCCCTCTTAATAGCTTTCCTTTTCTCCCCTTCTTCTCTTATTCCCTCTAAATGGGCCAGGGCTATTGATTCTTCTATTGTTCTGCATATAACTTCTATAACTGCTGCAAAATAAGAATAAGGGAATATTTATAATATTTGAAAATGGTTTTAAGCTTTTTATTTCATTCAGCAAAGGCATGTGAAAATGGCCTACTTTGATATTATGGCATGGGCAAGGACCAATGCTTAGGGTGGGTGGGGTAGTCATGTTAATTTTTTTAGTGAACAAGCATGTCTTTTATTGTACTAATGTTTGGGAGACGAAAATGCCTATCAAATTTTTTGAAGTTCAAAATCAAAGGAGATGAAATATGAATGTCATTTTATGATACTTTGAACGATATAGTTATTAGGAACTCATAGACATATGGTCATTTTAAACAATCAACCAATTAACTTGATATTTTTTATTTAAGATTTTGTTTGTTCTTCTTCATCAGGTTTATTGGGTGATGGATTATCTCTTTGCTATCTACTATTTTGATCATCTCTCGTTCTTACCTTATATGGAGGCAAGAGATGGCAATAGATTACCATGGACGAGTAAGTAGGGGATCATCTCTCGTTGCTACCTACTGTTTCAATCTATGGCCGGCGCAACGTATGTCTTCAAATTAGAAGGTTTCGTGTTTGATTCACAACGTCGAGTTCAAATCCTGGTTGAATAACAAATGATCTTTAAGTGATTGCATTCTATATGTAAAAGTCAAACATCAATTTTTTTTAATTATAGTTCAGTTTCATAATTCTCTAGTTTTACTAATGTTGTCCATTTAACATTGTTGGTGTAAATATATCATTTCCATATCAAATATTCATTGACAAAATTATTTTCTTTTGGTAATCTATAGATATCCATTGACTATACATGTATGTGAATAAGTTCTTGTTTGTTATATGTAGTTCTTGAATGTAGTAGTTAAAGTTGATTTTGACCATAAAATGATTGGTTCCATTGCACTAGAATTTGGTTAAGCAGGGTCGGGGCCGCGTGACGGTTTTTGTTTACCCGCCTATAAGTTATGATAAAGAAAATGCTTGTAGTGTATTGATGATATAATATATAGAAAATACTTTGAAAAATATGAATATGGTTGGACACTTATATATGAATTCTGAACCAAACACATATCTTATCCATTATCTTATTTTCTTAATTTCTGAATAACCAATCAAACACATATTTCAAATTTCTGGATCTTAATTCTAAATTCTGAATTTGTTACCAAACGCAGTTTTGAAATCAACAAATTTATAAAATGCAACTCTGAATTCATTACAATCCACTGAATTCAAATCTTGTTTTCTAGATTGCGAACCAAACGGTAGATTTTCACATTTATTTGACATAATTTGTCATATGAGTATACTATATATATAGATTTTTTAATATCACCCTTCAATTAAAAATAATCAATTAATATAATATATACATGTACTTAAATTAATTTATACTATTTCATATTAATTTAACTATGAGTTTTTTGTAGGCTAATTTTATTTATAAAATTTTAATATAGTGATGTATTATAGTCTTGTTAGTATATTATTCACCGTTTTTAGTTTAAATATCAATAAAGATATATTAATTTTAATGTGAATTTAAATTAATTTATTATATATATATTATTATTTTACATAAAATTTTGTATACTCGATGTATTTTGTAATATATTAAGATATTATCATTTAAATTGATATATCATTTTGTAGTATTTAGTTTAAATATTAATCAAGATTTTTGAATTTTACTTTTTAACCTAAATGAATATTATTTATATATAACTTAAATTTACATGATTATATTATACATCATTATTGAAAAAAATATTATGTGCAGGATATAATACTAACTAAATAAATCAAATAAGAGATATTTAGATAAAATTATAGTCTTTTTTCAAATCAGGTAGATAGTTTTGTTTTCAAACCCACCTATTTTGGTGGGATTTGAAATGAATTATTTTTGGTCTGTATGGGCATGAGATGCCAAAGTTAAATTTCAAACCCGAGCATATTTGGATTACCATAAACTAAACATGGTAATCCAAATGCCTATTCCCGAGTTTGAAATGATTCCTGTTAAGTGAACGGCCCCTAGATATTGGGCTATTATCACATATCGCCAATATTGAGACTCAATTTTCAAAAAAACCACAAAGATTGTAAAATGTCAAAATTACCCAACACATGATGATGTACGCATATGGAGACATGAGTTATTACCATAATATCTTTCTTTCGTAATTAACCCACAATTTTTTATGAAAATTTGATTATAATGGATATATTATTGTTGTAAATTTACATCAGTGATATAAATTTAATACTATAATTTACACATTGTTGATTTAAATTTAATATTATTGCTGTAAATGTAAATTTATAGAATACCTATAAATGGGTAAATATGATATAAATATAAAAATGTGACATATATAAAAACAAGTTTCAAAAGTTGGTTACCACGCATAATTTTCCTCAGATATTAGTCATATTCAAACAATATTAGTGTTTAATTGAATTTATAGATATTAGTCTAGTAGATATATGAATAGCATTTATTTATGAAAATATTCAAACAATATTAGTGTCATAATCAAAATATAAAGTATTACGTCAAACTATTCATTTTAATTTTTTCAATATTTTCTTTATCGGTAACGAAACGATTAAAAATTTAAAAATTTAATTTAATAATTTAATATTTTATATTTGATAAGTAACAAATGATTTATGTGCATGGCCTAAATGTGAAGGTTAAAAACAAAACTAAAATTATTTATTTCATGTATTAGTTTAATTCTTTAAATTTAGGAACGTTTGATGATGAAAATGATAAAATAATATCAAATTATTTTAATAAATAATAAGAAAATAAAATTTAATCTTAATTTTATTTAAATTTAAAAATCAAACTTGATATAAATTAAACATACTTATTAATAATATGATCATAAATATTAATATAAATTCAATGGAGAGCCACACTTTCACATTTTTTTTATAAATAATTATTTTACATATTATATAAAAATGAAAATTAAGATTTCAAGTGAAGGGGGCACGTGCCCCCTGGGCCTTATCTACATTCGGAATTTGTCTATCTTTAACATCTTTAAAAAAAATCCATTTAGTTTTGCCTCAAAAGTTGTTGGTCATACTGTTTAATATTGATTGCCTTATAAATTTTGAGATCTCAATCTGATTCACATTTAGTATACTGACCATTTTTTCTATTTTTTTACTCAAATTCTTCTCCTTCTCCTCCTTTTCATCATCTCCATCATCACCATTTTCATCTTTTACATTATCATCTCCATTATCATCTCAATTATCATCTCCGTTATCATTTCAATTATCTTCTTCAATTTGTTCTTTATCTTCTTCATCAGAATATGAACTCGGATAGTCATGCTCGTGCACATCCAGATCACTACTGTCATCATCATCTCCTATATATCGAGTTGATGACTAATTTATCCATAGCTTCTATAAATATGAGATTGATTATTAATTTATTAAACCTTTTAAAATATTTTCATTCGTAAATCTCTAATGGTATAAATTCACACTTTTAATCAAATAATATAAAATTATAGACTAAATATAAAGTATATTTCTATGTCATTCCCATAATTCAATAAATTTATTTTAAATAATGATTTATATATAGATAGATTTTTTAAAATGTAACTTGTTTAATTATTTTAATATTATAAATTATACATCAAAAAATTCAAACAAATAAAATTTAAATAGCAAAAAAAATGGGGGCCATGACCCTCTTAGTCTACATAGAGGTCCGTCCTTGGAGTAGGCAGAGGCAGAATTGTAACTTGCTGTATCATAACACTGTTACTTAAAAAGTAGTTATTTCAACAGGCATTTGTCTCGTGTGATGAAGGGTTCCAAGGGCAAGGGGACAACAAGGGTCACAAGAGAAGCTTTGAAGCCTGTGGATGATAGGTAGCCTTTTGCCTGTTGTTTCATAAATAAATCCCATATCTATCTTATTGATCTAATAAAATAAGACCTCATATATCATTGGGTTATGAATGGATTTGAGATCCACATGATCACTGTTGGTAGCTTGCTGAGATCTATTTTTGGAGTAGCAAAATTTCCAGAAAGTTTATTTGAGTTCCATTCATATCTAATATTCACGTATACAGCGGTTACAAGAATTTTGTTGTGACGGATCATATATCTCTATTCTTTTCAAAAAGGTTGGAAAGCGAAAGGCTGTTGTCAAGGCGGACAATAGTAGCAAATGGACGATTCAAAAAGATAGGAAAGCCAAGAAAGATCCCAATAAACCCAAAAGGTCTCCCAGTGCTTTCTTCATTTTCTTGTTCGTATTTGTTTTTTTGCTGTGTCAGCCTTCACTTTTGAAATTACTTGTTTTGTTGCTTTTTGAAAATTCTCTCTAATCAATAGAAATGCTTTGTAACAGTGAGGATTTTTGAAAGGAGTTCAAAAGGGAAAACCCAAATGTGAAAGCAGTTACAGTAAGCACTCAGTGAAGTTTGTCTATAAAGATGCACACAACTTGATGTGTAGGCAGATATTGTTAGCATTTTCGCTGCACTTGCAGGTTGGAAAAGCTGGACGAGAGAAGTGGAAATCCTCGAGTCATGCTGTGAGAGAACCATTTGAAGCCAAGGCTTCTAAGAAGAGGGATGTTTATGAAATCCTTATCAAGCCATATAAAATTAAACAGGTAAGAAGATGTGCACTATTTATTAAACAATATGATTGCTGCTAATATATTATTGTGTGATAGGCTAGCACCGCAGAGGAATCAAAGTGGTATAAATTTGAAGATGAGGCCTTTGATTATGGATTTATGGAAGAAGATAATGATTCAGATAAACTTGATCCAAGTTCACATGATGATTCTCTTTCAAATGAAGACAAAGACGAGGATGAGGAGAAGAAATTGGTCCCATTAGTTCATGAGAATATTGATTCAGACCAAGCTGAGTTCCTTGAAGATATATAATATTGATTCACTTTTTTTTTATAAATAATTATTTTATATATTATATATAAATTAAAATCAAGATTTCAAGTGATGGGGGCTCATGCCCCCCGGGCCTTATCTATATTTGGAATCTGTCTCTCTTTAACATCTTTCAACAAAAATCCATTCAGTTCTGCCTCAAAAGTTTGTTGGTCATAATGTTTAATATTGATTGCTCTTATAAATTTTGAGATCTCAATCTGATTCACATTTAGTATACTGACCATTTTTTTCTATTTTTTACATTCCTTCTTATTATCCTCCTCCTTTTTCATCATCTCCATCATCACCATCTTCATCTTTTCTATTATCATCTCCACTATCATCTCAATTATCATGTTCATTTTCATCTTTATTATCTTCTTCAATTTGTTCTTCATCTTCTTCATCAGAATCTGAACTCGGACAATCATGCTCACGCGCATCCAGATCACTACGGTCATCATCATCTCCTATATATCGAGTTGATGACTAATTTATTCATAGCTTCTATAAAAATATGAGATTGATGACTACTTTATTTAACATTTTAAAATGTTTTCATTCGTAAATCTCTAATGGTATAAATTCACGTTTTTAATCGAATAATATAAAATTATAGACTAAATATAAATTATATTTCTATATCATTCCCATAATTCAATAAAAAAAATTTAAACCATAATTTATAGATAGATTTTTTAAAATGTAACTTTTTAAATTATTTTAATATTATAAATTATACATCAAAAGATTCAAAAAATAAAATTTAAATGGCTTTAAAAAAAACAAGAATAAATAGTTATATACATTTATATTAGGTATTGAAAAATCACACACACACGCATATATATATATAAAGAAAATTGAAAAAAAAATGGGGGCCATGACCTCCCTTACTCTACATAGAGGTCCGTACATGGAGTAGACAGAGGCAGAGCCAGAAAATAAGTTCAAAAGAGCCACGCAGTACATATGCATATTAGTCATCAATAGAATTTACATTATTTAAATTAAAGAGAAGTTCAATTAGACGACACTTTTTTAATAGATTTTTAAATAGTAAATTTTTTTCAATGACATTTTCTTAAAAACCTGTGTGGGTTTGGAGGTTTTACAATTGCTTTAGTGATGGAGAAAAAAAATATCATTCTCGAAAAATTTCAAAATTTTTACTATTTAAAAAAATATTAATTCATAAAATACTATTTTAAAAAATCCCAAATATCAAATCAAACAAATATTTATTTATTTATTTTATGTGAAAACCATTAAATTCATACTAAGGAGATAGTGAAAATTATAAATTATTTATTAAAAATGATATTTAAAATACAATAAAATTGAAGCATGAAAAAATTTACATGCTACAAGAGTTTATAAAATAAAGAATATATATATATATATTTATACTACTCTAAAAGGTGCTTAATCCGGAGAATTTTTCACTTCCATATTTATCCCTACTTTCAAATCTTATTTCAAATTTGTCATTTATAATTATTCCTTCATTTAATTGTTATTTCAACTTTGCCATTTATAATTATTATTTAATTTTATTTCACTTTCATATTTGAATCAAAATAGATAAATATCATATAAAATTTCGTATTTTCTTTCTCATTTAAAAAAATATTTCAAATTATTTATAAAATTCATAGAATATAAAAATAGCTTGGAAATTTATTAAATAGCATGAAAATTTATTAAATAGTATATTATTATAAAAAAAATCTCATTTAAAAATATTTCAAATAAAATAGTATGAAAATTATTAAATGGTATATTTTCTTTCTCATTTAAAAAAAATATTTCGAATTATTTATAAAAAACATAGAATATAAAAATAGCTTGAAAATTTATTAAATAGCATGAAAATTTATTAAATAGTATATTATTATAAAAAAAAATCTCATTTACAAATATTTCGAATAAAATAATATGAAAATTTATTAAATGGTAAATTATTATTTATAATCATCCCCATATTAAATTCCATAAAACAGTATGAAAATTTATTAAATGGTAAATTATTATTTATAATTATCCCCATATTAAATTCCATATTATCATTCACACCATATTAGAAAATGGGATTTAAACTTTGAGGTGATATTCTTTTACACGTTTCCTTTAATCATACGTAATTATTTAAATTATTTAATTATTTTAAGATATTGTTATTTTTTCAATTATATCTAAATCATTAAAATTTCAAATTATCATTTACAACATATTATTAAGATAATGTTTATTTTTTATTTATATCTAAATCATTTAAATTTCAAATTATGATTTACAACATATTATATTTGAATAATTTTAATCTCTTAAAATTATAAGAGAATCATACGTAAGATAGGAATTTATTTTAAAGAGATTGTAATCTTTTTATTTATATCTAAATCATTTAAATTTCAAATTATGATTTACAACATATTAGATTTGAATAATTTAATTATAGATATTAGATTTTATTTAAAAATATTAGTTTTTTTTAGTTATTAAAAAGATATTATATTTTATTTAAAAATTTATATTTTTTAATAGGTTTGATTTGATTTTCGTTGGCTTGCATTCTCTTCATTGAAGTTCCTTGTAAATACGTGATACTATTTTTAAAAATATATTAGCCTTTGATTTTGCTTACCATTTAAAATTTTTACATATTTGATTTTTGTTTTGAATAAGATTTGAGTAGATTTGAAATTATTATTTAAAATTATATTACTTTCAATTTTATATAGGTTTACCATTTACTTTTTTATTTTTTGTTATATTTGAGATGTAAAAAAATATTATTTGAATCATTAATAATTTTTTTAAACAAATCTTGGGATTATTCATTTTTATTTCAAATATAAATTGATAACGATTTGGTTTTTACTTTTTTTTTTTAAATAAACTTTATTTACTACTAAATTAGTGATCATATCTTCTTAAATTTTTTAAAAAAAAAGCTATCTACAAGTATGTTTACTTCATTTTTAAAGAATTAATTAGAGAGATAATATTTAAAATGTAAAAGTATATAATATATAATATATAATTAAATTAGTATTAGTATTAGTATTTATTTGATATAAAATAAGTTTGATTTTTAAAAATAAATTTTATTTACTAATTCGTTATAATATTTTCTTATCTTAATATTTTAATAATTATTTCTTATATTTGAGATGTAAAAAATTGGCATCTGAATCATTTTAAAAAATATTAGCACTATTCTTTTTTGTTTTCGTTTGATATTTACATAAAACTATTTAACTTTCAATTTTTTAAAATTATGTCAATTTCACATTTTAATTTTGAATAAAATTCGGGTAGATTTGATTTTCTTTTCAACCCTATAAATCATCCAAAGACTTTAGGTTTTCAATAACCTACAAAATTCAAAATGTCATCAAGTTCAAATGTGTTTTTCTTTCAATTGATAAAGTGAGTAATTAGAATTATTTTTTATGCTTTTCTTACTGCTTTAAATGTTCTTTACTTGATCATGAATTGCCGAAATATTTGGATTTTGTTATAAATTGAAGTTGCCGGGAGTAAATATTCAAATGTCTACTTCTATGATTTAACACGACTGAAGCATATACTTGTGTGAGCAAGTTACAAGGTTCATATTTCCTTAATGCAATAGTCTCAATTGTAACACTTTTTTAATGTCTATTTGACAAGTACATCTGTGTGAATGAATGCAGGGCCATCGTTTTTCAGTTATAGGGGGTTGCCTGGAACCATGGAGAAAACTTGCTGATAATTATATGGAAGAGATTGAAGACAAATTAAAATAAATATACGTACGTATGAAAATATTTTTTTGAATGGCTTTGTTAATTAAATATTATTTTATTAGAATTTTGGATACACTACAAGAAAATTAGGCAAAAGCGGCGAAATTTTTCGCCGGCATAGCTTTTCCTGGCAAAAATTTTTCGCTGGGACATTTCGCAGTAAAAGGACCGTCGAGAAAGGATAAATCGGCGAAAATTTATTTCCGCCGGCAATTTTTTATTTTTATCATTAGAAAGGCTATGCCGACGAATTTTGCCGGTATAGCCACTGGAAGTTTTTTTTTACAAAATTCTCATTTTATTAAATCTATTCCTTACGAATGTTTCCCGAATTTCCTGTTCAATACATCAAATATTACATACAAATTAATCTTCATTATACGATAAAAAAAGAGGATAATACATTGTGTTAGACTAAATAAGCATGATTTAACAAAATATAAGATGACAATTTATAATGTGTGGCTAACTTTGCTGCAGGATAGCCACACCCAAAGCATGTTACGACTTATGTAAAAATATTGAAATGAATAATATAATAAATACCTATTAGTGTTTTCCATGCTAATGACGACTTCAATTAACGGTCCCTACAAATTCAACATATGAAATAAATTAGTTTATAAACCAAAATAATAAAAAAATTGAATTGACTAAGTGACTATGGTAAATTTAAATAAACCACCAACTATGAAACACCTAAGAACATCCACCAAAAAACTCAAATTAAACATATAGTTTTTCAATTCTCCTAACAATTACAATTATGAAAAATCCACCAACAAACTCAAATTAAACATATAAAACACCTAAGAACAATCAAATTTAACTCCTAACATTGACAAATATGAAAACCCCCAATTGTTTCAAGCCCTAAATTTAAGTAAATTCTCTCTATCAACAAATAAATCTCTCAATAAACAAATAAAACTTCAACAACATATACAACTACTTCATTTATAACTAAAATCATCAATTTATTAAAGAACTATCACAAATCACAAATGCCCAATTTATAAGAAAAAATAAAACCCTAATATAGATTTTGGGCATTAATTTAAAAAAAAAAACTCATCTACACCAAGTAAAACTATGAAATATTGATTTATAACTAAGAAATGAAAGAAAACAAAGTAAAAAACTTACCTTAATGGCCGGATTTAATGGTTGCAATCGGAGGAAGGGAGAGGAGAAAGAAAGAAAAATGAAGAGAATTGGGGAAGAAATGAGACAGTAACACTCGGGTGGCTGTTTTGATAGCCCAGGAGCTATGCCGGCGAAATTCGCTGGCATAGCCCAACAAAGCCAGCAAAATTCGCTGATTTTGCTTTTAAAAAAAAAGTTTAGGAAATGAGCTATGCCGGCGAATTTCGCCGGCATAGCCCTAGCCCATATTAGATAGGAAATGCCAGCGAATTTCGCCGGCCTTTCCTAAAAAAAAATAAAATTAATTAATATTTTTTTTCTTCTTTAAAGTCAATGCCAACGAAATAAAATTTCCCTGGTATTGGCTTAGGTTCGTCGGCCTTTCCTGTCTCAGCAAACAATGCCGGTGAATTTGTCAATTCGCCGGCATTTCTCCATCAATGTCCACCTTAATTTTTAAATAATAAAGTTTGATTTATTAAAAAAAATATTTTTCTTTCATTAAATTACAATTTTTATAAATAAATTAAGATTTTTTTTTGCTAAATAATACTTGAAATTAAAAAGAAAAACAATTAAAAAAGTAGTTAAATGGGTTCATATGCCCAATGAGAATCGATCTTATGAGGGAAGGTAAGACTCCAGCCCAGTGCACGGCCGCATTCCCCTAAGCCATAAATTTAATGAAACTTTGATTTATATTCTACCTATTAAAAAATTGAGGGGCCCTCTGGGAGTAGGTGTTTCCAGTAGAGCTATGTTCTGGTTGGTGCTGACGAAAATATCAATAATCACAAGCGTACGGGGTCAAGTTTTAATACAGTGATATTAAAAGGGTTGTCGTTCTATAGGATTGAGATTTTAATTAATAAGTGAGTACCGTTCTATTATTAACCAAACTTTATCTTGAAATTGAAATTTAATGATATTTAATTAAACTAATAAAATAGAGAAAAGTAAGTAACAAAACAAATAGAAAAGTGATGGAGAAAAATCATAAGGAATGATTTCACTACTCGAGTTTATGGAATAAAATATTAATTCAGTCAAGAATAACAAAATAAAATTCTATAAGTCAAGAACACATAAATTTTTAATTACCTCTCCCGAGCGTCGAATTAAGGTTCACTCTTAATTTAGAAGCCAATATCCTTATTCAGATAAGTAATTAAAAGTGTATTAATTACAAGTTCTTTTTAGACTTTTAAGACAAAATCAAGTTTCCCAACTCTAATTTTCTCTTAGTTATGTTCATAAGTTCTATCCTAAAACCACCTCTTCTGAGTGATAGATTTCACGATTAAAATCAATTAATCTATGACCATTAGATCAAGGGCATTAAGCATATAAGAACATAAATAGAACAATTAAATTATATTCAAAACTAAATTAAATAAATCAAAACATAAACATAGAGTAGCTACTTCAATTCCATTGGAAAATAAACTACCAATCCATAAAACTAAAATTGACAAAATTAGATAAAAAGATGATTTTAAAAGATATAGATAGACAAACATAACAAATTGGAGAAATTATTGATGCTTTCAAGCTTCCAGCCTTCAATTAAACGGACGAGCGACGCCTCGCTGATGTCCAAGCGATGGGTCTCTGAACAGTCAAGCGGGCCATCTCTGAAGTTCAATCTAGCCATCGCTTGACCATATTTTTGCCAGCATCTTATTTTTGCCTATTTTCTTCATCTTTTATCTTTTTTTTTTCTTTAAATCTTTTATCTTTTCTTCTTTAAATCTTCAATCTTTTATCCAAGAAATTTATATGTTCTTCATCAACCTATAAAATAAATAAATTTAGAAAGTAAGTTAATAAAAGTCCTAAAAACTAATTAAAATTAATAATAAAGATATCCTGCAAATGAGACCCCTGTGATTTTTTCCAAATGCATGAACACCCTCTGTGGTTTAAAAATGGCAAATCACACCATTGTGGTTCCAATTTTTTTCAATCAAACCCCTCGCTTTCAATGTCAATAATTTTTTTTTAGCCATGACTTTTTCGTTTGAACTCTGATTTGGATCATTCAAGATGTTTTGGAATCACAATTTTAGGCTCTATATAATAGTAACTTCGAAACTTCGAAATGATTAATAAATAAAAGTGTTTATTAACATCAAAATACTAGGTATGATTGACACCATTAACCTTTTTTTTTATGATTTATAAGTTTTGGAGTGACCATAGCGTAGAGACCGAAATGAGGATTCCAAAACATCTTGAATCATCCAAATCGGAGTTCAAACGAAGAAAATTAATGACATCGAAAGGGAGAGATCTGATTGAAAAAAATTGGAATCACAAAGGTGTAATTTGTCATTTTAAAACCACAAGGGGTGTTAATGCATTTGAATAAAACCACAAGGGTCTCATTTGCATTTTACCCAAGATATATAAGAAGTGAGTATAAAACACACTTATCAGTTGGCTAATAAATCATCTTTTTAGGAGACATGTTTTACAAATGAAAAATTATAACGAAGGACGTAAAACAAAATCATTGACATTATCTAACAAAGAGGTAATTTCTTATAAATCGTGTAATTTTTAGACTGACAAAAATTAAGAATTTAAGTTATTTTTTAAAATTATTTTTATTTTGGAACTTATTTTTATTACTTAAAAACACATACATGACTATATATATATAGTTATGTGGGCAAAAACTTGAGATTAAAAGACGATTTTCACAAAAAATCGACCGGTAACATATAATATGTTTTTCCTACCGCTAGAAAAAAGAGCTGAGAAAATTACAATCTGTTGAACATTAGAAGATTTTGGGGTACAACTGTACCTACGAAAATAATTTGTAAATTTTTAAGGGATTTTCCAATGTCTTCAACTGTACCAAATACGTTTTAGTTTGGACTCCTAAACTCATATTCATTCAGTTCTGTATATAATTTCTCAAGATCATATTCCCTGATATTTATATTTATAATGAAATAAAAAAGTGACTCTCGTGCATCCAGATCGTCGCTAAAAGAGTACAAAAGTAACCTCATCACATCTAGCATGATCTATTTTTACACCAACTGATCTAAGGTTTAGATTTAAGAGGGGCACAATAATGGACACATGATAATCTGAGAATACATATATAATTAAACAATAACACATACATTTAAAAAAGGGCTATTTTCATTAATAATCAAAAGGAGGAGGCTAATTATAAAAATATTGGCGGTACCACATTTATTACGGATATGGCAAAAAATCACCACCGGAAAATGTGAAAAGACGAAAACTACCCTCGATTTAATTTTCCTTAAATCATGCAATATTTAAGGAAATTATTAAATCCCTTAAATTGTGCACGATTTAAGATAAATTAAAAACTAAATAATTAAATAAAAAGAAAAATCTAATTCTATTCTATCTAATAACTAAAATAAATATTTTTTCAAACTCCTTCCATCTTCAATCTTCCTCCAAGTTCCATAAAACCACCATTGATGCTTCTTCAAGCTACAAAATTTAAAGAATGAAAAACAATGGTTAGTTTACGAGGTTTATTTTTGTTAAACCAATAAAATCAGAAAATGAACAAAAACCAATGTTAGTTTACACATTTATTTGTTAAAACCAATAAAAATACATAATTTAACATTATTAAACAAAATATGGTTAGTTTATCAGGTTTATATTTCTTAAATCAAAAAATAAAGAAAAGCAAAAAGACATGATTAGATAACAGATTAAACAAACCAAACTTCCAATGATTTTAGTCTTAAACAAAATCATCGTTAAATTTGTTAAACCAATAAAATCTCTAGTTTAACATCATTAAACAAAAATTATAGTTAGATTAACTGGTTTATATTTGCTAAACCAATAACATCCCGAAAATGAACAAAAAGACGGATATTCTAACATGTTTAATATTTGTTAACAACTTACAAAATCTATAGTTTAACATTATTAAACAAAGATTATAGTCAGTTTAACATATTTATAATTGTTAAACCAATAAAATCTGGAAAAATGAACTAAAAAATCAGTTATTTTAACATGTTTATATTTGTTAAAAACCAATCAAATCTATACTTTAACATTATTAAACAAAGATTATAGTTAGCTCAACAGATTTATATTTATTAAAAACTAATCAAATCTATACTTTAACATTATTAAACAAAATCTATAGTTTAACATTATTAAACAAAATCTAACTTGAACATCATGGGCATTAACATCAAGATGGTCTGCAAATAAGAAATCTAAACCTAGAAGAATCCAGATTCGTCGTCGATCCAATTACTTAATTCGACGAAAATCCAGAAAGCTTCCATGCCACATACGCCAAAATATCAACCGGGTTTGAAACGATCAGACATAATCGTTTCCAGCGAGAATCAAACTAGCGAAGGAATAATCTTCTGAAATAGAGCAACCTTTCTTTGAAGCAAACTCAGTCTCGATTCACCGACGATCTGCCTCACTCCTGTAGTTACGATGTAAAGATTCAATCCGGCAATGACGTAGTAATCAGTAGAAGTGTTGATCTTCAAAGCTTGGTTGTCGAGATTTGTTACTTCCAAAGGAAGAATATAAGAGGGATTGATTGAGGATTTGAAGGGTTTGAGAGCGGTGATATCAGATTGCGAAGTGAGAGAATGAATTGATGAGAGAGATGGAAGAAAGATTTGGAATTTTCATGGTGGATTTTGACAGAGAGAACGGGGGAGAGAGATTGAGAGATATGGGAAAATTTTTTGTAAAGATTCTTGATTTGATTTTAAATTAATAATATATAATAAATGCAATATGAATTGAAATTTAAAATGATATATTAAATTGATTTAATGAAATTAAATGTAAGGGCAAATCAGGAAGGAAAAAAATCTCTCTCCACCGTGTAAGGCCTAAATCAGTCAAATATGTAATTAACAGGTACGTCTATATATTATTGTAATTACCTACTCCAATTTGGTTTACAGTGTAATTAATCCTTTAAAAATGGTTAATTTTTAATAGTTTATTTCAAACAATACTATAATTTTTTAGTATGTTATAAAATGATATTTGTTTAACCTTTAAATGAAAGAACACATTAAATTTTATAAATTTATAAATATAAGTTAAAGCTAACTACTTAAAAAAATATATAATGAAGTCTTAACAATGGGATAAGTAAATCATCAATATAAGAAGAAAAATTGTTTTTAAAAATAAATCAAACTTTTTACTGATTCTATATCTCTAATGAAATAAAAAAAAAGTGCACATCTCCACCGACGATTAGTTTAAGGTCATAGAGAGATGGTGTAGGGTCATCACAATCAGAAGATAAAAATAGGTTATGGCAATCTCAATGAGACCTTAATTTATAGCAAAAAAATAATCTTTGCACCAGCTTGAGAATACCAAACAATGGTGCTAGTAATTGCTTAATGGCTTGTATATATTAATTTGAAATGGTAAAAATTAATTGGTTAGTGGCTGATGATTTATAGCAATAAAAATGGATATCAAACAGGTTAAACGTAATTTACACATGCTTGTGAATACCAAAAGAATAATACTAATAGATGATTAATATTTTATATGAACAAATATTTAATTGAAACGGTAAAAAAACTAATTGATAAATGAATGATGGGTGATTAATATGTAATGCCATATTTTAACACCTAGTTCAATAACAATTCAGTAAATTATTTCAATTTTCAATAAATTATTTATATATTTATTTATCTCAACTTCATTTTTTTGTGTATCAAGTAAAAAGAGTTGAATGAATACCCCAAATTAAAAAGACAACACTCTGGAAGTTAAATTATAAAGATATGAAGAAAAAAACAAAACACTTTAAATTATGTTTAATTAAAAAAAAAATCAATTGATTTTAGATATAAGATTTATTATAGGAGAATGGCTATTAGCCTATATTTTAATGCTGTAAAATAATAGAGTGAAAATTTATAAATAGTAGTAAGATGTTTTTTTTTAATAAAATGAGTGTATAGTGGATTTCTAAATAGTATTGTTATAAGGTAGAGTACAAAAATTTATAAATAGTAGTAAGATGTTTTACTACAAAATGAATATATAGTGAATTTCTAAAATAGTATTGTTATAAACTATAGTACTTTTTAATAAATAGTAGTATGCTTTTTAAAAACAAATAATTGAACAAATATATATCTATATCTCCACACAACAGTCACGCAGGTCTCGGCTGGGTTCTCCGTAATCACGAAGGACAAATTTTATTTGCAGGATGCAAAGTGGTGAAAAATTTCTCTTCAGTCACGTTCCTTGAAGCTTTATCAATTTGTGAAGGATTGAAGAGTTTGGAAAATTTGATTTCTGATTCGTTACTAATTGAATCTGATTGCTTAGAAGTGATTCAGCTTCTGAGGGGGGTTTCAATTGATCTTACTGAGGTTGATCTCCCAATTTCTGAGGTTCTGAGACTTACCGACCAGCTGGAAAGTTGCGATTTCATTCATACCCGTCGATCTGGAAATGGTTTGGCTCATGTCCTTGCTTCAAGAGCTTCAAGCTCTCTTCTTTCGACCTGTTGGTCTGAAGACTTCCCTTTATGGGTTTTAAGTTTTGTTGAGGGGTTGTAGACTTCTTTTTGTTGTTTTACAATTTAGCAATATCAAAAAAAAAAGGGGGGGGGGGGTTTAAAGGGAGAAACTTTTGAATTCCCCTTTTGCCCCTTATTTAATTATTAAATTCAATTTTTAATTATATAATTTTAAAATATGTCTTATTTGATTTTTATTAAATGATCTATTTATTTTAATTCATGAATGTAAAACTCAATTTATTGGGAAGTGCATAAGGGCTATTTTCCATGTATCTAGATTTACGTAGGATTTAATCTTATCAATGTTAATTAATTTCATTCAAGTTTTTGGTATCACAAATTCATGAATCTATAGGTGTTTTTCTCTATAAATATGAAAATAGGAGAGGAGGTAAATTAAGGAATCGAGTTGTTTTGTAGAGGAAGTGATAAACAAGATAAAGAAGGAACAATGGAGTTGGAGAGTAAGAAGATTTCTTTGGAAGCAGCAAGAACCATTGATTGTTTGACCTTAGCAATAACGTTCTATACAGTAGGAGTTTACCCGACAAGAGACCTGAAAAAATGAAGGGATGGAAATTAAACTGATGATTGAGATGGTAGAGAATAGAGATGAAGGAGATAACTACATTGAAGACAAAAAAAATTAAACGGAGTAGAGAAAGAATGGCAAGTCGGCTTTCGTGAGTGCAACAAGGTGAAGGAATGAGGCATGTGATAATTGCCTTTGTAATCGTGTATTTGTTTTTTTTTATTCAAAATAAGATTATTACTATTATTATTATTATTTTTTTTTTTTTTGCATTTAGACCTTTATTTTTATAATTTTTTTAACAACCTCATATATCGTTCCTTAATCTTTGCTAGGAAAATTTTCAAATTTTATTTTCTCATTCACTTTTAAGACATTTCAATTTTATTTTATTTATTATAATTTATCTTTTTTAAAAATAAAAAAATCAATGAATATGATAGAAATTTCACACCATCATAAATTTAAGTCGGAAAGAGTATTATGGAAGAAATCGATTTTGTTCCTAATGTTTAGTTGAGAAAAAAAGCATATTAAAACATAAATTAATTCTTACAAAATTAATAAAAGAAAAAAAAACACATATTTAAAACATACAATATAAACCATGCAACATGGATGATATAACCCCAATTTAATATGTAATAAATTTTTGCAATATTAAATATTATCACATAAAATATAATTATTTAATTATATATATTATAGTTATGTCTATTAATTATTATTTAAAAGTTCAAAGAATGTATTCAATTTTAAAAGAAAACTTTTCATTTCGTTAATTCATTTTAATTTAGCCTTTAACGTGAAACATTGAAATATGTACTATTAATAAATTGTATTAATTATTGTGAGTTATAAATTAAGTTAATTTACACAAAAAAACATGAATTCATATAATTTATCATTCTTCTTTTTCATAAAAAACATAACTCAAACAAACAATAAAGTAGGTTAAAAAAGTAATATTTAATACTAATTGCCAACGATTTATTTTTATTTCTGTATAAAACAATAAAAAGTTAAATTGAAAATTCACTAGCACGTAAAATTTGAGTAGTTTTTTTTTAAAATTGAACAAGTAGTTTATTTTAGTTCGTTTTAAAAAAAATTAGAGTAATAATTTATAAATTGCAAAATGTTAAATATTAGAGAATGTTTTTATTTCAAATTGAATTTGTGGCAAAAATAAATAAATTGAAAGTGGTGATTTATTATGGGAGAATGACTATATAGATATTAAAGTTTTAAAATTAAATTAAATTTGTGGTAAAAATATGAAAACAGTAATTTATTATGAGATAATGACTATATAGATATTAAAGTGAATTAATATGGGCGTGGAAATCAAAAGTTTTCTATCCAAATCACTTTTTAAAATAGTATAGAAGATTAAAAATTAAAAATAAAGATTAAAGATATTTAAGAAAAACTTATCACTCTTATTAAAAAAAATATTTTTAAATTACTAAACTCATTCAATTTTGTGCAGATTTTCCCAAAAAAAAAAAATAAAAAAATCCACATTTTTTCACATCAATTGTGGGGATCAACAAAATTAATTGCATAACAAAAATCAACGCCCCACTACGCTACTCTAGTTTATTTTATTTTTAATTTTGTGCAAATTTCCCGCCGTTCGTCGTCGCCCGTTGCCAATCAAAAAATCAAAAGAGAATTTCTCCATCTCCATCCTCGAACTCTTATTCGATCCACAAATGAAACTGAATCACAAGCTCAAGAAAAATGATTCTTCATCTTCTTCCAAGGTATATATCTTCCCTTCCCCCATGATCGACATTCTTCATTTCATTTCTCGAGCTTTTCATTTTCGTCTTGAGTTTAATTATTGTTTTTTTCCCCTTTCCTGTTGACTAAGCTGCTCGTATTGGAAGAAATTATCGGTACCACAACAAGAAACGGCAATGGATTAGCTTCCAATCTCAACACTGAAAACTGCGTCTATTTGGCAGGATGTGTCGTGGTGGTTTACAATCTCAATTCCGCCACACAATCGCATCTCATGGTTCCTCATCGATTGCCCAAGCCTTTAAGCTGTGTTGCAATGTCCCAAGATGGCCGTTTCGTCGCAGCTGGAGAGGTTTAAATTTTCTTATTTTCCATTTGTTCTTTACACTTGATGGATTGCTTTCAGTATTTGTATCGGAAATAATTGAATTTAGGTGAAATTGTGTGTTTGTCATTTGTGACATTACAAAGAGTGTTATTAGTTCAGTGTTTCAATTCCGTTAAAAATAATAGAAATTTTGATAAATGAGTATGATTGTTAGAATTTATCACATTGTTAGATACCAATCTTATTTATGTATTAAAGTTTTCGGTTTAGTTAAATAGATAATTAAGGTGTTAGTTACCATTATCCCTTATTCATTGATTTAGGAAACTGGTTTTAAAAAAATGTTTCGAAAGATGCGTCTTTTATATGTGTTCATAAGTTTCATTTAAAACATTGGTCATGGATACTTATAAAATTGCTTTAATTTTGCAGTCAGGGCCTCAACCTGCAGTATTTGTGTGGGATTTAACTACCAAGGCCTTTCTATCAGAACTGAAAGGTCATCTTTATGATGTTGCATGCCTGGCTTTTTCACCTGATGGTATGCTATAAATTAATGTGGTTTTGGATTTGGTGCTACTACTTTTACTGATGGATCTATCCTTTTTAATCTCAAACTATTTTTTTTTTTTTAATTTTAGGGAAATATCTAGTTTCTGTTGGAGGATACATATATCTTTGGGACTGGAAATATACCACGTTGCTAACGAAGCTCAAAGCAAGTTCATCTTGTACGGCCATTACATCTGTCAGTTTCTCCTCAGATGCAAAATCAATTTTAACTGCTGGGAAGAAACACTTGAAATTCTGGACTATTACATCTCCTAGGACACAACATAATTTAAGGACAAGCTCACTGTCTTTACATGGAAAACCTGTTAATCTTGGTCCTCATCAAGGAAGGTCATTTATTTCTGTCACCTCTGCCTTGTTGGCTGATGGTAGCCGTAGTGAAAATTTTCCGCTTTATGCATTGACTGAATCAGGTTTGGATTTGCTCTACATTATATTCGGATTGTCGAATTGAAGTTTCTGAGCTTAGTATCAGTCTTGTTTATTCCTTTCATTTGCAGGAGTACTCTGCCTTGTAAACTCTGGATTTTCAGTTACAAAGTCAGTAAGTTTAAAGGTACATATGACTTCTATATCTTATTAAAGTATTTAGTTTGCATTTATCAATTTTGAAAGAATGTGGTTACTTTTGAGGATGAGGTCTTGCAATTTTCTTTTCAAAGTTAAAAAAAGTGAACCTACTTTTGAGGGCTGATGTTAAAAAAGTGAACATAGCTCAATTGGTTAGGCATCAATTACTCCCTTCCCATGAAGTCAAAAATTTGAGTCTACCCTCCTCCAATTTAACGTAATATCTCAAAAAAATTGCCCAGGGTAATAACCTTCTGCTTGATCAGAAACAACTTTTTAAAATTCCTTTTTCAAACATTGGGCAACAAATCAAATGTTTCTCACTTGTGAAGTGAAATAAATTACGTTTTGATAAACAATGCTCCACTAGATCACTGCATGGATATGAAGGGAATTTTACTGTTACATACCATAGCTCGGAAAAGGGTGTTTATTAGACACCTGCAGTAAAGTTTCACAAAGGAATCAAATGTGTCAAGAATAATAATGTATTTTAAGTTTGTTAAAGTCAGGATATATTTCTCTGGGAAATATATTTTAGGATTTGACAAAAAAAATGTAATCCAATATATTTTGAATGCATGTTGTAACCCAGGTTTGAATTACATTCTAATTCTTTTGAAGCATGATATATTCAGGTTGATAAAAGTTTTACTGTATCTGCATCTAGCAAGTTAGTTGCTTGTGCATGCAGCAACGGAGTAGTACAGCTATTTACTGCAGAGAATCTCCACTATGGTGGAAGTTTAATTTATTCAAGATCCAAGCAATTCCATGGAGAAAGCACTGTTTGTCATAAGAAAGATGAAGGAAATGTTCTTCGACAGCTACCTCCCCTTCCAGATGCAGTTGCTTGTCAATTTTCAACCTCAGAAAAGCTTGGTGAGCATTTAAGCGATGACTTATTGATGGAATGCCACTTCTGTTTGAATATTGATTATTCTTCTTTGCAGTGGTTGTTTATGGAGATCATTATCTTAACATATGGGATATCCATGATGTGAAGCAGGTGCTTGTTACATTGATATATAAAATTATGGTTTATCAGTCAATAGTTTTCAGCTCACTAATTCTAGTGTTTATTTATTTTTGTTTACAGAGTATTTTTGGAGATTATTGCATTGCTTCAATTTTTTTCTATATTCTCTCAGGCTACCAGGTGTTGTGTTCTAGTTTCACATTCTGCATGCATATGGGATATCAAGGTTCTTTGTTGTGAAAACATGCACGATTCATCTCTTGCTTGTGTTACTAGAGGTTGTTCAGGAGGAGTGTCTTTTGCAACATGTTCAGCAGATGGTACTATAAGGTTGTGGGATCTTGCTCTGCAACCTGATTCAGAAGATGTAATGGATAGTCAAACTCAACCAACGAGCACTACACGTTTAGGTAGGCTCCATGTTTTATACTTTCATGATCACGTCACAAAAATATATAGATATTTTGCAGATGATTGAACATTAATGCAGACTCTTTTCATTCTCTCTTTTTTTTTTGCAAACTTTCTGAATCTGCATGTGAAGTGTGTTGCATTATTTTTTTTTATTTCTTTCTTCTTTTTTGGTTACTGGTTACAGTTAGTGCTGGAATTTTTGAACGGGATGCTGTGGAGGCTGGTTTTAGCATTCAAGGCTTTCGTTCTCTGGCAGTTAGTTCAGATGGAAAGTACCTTGCTGCTGGTGATTGTGATGGAAACATCCACATATATAACCTGTTGACTTCCGATTATACATGTCTTCAGGTGAGCCATTAGGACGGTGATTAATTAGTTTATTTTAATGAAATAAATTCATGAGACCCCCCCTAACTTGACTGGTGTAATAGCATGCAATTATATCCTTTATTTATTTAATAATTAATATTTTCCTTTCTTGTAGGGTGCTCATGATGCAGAGATCCTATCATTAAGCTTTAGTTTGTTGACTAGAAATGATGTTAAATTTGAAGAAGTTTCACAAAGTGGTTACTACTTAGCTTCGGCAAGTCGAGACCGAATTATCCATCTTTTTGATGTTGAAAGGTACAACTTCCCTTTTTGACATTCTTTCTTTTAGATCTGTATTTTTAATTTTAGTTTTTTCTTTCTTTCGTGTCAGGAGTTTTGATCTCACTGATAGTATCGTTGACCATTCAGCTGCTGTCACTTCTGTAAAGATCAGTTGCAATGGACACAAAATTATAAGCTGCAGTGCTGACAGGTATACATAAAAGTTTTACTGTGGCATGCATGCCTGTCGAACTAAACTGTTTTAAATGAGTGCATGTTGGGGCTTCATGAAATGAAATAACTAAATTTGGTTCCTCCTAAAGTTGTAAGCCTTTGTGCCAGATATGGCTTTATTCTCTAGAATTTATTGTTTAGTGGTTCAGTTTTTCAAAAGATAAATTATTGTATTCTTTTCCTTGTTAGAAGATAAGATTGTCAATTTGACAGTGGAACCAATGAAACTAAACTGTAGTTGCTGGCAATCCTTGACTGACTTTTATCTGCAGGTCTTTAATTTTTCGTGATTTCACGACAACAGATAGTGGTCATATGATTTCCCGTAGTCACCACCAAATGGCATCCCAGGGAACTGTCTATGATATGGCTGTAGATCCTAAAACAGATGTTGTTGTCACTGTTGGGCAGGTATGTATGTATAATTGCAATGGTAGCTGCAAAAGGTTGTTATTCAATTTGTCAATGTAATGGCTAGTATGTGGTTGATGTGAGTATTATCTGTTAATTATTAGATAGCTTAGTGTGCAGCAAAGATTTCTTATACTCTTTGATTGCTATTACTTGAACAATTCAGTTACTTATCCAACTTGTAGGATAAGAAGATCAATACATTCGATATTGCTTCTGGGAAGCTAATAAGATCTTTCAGGCAAGACAGAGATTTCGGAGAACCAATCAAAGTGAGTGAATTGATGTTCATCAGATTTCCATCTTCTTGTTGTGCTGAATAAAATTCTTTACAGGTCACATTGGATCCAAGTTGCAGTTACCTTGTTTGCTCCTATTCAAACAAGTCTATATGTATGCTTGATTTCATTACTGGGGAAGTGGTTGTTCAGGGAATGGGACATGGTGAAGTCATTACTGGTGTTATTTTCACACCCGATTGTAAACGTATTATTTCTGTAAGTCCCATCTTCCATATGGCCTTTAAGTGCTTATTTTAGAAATAGCCTATTATGCTGCTTTTGATTCGATATCTGACTTTCTGTGGGTATAATATATTTCCTATCCCAATTTTGTTTATTCTCCTTTTACTGTCAGTCACCTTATTTTTGTTTTCTTTTTTTGTAATCAGGGGAAGATAAGCCTATTTTATTGCCATAACTTCTTATTTTGTCGGATGTCCCCGAAGGGACGCCATAACTTCTTAATTAAAAAATATATTATTGCCATAATTTCTAAATGACATTGTTTTGGGTAGTTACTTGATACAGATAATTGGGAGTGGAGGGAAGGAAGAAATTCTTACTCCATGTTACTTAGATGCTGCAGAAATTTCTAAGTTATTATTCTTATTGTAACACTTTAGAGAAATGCTGACAAATTGTCAGTATTTCATGAATCACTTCATTTCTTTGCCAGTGGAAGTTGAAGAAGGGAAGAACAGATGAGAAACGGTCTTACTTGTGAAAAAGGTGTATAAAACTAATGGGGAATGCTGGAGGTGTTTGATTAGGGAAAGCTAGCTGAAGAGATGAAATGTTTTTTCTTTGGGGGAGAGGAAAGCTAGCTGAAGAGATGAAAGCTTTGGTTTAAGGCCATATTATATATTAAATTATGGATTCATCTCCGCCCCATGGAAGAAGTTGCTCGATATTTTTAAGCTCCCTTATGATGCCCCTTCTGCGATCCACTGTTTTTTTGTGCGGAAACAATTTAAAAGGGAGGGCTAAAGTCCTTTGGCTTAATGTGGTTCGTGCTATCCTTTGGTGAATTGGATGTGAAAGAAACAATAGAGTCTTTCAAGAGGAGAACAATTACTCCCACTGTTTTTGGAACTTGTGGTTTGGCATGCCTCTTTATGGAGATCTCTAGATTAGACTTTTTGTAACTACCCTCGTTATATTTCCCCCAATTAGATTAATTTTTTGTAACTTTTGGGTGCCCTTCTCTTTGTAAATTTCATACATAAACATAAATAAATTATGGGCAATGTTAAAAGATCTAATTATTTTTCAATGAGAAGTATGCACACGCAAAACTTTGTATATCTATTTTTTCTTATTGATTGTGATGCCATTTAACATTTAAAGCAAATACTTGGCATAAGAGGACTAATGTATTAGTTTAACTATTCTACGGCGATGTATTGTTGCTTAATTTTCCATTTTATACATGCATACTACATACATAAAGACACTCATTTACATAATGTATGATACAATTCTTTTCGATTAATTTTGTAAATTGGAATTATGATAGGATTGTTATTAGGATTATATAATCATTATTTAATGGGTTTGTTAGAGTGAGGATTAGGCAAATATTGGATGAATGAGTGTAGGAGAGAGTTAACCCTCTTGAAAAGTTATAAACCATTGAACAATTGTTTGTATTTTCTATAACCATTAAATATTCTGCGTTACCTTGAAATGTCAAATGTTTTTTTTTTCTAACCATGGTCAAGCACACAGATAGGGGGAGATGGTTGCATTTTTGTTTGGAAAGTTCCTGCCATTTTATCTTCAAGGATGTATCAGAAAATTAATGAAAGTTCCGGTCCATTATCTCCAAGAAGCTTGTCTCAGCCTATATCTCTAAATCAAATCATGTTTTGTGAGGAGAACGGAGATGAAGAAAAACAAGATACAAGCAATCTTGGCAATGATTTTCAGCTGGGAGATTCCAACCAAGTTGGCTGTAGAACGGTTCATCAAGGAGAGGCTGCTCTGGATGCAACATTTAGGTTTAGCGTTTCAAGATTGCCTAGATGGGCACAAGAAAAAGTAAATAGCACTGGCAGTGCCTCAATAAATCACGAGTCCATGCCTTTGCAGGTATGTTGCGTTTTCAAATCTTTGGTGGGGAAGATGTAAATGACATAAGAAGTTATAATCCAAATTTTTATTTTTACAACAATAATTTCTATTGAATCAAACTCAATCTTGTTTTGTCTATCACCATTGCCTATGTTAACATATGTACCATAGATATAGGAGTAAATAGTGATTACCCTTACCTTACCACTATACAAAAAGGGGGGGGGGGTGTCGGACGTACAACCAAATGAGAGGGGGCAATAACGCTCGACCGCTTAGCTATGCTCAAATAGTGGTCTTGATAATAATCCACAAAAAGACTTTGATCTTTTTAGGAAACAGACCTTTTGTTAAGGCTTTAACCAAATCAACAGAAAAGATCCTACCCTTCTGCCTCAAATTTGAGAAAGCGGACTTACAAGAGAAGTCGAGTTCAAATTCCAATATCCTTCCAAAAGAAAGATGGAGTATGAAGAGAAGCCATTCTGTTTTATTCATGTTCTATTTTTTCAATTTTTTTATTTTCTTCGTTTGTTTGATTGAGACTTGAGAGAAAGAGGTGAGTTAAGTTGTCAACGAATTAAGAAAATCAACACTTAATATATCAAATCTTTGCAGTCCTTACTTCATGAAGTCTATATTATTTGTTTCGTTTTTAATATTTTATTGTAGAAATAGGAAGTTTGTTCCATTTTAATCTTATTGATCCTCTCTCTCTCATATGGTTACGTGACATTATTGTATCAATATGTATGATATTATCAATTTGTCTCTTACTCACATAGAGACATTATAAGTTGATGGAATGAATATTAATGTTATGTTTAATATTTTAAACTAAAATAAGGTTCTATAGTTGTTATAGTTATTTTTGAACTTTCGCAAACATAAACAAACACTGACATTGTTTAAAAGTATTCAAGATGTTGACATTTTCATCGCATCTACAATTCCATGCGTTGGACGTGAAAAACACTATCCAAAATAGGTCATCTGCTTTAATATACTTATTGGATATGAGATACAACCTCTAGGAAGTAATGATTTCATAATTCCTTGGTTTTAGTTTCATGAATGAATTTCTTTTTCAAGATCATATTCAATAGGTACATCTTAGGTGAGAAAATTTTAATTGATTCAGGTTTTCTTGCCATCTATAACTAAAAATCGTCTCTGTGCAATTATAATCCCTATGTGACATTACGTTTTTTGAGTTTAGCAAATTGTGCGTTTTCTGCATACTCTGCATTATATGTGACCTTACCCATCTTTATGCTCATTCCATTTTTTCTGTTTCTGTGAGTTGAACAGATTAATTACTCTTTGGTTGATGATGATCAAGAAAATGCACCTCTTTCTCCAGAAAATAAAAATTGTTCTGACAACGTTCTTGGTTATGCCAACTCCAGCATCAGCAGCTTATCCAACTCTTCTAACTATAGCAATAGCAGTGGTTCTCATGGGCCTCAAGAAAGTTTTAGGTAATCAATCTTTTCAATAATTCTTCAATTAAACTATTTTTCATGGTTCTGTTAGTTATTCTATATACTCATGGTGTTATGTATGCCCCCAGTCCCTGCCCTGCCATGGATAACCGTTGGCTCTCCATTTATAATGTGTGTGGGGATCTGCTGAACTCCCCCGAAATGCAGAACATAATGGACAGAAAAATGTTGGTGTCTTCCACTAATATAGGTAAGGTCACATCCTCTTTTGCATAATTCTTGAACAATGTGATGCTATATTAAAAATTGACTGACCCAGGCATGATGGAAATGACTAAAAAGTTTGCAAATAATTCTTGCAGCCTTTTCTACTGGGAAAAATGCTTGACAACATGATGCATGATAGTAATCTGCAACATTTTTTGTTGCTTTCACATAATTTTGGGCTTGTTATTTTTTTTTTTTACAATTTTATATTCGTTAACGATTTCATCAGTCCCAAGGATTAATATAGAGTGTAAAAGGAGAGTTACCGACCTAAACCATGAGTGCAATATTTTTGAAGCATAAGTTGTATATTATATGTAAAAAGGTAAAATACATGATAAATTAATATGAAATTATTGGGCAAAATATATTTTTCCAATGACAACTGTGATTGTGTAGATGAAATTTAACTTTCAAGCACTAAAAATCTTATAATTGGGCATGCATATATTTTCCATAAATAATTCTGTCTTCTTTTTCAAGGGATAATACAGGGGAAGGATATTTTAGTTAGATTATACTAAAACAAATTTTGCAGATTGTCTTTTGTCACTATGGCACAAAAAGGCAACCAAAGCACACAGTTAAAGGTGCACGTCATAGACAGTTGCAAAAGAAATTTGGCTTGCTCTGCCTTTTCCATCACCTAGACAGTTTTTAGATATTGCCTTGAAAACAATGTTCAAGACGAGGAGATTGCAAAACTGTCCAATTTGTGAAGATCAAAATAATGTATTTCACAACTGTCCATCTGGAAAGCCACCAAATGTTCTCTATCTAAAACATCAATGATATCCCCACACTAAATTAAGGTGGTTATGTCCAAATATTTCTCATGGAAGTCATAGCCCGGTCAAAATAAACATTAGTAACTCGGTGTGGAATAACCACTAACAAATCAGTTGAATAAACTAGTCTATGAATTTGTCTGGCCATTATACTTTAATTGGTAGGAGAGGTCGTCATACTCATATGGTGTCTTTTGGCCTCATAAGAAGGGGTTTTTAGTTAACTGTCTTATAAAATATCCTCATGGCATATTGATCATCCTACATAAATGGCCATGTGATCTGGGAAAACTTATAATTTTTTTTTTTTTAAATTCATGTTTCCTCTCAATGGATTTTTCCCTCAACAAAGTCTTTTGAGGGAAGATTCATGGCATTTTTCATTTTGTTAAAATGCATCTAAGTTCTTTATGAGAATTTTAAACACCTATAATATGACGATTCATTACTCTTGCTTCCATGGTTCAATGTTGTGTGATAACAACCATACCACTATCGTCAACGTGTGGAGACTCCTGCTCCTATTTTGTGAAGTTTGCACAACGAGCCACTTCTTGTGGCCTTGATAAGGCAGTTTTTTTTACAGAAGATCAAAGGCTCCAACTTCTATCACAATTGTCCATAGAAAGATTGCTTGTTCATAATTGCTTTTGTATGCAGTAAACTGTTACGATGAGTCATTGTAATGAAATACTCATAATGTTTTTTCTGACTTGGAATGTGTTTTGCAGTACTAGATGCAGAAAAGATACCAGGTCATAATGGATGCTCTTTTGATCAAGTTAACCGTGTAATCAATATTGGTGGAGAGTTCACATCTAATAAAGTTGCTATGGATTATTCTGGATCTTTAAGCAAGCATGATTTTCAAACGAGTATGCATGATGCAAATGAATGCAACGTGGCCGGTGAGCTTCTTTCCTGTAAGAGGAAAAGTGAGAAGCAAGCAGCTAGAGATGTTAGTCCGTGCCTCAACAATTCTGAAGACAGTAATTTGTTCAAGCTACATTTTGGCAGTTTGTCAACATCACATAAGGTTAGTGAGAAATTTAAATGTATAACTTTCATTTTTAAGTTATATTTTGTGAATTCGACTAAGAATTTTTTTTGCAAATTTATGTGGGACTTTTTTTTTTTACGAATCCCAGTTGAATCACTTTGCTTTGGCTCTTAACCTGTTGAACAATATGCAACTTTGTTGACTTTTTCTATAGCAGAAGATTTTTTTTCAGATAAATGTTCAGGATGTAAGAAACAATCTCTGAACATCAACTAATTTGCCCTATATTTTTTCGTTTTTATAAAGTCGAATATTATTTGGTAAACGTAAAGATAATAATAGGAATGTGAGGCGAGTAGTTCATACCATGCATGCTTGGAGGAAGTATAGAAATTGGGGAAGGAGGGGGAAGTCGGCCCTGCCCTATCGAATGAGGCGAACCCTGATTAGGACATGGGGCAGAAGCGACTTTTGGTATAAAAGTTAGTTAGGCTGGTATGCATGGTGTGAGAGTGAGACTATGAGTACGTGGGATAGCCTTATGTAGGGAAGATTGCTTGCTGCTGGGGTAAGCAAATTTTGAATATTGACTGAAGTTTTAACACAGTATTTTGTTTTATAACATCCTGTTAGATAAGTGATGTAATATAATCAAGAAAGTTTGAAAGGGACATTTCAAGCAACCTGGATTTCTATGTAATTCACCAGTTCCAAAATCCAGTAATTATTTAATTGTTTTTCTTAATAATAATAAAAAAAATCTTGGATTTTAAATGTGCAGATAGGCTCAGAGAAAAGGAATTAATTAATATGTAAATAATTATGGTATTTTGGACTTAGTTTAGTGAACCCTTTGATGAAATTAAATTGATGAATATCCATTCTACAGAAAAGTGAATCATCAATCAGGAGAAGATATTCAGCCAAATATGTTGTGCAGAAGGACCATCTTGGAAGTGCCAAGAGACTCTATGGAACGCCGTCCCATGACTCTGGTTCTAAAATTTTGTATAGCATGGACAAAGCTCCTAAGCATTCTCCTTCAGAGGATCTGCCTAATCAGGTTATGGCAAAACAAATTTATCTAAGTTTTCGATGGCGCTGATTTCTCATAATTTGATTCCTTTTAGTTACAAAATTACTTCATGTTCATTTTATGAGTGGCCAATTGTACAGGTTACTTCAAAAATAGCAAAAAACTTGCTGAACACAGAGTTGCATTTTTCACAAAATGAGAAATGTTCTGGTGAAAAAGATTCAAAAAGAGTAAAACTATCCAGAGAAGGAGATGATGACAGTTTTCCAATTGCGAGTGAATTGCAGGATCAACGAATTAGTTCTAGAGAAGTGCTACTTGGTTTGGATGGTGCAGCTGAGAATGCAGTCCGGTTCTTTTCGAGATTAAATGCCAGAAGTTCTTGTGAAGATTGTTTACGTGAATATGGAATGGAGTTGTATGATGAAGCAGTTAAATTACTTCCTTCAATCATAGAGAAGGTTAATGCAGTTGTCAAGTTGGTGCAACACCGGGACAAAGACGCATGTTCAAGTACAGAAGATGATTCAGTTTTTGGACCTCTATTAGGAACATTTGCTGAAAATTTGTCTCAGAAGGTTGTCGAAATTCTGAAAAAGAATCTTAGTAAGGATTCATAGTATTGTGTAAATAACAATGTACAATCGAATAGCCTAATTTTGATGAATAAATGACCTAATATGTCATCTTTGTTCTATATGTTTTCCAGGTAGTTGATCAATTTTGCAGTGAAAAGGTAAATAATTCATTTTCTTTTCAAATTGCATTCTAGTTTAATAAGTGCCAAAGATGACTTCATTTTTGCCATTAGCGGCAGGTAGAATCGTACTTTCCCAAGGAAAAGAAAAGGAATTGTGGTTTTCCTTTTCTTTTTTAGTTGTAGAATTCCCTTTTCCCCCTTTTATTTACATATTATAGGGGCCAAATTCATTGTTCTTCATACTTTATAACATTCAAAAGTGTTAGGAATTTAAAAAACTAAAAAGAAAAAGAAAAAGCCGAAGACCAACTTTTCTTTTTTACCCCCTTCACTTTTCACACATTTTATATTTTTAATTTTCATGCAATTCTAATTTTAAATGGTTGATAAGCATCTTTTTTTGGTGAATCTCAAGGCATGCCAGTGAATAATTAGCTCTCCAAGAACTAATAGATACCCAAGGTATATAGGAATATGTACAAATCCCTAAGAAGGTATGCCTGGAAATTGATTTCTTGTATGATTTATTCCTTTGCTTTTGTCTCTCTATAGTAACATGCCAAAATGCACACATTCTTTCTTGGGATTCCTTCACTCTACTTAGTTTAATCATATATTTTTTTTTAAGCCTATCATAGTTTCCTAGAGGAAGTAGCACTTTCCTTCATGTAGTCTACCCATTTCACATAATGCTTGTTTTTTTTTTATTCATTATGATTCTTCCAAGTACTATGAAGAGACCTATAGGGACGTAAAATTATTGAATAAGGCTATCATAACGTGGTTCCTATCTCTTAATTATTGGTTAAATATTTTAAATAGAAGAGAGAATGATATTTATGTAGATACAATGACTATAAATAGAGGAGTTGTGTTATACTAATTACATTGAATAATTTCTCGTCAAGAACTATCTAAACATATTTCAAAAAGAAGGAACCTTTGATATTTAACGTCTCTTCCCCTACACAGAAATTCTCATCAATGATAAAATGGATCAACACAAGGCCCATCAACAATGATCTAGATGGGCCAGACAAAAAAATATTCACATTATGCCCACGTTTGCAAAAATGACTGCATAAAATAACTAAGGTAGAAATCTTCGTGAGGAGGAAACTTTCTATGTCATTCATTTTCCTTCAAGCAAAACTTTATACCATTTCATTTACAAATAATTTTTTTAAAAGATAACAAACCTCATCATCTGCAAAACATGAATTGAAGTTTTCCACAGGTATATGGGGTCCAAAGAATGGAGGTTTTGTTAAAGTGTGCTATCAATTTTTTTATTGTTAAATCAGAAAGCAAAATGGGAAAAAGGAAGGGAAAAAAAAAAAGAGCCTCTGATTTATATGTGCTGTATGTTTTGTGGGGTAAAGAAATGGGGTAAAGGGAATTCATTTGATTGTCCTTTTATGCTCATTTTTCACTTGTAATGATGAGCTTTTCTTTTTTCCTTCTTTTATTTCACAGCTAGAATTGTATTTCCATTAGATTTTCTATTTACTTAATAAACACCATAATTTCTAAAGGGCAAATAAGTAATTTTATGACTTAACTTTTCAGTGAATATGGACTGCCTAATTATTTGCAATAATAATAATCTGAGCATAAAACTAGACAACATTATTTGATATTATAGCTTTTGAGAAAATTTTGGAATATTTGGATGAGCATGTTTTTATTACCATTTTATTCTCATCATGGATTGGTAAAAGGTAAACTTTCATAACCCCAAGATGTAACATAGTATATTGATTATTTATACTGTTTTGAATCTGATACTCAGATTATGCAATCAGGCCATGCTTGTTTCATTCATGAAATTTTGATTCACAAATTATTGAATGGTCTTTATATATAACTTATTCAGAATCATCATATATTTCGCTAGAAGTTTGATTTCTATTTTTTACCTATTGTTTTTAAGAGAAAAAAAATTGACTCATAAAAAACAAGGGGCATTTTCAAATATGTTAGAAATTTTTATAATATTTACAAATTTGTTAGGAAAAAAAAAAATATTTACAAAAATGTTAGAATTTTAAAAATTTTCCTACTATATAATATATAATGAACTTTTATTATATCAGTGGTAGTTTATCAATCGATCATTAATAATGTATCATTCGATATACTATTATACATCATGATATACTATTAATTATGATTGATATCTTTATAATTTTTTTTTTATTTTTTTTTTTTTTTAAATTATAACATTTTTGTAAATATTTTTTTTTTCTAACATTTTTGTAAATATTTCACTCAATTATAACATTCATGTAAATTTCCCAAAAAACAAAGGGAGGTTTTATTAATATATTTATCAAATAAAAATAAAATGGATGAAAGTAAGAAGAAACCCCTCTTTACTCTGCGGAATCATTTTTTATTTCTTATTTTTATACTCTTTCGGTTTTGAAGAATTTGTTTTTTTTTTTCAGAAAAATTATCGATTATAAATATTTTGTTGTTGTCCACTTTGTTAATATTTAATTTTCATTTTTGTTTCAATCTCCCACAGACCACTCAATTGACAAAAAAGAAGAAGTTATTTTTAAAAAAACACAAAGAAAATTTCTTTTTTCAATAAGGAAAAAAAAATAGCAAATTGAATAAAGAAAATGAACCGAGGGTGTTCCTCTATAAATGATAGTATATATATATATACATAATTGTGAAAATGTTGCAAAATTGAAATATTTTAGTTAAATTAGGGTTTAGGGTTTGGTGATATATATATATATATAAAGAATGGGAAACTGTTCCAATATGTCTTTTCAATGAAGAAAATGACAAAGAAATAAAGAAATGAAAGAAAGCTCATTCTCACTGCATAAAGGAGCACGGGAGAGACAAAATCTGTATCCAATTTCTGATCATCGAATCTTCACTTCTTCACTAAACAACACTAAACAAAGCTAAGAAAATTCTGTCCCCTTTGCTTCCAATTCCATATTGTTATCTTCTTAATCTCTTGCAGGCTTTGAATAGTTTTAAACTTTTTTTATAATATCCGTGAGTTTCCGACTCAGTCTATACACACCTCGACTAATCTCACGAGATAACCACAAGTCTCTCTACAAACTTTGAAACTTCTATCCATTTTTTTGGAGCTTTCTAGGTCTCACTGCTGCTAAAGCTGATAGACTTGGTGTGGATCCATAGGCATGCATGAATTTTAATTATTGAAATTTGTAGCTTATAGGTATTTTTATATTGTTAATAGGATTATCATAAAATAATAGATTGTAGTGTGAGAAAATCTTTGAAAGATTCTTTGCTGTCCATTAAGATTAAAAAGGAAAAACTAATGATATGATTAAATTTGCTTTAATAATCAATTAGATTTATGTAAGACAAACTTTGAATTCTCTTTTGTTGTCTCTCTCTCTCTCTCTCTTGTTTAAAAAATTAATGTTTTAATTACTCTTATTAATTGTGTCTAATTGAGTGTAAAAGTGAGAGGGGTTCTTGTGTGATTTGAAATTATTGGATATTACACAAATATTAATGAGGTTTTTTCAAAAATAATATTTTATGAATTGATATTTTTAAAAATAGAAAATGTTTTGAAAATTTTCAAGAATAGTATTTTTTTGTCCTCTTCAACTCAAAACAAGCATGAAACTCAACCCACACATCCCTCTTAAAAAAATATCATTTTTTGAAAATTTGCTATTTTTTAAAATATCTATTCAAAAAAAGTGTCATATAATTATGTTAAATTAATAATATTTAACTAATTTTTTTTCTGTAGATAGTATATCAAATTGGAGAAAGAAATGATTCGAATCTTCAATTTTATAAAAATAAATATCGTTATCTCACCAGTTGAATCATATTAAAATTAAAAATATTTGATTATTTGAGAATTACAACCTCTCATATGTTGTCTTTTATAATCTATATACTATTCAAAACCAAATATGTGGGACTCATAAATATCAAAAGACCTACAAATTTGGAATGACACAAAAAGCTTAAAAAAAAAGGTAAATGTGAACAATTCCAAAATCTAAATGTATCTTAGTGGAGCATAGATGGGAATGTAGTTGATTATTGTAAGATTGTGGGCCTTTATCCCCATTTGCCCTAGAATTTTTGTCCCAATTTGAATCTCTCTCTCTCTAGATTTACATGCTACATATCCTTAATGGGATATGAGAATTTTCCTAGCAACCAAAAAGGGAAGAAAAATACCCTTAAAAAGATTGATCACCATGAGAGAGACTAATCCTTTCTTCTTTAAAGATAAAAACTCTTACTTTATTAATAAAGGAAAAGTTAAAGATATATGACACTAATACACTTTACGCCTCTTATATTCCATGCACAAAATACAACTCATTCTCCCCCATTTTCTCCTCTTTTCTTATCTTTTTCTAATAAGATAGTTAGTATTGATAATATTAAAAGATATTATATTATTATTAAATCCGTTTTATTGACAACTTCTTCACTTAATAAATGATAATAAACAGCTATACTATTATAATATAGGATTTTTTTTTTCAATTCTATCGACGCTTATTATTTCTACTGTTGTTTTTTTAAAAAATATAATTCAAAACAACAATCAAATATGAATTATATATCTCTCCTCTAAGTATAATAGCTTTAATATTCAAAATTTTAAAATAAATAAAGGGGGAAAAAAGAACAACACCAAATATTTTTTTTCTTCTCAAATCTAGTATAACGTAGAAAACATAAAACTAAACAATCTATATTTTTATATGTTTAGCATTTCTTTCAACTAAAAAATATCAAAAAGTTTATGAAAAAAAATTGAGAAAGAGAGGGAGAGATGTAACCAACACATTAATTACCATCCTAACCCTTTGAGGTTGAGAAAAGTGAGGCTTTATTTCATGTGATGTCCAAGGAAAAAAAAGGGCTATGGATGGTGGCCCACCCAAGCTCCTTAACGTTACTCGTGACTTTGCGGTGGGAGTATGAGTGGGACTCAATAGCATTAGTGGGGAAAAAATAACTTCTCTCTCTTGATTTTCTTATGTATTTTATTCATATTAAATAATATATATAATTAAAATCCATGTATTTATAAAAGAAACACTCAAATATTTATCGACTACTTTAACATTTTGTCTAATAAAAATAGAATACGTTGGAAAGTTGAGAGGAATTCCTTCTAATATTTTTATACCAAGTGTCTCTTTTTATGCCAACATGAGCATAGCTCAACTGCTTTGACATATACTCTCTTCCCTTTAAGGTCGAAGGTTCGAGTCCCCCACCCCCACTTTGATGTAATCTCAAAAAAAAAAAAGTGTCTTTTTATTTAATCAATTTTATTTATCTTAATTTTTTAAATGAATTGTTGATTTTTCTAAAATTAATAGAAAACTTATCTTTCATAATCATAAATTAACTCCTATAAGTCATTTCTAATCATGTATTATTTATAACCATATAATCGTGTTTTAAACAATACTATTTTTTTTATGGAACAAATCTAGCAAAAAAATTTAATATTATTTATAAAAATATTTGTAAATATAGCAAATTTTGATCGGGTGAATTAGTGATAAACATTAAATTACATATTTTTACACTAAATTTATCACTGATTCATACATTAATAATTGTTAATCACTAATTAACATAGTAAAAATAAATATATTTGCAAATAGTTTTGAGTGATGATATATTTATAAATATTGCATCAAAATCTGCTACCGAGTGAAATTTCTCTCGTCTCCCTCATCTTCTCCTTTTTCATTTTCATCTTCTATATTTTCATATTCTTCATATGACTCTTCCTCTGGATATTCATACTTACGTGTTTCCGGATCATCATCATCTCCATGTCCATCTCCCCTCCTTTTTTTTTTTTAAAAAATCATCATCTCCATCTCCATCTCCATCTCCCCCCCTTTTTTTTAAAAAGAAACTTAATATAAATATATATAATTATATTATTGAAGGGCTGAAACTCTCCTTAGTTTGTGAGATTTGGTATCCAACCTGATCCTTCAATAAATTCTCCTTTAGTTCCGCCTCAAACTTCATCCGCATAATTGTATAGTTTTGACTTTTTTATAGATTTGAACATGGAACTACGTTCTGTTTTTTGTTTCTCCTCTAAATAACCTCCAAAATTCTCTTCTAACGTTTTATGTTTATGTTCAAAGATGAGGCCATAACCTTTTTCGAGGGGGGAATTTTTTTGTTCAATATATAGGAAAAGGTCCAATTTATACCTCTAAAAACATATGTCCAAAATACATTAAAATTAATCAACAGAAAATGTGGGTCAAAGCCCTAAAATTCTATAATAAGTATAAAGATTCATAAATTTCCTAAAAAAACATAGTCTCTTACCATTAGTAAAAGAAAATCAAGGATAACAAGAACAAATGAGAGAATCAAAGAACTTGACGTACGAAACATGCATGGCTATTAGTAACATCGACGGTTCCTGTAAAACTCTGATAACGGAGTTCAAATTAAAAAGTTATGCTTAAAAGAAAATTAATGGCGTGGAATGAGAGATGTTTCATTAACATAATTTTGAACTACAAGATTATGGATATACCATTTTAAACTACATGAGATGTTCATGCATTTGACTAAAACTATATGGGTCTTATTTACAGTTTACCTTTTTTTTAATGCTGAAAATTTTGCTTGTCTTTTAATTTTAAAATTTGTAAATATAATTTTTTTAAAGCAATAATAATAATCAGCTGCAGTAAGTTGTATGGAAGGACAGCTTTTGTAAGGTCTGGGCCCGAAGCCTGAGATCTCGTGTCCAGGGAATTGAAATGTGCCACCGCCCCTTGTATTCATACCTTACCTAGCGAATGCACGTGTGCTTTCATTTGGTAATTATTAATATATTTATTATTTATTAGTTTAAAAATTAAAATTAAAATTATAATATATATAAAATGGCTAAGAAAAAAAATTAAAATAAAAGAAGCAAATTGGTTTCGAGTTAAAGAGGTAATTTGTCAATCTAAAATTTAAAAAAATTGTGGGTTCAATTTTAACTAAGGTAATTTGGTAAATCAAAAGTTTATGGGTATGATAACAGTTTACTAAATTGGAGGTTTGAGTATCCAATTATCATAACTACAATACTTTATAGTTGGTTTTTACAATTTTTCATAGGATTGTTTATAATATTTTTAAGCCTTTTTGGTATTTGGTTATAAAATTAATGGCCACATTAAGTGAACCCACTCGACAAATTGCAAAAAATAATAAGTTATAAGTTAATATATAAATTAAATTATATAACTTTATTTATATCCTTCCTTCATATGATCATTGAAATAAAAAACATTGATTTAAAATTGTATTTAGATTCACATGTTATTACAAATTAAATAACTACCTTATTTTGGTTTGATATGTCTATTTATGAGAATCGTTGTTTGTTTTTGTTATGGGTGGATTTTTTCAAGTAACTATACGACCATATGACACCTCTCTAGAGGACCATGTGGGAGGATCAAAGACGTCCACTACATTTGTGGAGTGGGCCAGATGAATACATCAGGCTCAACAGAGTGGGTGTTCATCATGGAATACCACTTCAAGAGGGCTCAATCTCAGGATGAGAAGCACCGAGGTGACATACTTAGCAAGCTCTCTCCTGAGAAGACCACTTCGGGAGGGCTCGGCCTCAGGAAAAGGACTGAGCATCGAGGTGATAGAATTAGTGGAATAAGCATGTGAGGCCTAGCAAGGTGCGTGCTCATCCCTAGAAGACCAAGTCACCTAGACTCGGAAGAGCGGGTGACCACCCAAGTAGAGAATGGGTAAAGATGAGCTCATAGGCTAGACAAGGCATGAGTTCACCCGGTGTGGTATCATTTCAACACTAAGACATGATAGGCGAGGCCCGCTCTCATACATGATAGGCAATCATTCAACCAAGAGTCGGCACGTGACCTAGGGCCTACGTCTGATACATACACAGTAGGGTCATCATTACACTTTTTCTATAAATACCGGAGGAGACCCATTGTTGAGGTACGCTACTTTTACTTCTACTCTGCTCGACACCACCTTTGGTCTGACATAGGCATCAAGGTGGATAGGCCGACGCCGCACTGGTGCTCAGTTCTTTCCCTGTGCAGGTCACCTCTATCCTCAATTCTAGGCTGCTCGGCTCACTTCTCACTCCTTTTCTTCTTCTTTAAAGTTCGTTGTATAGTCCTGGTCCGGGAGACACTCGACCCACAGGTTAGATCCCGATCCTTCCATTTTTACGCAACAATAATTTTTATCTTAGAAAATGGAAAATTCCGTGTGTAATAATGATAATTAAGAGTTGGGTCAATCAATCTTGATAAAAAAAAATATTTTATTAAAAAAAAGAAATAATATTATATAGATATCATTTGATCACCATTTAACTCCATTTAGAATATGATTTCACTTGTAATTATAAAAGTATCTAAAAGCTTTTATTTCGTATCTATCACATATGGAAATAATAGGAGTAAAATCATATTGTTATTTCCTTACATATTTGTTTTTATTTCTCATAAGAATATAGTCTTAACTCAACCAAAAATAGAGGTGAAAATATTAAAATTTGTAATAATAAGATTTGAACAAATGAAAGTATTTATTGTTACTTTTAACAAAAAAAGAGAGAGAGGCTTGTGAAGGCTTTATTGTGAAATGAAAAAGTGAAAACTTACAAGGCATCATTGGGCAAATTTAGAAAGGCCTGCAACACATGAAAGCCGCGTATCCCTTTTCTTTATTCCTACAAAACAAGGAATAAGGAATAAGGCAGGAAAGGAAGAAGCAAAAATTTAAGTTATGTTGAACATATATGATCACATACATATTGATAAGTTCGTGTCTTCAATTCGTTAAATGTAATAGGTGGATATGTGTGATTTATGAATTAGGTTTTCACAAATGACATTTTTAAGATAGTTGGAATCTCAGTTTGAGAAATGTTAGTTTTAAAAAACCTTTGTTATTTTTAAAATTATTCATAAAAAAAGACATCAGTTGAAATTTCTATTTACAAATCATAGTGGTGTTTAAATTCATTTTTAACCATAAATATGTTTTGCAAATCATATAAACTATAAGAATTTGATTTGCTATTATCCGTTAGAATATTGTACATTTAATTCCATATGTTAACTCTCTATTTATATTAACGAAAAAACTTATTTGACATATTAGAAGATGAATTATTAAAAAAAAATCATATTAGAAAATGAAGGATTTTTCTAACATGTAGTAAACTGGGTGTATATCAACTGTAACCTTAAACTTTTGAATAAGTGGTCCAATGAGTACCCTATTATAATAAACTTACAATTACTTTTTGGATATTTATAGTTAAATACGAGTGTTTTGTAGTTTAGATGAAGACATATTCGTGGACATTGATTTTTATGTTTATGTTCAACACTTTTATGGGCAAAATTGTGGTTGTTTGGTGTCGGGCTTTGGACTCTTTTTTATTGTTTCATTTAGTAGCTAAGAGTCCATGTTTGTATAGTAGAGATCATGATCAGGTTATAAATGTTATACTTACTTCATTTTATAGTTTTGTTTTGAGAAATATATTAATTACACCACTTATTTAAATTTGAAGATTAATGAAATTAAAAATGTAAGGTTAAAATTAACTCACCTTATTAAGTATGATTTTTTTTTCCTAAAAAATAAATGTGAATTACAAACAAAATCCATAAACTTTTAACTTACATCTAAATATTAGTTTTTTTTCCATTAGTATTTACAACATAATAGACCATAGGATTAAAATAACTCATGAGTAATATTTTTACAGTGGCTAAGGTGTAGTGTAAGTAAATATATTTTTACCATATACTAAAAAAATCACAACATTAATAAAAAAAGAAAAATAAAATCATAGAGAAAATTATCTCTCTATATATAGAGATATTAGATATATAATATTGTAAGGTGAAAGGGTGACAAGTGAGAAAGAGGGGATTTGTACTTTGGCAATGGTAGTGCAGAACTCAGTGGTGAAACATCACATTATATGTTACCTGTTTTATTGCAAGACAAATCTAGGAAGGAATAAACCACCATTGGGGAAACCCTGTTTGTTTGGAAGGAAAAGAAAAGAAAATAAAGTAATGGAAAATAAAAAAGAAATCCTAAAACAGGAAAAAGAAAAAGGGTGTAGGAAAAGAAATAAAGGGCAGATGGGGAAAGCGAAATCAAATGGAATTAAATAAAAAAAAAAAAGAAAAAAAGAATAATCGTCTTCTCTCCAAAACCCAATCCTATGTTTTTTTTTATGGCTTGATTTACCTTTTTTTTTCGAACTTTGTTATCAACTTGGTAGGAATCTTTTAAAAAGAAAATTTAAGGATAAAAGTATTTAAAAAAAATAAAAAGCACATAGATGGAGAGAAATAGTTTAAGGTTTGTTTGGGTTGTTTATTTGTTATTTACAATCTAATTGTGTTTTAATAAACAAATTAATTCTTTTGATAAATTATTTCTTAGTAAATTTAACTTTGATTATTATTAAAAATGAGTAGCAAAATTATAATTATTATGTTAAATATTTATGATGTGTTTTATTTATTAATATCCACTAAAACAATGTAATTTTTATTTATTTATGGGTAAAGTACTCATTTGGTCCCTGAGTTTTGGAGCTCGTGTCTATTTAGTCCCTATGTTTTCAATTTTTGTCTAAGTGGTCCATGAGTTTTGGATATTGTGTCCATTTGGTCCCTGCGTTTCAATTTGTGTCTATTTGGTCCCTGAGTTTTAAATATTGTGTCTATTTGGTCCTTGAGTTTTCAATTTGTGTCTAAATAGTCCCTGAATTATTAGAAATAAGTTTAATTCTTTCTTAATTTGTTAACTCATTAACATAATATCGACTTAACGGTGCTATAAAATGTTTAATTGGTCAAAATACTGACGTGAGATTAATAATTATGTCAAATTTTAGGACTAGATTGATGAAAGATTTATTCCTATCTTCGTATTTTGACCAATTAAATATGTTATGTCAGCATTAAGTCAGTAATATGATAAGAAGTTAACGAACACGTTAAATTAATAATCAACTAAACTTATTTTTAATACTTCTTGAAAATCTAGGGACCACATAGACACAGTATCCAAAACTCAGGGACTAATTAGACACAAATTGAAAACGCAGGGACCAAATAGACACAACATCTAAAACTCAGGGACCACTTAGACACAAATTGAAAACGCAAGGACCAAATAGATACAACCTCCAAAACTCAGGGACTAAAGAGGTACTTTACCCTTTATTTATTAACATCCGTTTTCTCTCCCTCTCTAATAATTGTTCATTTTTGCTTTCTTTAAAACAAAAAATTTAAAAATTATGTTCAATATATTCATTCGTGAGTAGAAATACTATGGGAAATTTGGGTAAAATGACCTTCAAAATCTTAAATTAATGTTTTTTGACCTCCATTCTCAAATTAACCTTTTTTGACCTTATAATGATGTCATCTTTGTGTGAAAACTCCCATTTACCCTTAAACATTTATATATGTAATATTATAACCCTCTCACTCTTAAATGATTTTCTCTCTCTAAAAATTATCTCTCTCTAAAATTCTCAATCTCAAATCTCTCCATCATTCCTTCAATCTTTTCATTATTCAACGTATGAATACTTTGATCTCTTTCTTTCTAACAATTTTTTAGAAAGGAAAAAAAAATCCAGGTTGCCCCGAAATATGAACATTTTCTCCGAAATTCGATTTTTGATCCGGAATCCTTTTTTTGGAGGTCATTTTACCCAAATTTCCAAATACTATTTTAGAAAATGACGGTGACAAATATATAAGTTTACTATTTATTACCCTTTGCAGTTCTTTTAGTTAAAATGATGATTATCAAGTTATTTTAAGTTTAAATCGTAGTAAAATGAGCATATTAGTATATCATGTACAACAAATTCATATCTTATATCAACACATCCTATGCCTTTTGTAAAAATACCTATTAAATCTATTTCTAAATTTACATGTATTATTTTAAGAATTTGAAATTTCTAATATGAATTACAAGAATATTTAAAGAAATAAATATATTTTTTATCAATACAAACGAGCTATATATAAAGTATATTTGGTGGAGTGGTAAAAACTCATTAATGTAAGGGTAGGGTTTTATATCTCATTCTTGCAAAATCCCCTCGCTTTTTTGAATTAATTAAAAAGCCTCATGTCACCTTATGTATGAGGTCGATATATGTGATTTAGGAAAATAATGAAAGAAAATATAAGTAAATAATTATGATATTATTCACGGTAAAAAAAAAGTTGATTTATTAAAAAAAGAAAAACTTATTCTCGTGATTATACATGAAAATGAATACGATAATATGTTAGTATTCATATTTATCAAATAAATAGGTCAATATATTCCATTTCTCATAGTTGTTTTTCAATAAATGAACGGTCCTCAAAACATCAGAAAAGAAAGAGTGATGGAATGAATGAAAACATGAAATAAGTGATATTAAGAAATGTCTAATTTATAAAAAAAATCACGTTTATTAATCATATGTTACTCACACATGAGACATAAAAAAATAACATTATCTTTAACATTTCAATTTCATCCCTCATTAAATTTAAAATTGTAGTGGATTAAGAATATAGATGATTTGTAAATCTATCATAATTTTCTATAATATTTATAATACTCTTCTTTAATCTAATTAAAATCATAATAAGTTATGTTATTCTATAGTTACCATTTATCAGAAACATTAAAAAAAAAACCATAGATATTAAAGAAATACCTTCTAATTTATTAAAACAAAGTTGAATCGTTTCAAGGTTTGATTAAACCAACATAGACAATTTGACATAATAAGGTAGCAAAACAGAGCCTAGTAAAAGCATAGGCCTGACCCTGACTGATGTTAATGTTAGCAATTGAAGAAAAGAAAAAGAAAGACACAAAACGGTAATTTCACGTGGCACATTCCCCTAGAACTAGTCTAGTAATTTTCCTTCTTTTAACATTAATAAAAAAAAAAGGTTAGAGCCACGTACCCTTCTGCTGTGGGGTAGGGTGCCCTAAAAATTCATCCCCTTCCCCTATCTCTCTCATTTTAACCTCTATTTTTTCCACTCTGTTCCGTTAGAGCCAAACTCTCTCTCTCTCTCTCTCTCTCACTTTCTCTCTCTTGTAATATGTCCGAATTCTGCCGGAAATGAATCCGACCACCGAACCACTTCCACCACTTCCGCCACAACCTCACCGCCCTTCCACCACCTGTCACCGTCACCCACAGGACCGTTTCACCGGTTTCTGCCCTTCATGTCTTTACGAACGTCTCTCCCTTCTCGAACCCTCTTCTTCTTCTACTACTACTGCTTCGTCTTCTCGAAAACCGCCTATTCCCTCTTCTAGTACCGCCGCCGCCGCTCTCAAAGCTATTTTCAAGCCCTCTGGTGGGAATAAACCCACTTCGTTTTTCCCTGAGCTTCGTCGAACTAAATCCTTTTCTGCTTCTAAAAATGAAGGCTTTTCTGGTGTTTTTGAACCTCAGAGGAAGTCTTGTGATGTTAGGGTTCGTAATACGCTTTGGACTCTTTTTACTCAAGATGATGAACGAAACCCATTTAAGAATGAAGCTCCGAGAGTAAGTAATGGTGGTGGGTTTGTTGAAGATGAAGCTAAAAATATGGGTTCTTCTTCTGGTTCTTCTTGTTGTGTTGTTCGAGGTCCGGTTTTGGAAGAAGGGGTCAATGAGTCTGATAATGAAACTGGGGTTTCTGAGGAATTGAATGTGGATAATGTAGTTCATGAAAGAGTTCAGGAAATTGTAGAAGAAGAAGAAGTGGAAGAGGAAGAGGAAGTGAGGCCTGAAATTGAACCAGTTTTAGATGATTTCAAGAGTATGAAAGATCATATGGATCTTGATTCTCAAACGAAAAAGCCCTCTGGGAGAGATTTTAAAGAGATTGCTGGGAGTTTTTGGTCTGCTGCTTCTGTTTTCAGTAAGAAATGGCAGAAATGGAGAGATAAACAGAAGCTTAAGAAGCGTAGAAATGGTGGTGGGTCTTCTACATTGCCTGTGGAGAAGCCGATCGGTCGTCAGTTTAGAGAAACTCAGTCGGAGATTGCGGATTATGGCTACGGCCGGCGATCTTGCGATACCGATCCCCGGTTTTCGCTCGATGCAGGTCGGATGTCTTTCGACGATCCTCGGTACTCTTTCGATGAGCCTCGGGCTTCTTGGGATGGCTATTTGATTAGCCGTACTTTCCCCAGAATGCCGACGATGTTATCCGTTGTTGAAGATGCTCCGGTTCATGTTGCGCGGTCTGATGCTCAAATTCCTGTAGAAGAGCCGGAGAATTCTAGTGATGAAGATGAAAATTTTCCTGGTGGGTCGGAGCAGACGAGGGATTACTACTCGGATTCGTCGTCTCGGCGGAGAAAGAGCCTCGATAGATCAAGCTCGATAAGGAAGACGGCAGCTGCGGTTGTGGCGGAGATTGACGAGATCAAGTCCACTTCGAATGCAAAAGTTTCTCCGGCGACAGCCGGGTTCTTCTCTGGACCGAAGCTGGCTGTTCCAGATAAACTTGTGAGAGATTCCAACTCAAATTCCTTGCGGGATGACTGTTCGGAGACCTTCGAAATACCATTCAGAGATGGCGCATCCATTGTCGGGAATGGGGACCGAAAGGGGGCCAAAAAGTCCCAGCGATGGGGTAAGGCATGGAACATTTGGGCCTTCATTCACCGGCGAAATGGCAACAAATATGAAGATGAAGATCGTTATAGTAGCAGGGCAAATGGGGTTACACGGTCATTATCGGAGTCGTGGCCGGAATTGCGAGGCGATGCAAGAGGGGCTTTTAATCCCAAAATGTTTAGGAGCAATAGCAGTGTTAGTTGGAGAAACTCACACAAAAATGGTGGGTTGTTTGGTAGTATGAGAAGGAGCAATGTCGAAACAAACGACGGGTTTTCGAAGAAAAAGAGAGAAGAGTATGTGTTGGAGAGGAATCATAGTGCCCGATTTTCATCCAACGATGTCGATAACGGGCTGCTGCGATTCTACTTGGCACCGTTGAAGGGTAGTCGGCGAGGCGGGATAGTGAAAAGTAGGCCGAATCCGGCTCAGTCTATAGCAAGAAGTGTACTGCGATTGTACTGAATTTGAAGGAGGATGAGGTCCAGAAGGTGTTTCTCTTTTGTTTCATGCTTCATTCTGTGTATTTTTGGTTGGGATTGGATAAAAATCACCCTGATAAACTTCCCTTGTTACTTTCCATTTTAAATTTTTACCATAAGCCCATAACTCTTAATTTACTGAAATAACAAAGATTTCAGTGTTTTTCTTCTTTCTTCAAATATAATTTTTTGTTTTGTTTTTACTGTTCATAAACTCTACAATTTATTGAGATTCTATGTCATTTGAGACTTTCTTGTTTGAGTTTTGGTTTGGTAGAGATCTGAATGTAGAAAATGAATTAGGAAAACTCTAAATGGGAAAGAACATTGTTTGATATTTGAAACCCCTCTAAATCAACAATTCAAGTTTTTATTTTTACATTACACCCCTTTCGTTTCGTCGAAGGCGCGGATCGAATATCCTCTCTTGCATGAAATTCTTCTCATAAGAGTGTAGGTTCAAATCAAAATCGGTCAAGATGACGTATATATCAAAAACATCGAATCGATTTTAATAGAGATTGGTTTGATTTCATAGGTTAAGTAAAACAAACAAAATAATTAGTAAACATCTTTATTCTTTTTTATTCTTTTTTGTTTTTGTCAATTACGCGAATTGCGTAATTGGCTCAAAGTGAAGTGAGGGAAGCAAATGATATGAAACCAAAGCAAAGCATAAGCAACATGGCCAAACGAGGTCAAAAATTTACCAAAAGAGGGTTTCTTTAAATCAAATCAAATCAAAGATGAGGGCTCAAATCCCATCATCCAAACACTAATCAAGCTAAGTAATGATTGTTTCTCGAGAAAAAACACTCTAATTTCACTCACATGATTTGGAAGAGTCAAAACAATCAGACATTTTTTTAAAAAAAAAAAATTCACCAATTTTGAGATTATGTCTCTCCTTTCCTTTTCCTCCATCATTTGCCAAAAAGCTATGGATAGACAAATTTGTGTCTAAAGTCAAAAAGAGACAGAAAAACATTGAAAAAAAAGAGGCCTACTTTCAAGCCCATTAATACAAGTGGGCTTTCCCAATTCTTTTTATAATGGTCTTATTTCTAATATATCCAATTCTATTTACATCTGAATTTAAAAAAGTTCCATAAAGATAGTTCAATTAAATATAATACAAAATCCATTAGTTTGAATTATTGATTTGAATTCCTTCATCTTGACCTATCTTTGTAAAATAAAACTTTAAAAAAAACTGAATATAAGATGTAAATGTACAATTGAATCATGAGAGTGTTTTTTAGGAAAAGACTTGACTCCTAGTGGGGTAGGTAGAGTCAATTCAATTCTCTATCTCATACTCACATGTGTGAAAAAAAGACTAAATAAAAGATGAGATCCAAAAAAAAAAGTTTAATAGGTTTACATGTTAAAAAAAATCCCTCAATTTAAATGGGTTACCTTTGAAAATAAATTTAAATGAGTTACGAACACATAATTTATTTGTAATTTTCTTTTATTAAAAGTATTATGGTTTCAATTTATAATTTCAATAGGAGATAAATTTCAAAACATCAAAATAAACCATAGTTTTTCAAAGATCAGTTACTCAAATAACATATTTCTAGATACTATAGTTACTGAAATGTCAAAAATTATAAAAAAAAAATACCTAACTAAAAAAGGCCAAAGACCTATAAATTCACAGGAAAATGACAATAAAAAATAATAAATTATTGGTTATGTTATTGAACTGTTATTTAGATAATTTTTAATATATTTCAACGACTAATATACATAAATATACTATTTGAGATAGTTTCTAATTTATAAATACTCAAGAATTACCTCATAAAAAATGCTAAATTATATAAAAGGTTCATGATTTCAATTTTATCCTTAGTATTTTCAAAATTTACGTTTGTATACAATTTTTTTAGTTGATCATTCTCTTCAATCTTTCTTTCTAAAATGTTAATAAACTTTTTATAAAAGATGATCGACATGTTTAGCTAGTAAAACGTGGTATTTGGATCAAGGTCTTTCAAAGAAACCTTAGTTTATTAAAAAAAGAAAAGAAAAAAAAAAGCACAACCTTAGACTATATTTGTATTATCCCCTTTAAATGTTGAACAAAATTATATATCTAAAAAGATTAGCGTATTTGGGTGAAATTATGGAGAGGTGATAATTTGATCATATAAGGGCCGTTCACTTATAGGGAATGCAAATGTCCGATATCTTTAGATATCCAAGAATCAAGATGTCTGGGTATTGTGATGCCTGAGAATCAAGATTGATGTGTTTCTTTGTTAGGAAAGATTTAATGAAATTTTATTGAGAATTTCTAGAAATATTTAGATTTTCACATTTATTTGACAAAATTTGTCATATGAGTGTACTATATATAATTTTTTTTTAATATTACCTTCCAATTAAAAAATAATCAATTAATATAATATAGACATGTACTTAAATTACTTTATACTATTTCATATTAATTTAACTATCGGTTTTCAGTATGCTAATTTTATTTATAAAATATTAATACAGTGATGTGTTATAATTTTGTTAGTATATTATTCACCGTTTTTAGTTTAAATATAATTAAAGATATATTAATTTTAATGAGAATTTAAATTAGTTTATTTTATATATATTATTAATTTACATAACATGTTGTATACCGTTGTATTTTGTAATATATTGAGATATTAACATTTAAATTGATATATTATTTTGTAGTATTTAGTTTAAATACTAATCAATATTTTTAATTTTAGTTTAAATATTAATCAAGATTTTTAATTTTACTTTTTAACCTAAATTAATATTATTTATATATCACTTTAATTTAAATGATCATATTATAGATAGTTATTGAAAAAATTATTAGGTATATAATATAATACTAACTAAATAAATAAAATAAGAGATATTTAGAAAAAAATATAGTATTTTTTCAAATCCTGCAGATAGTTTTGTTTTCAAACCCACCTATTTTGGTGGGATTTGAAATGAATTATTTTTAGTCTGTATGGGCATCTAGAGATGCCAGAGTTAAATTTCAAACCCAGGCATATTTGGATTACCATCTACTAAATATGGTAATCCGAATGCCTATTCCCGGGTTTCAAATGATTCCCGTAAAGTGAACGCCTATATTTTTCCCAAACATGTCGACTTTCATTACATAATAAGCAATCACGTCAAAATTATATTGTCATTTTAACGAAAAACATTCATGAATGGTACAAATTAAAACAAATAATATGAGTAAAATCAAAATTTTATATCACTAATGGAAAGTTAAACTTGTTTTATAATATTATGCCAAATTAGGGGAGGCGAGACTCGAATATTTATCTTTATGAGAAAGGTGTGGATATCTAACCATTTGAGCTATGTTTGTATTGGTAATGTAAAAATAAACTGAATATATCGTCAACAAACCTTTTATATAATTTAACCAAAGAATTCAAAGACCACCTCTAAAAAAAAGTGTAAATAATAAACTTGTTCATTATTTGATAGGTTTGTATAATCTCAATTAACCATGATTCGTCAACATGAAAATAACTTAACGAACATATTTCATTTTTATAAGGGCAAAATGTCAAAAACACCCTTGTGGTTTTGGTCAAATGCAAACACACACCCTGCATTTTAAAAATGAATATTTATACTCTTAGAGTTTTAAAATTGTGTAAATTGCTCCCTCCCCGCAACACCATTAATTTTCTTTTAACCATATTTTTTTATTTGAACATCGATTTTAGTGATTCAAAATATTCTAGAATCTTTGTTTCGAGCTCTTCATTATAGTTACCAAAAACTTTTAAATCATTACTAAATAAAAGTGTTGATGACTTCAACTCGATATAATATTTTGATGATGATAACTCTTTTATATACTGATGATTTATAAATTTTTAAATGACTATAATGTAGAGTTCAAAACAAAGATTCCAGCACATCTTGAATCATTCAAATCGAAATTCAAACGAAAAAGTTATGGCTTAAAGAAAATTATTAGATATTATATTAATATAGCCATACGGTATAAACCAAACTCCCGCCGGAAATCTACAATCTGAAAGTATCGGCGATAACATAACCATACCATAAATAAATGAAACAGAAACCCTAATTCCTTTCTCCTTTAACATGATCGAGCTTCCCAAAATCCTATCTCCAACTATCCTTCTAAAGCTTCTCAAAGCAGAGAAAAACCCTAATTCCGCATTAGCTCTCTTCGATTCAGCATCTCAGCGCCCAGATTATGCTCATTCATCCATCATCTTCCACCACATTCTCCGCAGACTCATCGATCCAAAGCTCGTCGTTCATGTCGGTCGAATCATCGAGCTGATTCAAGCTAAAAAATGCTTCTGCTCCGAAGATATTGCGATCACGGCAATCAAGGCTTATGCTAAATGTTCGATGCCTGATCAAGCTCTCTCTGTTTTTGAACGAATGGTTGACATTTTTGGTTGTAAACCGGGAATTAGGTCGTATAATTCTCTTCTTAATGCTTTTATTGAGTCTAATCAATGGAGCCGAGCTGAATTGTTTTTTACTTACTTTCAGACAGTTGGTTTGTCTCCTAATCTGCAAACTTATAATATATTGATCAAAATATCGTGTAAGAAGAAGCAGTTTGAGAACGCGAAGCGGTTGTTAAATTGGATGTCGGAAAAGGGTCTGAATCCTGATGTGTTTAGCTATGGTACTTTGATTAATGCGCTTGCGAAAAGTGGTAACTTGTCTGATGCTGTGGAGGTGTTTGATGAAATGTCTGAGAGAGGGGTGAACCCTGATGTTATGTGTTATAATATTCTGATTGATGGGTTTTTAAGAAAAGGTGATTTTGTGAAGGCTAATGAGATTTGGGAGAGATTAGAGAGGGAATCGTCAGTTTATCCGAGTGTGGTTACATATAATATTATGATCAATGGCTTGTGCAAGGTTGGGAAGTTCAATGAGAGCTTGGAAATATGGAATAGGATGAAGAAGAACAATAGGACACTTGATTTGTTTACTTTCAGCTCGATCATACATGGCTTGAGCAAAGCGGGAAACTTTGATGCTGCTGAGAGAATTTACATGGAGATGGTTGATAGTGGGTTATCTCCTGATGTTGCAATTTATAATACAATGCTGAGCAGTCTTTTCCGAGCAGGAAAACTGAATAAATGCTTTGAGTTCTGGGAGGTGATGTGTAAGAAAAATTGTTGCAATATTGTCAGTTATAACATATTGATTCAAGGGTTGTTTGACAATAAGAAGGTGGAAGAAGCAATTTCTAAATGGCAGCTCGTACGCGAGAGAGGCTTGAGAGCAGACTCAACGACTTATGGAGTGTTGATTCATGGGTTGTGTAAGAATGCATATCTTAATAAGGCTTTATGGATACTTAAAGAAGCAGAGAATGAGGGAGCTGATCTGGATATCTATGCATACTCCTCAATGATTGACGGGCTATGTAAAGAAGGGAGATTGGATGAAGCGGTAGAATTAACCAATCAGATGAATCAACATGAATGTAAACCGAATTCTCACGTCTTCAACTCACTGATTAATGGATTTATCCGAGCTTCAAGACTTGAAGAAGCTATATTTCTTTTAAGGGAAATGCACAAGAAAGGTTGTGCTCCTACTGTAGTCTCCTACAACACTCTTATCAATGGTTTGTGCAAAGCAGAAAGATTTAGTGATGCGTATTTTTATCTAAAGGAGATGCTGGAAGAGGGTTTGAGACCTGATATGATTACATACAGCTTGTTGATTGATGGACTTTGTCGAGGTGAGAAGCTTGATATGGCACTCACCTTGTGGCACCAATATATTGAAAAGGGTTTTAAGCCTGATCTGACCATACACAACATAATAATTCATGGCCTATGTTCTGCCAGAAAAGTAGAAGATGCTTTGGAGATCTTTACAAAGATGGAGCGGGTGAATTGTTCACCTGATCTAGTAACTCACAACACCCTCATGGAGGGCCTATACAGAGTTGGAGATTGTGAGAAGGCTCTAAAGATTTGGTCTCGTATCTTGGATGAGGGCTTTCAGCCAGATATTATTTCTTATAACATTGCTCTGAAGGGACTTTGCTCTTGTTGTAGAGTGTCAGATGCCATTAGATTCCTATATGATGCTTTGAACCATGGAATTCTTCCAACTGCCATAACATGGAATATTCTTGTTAGAGCAGTTATTGATGATGGATCGTCAATGGTGATTGTGGAGTCTCAGATTCAATTGAGCTCTTAGATACTGTACATCATGGATTCCTGCCATCTTCAATAACATGAAATATTCTTGCTAGGGAAATTAATGATAATGGATCTTCATATCTTCGTGGTTTAAATAATTTTAAGAGTAAGTCTTGCTTCTCCTACATCTTTCTCCACCCACACCTGCTTGGTCATGTAATTTATTTAACTAAATGTGTCTGCTTACACTATAAATATCTCCTAATGAATTTTACTAACTCGTTTGACTGTTTTTTCACTCTTAACTTTATTGCAAATCATCAGCCAGACGTGTTAGCACTTGCATTCATTCTTAAAGGGTGCCCGATCATAAAAAACAGATGCCTTTAATTTCTTTGAAATATGTGGGATGCACAAGTTGACTGAGCGCCATTGCCAGGTATTCTCTGCTTATAAGTTATTGGTCATTCCCATGTCAATTTGTCTCTGGCAATTCTTGCAGGCTCTATTTGTTATTCTTGTTCTTACTCTTAGAAAGACTCCAAGGCTCTCCAGTAAAGAGGTAGGATAATCAGTTTAAGACTATCATATCTCGTCTAATTTCTGTTTCAATGTTTTTATAATATTACGATCCATCTCTTAGAGCGACGGTTAATAATGGTGTTTTCCATATTGTTACAGTAAAAAATAGAATTTTTAAGCTGATTCTGCAACTTGCACTTTATTCAAATTGAAAAGCATACAGAAATAAATTTGTAGGCATCAAAATTCTGGTAAAATAAGTGATGTAACTATGTTTAAGATATTGACCTGAAATCTTTCTAAATGGTCGTTGAGAGAAAATTCCAAGCATCATATGTTGTAGCAAATTACATAGGTCGTGGTGATTGAAGTCACATCACCAAGATCAAAAGTTACCGATGCAATAGCAAAGTAGCTTGATGTATCAAACCCAAGCTTTTAGGCTTAACTTGGGGTTATGAATCATGCTATAGTTATTATTCTATATCTTTTGCTAATACTTACCGCATTAACAAGAGGGCTTCACTCTTTTTCTTCAGTTTTCTCTTTGATTTCTGTTTTTTCTATTTCAGATGACATCCTTTGCTCATAAGCAAATTGAGTAATCAAGGCAACAAGTATAGCCCCAAGAAATGCTACTTTCCTCCAATCAGGTGAAGAAAGAAATGATTCAGCAATCGCTGTGACTAGCAGGCCAATCAATGCAAGATAGATATATCTCCTTGTCTTTGATCCAGCATTTTCTTTTGTAAGCTCTCTAATTTTCTCCATTTCCACCTTAGCTTTCGCTTTTTCTTCGGGCTTTCGCTGCCTCAAGTTCTTAAAGAAAAGACCTTCATTTCGATCTATTTCAATTTGATCTTCAAGCTCCACCAACTTATCAACATTCTTTTCAATTTCCTGCTTGTTCAATTCTGCAGTTTCCTCGAAAGCCTGCATGTGGCTCTCTATGTTCTCCATAATCTGTTTATTCAAACATTAAGAAAAAAGAAAGTGGGTAACTTTCAAAATGGTAAATTTTTCATGGAAAATTGAGAAGGAACTGAAAGAGACCCTGGCACTAGCTTCATCAAGTCCTTTGAGGGCGTCTTCTCCAATCTTCTCGAACTCTGTATCGGCCTCTTCAGCAAATTGAGTAAGATGAGCTGATTTTTCATCTAAGAAGTCTGTAAGTCTGACCTTTTCAGTTTGAAGTTGTACAATTCTTGCCAGTAACTCTTGCTTACGTGTGTCGCCTTCGGGTGGTGTGGAAGCTTCCGAGTCGGAACTGTTGGACTGACAGAGGCACAAGATGGAGCTCTTTGTGTTGTTGGGAAGTCTTGCTGTGTATATGAAGGTATGCTTGTGGACATTGAAAGATGTTTGAATAGATTTGAAAGCTATCATCTCTTCTTATTTTAGAGTGAGAAAGAGGAGAGAGGGAGAGAGAGGGAGGGGGAAGGAGAGAAGAGGTCTGAAGGTAGTGTAGAATTCTTTTGGACCTCTCATTTTATGGACTTTATCACTTTCAAAGATAAAATATGAGATGTTGATAATTTGCTTCTTTTTAGTTTCTTGTGTTTGAGAAAAATCTCTGTTTTTTTTTAATCCATACTCTCTTTCGAGTTAAACTCGTTCTTCTCCTGCTTCTAAATTTATAACAGTACCAGGTCGCTTAAAGAATTTTCGCAGGGATAAGGGCATATAAAGTAAGGTATAACAATTTTAAAATTATTATTTGTAATAGTACTAATAAATATTACATCGTTCTAGGGCTGTATTATATCAAGGATTAAGTCTAATTTTAATTTCTCATTATTTAACAGATTTTCATGATTGAAAAACTATTATTGATAATCAATGTCTTTTTAATTTTTTTTTTTTTTTTTAATTTATAATTCGAAATAGTAGACATTTCGATAATAATACTAGAATATATTATTTAATAAATAAATGAAAAACTTTAAGTTAATGACCGATTAAGTTATCATTCACTTATTAATTTTCAAGCTTTACATTTATTATTATTATGACACTATAATATTTATTAATAAAAAATTTATTATTAATTAATCAATACCTTCGTAAAAATTTATCATTAATTAGTCAAAAAATATTATAGATATTTTTTTTTTCAAATAATTTTAATATTTGGGATGATTATAAATCCAGATTTTTTTTAATATATTTATAATTATATCATTTTAATTGAGTATGTAACTAGTGATTTGCTATAATCATGTATAAATTAATACCTAATTAAATGAATAAATTATGTAAACCAATGGTTATCGTATGAATTGATTATTATATATTCAATCATTTATCAAACTCAATTAGCAATTTAAAAAAATTTACTAATTAAAATTTTCCAAAATATATTTTTTAACCATTTCCCTAAAATTCACATCCATAAATGAATTAACTTGCAAATGTTCCAACTCTCGAGTACAAAAGCATCATATTCACATCCCAGATAAACCAAACTCTCTAGGTGGGTTGTTGCTACAAGAATATGGGCCTGAGCCAGGAAAGTCCACAACTCTTTGGGCGTAAGCCCATAAAAACCAGAAATTTTATCATAAATACCCCTTAATGAAGTGTGGTTTTCAAAACTATCCTAAGAAAAAAAATAGTTTCTTTTCTACCCTTAATTGGTAGTTTTTATATAGTTAGTTATTGTATCTCACCAATCAATTGTAGTCACTTGTCAATTTTAGGGTAGTTTTGAAAAGTTTAAAAACATTAGGGTACTTTTGATAAGTTAAATCATAAAAAGGGTAGTTATGAAAATTACCCTAAAAACCAAATATCAAACATTTGTAGGCTCATTTTTCGGCCCAACAAGATGGCATGTGATTAACAGGGCCTTATTCCCTGCAATTACTGGACATATGAAATTGACTGACTGGGCCAAGCCCAATTGGTCAGTATCAGAAGAAACTGGTTCTATAATTCAACCGTTGCATGCAAAAAAAATCCCACGGAAGTACGGGCTTTAATTAAAGTAATAAATAACTGAATTGACCTCTATTTAGAGGGGAAAAAAAACTAATGTAACCGGGTTGAGTTCCATCAGAAAAATGACAGTCAAAATCATAACATTAAATTAACCATTACAATTCTTTTTTTTTTTTTTTTCTCTTTTGCAAAAAAAAAAAAAAAAAAAAAGAGTTGAATTGTAGGCAAAAGTGACTTGCCCTTTCTCCAACAACGTATGAAACTTCATATTTCAAAATCAACGTTTTTTAAGTTAAACATACTATGTTACCATTAATCCGTCTTATTCCTTCACAACTCTTTAATAAAACCGCTAATGTCCGAAATTTCTTTATTTTCACGTTATTATGTTTTATCTTTACACTTTTTTTTTAATACGAATTATAATAATGTGTTAAATTTACATCAATAAGCATGATGGAGACTTACAGCAAACCAATTCAACTCCATAACTCAAATTCATTTTGAGAAAGAGAAGGTTAAAGATGAAGCTACATACCCACCGTTGGTTTGATCTTTGGCTTTCATGAGAAATTATTAGTTGGGTTACTAATCTGAAACCTGATTCTGAAAGGCATTTCACAACCATAAAATATAATTTTGATGAATAAAATGAAAAATCCACTATCTTCTTACTTGAAAATAAAAATACCTTCCATTAAAGTCCCCTTTCATTTGCTCTTACCAGAAACCTGAAAAGGATAAGTAAATATTCAAATTAAAGAAATCCATTTTCTTCCCTTTCTCAACACACCCTTTATTCAAAAAGCTACTCTGACCAACCAAATAATTCAACGTGTTTTATCTAATAATATTCACATGACAAGAAAAATTACTACAATGAGCATGTTTATCATGAATTAAATAGATTAAATTTCCGAGTATTACAACAATCCCGATAATTATAAAATTTGAATTCCGGAGAAGTACGATATCCATGAACATCATAATACTCTGAAATGTGTACAGACATCCCATGGATGAAAATTTTATTCAAACATAAGTTGGTTCCTAATAGTGTTTATTAGCTTCCAGAACTAAGATTGGTCCATCTAAACAACTTTATGTGAGATGTAAGATATCACGCAGGTAAACAGAGCATACAAACCCTACAGAAATCTTGTGTCCTAAGAGAACTGCCAGCTATATCACTCACCTAACCAAGCAAAAATGACATTTCAGCTGCACTTTATATAAGGAGCATTGGCTCTTTCCTCACCACAACCAAACATACACAGAAATGGGACTATGGATTCGAGTTCTGGTTCTGGTGGCTTGCATTTTCCCGGTTTTGGTTGAATGCAGAATTCGCCATTACAAGTTCGATGTAAGTGCTTTATCTACGGGTTCTTCTATATCGAACACAAGAAAAAGTTTATTGTCATTTGATCAATATCAAAGGAAAGCCTAGTTTCTTGCATTTCTTCACTTTAAAAATTAAAAAAACAAAGTTTATTTCAGTCTTTCACATCTGCAAAAGTCTTTAAAGAGTTCTTATCATCAAATTTACATGATAAAGGCCAACATATTATATAATTTATGTAGACTCCATCGTTGTTTTTCGCCATTTATGCAATTCACCCATCAATCTTTGACTATATAGTAAACTATAATTGATATGATAACTAATGCAGTTTTGCACATGTATATGTTGAAGGGATTAAAATAAATGTTTCAAACTTCAAAATATGATACGTGTTTTTGTGTGTGTGTGTGTATATATATATAAGTTCATTTTAGCCCGAAAAGGAACATATCTGAAACAGATTTGGCATATTGGGATTATAATTCCTATTCTATATGGCATGCAGGTGGTTTTGAAAAACATAACCAAACTCTGCTCAACTAAGCCCACAGTCACTGTTAATGGAAAGTTTCCAGGGCCAACCCTCTATGCCAGAGAGGATGACACAGTGCTTGTAAAGGTTGTCAACCATGTTCAATATAACCTTTCCATTCACTGGTAATTATTTCCTTCCAAACTTCTGATTCATGTCTTTTATATAACAAAGCCCAAGTTCAAAGGGCATAAGAATGACTAGCAATTATCACTAAAAGATAAAAGGATAAAACTTACATACTTTCCTTTTCTGGTTAGGCATGGAATTCGACAGCTCCGAACTGGTTGGGCTGACGGGCCAGCATACATTACACAGTGTCCAATCCCATCAGGGCAAAGCTATGTGTACAACTTCACAATTACTGGCCAAAGAGGCACCCTTCTTTGGCACGCACATATACTCTGGTTGAGAGCGAGCGTCCACGGCGCTATAGTTATCTTGCCCAAGCTTGGCGTGCCATATCCATTCCCAGCACCCCACAAAGAAGTCGTCATTGTATTAGGTGAGCTAGCTTAAAAAAATTGTCTCTTATTTTTTGTTTTTGTTTTTTTTACTCAGTTCACAAATTTCACTTTTTGCTTCACTAACTTGGTTCAAAAACATAAACTGCAGCTGAGTGGTGGAAATCAGATACTGAAGCCGTGATCAATGAAGCATTAAAATCAGGGTTAGCACCAAATGTATCGGATGCTCATACGATCAATGGTCATTCAGGACCCATTGCAGACTGCTCTTCACAAGGTACATAAATTGGCACATAAAACCATTATGCATCAGTGACCTACATAATAATGACTTGTATTTGGGAATGACACTAAATTTTCTCCTCAGGGGGTTTTACATTGCCTGTCAAAAGTGGAAAATCATACTTACTGCGCATAATCAATGCTGCACTCAATGAAGAGCTCTTCTTCAAGATTGCAGGACACAAACTCACAATTGTAGAGGTAGATGCTACTTATGTAAAACCATTCAAAACAGAGACATTCGTAATCGCCCCAGGCCAAACCACCAATGCCCTCATAACTGCAGATAAAAACTCCGGAAAGTACTTGGTTACTGCCTCCCCTTTCATGGACACGCCAATCGTCACAGTAGACAACAACACCGCCACAGCTACACTGCACTATTCCGGTACACTCACAAGTACCCCCACAACTTTAACAACCCCACCTCCACAAAACGCTACGAAAATCGCCAACAACTTTGCAGATTCTCTCAGAAGCCTCAACTCAAACACCTACCCTGCAAAAGTCCCATTATCCATTGATCATCACCTTTTGTTCACAATTGGGCTTGGGATTAACCCATGTCCAACTTGCAAAGCTGGAAATGGAAGCAGGGCAGCAGCTGGAATCAACAATGTCACATTCATAATGCCCACCATGGCTTTACTTCAAGCTCATGTTTTTAACATAAGTGGGGTTTTTACAACTGATTTCCCTGGTAACCCACCTCATGTTTTCAATTATACTGGAAGTGGACCATCAAATTTGCAGACAAGTAATGGGACAAGGCTCTATAAATTGAAATACAATTCAACAGTTGAACTTGTTTTACAAGATACTGGGATTATAGCACCAGAAAATCATCCAGTTCATCTTCATGGGTTTAACTTTTTCATAGTGGGAAAAGGATTGGGAAATTATGATCCTAAAAATGATCCTAAAAAGTTTAATCTTGTTGACCCAGTTGAGAGAAACACTGTTGGAGTTCCTTCTGGTGGATGGACAGCTATCAGATTTCAAGCTGATAATCCAGGTCAAAATTTAATTATGCTTTTTGGCTTAACAGTTTTTCTTTGCAATTCTTTTTTTTTAGAATTGTGTTTTTTAGAAATTTTTAAACATACTTAGGATAATATAGTCAAATAGCATAAAGAAAATGAAAAAGAGATTAAATGGAAGGAAAATACTTAAAAAGTTAGGTAAAGCTCACATAATAAATAATAATTCATTTTTTTTTGGTTTGGTTGTATGATTTTAAAACTGATTAAAAAAATATTTTATATTCTATTATTTAATTATATATTTTTAAAAGTATTTTTTTTACAATAGGGGTTTCAAAAATAACATTTTATGAATTGATATTTTCAACCACTGCAAAAAAATTGAATTTTTTTTTTCAAAAATAACATTATTTTTCCTTTCTTGAATCAAAACAAGTATAAAACCCAAGCACGCAACCTTAAAATTATGTAATTAAAAAAATAAAAATAAACATTTTCTATTTTTAAAAATACCGATTCAAAAAGTGTTATCTAGTAAAATTTCTTTTTATTTATTTTAATTACTAATTACTTGCTATTAAAAGGGACATATTTAAACCATTAATAAAGTGATATAATGGTAAAAATAACTGGTCTAAGGTTCATCCTAAAAAAAGAAAAGTTGTAAATTCGAATCTCAATCCCTCAATACTTAAAATAAAAAAAAATTTAAAAAAATAAAGTCCTCTCTAAATGATGTTTTTTTAAAGTGCTTCTTAATCAAGTACCAGGATACTAAAAATACCTAATAATTTTTTTTCCAGAAAATATAATATAATTCGTATCAAGAAAATTGATGTCAAAATTACCTTTGACCCTAAAAAAAAATATTAACTATAACTAAAAAAAATCATAAAATGCTTTAAATATTGTATATATGACGTTTTTTTATTTTATTTATTTATTATTATTATTATTATTTTTAATATTTTGCAGGAGTTTGGTTCTTGCATTGTCATTTGGAAGTGCACACAACATGGGGACTAAAGATGGCATTCTTGGTTAACAATGGAAAAGGACCAAACGATTCTATTCTCCCACCTCCAAAAGACCTTCCAAAATGCTAAGGAAAAAAAAGAAAGAAAGAGGCAACCCCTTGTAATATCTTCAATGAGATCGATGAGAAGATCAATGATTAAAGACAAAAACGAATTATCCCCCTATGGGTGGCTTTTTATTTCCCCTCATTTTGTTTCCAAATAATGGAAGAATTTGCTTTTACTTGTTGAAATAAATTTTACTTGTAATTTAATTGTTTGTATACATAGGATTTTTTTTTTCACATTTTCATGAGTATGTAATGAAGGAAGAAAAGAAAAAAAATGAATGTTAGGGACTTTAAAAAAAATATGTTCTTTTCTTCTAATGGAATTGTTGGATGGTGGTTTGTTAATTTTGATTATTTTTTTATTCCAATGATCAAAAGTTTGAGTGATGATTATTTATTTATATGTCAATAAAAACAATATCTATTGTCTGAATAATCTAATTATTTTTTAAAAGGAGAAATTTTATCAGATGACATTTTTTCTATGACTATTGAAATATTTTAAAAATAGTATTTCTCATATTAAAATTTCATCAATCTCAGTTGAGATAAGACCAACCTCGATTAGAGATTGGTAGATCTCAGTCTTAGAAATGCCATTTTTTAACATTTTATTATTATAATTGAAAATATTATTTTTTAAAAATCTATTAATTACATTTATAATTATTTTAATAATCTAATGATATAGTCCTGCGAACATCTAGTGTGCAGTGGCGGAGCCAGGAATTAAAATAAGGGGGGCACACAGTTAAACCGCAAAACTCCCAAACCGATAGAATTTGAATTGAAACCAACTTAAACCTATAAAAATTCATTAACTTGATCTTCTAATATGTCAATTGAATTTTGTCACATAAGCAATTCATTTTTAGTTTGCGATTTTTTTCAATCAGTTTATTGTCTATTTTAATCAAAACTGTAAACCGAACTAAAAAACACTTCTAATTTGCATTCATATAATTTTTAATTATAATATCATCAACTATGAAAATAGAATCTATATAATCATTAGTGACATTTAATTTCTTTAAAATTAAGTCAAGTAAATATTGATAAATGGTTCGTTTTCAATTTTCAATTTTTTTAATCAGTTTATTTCGATTTTAATTAAAACTGACGTAAACCGAACTGAAAAACACTACTAACATACAATCATATAATTTTTAATTATGACTATGAAAATAAAATCTATATAATCATTAGTGGTATTTAATTTCTTGAAAATTAAGTCAAGTAAGTATTTATAAATTTTACTAGTTTTTTATTTTAAAAAATAATTTTATTAATAATTAAATAGATAGATAGACAAATGTAAAAAAAAAATGGAAAAAGTTATTTATAATTTAATATTATAAAATGATATGAAAGTTGCAAAAAAGCTAGTAAAGAAAAAAATAACAAATATTTAAAGTCAAGAGAATTCGAACTCGCGTGCAGTCATCAACTTTGTTGGGAAGCTCTTGCGCCATTGCGCCACTATCGTTATGCTATGACATCTAATGCAAATTTTATATATATTTTAAAAATAATTTGAATAAAATAGCATATATATTTATAATTATATTACAAATTGAGGGGGGGCACGTGCCCCCCGTTCCCATGGTAGCTCCACCCCTGCTAGTGTGTCAACTTAAATTGAGAAAACTGTCGTCATTTTGAATGGAATAACTCAATTGTTTTGGAATATGAAAAAGTTTGAAACTCATATCTTTTAATTTGGTCTATATAAATAGAAATTGAAGAAATTGTCATGGACGTCCTCTCACTTCATTGGGCTGGGCATCATGCGGTACAATGGGCCTCCAGTTGTAGTGACCCAGTCACTTTGGATGAGCCCTTCCAGACCACGAAATTGTATGGAGTTTTTTTGGGTTAACTGAGTATATAGCCTGAAAATCATATAAATAAGACATTAGGGCCCGTCTGAAAAAAGTAAAAGGAAATAGCCTATTTGATATGTAAAATACCCAAACCACCTTTACTAAACTTAATTAAGAAGGAAATAGAAAAGATAATTAAGATTTGAAAATTCTTAAATCAATGAAATACTAAATATTAAAAAAAAAAACTATAAAAGAAAATAGGAGAGAAAATCAGAAATTGAAAAAAAAGTCAAAACTAAACAAAAAAAATTCAAACTTTCAGAACTGATATTTTTTCGGGGAATCCAAAAATACGTTTCGATGTACATTATATTACATATAGTGATAATGTACGCACATCCAATACTATATTGTATAGTATAATAAAATATAACTATATACAATAAAGTAAAAAAAAAATATTGTACAGTATTACATGAAACATATAATGATTTACTAAAATAAAAGTAAATAATAATAATAAACACTATACTGTACGTTATAAACATGAAATAAAACAGTAGAATTAAATTAATGTACAGTATAATAAAAAAAACTTATACTGTACATCGAACGTTGAAGGAAAAAAAAACAAAAAAGAAGAAGAAGAATTGGTTGCCATGGGAGGAGTTCATCGTTCTCTCTTTTTCTACTGAAAGAATGACGAAGATGTATCAAGGAAATCAGATCTAGCTCTAGATTTGAAAGAATCGAAATAAACAAAAAGCATTTCATCATGGGCGAAATCGAAAAAAAAAAAAACTAATGTAGATCATAGAAAATCTACCGATCTATTGGGGAAAGTTGGCATCGGAATAAACAAACGCAACCAAACGTAGAGGATGAAAGAAAGGAATACCAAGAACAAATGGAAAAAAAAAAACAAAAATTGAAACAAGATGAACAAGATAGAGAGAGGAGAAATACGGTGGGATATTAAAAGGAAAAAGAAAATAATAATAAATGAAGAGATATGGAGGGAGAGGAGAGATATGGTAGGATATTAAAAAAAAATAAGAAGAAAAAGAAAAAGAAAAAGAAAATAATAATAATAAATGAGGAGATATGGAGGGAGAGGAGAGATATGGTAGGATATTAAAAGAAAAATAAAATAAAAATAAATGAAGGACAAATCAGGAATATTAAAAAAAAAACATATCAGAAATGGGCTAAAAAGTTTTAAAATAATGGAGGGGCTAAAAAAACATAGCAAATAGTCAGAATAAGCTATATACTGGATTATCCCAGTTTTTTCCCCCTTCTCTCTCTCTCCAGAAAAATTAGCACATGTGCCCTTAAATTAAATATGTCTTCTTAAAACTACAACCCTTAATGGACGTCGATACGAGTATAACTCAAGTGGTTAAACACATGTTTTCTTCCCATGAGTTCGAAGATTCGAGTCTCTCCTCTCCCAATTTGATGTAATATCTCAGAAAAAAAAACCAATTAATTAGTAGTTATTCATTTTAGGATAGTTTTGAAACTTCTAATAATGTTAGGATAATTTTTTTATTGTTAGAATTGTTTAAAGGGTAGTTATGTTATGTAAATAATTTTTTTAATAGTAAAATTTTAAGGACAAATTGTAAATAGTAGTTGTTACCGGTAGATTTTTCAAGGGATTTTTTAATGTATGAATTATTTATTACGAGGAATAATAGTTTTTTAGGGAGAAAATAAATTTAAACCACTAAACTTTTATATGATGTGTCAATTTAAATTTTGAATTATAAATCTGAATAATTAAAACCTTGAACTTTAATGGGAAATTTACATGAATGTTATAATTGAAGGGATGATTTACTAAATTAGCGGAATTTATTTAGTAACACAAATTAACTTTTAATTTAGGATCTATTAATATCATGCAATTTGTGATAAAAAAACACGAAGAACATGTTTGTATTTTCGAAAATTAAAACTGGAACTTACATTGACTGATTAATGGAGAATCGGTTGGAGGTTTCTTTACAGCATCAAATCCTCAGCAACACCGGATCTTCTACGTTATATCCCGATCGATCAAACGAAACCCGATTGTGGGATCGAACTTTAGAAGAAATTGGGAAGAAGAAAAATATTTTCTTCCCAATTTTGAATAGGGAAAATCGGCACTCATGGGGGGAGAGGAGGAAGAGAGAATTCCGAATTTCTAAGGAATTTAATTGTATGATTTATGAATGACCCAAGCCTCCTATTTATAGGAAAATAGGAATCCTAATCACATTAGGATTAATCTATAGAGATAAATACAAAAAGAAAAAAGATTATCTCTTTCCTTTATCTTGCAATTTCGAAAATGTCATAGATAAATAGGAGATTATTTTATTTTCTTTATTTTGATTTATCTTGGGTAAATAAATCTATATAATTATTATAGGATATAATTCAAATAATTATCTCCTACAAATTATCTATGAAGGCCAAAATTAATAATAAATAATTAATAAATCAAATTTATTTAATTAATTATTTTGGGCCAATTTCAATTGGGTTCATTAATCCAATTGGGCTTGAAACTCTCTCTTAAATTAATAAGTCAAACTTAATTAATTAATTTATTAATTACCATTTAAATAAAATATTTTATTTAAACAATTAATAATATTAATATTTTCTCCCGACTAAATATTATCAAATTATATTTAATATTAATCTCCATTTAAATAATTTTCATTATTTAAATAATTAATAATAAATATTTTAATTATTAATTTCCATTAAATAAACTCATTATTTAATTAATAATTTTATTGATAACATTTTATTATTAATTAATTAATTTTAATTATTAATTTCCGTTTAAATATAATTATTTAACAATTAATAATTGTTAATTAATTTCAAATTATTAATTACCATTTAAATATACTCAATATTTAAATAATTAATAATATCTAATTAATAATATTTCATTATTAATTTCATGTTTAAATAAACTCATTATTTAAACAATTAATAATGTTTATATTAATTATCGTTTAAATATACTCAATATTTAAACAATTAATATTGCCTATTTTAAATAATTCACTTTACTTAAAAATTTCCATTTCTTCTACTTGATTTCGCGACTACGATATTTGGGCTAGCATAGGGACCCGATGGACCTATAGATCATGGGCTTAATAATTAGTCAATTAAGTGATTAACATATAATCAGTTAATTACTTATTATTTAACTATGAATAATTCCACTATAGATTCATAGCTGAACTCCCCTCACTATAGATGAGTTATGTCCATTTAGTTTATCTTTTATTATATCTGTGATATATCCTTCACCTGGAACCCTCATAATTACAGGCGGATAAATTTACCGTTTTGCCCCTGTAATTACCGCTTTATCCTTGTGTTCCCGCTGATTCTCCAATGAACTTTATCTTTAGTCGAACTAGAGATAAGATACTTCTGTGATCAATAGAAGTCGTGACGTCACTTGTTCATGTCTCGAATCAGTACATCAAGGAGTTTCCTAAAGTTCCTAAAATGTTTAGGTATCGCACCGATACCGTTAATTTATAGGAAAGTTATGAATTCCATCTCGTGAAAATGAGTTCCCAGCTACTTATCTAGTCATGTTCCCAAAACAGGAGTGTATTGAGCGTTCTTACAGATCGCTCTCAACTATGTGAATCAAAGAACATAACTCCACAAATAGGAGTCCGCATTTCACTCAGGATTGAGATCTATCACGGTTGATAAACTTAGTTTGATATTCGATTATTTCTCGTAAACGGTACTAAGGAGAAATTTAATCGAACATCGTGGTCCTGTCTTATACAATCAACATTGCATATGATACTTCCATTTCATGTCTCCCACATGAATGATCAGGATTTGATCATTTGTCTATAAACAAAATGCGAAGCTATCAACAGTGTTACCAGGATAAGGTTCCCAAACGTTATCCGTTTACTGTAGACACGTTTAAGTTACTCATCTCGACTTTAATCCTCTCGTATGACTCACATACTAAGTCGTGATTTCATAAGAGTAACTTAGGGTTTGCTATTTGAATGTTTGATATTTATATATTTCCATATATTCCTAATATCATTAATTGAATCAATCTAGATAATATAAAGAACTTATGTTTATTTATTTAATTTATTCTTAATAAATTATTATTATTAAATAATTACAAGTTCTAGGACACCATTCCTAACAATAATTGGGTGAAATATTTACAAATTTGTTAGAAAAAAAATATTTACAAAATGTTAGAATTTCAAAATTCGAGTATATCAGTCAATCACTATTAGTATATCAATAGTATATCAGTGATAACATATTAATGATCGACTGATAAACTATCATTGATATACTAATAGTTATTGATTGATATACTTAGAATATTTGAAATTAATTGTGTCCTGAATTTTTTAATTTCTGATAAACTTAAAAAAATTCTAACGAAGATTATTTTTAAAAAATAAATTAATAGATTGAGGGTAAAATTGAAACTTTTAAAATGTTAAGGGGCAAAATTGAAACTTACAACATAGGTTAAGAGTATTTTGTATAATTAAACCTTAAAATTTCTTATTGTATAGTAGGATTAGGTTTAAGAAACTTCCAAGAAGAATTGTGTCCACAAACCGATTCTCTTTTGTGTTGTGCTTAGTGAGGAAGGCTTTTTGGTGGTTCCTAGATCGTAACCAAGAACGGAGGAAAAATCAGATACTTCTCTAAGGGTTAGTATGCTATGTATGCATTTGTTTTTAGAATTATATTATACTGCGAAGAAAGGTCCTTGAGAATTCCGTTTGCAGATTTCTAATTTTAGAGGTCTCAATCCCAACAAATTACACAAACTCAAGTTTCTTAAACTCATTTCTCCACATATTTAAAAACAAATTTTATACACACACACACGCGCACACACATATATAGATATATATATATATATGTGTGTGTGTGTACACATATATACATATATATACACATATACACACATATATACACATATACACACACACACACACACACACACACACACACACACACACACACACACACACATATATATATATAATTTTTTATAAAAAAAAACTATACAAATTTAGACTTCACCCCTTTATTCTCTTATAAATTCAAACACGGATACACAAATCTAAACTAGACAACATCTTCTACCAAACACCCTTTTTAAGTCTTCTATAAATTCCCTCTGATTCCTTAGAAATAGAATATGTGATGAAGTAGAGGATTAAAAATCTAAGCATATTAGGAGATTGAAGAGTGCATTCCTAAACTCCATCCTACACAATTGAAATGATAATGGTAGTGAGTGGCATAATTTTGAAAGTATGTAAATAAGACTTCATATGGTTTGCTTGGTGTACAAGCACTCACCATAGCATTTGATTGAAAAAGAAAAAAAGAAAAAAAAGAAAGTAAAAAGAGGCAACAAAAGTACTTCACTAGTGCACAAGAACACATTACACATGTCCCCTATTAATCCATACACATTTTTTTTAGTAGAAGAATTCCCATTTTTCCCTTAATTATTTCATAAATTAAATAAAGTTGTCAAAGTTGAATATTAGAATAATGGTTAGTGGTTTGTTATTTTCACTCAAAGTTGGCCCAACAAATGAAAAGCAATCACAATATATAAAAGCCAAATGTAGAATATTGGACAAATTTTGCACAAACTTCAACATCCAATTTTAAATTTATAAACATGAATTTTAATTATATATATATTTTTTTTGTGATTATTATTATTTTTAATTCTTCCATACCTGAAAAATGTTGGCTGTTTATGGGAGGATGATATTTTTTTAGACTTTAGCCATGTTATTTTAATAGTTTTAATTAGAATCACTATGATCCCTACCTAACCCATTAGATTTTGTTTATGATTAAGAACAAACCTTTTAGCATACTTTTAAGGTTGTTAATGACTCTTAAGTACTATGAAAATCTTCTTTTACTTAAAGCACCAATAACATCTTTCTAGTGTCCCATGTTGTTTGGAACTTCAAATCCCTATACACTTATCGAATCCATTTTAATTTAGATTTATGAATCAAAGTGCCATCTACATCATTTTCTTGTTTCATTTAGTTCAAAACTTGTCTTGATATGATAAATAGGTAAAGATTAAAAAAATAATAATAATAAATTTGAAGTTTCATGAATAATATATGAAATTGATCTCTTCTTCCATGATTTAATGTCTTTTTTTTTCGCAAGTTTTTTTTCCTATCATGCTTGAGTGATAGAGATTGTAATCAATTTTAAAGGTATTTGACTCACAAATTTAGATAAGGGATTTAACCTATACAAACTTAAAACCTGCTTATCTCCCGGGTTTATTTTTAACAAATTTACTATTTTGTACAATTTCAATAACCTTTTACATTAATCCAGAAATATTTGAGAACAAGATATTTGTATTTAGTTTCGTATGGGTATATAAATAATAACAATGTGTGTAAAATATCATTTTGGTCCTGAACTTTCACTTCGGTTTCATTTTCGTCCCTAAACTTTCAAAAGTGACATTTTTGGTCACTGAATTTTACGATTCATTTCGTTTTAGTCCTTCAGTCTATGTTTTTCCTACCGAGACACTAACAGAGGGCTTATGTGACATGTAATTGTTGATGTGACATTATAGAAATATACAGTGAATTTAAATGACATGGAAAAATGAATATATAATGAGGTTAATCTCATCATTTTCTTCTTAATTGCAGTCTTAAACCTCACAGTATGTTTGTTTTTCCACGTCATTTAATCTCAATGTATATTTATATAAAGTCACATCATCAATTACGTGTCACATAAGCCCTCCATTAGTGTCTTAGACGGAAAAATACTGATGGAAGAACTAAAACAGAGCGAATCATAAAATTTAGGGACGAAAAATGTCACTTTTAAAAGTTTAGGATGAAAATAAAACCTAAGTGGAAGTTCAAGGACTAAAATGATATTTTACCCTTAAATTAATTCTCTCTCCTCTTTTCTTTTCTTTTCTCTCTCATCAGTCCAATAGGTTGATAGAAAACTCAAGGCTTTGAAAAGATTACCAAACCCCATTTGAGAGAAGCTATGAGATCACTATGAGGTTTGGATCTTGATTCCTATAATAATTTTTTGGCCAACCACACACGAGGATGGGAATCCGATGTCATCCCTACCCTCCGAAGCACTACAAGCGGAAACAAACGCCCCATAATATTTTACCCATTAAACATAAACTTAACAAACACAAACTTAATAACCCCAAACTTAATAAAACTACTACGAGTCAAATACCTTTTTGAGTTTGGGAGGGAAAAAAGAAAAAGAAAAAAAAAATCTAGATTCTTCTCATTGTCTTTTTGGCTTTCTTTTCTCTGTTGGAGAATAGTGGTTTCAATTATTATTGCCACCTTTTTCATTGGGATTCCATTTCACCATGCTTTCATCCAAGCAAATGAATAATTTCTTCTTATTTTTAAGCTTTGAATCAAAAATTTTACAAATTAACAGGTTAATTTTTTTTAAAAAAAAAACACCCATTCAAGCAAAAATGAAACCTGAAAATGATTCCTCAAAAATTGAACTGAAATTAATCTTCCAAAACTTCACATAAAAATCTGTCAGTATGAACACCATGTTCATGTTTGGTTTTATTTGATTAAAATTACCACAAACCACATGTAGATTGTTTTTCATCCAAAAAAATCCAACACAGGCTGTCCATTTCAAGCTCTCAGTACTGGTTTTTTCTCTCTCTCCTCTTTCTCTCTTTTAAACTTTTTTCTGTGAAGAATCAGCTCCCACAAAAAACCATACCCACCAATTACAACTCAACACAATTGACCCTTCACTTTCATTTCCCTTTAAGCATCATCACCTCCTTACATAGCCATTACAAAACCAGAGAGAAGGAAAAAATCCACAGCATTTTCTTCCATAGCTTGATTTTTTCTCTCTGTTCCACTCCCTTTTCATGAAATTCAAGGTTTTTGTTCCTTTTTATCATCTGGGGTTTTGATGTTTCCAATTGGGTCTTTGGTTTTTGTGCTATTTTTTACAAATCTCTGAATTTTCTTGACATCTGTTAGCTAAAACTCTGAGCTTGATTATGGTAGTGGATGCTTTTTTTTTTTTGTTGGGTGTAATTGTTGTCTTGGATCTGAAACTTTGAGGTCTAGGGTTTTTGAAAAGTAAGGTCTTTTCAAGATTCCCCAATTTTAATGTTCCATTGAAAAGGGCACACTGATTCCTTTCTTATATGCTTTTATCTAAGAAACCTTTACTCCTCTGCATTTCATTTTCCTCCATGAAATTTTAGAGAGAGAGAGAGAGAGAGAGAGATTATTATGAGTTCAGTAATGGAATTTCTGTCACCAGCTTCTTACTTTAGAAATTCCAATTGGTTGTTTCAAGAAACAAAAGAAACCCAATGGACTCCTGAAGAAAACAAACAGTTTGAGAATGCTTTAGCTTTGTATTATGAAGATACCTCAGATCGTTGGAGGAAAGTTGCTGCCATGATTCCTGGAAAAACAATAGGGGATGTTATAAAACAATATCAAGAATTGGAGGAAGATGTTAGTGATATAGAGGCTGGCTTGATCCCAATCCGTGGCTATACCAATTCTAATTCTTTTACATTGGAAAAGCCTGATTATAGCCTTGGATTTGATGGACTTAGCCATTTTTATGGTTCAGGAGCTAAAAGGGGTTCTTCAACTAGACCTTCTGATCATGAAAGGAAGAAAGGAATTCCATGGACTGAAGAAGAACACAGGTAGTTTTCTTTTTTAGTATAGCTTTTTTAATAAATTGTTTTTGCTTGATTGAGAAATTGTGTTAATTGATAGTGTCTTATGTCCTTGTCATTTGAATGTTCTTTTGTTTTTCTGATTTGGTTGTGTTTTGTTGTTTAACATTACAGGCAATTTCTGATGGGTCTGAAAAAATATGGTAAAGGTGATTGGAGAAATATTTCGCGCAATTTCGTTACAACTAGAACACCAACACAAGTTGCTAGTCATGCTCAGAAGTACTTCATCAGACAGCTTACAGGAGGGAAAGATAAGCGAAGATCGAGCATCCACGATATCACCACGGTCAGTTTACCGGACATCAAATCTCCACCGCGAGATGGTAATGAACCTCCATCATTGAGTACTACTGCAATGGCTACACAGCTGCATCAGCTTCCGAAAATGGTTGGCAGGTCTGAACAGCAATATGATTGGAATTGCTCAAACCAAGGGACGGGCAGAGTTTTCGACTCTGAGAATATCGACATGTTTATGGCTCCATTTTGTGGCATGTCTCCACATGGACATCAGCAGCAGGAACAAAATCCGACCAGAGGAACCATTCATGGATCTCCCATTGGACATTACTATACTATTTTGGAGATGCAGTCAATGTATCAATACCAGTGAACTTTTCGGAGACGTTGTATCTTTAGATTTTAGAAATGCTTAATCTTATTCAGCAATCTTGAATTGCTCTATCATTATTGTATGATGTTGCTCATGTGAATATGTTGATGAGGAACTAGGCTAGAGCATTGTTATTAGACTCTACTGAGAGGTTTGCTAGTGTAGATCATGATTCAGTGTTGAGGTTGTGAATTATTGGAGCTGAATTACCTTGATTACTGAATATTGTGGTTCATTTCCTTGCTGTCTGTTGTTTTTTGTACAACGGTGAATGTTCAAACCAACTTACGTGTAGCTTGACTAATCTCTCGAGACAACTTCCATGCACAATCTTCTTTGTTTGTGTATGCAATTTACCTGTTGCAATTGACTGCAAAATCAGAGAACCACTAGCATATGTATTTGTGGCCTAAAATCCTTATGGATGGAGAGGGATTTGTCCAATCCAACATTGGATGCAGGAAATTTGCACATTAAACATGGTTTTCAGATGCCAAACACATATATTGCTGAGCCATTATGCATCTTTTTCAACTGATATGTAATGGGAATGATACTATTTTCAACTGATGTTGATATTCAACAAAGAAATGAGGTGTAGATAGATTTTCATTCAATTCTGAACCAGGGGAGTTTCATTTGAATCAGAGGCATGCATTTTTCCCATTCAAAATTTGTGAAATATGGTTAGTTTTCTCAATTTTACAATATGACAAGTCGAAATAGACTTTTTTTTAGAGATATTACATCAAATTAAAAGAGGGGAGAGTGATAGGAGGCTCGAACCTTCAACTTTATAAAAAATGATTATTTATATCTAACCATTTGAGTTATGTGCAGGTTGGTAGAATAGACGTTATTTTGAACGGTTTTAAAGAGAATTGAATATTTTTTAAATAACCCAATTGGAAGAAGAAAAAAAGATTGGTTAAGCAATAAGCTTGATATTGGAAAAAGTTGAGCATCCCATGCTCATCAGTCATCTCTCTCTCTCTATATATTTTATTGACCCATAACTCATAAGGAGGGAAAAAGGAATGTAATTTAAATAGTAATCTAATCTAAAAGGAATTTTCTTAATATTGATTTTAAACAGAAGACTAATCTTTCTGAGTCTCCCCTTTGTTTATTTGTCCTTTTCTTCTTTTTTATTTTCTTTTGGTTTTCCTTTTTTTTTTTAAATAATTTTTTCCCTATGGAAATTGATAGGATTGGGACAGTTGTCTTTCCTCTGAAGTATCAGCTATGGCCCATGGACTGCTTTTGAATTTTATATTTTCATGAGCTTCTTCCTATGGTTTCCCAAAGGAATCATGGTTTTATGACAACTTTTCAATTGTCAAAATCCCTTGAGAAGAAAAGGAAATTTCAAGAATATTATTTATTTATGTTGAAGAATTTTTAAAATAAAGGCACGTATACAAATGTGCAATTGATTCACCTATTGAATGGTGGGAAATTTAAAATTAATTAAATGATGGAGAACTTTGATATAATAAATTAGAAAGTTCCATTTGAATATTAGAAAAAAAAAATTATCTTTCATATTTGTTCATTAAATATTACAAAATACATATACATGTAAACATAAAGTAAGTTTGGGACCTATTATACTTTTTGATTCCTAAATTTTCAACATTGTCTATTTAATTCATAAATCTCAAAAATCAACATTTTTTTTTACATTTTCATTTTTTTAACGACTTCAATGTGAATGGGTTGGAGGGATCCCTTCGTGCATTTGATGAAGTATGTTTTGTTCTTTAAAAAGGACAAAATTTACCTCCTCTCCATAAAAAAGAGAAAAATTTGGAAAAAAAAAATTGAGTGTGGGAGGGAAAAATTTGAATGAAAAATAGGAGACTAAAATAAGTGTTACTACCTCCTCTTTAGGGCGAAGTTAAATTATGTCCTTTTAAAAATAGTTCAAATTGTAAGTTTTCTATCGATAATAAAACTTGTTGTTGCATAAAAATGGATATCTTCTACGTAGGCAACGAACTTAATTTATGGGATGAGTCGGAGGTTGTGCGCTGCTTCAACGGCGTGCTACGTAGGTACCTGCACAGGAAAGAAAAAGTGCACCGGTGTGGTGCCGGCTGTAGATACCGTATTTTGCCCGGCTTAATTTCATTTAGAAATTTTAATTTAATTTGAAAATAAATTTAATTTGGAATTGATTTTAAATGATAAATTGAATTTTGATTTTAAAATTAATGTTTAATTAAAGTTTTTCATGTTTTTTTTTTAAAAAAAAAAAGATTTTTGTATATTAAAATTTGGTGGATTTTTAATAAAAATTATTAAAGTCATTTGGTATAAATATTTTTAAAATTCAAATTTGATAAGAGAAGTTAATTTTGGAAAGAACAATTTTTGGTAGTAATTTAAGCTAATTGGTGACAGGGTAATCTGATTGATTGGTCTGATTTCGGATTGATTGACAAATCAAATGGTTTTTTTCCTTATATACTACTCAAAATTTGTTCTTAAATAGGGCTTTCTGTAAACCTAAAAATCGAAGATTTAACCTACGGCGGAGACCCTTTCAAAAACAAAGAAAAGTTTAGTTTTCTCCCCAGCCTCTTGATCCTCCGCCAAACTGCTCAAATACATATAAAGTTCTTAGATCTAACTTTTCCGACAACTTTTGATTATTTGTTTCATTGCCAAATTTGTGGGATTGACAAGTGGAGCATTATCCTTTTAAAATCAATTTCTTTAAGAGCCATTAGGTTGCAAGGTATATCTTCTGTCATAAATTTCTTTTTAATATCTCATGAATTAAGATGATTTTGATTTGTTTGATTTATTTTAGATTATTCTTATGCTCATTATTCACTTAAAAAATCGTATTTGATCTCGTATTTGAAACTGACACTCCATTGAAAGTAATTTTGTTTAAAGTTAGTTTGATTCCGTGGATTTATTGGTTGATATTCATTGGAATTATTTTTTACCTCACAATTCATTAATCTGTGGATCAAGACTTGAGTAGTATCAAATTGGTTCTTTCAATAATCACGCGATTATATTATTATTGTTTATGGAATTAGAGATAATCGTAATGATATGCCTACAAATAAAAAAATATAATTTTTTTAGATATAAAAATCTACTTGACATGTTATACTTTAAAATACAAAAACATTTTTTTTACATATATTAATTTGGAGTAAAATATTGCGTTTGTTAGAATCTCGATAAGCGCATGGAAATCATCACATTTGTGAAGACTGCGTAATGCGCTTATCGCAATTCTCATAAATGTACAAAAACCCTAAAAAATACATCAATAGAAATTTCTAAAAAAATAAACAATCTTATATATATATATTTCAAAAACGAAAGTATTTTAAATGAATTTAAATATTATTTTAAAAGCAGAATAAAGGAAAGTATTTTAAATAAAAATAAAAGCGTTTTAAAATATAAATACAATTCCTATGATAGATTTTGAGAAGTAAAAAAAAACTCAATTTCTTAAGGTGAAATTTTATAAATTTCAATATCGTTCAATTAACGGCTGTAACCCCGCTCATTTCAATCTTTATTGCTTGCTTCATTTTTCAAGTTAAGAAATGATTAAATGAGACATTTGTTTTTATAAATTAAAACTTATTTATACTTACTTAAATTAAGGACCATCATTTTAAAAATAAGATAATATAAGATAAAAAATATGGTAATCATTTTAAATGAGTGTTGTAGGGTGCTAACACACCTTCCCTACACACAAATGACTCCCGAACCCTACCTATTTTTCGTAGACCATTCTATTTTTAATTAATTTGGTGATCAATCACACTCAAATATGGTTGATGGAGACTTCCACTTTATTTTCATATAAGAGACCTAATTTTAAGGATGTTGGTCGCTCCGTGTCGCAATCACGTTGTGACACCGGCCTAACACCCTCCGATGCTAAAGTCAGAGCAAGTAGAGCTAGTGTCCTAGAGAGAATAGTAGTATAAATTAGTTACCTAATGAATGAATTTCTTCCCCTATTTATAGGAGATTAGGTTGATGACATCATCGTGCCACGTGTCACGTCGGGATTGGGCCATGTGTTGCTTCTCAATTACGTGTCGCTTGTGGGTTGCGCCACGTGTAGTTTTCCAAATGGATACTTGTATTCAATCTTAAGTATTAGGTCTATGTCGAAGACTGCGGTCAAACGAGGTGCCTTGGACTAGGTGCCCAGCACCGCGATCAGACGAGGTGCCTTGGACTAGGTGCATGGACTTTATGCCTAGGTACCACGGTCAGACGAGGTGCTTTGGACCAGGTGCTTCGGACCAGGTGCTTTGGACCAGGTGCTTTAGACCAGGTGCTTTAGACCAGGTAGAGGTGCTTTGGACCAGGTGCTTTGCTACCGCAGTCAGACGATGTACGTAGACAAATTTTGTCAAGTTGTAAAATTCCACGTGTAATCCAATTTCACCTCACAAGAAAACTCATTGAATATTTTTTAATATTAAATATATTAACATGATAAAAATAAATTTTCAATGTCGTCTATTTAGTTCATGAGTTTTAAAAAATAACACTTTTACTATTTTAATTTATTTTTTAAAAATAGTTTAAAATAGTCTTTGTCGTAAGTTTTCTATCGGTAATGAAAAGTTGTTTGAATACTTTCCTTATTATTTTTTTAATATTAATTATGCTGACATGATAATAAAATGGGGGTTTTAAAAATGACATTTCTAAGAATTGATATTATAAAAAAGAATAGCAAAAATTTTGAATTTTTTCAACAATGACATTTCTCATATTGAGATCCACAATCTCTCGGATGGAGATTCTCAAACCGAGATTGGTCTAATCTCAAACCGAGATTGGTGGAATCTCAATTTGAAAATGTAATTTTTTAACAATTTCAAAACATTTGACATTTTTAAAGGCTAAATTATACAAAATGCCCCCAACCAACATATAGAATTTGTTTCAATTTGCCTTTTAACTTTTCAAAAGTTTCAATTCTATCCTTAATGTTTTATTTTGTTTAAAAAATACCCTTTTATAAGCAATTTTCGTTAAGTTTTACAGAAATTTGTTATAGGAAAATTGAAACTTTTAAAATATTCAGGGACAGAATTGGAAGTTACTATAAAAGATTGAGGGTTTAATTAAAACTAACAAACCTTATAGATTAGGGGTATTCAGTATAATTTAACCTTTTTAAAATTACTTATAAAAAGTGTAATATTCTCTAATAAAAATATGATTTAATAAAGCCCGTTAAATTCTATCCATAGAAAATCTATATAAAAAGTTTTTCTATTTAATTATTTATTTTTCTCCCAAAATATAGACATGTTTTTAGAGTTGTATTTCAAATGGTGGAGGTGCTTTGTTGGGGCCTAGTGCCCAGCCCACCATTTTGGTTGCACATATAATTTGTTCCACCCACTATGCTCACCCTTCAAAAAAAAAAAAAAGGGTAAAGTTGTTAGAATCGGTGAACGGAAAGATGAAAAGAATACATAATTTTTATAAGATACATGGACTACTCTTATATATATGTCCTTTAAGATGGCGTTTCTCTTCTTTTACGGGTTTGAGTTGTTAAATATAGAGTTGTTGAACAGAGAATTGTTTTTAGATTCTACAAAAAAGTGAGTTTGTAAGTCAGAGTTTGTGTAAATGTGTTGAAATTATAAAAATGAGGGATTATTAAGAGGGGTTAAGAAACCTATCATCTTGGATTTTAAAATTGGGAGACAAATGCTGGTTAGGTTTGTGTAACACTCAACTCTTTATCCAAACCTGTGAACCAGACGTGTCCTAATAGTTAAGATATTTGCGGTTAAATACTTATACAATACAACGACACCTAGATCCATCTTTATATCATTGAATAATAGAAGTTTACAATTGAATATAACTCTCTATTTTCTCTTAATATTGAACAGCTAAAAAACCAAGAATTTTTTTATCGTAATCTTTTTCAGAAAAAAACTTATAAAAAAATAGCCGCCACGATGCTTCTATTTATACCAAAAAAAAAAAAAAAACTGCGTCATTGGCTAAATCACTGCCTCAGTTTTAAATAAATTTCACTGCCTACAATTTATGGGTTTATGCATATGTACCCATTCTCCACTTTCTCTTTTCAAAAATAACCAATTGTATTTTCAAAATAGTAAAAATACCCAAAACTACATTCATGTGGCATAGTTTACATTACATGCAGTGGGGACTCAAGAATGGTTTTTTTTACCTTTCTACACTTTTTATATTTATATTTTAAATGTTTGTATGTTTCAATGCTATTAATTTAAGGTTTTAAATTCATTTTTTTATTAATCTTATTCTAAACTTTTTTTCAAAACAATAAATAATTAAATTTATTATTTTCAATAAACATTTTCTGAACAAATTTAAATATGTATATCAACTACAGACATCTTATTAAGTATATGTGTAAACTAACAACATTAAAAATCTTCTACTTGTAACTCTGTTAATTGAAATGTTTATCATTGATAAATAATTATTTAAAAATTTAAAATGTATATCAACCACATAAAATAAATATAAAAAATATATAATTGATATTAATAATTTCAGATCTGAATCTAATACATTTTTAAAAAAAAATCTTATATCTACTTTATCTTTCATAGTTCTCTCTTTAAATTATATTATATATATATAAAAAAAAAACAAAAAAAATCTTCATCTTCTCTCCCAACTAAAACCAGAAAATAATAAAGGAAATTACTTAGGTACTTAAAATTAAGCAGCCAAAAATGCTTATGACTAATAAAAAACTGCCACATGGACAAAAATTGAAAAGAAAAAGAAAAGATTTATAAATTTTATCCATGTGGTTGTTTTTTATTGGTTCTAAGCAGCTTTAGATGCTTAATTTTAAGCAGCCAAGTATTGTTCAATAATAAAAGGAAAAAATAAAATAAATCTTAAAAACGGATCTTCACATTCTTTTGATATTTAAAAAAAAAAATAGAAGAGAGAACATGATATAAAGTTGGGTATATTTAAAATTTCAAAATACATTAGTTATTTTTAAAAACAGGAATTGAAAATTAGGTACCAATAATTCCTCTACAATTTATCAAATTCCCAGCCAATGGGTTTTTCATGAAAGAGTCATATTTCTGTTTGACATTGGGCCTATGCCATTTTTTGGCCCAAAAAAACCACTAAAGTAATTTGGGATTCATTAACTAACTTTAGATTTATCTTTAAATCATAAAAGGTTTGCAATAGATTTTAAAAGTATTATTTTAATGGTTATCAAAAATATTTTTAAAAATTATCTCAAACTAGTAGTTAATCAATCATATTATAATTAAATTTGTTGAATTTTAGAAAAAAATTATACGAGATTTGACGATGACGGATGCCGTGGAAATTAGTGTGGTTCTGAAGAAAAACTGTCAACTTTATTTTTTTATTCTTTTTAATATATTTTTCTTATTTATCTTATTCCGTTTGATAATTATCTCATTTCCTTTGATAATAATAATTTTCTATTTAATTTATCTTTTTTATAATATAGTGTGATAGTCTGATACCGTTTTCCTCTTTTCTTGTTTTCTCACTTTAGATTTATCATATAACATTCAAAATACTACAATCTAAACAAGAATTCCGTAAATAAAATACAACGCCCATTATGTTGAACTAACAGAAATCACCTTACCTGCTACAGCTGATGCACAGTGAACGGCTAAGGACTGTTTAGCAGTATGGCTTACCTGTTATATTTTACTTTAGTTGTTCAACAACTTTGCTTGATTTTCTCCTAGATTTCCTCTTGTAATCTTATCTTGTTTTCAATATAAATACATCATCATATCAGTTAACTTCAATTTAATTCGAAGCTTTCTGTTCTTAAGCACAATTGTCTTTATTTCCTGATAAGCAAACTTCAACTTGGTATCAGAGCTAGCGCTCATGGATCAGATTCCATGTCCACCTGGGCACTCAAGAGAAACGAAGTATGGATATTATGCTCTCCTCCCAAAAATGAATCCAGTTGTGATAAGTATGCTAAATCAGGTTAGCACTGTTAAGCTTGAAAGAACAAACTTTCTTCAATGGAAAAACATTGCTTTTCCCATTCTCAAATCCCATAAGCTTGATGGCCATCTGACAGGAGAGACACCCTGTCCTGAACATACTATCATTATACCACCTGAGAATGAAGATGACCCAAATGCAGTTGAAGGGATGACACCAAATCCTGAACATGATATGTGGCATGACACTGATCACTTCCTAGTGGGATGGCTATATAGCTGTATGTCTGTAGAGGTTGCAAATCAAATTATTACTCGTGAAACCTCCAAAGAAGTATGGGATGAACTTGTTAGCTTCTATGGAGTGCAATCAAAATCCCAAGAGGATTATAATAGAATCATGCTACAGCAAACAAGGAAAGGAAACATGAAGATGGGTGAGTATCTTGTCATGATGAAGAGATTTGCTGATAATTTGTCTCTTGCTGGACATCCCGTCTCAATCAGGGAACTCATATCATATGTCACTGCTGGGTTGGATGAAGAGTATACTCCTATTGTGGTGGTTCTTCAAGGCAAGGAAAATGCTGGCTGGAGTGAAGTACAATCTGATCTCTTCACCTTTGAGCAAAGGCAGGAAAGGCTTAGAGCTGTGAGGAGCATCTCTGTCAATCAAGCCTCTGTCAACTATAGTGCTGCTGCAAATCTCAGGCCAGCAACTTTCAACACCAACCAAACTTTCCCAAATCAAAAAAACAACCAACAAAGGTATGCTAATCAATGGAATCCTAGAGGAGGCCGTGGTAGAGGCCGTGGAGGAAGAAATCACAATAACAGGCCTACTTGTCAGGTTTGTAAGAAGATTGGTCATATTGCCTCTGTGTGTTTTTACAGATATGACAATCAGTATGCGACAAACAACTCTAATCAGGCTCCTAACACCAATAACAATGCTCAAGCTGCAATGGTTGCTACTTCTGAGGTAGTTACAGACCCAAACTGGCTTTTAGACAGTGGAGCTACCTCTCATATCACTGGAAATCTCTCCAACATGTCCTTGAACTCTGAATACACTGGTAAGCATTGTGTTGTTATTGGCAATGGTATGAGATTACCTATTTCACACACTGGCTTAGTTCTAATTCCAGGAAGTACTTCATATGTGAAACTTGTTGATACACTACATGTTCCTCAAATGCAAAAGAATCTTATTAGCATATCCAAGTTGACATCTGATAATAATGTGGTTGTTGAATTCTTTTCCAATGTTTGTTTTGTTAAGGACAAGCTAACCAATCAGGTGATCTTGGAAGAGGTGCTTAGAGAGGGTCTTTATCAGCTAAAGCCACCAGATGTTGCCTCAGTTTTTGTGAATCCAAGAAAGGATCAGTTCATTCTGCAGTCTTCTGTCTGTTGTAGGAATTTTGTATCTTGTTATTCTGATAACAAGTCTTTAGCAGATTTACTTGTCAGTAGTCCTTCGGCTTTTGTTTGTACTAAGGAGGTATGGCACAAACGTCTTGGCCATCCTTCTATTAGGATTTTAAATCAATTGATGGCAAAATGTAATGGAAATTCTACTATGAATGAAGAAATTCCTTTTTGTGAGGCATGTCAGTATGGTAAAATGCATAAACTACCCTTCTCTCTTTCAAATTCAAAGGCAAAACAAGCATTAGAATTAATTCATTCAGACCTTTGGGGTCCTTCACCTATAAGTTCAATGATGGGACATCAATACTACATATCATTTGTTGATGATTTTAGTAGATACACATGGATTTTTCCACTAAAAACAAAAGGTGAAGCAATTCTGATTTTTAGACAGTTCAAGCTGCTGGCGGAAAAACAATTAAACTGCAATATAAAATGCTTACGTTTTGATGAAGGGACTGGATTTAAACCCTTGATTAGTTTTGCAAAGGAAAATGGGATAAAAGTTCAACTATCATGTCCATACACTTCACCACAAAATGGAAGAGTAGAGAGGAAACATCGACATGGTGTGGAAACTGGTTTAACTCTCCTTGCTCAAGCCTCAATGCCATTACATCTTTGGTGGGAATCATTTCATGCAGCTGTGTTTTTGATAAATCGATTGCCTACACCAGTGCTAGCAGGGAAGTCTCCTTATGAACTTATCTACAGTAAAGAACCAGATTATCAACTTCTGAAAGTGTTTGGAAGCTCATGCTATCCCAACTTAAGACCATATCAGAAACAAAAATTGAACTTTCATACTGTAAAATGTCTTTTTATTGGATATAGTGACCAACACAAAGGGTACAAATGCATGGATACCTATGGAAGAATCTACATCAACAGACATGTCACTTTTAATGAGAGTGAGTTTCCTTGTTCAAATGGCTTTCTAAAAAATGATGTCTCTGAGTCTTCTAGGAGCAGTAATGACTTGGATTGGTGTCCTATTCCTTTCTCAACAACTCAAGACACTCTATTGCCTCTTGATTTGCATCAGGACACACTTCATATTTCTCCAGCATCCACACCTGTCATTACTAGTCCTAGTACTCCAATTGCCACTTCTGACACTTTCTCTGATGTTTCTCTTGAAGCTCCTCCCTCTGCTGTAAGTCATTCTCCAGAAGATATCTCAACTAATTCCTCTCCAATTTCATCCATTGCTGATGTTCCAACAAATACACATACCATGACCACTCGTGGAAAAGCAGGCATAAGCAAACCAAGGAAGCTCTTCTCCCTATTTGCTGCACACACAGAATCTATAGATTGGTCTCAATGTGAGCCATCTACTTACTTAGAAGCTTCACCAATTGCAGAGTGGCAATCAGCAATAAAGAATGAAATGACAGCCTTGACTGACAACAATACTTGGACACTTGTGCCCTCTGCGAATACATTCAATCTAGTTGGGTGCAAGTGGGTGTATAAGCTAAAGAGAGATGCCTATGGAAATATCAGTAGACACAAAGCACGTTTGGTGGCAAGAGGATTTACACAAACTCCAGGAATTGACTATACAGACACCTATAGCCCAGTGATCAAAAGCTCCACAATCAGAGTTGTTCTCACTTTGGCAGTCACTTATCAGTGGAATATTAATCAACTTGACATTAATAATGCGTTTCTAAATGGAAACCTGCAAGAAGAAGTTTATATGCAACAACCACCCGGTTTTGAGAATCCACAATTTCCTCACTATGTGTGTAAACTCAACAAGGCAATCTATGGACTTAAACAAGCTCCACGGGCATGGTATGAAAAGCTATCTAGCACTCTGCTTAAATGGGATTTTATTGTAAAGACTCGAATTTTCTCAAATCTTTAAATCATGAGTAAAACAGCGGAAGACTTATTTTTACAAAAATTTGGCGTGGATCCGTTTAAAATACGAACTCCCTAAACCTGTTTACATGGGCTCAAAATCGTCATTTTTCATGATAGAAATTCATGATTTCAACTTCAAATCTCATTTACAATCAAAAACGAACAAAACCACCTAAAAAGTTTGAAAACTTACTTTTTGGGATTTCCCTTAGAGAACGGGAAACTTCGAAAAGCTAGGTTGGATAGGTAGCCCTCGTCCCTACCAATCCAACGCAACCGAAAAACCCTAGGTCCGCCGAGAAACGAAAGAGAAACGAAGAAAAGAAAGAAAAACCAAAAACTCTCCAATGGAGGAAGTTGCTCACGGCAAGGAGAAGAAGAAAGATGATGAGTTTGGTCAAATCTTGGTCAATGATAGTTTAAGAAGAAGAAGAGAAGAATATCTAGATATTTAGGTTTAAAGGGAAATTACGAAAATGCCCTTTTGATGACTTTTAGCTTAAAAACGAATCCCGGACATCTCAAACTATCTCAATGGTGATTAATAATTATTAATTGGCCCGTTAATAATTATTAATACCATTAAAACGTAATTAAATAAATAAAGCCATTAAAATGACTTAAAATGAAATAAACTACTAAATTCTAATTTAATGATAAATAAATGAATTTTAATTACTTAAATTAAAATAAAATAAATAAAAGTTTTTTTTTTTATCACAAAATAACGGGACGTTACATTTATTCAGTCCAAATCTGACATGTCTATGTTTATCAGTTACACAGCAGGTTCAATTGTTATTGTTTTAGTCTATGTTGATGATTTAATCATCACAGGGAACAATTCAAGACTTATCCAACAATTTATTTCTCATCTCAAGAATGTGTTTTCTCTCAAAGATCTTGGAGCTTTACATTATTTCTTGGGAATTCAAGTCATTCGAGACACATTCGGCATCACTCTTTCTCAAACTACATATATACATGACATTCTTACTAAATTACATATGACACAAGTTAAATCCTGCAGTACACCTATGTCTACTTCAAATCTTCTCTCTGCCACTTCAACTGATGATTTCTTCTCTGATGGACATTTATATCGCAGTACCCTTGGATCTCTTCAATATTTAGTGACTACAAGACCTGACATCTCCTTTGCTGTAAATAAATTGAGTCAATATTGTCATTCTCCTCGCATCTCTCATTGGCAAGCTCTTAAACGTCTGTTGCGTTATCTTAAAGGCGAGTTCCTTGCTTGGCCTTCACATCAAGCCTACTTCATCTTTAACTCTTACTGGTTTTTCCGATGCAGATTGGGCCTCTTGTGTTGATGAAGACGGCTCAGTTGGAGGATATTGTGTATTTTTTGGCTCATGTCTTGTCTCATGGTCTTCTAAGAAACAGCAAGTTGTTGCTCGTTCAAGTACGGAGAGTGAGTATTGCGCCTTGTCTCATGCTGCGTGTGAATTTATTTGGCTTAAATCTCTTCTTCGTGAACTTCAGGTTTCTCTCTCTTCCACACCAATTATCTGGTGTGATAATCTGGGTGCATTTGCCTTAGCTGCAAATCCCGTTTTTCACGCTCGCACAAAGCATATTGAAATTGATGCACACTTCATACGAGAGCAAGTTCTTCGCAAACAATTAGAGATTCGTTACATTCCTACTGTTGAGCAGGTTGCTGACTCCTTTACCAAGCCTCTTGGACATTCTCATTTTCTGTTCCTCCGAAGCAAACTTGGCCTTCATAGCTCTTCGTCCAGTTTGAAGGGGGATGTTGAAGTAACAGAAATCACCTTACCTGCTACAGCTGATGCACAGTGAACGGCTAAGGACTGTTTAGCAGTATGGCTTACCTGTTATATTTTACTTTAGTTGTTCAACAACTTTGCTTGATTTTCTCCTAGATTTCCTCTTGTAATCTTATCTTGTTTTCAATATAAATACATCATCATATCAGTTAGCTTCAATTTAATTCGAAGCTTTCTGTTCTTAAGCACAATTGTCTTTATTTCCTGATAAGCAAACTTCAACTCATTATCATTGAAAATATAGCAAAATTAAATGGGAAATAACTAATTAATCACTACCTTATGGTAGCTTTAGAAGAAGCATCTAATTTAGACAAAAATTCCAAGTGGAAACGTTTAATTTGCTTCTCAAAATCCTTATAGGCTGCTCTGTATAATTATTCCCCAATTCGAATTCACAAATTCTTCAACACTGTTGAAATAAAGAAAAAAAAAAAGAATACTCAAACAAAAGTATAGCCTAGAGAAAATAAAACAAAAGTACCAATTTTTATAAGTAAGGGGACTTGTGGAAATAATATAAAAATATGTAATTATTTATATAGTATAATTTTGAAATAATAATTGATTAATAGACACCAAATATAAATTATTCGGACCAAAAATGTATTTTATCAAATAATTTTAAAAATGTAGGGTCTAAATAGACATTAAATGAAAACTATTTATAAGGACATCAAATGAAAACTATTTTTAATTTTTTTTACATAGTATAATTTTAAAACATTTATCAAAACAAATTATTATTATTATTATTATTATTTTAGATTATAAAGTTGACGGTAACATTCAAATTTTCTTACCACAAAATCAATTGTTTGCCTATGAAAAAGAACTCATCTCTATTTTTTTTTAATTAATGAATATTTAATTTATAAAATTATAAAACCTTATCAACAAGTAAGAGATGTAATTCCATTATTAAGAAAGAATTCCTATTTGATACGTAACCTAAAAGGTTACAATCAAATAACAAAGATAAGAAAGTTGAAAAATAGAATAAATAATCATAATAATAGTCTTTGCTCCAAATTCCACATGCATTGCACAAGGGTGTGTCAGTTTAATCTGTACTTCTTTTTATTTATATTTTTAGATAAGTTTAATACTCTCTTCTTAACATATCATTATCAATTTTTTTTAAAAGATATTATATTCAATTGGGTTAGAAAAGACTCGAAGCTTCAACTTCATGAGAAGAGAGTTATGTTCGTGTTAACCCATCATTCACTTCTTAGACATAAAGAAATTTAGTACAGTAATTTGGGTCCAATTAATCAAATTTTATTAATAGTTTACTTGCTTTTTTTTTAACATTTTTCTGAATTAGTTTTATAAATACTATATTTATAATTTCTTTTAAAAAAATTATACATATATATTTTTTAAATAGAAGGACGTTACTAATTACACCAATTGGCAACCAAAAGAGGAAATTATTTATTTAAAAAACAACAAATCCGAATGGGAATAAAAGACAAGGGAATTAGAAAGTATAAAACTACAAAACAAATGTACAAGAAGTAAGTGTACAATTCCAAAAAATACAGCTGCCTTTTATTAAATTCATGCATTCTTTTTTAGCTGATTGTGTTTCTCGATTTTTTTTTATTTTTTATTTTCCTTCTGGCGCACAATGATTGACCATAACATGAAATGGAGAACCACCACACGCACTTCATCGCAATTTGCAAAACTATTTTAAAAAAAAGAAAACTATCTCATTCCACATAAATATATTATATTATTTAAAATGAGGATCGAAAAACTCATTTAAAAATGATATTATGTGTACTATTATTGAACTAAACCCTAATTAGATATATAAACATGTTATATATTATTATATGCCTTTTATTATGTAGTGTGATTACGATTCTTTTTTTTTTTTAATTCATTTCAAATGTGTCATATAGTTGAATATTTCAGGAATGTATTGGTTTTCATGTAACGCCACGCCCCATTTTGGTGATGTTTTGAGATGGTGTTGCAAAGTTGTTCTAGACGTTTTAAAATAGAATTTGGATTTTTTTTAATTTATTAAAAATAAACAAAAGTTTGGATAGTGAGGTTTTTTATTAAAAAAATGATAGGTGGGTCATACCAATAGTTTGTCCTTCAGAATGTTCATATGTATTGGTGTAATTAATTAAAATAACCGATATTAGGAGATGGCATTAATGAGATAAGTGTTTGGGATACATTTTAAGAAAAGTATTTTTGAAAAAACATTTAATCTATAAACACTTAAAAAAACATTTTAACTCAACCTACCTATTCACCTAATAATTTGATCGGCTTTGGGAGCTTAAGTTCTATGAATGTATAATAGACTTTAAAAAAATTCTTTATATTTTTAATACAATATTCACAATAACCCTTTCACATTCAAAAGTCACAATCACACTAACAACAAATTCGGGGAGTTTTAATATCATGTTTCACATGTTTTATTTTTCTTTTGTAGGTGAAAATTTATAGTACTCCCAATGCAAGCATTCCACTTATTCATAATATTTCGTGTAAAAATGATAACAAAAAATGGATTTCATAATTCATTTTTCATTAATAATATAGATGTGGCATACAAAATAGGAGGATGATAAATGGTTGTTACGTTCAAAAGAAAGTACTAAAAAAAATCCCTAGCTTTGCAAGAAATCGATTAATTTCTTCTAGTTCATTGATTAGGGGATGAACCATTTTCTCCACCAAATAAAAACAAAATCCCAAGAAATCCGAATGGGACTCGTGTAGTTTTTGATAACTTTTGGTTTTGGCTAGCTAGGAGTTTCCCAACAAAAACACAAGTGAATTAAAGTGGATATAGATGCTTTTCTCTTGTGGTCTTCAAATCATTACATGTCAGAATCAATGAATCCACATAATTGGTCCCCCAAAATGCACTATAAGATTTCTTTTATTTAAAGAAAAGAAAAATTATGATAAAGCTCTCAATCTCAATTAAGATTGTATCACAATTAATTATTAAAATTGTATCACGTTTTTAATTAATTCAAATGAACATTCGATTCAAAAAAAAAAAAAATTGATCCAAGAATGATGCATAGAAAAGAACTATCATTTTCAGAAGTATATTAAAGATCGCACATTAAAAAAATGAAAGAACTTTAAGGTTTATAAATACTAATAGCTACTTTTTTCATCATCAATTGATTTTGAGATGAAAACACACAATTATTAAGCACATTTGGCTGCTTAATTTTAAGCACCTAAGTAATTTCTTTATTAAAAATAATAATATTGATAGTGAAAAAAAAAACATCAGGGTGAAGTTAGCAATAACAAAATAAGGCCATTAATTAGCATAGTCATTATTACAAATTTAGAAAAAAGATCGAAAGATATCAGCAGATGTTTTTTTTTTTCTTTTTCATTTTTAATGGTTTTTGGATATTTAAATGTAATATCAATATAAGGAACAGTAAAAGGAAGATAGGTTTTTATTTGTTTTGTAATAATTATCAAATCATGTGGATAATATTAGTTTTTTAATTTATTAATCCAGAAAGAATATTTGTTAAATTTGGTCGGTTGATTTAATTTACCGTCCATTGTTTACGTTATTTTATTATTTTTCTTTTTATAATTAATTGAATTTTTTTGGTCGGTTGATTTAATTTACAACATGTTAAATTTGATAGTATTTTTATGCATATGATTGGTTAGGTTTAAAATCAAAGTTTGGTTCAACTTTGACTTTTTTCATTGGTTATGTTGAAATATTTTTTTATTTAATATTATTTTGGCATCTTATGTTGACAAAAAACTTATTAATAATTCCTTAATTTGTGCATCCATATTTTCATTAAAGGAATAGTTGTTTTTGTTTCATCCTTGATTAGTTGACATTACTTTAAATGAGAAGTTTGAGTAAATTGTGGATCTTAATTGTGTAATTGAATTATGCATATGGAAGGTTTTTAAATGGACAATTTGACAACTTTTCCAATCACTCTTTTATTGTTAAATATCAGCCAATTCAATTTAGATTATTTGATTTTCTGATTTCAAGTATTGTATAAGGAAAAAATAATTGAAATTTCAAATTGATGATTTATTTAAGGAAAGTTGTTTATTACCTTGCTGTCATCCGAAGGACAGGCTGTCGCAACAGCTCAAGCTGGCAGAATGTATTTTGACAGATTTTCCATTTGTGGAGTCTTCTTTATTTTGCCTATAAGATGAAGGCTTTTCTTTTAGCTTGAGTCACCCAAGATTTTTATATTTTCTCTCACTTTTATTAGCCTATTGTGCTTATTATAATATTTATGCGAGAGTCTATTTTGTAAGGTTTATTATTTCAAATATTCTATATTGTAATTGCTTGGAGAGTGATTTGATTCTTTGGGAGGAAGTGAAGGGATGATTTACTAAATTAGCGGAATTTATTTAGTAACACAAATTAACACTTAATTTAGGATCTATTAATATCATGCAATTTGTGAAAAAACATGTAGATTCATGCTTTAAATTTCGAAAATTAAAATCAAAACTTACATTGAGTAATAAATGGAGAATCGGTTGGAGGTTTCTTTACAGCATCAAATCCTCAGCAACACCAGATCTTCTACGCTATATCCCGATCGATCAAACGAAAAACAATTGTGGGATCGAACTATAGAAGAAATTGGGAAGAAGAAAAATATTTTCTTCCCAATTTTGAATAGGGAAAATCGGCACTCAAGGGGGGGAGAGGAGGAAGAGAGAATTCCGAATTTCTAAGGAATTTAATTGTATGATTTATGTATGACTCAACCCTCCTATTTATAGAAAAATAGGAATCCTAATCACATTAGGATTAATCTATAGAGATAAATACAAAAAGAAAAAAGATTATCTCTTTCCTTTATCTTGCAATTTCGAAAATGCCATAGATAAATAGGAGATTATTTTATTTTCTTTATTTTGATTTATCTTGGGTAAATAAATCTATGTAATTATTTTAGGATATAATTCAAACAATTATCTCTCCAAAATAATCATGTATAGCCGATTTTAGCATTAATAATTAATACATAATTCTAATTTATTTAATTAATTATTTTGGGCTAATTTCAATTGGGTTCATTAATCCAATTGGGCTAGAAATTCTCTCTTAAATTAATAAGTCCAACTTAATTAATTTATTTATTAATTACCATTTAAATAAAATATTTTATTTAAACAATTAATATTTTCTCCCGACTAAATATTATCAAATTTATATTTAATTATTAATTTCCATTTAAATAATTTTCATTATTTAAATAATTAATAATAAATATTATAATTATTAATTTCCATTAAATAAACTCATTATTTAATTAATAATTTTATTGACAATATTTTATTATTAATTAATTAATTTTAATTATTAATTATTAATTTCCGTTCAAATAAAATTAATTATTTAAACAATTAATAATTGTTAATTAATTTCAAATTATTAATTATCATTTAAATATACTCAATATTCAAATAATTAATAATATCTAATTAATAATATTTCATTATTAATTTCCTGTTTAAATAAACTCATTATTTAAACAATTAATAATGTTTATATTAATTACCGTTTAAATATACTCAATATTTAAACAATTAATATTGCCTATTTAAGTAATTCACTTTACTTAAAATTTTCATTTCTTCTACTTGATTTCGCGACTACGATATTTGGGCTAGCATAGGGACCCGATGGACCTATAGATCATGGGTTTAATAATTAGTCAATTAATTGATTAACTCATAATCAGTTAATTACTTATTATCTAACTATGAATAATTCCACTATAGATTCATAGCTAAACTCCCCTCACTATAGATGAGTTATGTCCATTTAGTTTATCTTTATTTATATCTGTGATATTATCCTTCACGTGGAACCCTCATAATTACAGGCGGATAAATTTACCGTTTTGCCCCTGTAATTACCGCTTTATCCTTGTGTTCCCATTGATTCTCCAATGAACATTATCTTTAGTCGAACTAGAGATAATATACTACTGTGATCAATAGAAGTCGTGGCGCCACTTGTTCATGTCTCGAATCGAGACATCAAGGAGTTTCCTAAAGTTCCTAAAATATATAGGTATCGGACCGATCCGGTTAATTTATAGGAAAGTTATGAATTCCATCTTGTGAAAATGAGTTCCAGACTACTTATCTAGTCATGTTCCCAAAACAGAAATGTATTGAGCGTTCTTACAGATCGCTCTCAACCATGTGAATCAAAGAACATAACTCCACAAATAGGAGTCCGCATTTCCCTCAGGATTGAGATCTATCACGGTTGATAAACTTAGTTTGATATTCGATCATTTCTCGTAAACGGTACTAAGGAGAAATTTAATCGAACATCGTGGTCCTGTCTTATACAATCAACATTGTATATGATACTTCCATTTCATGTCTCCCACATGAATGATCAGGATTAGATCATTTGTCTATAAACAAAATGCGAAGCTATCAACAGTGTTACCAGGATAAGGTTCCCAAACGTTATCCATTTACTGTAGACACTTTTAAGTTACTCATCTCGACTTTAATCCTCTCGTATGACTCACATACTAAGTCGTGATTTCATAAGAGTAACTTAGGGTTTACTATTTGAATGTTTGATATTAATATATTTCCATATATTCCTAATATCGTCAATTGAATCAATCTAGATAATATAAAAAACTTATGTTTATTTATTTAATTTATTCTAAATAAATTATTATTATTAAATAATTACAAGTTCTAGGACACCATTCCTAACAGGAAGAAGTCGTCTCGCTCACACATCAAGGAATGGAGTTCCTTGATCTAAATCCGCAAGGGAGCTTATGGTATGATCAAAACAAGAACGGGAGGTTCTTGAATCAAATCGTCACAAGGGGAGCTTGTGATCGAATCCATTGTAGACGTTGTCGTTGTAAGGAGAAACATTCGTCATTGCAAGGATCTTGGTAAACTGAGCTATTTTATAGGAGTGAAGTCTCATACACTAAGGAAGGAAACATTCGCCTTTCTCAAGCCACTTTACTGATTTGTTATAGAAAACCAAGATGCTAGAGGCTAATGGTATTTCAACACCAATTATAAGTAATACTGTCTTATCAGCTCAAGGTAATGAGGATTTCTCAGACTTGACACTCTATATAGAAGTATTCTGGGTTCTCTTCAATATGCAACAATCACAAGACCAGATATTGCATATTCAATGAATAAATAATGCCAATTTATGCATTCCCCCAAGCTGACTCACTGGAATGTTGCAAAAAGACTTCTTAGATACCTCAAGAGAACTCTTCATAATGGTCTCGTGTTCACAAAATCTTCAAATTTGTCATTACAAGCATAGTCAGATGCTGATTGGGCCTCAGATCCTGATGACAGAAATCAACAACTGGCTTTTGTGTGTTTCTTGGAGGAAATCTTATCTCCTGGTCTACAAGAAAGCAACATACAATTTCTAGATCAAGTACTGAGGCAGAATATAAAAGTGTTGCTATTGCTTCTGCAAAATTGATTTGGCTTCAAACTTTGCTTCATGAATTTCGAATTCCAGTCACTACAGCTCGTGTTCTCTGGTGTGATAATCTGAGTACTGTGCATTTAAGTGCTAATCCTATATTTCATGCTAGAACTAAACATGTTGAATTAGACATCTATTTTGTCAGAGATCTAGTTCTCTAAAGAAAGCTACATGTTCAGCATTTGCCAGCCAGTGAGCAAGTAGCAGATATTCTCACAAAACCTCTATCAGTTGCCTTCCAGAAATGGTGTCCACGATTAAGAGTATATTCAGCATCTTCAACCGGTTTGAGAGGGGATGTTAAGACAGCACATTAAGTATGGATTAATACAAGTTTAAAGATAATTAATCATTACTTAATTGCCGGCTGCTGTCAAATCAGTGAAGAGAAGTTTGTTTCTTTTTAGTTAAAAACTTTTTTCTTTTTGTTATGAACAAACTATGTTAGTTAGGTTTGTTTTACATTTTCTATCATCTATAAGTCTCAGCAATATATTCATTGATGAACTAATGAAAAATCCTTTCTTCTCTAGAATGTTTCTACTTTACATTCTTCATATGAACCACTCGTGCAGGTTGTGATGATCACTTTTTATGGGTATAATTATGTCTAGAGAGATTGAAAGTATAATAAAAAATTACTTTCAACCAGTGGCGAGGCCAGAATTTTTTTTTTGAGGGGGCAAAAATCTATATAAAGAAAAGATTGTATAAAATGTTAACTCCACGTCGGTTTCGATATATTATATTACAAATTAATGTAAAGTTAGATTTTTAGATTTTGACTTGTGCCTAATATAAAGTTATATAAAATGGATAAAAAAATTTGCTAGAAATTATGTTAATTATAAAAGTATACATGTCTTTAAAATAGAGACAAATTTTAAAATAATTTCTTAATATATTAAAAAATATATATTAATCTCTCAAATCATTGAGATTAATTTTCATTTCAAATGTTTTTTTTTAATCTAATAATAAGAATCACAATCAAAATTAACTCTATTGTGTATCATAGAGATGTTTAACTAATTTTATATAATAATTAACAAGTTTGAAATATTTGATTAAAAGTACAAGTATGAAATAATATAAAATTATAACAATTATGTAGCTCATGACATAAACTATATAGTTATTAATAAAATTTGGATTTCATTGAAGAGACATTATTATTTATAATTTAGAAAAAATAAACTATTTATAAACAAAAAATTACACTCACTTCTTAGTTAATATATGAATTAAAGTATTTATAAATGTTGAACATAAAATCATCACTACATTATTACAATATAAAAAATATATAGAAGTAAAAAAAACGTATTTATTTAAAATTTTCATTTTATTAAACATAACAATAAATAATACATTGTATAACTCATATATGGATGCAACAAAATTATCAAGAAAAATCACCAAATATCCTATATATTTAAACCATAAAAACTCACATTAATGAACAATAAATTGGATAGAGATTAAGAGAGTAAATTTAATAGTGATAAACCTAAATGTGGGATAATATATAAAAAAAAGGGTGAATTTCACTAATAACCAAAAAAATAATGGATATATCAAATATACCGGATGTTTTTATTAAATATCAAAAGTACCCAAAAACCGCCACAGGCCAATTAAATTACATTGTGAAAGGACAAACATGCCCCTGATTTAATTTCTCCTTAATTTGTGTAAAATTTAAGGAAAGTTATAAAATTCCTTAAATTTTACAAAATTAATGGAAAAATCAAATCTAAATAAAAATAAAAACTATAACAAAAATAATATAAAAAATCTTCAAACTTCTACTTTGTTCTTCAACCTTCTGACTTCTTCTTCATGGAAAAATCGAACGTCTTTCTTGTTCGTCATCCTAAAAAAAACAAAGATAAAAAGTAAACAGTTTATTAATGTGCACTTAAAATTGATTCGGATACAAAAATTGATGAAACAGTTTTGAAAACATATGTAAAAAAGGCTTTCAAAATAAACATTGAATAAAAATAAACATTTCACTAAAAGTAACTTATCTATAAAATACATAGAAAGCAAGTTCACTGAGAATTGAAAATGTAATTTTTCTTATAAACAGTTTACTTTTAGTAAACATTTATTTTGAAAATTCAAATGTCCTTCCTGAGATAGCGAATGAACAAAATTGGAGATGAAAAAGAATTGGAAGGTACAAATTTTTATAAACGGTTTCTTGTTAGTAAACATTTATTGATGTACCTTGGTTCTTCGCTTTCTTCCTCGATTGAACGAAACATGAGCCACAACAACGATCACCTTCGTCTATTTTTGAGATCTCGCTATGAATTTGAATCATGACCAGGAAAACCAAACCAGTAAAGAATCATAAGTTTGGTGGCGAGAAGACGGTCAAATTTTTATAAACAATTAAAAAATGTAATTTTTTAAAAAAGCGATTTACTTTTAGTAAACATTTATTTTGGAAAATTCAAATGTCCTTCTTTGTTCGTCCTCCAACAAAATACGAGAGAAAAAAGTAGCAAAAACGAAAGAGAAAAACAATTGGAGATGAAAAAGAGATCAAAGTTTCTATAGATATGTAAATAGAGAATAAAAATAAATGTTGAACAAAAATAAACAGTTTTAAAAATTCATTCAGATCTGGAACAAAACAGCGTGAAACTTACAAGATCTACATCTTCAAGCATAAAAACTTACAAGATCTACTTCGTCGTCATCGATGATGATAATAAACTCTGTGATTTCTTCCAATTTTGGTTCATAATTCTCTCTTACTTTTCTTACTTCATCTTCTTCTTCCCTTATTTCTTCAAAATCTTCTCTTTTCTTTCTCCCCTTTTCTTCACCACCACATTTCTTTTCTTTCTTTCTTTCTCCACTACTCTCCCTTTTCGCCATCCCCATGAAAATGAAGAATCCCCACATTTTGAATTCTTCAAACTCGTCTTTGAAACATGCGGATTTGAGACCCCCCCATTATTCCCATCTGCCGATATTCTTGATGAAGAAGAAGTCAAGAACATTCTCTTACCCATATCAATGGAAGACGTCAAATCCGGAAGAGAGAAAACGATGAAATAGGGAAAGGGAAGAGTCAAGGAAAGAGGAAGCGTCTGATTTGAATTTGAAGAAGTTGATTTGATTTTCAAGATTTAAAAATTAATAGATATGTGTAATTAATGAAAAAAATCCCAAAAAAAAGGTAACAGATAAAAAAATGAAATAAATGGAAAGAGAAATAAATAGGGGCATAATGGTAAACAGTTTTGCCGGAAAATTCCTAAAAACCGCTAAACGTGGTGTTTTTTGGGTAAAAGTGAAATAGAATCCTAACCACCGGTAATATTGAAATTAGGTGAATTAATCTGGATACTAGTGATATTAATCTCTAAAAAAAATTTGTTTTTTAAAAGATTAAAATGTCTTAAATATTGTATAAATAAGGGGCAAACATCAAATTTTTGGGGGGGGGACAAAATTAAAAATTATATAAAAATATACATATAAAATTAAAATTTTGAAAATTGGGGGGGGGGAATTGCCCCCCCAACCTCCTTAGTGGCCTCGCCACTGCTTTCAACTTATGAATTAACTAATCATTTTTTTCGTTAAGGATTCAAATATCGAAAAGATCAAAGAATTTAATAAAATTACAAGATCATAAATTTTATCAATTACCAGTTGGTTTTAAAATTTACTCATGAATACTTAAAATGACGTAGTCGAACAAACTCGAATGACGTTTTAAAAAAAAAAAGTCTTACTCCAAATTGAAAATAAGAAGAGTCACCACTTGAAGAGGTATGATTCAAAATTTATAAAATTATTAATTGTTTCTTTTCTTATCCATAAATATTAAAAAAAAGTTACATTACAAAAAGAAATCCACTCTTAGACCGGCAAGCCGTTTTGGTTGCGAAAACGTGATTTTCTAATCTTCAAAGTATATTATTTATATTTTAAAAGTAGTTTTTTTAAAAAAATATTTCATTTTCATTAAAGTAAATGTCTTTATCTCATTGTTTGTATATGGTTATGAAAAATAATTTTCTTAATCTCCCACGTGTCATCATAAATCTATGCAAACAATAAATTAACAGAGCATATATTTTATTTAACTTTTTCTTGGTTAAATGTTTATTGATATCCGTTGATTTCATACTTGGAATGAATATAATAACATGGATGATATTGACATGCATTTTTGTTTGGCTTAGATATTGAATAGTTCCTTTTGAACTTTTACTTTATCTATCTATTTTAATCTTAAAAAAGAAGTTAATCTCTGAAATTTTATACACTTTTAATTTTATAACATTTAAAACCTCAATTTAATTTTAAAATTTTCATTAATTCCCCCATTAAATCTCTACGTAAAAATGATAAAATGAACAAGTAAAAATAATAATATACATGTGATACTTTTCAGTCTCTATACTTTAGTTCTTATAACGTTTTTTGTTTAAATATTTTTATTTACAATGATAAATAAACATTCATAGTAATTAGATCATAAAATAAATGTACAGTTTCACCAAATTTAGATAGATTTATCTTAGAAAGTCTACCAATTTTATTAATGTGAATTAAGTCACTCAACTCAAAACTAATTGATTTTAAGATGGAAGCGTAAGATTCTTAAGACGTACATATGCTATAAAAGAGTTTTATTATCGTCAAAATATTTGGTATGATTGAAGTCATTAACCCCGTTATTTACTGATGTTTAAGAAGTTTTCAAGTGACCATAAGGTAGAGCCCGAAATGAGAATTTCAAAACATCTTGAATCAGCAAAATCGAAGTTCAAACGAAAAATTTATGGCTAAAAGAAAATTTATAACATTGAAAGGGAGGGTCATGTTGATATAATTTAAAAGTATATGGATGTGATTTTCTATTTTTAAATTATAAAGACTTTTCATGAATTTGACCAAAACCATAAAAATGTTATTTGTAATTTACCCTTACTACATTTATAAAAGTTCAGAGACTCACTCGTTACCAATACAAGTAAGAGTTAAGAGATAAAAAAAAATGTGTTATTGATCATTTTACAACACCGACTAATTTTTTTTAAAAAAAATAAAATTATATAAATATAAGATTCTTAGGTGTGAAGTCTAAGAAAACTCAATACAAACTTTAAAAAATCAGATAGAAAGTGGATAAAAATTAAACATTAAAAATAATTAAGGTACGGAATTTTTTAAGACCACAATAAAAGAAAGATAAGGATGAAGGATAATATTTTATGAATTGATATAGATATTTTATTAAAGACATTGTAAATTGAGTTTCACATTTTTTTTAAGAAGGATGAAAATTTTTTTTTTTGAAAATATTTAAATTTTTTAGTAACTATAAAAAATATCAATTTATAAAATGTTATGTTTTAAAAACCACCATTTCTTTTAGGGAAATTCTAATAGATGTTCTTTAACTATTAATTTCAAAAATAGTAAATGTTTTAAATTATTTTTAAAATAATATTTTTTAGAATGATATTCCACCAATTTTGATTTGATATTAGACCAATCTTAGTAGGAAAAATGTTACTTTTGAAAAATTTAAAATTTTTATTATTTTTAAAAATATTAATACTTATATTGCCATTTTTGAAAAAAAAATTTTTTTTTTTTTAATTTGCAACTTGTTCTTATGTCAAATTAAGACAACTACCCATCGTCACAACTTGCACATAAATGAACAAAGTTTAATTTCGACGCGCATACAAAACATTAATGTAAGGTTTTACCGATAGATTGGGTTATCAGGGATTTCATTAACTTACCTAGCTAAATCAACTCGATCCTTGTTATATTAATCATATGGTTTCGATTAATAAAATAATTGAAGAAACCAAATAATTTTAAATGTAAATTTTAAGAAAGTTTAGAGGCAATAATGGAACGTGGTAGTTTATTTGGTCAAGATTAGTGACTCACTAATTATTAACATTTTATATTTATTAATCAATTGAGTATAGGTATTAGTGTTTCATCTCATAAAATTAAAGGTTTAAATATCTCATCTTTTTAATTGATGTAATATCTAAAGAAATCATATACTTACATAAATCTAATTAAAATTGTGATGTTTAATTACATGCTTTCAAAAACAACTTTTATAGCTAATATGCGCATATCTCAATCGGTTAAGTACATACTCCCTTCCCTTGAGTTTGAGTCTCTTCTTCTAATTTGATGTAATATCTTTAAAAAATATATATTTAAAAACAAAATCATTAGAATAATATGTTTTTTTTTAAAAAAATCTATTATTTCTCTTTTATTTTAACGGAGGATTCCTTTTAAATTAAAATTATTTTTACTTTAAAAAATTATGTATTTATGGGTAAAATACGTTTTTGGTCCCTATAGTTTCACTTTGGTTTCATTTTCGTCCCTGTAGTTTCAAAATTGACTTTTTTCGTCCCTGTACTTTCCAAAACCCACTTTTTTCGTCCTTCCGTCAAGTTTTCTGTCAATTGACCGTTAGTCATTGATGACGTGGCATTTTTAATGACGTGGCAGGTTTACTTGATTTTTTTATTAATATTTTTAGATGAGGTGGCATTTTAGTCTTCCTCTTCTTCTTCTTCTTCTTCGTCTTCCTCTTCTTCCTGTTCTTCTTCCTCTTCTTCTTCGTCTTCCTCTTCGTCTTCTTCGTCTTCCTCTTCTTCGTCTTACCAGGCTTGGAAGAACCAGGACAACACTACTATCAGAAGAGAAGGTAAGAATTACCGACATCAATGAAGGATTCTTTTTCTCTGTTTTTATCTTTGTTTTCTTGTTGGGTTTTGGAATTTGTTTTTGAAGAAGTTGAATCCAAAGACTCTCCTCCATTTTTATCCAAATTCGGTTTTGGACATTTCATTCTTAGATTTTTAGCAAACCCATTTTCCAATGATGGATCAATTTCATGAATTGAACTGAAATTGTTTGTATGATTTTTTGTAAATTGGGTTTCTGGAATTTTGTTTTCTTGTTGGGTTTCTAGAATTTTGTTTGTATGATTTTTTGTTTTTGTTTTTTTAGATTTCTTCATTGATGATTAAATTTCCTTATTTTCCCAACAAATTTCTATCTGGGTTTGTTGAAAATCTCTTAAAAATGTTAAATACGATTGCTTCGCCTACACTCGGACGGACTCACTCCGTCTGCGCCTCTTCTCTCTGTTTGCTTTTCGTCTCGTTTTCCTTTGCTTTGCTTTCGATCCATCGCTGACCATGAATTAAGAAACCAAGTTGCCATTTTCTATGCTTCGTTCCTTCTACTCTCACTTTCACTCACTCTCAATCTCACTAATGCCTCCATTCATTTCTACAACCATGAAGAACAGGAAGAAGAGGAAGACAAAGAAGAAGAGGAAGACGAAGAAGAAGAAGAAGAGGAAGACTAAAATGCCACCTCATCTAAAAATATTAATAAAAAAATCAAGTAAACCCGCCACGTCATTAAAAATGCCACGTCATCAATGACTAACGGTCAATCGATGAAAACTTGACGGAAGGGCGAAAAAAGTGGGTTTTGGAAAGTACAGGGACGAAAAAAGTCAATTTTGAAACTACAGGGACGAAAATGAAACCAAAGTGAAACTATAGGGACCAAAAACGTATTTTACCCTGTATTTATTTTTACAGTTAATTCGAAATATACTAAAATATACAGGAATTGATTTGTAAACAAAAGCAAAAGATCTAATCAGATATTTTAAAAGTTTGTGTTAGCATAACTAAAATTTCACATAAATGAGGATGGGAAAAATTATAAAATCAAAAGAAATAGAATATCAGTTTAAATTCAAAGTACATCATACAATAACAATATAAAAAGCTTTTCTTAAAATCTCGAAATTATAGGTTGAAATCATGAATGGTCACGTATTTAAGATATAATCATCGTATGAAATTTAATCGAGACACTCAGTTATATATTTTTATATCACCGTTATACTATATATTTTTCCACATAAACACCTACCATCCAGTTGTCCTCTCCTTAGCCAACTACTTATCATTCCTCTCCATTTTCTATTGTACTTGCATACATCACCCTCATCCCAAACTCCCCCTTTGATCCATTTGTATTGAGAAACAGAAACAGAAACTCACCCTAATGCATGAATCAAAAACACTTTCCATCTCCTATATAAATCTCAATCCATTTCATTCCCTTTTTCACTCACACCTAGGAATTCAAATTCCCAATTCCCATTACCCTTTCACTCTTCCAATTAAAACTCAAAAAACAATGCCTTCTTCTACAACATCCATCATTTCCAATTCCACCATTTTCCCAACCAAAAAATCATCCATTAAAACCCTAAAACTCTCTGTCTCTGATCTCCCAATGCTCTCTTGCCAATACATTCAAAAAGGCATTCTTTTACCTTCCCCTCCTTACCCTTTCTCTGACCTCATTTCCTCTCTCAAAAACTCCCTCTCTCTTACTCTCTCTCACTTCCCCGCCCTCGCTGGCCGTCTCTCGACTGACCCCGATGGCTACATTTACATCGCTTGCAACGACGCCGGTGTCGATTTCATCGAGGCTAAAGCGAAACACCTTTCGGTTCGTTCTGTTCTTGATCCTTCCGACGTTCCGAATTGCTTCAAGACTTTTTTTGCTTATGATCGGACTCTCAGTTATTTAGGTCATTTCAAGCCTTTGGCGGCGGTTCAAGTCACGGAACTCGCCGACGGCGTCTTCATTGGATGTACTGTAAATCACGCCGTTACCGACGGCACTTCGTTTTGGAACTTCTTCAACACGTTTGCTGAAATTAATCGCGATGAAGCGGTTAAGAGGAAAACAATCTCGATTTCGCCAGATTTTTGCCGCGATACGCCATTTAACTCGCCGGCGGTTCTTCAGTTCCCTCCCGGCGGTCCTAAGGAGACTTTCGCCGGGAATTTGCGGTTGCGAGAGAGAATTTTCCATTTCAAAAGAGAAGCGATTCAGAAGCTGAAACGCAGAGCAAACGCGGCCGCCGGCGAGAATTTCCAAAAGAAACTGATACGCAACGGAAATCGAAACGGAAAAGCAGAAATCTCCTCTTTTCAATCACTCTGCGCGCTGCTATGGCGATCAGTGACTCGAGCGAGAAATCTAAACGCCGCGAAAACGACGATGTTCAGAATGGCGGTGAATTGCCGCCATCGGATTCAGCCGCAGCTTCCGCCGTACTACTTTGGAAACGCGATTCAAAGCATCCCGACCGTCGCTTCCGTCGGGGATATCCTATCACAAGATCTGAGCTGGTGTGGATCTTTGCTTCATCGAAACGTTGCGGCGCACGATAACGCTACGGTGCGCCGGGGCGTAGCGGATTGGGAGAGAGAGCCGAGGCTGTTTCCGTTAGGAAATCCTGACGGAGCATCAATGACGATGGGGAGTTCGCCGAGATTTCCAATGTTCGATAACGATTTCGGGTGGGGAAGGCCGTTGGCCGTGAGAAGTGGCGGCGCAAATAAATTTGACGGGAAGATTTCTGCCTTTCCTGGTAAGGAAGGGAATGGAAGCGTTGAACTTGAGGTTGTTTTGGCGCCCGAAACAATGGCGGGTCTTGAATCCGACCCGGAGTTCATGCAGTATGTCACGGTTATGGTGTGACTGGTTACACCAGAATATTGCTTCTGATTTGGAGATTTGGCATAGGCAAGGATTGGAAATGGAAAGTTAGAAATATTTACCCATACTGGTAAAAAAAGTTAAAGAAGAATTTAGTCTTTTTTTTTAGGTAGAGAAAGGAATGATTAATAAGCCCTAAATAAATTAAGGGTAAAAAGTAAATAATATCTTTGAATTTTGGGTAGTATATAGATACATCACTATCATTTAAACATAAATATCTTATGAAATTATAATAGGTTCACTATCAACAAAGTTCAATCAACAATGAAATAATAGAAGATAATACATGAATAAAGAGGAAATAGGAATAAGAATGAAAAAGGAAAGATCTCATAATATTAAAAGAATGAAAACCTTGATTAACCTCTAGTTGGAATAAGACTTTTAGCTAGAAGTTATAAAGAATTTCGTCTAAAAAGTCTAAAAAAACTATAAGAAGAAAGGATTACGAAACTAAGTCTAAAATAACTTTATATATATATATATAACAACGCACTAGCGCCTACGATCTTATATCTAGTGCCTAGCCGTTACAAAAAACACACAACCTACACTGTCTTTATCATTGCGGCTCAATCTCAACAGGTTTAGACATTTACACGAGGCCCAATCACGTAGAACATTAATAAATATTATGCAAAAGCAAAAAATAACCTTTTGTCTTATTTCTTCAAGTATTGAGTACAATATGCCTATATATATGTATCAAACCAAATCATAACAACCTAATATCAAATCCTAACAATCCAACTAATTGATCACAATCATAACAAATAATCAAATCAGATTACAACATATATTCAATAGTCCCCCTCAAGATGAACACTCTGGACTATGCAAGTTGAGAAGAGCCATCTTGGATAAAAGGTGCAGTAAGGCATTAGTTGGAAGGGGCTTGGTAAACATATCTGCCAATTGATGTTGGGAACGAACTGGAAGAAGTTTAATAACACCATCCGTGAGCTTATCTCGAACAAAATGACAATCGATCTCAATGTGCTTGGTACGTTCATGAAATGCTGGATTCATAGCTATATGCATCGCTGCTTGATTATCACAAAAGAGCAAAGCAGGCAAAGAAGGATCAAGATGAAACACTTTAAGTAATTGTTGAATCCACACAATTTCACTTACAACAGATGCTAAGGCTCTATATTCAGCCTCAGCGGAAGATCGGGAAACAATGTTTTGTTTCTTAGCACGCCATGAGATTAAGGAGTCACCAAGAAAAACACAATAGCCTGTAACTGAACGACGGGAATCCAAACATGATCCCCAATCAGCATCAGCAAATGCTCTTAACTGCCAAGAAGAAGAAGCAGAAAAAAACAAACCTTGTCCTGGAGATGATTTAAGATACCTGAGAAGATGATAAACTGCATCTAAATGTGGCTTACGAGGCTGAGAAACATACTGACTTAATTTGTGGACAGCGAAAGTATTATCAGGACGTGAAATAGTCAAATAAAGTAATCGTCCAACAAGCGTTCGATATAGTAAAGGATCAGCAAGAAGTTCACCATCAGAAACAGACAACTTACACTTGGGATCCATAGGAAAAGAAACTGGTTTGGAGCCCAAAAAACCAGCATCATCTAGCAACTGTAAAGCATAATGTCTCCGAGATAAAAATATGCCTTTAGCAGACTTTGCTATTTCCAAACCCAAAAAATATTTCATAGGACCAAGATCTTTCAATTTGAAATGGTCACGTAATAGCTTTTTCAGTGAATCAATCAGCGAAGAATTGGGGCCCGTGATGATGATGTCATCCACATATACAAGTAAAGCAATGAAAGAATCACCAATTCCCTTAGTAAATAAAGAATAATCAGATTTGCATTGAACAAAGCCATTGGAAAGAAGAACTTGTGAAAACTTAGAGAACCACTGTCGCGAGGCTTGTTTTAAACCATAAATTGACTTATGTAACTTACAAACAAGTCGTTCCCCCTTATTCACACTGTGATTTGAAGCAACATATCCCAAAGGAAGATCCATATACACTTCTTCAAAAAGATCCCCATTCAAGAAAGCATTATTAACATCAAGTTGAACTAAAGACCACTTTTGAATGGCAGCAATAACAAGTAATAATTTAACAGTAACTAGCTTTGCTACAGGAGAAAATGTTTCAAAAAAATCTAATCCTTCTTGTTGCGTATATCCTTTAGCCACCAAACGAGCTTTATACCTTTCAACAGTGCCATCAGAATTAAATTTAATCTTGTAAACCCATTTACAACCTATAGAGTGTTTCCCTTGAGGTAAAGAAACGATAGACCAAGTATGATTATCCTCCATAGCAACTAATTCTGCTTTCATTGCCTCTCTCCAGTGAGCAAACTTAGCTGCTTGATGGTAAAAACTAGGCTCAAAGTGAGAAGACACATTCATAAGAAATGCACCATGGTTAGGGGAAAAAGAATGGTAAGAAAGAAAATCATGTAAAGGAAATGTAGAATTGGAATTGATTGAAGGAGAATTTTGGTGTAATAGATTACAGTGATAATTTTGAAGATATAAAGGTGGTTGATGCATTCTAGTAGATCTACGAACATTCGATAGTGGTAGAGAGTCAACACATGAAGAAGGGTCTGGAGAAGAAGAGTTTGAAATGGAAGAATCTCCATTCAAGGAAGAGTCACTGGAAATTGATGTGTCTGGAAAAACTTTAGGCAGAACTAAATTTGGGAAAGGATCAACTAAATCAGTAGGGGAATCAATGGAGTGAAAAGGAAAAGTGTTTTCATGAAATACAACATTTCTAGAATTGAAAAAGGTTTTGGAAGTGATATCATACATCCTATATCCCTTAACTCCTGGAGGATACCCAAGGAAAATGCAAGGTTTAGCACGAGGCTGAAATTTTGTTCTATGAGAAACAAGAGTAGAGGCAAAGCCAAGACACCCAAAAACACGAAGAAATGTATAATCCACCGGAGAATCATAAAGAAGTTCGAATGGAGCAACATTATTTAGAAGCTTGGAAGGAAGTCTATTAATAAGAAAAGTGGCTGTAAGTATACATTCACCCCAAAAAGCAATAGGAACTCGAGATTGGAAATACAAAGCACGTGCAACATTCAACAAGTGCTGATGTTTCCTTTCAACAACAGAATTCTGCTCAGGAGTTTCGACACAAGAAAATTGATGAAAAACCCCTTTTGTACTAAAAAAATCAGTAAATTGAAGTTCAGGGGCATTGTCTGATCGAAATTTCTTTATTTGTTTACCAAATTGTGTCTCAACCATCGAGAAAAACTTTGGGACAATTGATAAAGCCTCAGACTTTTGTTTCATAAGAAAAACCCAAGTAAACCGTGAACAATCATCTACTAAGGTTAAAAAATATTTGTGTCCTGCATGTGTAGGCATGTGATAAGGTCCCCATACATCACAATGAACTAAATCGAAAGGAAACTTAGAGAGGTGATTATTTGAATTAAAAGAAAGTCTCCTTTGCTTAGCTAAAGGACATACATTGCAAATATCAACAATAGAATTTCCATTATTAGCAATATGAAGTTGATCTTTTAACAAATCCAAAACCTTAGAAGAGAGATGACCCAACCGATGATGCCAAACATATGGCGTCACTTTATTAACCACCAAATTACAAATGAACTTAGTATTCACAGCATCAACAGGAAATTCATTATCAATGATGTATAAATCCTCCAGCCTTCTACCCTTGCCAATCAACTCCAAAGTCGACGCATCCTGAATAATGCAAAATTCGATGAAAACCACACAAACATAGATGAATCTCTGGTTAAAGCACTCACTGACAATAAGTTGAACTTGAACTGAGGCACATACAACACATTTCTCAAAAACAAATTAGGACCACATTTTACATCACCACAGTGAGAGACGGAAAATCTTTCATGATTCGGTAATGTGACATAAACATTCTGAACGGGTAACAAATTAGTAAAAAATTCCTTGACAAAACACACATGACTGGAAGCTCCCGAATCCACTATCCAATAATATTTGTGGTTGGAAGAATGTGTACCTGAGATCTCTGGTTGAGCAGATGCCTCAATAGTTGTGTTAACCTTAGCAGTAGCCAAGTGATTATGCAACATGCCCAAAAGCTTCTCACATTGATTAGAATTCAAGGATTGTACAAAATTTGCAGTGGAATCCGACGGTGAGATGACGACTTCAGTACTAGCCTGGTTCACAACATTCTTGTTAGAAACTAGTGAATTGGTATTAGTATTAGAAAATGTGGATTTTGGTTGTGACTTATAACCCGGTGGATAGCCATGAAGCTTGTAGCATTTTTCAATCGTGTGTCCAAGATATCCACAATGAGTACATGTAGGTTTGTCTCTTTTTTTGTTTGGAAAAATTTGATCCTGATTTCACACTTTTGCTAACAAGAAATGCCATATTGTCAGAACCATTGGCAACCAAATTGATGTTTCTCTGTTGTTCCTCTTGGGAAACAAAGGCAAAAGCCTTGTTTATTAGAGGAAAATGATCCATCATGAGTACCTGAGCCCGTAATTGGGCAAAAGATTCGTTCAACCCCATCAAAAATGACATCACATATTCTTCTTGAAAGTGAGTAGAAATGAATTGAACACCACCACATGTACACTTAGCACATGAACATGCCGGCCTGTAGTTTGCTAATTCGTCCCAAACAGTTTTTAATTTTGTGAAATAGGAACTTACCAAAGTTGTCCTTGTGCGAGATTCGCTAGTTCCGACGCAATTGGAATACACGAGGAGCATTCTTTTGTGAAAACGCTCTTTCGAGATCCTTCCATATTTCAAAAGCCGATTCACAATAAATGACGCTTCCTAAAATCTCTTTAGACACAGAATTGATGATCCAAGAGATGACTGCATTATTACCACGAATCCACGAAGCCAAAAAAGGATTTCCCAAATCAGGGCGTATAAGAGAACCATCGATGAAACCGATTTTGTTCTTGACCGAGAGAGAAATCAACATGGCACGGCTCCAAGACGGATAATTTTCACCAGTAAGTAGCTGAGATACAAGCACAAGATTACTACTATCAGAATGGTGAAGATAAAGAGGACTACCCTCCCTGATCTCTGTGGAAGTAACGCGAGTGGAAGCCTCTGTAGCCATAAAAGAAGAAATGGCACACAAGAAATAAATGGCAGACAAACTCTTACAAACTTCTGAAAGAAGCTAGAGAAATGATGCCACAAAGAAAAGAAAATTAAAAAAAAAAGCCACGTGGAAGACACTTACACTAGTAGCTCTGATACCATATTAAATATGTTAAATCACCAATTGAACCAAAAGCTTAAGCCAATGGTTCAAGGTAAATTTAATCATATATCTCAACACTCCCCCTCACATGTGGGCTTGGATATTTGCACAAGACCCAAACATGTGGAATATTTAAATGGGGAGGAAATTAGAGCAAATGACATAATGGAGGTTTGATCTCAAGACCTCCTGCTCTGATACCATATTATGCAAAAGCAAAAAATAACCTTTTGTCTTATTTCTTCAAGTACTGAGTACAATATGCCTATATATATGTATCAAACCAAATCATAACAACCTAATATCAAATCCTAACAATCCAACTAATTGATCACAATCATAACAAATAATCAAATCAGATTACAACATATATTCAATAATAAACAAGGAGGAAACTGTCATCTCAATAGTTACCTATACCATATTAAATTTTTAATAAACCTAAAAACTTAGAGTATTGAGTTAAAATAAAATTAATTATTAATATATTCTCAACTAAGGTTAAGCTCAAAATAGACAATACAATACAAATATATTGATTTTAAAACATCCAATCTAACAAAAATGAAACGCATCCATTTGTCCACATGTAAACAACTACCATCCATTTGTCCTCCTTTTAACCCTTTTTTGTATTGAGAAACAGAAAACTGAAACTCACCCTAGTGCATGAATTAAACCATTTTCCATCTTCTATATAAACCCCAATCCACTCCATTCCTTTTCCCTCACACCTAGGAATTCAAAATTCCCCCATTTCCCAATTCCCACTTTAAATAAATAAAAGATAAAATATAAATAACACACTTGTGTTCTGTGGTTTACTAGATATTATGCAAGTATATATGTATCGTTTAGAAATTTTAAATTATATAATTTAATTTCATCCCAATAGTATAAAAAAGAAAAAGAAAAACAATTTTAGGAATTTTTTTATCATCAATTATATTTTGCAATGTTCTTTTTTTTTTTTTACACAAAGGGGCATTTGGACTTTCTTTTAAAAAAAGAGCTGAACTCGCACTAATGAATATAATAATAGAAATAATTCTATTAAATCTGAAAAAAAAAATAAAGAGAAATTTCATTGGGTAGCAGAATTTTTAGCAATATTTAAAAATATAACATTTTAAAAAAGTATTTGTAAATATAGCAGATTTTTAAAAACTCTCATTCATGTGATCAGAGAAATCAGTGATAACTATCAGGTAATCAGTGATTACTATCAGGTAATCAATGATTCCTGCACAAAATAATAGGATATCAATAAATCAATGATTACTTGAGAAAATATCACTGATTATTAGTGGCAATTTTGTAATTTTTAGGCGCGAATTTAATTTTTCTGCTATTTTTGCAAATAAGTTTTTTTACTACTATTTTTATAAATATTGGACATATTTTTGCTATTTTCGAAAGAGCCCCAGAAATAAAATTAATTGAGGTACTAATTCTCTATATATTACATCATAATTTTATGCATTATATTTATACATGAGTTGAGAACTATATTTACCTAAAAAAAACATCACCATTTTCTAACCTTTTATGAAAATTGGAAGCTCAATAATCTGGTTGGGAAGGCCCATTTCTTAAGGCCCAAGCTCTCATTTACATTTTCCTAGCAACACGAGCCACTTTTATTAGAGAGAATGGCATCAGTAATTTTGCGATTTCCTATCAATTTTCACGTTGGCATTTTTCTCCCTCTCCCACTCTATTTGATACTATCATAATTTTTCATTAAATTATATAAAGTACCCCTATACTCCAGAATTAGTTTTAATTTTACCCCTAACATTTTAAAAGTTTTAGTTTTGCACTCAATCTTTTAAATTATTTCAAAAATACCCTTTGTTGGAAAAATACTCATTCAAAATATTTTTTTTTTTAGGAAATTATCTTTTTATTAAAATAATACTCTTTTAAAAATAGCCTCAATATTTTAATTTTCATTAAACATAACTGAAATTACACATAAATTATATTCATTAAAGGGAGATTTTCTCAATAAAGAGTTATTTTTTTTCAACAAAATAAAAGGTTAAGGGTAGAATTGAAACTTTTAAAACGTTAGAGGTGAAATTGAAATAAACACTATGGGTTAGGAGCATTTTGTATAATTTAGCCTATTTTTTATTGCATATTTTTTTTTTTTATCATTTTGTGTAAGTTTTATTGCTCATCATCGCTGTATATTCAATATAAATATATTATATTACGCATATACATATTATACACAATGTATATACTCAATATATTATATTGTTGGTACATTTTTTCTAGTAAACCTTTCAAGCCAAACCCCTTCATTATTATTAGTAAGATGGATTGTTGTTGCTCTCTGAAAGTCCAAGTTTCCGCTTGCTAGTTTAGAAAGATGGCAGAGGTGCATTAGCTAGTTTCTACATATTATATTTTTCATAAACGATTTTTTTTTGTTTGGGTAAAATACCATTTTGGTCCCTGAACTTTCACTCCGGTTTCGTTTTCGTCCCTGAACTTTTAAAAATGATCAATTTCGTCCCTGAACTTTCCAAATCGTTTCATTTTCGTCCTTCCGTCCGTTTTTCCGATTGAGACATTAACAGAAGCTGACGTGGCGTTTATTAAATGACGTGGTAGAATGACTTGGTAAATTTTAAATGATGTGGCATTTTTTATTCTTTTAATAATTATCATATTTCTCCTCTCTTAATCTCCCCTTAAAGCAAACCCTAACTTAATCTCTTTTCATTCTTCAACTGAAGCAGCCGCCGCCCCAACTTCCTCTCTCACCTTCATCTTCTTCCTCTCTCACCTTCAATTTTACTGATTCAATCAAACTCTCTGCTACTTCCCCCCATTTTTTTCTTCTCCTTCTATTTCTTTCCATTTGTTTTCAATTCTTCTTCTCATCTCCTCATCTTCCAGTTCTTATCTTGTTCTCCCTTTTCCATAGATCTAGGTTTTCATATATCACAGTTTTCACATGTGGGTTTTTTAGATCTAGATTTTCATATATTGGATTTCACATATTTGTGCTTCTTCTTTTCATTCCATAGACCTGAGTTGATTTTTGCAGGTTTGGGCTTTTGTAAATGGGTTCTTGCAAATCTGGGATTTTTAATTTCGTAGATAAGGAATTTCGTTTTCGTAGATATGGGTTTGTACAAATTTGGTTCAAATTTTTAATTCGTTTCATTGCTTCAATTCCATGGCCGCCATTGTTATGGGCTTCGAGTTTTCTGTAAAGGATTTAGGGAAGGAGAATGAGTTACTGTAAAGGATTCCATGGTGCTGATTCGATTCCGATTCCGACAAGGATTTATTCCTTTTTCTCATCCTCAAATTAGTTTATTCCCTTACTTATCTTCTTTCCCCTAATTCCATCTTCTTCCTTGTTGTCTGCCTCACCGTCATGTTAATTAGTGCCATCCTCACCATCATGATAATTAGCGCCATCCTCACCATCACAAACCCAGAAAATTTGGTATAAAAACAAAAGTGAAGAAATATAATAATCCATTTTCGAACTTTTACGATTTTTATTGTTGTTTTAAATATCAAAATCAACAATTAAAAAAAACACTAATTTATCATAATCCCAGATCTAGATCTAGAAATTTTAAGGGAGAAAATATGAGGATTTTTAATGGATTTTTTAAGAACTCATAGCCATTTGTAATAGAACTCTTTTTATGTATTTCAATGATACTTTTGAATTATGGGTTTGAGAGAGGGTTTTGATAAAGCTTGAGAAATCTGGAAAAATATTCATGGTGGTAAAAGAATGGATGGTGGAGAAAGTGATAGAGAAGAGGATGATGGAGGAGAGAGAAAGAGGGGAGGTGAGAGAATGGAAGAGAGAGATTAAAACGATTGACACATAAGCATTTAAAATATAATAAATTAATATTAATATTAAAATATTGATAAAACATACCACGTCAGCCTGCCACATCAGCCTCCGTTAATGTCTTGGATGGAAAAACAGATGGAAGGACGAAAATGACACGATTTGGAAAGTTCAGGGACGAATTTGAACTTTTTTGAAAGTTCAGGGACGAAAATGGTAATTTACCCTTTTGTTTTTACGCTATTTACTTAAAAATTGATAATTACATCATCGTACCTCCCCATCTCCTATCTTTTTTAAATGCTTTTTCATGTTTATTGTTGTAGTGTATATTAAATAGATTATATTACGTACAGTACATACTATTCATAATATAAACTACATGTATTACTTGATTGGTATATTTTTTTCTTAATGTATTTTTACTTACATTATATATTAACAAATATTCTTATATTTTTCACTTTTTATGTTTGTTTTGTATATCATTGTACATTATACTTTCTTATTTGTCTTTGATTTTTTCTTTTTCCATCAAAATCCAATTAAAATATTTTTTGATCCATTACATTTTAGTTTCCTAGTTATTTTTTTAAACTTTTTTTTCCTAGTTATTTATTTCAATGTTTTTCAAATCCAAATTCTCTCTCTTTCTTTCTTAAAGAGTTTTTGTATTGAATGATTCCTTATTGATTTAAGGTTCATTTTCAGATCTTTCTTATCTTTCTTTTTGACGATCCGTTATCTTTCTCCTTCCTAGATTTATGCATAGGTCAAATAGTGTTATTCTTTTTTTATAGGCTATATAGTTTTATTTAAACAAAAAAAAAATGTTACTTGCTTACTTAACCCCTTTTACTATGAGGACAAATCTTTGATGATCGATAATGGATGTTATGATCAATGGTGCAGCCAAGATTTAAGTAGAGGGGGGCACACAGTTAAGTTGCAACTTAAAATTCCCAAGTTGATAGAAATTGAATTGAAACTAAGCAAAACCTATTGAAATTCAATAACTTAAGCTATTTAAATGTCAAAACTGATTTACAAGTCAATTTCAATTTTTAACACATAAGCAGTTCATTTTCGATATGTAATTTTTTTCCTTCTATTTTAGTCAGATTAGTGTCGATTTCAACCAAAACGACACAAACTGAACTAAAAAGACCCATAACATATAATTATATAATTTTAGATTATAATATTAATAAGGGTAAAATGCAAATGAGACCCCAGTGGGTTTTTTTAAATGCATGAACATCCCCGGTGATTTGAAAATGGCAAATCACATGGTTCCAAAAATTTTCAACCAGACCCTTCTTCTTCAATGACATTAATTTTTTTTTAATCGTAACTTCTTCGTTTGAACTCTGATTTGGATGATTCCAGATGTTTTGAAATCTTCATTTCGGTCTCTACACTACCGTCACTTCAAAATTTTTAAATCATCAATAACCAAAAGAGTTAACGATGTCGATCACATCTAATATTTTGATATTGATAAACTCTTTTATTTATTAATAATTTCAAAATTTTGAAGTGACTATTATGTAGAGCCTGAAATGAGATTCCAAAACATCTTGAATCATCCAAATTAGAGTTCAAACAAAAAAGTTATGGCTAAAAGAAAATTATTAACATTGAAGGGGGGGTCTGGTTGAAATTTTTTGGAACCACAGGGGTGTGATTTGCTATTTTCAAACCACAAAAATGTTCGTGCATTTAGAAAAAACCATAGGGGTCTCATTTACATTTTACCCTATTAATAACTATGAAAATAAAATCTATACATTCAATAGGGGTATCTAATTTCTTCAAAATTAAGTCAAGCAAATATCAATAAATATTACTCTATTTTTTTTTAAAAAAAATTTTACATTCAAATCATTCTATTTATATTAATAATTATATAGATAGATGAATAATAAATAATACAAAAAATTATGGGAAGTAATATTTATAATATAAAAAGAATATAAATAAATGAATTATATTAGGATTTTAAAATCTTATAATTGGAGCTATTAAATATATTGAACTATTTTATATATATGAAATTAAAATATAAAAAAATGGTTTTTTTTTAAAATATCTTACATATAAAATAAATAGATATAAATATAATATATATAAAAAAAATAATGGATTTAACTTTAAAAAAATGAAAAAAAATATATATATAACAAATGTGTTAGGTGAGATTCAAATTTAGGCTTTGAGTATTTTAAGAAGCACTAAGCAAACAAACTACTTTGTAAATTTTTGTAAATCTTTACTCGTTTCTATATCTATTTATAAACTGAGTGTTCAGAATTAATTTTAATTTAAACATCATATATATTTATAATTAATCTAAAAATAGAGAAGAGGCACGTGCTCCCCGACCCCTATGTAGATCCGCCCGGAGCTATGATCTTTGAGTTGGCACAAGGATTTCAATAGCATATAGAAATTCTTGTTTTTAGTTTTGTTCATCACTCTTTATAAATGGGCCTATGGTTAGATGATGGATGGATGACAACTCTAAAAAAATTGAGATAAAAATATTATTAAAAAAATTAATTATATATATTAAAATTTGGAGAATACATCAATTTTCAGTCAATAATATTTAGATCAATTAGTGATTTAAGAACTAATTTTATGTAAAGACCTGACTATTTAAAATATGTAATCGAAGAATATTATCCTTTATCATTTCAAAATAAAATCCAAAATCCTTCAACATTCAAAGATGAGAAGCGCTTCCCTTTTTTATAAAGTTTAAAACCCAAAAGAAAATAGATTCGTAAATCCAGAAATCCATAGAAACCAATAAACATAAGTAATATTGCTTAAGAGAGCTAAACAACCCAAAATCAACAAGTAAATGACATCATAAGTCCATGGACTAAAACCGACTCAAGTCTATCCATCATCATCAATCCTGGAATCACGCCGCACCAGCTCCATAGCCACGACCGTGACCTCGTTCCGTACCTGAAAGTGTAATATTATGAGTGGAAGACCCAATGAAGATAAATTGAAAATAAAGTAACTTTAGATCTCAAATCCGATCCAGATTTGTGTCCAACGAATCCTACTAACTCTTGACTACCCAAACATACTTCCAACTGCACAATCATGCAAAATCTCCCAAGAACAAAGAATTATACAAGTAGTCAAGTCTCCCAAGCTCGTAATAACCATAACACGTAATCATACATTAAATCTTTCACGAACGTTGTACATGTTAAGCTCACACAGTCTCAACAATGAATAATAACAAAGAACATGTGAATAATGACAGATAATACTATCACACGCAGTCTATGCATTATCTCATTATCTCACTCAATATTCTGCAAAGCTCACTCAGCCTTTACATTTTAAATAAGAATCTTCCTAGTGAATAACGTCAGATGATGCAAGTACACGCAGCCAATACATGATCTCGTTATCTCACCAATGACATGCCAAAGCTCACGCAGTCTAAGCAGTCTACAATATATATGTATCATAGCAATCATGAATAATACCAAATAATGCAAGTTCACACAACTAAACATTATTTCATTATTCATCTCCTCCGTTCATGCAAGCTCACGCAATCTATGCATTCCTCATGATACATATATAGTCGAACAACAAATAATACCAAACAATGCAAGCTCACGCGGTCTATGCATTATCACATTATTCCTCCATGCAGACATGTGTGATAATAAAAAATTAGAAACTTGGATACAGAAATATAAACAGAGAACCAATTTTAAGAATAACTCAACAGGGCCATATTAATCAAGAACATTATAACATATTGGCTCATAAGCCCATACTTTCATCGATAACATAATCCTACAAAATTGAATAACTTATACAAATGACCTCAAATGCTGGAAGGTCCCAGTCTCAGAATATAAGTCCAAAGTAATAAAAAAAAGTCTCAATATTGTAAATAAAATATCCAAAAACACAAGATAACCACATTTCAAGCATAAACATACTTGAACCCAATAAATCCATACTTTAACTTCCAAGAATATGTAATATCCATAAATTCCCAAATATCGATTCTATACTCCCAAGTCCTAATCATTCATATAAAGCATGCTTAATTAACTTAACTCCAAATTTAACTTAATTCCTGAGCCAAACAAACCGTTCAAGAACTTAGTTTCTAAATTTACCGTAAATTCTATTTATCCTCACCTTTTTACAATAAGCTTGAATTCAAAACCCAAAGCGAGTGACGAGCGAGAAATTAAGTATCGACTACAATTAAATATGCCATAATTACATTAATTTAACCAAACAAGCATCAAACGACGCGTAAAAAAAAAAGAACGAAAAATAGCCCTGTAAATCTTTTATGAAGCTCTCGGCCGAAACTACCAAAACAGGGGGCTGTCTCGACTTTGTGGTGAATTTTGGGACGATCCGGGTTCATTTCAGGTAGTTTTATATAGGTAATTATCAATGGGTAAACCAAATTAGGGCATTTGGACATGATTTCACTACCCAACCTTAAAGGAAAAATTCGAAAATGCAAGGGAAAAACCACCAAGAACCAAGATAGCCACGGTTTTTGGAGGGGTATATGGGTTAGTGGTTTTGTGATTTTTTATGAAATCTAGGTCAAGGGATATTCAAGAAATAAGCTTAGACCTCTCTTTGATTTGAAATCTTTAAGTTCCATGGAATGAAATTGAAGATTTCAACTCAATCTCACAATAATAGGTAAAAAGAATAAAAACCCATAAGGAAAATCAAGGATTCTTACCCTTAAGCCTCTTGAAGGTTGGAGGAATGCTTCAAGAGTAGGGTCAGAAGATAGATCGAGACCCGATCAATTCAACGCACCCAAAATCACGTGAAATGGAGAAGGGACGGGAAAAACTCGTCCCTTGGAGCTAGGTGTGGGCGGCGGCAATGGGGAATTGGGAGAGAGGTTTATGTTTCTATTTTTCTTTTGCTTCAAATGAAGAGGAGGAGATGACTTCTAATTTTTAGATGAGGAAAAAAATAATTGCTAAAGAGTCCCCCAAGTCTTTTCTATCTCTTAAAATAAACCTCATGCTCTTAAAACACAAACTATCTTCTAAAATTAACCAACACAATTAATCTAAGCTAGAAGGTGATTAATTATTATTAATTGGCCTCTTAATAATATTTAATGCACATAGTTCACAATAATTCTTTGAAATCTAAATTTACTAAATAAAGATTAAAACTTCTAAATTCTAAATTAGCGGAATTAAACTAATTAAATACTTCAATTAAATAAATAAAGGAATAATAAATAAATAAATAAAATTAATTCTACCTTAAAAATAACGAGACGTTACATTTTATTTTATCAAAATTAATTAAAATTAATGGATTTCGAAAAGAATACTATATTTACATTTATTTTTTCTAAAAAAAATATAATATATAGATTTACTTTAAAAAAAAACTATATTTATATTTAGGACAAATATTTTTGAAAATGGAGTTACCCACAATTTTTTTTTAGTAAATCATGAGAAGAAAAAAAGTACACAAAATGGGAAGGAATAAGGGATTAACGCTAAAAGCTAATATATTTTTTGTCAAAAGCAAAAATTTGATAAGAAAGGCTGTCTGACCTTTAGCCTCACATATTTTCCCTCCATTGTTCAACAATAATCCCTCTCTTTTCCCCATCCTTTTCCCTTTGACCTTAAACCTTGCACCTTTTCTCTCCCTTAATTGTTCAACAACTCTCTTTCTCTTTTCTCTTTTGACCTTTACCACTTTTCTTTCGGTATATTTGTAAATCTAACCATTTTTTAAGAATTATTATTTATATAATAAATTTTGATTCGGTGAATCAGTAATTAACATAGATTATATATTTTTATACTAAATTAATCGTTGATATACATTTTTTTTATGGTTAATCACTTATCAACACAGAAAAAAATACTATATTTACAAATAGTTTTAAGTGATTATATATTTAAAAATGTTGCAACACAATCTTCTACCCAATAAAATTTTTCTTTTCTTTTTAGAGATTTCTTTAAAATGACATTTTAAGAATGAATATTTTTAAAAATAGAAAAAAGAAATTGACATGAGATTGGTAAATTTTGGTATGAGAAATAATATTTTTGAAATATTTCAAAATATTCACTATTTTTAAAATTACTCGTAAAATAATTGTCATGAAATTTCTCTATATTCTCTCTCTCAATTTTTCAACAACTACCTCCCCATATCCTCTCTCTCCTTTTGACCGTACCCCATATGTCTTTTTTCAAATATTATTTTAGTATATTTGAGGACGTTGGAAAACGTGATATCATAGAAGAAAACCAAAAGTGGTTACAATGATTAAGTTAAGATGAACCAAAATCATCTTTGAAGGATAGTGAAAGGATTTATTATTTGTTGTGATCAGGGCGAGCCAAAAATATTAAGGTTGTAAAAATCACATAAAACTTTTTTAAAAAAAATTAGGGGATAAAATAGACCTAATATACTAAAATATCTTATTTTACATAAAAAAAAAATCATACAAAATTTAATAAAAAACCATTTTGAAAAACTAAGAAAAAACTTGTCCTAACTTGTAATGCTAACCGGTGAGTTTATCCTACATTATATTTACGAAATTTCTCAAAACACAAAATATTTAAAAACACATTTCTCCTACATATTATAATATTATATTGTGTATAATGTCATCATGTCACATCACCAATCTTTTTAATTAAATCAGGGCTTAAAAGATGGACAAAACTTATTTACGCCCTCTATAGAATAGATAGATACCTACATTCATACTCATAAAACTTTAAATTACTAAATAAAGAAGACATTAAAGAAAAATAATCTCAAGTAAGAATGTGCTTAAATTATAGTCATAGAATATAGGGGTGCCTACTCCATTAGGAATTGGTAAGTTTTTTCTTCTAAAGATAATATTTTGAAACAAACAAGACAAGTTTAAGGACATGATTGAAACTTTAAAACTTAATAGAAAATAGTCTTATAACTAGGGTTGAGCGAAAAACCTGTTGAACCGGGAAATCGGACCCCTTGCATGGAGTTCTACCAGAAATTTTTTACCCAAAATCATGGCATGGAGATAATTTCTACCATAATTTTTCATCAAATCTACCTCAAACCTTGGCTTGAACATCAATTTTTTTCTTCAAATTCACCCCAAACCTTGACTTGGTCTCAGATTTGCAGCTTTCTGTGTTGGTACAATTGATTTTTTTTTTCCTTTTTGAATTTTTGAGTTTTTATGAGAGCTTGTGTTGGACAGCCCAAAACCGAAAACAAAAACAGCAGAAAACCAAAACCGACTGGCTGTAAAAATATCATGATCGAACGGTTCGTAAAAGCTATAAATCGAAGTACTAGGTTCGGTTGGTGATTTTTTCAAAACCGAACCAACCGAATCGTGCACATCCCTAACTTATAATCTATGATTGAAAAAATATATTTAACCCTTTTATATTTATTTTTTGTATATCTACCGTTAAACATCCCGATCCCACTTTAATAAATAAAATAAATAAATAAAATCATTAAATTTATTTTTTGGTTAGTGACAGCCTAAAATGAACCTAGCATAGCTACTTAGAAACCAACATTTTATTTTTCAAACATTACAATATCAAGTTTAATGACAATGGCCAAATAGTCTTCCTTTCTCTCTCTTTAAAACCAGTTTTTTTTTTCCTTTCTCCACCATTAAAGAAAATCTTAAGAAATGATGAACTCAAGTAAGAAAGTGAGTTTCAATTCTTCAGAGGTCAGCAAACCAAATCCATCATCAAGAAACAAGAAAAGGGTCATCACCCTTTTCTGGATTTTCCGGCTACCAAAAGCAGCAGGATTCTCGCCGGAAAAGTTTCTCCGGCGACTCGGAGCTAAGATGGTCAAAGTTTTACGCTACGTTTCATTGAGAAAGAGATCTTCTTCTTCTCAAAAGGCAGTTTCAGGTTCAGACTTTAACAGATCTCATTCAGTTTCAGGTTCCATGGAATCTCATAGAGCTGAAGCTGTTGGAGATTGTATTGAGTTTTTCAACTCTTGTTCTTCTTCTTCTAATTCTATTTCTTCGATTCCAAAATCAGATTCGGTTTCTGGGAAACGTTGATAATTTTTTTTTTTAAAATCTGCAATTATGAAGGGTTATAATTTATATCTATTTGTTTGTATTTATGTTTATTATTATGATTTTCGTTTCTGTTTTTAGCTTTTTTGTATGTATTTTTATGGGAAAAATTTGTGAAATTTGGTGTTTCCTTTGGGGGAAAAAAAAATTCTCGTACTAATGTGTCAATCAAAAGTCTTGTTTATGATTAGGTTAAATTATATGTTTAATAAAAGTTTGATAATGATTCGGGATTTTTTTTTCTTCAAAATTAAATTTATTAGCTTATAATCAGTATTTTAAATTATATTGAAATCCAAGCAAAAAATTCAAAAAAAAAAAAAAACGTAGGTTTCAGAAACTGGTTTTGATTTTTTAAATTTAACTCAGATTTAGAAAGAGTAGAAGGTTTATTTTTAAGGGGTATTTGCAAATTTACTCTTTTTTTTAGTAATATTTGTAAAAATAAAAACTCAAAAAAATAATTGTAAATATAGTAAATTTTGACATAGTGAATTGGTGATAAATATTGAATTACATACTTTTACTTTAAGTTTATCACTGATATACACGTTAATCACTGATTAACATAATAAAAATTGCTATATTTATAAATGCTTTTTTGAGTTTATATTTTTACAAATATTGTATCAAAATCTGCTACCCAGCAAAATTTTCCTATTTTTTTTTAAATAAAAACAAAGCCTTAAATAAATCTTACTGGGTAGTCTTTGTCATTTATAAATTATATTTCATATATCCTTTGTTTATCCTACATAAATTTAGTTTGTACCTATTAAACTTATTATTAAGATTAATTTTCTATCGAGTTCAACTCTATTCCCTATAAGAAATGGAAGTATTAGTAAGATTCAACTAGATTTTAATGAATAAAATAAAATTTTAGAAATATTGAAATACAAATTGACACAAATGGTTACAAAGTACATCAACCGAACAAATAATTTAACCTTAGATTATAAATTTAATTAAATTTATATATTGGAACCAAAGTTCCATTGATATAAAATAATTATATGGAAATTGGATCCTCACAATTTCTTTATAAAAACAATTTAGGGAATTATTCAAATTGGAAAAAAATAATTATAGGTCAAATATGAGTTATTTTATAGATGAAGTTTTTTTTTAATATAATATATGGGAGAATTAAAACTACAAGTGTTTTTTCATTAGGTCAAACCCTGTTAAAATTTATAGATGAAAAGGTTCGGGATGGATTTAAGACTCTTTGTGCAAGCCGTATGTAATGAGAGTTGCACGTACGGTAACGAGGGGGTTCAAGTTTATAAGCATAGTGTGGTGGTTTGGTTTTTTACCCACCCTATTTGTTCTATGATCTATAAGTCTATTGGTACTACCCATTTTGATCAATTAGCCAAGATTTTGACCGAATATGAAATCACTGGGTTTTTTTTTTTTAAGAGAAAGACTCCATAGTCGTCTATTTAAGGATATATTTTTTAGTATACTTTCAAAAGTATATTGCAAGGAAATTAGCATTAGTATTATCCATATGATACTTTTTTTTTTTGAATTAATATCTTAAAATCATATCTTTTTTTGTTTATTCAAAAAGACTAAGTATGGTTATAAGTATGATTAATTAAAATGATACTTTTGTTCTTATGTGTATTGATTTTTTAATCAAAATATCGTTCTTTAGTATCTTATTCTCATACATAGCCTTTTCGAGTTAGTCTTTTGTTTGATTTAATTAATACAAAGTCACAATATTATATCGCTCAAATAATAATATCCAAGTAATTTAAGATTTCTATACAATAAACAAATACGAAATTTCACATGTGCTACAAATTAATTAATCAAACGAAAATTTAGGTATTACACGTTTTATAGTTTAAAAAAAAAAAACTTATGTGTTGCATAGCATAGCAATAATTAAGGTAATTTAATTATGTGGAAATTAACCTGGCCATTTACAGATATAAAATAAATAAAGTAAAATAAATAATTAAGTAAATATATATTTCATTTTTCGATTTATCCAGAGGCATAAATTGTATATAGAGAAGGAAAATACTTGTCTCCGATCGTTAGGAGGAGCATCCCTATATGTCTCATTCTTATTAAGTAAAACATATAAGTGGTTCTATATATTTATTAAAAAATCACATATTTATTTTCCATTAATATGTTTTAACCAATAAAAATGAAATATGTAGGGGAGAAGCTCATGTTGACCAATCATGAGGTAAATAACTTCCTAAGGCGAAAGTCAAAATGATAATATAATTAAGTTCGGTTGAGAATGATTTGGGGAAAAAACGGCTGAGAAAGAATTATTGGGAGTGAAAAAATATTATTTTTAGATAAATTGATTTTCACTAAGATCCACCACGAATGTTATTTATAGATTCATTGAATTTGGTAAATTGGAATAATAAAATAAAACGTACAGATATAAAAATACAAATCTAATGCTTTCTATGATTAAAATTCAATCATAAATAAACCATTATGACGCCAACATGAGCATAGCTCAATTGATTTGGCATATACTCCCTTTCCCTTGAGGTCGAAGGTTCGAGTCTCCCCTCCCAAACTTTGATGTAATCTCAAAAAAAAAAAAAAAAAAAAAACCATTATGACAAACATATGATACATAAATTCAGGTTTCTAAAATCCATATTTTTAACATATTGGATACAAATTTTAGGCTTCACAAAACCTAAACTACACAAACCAAACTTTATAACCTTCTTCTATCAAAACATCTCTACGTGTCTGCATCTAATCGTACCCCTTTCAGGGTTCATATAGAATAGCTTTTTCAAAAACACTTTTAAACACTTCTAAAATTTAACACAAATGAGCTATTACATCAAACAAAACAGCTATTTAAATTGACATATTCTCATTCTAGATTAAGATGTTTTCTTAAGTATTGCCATTCAATTATTCAAGTTGTGTGTAGAAAAATTGAAAAATTAAGAGAGGGAAAGAGAGAGGTAGACGAAACAATAATTGTATATTATTAATAGCTTTGATTGACCATTCTAACCAGTAACAATTCATTGGCCCAGACAGCAATAAATGACCTTAGCAATAATTATAAGAGGGTAAAGTATCTATCCCGAATTTTGAGAATCGTGTCTATTTGATTCTTGAGTTTTTATTTTGTGTCTACTTGATCTTCGAGTTATTGAAAATAAATTTAAATGGTCTCTGACTCAACAGAACCATTAACCCCGAAGCTAAAGTGGCATATATTTTCAATTTTTTTTTTTTTTTTTTTGAGATTACATCAAAGTGGGGGAAGGGGGACTTGAACCTTCAACCTCAAGGAGAAAGGAGTATATGTCAAACCAATTGAGCTATGCTCATGTTGGCATATATATATATATATATATATATTTTTTTTTTCAAAAGGAAATTTATACATTTGTTTTCATAGCTTCACTGACCTTGACCTGAAGCATTCTTGCAGGCCTACAGTAACCACACATCACTGATAGTTCCCCCTCAGCAATTACAAGCAATGAATTTGAAGGGTCGATCGAGCCTTTCAAGTCTCGATCGGCTATAATGGATCTCATCATGAATTTGCAAATTACATTACATTATATTTTAATGATTTCAATTCATATTCATACATGTTTTTTTTCTTCTTCTAAGGAGGTGGGAAGGGTTTAGAAAAGTATGGGTAGTAACCTATTTAGTTCTCGTTTGAGATAGTTTTTTAAAGTGCTTAAAAATATTTTTTTTAATAATAAACAAAAATACTTTTTTTATTCAAAAATACTTTTTTTCCCAAATGGACACCGTAAAAATTCTTGAAGAGTCTTTTTGTCAATTGCTCAAATAGAACGGTGGGATTTAAAGCTATAAGAGGGTAATTGGTGCATTAGAATAAAAATGAGAATGTGATGTATAGAAACGTGATTTATAGGAGTGTGAAACCTTGGAATAAGAAGCTTGTATTTACAAGGGCAGATCAAAAAATGCATCATTTTCAATTGAGGCAATATGTTTTGAAAAATAAAATTTTTGTATCTAACAATTGATTTTTCAAATACGATTTCTCTAATTTTTACTATTTTGCCCCTATGTATTTGGTAGGTAAGAATGAGAATGTAAAAAGTGATTTTTTTATTTAATTAACTTATATTTAAAAAAAAATAGATACCGATGTAAAAATAAATAATTTTATAATAATATATTACTTAAAATATCACTTCATAAAAATTTAAAAAGAAAATTCAAAAATTAATTAAAATTAAAGGAAACTAAGTTTAATAATTAATATTTATTTACGATGAGTTTAAGATGTGAATTACAAATTGTAACTATAGGTTTAAGAAATCTAAGAATGTGATTCCCAAACATCTCCTAAAAACTGTGATTTTTTTTTTTTTTGAACTGTCACTAGTAGATTATTTCCATATTAAATTTTTTTTTTTTTAAAACTCGGTTCCATATTTGAAATTAGTGAACAGATATTTATCTTATTGTTCAAGATTATAATAATTAGGAATATTGAATCTGCATTAAAGATGATATGTATATCACGTTCCAAAATAAACTTTTGCATCAAATTATTGTTAAAAAAAATGTTTGACATCCTTTATTTATTTAACTGAAAAGCACCTCTAAGAAGACAAAAACTTCAGAGAAATAAAACTTTCATTTTCAGTTTCTAAAGGATGTCCCCTATATGCACATGATACCTTATGCTGCATGTGAAACAGTTAGTTTTATTTATTCAGCATATATTCATTTTATATCGAACTTCATTTAATTAAAAAGAGAAACAAAATGCTGCCAAAAACGTACATCGACTGCTTATTTGAAAGGAGATTTTCTGATCTCTTGCTTTAAAAACAGAGAGATTTTCTTTCAATAAAAAGAAGAAATAATAATAGTTTTTAAAGTTTTCAACCATCGCGAAATTTTTGAAAAGATTTTTTTTTCTTGAGATATTACGTCAAATTTGGGGAGGGGACTCGAACCTTCGACTTCATAGAAGGAAGTAAGTACAACCACTTGAGCTATGCTTATGTTGGTAAAATAATTTTTTTTTTAACTCTTTAAATTATTGGTGATAGTAATCAAGATAGCATCAATACATTTTATTGAGATTTGATAATGAAGATGTTATTTAATTTTTTTTTCATTTTTTGGGTATATTATTTATAATGATTTGTCATATGATTCTTCACTTTCTATTGTCAATTATAGTTTCCCCTAATCCTCATTAAACAGAGCATTTTTTTCTCATTGTCTTTTTTTAATTTCTCTTTTAATGGTGATGTAAGGATAGTTACTCCATAGAGTACCTAAATTTTTATATCACCATCATTCTTAATCAAATTAGGACTAAAGATATTATTCTAAATAAAACAAGTTTTAGGATGGGATTAAAACTTATAAATTCTAACAACTAAGTAGAAAACAAATTTATAACTCAGAAAAAATATATTATGACCATTTATATATATATATATATATATATATATAAAAGTATATCTATTATATAAATAATTTTGAGGTCGACATAACCCTCGATAAACCCCAAAAGTCGTCGCCATTCTGACAACATGTCGGAAAAAAGAGTCACGGAGCTACTGCCTGATTTGACTAGGGAATCTGATTCCTTCTTCTTTTTAACCGTGGTCAAGGCTGAAAAATGGTAGATTTGAGTCCCAAGGTGGTCAATAATGCATTTCCCATTAATTTATAATGTTTTTCAACTATAAATACCCATCTTCTTCATTTTTTTTATCACAACCTAGATTTCAAAAAATCTAATATCTTATATGAATTTTTTTCTTCCCTCAAAATCAAACATCAAAGGCTTCTCACTTTTTTTAAATAAACTTTGTTTTTACTTTTTAGTTGCTGTTTTTGTAAAAATATTGATGATTTTTTTACAAAAACTTACTGTCTTTTTAAATTCGCTTTTTTTTTTAATTAGCATTTTTTTGTTTAACATTGCTATTATTTTTTTAAATAAACTTGATGTGTTTTATTAACGTTATTGTTTTTTTTGTTAAAAACTTGTGTTAACATTACTGTTTTTTTTACTGTTTTAATGGTTTTTAACATTTTACTGTTTTTTTTAATAAACTTACTTTTTCTGTTTTTGTTGAAAACATTACTGTTCTTTTACCGTTTTACTGTTTTTTTTACTATTTCTGTTTTTTACCGTTTTACTGTTTTTTAATAAACTTGTTGTTTTTTTACTGTTTTTGTTGAAAATATCTGTTGGTTTTTTCAGTAATGTTGATGTTTTGTGTTGTGATGTTTATTTTATTATATCGTAGAAAATATTTGGATATGGAAGGAGGCGAATGAGGAGATGCTGCATGGGCACATTGCATGCCAATTCTTGGAAACAAGTTTAGTACAAAGTGTAAATATTGTAGTCACACTACTAAAAGTTGAGGGATCACTAGATTCAAATATCATTTAACTGGTACGGATCAATTTTTTTTTTTATAATAAACTTTGTTTTTACTTTTTATTTGTTATGGTGAATGGGTGAGACATGGGTAAGTTTATTAAGCATGGTTTAACTGAAGCTAGTCGCTTATTGCTGTTTTTCTTTGTTAGTTGTATTGAATTCAAAAAAAAGAAAAGAAATCGATACTCTTGAGTCCTAAAACCTAACAAGTAATCCAATTCAAGACGAAAATGAAAAGCTCGAGAAATGAAATGAAATGAAAAGAAGAATGTCGATCATGGGGAAAGGTAAGAGATGTACATTGGAAGAAGATGAATCATTTTTCTTGAGCTTACGATTTAATTTCATTTTGGAATGAAAATCAAAAGGAGAAGAGTTTCGAGCATATGGAGATGGAGAAATTATCTTTGAGATTAAAAATTTAATTGATATATATTACATAAATTATTTGAGATTAAAAAACTTATAAACCTAAACATGTGTTTCTTTTTTCTTTTCATAAAATTAAAACGAGCCAGTAGGCATAGTCTAACAAGTTTTTTTTTTTTGAGTTTTAACGATTTAATAAAGTTTAGAAAATGGGACAATTACTGAAATAATATATTTTTATACACTAATTATGAAATGTTATGATTTTTAAAAAATTACTTAAATAGTATAATTATAGTTCAATAAATTTATTGAACTAAAAAAAAAACTAATAAATTCATTGAAAATAATAATAAAAAATAATCAAATAGTACAATAAATTATTGAACTTGAACTTGAAAAAAAAAGTAAAAAACAAGCAAAATCATTAAAAATACCCATGAAAAATATTTCAATAAATTTATCAAACTATAGTTCAATTATTGAACTATAATTATGCTATTTGAGTAATTTTTTAAAAGTTATGATATTTTAGTAATTAGTATGCAGATTTATGCTATTTGAAATAAATTCTCTACTATATATATATATTTTTTAAATTGATCTTTGAATTCTCTATTTATTTTTTTCAGGTAAAAAGAAAACGAAAGCTGGCAAATGATGAGATCTCGTGACGATGGTTGGATTGGATTGGTCGTTGGCAACACTTTTCTTTCGATTATTTATTATTTACTTTTAGGATGGGAATTATTGAATATTTCAAGCTTTGATAGTACTTCATATTTTGTTTTCAGGTGTTTCAATTAAACTTTGGTTTATTTGCTGATTTCTATTTAGAACTGTAAGTGAGTGTTTATTGTTTCGAAATAAAATTCGCGAACTTGAGTTATGATTTATGAAATTATTGACGCTTTGAATGAGAATTTTATTGGTATTTGTTGAAAAGTCTCGTGCTGTTGTAATTTCATGTTTTGGAATTTTGGGGATGTCATAAAGATAAATTCTCTACTGTATATATTTTTTTGTAGTTTTTCAATATAGTTATTATCAATTTATAGTTTAAAAGTATAAATTTAATTAAGCATGTGAATTTTAATAGAAATAGTAATTGAAAACAAAAAATAAATTTATCCCATCTAAATAGTTTTATTGAAAAATACACCGAAACGTTCCCATATACTGTCCTTGAAAATTTTTAGGGATTCCCAATCATTTTATGGGAATTATCATGATGCCCAGTGCTTTGGATTCCTCTTGCTTTAGAAATAATTTTGTTTTTAGTGTATGTTTTATAAAAATTAAGTCTATTGATTTCTTTCCACCTTTTTAATCCTTTTGAAATAATTAACTCTAAAAAATTATTTATTAATATATCATAAAACTTAAATTCATGCAGGCTATCAATGATCATTATATATGTAATCACTGATTCATAATATTAATTGATATTTTATGTAGCTAGTCACCGATTCACCTTATATGTTATAATTGTTTTTTCTGGTTCACAAAAATAAGAATTAAAAAAAAACTATATTTACAATTATTATATAGAAAATTATTTTACCCAATAAAATTTCAAAAAAAAAACTATATTTTCATGTCTTATATTTTTTCTTTTTTTTTTTATAATAAATATTAATCATATTCTACGGGCTACGGTCAATTTAGTTTACGTTGGTATTGTCTTGTTATGGTTTGAAGAAAAATCAATAGGCCCGGCCCAAACATGGGAAGCCCAGATAAAATTGGGGTTATATTGGTATATAGCCCATAAAGGGTTTTTCTAAAGCATTATGACCTGTTGAAAAAAAAATAAAGCAAAACAGTCTAAGTAATCATCCAAATAAAGCTGAAAGTACAAGAAAGCCCCAAGATTTGAAACGGAAAGTGGGAAGACGGAAGGATTTGAAACCGACTGAAATGGAAGGCGCAAAAATGAGAGGAAATATGGGAGGATTTTTGGGGAAATTAAAATCTTTCATCGATTAAAAATCTCCACTAAAAACCAAATCAAAAAACCAAGAAGCAAAACGGAAAGGATTTGAAGAGAATGGAATTGCATAAATTGTGAGAGAAATCGCATAAATTGAATAAGAAACAAGATAACCAGGCTTCATTGAAGATGAAGGTAAGTGATGAGTTTGTATTTACATGGTTTTCATAAAAACATTCAACATGCAAATAAGTAGTATAATGAAAAAGAAACTGACGAAAAAGAGGTAAAACTAAGCCAAAAGGAAGAAAATGATGAAGATGACCGAAGAAGAAGAACAAATAGAAGATAACATTTGCTATATTGTTAATGACCACGTAATGTACATAATAAAAAAATATACTATACGATATTACATGAAACATATAATGATTTACAAAAATTAAAGTAAGTAATAATAATAAACACTATACTATACGTTAAAAGCATAGAATAAAAAAGTACAACATAGTAAATTTCCCTTTAAAAAGCAAGTAATAATAATAAACATTATACTGCATGTTATATACATAAAATAAAACATTACAATATAGTAAAATTTTCCTTTAAAAAGTAAGTAATAATAATAAACACTGTATTCTACGTTATAAATATAGAAGAAAACAATACAGTATAATAAATAATTGATATAGAATCCTATTCTTGTACAACATTAAAAAAAAAACTCAAACAAATAAAGCTGAAAAAAACAAAAAAAGTGCCAAAAAAGCACAAAAACCAGGATTCTTTTACTTAAAAAATGACAATATAGAGAAATAGAACCATAGGCTTTCTGAGTAATAAACTACTTGCCAATGTCGATTGATCTCTTTGCTTCAGCCATGAGAGAAGAAGAAAAAGAAGAAAGGATGTTAAGAACCTATTTGGAAAAAAGAAGATGAAGAAGCAAGCTTAGATGATGAAAAACAACATTACCTCCCTTGATATAGATAATTTCAGACATCTCAATTTTATCCCCAAATTCAATTTCAAAAGAAATTGTCCAAGAGAAAAGAATTTCGAGAAGAGAAGAAGATCATCAAAAACAGAATTCATCCATGTCTTAGCTAAGTACAGAGACTTGGTTTTATTATGTCACAATAATACTTTTGAGTGTTTTCATGATGTTTATTATGTTTGCAACCCTCCTACTAAGCATTGGGTCTCTCTTCCCCCATATCCTTTTTATAAAACCAACATTTTCGAATTGAGTCCTCTCTCATCTTTATTTGGAAGTTTGGAGTCACTTTTCTCTCCTTCCATAGATATGTTTTTTAAGTAATAAAAATATTTTATTTTTTTAAAATTAACTTAAATATATAATTTTCCTACTTTTAAAGTTACACGATTAATTGCCCTCAAATTAGAAAAGTAAATTTTTTGTTATTAATTCTTTTTTCAGGAGTTTTAACATGGTAGGGTTGTAATAATAATCTATCTATTATTAATTTAATTAACTACAAAAACACATGTTCTTAGTGAAGAAACATTTCTTTTACACGAATATCCTCTAATTTTTATTTTTATTTATAAATCTAAAATATTGTCCTTATTTCTTTTATATATATATATATATATATATAACGTGTTGGGGGTGGGGATCGAATTGGAATCGGAACCACTTCATCAATAACTTATGTTCATTAATAATTAATAAATTAAAAGAAATATTTTTAGACAAGTATGTCTATTGTCTTCTTTTTTTTTTTAAAGAAAGAAAAAAATGATTATGATTTTTATCAGGTTTTTTCTTAAAAAATAAATAATACAATCTTTATTTTTTTTTTACTTAATTACAAAACATCTTTCATTATTTCAATTATCTAACGCACACAAGGAAAATGAAAGATCAAATCGGTCATTTATAACCCTTAATCAATCAAATCCTATATAATAGGTTTTTGTAATTACAACTTATTAGTTTTAGTCAATTACTTGGTGTTAACTTTGTTTAAACACACTTGTCATCAATGATTAATGTAAGATAACGGCATAAATTATTGTTGACAAGTGTGTTTATACAAAGCTAAGTAACTGACTGAAACTAATAAATTATAATTATAAAAATGCCCCTATTACTATATGAACATGGAATTAGCAACATATATAACTTAAAACAAAAAGCTATATACACTGGATTAATTGAAAAATAAATGAATAGGTGGTAGATTATTAACTAAAAAAAACCAAACGTGACATTATTAAATTCACCTAATAAAAATTAGTTTAGATTATTGTAATTTAATTCAATCTTTATGGGTTGGCCCAATGGCTAAGAGGTTGTCCTTCCAACCTTGAGGTCATGGGTTCAAATGTTACAAATGTTAGAAAGAAGAAAAATCGGAGATGTTTGAATTTGTGAAGAAATCTCTGTGACATGAGACCGAGATTGATTGTTTTGAGGATTTGTAGAAGGCGGAGGATTCGAGGAAGAAGAAGCCATGAGACGTTTGTCTTCACCGCTCTGATACCATATTGAATATGTTAAATCACCAATTGAACCAAAAGCTTAAGCCAATGGTTCAAGGTAAATTTAATCATATATCTCAACACAAATCCCATGTGTGGCTACCTACCTAGGATATTATCCTACGAGTTTTCCGACGCCAAGTGTTGTAGGGTCGTGTGGTTGTCCCGTGAGATTAGTTGAGGTGCGCGTAAGCTGGCCCGGACACTCACGGATATAAAAAAAAACATGTGATTTTTTTAGACAGATTTACTAATTAGGGTTATGATTGAACTCCTAATAGATTAATCAAATCAACCAACTTTTTATTTGAAATGTTGAACAAGAGGTCTTCTAGTATTAACAAAAATAGTATGAATTACAAAGTAACCCTAGAGAAACAACACAATCCTATCTAAGGTGTAAACCAATTCAATCCAGTTGAGCCCTTCAATATCAAAGGGCTCAAACCCACCCAAATAGGTTTGGGATTGAAATTCAACACGACTATGAGCATACTCTTTCAATTGCCTATCCAGTTTATTCCTATTAAATTTCTTAATGTTTATTTCTTTAGTCAAAGAAAAAGGTTTGTCGGGACTTGAATAACCAATTCTGACGAAAATTTTCTAACCGTCACTTTCTTCTTCTTCTTCATCATCTACAAGATCACCAACATCGTCCTCAGACATGTTAGGATAATCCCATTCTCGATAATTCATATCATCATATGCTTCAGCCCCCTCATCAATGTCATTAGTGTCAAATCTGAATGAGAGTTATGATTTTAAAAGGCTCGATTAGAGCGACATTGTGACAAGATTAAACAATATCTTTTACAGACGTAATTTCTTTTTCACAAGATTGGAGGTGAGGACATTAGGAAATTATTGAAGAAAATGATGGTTAACTGTAAATGTTGTGGCATTTATTTCACACTTGGGTTTTTTTCCATATTTTTATGTTAGTATATGAAAAGATTGACAACTCCACTATGCTAGTGAAACATGTTTAACAATTAATTATATATCTAAGGAAAAAAAAATTATAAATAATGGGGGGCCATGGCCCCCCTTAGCTCCTAGCTAGATACGCCATGGCTGTAGGGTGCGATGAGAGAGAAAGGAGAATCCAGTAGTCATTCCATCCACACCAGGTGTTTTGTTTGGATGAATTTGAAATAAAAGCATGCGTAATTTCCAAATCAATGACCTCCTTAATAAAGAGATGATTATCTACTTCACTAACTTTTGGAAGAATACCACATAAACAGGATGACAAATACGAGGGAAGGGAAGAAGTAAATACATTTTAACAACACGACCTACAAGAGATTAAAACATTCATAAATATTAGATATAGAAGAAAATTATCATTATACTAATCAGATGCTAAAGAAATCATGTCCCGCACGATGGAGGATGTCTATCACGCCTAGGATGTTGTCGTGGAGGCAAATCTCGCCCTCGTCCTCGACGTGGTGGTGGACAAACGGGTTCTTGATCAAACTGCATGCTAGACCCCTCACCAAATGGTAGAGATATGCGTGGGGAATAGTCAATAGCTCCAGGAGTCGGAATCATGAAAAGATGAGGCGAGTGTGGGCCCGATGCACCAACTGTGGCTGATGGATCTCCGGTAAAAGATGAGTCAGGTGGAGTGGTGGATGAAAATGCCTGCGTACATCTCTACCATTTGGAGACAACCTTAAAGCTCAAAAAAGCTAACCAAGCTATCTAAAAAAAAACAAATAATTTCGATCATAAACCCAAAAAAATTGTTCATAGTGTCAATTTTCTAAATATAAAATACATAATTACTTAAAAAACTAAATTATAAACAATATCAAAAAATCAATTAAGAAATTATCGGAACAAAACGACTACTCCCGGTGTCGATCAAAACGAAAAATCACTCCAAAAAATTCAAATTTGGGTGACTTAGGGTTTTTTATATTGGTTAGATCTAGAGAAAATGGACCAAAAGTGAGGAAAATAAGGCGGCAGCGGCTGGGACAGATCAGCGGCAGCGGCGGTCGGCTAGGATGAGCGGCAGCTGCTGGGATGAGCTGCGGGGGGATCGGTTTTGAGAGAAATTGGCAGTGGAAGAAAAGAAGAAGAAGAAGAAGAAAAGAATAAGGGGAAGGGTAAAAAGGTTACTGATTAGAAAACGTACCTTTTTAGAAAACGTGGAATCATTCCACGTTTTCAAGGTAGGGGAAAAAATAGGAAGAAAAAGATGAAAGGGGATGGGCTACTGAGTTGAAAAACGTGAAATCAAAGGTGACAATCACTTTCTAAAAACGTGATATGATTTCACGTTTTCAATGAAAGCATAACGTTGAATGGTTCAACACTTTTCATGTTGACCAGTCAAACGAAGATGCCACGTAGACAAACTGCCCTAGTTTGCTAAAAAAGTTGCAAACTTATCTATTTTGATTATTTTAAAAAAAAAATTCGAACAAAAACTCCTTAATACCGTAAACAGACTAATAATTCTTAAATCCAACTCATTTAATCATAACTCTTTAAATTTTTTAACCTTTATTTATTAGGATTCTTATTTAAAATTAATCGTTGGAATTGGAAAGTTAGGGTAATCGAACGTCATTCTTTCACGATCACGACCTCCGTTGCCCTTCACTTGTGATCACCTTTTTTCAAATATAATTATCATGATGGAATTAAGTTTAATTGTCATCTATTACATGTGATTGTCGTCTTTTAATTGTGATTTTCGTCTTTTGAGAGTGATTGTCACCTTTGAATGTGATTTTTGCTCTGTATATGGAAAGGTTCTGTTTTTACTATTTTGCTTTTTTTTTTTCCCTTCGTTTGCATGCAATTTTGTGGTAAAGTAAAGAAATTGAGGCTGAGAGGAAATGGAAAACGTTGTTATACTTTGTTAAGGTGAAGGGGGTTTTGGAATGTAGTTCACCAAGTAGTCATAGATTAAGTTTACTTTCGTCGAGTCGAGACTCAAACGACGACTTTCAAGCTCTTGTTTATTCACAAGTCTAGTGTACTAATCGCCAATCTGGCTGTGCCTACACAACGTATGGGCAAAATTTTATTAGGAAGATAATTTGTATGAATAGTAAAAGAAGCCTTAGACTTTCTGGAAATATATGTATTTATTTGGAAATCTGGTGAGTATTTTTTTGAAGGTTTTCATCACGTACCTTTAGTGTGAAAAATCTGCTAATCAGTGGTTTTGAATTTGAGTTGTAACTATTCTAAAATATATAATAGGCCACATTAAAACAGACCTTTCACAATGGTTTTGAATTTGAAAAACACAGCTTCGTAATATATATATCCTTGATTTAAATACTAAATATAGCATATCATATATTTCTGCGATTTGGTTGTATTTTAAAAAATAGAGTTTGTCTCGAATAACATTAATTTGTATACTAATTATTAAAATGTCGGAACTTTTTAAAAATTACCCAAATAGCATAAAGTAACTGTAGTTTATTATTTTTCATAGGTATTTTTAATGAATTTGTTTAATATTTGCTCTTTTAAATTAAAGTTAAAAAAAATGATTGAACTATTTAATTATTTTTCATTATTTTTTTCAGTAACTTTTTCAGTTCTTTTTTTTTAGTTCGATAAATAATTGACAATCATTATGCTATTTGAGTAGTTTTTAAAAAGTTTTAACAAAAAATATGCAATTTCACTAATTATCCCCAAGTAAAAAGCGACCTTTGTTACATATTTTAGTTTCATATGTATAAATCAATTTTAATTTTAATTTGGCTTTTTGTTTTTGTTTTTAAGATAGTATGAAGTATATTTATTGTTGAGTAATTTTTTTTCATAATTTAAATGTTATAACGTTGTTAGCTTAATTAGTTTTAATTTCTTGCTAAGATTATTGGTGTTTTCATAATCCGAATGTGCATAGTTGTTTTTTAAGGACTTTTGTGTTATCTCAATTGAAAGAGAGTTAGCATGAGAGTTAATTTTATGCAATTTGTTGGGAATGCATACGGCCCCATCAATTAGTATAAAATTGGCCTACATGGCTAGATTTTGTTAAAACTGATTGAATCGTTGAAAATTACGGAGGTGTATTCATGATCTTATGTTAATTTTATGCAATTTGTTAGACATTATTCTTATTGTTTTTTCTGATTGATTTATTATTGATTGATAAATTATTTGAGTGTGATATATATATAGGGTTATTAACAAAAAATGTCAATTTTTTTTGGTTTATTACTCAGCCACATAAATTACATGAATGGCCAAAATCACCCACCAGAAAATTTAATATCCCAATTATAGGAAAAATTTTCAATAAAAAACACACATGCATGGGTAAATCGAGAATATAAATTTAACATCTCCACCACATATGACTGATTATGGCCAAATATGTGAAATAATGGGGTGTTATATTTATGAAATTAAGGTCCAAAAGTGGCTATTCTGGTAAAAAAAAATTCCTATATATATTGGATTTGATTTAGAATAGATTTTTGTCTATATATTCTTTAAAATATAATTTTAATTTAAAAAAATAATAATGTGGATTTGTTTTACTAAATGTTTTACTCATTTGCAGATGGAAATAGGCGCTCGTTCGAATTTCTGATAAAGCCAAAAATATAAAAAAAAAATTGGCCTAATCATGAATTTTTTTTTTCACAATTTTTAATATTTGTATATTTAAATTATTTATTATATTTGTTTGCATTATTATTATTAATATGAATTGAAAGATTTTAAATTAAATTGATAAAATATTATTTTTTTGACTTGTTAATTTTTAACTAATCAAATACTATTAATCAATAATTAAAACAATTTTTTTAGTTATTAAAAGTAAAAATTATGATGAATAATATTTTTAACTTTAATTTCTAATTTATCAAAGTGTGATTTATTTTTAAAAGAATAAAAAAAATTCTTTATATTACAAATTTGTGTTACCCATTGTTATTTTTTTATAATGAAACTTGAGATGTTTTGAATTAGAATTCATTTTTTTTCAAGTTTATTAGTTTTAACTATTTTATAAATTTAATATTTTTCTTTCAATCGATTAGTGAATGTTAAAAAATAACATTTTATAATATTCTAAGAAATTATGGTATTTTTTGAAATGAACTATTAAAAATTTACCCTTTTGTTAGATATTACATCAAATTGGGGGAGGGGAGACTCGAACCTTCGAGTTTATGGGAAGATATACTCGTGTTGGCAATTTTCTATTTTTTTTTTATAAAATGTATGTGTTATAGCTATAATTATACATCTATTCAAATCATGTGTCCATCCCTAATCTTAAACTTAAATCCTAGATTCGTCGGTGTCCAAAATTAGGTTTTATTAAAAAAAATGGTGAAATTTTTATTTTTAAATTCCCTTTATTTATGTGGATTATGAAATTTTATTTTATAAAATCATTTAGTTTATAATTTGTGTTTTTTTTTTTTGTGATTTTTTATATATTAAAAGATTATATGAAGGGTCTAAACTATGTTTTCGTACCGGGCCTTTATTTTCTTAGGAACCGGCCCTTATTCAGAATCGGTACCAAATATATTTCATGAGTTTTATTAAATTACAGAAATTAAATTTAAAATTATGGAAACTAAATTAAAACAAAATCTAGAAAAGAATTAAAAAAATAAAGAGAGAATTATTGGCCATGGAGGGGTAGCGTGGGAAATGGAGGTGGAAATAGAAGATAAGGTGACAATAGTGGTAGCGTGAAAAATGCACTAATGACCTTTGTACTTTTAAGTATTTTCAATTTTCAACTCTCCATTCTCAATTTAGCTTTTTTCACCCTTATATTTTTCATAGTCTAATTTCTGTTAAAAAACATTCAAAATTAACGACTATTCTTTTTTTAATATTAATTATAACTATAAGAAAAGGAAAATACATCTTAGTCCTCGTCAAACCTAGTCAAGGCATTAATCCCCTACTATTACTATTGATTTTTTATTATTATGAAAAAAATTGAATATTATATTTTGACAGATTTTACTGTACATTTTTAAATTTTATTATTTTAAGTATCATTTGTAGGTGTATAATATCATTATATAACAGATTATGCCTTAATAAAGCTATTTTTAAAGTTTCATTCAAAAATTCCAAAAATACACCCCTATTTCCATTGTTTCCATGATTTTTTCGGGAATATCTGTCGATATCGATATTTCCTTCGACATTTCCATAAATTTGAATCTCGACATTCCCACCGACATCTACATTTAACTCCTTTGCTATACTCAATCAAATTTCCCCTAATCTTTTTCTCATTCTTTATAATTCATTTGAATTTTAGTTACATTAAAAAACAAAAAAAAAACTTGTTCGTTTGAATAAAAGCAATTCGATTTTAGGTTTCGTAATATTTTCATGCCTTATATTTTTGCTTGTATTTCATTTTTTTTTTCATATTCATATTCATTCCTACAGGCTACAGCATAAGCCAATTGCTAGTTTACGTTGGTATTGTTTTGTTATGGTTTGACGAAAGAAAAATGAATAGGCCCAGCCCAAACATGCAGAAGCCCGATTCATAGGCCCAAAGTTAAAGAAAAAAGAAATTTTATCATAAATACCCTTAATGAAGTGTGGTTTTCAAAACTACCCTACTAAAAAAATTAGTTTCTTTTCTACCCTTAATTGGTAGTTTTTACATAGTTAGTTATAGTATCTCACCAATCAATTGTCACTTGTCAATTTTAGGGTAGTTTTGAAAAGTTTAAAAAAATTATGGTACTTTTGATAACTTAAATGATAAAAAGGGTAGTTATGATAATTACCGAAGAAAAAATCGATAGTATAAATATTTATTTGGAGTATGATTTAATTTAACCTTGCCTGAGGTTTTCATCGAGAGCAAATAGAAGTTTTGGTTTTTCTCTCTACGTATGGCTATGGAGATTGGAAAAAGGAGGCAATTCCCAACAAAAAAATCTCAGGTAATAATTGAATTTAATTGCTATATGAATATATTTATATATAGTTGATTTTTTTTTAAATGATTAAAATTGCGATTTCTGATTCTGATTCAGGGTCTAAGTAATAAAAAATCAAAGGAATCGGAATCGGGATTGGATAAGGTTGGAGATGAAATATGGGTGGAAATTATAAGTAAATTGCCTTGTAAAATCGCCACTCAATGTAAATGTGTATGCAAACGTTGGCTAGCTCTAATATCTGATTATCATTTTTTCAGTTCACGATTTCTCCAACACCATCATAATAAATCTGAATCCTCATCTTCGAGTTTGACAACATTGTTTCCAAGCCTGAAATTATCTAAGTTCATAAACCTATATTCAAACAACAACATTACCTCACTCGATATCGATAGATTCAGACATCTCAACTTTATCCCCAAATTCAAAATCAACAAAAGAAAAAGAAACAGAAGAAGAATAAGAAAATCAGAAGGAGATTTCATCCATGTCTTAGCTAAGTACAGAGACTTGGTATTATTATGTCACGACAAAAACGAGCACTGTTTTCATGATGTTTATTATGTTTGCAACCCTCTTACAAAGCAATGGCTCTCTCTTCCCCCATATCCTTTTATTCCTAGTGTTCCTTTACCTGAAATTGTTTTAGTTGGTTTCATATCATGTTTTGAGGATTTAATCAAGGTTGTAAGGCTTGATCTATTGATGTCTGATTCTAATTTGTATTCTTATAAAGTCAATATCTTCTCTTCTGATATTGGGGAATGGAGAGAGTTAATCAATTCCAACTTAAACCAACTTTTAAATCCCAACCCCATCCCTTACCCCACCCCTTACCGTGACCCTGACCTTGTTCCTCTTCATCTTCCTCTTCCGGGCCTTACACACTGTTGCTTGTAATGGAACAATATTCTTCCGTGACCACTTTAGAAGGTTGATTGGATTTAATATCGTCGATTACCGATTTCATTCCATTGATTTACCTCCATTTCCCTTTATTCATCGAGTCGGAATTATGGATATGGGGGTGTGTAGAGGACGCTTGAGAATATGTCAGTGGATTTACCACCCATCTGATTTTCATATACATCCACATATTTGCATATGGGAACTCGAACACGCTCAGGATTTTACCGATATCAGATGGTCCCTGGTTCACAAGTTATATCCCAAAGACTTGATACCAACTAATTTTATACCTTTAAAACTACTCAATGATTTACAATTTAGTGGTTCCAAATTCAATGCCATTGATTTTCACCCAAATGATGGAGATGTTGTGCATTTTTACAGGTATCCACATTGTATATTTTCCTGCAATTTGCTAAAGAAAACACTCGGGTTACTGCTTACATTTAAAATGGACACCGACTACTTTGAATTCTCAGATTCAGACTCACCACCACCTCCTATTGTTAATGTTAATGTTATTAATCAACCATATTCACGGCGGCCTGAGTCTGAGCCTGAAACACGTAGTGTATTACCCCCTCATAACTTTGGCCCTGAATATTGTAAAGACTATTGGATAGGAGGTGCCTACTTTCTTGATCATCTCTTATGGCCCACACCACTACCAAAGGTTTTACGAAGAAGCAGAAAGCGGCCATCTTCATCTTCCTCAACAAACTCTAGTATGTATATGCAATATATTATATTAAATGATTTTGATAAGCAAGGGAAACTAATTAATTTCAAGTATATACTGTTTTATAAGTATTACTAATAATTTGTGGAACTTGTTAATTTCAGGAAAATACCACAGCTTTGATGGAAAAAGTAAGACTAAATCTATCCAAACAGAGGTTCGTATACATCCTTGATTTAAATACTAATTAAAAAACAGGCTATATAGCCATAATTCAAATGTTATGTTATTACGATGTTAGCTTTTTTGAATTTGCTAGGTTTTATTGGAGTTTTTGGTTTTTGGCGATGTAAATGAATTCGGAATTCTGTGGAAGTGTTATAATTTGTATAGTTTTTGACCTTTTTATGGATTTGAATTTAAGGGTATTTGATACTTAATTTGTTAATGATTGTTTTCGGCTCAAATTTTTGTTTTGAAATTATTTTGATGTTTATGGTATATATTTATCGATATGGTTTATGAATTTTATTTTCATATTAGTTTTATTGGAAAAAATTTGCTATTTTTTAATGTTTTTGTTTCGATGAAACTATCCGAACGTGCTTAGTTTTTTGTGAAATTTCATTGAATAGTAAATTTTGATGCAATATTTATAAATATATCATCACTTAAAAATATTTGCAAATATAGCAATTTAACTGTGTTGATGAGTGATTAACAATAAAAAATGTGTATTAGTGATGAAAAGGGTAAAATACTATTTTGGTCTTACTTTGAAAAGTTATATTTTTCGTCCATGAACTTTATGATTCGTTTCGTTTGGTCCCTCCATCTATGTTTTTACGTCTAGGACACTACCGGAGGGCTTGTGTGGCATGTAATTGATGATATGACATTATATAAATATACAATGAGGTTAATTAACGTAGAAAAACAAACATACAATGAGGTTTCAAACTAAAATTAAGGAGAAAATTATGAGATTAACTTCACTACATATTCGTTTTTCCATGGTATTTTAACCTCACGATATATTTTTATAACGTCACATTATCAATTATATGTCACATAAGCCCTCCATTAGTGTCAAAGATGGAAGGACCAAAACGAAACAAATTGTAAAGTTCACGGACGAAAAATACAACTTTTGAAAGTTTAGGGACGAAAATGAAACTGAAGTGAAAGTTCAGAGACCAAAATGATATTTTACCCTTGTGAAAAATATGTCGTTAAGGGGGATTATTTGGTTATGCATGACTTAAATAACACTTAACGGGACATGTTCATTTCATATGTACAAATGGAAAAGAATATACATGTATGTTCTCTTATGTACTTTACAAATTCATAAGAAGAATATTCTCGAAAGGTTTAAATTGTGAAATTTTATGTTTAATCATTTTCGAGCAAAATCTCTCTTTGTTTGCAAATGAAGAGAAGATTTAAGGCATTGAGTTATGTTATGGAATGGTGTAGTTTCAGTGAAATGTTTGGAAGTCGGTGAGGCCGATTATGGACTTAATAAATTTAGAGCATCTCATGACATTATTAAATGTTTAGTTATTTCTACTCAACGTAGCCTCGTGATGCTAAACTTTTAATTTTCAGGTAAGAAAAAGAAGAGAACTGGCAACTGATGAGATCTCGTGACGATGGTTGGATTGGATTGGTCGCCGACGACACTTTTCTTTCGATTATTTGTTATGTACTTATGGGATGAGAATTATTGAATATTTCAAACTTTGTTATTCTTTTATATTTTATTTTGAGATGTTTCGATTAAACTTTGGTTTATTTGTTGATTTATATTTAGAACTGGAAATGAGTGTTTATTGTTTTGAAATAAAGTTAGCAAACTTGAGTTATGATTTAGCAAATTATTGAGGTTTTGAATGAGAATTTGATTGGTTTTGTTGAAAAGTAGTCTGTTGTTGTAATTTCATGTTCTGGAATTTTGGGATGTTACACATGATGTTAATAAAAAGGAAAGCAAGGTGTTAAAAAGATAAAAGAATGCTCAAAATATTTGGTGTTGGATGTATAGGAAAACAAGTGGAGATTATATTTAATTTTAGGGTTAAATGCACCAGTGACCTCTACAGTTTCAGCTATTCTCAATTTACACCCCTGCACATTCAATTTGATATTTTTTTCACCCCTGCACTTTCTTCCTTCCAATTTTTATCCATTCTTTTTCTTTTTCTAATTTAAAATTCCAATGGGTATGTGAAAAAACCATCATAACCTCAGTCAAATTAACCTTCAAAAGTTCTAACCTTCCTTCAAATTTATGTCTCACGAATTCACCCTATTCCCAAATTGAGATCATCGAAGCGATTGCAAAGAAAACGATTTCGAAGCCATTGAAGCGATTGCGAAGAAAAGAAACGATTGACTCTCTATTTTCTTGTCATTCGCTATTGAAGACTGTCACAACGTGTTTGCAACGCGGAGCGCCAACGTCTAATTTATAGGCCTCTTTGTGAAAAGGAAAAATTTGGAGTCGCCACTAGCCAAATTCGGGTGTGATTGGTCACCTTATTAATAAAAATAGTTTACGAAAACAAAATCGGGTTCGACAGTCATTTTTGTGTAGAGAAGGTATTAACACCATACAACATCCATTAAAAAATGGTTACTATATTCCTATCTTATATTCACTTATTTCAAATTATTGGTCTTTAATTCATCTAAATTGTGAAAGATTGATTTTAATTTACGAAAACAAATGTCTCATTTAATCTTCTCTTAACATCAAGAATGAAGTAAGTTTAAAGATTGATTGAGCGGGCTTATGACCATTAATTGAACAAATATCGGAATTGAGAATCTCTCACCTAGATAAATTGAGAGTCATTACTTCTCAAAATCTCATCATCGGGTTAGTATTTATATTTTAAAATACATATTTTAAAATACTGATAAAACAAGCCAAATAAAAGATAACAATTATTTCAAATCAAAGTCTAAACTACAAAAAATCATAGTTTATTAATCATAATTTGTTTAGACTTGATTCTTTCTCCTAAATTTATCTTATTGATCTATCATTGACCTATAATGTTAAAATGAATTAATTTTATAAATAAAAATCAGAATTTATGTTAAAGAGACCTGAATCACACGTTTTTCAAGTACAAAAAATCTTGCAGTATTTGTATCGACTTTCAAAAATCGTATCTTTTTTTTTATACTGATCCAAACGAGGTTATTCTTGTTTCTAAAGTTTCTTTCATTAGTCTAATTTCAAGGAAAAATAAACTTTCAAAATATATATCAGAGAAATATCACCGAAAATATACATAATAGAAGACGCTGTATTTTTGCCCGAAACAGTAAATCCTATTAAAACCTCAAATTAAAAAAAAAATCATAACTTCCAAACCATAAATCGAAATCATTTGGTTCTTTTTCCTATATCTTCGTCTACCAGTCTATTTTCAAATAAAAGTAATCTCATAATATAAATAAGTACATAAACATCACGAATTTAATGGAAACACAAAAGGCTCATAAGACTAGGAAATAATTTGATGAGAAAAGAATTTAACTTCGGATGCATTGGTTTAGGTGAGAATGAGATGGAGAAATTTTGATAGGTTTTCTCTCCCCAAAACTTTGAGATGTGATATCTATATTTTTTCTAATTATTTCTCCTTTTTTTTTTCCTTCTTTTCTCCCTTTTGTAAATTCTATGAGGGCTCTATTTATAACCAAATGGAGATAAATAAAAAAATAGGAGATAATTTCTTTAGATAATTTAAATTATTTTCAAAATTTTTATCTCCTATCAAATCAATTTAATCTCTAAGAATTTATCTTGATCTATTTCAAATTATATCTATCTTTGATAATTTAAACTTATCTTTTAATTATTTATCTCTACAACTTGAATTAAACTCTTTTTATCTAATTGAACATCTATTTATCTTTAAAATTAAAAGCCAAAAAATATTGACTTTACCTTTTAAAATTAAATCAAAATTCAATTTTATTCATTTCAATAAATTTAGCCTAGACAAAATACGGTGTTTACAGTTGCCCCCCTTTGTTCATCTTTGAAGAATTTAAAAGTTGGACAAAGAATTAAAAATGGTATTTTAGAAGGCGAAGATTTATTTTGAAAAGAATGGAATGGAATGAGTTTGGTTTGACAATTTGATTCATACGGTCTAGTATGATATAATGAGAAGTGATACGAAATGAGTTTGACTTAAAAGTGATCTGGAAGGAATCCTTATATGGTTAGGTTTGATATAGAGAAAAATGAAATGGAATGACCATGACTTAACACAGGCTTTGACTTTTACCGGAACTAAACCGCAGAATGGTTTGATTTAAACAAAAGAGTAAACAATGGGCGGACCTAGATTGACACAGGCTTCGACCTCTACCGAGACTAAATCACAAGTATGGTTCGATTGAACCAAAAATGTAAAATGCGACGGACCTGGATTGACGCAGGCTTCGACCTCTACCGGGACTAGACAAAAAATATGGTTTGATTTAACCGAAAATGTAAAATACGATGGACCTGGATTGAAGCATGCTTTGACCTCCAAGGGTTTAAAATGTCGCCGGTGTCGGCGACATGTCGGAAAAACAAAGGTTCCGACACCGATAAAGGGGGGAAATAGGCGTTTTTCTTGCATCATGCATCTCATTTGATGATAGTGGTATGGTTGTTATCACACAACATTGAACCATGGAAGCCACAGTGATGAATCGTCATATTATAGGTGTTTAAAATTCTCATTAAGAACTTAGATGCATTTTAACAAAAAGAAAAATGTCATGAATCTTCAGTCAAAAGACTTTTGTTGAGGGAAAATTCCATTGAGAGGAAACATGAATTAAAAAAAAAAAAAAAAAACTGTACAACGACAATTGCATCCTAGGTGACTCAGAGAATTTATAAGTTTTCCCAGATCATATGGCCATTTATGTAGGATGATCAATATGCAATGAGAATATTTTATAAGAGGGTTAACTAAAAACACCTTCTTATGAGACCAAAAGACACCATATGAGTATGACGACCTCTCCTTCCAATTAAAGTATAATGGCCAGACAAATTCATAAACTGGTTTATTCAACTGATTTGTGTGTGCTTCAAAAATATTGCATGAAATCGTTAATCCTTAGGACTATGAAATCGTTAACAAATATAAAATAAGCCACCTCAAGTAAAAAAAAAAAAATAACAAGCCCAAAGTTATGTGAAAGCAAACAAAAAATGTTGCAGATTACTATCATGCATCATGCCGTCAAGCATTTCCCCAATAGAAAAGGCTGCAAGAATTATTTGCAAACTTTTTAGTCATTTCCATCATGCCTTGGGTCAGACAATTTTTAATATAGCATCACATTGTTAAAGAATTATGCAAAAGAGGATGCGACCTTACCTATATTAGTGGAAGACACCAACATTTTTCTGTCCATTAGGTTCTGCATTTCGGGGGAGTTCAGCAGATCCCCACACACATTATAAATGGAGAGCCAACGGTTATCCATGACAGGGCAGGGACTGGGGCCATACATAACACCATGAGTATATAGAATAACTAACAGAACCACGAAAAATAGTTTAAGTGAAGAATTATTGAAAAGATTGATTACCTAAAACTTTCTTGAGGCCCATGCGAAAATTTTTCAGTCTTGAAAAATTTAGTATTTTGGTGTTAACTTCTTCATCCGAACTCCGTTTCGCGCAAATAAGATGTCGATTTCATACGTTTTTTCGATATCTATCTATTGAATCTAAATTCGTTGTAATCCAAATTTTGTAGAAAATGTTACGAGTAAAAATCATTTTTTTCGGATCTTTTGTTGCTCAATGATCTGACCGATCATAGCTTATGATCGTTCAGATCGTTACCTAATCTGACCGATCATAGGCTATGATCGGTCAGATCACAGACAACAATAAAAAAATTCAGATTTTTCTTTCTTAACAAATTTAGTATTTTGGCGTTAACTTTTTCATCCGAACTCCGTTTTGCGCAAATAAGATATCGATTTCATACGTTTTTTCGATATCTATCCATTGAATCTAAATTCATGGCAATCTAAATTTTGTAGAAAAAGTTACGAGTAAAATTCTCTTTTTTTTAATCTTTTGTTACTCAATGATCTGACCGATCATAGCCTATGATCGGTCAGATCACAGGCAACAATAAAAAAAATACCAGATTTTTGTTTCTTCAAAAAATTAATACTTTGGTGTTAACTTCTTCATCCGAATTCTGTTTCGAGCAAAAGATATCGATTCCATTCGGTTTTTCATTAGCATCCATTGCATCTAAATCCATGGCAAGTTTAGAATTAATAGAGAGAGTCGTGAGTTTTTGGAAAATGATTTAGAGTTTGAAGTTTAGAGAGAGAAAAATAGATAGTGGGGTTAAGAAGAGTTCTATCAATATAAAGAAAAGAGTTTTTGGTCTTTTCACACTTTAGTGACATCAGCTTTATTTATGAAAATTGAAAAGTTAGGTCAAGTTTCATTAGGGCCCTCATTTCGAGGTCATATAGGCAAATTTCCCAAAACCTAACAAGTAATTCACTTTTAAACGAAAATGAAAAACTCAAGAAATGAAAAGAAAAAAAAAGAAGAATGTCGATCATGGGGAAAGGTAAGATATGTACCTTGGAAGAAGATGAAACATTTTTCTTGAGCTTGCGATTCAATTTCATTTTGGATCGAAAAATCAGAAGGAGAAGAGTTTTGACTCTTTTGAGCATGGAGATGGAGAAATTCTCTTTGAGATTAAAATTTCAATTAGATGTAGATTATGTAAACTATTTGAGATTAAAAATTCTAGGGCAAATAGCACAAACCACCCCTAAACTATGAGGTGTGTTACATTTACACCATGAACTTTCAATTTGATCAATTACCCCCCCTAAAGTACATAAAGTGTTAAAATTACACCCTCTCCGTATATGCCGTTTGTTTTACCGTTTAATAGAGACCCACGTGTGGAGAAAATCATCATAATTAAAATTCATTACGTTTACTCCTGGAAAATGAGAGAGAAATAGAAAAGTTCTAGGGTTTTCTTTAATCTCACTTTAACTTTTGGTTTTCCTAGCTGACAACGACGAAGGTAAATGCTTCTCTTCTATTTTCTTTTCTTAACAATTAAACTCTTATATTTTCCTTTCCTTTCTTTTTTCAATTTGTCTTTCATTTATTTTCTTTTCATAATCAAACACTTTCTTTTCTCAATTTCATATATTTTCTTCACCTTGATTATTCTTATTTCTTATTCATTTCGTAAAAAAATTAATTTGTGTCATTCTGATTCATCATTCATGTTCAAATTTACACAAATCGTCACTTTTATTTCCATTGTTCTATAGTTTTAAAATCTAGGTTGTTTTTTATTTCTCTCTATTTATTTGATTTTTGAAGTATATGAATGAAATTAACTTTGATGCTTCTTTCTTTTCTTTGATTGATTTTGTAATTTTCAATTTACCTATTATTTTTTTCTTTAATTGTGTCAATAGGATTCAACTGGTGAACTAAAAGAATGGAAACGTTGTGTGTTGGGAACCACCGATTTTTTTTTGTTTTTTTAATAATATGTTACGATAATCGTACACATTTTGTATAGTAATGATTAAATTTTGTATTATTTGAGTTTAGTACTACTTATTTTGTTCATTAGATTAGTAATGTAAATGATATGAGAATATGATAGCCGTTTCTAAGACATAGAAACAAAGATTTCATTCTCTAAAACAATTGAGAAAAGAAAGGAAAGGAAAATAGAGGAGTTTAATTAAAGAAACGAAAATAGAAAAGAAGTATTTCCCTTCGTTTTCGTTGTCTGCTAGAAAAACCAAAAGTTAAAGTGAGATTAAAACAAAACCCTAGAGATTTTCTATTTCTCTCTCATTTTCCAGGAGTAAGCGTAATCAATTTCAATTGTGATGATTTTCTCCACACGCAGATCTCTATTAGACGGTAAAACAAACAACATAGACGGAGAGGGTGTAATTTTAACACTTTATGTACTTTAAGGGGGTAATTGATCAAATTGAAAGTTCATGGGTGTAAGTGTAACAAACCCCATAGTTTAGGGGTGGTTTTTGCTATTTTCCCAAAATTATATAAACTTAAACATGTGTTTTTTTCTTCTTCCAAACTTTTTCACTCATATAATTATAACAAGTCAGCAAGCATGGTCTAACAAATCTTTTTGAGTCTTAACAATTTAATAAAAATGGGATAATTACTGAAATAACGTATTTTTATACACTAATTACTTAAATGTTATAACTTTTCAAAAATTATTCAAATTACATAATTATAATTCAATAAATTGATTGAACTAAAAAAAATTATCGAAAATAATAATAAATAATAATCAAATAGTTCAATAAATTATTGAACTTAAAAAGGTAAAAAAACAAACAAATTCATTAAAAATACCTATAAAAAATATTTCAATAAATTTATTGAACTTCAAATCTACAATTACACTATTTGAGTAATTTTGATAAAGTTATGATATTTTAACAATTAGTATGCAGATTTATGTTATTTGAGACAAATTATCTACTATATATTGATTTTTAATTTTATTTTTTTTGTTTTCAATATATTTATTATTAGTTTATAGTTTAAAAGTATAAATTTAACTAAGCATATGAATTTTAATAGAAATAGTAATTGAAAAATAAAATAATTCCATCTAAATTTTTTTTTTTTAATACACCGAAACGTTCCAATATACTGTTCTTGAAAATTGTGAGGGATTCCCAATCATATTATGGGAATTATCCTGATGCCATTTGCTTTGGATTCCTCTTGCATAGAAATAATTTTGTTTTTAGTCTATGTTTTATAAAAATTAAAATTGTTTTTGTTTTTATTTATATTTTTATAATTATCATTCATATTCAATTGTTAGTATGTTGGTATTGTCTTGTTATATGGTTTGAAAAAAAATGAATAGGCCCGGCCCAAACATGAAGTAAAATTTGAGAATTTAACGCAAAGTCAAAGAAGATTAGACAGACTAGATGTGTAGGGGTTGGAGTCGTTTTATATATATATATATATATTATTTTTTTTATATTTGTTCATTTAGGAGTTTTCAATTTCATCGAGAGCGAATAATAGAAGTCGTGGTTTTTCTTTCCTAGAGTTTTCAATTTCATCGTGAGCGAATAGAAGTCGTGGTTTTTCTTTCCTGGAGTTTGCAATTTCATCGAGAGCGATTAGAAATCGTGGTTTATAGCTATGGAGTTGGAATTGGAATTGGAATTGGAATTGGGATCGGAATCGGAATCGGGATCGGAATCGGGATTGGATAGGGTTGGAGATGAAATATGGGTGGAAATTATAAGTAAATTGCCTTGTAAAATCGCCACTCAATGTAAGTGTGTGTGCAAACGTTGGCTTGCTCTAATATCTGATTATCATTATTTCAGTTCACGATTTCTCCAACACCATCATAATAAATCTGAATCCCCCTCTTCGAGTTTGACAACGTTGTTTCCAAGCCTGAGATTATCTAAGTTCATAAACCTATTTTCAAACAACAACATTACCTCACTCGATATAGATAATTTCAGACATCTCAACTTTATTCCCAAATTCAAAATCAACAGAAACATAAAAAGAAACAGAAACAGAAAAAGAAAAAGAAGAAAATCAGAAGGAGATTTCATCCATGTCTTAGCTAAATACAGAGACTTAGTTTTATTATGTCACGACAAAAACGAGCACTGTTTTCATGATGTTTATTATGTTTGCAACCCTCTTACAAACCAATGCCTCTCTCTTCCCCCATATCCTTTTACTCCTACTCTTCCTTTAACTGAACTTGTTTTAGTTGGTTTCATATCATGTTCTGAGGGTTTAATCAAGGTTCTAAGGCTTGATTTATTATCCATGTCTGATTCTAATTTCTATTCATATAAAGTCAATATCTTCTCTTCTGATATTGGGGAATGGAGAGAGTTAATCAATTCCAACCTAAACCAACTTTTAAATCTCAATCCTATCCCTCGCCCCACCCGTTACCGTAACCCTGACCTTGTTCCTCTTGATCTTCCTATTCCCGGCCTTACACACAGTGTTGCTTGTAATGGAACAATATTCTTCCGTGACCACTTTAGAAGGTTGATTGGATTTAATGTCGTCGATTACCGATTTCATTCCATTGATTTACCTCCATTTCCCTTTATTCATCGAGCCGGAATTATGGATATGGGGGTGTGTAGAGGACGCTTGAGAATATGTCAGTGGATTTACCACCCATCTGATTTTCAGGTACATCCACATATTTGCATATGGGAACTCGAACTACTACACGCTCAGGATTTTACTAATATCAGCTGGTCCCTGGTTCACAAGTTATATCCCAAAGACTTGATACCAACTAATTTTATACCTTTAAAAGTACTCAATGATTTACAATTTCGTGGTTCCAAATTGAATGCCATTGATTTTCACCCTAATGATGGAGATGTTGTGTATTTTTACTGGTATCCACATTGTATATTTTCTTGCAATTTGCTAAGCAAAACACTCGGGTTACTACTTACATTTAAAATGGACGCCGACTACTTTGAATTCTCAGATTCAAACTCACCACCACCTCCTATTGTTAATGTTAATGTTATTAACCAACCATATTCACGGTGGTCTGAGTCTGAACCTGAAACACGTAGTGTATTACCTCCTCATAACTTTGGCCCCGAATATTGTAAAGACTATTGGATAGGAGGTGCCTACTTTCTTGATCATCTCTTATGGCCAACACCATTACCAAAGGTTTTACAAAGAAGCAGTAGAGAGCGGCCATCTTCATCTTCCTCAACAAACTCTAGTATGTATATGCAATATATTATATTAAATGATTTTGATAAGCAAGGGAAACTAATTAATTTCAAGTATATACTGTTTTATAAATATTACTAATAATTTGTGGAACTTGTTAATTTCAGGAAAATACCACAGCTTTGATGGAAAAAGTAAGACTAAATCTATCCAAACAGAGGTTCGTATACATCCTTGATTTAAATACTAATTAAAAAACAGGCTATATAGCCATAATTCAAATGTTATGTTATTACGATGTTAGCTTTTTTGAATTTGCTAGGTTTTATTGGAGTTTTTGGTTTTTGGCGATGTAAATGAATTCGGAATTCTGTGGAAGTGTTATAATTTGTATAGTTTTTGACCTTTTTATGGATTTGAATTTAAGGGTATTTGATACTTAATTTGTTAATGATTGTTTTCGGCTCAAATTTTTGTTTTGAAATTATTTTGATGTTTATGGTATATATTTATCGATATGGTTTATGAATTTTATTTTCATATTAGTTTTATTGGAAAAAATTTGCTATTTTTTAATGTTTTTGTTTCGATGAAACTATCCGAACGTGCTTAGTTTTTTGTGAAATTTCATTGAATAGAAAATTTTGATGCAATATTTATAAATATATCATCACTTAAAAATATTTGCAAATATAGCAATTTAACTGTGTTGATGAGTGATTAACAATAAAAAATGTGTATTAGTGATGAAAAGGGTAAAATACTATTTTGGTCTTACTTTGAAAAGTTATATTTTTCGTCCATGAACTTTATGATTCGTTTCGTTTGGTCCCTCCATCTATGTTTTTACGTCTAGGACACTACCGGAGGGCTTGTGTGGCATGTAATTGATGATATGACATTATATAAATATACAATGAGGTTAATTAACGTGGAAAAACGAACATACAATGAGGTTTCAAACTAAAATTAAGGAGAAAATTATGAGATTAACTTCACTACATATTCGTTTTTCCATGGTATTTTAACCTCACGATATATTTTTATAACGTCACATTATCAATTATATGTCACATAAGCCCTCCATTAGTGTCAAAGATGGAAGGACCAAAACGAAACAAATTGTAAAGTTCACGGACGAAAAATACAACTTTTGAAAGTTTAGGGACGAAAATGAAACTGAAGTGAAAGTTCAGAGACCAAAATGATATTTTACCCTTGTGAAAAATATGTCGTTAAGGGGGATTATTTGGTTATGCATGACTTAAATAACACTTAACGGGACATGTTCATTTCATATGTACAAATGGAAAAGAATATACATGTATGTTCTCTTATGTACTTTACAAATTCATAAGAAGAATATTCTCGAAAGGTTTAAATTGTGAAATTTTATGTTTAATCATTTTTGAGCAAAATCTCTCTTTGTTTGCAAATGAAGAGAAGATTTAAGGCATTGAGTTATGTTATGGAATGGTGTAGTTTCAGTGAAATGTTTGGAAGTCGGTGAGGCCGATTATGGACTTAATAAATTTAGAGCATCTCATGACATTATTAAATGTTTAGTTATTTCTACTCAACGTAGCCTCGTGATGCTAAACTTTTAATTTTCAGGTAAGAAAAAGAAGAGAACTGGCAACTGATGAGATCTCGTGACGATGGTTGGATTGGATTGGTCGCCGACGACACTTTTCTTTCGATTATTTGTTATGTACTTATGGGATGAGAATTATTGAATATTTCAAACTTTGTTATTCTTTTATATTTTATTTTGAGATGTTTCGATTAAACTTTGGTTTATTTGTTGATTTATATTTAGAACTGGAAATGAGTGTTTATTGTTTTGAAATAAAGTTAGGAAACTTGAGTTATGATTTAGCAAATTATTGAGGTTTTGAATGAGAATTTGATTGGTTTTGTTGAAAAGTAGTCTGTTGTTGTAATTTCATGTTCTGGAATTTTGGGATGTTACACATGATGTTAATAAAAAGGAAAGCAAGGTGTTAAAAAGATAAAAGAATGCTCAAAATATTTGGTGTTGGATGTATAGGAAAACAAGTGGAGATTATATTTAATTTTAGGGTTAAATGCACCAGTGACCTCTGCAGTTTCAGCTATTCTCAATTTACACCCCTGCACATTCAATTTGATATTTTTTTCACCCCTGCACTTTCTTCCTTCCAATTTTTATCCATTCTTTTTCTTTTTCTAATTTAAAATTCCAATGGGTATGTGAAAAAACCATCATAACCTCAGTCAAATTAACCTTCAAAAGTTCTAACCTTCCTTCAAATTTATGTTTCACGAATTCACCCTATTCCCAAATTGAGATCATTGCAGCGATTACAAAGAAAACGATTTCGAAGCTATTGAAGCGATTGCGAAGAAAAGAAACGATTGACTCTCTATTTTCTTGTCATTCGCTATTGAAGACTGTCACAACGTGTTTGCAACGCGGAGCGCCAACGTCTAATTTATAGGCCTCTTTGTGAAAAGGAAAAATTTGGAGTCGCCACTAGCCAAATTCGGGTGTGATTGGTCACCTTATTAATAAAAATAGTTTACGAAAACAAAATCGGGTTCGACAGTCATTTTTGTGTAGGGAAGGTATTAACATCATACAACATCCATTAAAAAATGGTTACTTTATTCCTATCTTATATTAACTTATTTCAAATTATTGGTCTTTAATTCAACTAAATTGTGAAAGATTGATTTTAATTTACGAAAACAAATGTCTCATTTAATCTTCTCTTAACATCAAGAATGAAGTAAGTTTAAAGATTGATTGAGCGGGCTTATGACCATTAATTAAACAAATATCGGAATTGAGAATCTCTCACTTAGATAAATTGAGAGTCATTACTTCTCAAAATCTCATCATCAGGTTAGTATTTATATTTTAAAATACATATTTTAAAATACTGATATAACAAGCCAAATAAAAGATAACAATTATTTCAAATCAAAGTCTAAACTACAAAAAATCATAGTTTATTAATCATAATTTGTTTAGACTTGATTCTTTCTCCTAAATTTATCTTATTGATCTATCATTGACCTATAATGTTAAAATGAATTAATTTTATAAATAAAAATCAGAATTTATGTTAAAGAGACCTGAATCACGTTTTTCAAGTACAAAAAATCCTGCCAGATTTGTATCGACTTTCAAAAATCGTATCTTTTTTTTTTATCTTGATCCAAACGAGGTTATTCTTGTTTCTAAAGTTTCTTTCATTAGTCTAATTTCAAGGAAAAATAAACTTTCAAAATATATATCAGAGAAATATCACCGAAAATATACATAATAGAAGACCCTGTATTTTTGCCCGAAAAACAGAAATCTGTTAAAACCTCAAATTAAAAAAAAATCATAACTTCCAAACCATAAATCGAAATCAATTGGTTCTTTTTCCTATATCTTCGTCTACCAGTCTATTTTCAAATAAAAGTAATCTCATAATATAAATAAGTACATAAACATCACGAATTTAATGGAAACACAAAAGGCTCATAAGACTAGAAAATAATTTGATAAGAAAAGAATTTAACTTCGGATGCATTGGTTTAAGAGAGAATGAGATGGAGAAATTTTGATAGGTTTTCTCTCCCCGAAACTTTGAGATGTGATATCTATATTTTTTCTAATTATTTCTCCTTTTTTTTTTTCCTTCTTTTCTCCCTTTTGTAAATTCTATGAGGGCTCTATTTATAGCCAAATGGAGATAAATAAAAAAATAGGAGATAATTTCTTTAGATAATTTAAATTATTTTCAAAATTTTTATCTCCTATCAAATCAATTTAATCTCTAAGAATTTATCTTGATCTATTTCAAATTATATCTATCTTTGATAATTTAAACTTATCTTTTAATTATTTATCTCTACAACTTGAATTAAACTCTTTTTATCTAATTGAACATCAATTTATCTTTAAAATTAAAAGCCAAAAAATATTGACTTTACCTTTTAAAATTAAATCAAAATTCAATTTTATTCATTTCAATAAATTTAGCCTAGACAAAATACGGTGTTTCTGATTTGCCCCCTTTGTTCATCTTTGAAGAATTTAAAAGTTGGACAAAGAATTAAAAATGGTATTTTAGAAGGCGAAGATTTATTTTGAAAAGAATGGAATGGAATGAGTTTGGTTTGACAATTTGATTCATACGGTCTAGTATGATATAATGAGAAGTGATACGAAATGAGTTTGACTTAAAAGTGATCTGGAAGGAATCCTTATATGGTTAGGTTTGATATAGAGAAAAATGAAATGGAATGAACATGACTTAACACAGGCTTTGACTTTTACCGGGACTAAACCGCAGAATGGTTTGATTTAAACAAGAGAGTAAACAATGGGCGGACCTAGATTGACACAGGCTTCGACCTCTACCGAGACTAAATCACAAGTATGGTTCGATTGAACCAAAAATGTAAAATGTGACGGACCTGGATTGACGCAGGCTTCGACCTCTACCGGGATTAGACAAAAAATATGGTTTGATTAAACCGAAAACATAAAATGCGACGGACCTGGATTGACGCATGCTTCGACCTCTACCAGGACTAAACCAAAAGCATGGTTTGATTTAACAGAAAATGTAAAATACGACGGACCTGGATTGACGCAGGCTTCGACCTCTACCGGGACTAAACCAAAAGTATGGTTTGATTTAACCGAAAATGTAAAATACGATGGACCTGGATTGAAGCATGCTTTGACCTCCAAGGGTTTAAAATGTCGCCGGTGTCGGCGACATGTCGGAAAAACAAAGGTTCCGACACCGATAAAGGGGGGAAATAGGCGTTTTTCTTGCATCATGCATCTCATTTGAAAATCATGCTTGCTTAAAGATCCAGAATAATCCATAGCAACTTTATTAGACGTGAACTCTCCACCAATATTGATTACACGGTTAACTCGATCAAAAGAGCATCCATTATGACCTGGTATCTTTTCTGCATCTAGTACTGCAAAACACATTCCAAATCAGAAAAAACATTATGAGTATTTCATTGCAATGACTCATCGTAATAGTTTACTGCATACAAAAGCAATTATGAACAATCAATCTTTCTACGGACAATTGTGATAGAAGTTGGAGCCTTTGATCTTCTGTAAAAAAACTGCCTTATCAAGGCCACAAGAACTAGCTCGCTGTGCAAACTTCACAAAATTGATGATAGTGGTATGGTTGTTATCACACAACATTGAACCATGGAAGCCACAGTGATGAATCGTCATATTATAGGTGTTTAAAATTCTCATTAAGAACTTAGATGCATTTTAACAAAAAGAAAAATGTCATGAATCTTCAGTCAAAAGACTTTTGTTACTAAATGTTTATTTTGACAGGGGTTTGAATCCCATGAGAAATAATTGGACATAACCACATCTTAATTTAGGGTGGGGATATCATTGATATTTTAGATGGCTTTCCAGATGGACAGTTGTGTAATAATTTATTTTGATCTTCACAAATTGGACAGTTTTGCAATCTCCTCGTCTATTGAACATTGTTTCAAGGCAATACCTAAAAACTGTCTAGGTGATGGAAAAGGCAGAGCAAGCCAAATTTCTTTTGCAACTGTCTATGACGTGCACCTTTAACTGTGTGCTTTGGTTGCCTTTTTGTGCCATATAGTGACAAAAGACAATCTGCAAAATTTGTTTTAGTAATCTAACTAAAATATCCTAGAAGACAGAATTATTTATGGAAAATATATGCATGCCCAATTATAAGATTTTTATTGCTTGAAAGTAAAATTTCCTCTACACACAATCACAGTTATCATTGGAAAAATATATTGTGCCCAGTAATTTCATCTTAATTTATCATGTATTTTACCTTCTTCATGCATAATATACAACTCATGCTTCAAAAATATTGCATGAAATCGTTAATCCTTAGGACTATGAAATCGTTAACAAATATAAAATAAGCCACCTCAAGTAAAAAAAAAAAAAATAACAAGCCCAAAGTTATGTGAAAGCAAACAAAAAATGTTGCAGATTACTATCATGCATCATGCCGTCAAGCATTTCCCCAATAGAAAAGGCTGCAAGAATTATTTGCAAACTTTTTAGTCATTTCCATCATGCCTTGGGTCAGACAATTTTTAATATAGCATCACATTGTTAAAGAATTATGCAAAAGAGGATGCGACCTTACCTATATTAGTGGAAGACACCAACATTTTTCTGTACATTAGGTTCTGCATTTCGGGGGAGTTCAGCAGATCCCCACACACATTATAAATGGAGAGCCAACGGTTATCCATGGCAGGGCAGGGACTGGGGGCATACATAACACCATGAGTATATAGAATAACTAACAGAACCACGAAAAATAGTTTAAGTGAAGAATTATTGAAAGATTGATTACCTAAAACTTTCTTGAGGCCCATGCGAAAATTTTTCAGTCTTGAAAAATTTAGTATTTTGGTGTTAACTTCTTCATCCGAACTCCGTTTCGCGCAAATAAGATGTCGATTTCATACGTTTTTTCGATATCTATCTATTGAATCTAAATTCGTTGTAATCCAAATTTTGTAGAAAATGTTACGAGTAAAAATCATTTTTTTCGGATCTTTTGTTGCTCAATGATCTGACCGATCATAGCTTATGATCGTTCAGATCGTTACCTAATCTGACCGATCATAGGCTATGATCGGTCAGATCACAGACAACAATAAAAAAATTCAGATTTTTCTTTCTTAACAAATTTAGTATTTTGGCGTTAACTTTTTCATCCGAACTCCGTTTTGCGCAAATAAGATATCGATTTCATACGTTTTTTCGATATCTATCCATTGAATCTAAATTCATGGCAATCTAAATTTTGTAGAAAAAGTTACGAGTAAAATTCTCTTTTTTTTAATCTTTTGTTACTCAATGATTTGACCGATCATAGCCTATGATCGGTCAGATCACAGGCAACAATAAAAAAAATACCAGATTTTTGTTTCTTCAAAAAATTAATACTTTGGTGTTAACTTCTTCATCCGAATTCTGTTTCGAGCAAAAGATATCGATTCCATTCGGTTTTTCATTAGCATCCATTGCATCTAAATCCATGGCAAGTTTAGAATTAATAGAGAGAGTCGTGAGTTTTTGGAAAATGATTTAGAGTTTGAAGTTTAGAGAGAGAAAAATAGATAGTGGGGTTAAGAAGAGTTCTATCAATATAAAGAAAAGAGTTTTTGGTCTTTTCACACTTTAGTGACATCAGCTTTATTTATGAAAATTGAAAAGTTAGGTCAAGTTTCATTAGGGCCCTCATTTCGAGGTCATATAGGCAAATTTCCCAAAACCTAACAAGTAATTCACTTTTAAACGAAAATGAAAAACTCGAGAAATGAAAAGAAAAGAAAAGAAGAATGTCGATCATGGGGAAAGGTAAGAGATGTACCTTGGAAGAAGATGAAACATTTTTCTTGAGCTTGCGATTCAATTTCATTTTGGATCGAAAAATCAGAAGGAGAAGAGTTTTGACTCTTTTGAGCATGGAGATGGAGAAATTCTCTTTGAGATTAAAATTTCAATTAGATGTAGGATTACGTAAACTATTTGAGATTAAAAATTCTAGGGCAAATAGCACAAACCACCCCTAAACTATGAGGTGTGTTACATTTACACCATGAACTTTCAATTTGATCAATTACCCCCCCTAAAGTACATAAAGTGTTAAAATTACACCCTCTCCGTATATGCCGTTTGTTTTACCGTTTAATAGAGACCCACGTGTGGAGAAAATCATCATAATTAAAATTCATTACGTTTACTCCTGGAAAATGAGAGAGAAATAGAAAAGTTCTAGGGTTTTCTTTAATCTCACTTTAACTTTTGGTTTTTCTAGTGACAACGACGAAGGTAAATGCTTCTCTTCTATTTTCTTTTCTTAACAATTAAACTCTTATATTTTCCTTTCCTTTCTTTTTTCAATTTGTCTTTCATTTATTTTCTTTTCATAATCAAACACTTTCTTTTCTCAATTTCATATATTTTCTTCACCTTGATTATTCTTATTTCTTATTCATTTCGTAAAAAAATTAATTTGTGTCATTCTGATTCATCATTCATGTTCAAATTTACACAAATCGTCACTTTTATTTCCATTGTTCTATAGTTGTAAAATCTAGGTTGTTTTTTATTTCTCTCTATTTATTTGATTTTTGAAGTATATGAATGAAATTAACTTTGATGCTTCTTTCTTTTCTTTGATTGATTTTGTAATTTTCAATTTACCTATTATTTTTTTCTTTAATTGTGTCAATAGGATTCAACTGGTGAACTAAAAGAATGGAAACGTTGTGTGTTGGGAACCACTGATTTTTTTTGTTTTTTTAATAATATGTTACGATAACTGTACACATTTTGTATAGTAATGATTAAATTTTGTATTATTTGAGTTTAGTACTACTTATTTTGTTCATTAGATTAGTAATGTAAATGATATGAGAATATGATAGCCGTTTCTAAGACATAGAAACAAAGATTTCATTCTCTAAAACAATTGAGAAAAGAAAGGAAAGGAAAATAGAGGAGTTTAATTAAAGAAACGAAAATAGAAAAGAAGTATTTCCCTTCGTTTTCGTTGTCTGCTAGAAAAACCAAAAGTTAAAGTGAGATTAAAACAAAACCCTAGAGATTTTCTATTTCTCTCTCATTTTCCAGGAGTAAGCGTAATCAATTTCAATTGTGATGATTTTCTCCACACACAGATCTCTATTAGACGGTAAAACAAACAGCATAGACGGAGAGGGTGTAATTTTAACACTTTATGTACTTTAAGGGGGTAATTGATCAAATTGAAAGTTCATGGGTGTAAGTGTAACAAACCCCATAGTTTAGGGGTGGTTTTTGCTATTTTCCCAAAATTATATAAACTTAAACATGTGTTTTTTTCTTCTTCCAAACTTTTTCACTCATATAATTATAACAAGTCAGCAAGCATGGTCTAACAAATCTTTTTGAGTCTTAACAATTTAATAAAAATGGGATAATTACTGAAATAACGTATTTTTATACACTAATTACTTAAATGTTATAACTTTTCAAAAATTATTCAAATTACATAATTATAATTCAATAAATTGATTGAACTAAAACAAATTATCGAAAATAATAATAAATAATAATCAAATAGTTCAATAAATTATTGAACTTAAAAAGGTAAAAAAACAAACAAATTCATTAAAAATACCTATAAAAAATATTTCAATAAATTTATTGAACTTCAAATCTACAATTACACTATTTGAGTAATTTTGATAAAGTTATGATATTTTAACAATTAGTATGCAGATTTATGTTATTTGAGACAAATTATCTACTATATATTGATTTTTAATTTTATTTTTTTTGTTTTCAATATATTTATTATTAGTTTATAGTTTAAAAGTATAAATTTAACTAAGCATATGAATTTTAATAGAAATAGTAATTGAAAAATAAAATAATTCCATCTAAATTTTATTTTTTTTAATACACCAAACGCTTCCAATATCTTGTTCTTGAAAATTGTGAGGGATTCCCAATCATATTATGGGAATTATCCTGATGCCATATGCTTTGGATTCCTCATGCATAGAAATAATTTTGTTTTTAGTCTATGTTTTATAAAAATTAAAATTGTTTTTGTTTTTATTTATATTTTTATAATTATCATTCATATTCAATTGTTAGTATGTTGGTATTGTCTTGTTATATGGTTTGAAAAAAAATGAATAGGCCCGGCCCAAACATGAAGTAAAATTTGAGAATTTAACGCAAAGTCAAAGAAGATTAGACAGACTAGATGTGTAGGGGTTGGAGTCGTTTTATATATATATATATATATTATTTTTTTTATATTTGTTCATTTAGGAGTTTTCAATTTCATCGAGAGCGAATAATAGAAGTCGTGGTTTTTCTTTCCTAGAGTTTTCAATTTCATCGTGAGCGAATAGAAGTCGTGGTTTTTCTTTCCTGGAGTTTGCAATTTCATCGAGAGCGATTAGAAATCGTGGTTTATAGCTATGGAGTTGGAATTGGAATTGGGATCGGAATCGGAATCGGAATCGGGATCGGAATCGGGATTGGATAGGGTTGGAGATGAAATATGGGTGGAAATTATAAGTAAATTGCCTTGTAAAATCGCCACTCAATGTAAGTGTGTGTGCAAACGTTGGCTTGCTCTAATATCTGATTATCATTATTTCACTTCACGATTTGTCCAACACCATCATAATAAATCTGAATCCCCCTCTTCGAGTTTGACAACGTTGTTTCCAAGCCTGAGATTATCTAAGTTCATAAACCTATTTTCAAACAACAACATTACCTCACTCGATATCGATAATTTCAGACATCTCAACTTTATTCCCAAATTCAAAATCAACAGAAACATAAAAAGAAACAGAAACAGAAAAAGAAAAAGAAGAAAATCAGAAGGAGATTTCATCCATGTCTTAGCTAAATACAGAGACTTAGTTTTATTATGTCACGACAAAAACGAGCACTGTTTTCATGATGTTTATTATGTTTGCAACCCTCTTACAAACCAATGCCTCTCTCTTCCCCCATATCCTTTTACTCCTACTCTTCCTTTAACTGAACTTGTTTTAGTTGGTTTCATATCATGTTCTGAGGGTTTAATCAAGGTTCTAAGGCTTGATTTATTATCCATGTCTGATTCTAATTTCTATTCATATAAAGTCAATATCTTCTCTTCTGATATTGGGGAATGGAGAGAGTTAATCAATTCCAACCTAAACCAACTTTTAAATCTCAATCCTATCCCTCGCCCCACCCGTTACCGTAACCCTGACCTTGTTCCTCTTGATCTTCCTATTCCCGGCCTTACACACAGTGTTGCTTGTAATGGAACAATATTCTTCCGTGACCACTTTAGAAGGTTGATTGGATTTAATGTCGTCGATTACCGATTTCATTCCATTGATTTACCTCCATTTCCCTTTATTCATCGAGCCGGAATTATGGATATGGGGGTGTGTAGAGGACGCTTGAGAATATGTCAGTGGATTTACCACCCATCTGATTTTCAGGTACATCCACATATTTGCATATGGGAACTCGAACTACTACACGCTCAGGATTTTACTAATATCAGCTGGTCCCTGGTTCACAAGTTATATCCCAAAGACTTGATACCAACTAATTTTATACCTTTAAAAGTACTCAATGATTTACAATTTCGTGGTTCCAAATTGAATGCCATTGATTTTCACCCTAATGATGGAGATGTTGTGTATTTTTACTGGTATCCACATTGTATATTTTCTTGCAATTTGCTAAGCAAAACACTCGGGTTACTACTTACATTTAAAATGGACGCCGACTACTTTGAATTCTCAGATTCAAACTCACCACCACCTCCTATTGTTAATGTTAATGTTATTAACCAACCATATTCACGGTGGTCTGAGTCTGAGCCTGAAACACGTAGTGTATTACCCCCTCATAACTTTGGCCCTGAATATTGTAAAGACTATTGGATAGGAGGTGCCTACTTTCTTGATCATCTCTTATGGCCCACACCACTACCAAAGGTTTTACGAAGAAGCAGAAAGCGGCCATCTTCATCTTCCTCAACAAACTCTAGTATGTATATGCAATATATTATATTAAATGATTTTGATAAGCAAGGGAAACTAATTAATTTCAAGTATATACTGTTTTATAAGTATTACTAATAATTTGTGGAACTTGTTAATTTCAGGAAAATACCACAGCTTTGATGGAAAAAGTAAGACTAAATCTATCCAAACAGAGGTTCGTATACATCCTTGATTTAAATACTAATTAAAAAACAGGCTATATAGCCATAATTCAAATGTTATGTTATTACGATGTTAGCTTTTTTGAATTTGCTAGGTTTTATTGAAGTTTTTGGTTTTTGGCGATGTAAATGAATTCGGAATTCTGTGGAAGTGTTATAATTTGTATAGTTTTTGACCTTTTTATGGATTTGAATTTAAGGGTATTTGATACTTAATTTGTTAATGATTGTTTTCGGCTCAAATTTTTGTTTTGAAATTATTTTGATGTTTATGGTATATATTTATCGATATGGTTTATGAATTTTATTTTCATATTAGTTTTATTGGAAAAAATTTGCTATTTTTTAATGTTTTTGTTTCGATGAAACTATCCGAACGTGCTTAGTTTTTTGTGAAATTTCATTGAATAGTAAATTTTGATGCAATATTTATAAATATATCATCACTTAAAAATATTTGCAAATATAGCAATTTAACTGTGTTGATGAGTGATTAACAATAAAAAATGTGTATTAGTGATGACAAGGGTAAAATACTATTTTGGTCTTACTTTGAAAAGTTATATTTTTCGTCCATGAACTTTATGATTCGTTTCGTTTCGTTTGGTCCCTCCATCTATGTTTTTACGTCTAGGACACTACCGGAGGGCTTGTGTGGTATGTAATTGATGATATGACATTATATAAATATACAATGAGGTTAATTAACGTGGAAAAACGAACATACAATGAGGTTTCAAACTAAAATTAAGGAGAAAATTATGAGATTAACTTCACTACATATTCGTTTTTCCATGGTATTTTAACCTCACGATATATTTTTATAACGTCACATTATCAATTATATGTCACATAAGCCCTCCATTAGTGTCAAAGATGAAAGGACCAAAACGAAACAAATTGTAAAGTTCACGGACGAAAAATACAACTTTTGAAAGTTTAGGGACGAAAATGAAACTGAAGTGAAAGTTCAGAGACCAAAATGATATTTTACCCTTGTGAACCATATGTCGTTAAGGGGGATTATTTGGTTATGCATGACTTAAATAACACTTAACGGGACATGTTCATTTCATATGTACAAATGGAAAAGAATATACATGTATGTTCTCTTATGTACTTTACAAATTCATAAGAAGAATATTCTCGAAAGGTTTAAATTGTGAAATTTTATGTTTAATCATTTTCGAGCAAAATCTCTCTTTGTTTGCAAATGAAGAGAAGATTTAAGGCATTGAGTTATGTTATGGAATGGTGTAGTTTCAGTGAAATGTTTGGAAGTCGGTGAGGCCGATTATGGACTTAATAAATTTAGAGCATCTCATGACATTTTTAAATGTTTAGTTATTTCTACTCAACGTAGCCTCGTGATGCTAAACTTTTAATTTTCAGGTAAGAAAAAGAAGAGAACTGGCAACTAATGAGATCTCGTGACAATGGTTGGATTGGATTGGTCGCCGACGACACTTTTCTTTCGATTATTTGTTATGTACTTATGGGATGAGAATTATTGAATATTTCAAACTTTGTTATTCTTTTATATTTTATTTTGAGATGTTTCGATTAAACTTTGGTTTATTTGTTGATTTATATTTAGAACTGGAAATGAGTGTTTATTGTTTTGAAATAAAGTTAGCAAACTTGAGTTATGACACTACAAGAAAATGGGGTATTGCCGGCGAAATTTTTCGCCGGCAAAAGCTTTGCCGGCGAAAATTTTTTGCCGGGGCTTTTCACTGTAAAAGCCCTGTCGAATTAGCCTTAGCCGGTGAAATTTAACTTTCGCCGGTATTAGCTATGCCGGCAAAATTAGAAATTTCGCTGGCATTGCAATAATGGGGGCTGCCCCATTAATGTGGAAAAGCCGGCGAATTTGGTTTCGCCGGCAAAACTAAAAAAAATATATATATATTAAACAACTATGCCGGCGAATTTCGCCGGCATAGCCACTGTTCATATTTTTTTTTTCATTTTCTTCCCAAAAAGTTTACATTCCTAATTTAGAACCCGTTTTCCTGTTCAATGTTTTACTAATCAATATGAAATATTTATAAAAAAGTTCAAAACATCCAAATAACATAATCAAATAGTTAATACACAAGTACGTTTCATCATCTAAAATACATAAACATATAATACTAGTTTTAGTACAATCATCTAACTAGGCAGAGGAGTTTGCGTGAAGGTAGAAAATTGGTTCCTCATCTCACAGAACTCACGTCTAAACTCATCTAAAGCATTTGAAATCTCATTGTATTTCGTTCTAAGCTCTAAGTTTTCCGCCTCTAGCTTATCGACCCTCGGATCTTCTATGAAGCGTGATCGACCACGTGGATGAGAAGACACCGGCCTATTATGTGCGGTCCGCCCCTAACCCTTTAATATATCCTGAACGATAGCCTCGAACTCTCTCAATTATCTCGGCATCAGTTAGGCGCGGTTGGACAACTCCGTCCACCTCCACTTCAGGAGCAGTAAGCAAATCACACATCAAGCCCTGCACGTACGTATATAATTATGCTTGAACGAAAATTGAAAAACAAACACTTGTTAATATAAAAATTTTCAGTCTTGTGAAACTTACATACTCTTCCTCCGCCGCATTGTTGATCCATACACCGTCAGCATTTGTATGCGTGACTCGAAATAGATCAATCTGATTGAACTCTTCTTCATGATCTTCATCTTCGGCTTGCTATAATAAAAATATTACAAGTTATATTAGGTACAAATAAGTTTAGTAATATAAACTTCAACATATACGTACATGATCTGTCATGACTCGCACATGTGATCTCGAGCCTGTTTTGTGGTTGTAATTTCATTTTCCCCCGATTCTCGGTATTAGCCTCAGCCATGGCCTACATTACAATGAAAGTAAGGTTACTATATGTGTATTGTTTTATGTATGATACAACTTTAAATCATTATTCTAATGTGTTTACCTTGAACTTAGGCGTCTCCCACATATCACACAAGAAGATCCAATCATCCAAGTTCTCCACTCGTTTGTGTTGTTTTCCTCGGGCTACTTGAATGTCATCTTTCTCTTTCGTATTCTTATAATAGGTATGCAACATCGAACGAAACTCGTTCAATGCGTCAGGCATTTTGTGATTCAGATTGCTCTCCATGCAATACCCACCGAGCGTAGGTCGGAGACATTCCATTAATATAGAGGTGTCTCTCTATACTATCAATTTCTCCAAATACCGTGTTCACACATTTCATACAAGGACAACGAACCCTCCCATTTTCATTGACAACGGTCCTTGCAACATCTAAGAAAGACTTAATCCCCTTAATGTATTCCGAACAAAATCTGTCTCTAAGTACTATCCAACTCCTATTCCATAACCCATGAAGTAAAAAGTTAGGTATACTACTTAATGTGGTGTAAGAAACTAAGGATAAACAACAACTAAATTATAACAGATTATATGTGTGGTTAACATTGCTGCAGGTTAGCCACACCCAAGGTTTATGCATGAACGAATGAAGAAATTATAACAAATTATATGGGTCGCTAACTTTGTTGCAGGTTAGCCACACCCAAGGTTTATGCATGAACAAATGAATAAAGTATAACAAATTCTATGTGTGGCTAACTTTGCTGCAGGTTAGCCACATCCAAAGTTTATGCATGAACATATGACTAGATTATACGAAACTATATGTGTGGCTAACTTTGCTGCAGGTTAGCCACATCCAATATTTGAACAATGCTAAAATATATATATAATAACATCATGATTTAATAGACTATGCTAGTTAGGAAAGATGAGTACTAGAAAATGTACCTATCATTGCTTGCCATATTTCTTCTTTTCCACAATATAATCCTAAAAATACAACATTCACAATGTAATTAGTTTACATCTTCAAATTTGTTATAAAAATGTACATCTTCAATTTTGTTATAAAAATTTATATGTTTACATCAACAAATTTTGAAAATAAAAATAATAATTAGTAATTTTAGTACTTTTCTATTATACACAATCTTTTTAACTTACAAAATGAAGTAAAAAAAAAAATACAACACATATCATCATCAATCAAAATTTCCATTTCTTTTGAAAAGAAGAATTATCAAACTAAATTAACTAAACAAAATAAGCTTAAATTTCATAGAAATAAAACTCAAATTACATTCCCCTTCAAATGTTCAAATTGGAATATCAAATTACAAAAACAACAAACTTAAAACTTAAAACTAACAACTCATCAATAACACTTGATTTGTAACCAAATATGAACATGAATTAGAGAAACATTTATAACAAAAACAAAAAAACAAAATCGTTTGAAAACCCTAACATTCAATCTATAGATTTAGGTTATAAAAATCTTCAATTAGTATGAAACAATGGTTTAGATCAATGAAATAGCAAGAGAAATGAAGAAATCTTACCTCTTCAAGCCGGATTCGTGAAGAAATCGAAGGAAAAATGGAGGGGGAGAGGGTGTGTTTGAGAGAAAAAGGGAGGAAAGAAAGCAAGAAAGGGGATAGTACCCCTTACTGCGCTACCACTACCTGGGATTTAATCCCAGGCCCTACTTGGCGAAAATTTTTTCGCCAAGATAGCCTATTAGAGGGACGCACGCGTCCCTCTAATATAAGTCACAAGGCCGGCGAATATCGCCGGCCTTGTGACTTCAATTTAAAAAAAAAATATTTACGATTTCGCCGGCCTTGCCTCATTTTAATTTAAAAAAATAACAATAATATTAAGTGGCAAGGCCGGCGAATTTCGCCGGCCTTGCCTCATTTTAATTTAAAAAATACTAATAATAATAATAAGTGACAAGGCCGGCGAAATTCGCCGGCCTTGCCTCTTTTTAATTTAAAAAAATATAATAATAATGAGTGACAAGGCCGGCGAATTTCGCCGGCCTTGCCTCATTTTAATTAAAAATAATAATAATAATATTAAGTGGCAAGGCCGGCGAATTTCGCCGGCCTTGTTAATTTAAATTTAAAAATTTATTACATGGTTAACAATGCCGGCAAAATATTACATTTCGATATTTTTTTCACTCCTGCACTTTCTTCCTTCCAATTTTTATCCATTCTTTTTCTTTTTCTAATTTAAAATTCCAATGGGTATGTGAAAAAACCATCATAACCTCAGTCAAATTAACCTTCAAAAGTTCTAACCTTCCTTCAAATTTATGTCTCACGAATTCACCCTATTCCCAAATTGAGATCATTGAAGCGATTGCAAAGAAAACGATTTCGAAGCCATTGAAGCGATTGTGAAGAAAAGAAACGATTGACTCTCTATTTTCTTGTCATTCGCTATTGAAGATTGTCACAACGTGTTTGCAATGCGGAGCGCCAACGTCTAATTTATAGGCCTCTTTGTGAAAATGAAAAATTTGGAGTCGCCACTAGCCAAATTCGGGTGTGATTGGTCACCTTATTAATAAAAATAGTTTACGAAAACAAAATCGGGTTCGATAGTCATTTTTGTGTAGGGAAGGTATTAACACCATACAACATCCATTAAAAAATGGTTACTATATTCCTATCTTATATTAACTTATTTCAAATTATTGGTCTTTAATTCAACTAAATTGTGCAAGATTGATTTTAATTTACGAAAACAAATGTCTCATTTAATCTTCTCTTAACATCAAGAATGAAGTAAGTTTAAAGATTGATTGAGCGGGCTTATGACCATTAATTGAACAAATATCGGAATTGAGAATCTCTCACCTAGATAAATTGAGAGTCATTACTTCTCAAAATCTCATCATCGGGTTAGTATTTATATTTTAAAATACTGATATAACAAGCCAAATAAAAGATAACAATTATTTCAAATCAAAGTCTAAACTACAAAAAATCATAGTTATTTAATCATAATTTGTTTAGACTTGATTCTTTCTCCTAAATTTAACTTATTGATCTATCATTGACCTATAATGTTAAAATGAATTAATTTTATAAATAAAAATAAGAATTTATGTTAAAGAGACCTGAATCACGTTTTTCAAGTACAAAAAATCCTGCAGTATTTGTATCGACTTTCAAAAATCGTATCTTTTTTTTTATACTGATCCAAACGAGGTTATTCTTGTTTCTAAAGTTTCTTTCGTTAGTCTAATTTCAAGGAAAAATAAACTTTCAAAATATATATCAGAGAAATATCATCGAAAATATACATAATAGAAGACGCTGTATTTTTGCCCGAAACAGTAAATCCTGTTAAAACCTCAAATTAAAAAAAAATCATAACTTCCAAACCATAAATCGAAATCAATTGGTTCTTTTTCCTATATCTTCGTCTACCAGTCTATTTTCAAATAAAAGTAATCTCATAATATAAATAAGTACATAAACATCACGAATTTAATGGAAACACAAAAGGCTCATAAGACTAGGAAATAATTTGATGAGAAAAGAATTTAACTTCGGATGCATTGGTTTGGGAGAGAATGAGATGGAGAAATTTTGATAGGTTTTCTCTCCCCGAAACTTTGAGATGTGATATCTATATTTTTTCTAATTATTTCTCCTTTTTTTTTTCCCTTCTTTTCTCCCTTTTGTAAATTCTATGAGGGCTCTATTTATAGCCAAATGGAGATAAATAAAAAAATAGGAAATAATTTCTTTAGATAATTTAAATTATTTTCAAAATTTTTATCTCCTATCAAATCAATTTAATCTCTAAGAATTTATCTTGATCTATTTCAAATTATATCTATCTTTGATAATTTAAACTTATCTTTTAATTATTTATCTCTACAACTTGAATTAAACTCTTTTTATCTAATTGAACATCAATTTATCTTTAAAATTAAAAGCCAAAAAATATTGACTTTACCTTTTAAAATTAAATCAAAATTCAATTTTATTCATTTCAATAAATTTAGCCTAGACAAAATACGGTGTTTACAGTTGCCCCCCTTTGTTCATCTTTGAAGAATTTAAAAGTTGGACAAAGAATTAAAAATGGTATTTTAGAAGGCGAAGATTTATTTTGAAAATAATGGAATGGAATGAGTTTGGTTTGACAATTTGATTCATACGGTCTAGTATGATATAATGAGAAGTGATACGAAATGAGTTTGACTTAAAAGTGATCTGGAAGGAATCCTTATATGGTTAGGTTTGATATAGAGAAAAATGAAATGGAATGAACATGACTTAACACAGGCTTTGACTTTTACCGGGACTAAACCGCAGAATGGTTTGATTTAAACAAAAGAGTAAACAATGGGCGGACCTAGATTGACACAGGCTTCGACCTCTACCGAGACTAAATCACAAGTATGGTTCGATTGAACCAAAAATGTAAAATGCGACGGACCTGGATTGACGCAGGCTTCGACCTCTACCGGGACTAGACAAAAAATATGGTTTGATTAAACCGAAAACATAAAATGCGACGGACCTGGATTGACGCATGCTTCGACCTCTACCAGGACTAAACCAAAAGCATGGTTTGATTTAACCGAAAATGTAAAATACGACGGACCTGGATTGAAGCAGGCTTCGACCTCTACCGGGACTAAACCAAAAGTATGGTTTGATTTAACCGAAAATGTAAAATACGATGGACCTGGATTGAAGCATACTTTGACCTCCAAGGGTTTAAAATGTCGCCGGTGTCGGCGACATGTCGGAAAAACAAAGGTTCCGACACCGATAAAGGGGGGAAATAGGCGTTTTTCTTGCATCATGCATCTCATTTGAAAATCATGCTTGCTTAAAGATCCAGAATAATCCATAGCAACTTTATTAGACGTGAACTCTCCACCAATATTGATTACACGGTTAACTCGATCAAAAGAGCATCCATTATGACCTGGTATCTTTTCTGCATCTAGTACTGCAAAACACATTCCAAATCAGAAAAAACATTATGAGTATTTCATTGCAATGACTCATCGTAATAGTTTACTGCATACAAAAGCAATTATGAACAATCAATCTTTCTACGGACAATTGTGATAGAAGTTGGAGCCTTTGATCTTCTGTAAAAAAACTGCCTTATCAAGGCCACAAGAACTAGCTCGCTGTGCAAACTTCACAAAATTGATGATAGTGGTATGGTTGTTATCACACAACATTGAACCATGGAAGCCACAGTGATGAATCGTCATATTATAGGTGTTTAAAATTCTCATTAAGAACTTAGATGCATTTTAACAAAAAGAAAAATGTCATGAATCTTCAGTCAAAAGACTTTTGTTGAGGGAAAATTCCATTGAGAGGAAACATGAATTAAAAAAAAAAAAAAAAAAAAAAAAACTGTACAACGACAATTGCATCCTAGGTGACTCAGAGAATTTATAAGTTTTCCCAGATCATATGGCCATTTATGTAGGATGATCAATATGCAATGAGAATATTTTATAAGAGGGTTAACTAAAAACACCTTCTTATGAGGCCAAAAGACACCATATGAGTATGACGACCTCTCCTTCCAATTAAAGTATAATGGCCAGACAAATTCATAAACTGGTTTATTCAACTGATTTGTGTGTGGTTATTTATTTCACACCGAGTTACTAAATGTTTATTTTGACATAACCACACCTTAATTTAGGGTGGGGATATCATTGATATTTTAGATGGCTTTCCAGATGGACAGTTGTGTAATAATTTATTTTGATCTTCACAAATTGGACAGTTTTGCAATCTCCTCGTCTATTGAACATTGTTTCAAGGCAATACCTAAAAACTGTCCAAGTGATGGAAAAGGCAGAGCAAGCCAAATTTCTTTTGCAACTGTCTATGACGTGCACCTTTAACTGTGTGCTTTGGTTGCCTTTTTGTGCCATAGTGACAAAAGACAATCTGCAAAATTTGTTTTAGTATAATCTAACTAAAATATCCTTCCCCTGTATTATCCCTTGAAAAAGAAGACAGAATTATTTATGGAAAATATATGCATGCCCAATTATAAGATTTTTAGTGCTTGAAAGTTAAATTTCATCTACACAATCACAGTTGTCATTGGAAAAATATATTTTGCCCAATAATTTCATATTAATTTATCATGTATTTTACCTTTTTACATATAATATACAACTTATGCTTCAAAAATACTGCACTCATGGTTTAGGTCAGTAACTCTCCTTTTACACTCTATATTATCCTTGGGACTGATGAAATCGTTAACGAATATAAAATTGTAAAAAAAAAATAACAAGCCCAAAATTATGTGAAAGCAACAAAAAATGTTGCAGATTACTATCATGCATCATGTTGTCAAGCATTTTTCCCAGTAGAAAAGGCTGCAAGAATTATTTGCAAACTTTTTAGTCATTTCCATCATGCCTGGGTCAGTCAATTTTTAATATAGCATCACATTGTTCAAGAATTATGCAAAAGAGGATGTGACCTTACCTATATTAGTGGAAGACACCAACATTTTTCTGTCCATTATGTTCTGCATTTCGGGGGAGTTCAGCAGATCCCCACACACATTATAAATGGAGAGCCAACGGTTATCCATGGCAGGGCAGGAACTGGGGGCATACATAACACCATGAGTATATAGAATAACTAACAGAACCACGAAAAATAGTTTAAGTGAAGAATTATTGAAAAGATTGATTACCTAAAACTTTCTTGAGGCCCATCCGAACTCCGTTTCGCACAAATAAGATGTCGATTTCATACGTTTTTTCGATATCTATCTATTGAATCTAAATTCGTTGTAATCCAAATTTTGTAGAAAATGTTACGAGTAAAAATCATTTTTTTCGGATCTTTTGTTGCTCAATGATCTGACCGATCATAGCTTATGATCGTTCAGATCGTTACCTAATCTGACCGATCATAAGCTATGATCGGTCAGATCACAGACAACAATAAAAAAATTCAGATTTTTCTTTCTTAACAAATTTAGTATTTTGGCGTTAACTTTTTCATCCGAACTCCGTTTTGAGCAAATAAGATATCGATTTCATACGTTTTTTCGATATCTATCCATTGAATCTAAATTCATGGCAATCTAAATTTTGTAGAAAAAGTTACGAGTAAAATTCTCTTTTTTTTAATCTTTTGTTACTCAATGATCTGACCGATCATAGCCTATGATCGGTCAGATCACAGGCAACAATAAAAAAAATACCAGATTTTTGTTTCTTCAAAAAATTAATACTTTGGTGTTAACTTCTTCATCCGAATTCTGTTTCGAGCAAAAGATATCGATTCCATTCGGTTTTTCATTAGCATCCATTGCATCTAAATCCATGGCAAGTTTAGAATTAATAGAGAGAGTCATGAGTTTTTGGAAAATGATTTAGAGTTTGAAGTTTAGAGAGAGAAAAATAGATAGTGGGGTTAAGAAGAGTTCTATCAATATAAAGAAAAGAGTTTTTGGTCTTTTCACACTTTAGTGACATCAGCTTTATTTATGAAAATTGAAAAGTTAGGTCAAGTTTCATTAGGGTCCTCATTTCGAGGTCATATAGGCAAATTTCCCAAAACCTAACAAGTAATTCACTTTTAAACGAAAATGAAAAACTCGAGAAATGAAAAGAAAAGAAAAGAAGAATGTCGATCATGGGGAAAGGTAAGAGATGTACCTTGGAAGAAGATGAAACATTTTTCTTGAGCTTGCGATTCAATTTCATTTTGGATCGAAAAATCAGAAGGAGAAGAGTTTTGACTCTTTTGAGCATGGAGATGGAGAAATTCTCTTTGAGATTAAAATTTCAATTAGATGTAGGATTACGTAAACTATTTGAGATTAAAAATTCTAGGGCAAATAGCACAAACCACCCCTAAACTATGAGGTGTGTTACATTTACACCATGAACTTTCAATTTGATCAATTACCCCCCCTAAAGTACATAAAGTGTTAAAATTACACCCTCTCCGTATATGCCGTTTGTTTTACCGTTTAATAGAGACCCACGTGTGGAGAAAATCATCATAATTAAAATTCATTACGTTTACTCCTGGAAAATGAGAGAGAAATAGAAAAGTTCTAGGGTTTTCTTTAATCTCACTTTAACTTTTGGTTTTTCTAGCCGACAACGACGAAGGTAAATGCTTCTCTTCTATTTTCTTTTCTTAACAATTAAACTCTTATATTTTCCTTTCCTTTCTTTTTTCAATTTGTCTTTCATTTATTTTCTTTTCATAATCAAACACTTTCTTTTCTCAATTTCATATATTTTCTTCACCTTGATTATTCTTATTTCTTATTCATTTCGTAAAAAAATTAATTTGTGTCATTCTGATTCATCACTCATGTTCAAATTTACACAAATCGTCACTTTTATTTCCATTGTTCTATAGTTTTAAAATCTAGGTTGTTTTTTTATTTCTCTATTTATTTGATTTTTGAAGTATATGAATGAAATTAACTTTGATGCTTCTTTCTTTTCTTTGATTGATTTTGTAATTTTCAATTTACCTATTATTTTTTTCTTTAATTGTGTCAATAGGATACAACTGGTGAACTAAAAGAATGGAAACGTTGTGTGTTGGGAACCACTGATTTTTTTTGTTTTTTTAATAATATGTTATGATAACTGTACACATTTTGTATAGTAATGATTAAATTTTGTATTATTTGAGTTTAGTACTACTTATTTTGTTCATTAGATTAGTAATGTAAATGATATGAGAATATGATAGCCGTTTCTAAGACATAGAAACAAAGATTTCATTCTCTAAAACAATTGAGAAAAGAAAGGAAAGGAAAATAGAGGAGTTTAATTAAAGAAACGAAAATAGAAAAGAAGTATTTACCTTCGTTTTCGTTGTCTGCTAGAAAAACCAAAAGTTAAAGTGAGATTAAAACAAAACCCAAGAGATTTTCTATTTCTCTCTCATTTTCCAGGAGTAAGCGTAATCAATTTCAATTGTGATGATTTTCTCCACACGCAGATCTCTATTAGACGGTAAAACAAACAACATAGACGGAGAGGGTGTAATTTTAACACTTTATGTACTTTAAGGGGGTAATTGATCAAATTGAAAGTTCATGGGTGTAAGTGTAACAAACCCCATAGTTTAGGGGTGGTTTTTGCTATTTTCCCAAAATTATATAAACTTAAACATGTGTTTTTTTTTCTTCCAAACTTTTTTCACTCATATAATTATAACAAGTCAGCAAGCATGGTCTAACAAATCTTTTTGAGTCTTAACAATTTAATAAAAATGGGATAATTACTGAAATAACGTATTTTTATACACTAATTACTTAAATGTTATAACTTTTCAAAAATTATTCAAATTACATAATTATAATTCAATAAATTGATTGAACTAAAAAAAAATTATCGAAAATAATCAAATAGTTCAATAAATTATTGAACTTAAAAAGGTAAAAAAACAAACAAATTCATTAAAAATACCTATAAAAAATATTTCAATAAATTTATTGAACTACAAATCTACAATTACACTATTTGAGTAATTTTGATAAAGTTATGATATTTTAATAATTAATATGCAGATTTATGCTATTTGAGACAAATTATCTACTATATATTGATTTTTAATTTTATTTTTTTGGTTTTCAATATATTTATTATTAATTTATAGTTTAGAAGTATAAATTTTACTAAGCATATGAATTTTAATAGAAATAGTACTTGAAAAATAAAACAATTCCATCTAAATAGTTTTTTTTTTTTTTAATACACCGAAACGTTCCAATATACTGTTCTTGAAAATTGTTAGGGATTCCCAATCATATTATGGGAATTATCCTGATGCCATATGCTTTGGATTCCTCTTGCTTTAGAAATAATTTTGTTTTTAGTCTATGTTTTATAAAAATTAAAATTGTTTTTGTTTTTGTTTTTATTTATATTTTTATAATTATCATTCATATTCAATTGTTAGTATGTTGGTATTGTCTTGTTATATGGTTTGAAAAAAAATGAATAGGCCCGGCCCAAACATGAAGTAAAATTTGAGAATTTAACGCAAAGTCAAAGAAGATTAGACAGACTAGATGTGTAGGGGTTGGAGTCGTTTTATATATATATATATATTATTTTTTTATATTTGTTCATTTAGGAGTTTTCAATTTCATCGAGAGCGAATAATAGAAGTCGTGGTTTTTCTTTCCTAGAGTTTTCAATTTCATCGTGAGCGAATAGAAGTCGTGGTTTTTCTTTCCTGGAGTTTGCAATTTCATCGAGAGCGATTAGAAATCGTGGTTTATAGCTATGGAGTTGGAATTGGAATTGGGATCGGAATCGGAATCGGGATTGGATAGGGTTGGAGATGAAATATGGGTGGAAATTATAAGTAAATTGCCTTGTAAAATCGCCACTCAATGTAAGTGTGTGTGCAAACGTTGGCTTGCTCTAATATCTGATTATCATTATTTCACTTCACGATTTCTCCAACACCATAAAAAATCTGAATCCTCCTCCTCTTCTTCGAGTTTGACAACATTGTTTCCAAGCCTGAATTTATCTAAGTTCATTAACCTATTTTCAAACAACAACATTACCTCACTTGATATCCATAGATTCAGACATCTAAACTTTATCCCCAAATTAAATTCATCCGGAAGAGAATTCATCCATGTCTTAGCCAAGTACAAAGATTTGATTTTGTTATGTCATGACAAATCTCATAAGTGTTTTCATGATGTCTATTATGTTTGCAACCCTCGTACAAAGCAATGGGTCTCTCTTCCCCCATATCCTTATATTCCTACTCTTCCCTTCCGTTATAAAGTTTGTGTTGGTTTCATATCCGAGGACGACCTCGACCTCGACAACGATGTCAAATTCACGGTTGTAAGGTTTGATCTATTCAAGTCTGATTCTAATTTGTATTCTTATAATAAAGTCAATATCTTCTCTTCTCAGATTGGGGAATGGAGAGAGTTAATAAACTCAAACCTAAACCACCTTCCAAACCCTTACCCGAAGCCTCGCCTTTATACTAACCTTAACATTAACCTTAACCTTCATCAGGCATATTTTAGACGTATTCCGGGCCTTACACACAGTGTTGCTTGTAATGGAACAATATTCTTCCGTGACCATATGAGAAGGTTGATTGGTTTCAATGTCCTCCATTACTATTTTCGTTACATTGATTTACCTCCATTTCCCTTTGTTCATCGACTCGGAGTTATGGATATGGGAGTGTGTCGAGGACACTTGCGAATATGTCAATGGATTTACATGCCACGTTATGTTCGTATTCACCCTCATATCTGCATATGGGAACTACACCCGGATTTTACTAATATAAGATGGTCTCTGGTTCATAAGTTATATCCCAAAGACTTGATACCAAATAATTTTATACCTTCATATCTTCTTAATGAATTGCGATTTAAAGGACTCTTATTCAAGGCCATTGACTTTCACCCTAATAATGGAGATGTTGTGCATATCCACATGATTCGACAATCTATACTTTCCTGCAATTTGCTAAACAAAACAGTTGGGTTGCTACTTACATTTAAAATTGACGAGGACGACTCGATCTCACCGGTTAATGTTAATGTTATTAACCAACCATATTCACAGCGGCCTGGGCCTGAGCTTGAATATAGAAGGATAATGCCCTTGGATGGCGTAGGCCGTGCATATGATAAAGTATATTGGACAGCAGCTACCTACTTTCTTGATCATCTCTTATGGCCCACACCACTACCAAAGATTTTACGAAGAAAGCTGCCATCTTCATCTTCCCCTTCCTCGACAAACTCCAGTGAGTATATGGTTGCATATACTGATTTTGATAAGATACCACAGCTTAATACCACTACAAAGTAGTGGTATCAAGAAAATACCACTACTTTGATGGAAAGAGTAAGACTGAATCAGTTCTACCATGCCAAACAGAGGTTCGTAATATATATCCTTGATTTAAATACTAAATATAGTTTTTCGTATATTTCTGATATTTAAATTGTTGTATTTTCAAAACTATAATTTGTCTCAAATAACATGAATTTGCATATTAATTACTAAAATATCAGAACTTTTACTAAAATGTTAGAACTTTGTAAAAGTTACTCAAATAGTATAGTTATAGTTCAATAAATAAATGAACTATACTTTGTTATTTTTCATCGGTAATTTTTATGAATTTATTTGATTTTTATTTTTTCAAGTTCAAGTGCGAGTCGTGGACAAGGTCGCGGTCGCAGAGTTGGTGCTGCTGCTTGATTGAGATGATGAAGTTTTAGAGATGGACTAGCTAGTGATCGTTTTAAAGTCCCTTGACTAATTTACTTTTATTGATTTTGCATTGAACAAGCCTTTGTGGCAGTACTTATTTGAATTTCAGCATGTTTTACATTCACTTGGTCATGGAGACTTGTGAATCTTTTAAACCTTAGATTTTATGAATTATAAAGGGTTGTGCAACTCAGTTTTGCGAAAGATGTGAGATTACCCAAACTTGTTTATAGGTGTTATTTATTTCTCAAAGTCTTCCGCTGCAGTTATTATGTTTTTAATTGAAATAAAAAGTCGGTTCTTTACCGAGATGGAGGACAACTGTTGTATCCGGAGCAGCCTCTCTTTATGAACCGTTCTACAGCCAACTTGGTTCGAATCTCCTAGCTGAAAATCATTGCCATGATTGCTTGTATCTTGCTTTTCTTCATCTCCGTCCTCTTCACAAAACATGATTTGATTGAGAGAGATAGGCTGAGACAAGCTTCTTTTGAATCTTGACAGCTAATGACCAAAACCAAAAGCTGTGGACAAACGTATATACACATGAAAAAGTGCATTAACATGCAATTAAGAGATAAAATAAAAGAAAATAACACTCAGCTGAATTAAAGAGTAGGTTGGTGTTAATCAGTTATGCTTATCGATACCATTTTCATGCAAGCATTATCGTCGATGCCATTATATTATTCAGGAAACAGAAACACCATATTTATGGATTTCATCACAACTTCAAATTTTAATCATTTTCGTGTCTCCTTTTCTACAGGAACAAAGTAAGAGTCGGAAAACAGGGAAAAATACATTATCTCAATAAATGTAATTAAGTGACTAATACAATGTGTTAAACTAATTCTACCTTCCGAATTCGTTAGTTGTTCGATCACTTTCTCAAAAAGAGCTTTATCTGCAATAAGTGAGTAATCATTAAAAACCCATTTTATAACTTTCCCTCATAAGAAGATAATTAGCTATGCTCATATGAGCATTTCATTATCTATTTCAAAATTTAAATAGTAAATATCAACAAAAGAAAAGTGAAATTCAACCATCCCTCATTAAACCCTAATAGCTCAAAATCATTGAGACCCATGAATTGTTTATCATTTAGAATCTAACTAATCAGAAACAGAAATTTGAGAAATGAAGAGGTACCAGAAATTAGAGGCTCCTCCATATCTGTAAGCTCGTTTAGTCAATGGGATTTTGGGGACACGTTGGATAGGGAAGAAAATTGAGCTTGTTTCCTTCGTGGGCTATAAATCAGTCAAGTTTGGTGATAAAAAGTTAAGATTTTTGTCCATTGAAGTTTGGTTTCAGTCTTTCGTTGCTTGTGAAAAGTAATTAATTAGAAATTAACCAATTCTATATTTTAGTTAAATATTTTTTTTTTTTTTTGAGTCAAAATCTGAAGGCCTATATTTTAGTTAAATATGGTGGATTATATAGATTATTCCTAAATCACGCCCCTATATTTTAAAAATATTTTAAAATTCCTAGCACTTTAATGAACGTAAATCATATTACGTATGTTATGTGTTTCAATACTATTAAAAATAACAAAAAAAAAAAAAAAAATCAAAGATACTAGTGTCATCTATGATTCTACATTTTACTAACATATTTTTTAATTAAATGTAAAATACACTCATGCATTGTAGATTATTGTTTTTTTTTTTTTGACAACATTATTGTTAAATCATATCTCTCCACTTTAAAAAATAATTTTAATCACACATATTTATCACTTAATTTTAATAAAATTGAAACACATATATATTCTATGCATACGTGTATTTAAAATACCATTAAAAATAACGAAGTGGAGGCTTGAGCTCGGTTTCATCATATGCAGGCACGACAGTCAAGTATAATGAAGGTACTATTTCCCCATTTCAGAGACATATGTTCTTAGAGATTTTAATATCATGTTCATGGACTCGATTTAATAGGGCAACAATTTCTAAAGAGCAATTACCACCACTGTTCAGTAATATTTTTCTTCTTCTGGACTCGATTTAATAGGGCAACAATTCTAAATAGCCACCACTGTTCATATGGACTCGATTTAAGAGTCATTTTCTTCTTCCTTACTACTCTTTCAACGATGTCTGACCAGTCCATCTCATCCAAGGGCTCCAAATGTCTATACTCGTCTACATATTCGTAGACAATTTCATTGAACCCTTCAAACTTTGCTTCTATATCCGACTCAAATTGGTCGCGATCATCATACCCCATCACCGATGTATCTTCAATGAAACAAGTTTCGTCTGAATCAATATACTCACCAACTATGGGACCGATTTCAGCTCCTCATCTTCTTCTTTGTCTTTATTTGAAAGTGAATCAGTACTTGGCTCTTCTATCTCAAGTTTATCTGGATCACTATCTTCTTTGGGGCCGTTGGTTGCCAGGTTTGGGTAGGGAGTTGGGGGTTACACTACCCTAACCAGTGTTCGTTTCCCAATTTTGAAACCCAATATGATGGGTTTGTTAACCCCCTCTTAACAAACCTATTTATTTTCACTGTTTCGACATATTTTACACTTAACAAACTCACCAAACCAAACACAGTGTTAACAACTCCCTGTTTAACAACCCACTGTTTAACAACTCCCTTCTTAACAACACCCTGCTTAACAACTCAAACCTGACAACCAAACAACCCAAGGATTCCAATTTCATAATCAGATGCCTCATCTTCAGATTTTATATGGTCTGGTATTACACTCGATTTCAGCTCTAGTGTAATACCCCTCAAGACTTTGGCCGAGCATATTATAAATTGTATTGGACAGGAGCTGTCTACTTTCTTGATCATCTCTTATGGCCAACACCACTACCAAAGGTTTTACAAAGAACAAGAAAGCGGCCATCTTCATCTTCCTCGACAAACTCTAGTAAGTATTTGTTAATATATACTGATTTTGATCAGATACCACAGCTTATTAATTTCATGAAAATTCCACAGCTTTGATGGAAAGATATCAGTTCCACCATCCCAAACACAGGTTCGTAATATATATATCCTTGATTTAAATACTAAATATAATTTATCTAGTGTATTGAATCGTTTAAAATTACGGAGGTGTATTCATGATCTTATGTTAATTTTATGCAATTTGTTAGACATTATTCTTATTGTTTTTCCTGATTGATTGATAAATTATTTGATTTTGTTGTTGCCTAAAAATGGAGAGCTTCCACGTAAGCAACGAACTTAGAGTATTGGATGAGTTGGAGGTAGTGCGCTGCACTGGAGGTGCTGCGTAGGTGATGTGCTGAGTAGTTGACAAGCACTGTATGTATCTGCACAGGAAACAAATAGAGCACCGGTGTGGTGCCTGCCTAACACCCTCCGATGCTAAAGTCAGGCAAGTAGAGCTAGTGTGCCAGAGAGAATTGTAGTAGAAATTAGTTACCTAATGAATGAGTTTCATCTTCTATTTATATGAGAGGAGGTTGATGACATCATCATGCCACGTGTCGCGTCGGGATTGGGCCACATGTTGCTTCCCAATGACATGTCACGTGTTGGATATGCCACATGTCATCTTTTGATTGGATACTAGTATAATAGTTTCCTTGGTCTTATATACGTAGCCTTATTAGATGACGTAGACTCCTAGGCGACGTAGACGTTGCCCCCCAAACGACGTAGACGTAGCCTCCAAGACGACATAGACCTAGCCTCTTAGGTGACGTAGCTTTATCCTTCCAGGTGACGTAGACATGTCGATTGTCCATTCTTTGAACCAGTGAGAAATTCCACGTATACTGACATTTCACCCCACAACAGATTTTGATTTAGAATAGATTTTTGTCTATATATTCTTTAAAATATAATTAAATTTTAAAAAATAATAATGTGGATTTGTTTTACTAAATATTTTTACTCATCCTTTTTTATTTTAAAAATGTTTGCAGATGGTTTTCTGAATTGATGAATGAGAGAGCCAGATCTCAGCCTGGCTGATGAAACCCTGTAACTAAATCTGTTGGTTTTCTTCACTGAGTGAAACATGAAAAAATGATTAATAAATCATTAGAGTAAGTTTATTTAGTTCATTTGTTTAATTAGGATAATATTTTTATAAAACCAACATTTTGGAATTGGGTCCTCTCTCATCTTTATTTGGAAGTTTGGAGTCACTTTTCTCTCCTTCCATAGATATGTTTTTTAAGTAATAAAAATATTTTAATTTTTTAAATTAACTTAAATATATAATTTTCCTAGTTTTAAAGTTACACGATTAATTGCCCTCAAATTAGAAAAGTTTTATAAACTAAATCGAAAGAACAATAAGCAAAGAGAGAAATATGAAGAACACAAGAGAGAATAGAGAAATGATCAATATGATATTCACTTGAGTATATAGAACCCTTGAACCCTTCTTACAACCTCTATATATAGGCTTACAATGGAATACTAAATCTATGAGTTACAAGGATTAAATAGGTAATATAAATATGAGAAGTAAATTACAAGGATTGTAACTTGTGAAGGTTATAGAATTTGTAACCTATTGGAAGTAATGGACATCTATTATATTTATTTATAACACTCCCCCTTAGATGTCCATTATATAATGAATATGTCTCGTTAAAACCTTACTAGGAAAAACCCTTTGGGAAAAAATCTTAGTGAAGGAAAAAGAGTACATAATTCATATAGTTAAAATTGCCTCATTAAAAACCTTGCTAGGAAAACCCAATGGGACAAAACCATAGGCAAGGGAAAAAGAGTACAACTCAATATTTACTCCCCCTCATAAGAACATCAACTAATGTCTTCTTGACATCTTCATGAATTGCACAAGAACTCTAACATGATTTGATGAATTAATTGTTATAGTCTACTTTGTAAATCGTCATGATATAGCAGTGTCTTCACATGTGAATACATAAGCTGCTTTAAAATATAACTCTTTGGATTAGATAAATAACTTGCATCTGCAAAACCAATTAGCTCAAACTTATATATGTTAATATAAAATAAAGTAAACTCATATCAATGATTCATCAATAGTAATGAAATATATATTTATTTCATTCTCTTCTTAATGGATAACACTATATCTAGATAATAAAGTTCATTAAAATGTTATAACTTTTCATATATTATTAGCAAGATACATACATGCATCTATTCCACTAAGACATGGCATTTCAGGACCAAGAAGTTATTTGTTGTCTTCTCGAGATTGTAAAAGATCATTTTTAACATCAAATGAAACTATCTATTGAAATACTCAATAGACGTGTTTTATCCTTATGTAAAATCATTTCAAGAAATTTTCTGTATAAGTTGATTTATCTATCAAAATTGCATCTAGTAAATGCTTAATTTACAAGCTCCAAGGAAAAATTTTGATTTCCAAATCCTTCATCTCAAATTATTTTCAAGGATAATTTATTCCTTAGCAAGCTCTTTAGGAGTTTTAAATATTATTTAAATCAACAACGTATACAGCAAAAACATGAATTCTAATCGTGATTTTTTATAAAAACACGTGAATAAATAGAACTATTTCAATAGTCTTCTTTCAACAGATATTCACTAAAACTGTTACACCACATTTCTTTTGATAGTTTCAATCTACATAATGATTTTTATAATTTGATTAAATATACTCCTTCTTTAGGATATTTTATATAGATCTCACTATGAATCTATGAAGAAAGTCATATAGATATGTTGTGAATAATCCATGAGATGCTTGCTACATCTTTTTATACACAACTAGACTTGAAAAGTGAGTCTATCTTTGATCTTATTTCAATCTAGGCCAATCATTTTTTATGTCAATACTATTTGACAGATTTGGGTTCACAATCCTTACATTCTATGATATCAAAAGCAATATTAGGCAACTCTTTGATTCCATATTTTTCTTGTCACGATATAATTAATCGAATCTCATCATTTTCACTATTCATAAGTGTTTGACCTTCATCTAGATTTATAGGATTAATTATGTTCATGGTTTCTTCAAGAACCTTCTACTTCCTCAATTGAATCATTTTGAGTATTGCCCATTTATTTTTTTTCGACATATTTTTATTTTTGAAATCATTTGTCATTTCGCACTTTGAGTGTAAGAGGATTTTTATCTTTAGAATCAATTGACCTTTCCACACTTCAGGTGCGGTTTAAACTCATTAATTGTAGCATTAACAACTTTTCTAACTTTTCATAATTTCTCCCTCTAATGTTGGAAAAGTATCTCGTCAATATGATAACCAACCATGCAGTAAATATTATCACCTGTCTAGGGTATTTGATAAATAAATAGGAATCATACTCAACACAAATTCACAACCTCCTCTAAGGATCGATTTTAGTATGTTTTTGCATATAACAATATACTGCAAATTTTGGATGTTTTCTTTCTCAAAATAAGTGTTGATTGCTGCTTAACCAAAAATAATATTCTCATCAACATATCCAATGATTTAACAATATTCAAATGTGTCATATCGAGGGGTTGAATATATTTACCATCTTATTATGGAAAATTTCCTTTCAAATTCTTCCAAATTTTCTTTAACGGGGCATGATTAAATTTAACTAAGTATTTGAATGTACGACACGTACAAGACTAATGCCCTTTTAACCACACTTAAAAAAAATGATTTTCACAAATTTGGAGCTCTTGTTTTGTGAACCTTTTTCCCCTTTCCTCATTGTGTGTATTTTTTTTTTAAATTTGAAGAATTATCTCATTATGACAACCACGATATGAGCAATATTTATATCTCTACTATAATCATGACCCTGGCCTCGTCCTTATTATAATTGATCATTGGATAATAAAATATTCACTTCAAGAAATAGTATTAAACCAATTGATCGAGATTTCATCGTTCTCTATCAAAATCTCATTGTCTTATTCCAGCCACAAGAAGACATGAGATCAAATTCATAGTAATTTTAAATTCTCTTTCTCGATATTGCTACTACTGGAGCATATTTGAGACGTGAAAAATAGTAATTGTTTTCACTAATCAATATTCTTTTCTCCATATAATTTCAATTTTGAACAAGTTGGACTTTAGATATAAATAAACACAGAGATATTCAATAAATTAATACTTAAAACACATAATCAAGAGATACATAAAAATTGAAATTAAAAACACATACATAATGAAAAAAAAAATTAAAAGTTAAGTTTACGTTAATAGACTATTTAATTAAAAAAAATTGAAACACAATTGGTGAAACAACAATATGCTACTTTTAGATGTACTTCCATGATAAGTTAAAATCAATATTTCAAACATGATTTGATAAAGCATGTTAAAGCGTTTTTTTTGCTATATATATAAAAAAAATATATGTCAACAATCTAAATCATAATAGACTTATCTTTAAAAAACGACAGTAAAAATAAAATAAAATTATAATTTTGTTTATAAACCAATTCAAACAATTAAAAAAAAAACCGGTAAACTAAAAGAAAACGTTAATAAATGTTAATCACACCCAAAAAAAAAAAGGGTAAACGGCTTGACAATAAAAGAAAAACGTCAAATTAATTATAAAAAAATATTGGTTACAAAATAAACGGTTACGCAACTTGCATTTGAATTTTTTTATTACAACACTAATTTTTTTTATAACGAAAAGTAAATATTAAAGCATAATTAGTTAAACACTAACCCTCTGTTTGGATCCAAGAAAGTAGGAGTAATGATTTTAAATCCCGTGATTTGAAATACTAGAAATGATTTTAAATTCTTGATTGTGTTTGGAATTAGTATGATTTGAAATGAATTTAATTTTCATTGTGTGTTTGGATGTTTGTAGGAAATGAAAAGAAAGTAAAGATATTACTAATTTAACTTTTTTTTTTCTAAATAATTAGTGGGTAGTTAATGGAAGAAAGGTTAAATAAATAATTTATATTAAAACCCTACAAAATCCTACCATTTTGGCAAGGAAATTTTTTTACGTAAAAATTGGATTAATCCTAATATTTTTAATGGAAACAATTGATTTGAATTCCTTTTGGATTTCAAATCTTACCAAATCAAAGGGAAACAAACACAGCATAATTCAATCGTGTAGAACATGAATTTCATTTTTTTTTCTCTTTCCGTTTTTCCAAAAATAAAAACGAAATCAAATAAATTACAATATATCAAAATCATACTGCTTATAGCATAGAACTAAAAGGCATTGATGGGAATATAAAAATTGTATACTTACAAAGCAAACATTTGATTAGCACAGAAGCCAATTATAGACTAAATTTAGTAAAAAAAAATTCTTTTATAAAAAAAAATTATAAATAATAGTTTAATGCCAAATTCAGCATAAAAAATATCAATTATTGAACAACAAACCAACAATTTTAACATTGTATAAATGATGAAAACTCGTTACTGTAAAATATATAAAAATAACGAAAATTTAAATTTCTCTTTATTTTTCTTATTATATATTCTCCAAATCTAATCAAAATATCAATTTGATAGTGCATGAGAAATCAATAACTAAAATAATCACAAGCCAATAAATGATAAAATATTACCTTGAATTAAAAGAAATACAAATAGATGTAAGAAAAACCTTAGTATCAAACAATAACTTAATCATTGATAATAAAATCAGGATATTTGCATATATGACCTCGAAAATAGAGCCATATGAGATTGTGAGAGGTTCACATGAAGAGTGTTACAATCTCTTGTGGCGGTATTGTGAAGTGGTGAAGTGTGAAAATCCTAGAACGATTTATCATATACAATTAGAAGATGACCACCACTTCAAATATTTCTTCATAGCATTTGGTCCTTGTATTAGAGGATTTCTTAGATGTATACGACCGGTAATTGCCTTGGATGGGTCATTTTTTAATGGAAAATATAGGGGCACATTGCTAGTGAGCACATGCTTAGATGGAAACAATCAAATTTATCCACTAGGCTTTGGGATCGTGGATAGAGAGACTGATGAATCATGGAGTTGGTTTTTAGAAAAACTGAAGTCTACAATTGGAGACATCGCAGATCTGGTGTTTGTATCGGACAGGCATAAAAGCATCGAAAAAGTCATTGAGAGTGTCTTCCTAAATGCGAGTCATGGGATATGCATACACCATCTTAGTATGAACTTGACACATAAGTTTAAAAACGAAAAATATCAATAAGATATTCTTTCTTGCTGCCAAGGCGTATCGAGAGTCTGATTGTTATTCTGCTTGCTTTTTGGGCCTATTTCTATACTCTTTAATTAGGCCCAGCCCATTCCAGTTGAAGCTCAGATCTCTTGCTAAGCTGATCTGTTAGTTTGTTGGGTTGGTTACTTAACAGCTGGCTTGATACGTGGAAGCTGGAACTCCTTTCAATTGATGATAAGGCTAAGAGATTCCAGAGACTTCAATCACTTCTGATTTTTGCAAGAAACAGTTTTAGTGAGAGGGAGTGTTCTAGAGAGAGAACTTCTTCTTCTTTGTTTTCTCTTCTGTGATTCCTGTGTATTCTCTTTTGCGATCGAGTGAGGAATCTGTGTAGTGTTTCCAAAGGAAACTTTGAGTGTTCTTTCTTGTTTTCTTGCTGAGTTTGTAAACGTTTGTCTCTTGCTGGTTGTCTCTGGATTTGCTGGTTATAGTGCATGGCTGAGGAGGTCTTCTTCAGCAACTAGATGTAGGCCATTGGCTGAACCAGTATAACTTTTGTGTCTTCTCTTCCTTTAATCTTGAGTTAATTTCTGTTCTAAGTACAACAATTGGTATCAGAGTTTGGATTAAGAATCCTGAAGATTGAAGGAGATTTTCGAGTGCCTAAAGATCAAGATCTGTCCAAGATTCAAAGATCTGTAAAACCTAATGTCAATGAAGTTTGAAGTTCATCCATTCGATGGATCTGGAGATTTTGAATCTTGGAGGAAGAAGATGAAAGCTCTTCTTTTGCATCAGAAACTACACAAGGCAATTGAAGATCCAAAGGATCTACCAGCCACCATGACTGCTCTGGAGAGGTCTGAACTCCAACTAAGTGTGTATTCCATCATCATCCTCTACTTGGCAGACAATGTGCCAAGACTGGATACGAAGTGTGGAATAATCTCCAAGACATATACCTCACAAAATTCCTAACCAAGAGAATCCTCTTGAAGGAAAGATTCTTTGGTTTCCTCATGGACAGTTCAAAGAACCTTGAGCAAAACCTAGATGATTACAAGAAAATCACTATCACCTTGGCTTCAATAGATGAAGAGAAGATTGGTGATGAGAGCAAGGCCATCATCTTACTGAATGCTTTGTCTGAAAGCCACAGAGAACTGAAGGCAGCTATCAAATTTGGCAGAACCACTATCACTTTGGATGAGGTAATTTCTGCCCTTAGATCATGGGAATTAAAATTTAAGAAAGATATGACTATCAATGGGGGCAGTAACCAGGGTGAAAGCCTATATATTAGAGGAACATTTGTTGATAGGAATAATAATAATGGCAAGAATAACAAGTGGAAATAGAAATCTATATCAAAATCTAGGGGAAATTTTAAATCTGTAAAATGTTACCACTGCAATGAAACAGGGCATATTAGGAGATTCTGCCCTAGAGAAATGGTAATAACAATAGAAACTTGGCTAATAACAATGCTGGTAATATAGTTGACACTGACAAGAATGATCAAGGTGATGCCCTAGTTATACTAATGGTAGAAGATGACAAAACTAAAAATGAATAAGTTATGGATTCAAGATGCACATTTCATACACAAAGAGTGGCTCACTGATTTTAAATTCATAGATGGAGGAAGTGTTCTTTTAGGAGATAACAAACCTTGCAAGATTAAAGGGATAGGTGAACTTAGTATTAAAACTAATGATGGTCAAATCAGAACCCTAAAAAAAGTTAGGTATATCCCTGAAATAAAGAGAAACCTTATATCTTTAGGAACTCTAGAGGAAGAAGGAATGACCTATACTGCCAAGGATGGGAATTTGAAAATCATAAATGGCTCTATGGTGTGGATGAAAGGCACTAGGAACAATAGACTGTATTTTCTAGAGGGAAAAACAGCCATATGTCTAGTAGCTAACACCATTAGGCTAGAAGACAACCCTACCTAATTATGGCATAAAAGACTTGGCCACATCAGTGAGAGAGGCCTTATAAAGCTTGCAAAACAAGGAATTCTAGATAAAACCAAGATAGAAAAGTTAACTTTCTATGAAAGCTGTGTTTTAGGCAAAGCCACCAGGGTAAGCTTCACAAAAAGTCAACACAATACTTCTGGGACTTTAAACTATATCCACTCTGACCTGTGGGGACCAGCTAGCAACCCCTCCTTAGGTATTTTATGACTATTATAGATGACTATTCCAGAAAAGTTTGGGTGTTCTTCCTTAAACACAAGTCTGAAGCTTTTGAAAACTTAAAGACTTGGAAGAAAGCTGTTGAGGTTCAAACCAATAGGAAAGTTAGAACTCTTAGAACAGATAATGGCCTAGAATATCTTAGCAATGAATTCAACCAATTTTGCAAAGTATAAGGCATCACTAGACATAGGACAGTGAGACTAACTCCTCAACAGAATGGAGTAGCTGAGAGAATGAATAGGACTATCCTAGAAAAGGGTTAGATGCATTTTGAATACCTCAAACCAACCCAAGAAGTTTTGGGCTGAAGCTGTAAAAACAGTGTGTTACTTGATTAATAGATCCCCCTCCACTGCTCTAAGATTCAAGACTCCCCAAGAGATGTGGACAGGAACCCCCCCCCCCAACATTAGTCATCTTAGAACCTATGGTTGTACAATATATGCTTACAACAAAGAAGGGAAACTTGACCCTAGAGCCAAGAAATGCATGTTCATAGGATACCCTGATGGTACCAAGGGATATAAACTGTGGGAACCCCTACCAAATGGCCATTTTAAAAGTTTCATTAGTGGGGATGTAAAATTTAATGAAAATGAAATGTTCCTGGAATCTACTAAAGATCTTAGTGAGATGAATGCAGAAAAGGAAACAGGTAGCTTAAAGGAGGTGGAGCTCTCACATGAAACAGACATAATTTCTGCTGAAAATGAAAGGACTGAAGACCAAAGGAAGCCATTGAAGGCCCTGAACCTGAGATAGAAGAATCAAATCAGCAATCAGAGGACCTCAGTGAGTACCAGCTGACCAGGGACAGAAATAGAAGGACCATTGTGCCTCCTGCCATGTTTGCTAACACAGACTATGTCTCTTATGCTCTTTACACTGTTGATCAACTAGGAAGTAGTGAACCTTTATCATATAGGGAAGCCTTAGTTAATCCTCATAAACTTAAATGGCTAGAGCAATGAAAGATGAAATGGAGAGTCTAAACAAGAATAATATCTGGACCCTAGTAGACAAACCTAAACCAGCTAAGTTAGTAGGGTGTAAATGGATCTTCAAAAGAAAAGAGGAAATCCCAGCAGTAGCAAAAGAGAGATTTAAGGCTAGATTAGTAGCAAAAGGGTTTACCCAAAGGGAAGGGATAGATTACAATGAAATTTACTCCCCTATAGTCAGACATGTTTCAATTAGAACACTTCTAGCTTTTGTCACTGAGTTCAACCTAGAGTTAGAACAATTAGATGTCAAAACTGCCTTTCTCCATGGAGATTTAATTGACACAATATACATGACACAACCTGAGGGATTCATACCAAAAGGCTGTGAAAATAAGATCTGCCTCCTTAACAAATCCCTCTATGGCCTCAAACAGTCCCCTAGGCAATGGTACTTAAAATTTGACAAATTCATGCTAGACAACAAATTTGATAGAAACAAATTTGATAGCTGTGTTTACGTCAAATGGATTGAAAAAGATTGCCCTATGTACCTGTTATTGTATGTAGATGATATGTTGATTGCATGCCCCAAAATGAATGAAATAAACAAACTCAAGTCTATGCTTAATAAAGAATTTGAAATGAAGGACATAGGGAAGGCTCAAACCATTCTAGGCATCCACATTAATAGGGTAAGAGAGAAAAACTTACTTTTTCTCACTCAACATAGATACATTCAAAAGATTTTAGAAAAGTTCAAAATGAACAATTCTAAAGCAGTAACCCACCAATAGCTCAACATTTTAAATTGTCTTCTAACATGAGTCCTAGTACTGTAGAAGAAGAATAAGAAATGAGTATGATCCCTTTTGCTAGTGTGGTAGGCAGCATCATGTATTCAATGGTATGCACTAGACCTGATTTATCTTTTGCTTCAAGTCTAGTTAGTAGATACATGGCAAATCCAGGTAAGATCCATTGGGAAGCTACCAAATGGGTTCTTAGATATCTAAAGGGAACCTGGAATTATGGTTTAATGTATAAGAAGTCAAATGACACTGAAAATACATTGCTTGGATATTGTGATTCTGATTTTGTAGGTGATCTTGATAAGAGAAGATCAACATCAGGTATTGTCTTCACACTGTTTGGAAACACAGTGAGCTGGAGAGCTTCTTTGCAGCCAGTGGTAGCACTGTCCACTACTGAGGCTGAGTATGTGGCTGTGACTGAGGCCACAAAAGAAGATCTATGGTTAAAATGTTTGATTTCTGACTTTAGTTGTCAACAAGAAAAGGTAAATATTTTCTGTGATAGTCAGAGTGCAATTTACCTTACTAGAAATCAAATGTTTCATGATAGAACAAAGCATATAGAAGTAAAGTTTCACTTTATTAGAGATGTTATAAATCAAGGCAAAGTCTCAATTATGAAAATACACACTGATGTAAACCCTGCCGATATTTTAACTAAGCCTGTCACAACAGAAAAGTTTAGCAAAAGTCTAATTTCTTTGGATGTGACATGCTTTGATACAGGTTGAATCACCCTATACTGCTGTTTGAAGGCCTCCAATGATGATGAGCCATTGCACTGAGACCCAAATTCCAGTTGATGACTCTTGAACACAAGCATTTACAATCAAGGTGGAGATTGTTGGATCTGATTGTCATTCTTCTTGCTTTCTGGGCCTATTTCTATACTCTTTGATTAGGCCCAGCCCATTCCAGTTGAAGCTCAGCCCTTTTGCTAAGCTCGGATCTCTTGCTAAGCTGATCTATTAGTTTGTTGGGTTGGTTACTTGACAGCTGGCTTGATACGTGGAAGCTGGAACTCCTTTCAATTGATGATAAGGCTAAGAGATTCCAGAGACTTCGATCACTTCTGATTTTTGCAAGAAACAGTTTTAGTGAGAAAGGGTGTTCTAGAGAAAGAACATCTTCTTCTTTGTTTTCTCTTATGTGATTCCTGTGTATTCTCTTTTGCAATTGAGTGAGGAATCTGTGTAGTGTTTCTAAAGGAAACCTTGAGTGTTCTTTCTTGTTTTCTTGCTGAGTTTGTAAACGTTTGTCTCTTGCTGGTTGTCTCTGGATTTGCTAGTTATAGTGCATGTCTGAGGAGGTCTTTTTCAGCAACTGGATGTAGGTCATTGGCTGAACCAGTATAAATTTTGTGTCTTCTCTTCCTTTAATCTTGAGTTTAATTTCTGTTCTAAGTACAACATGAACTAAATGAAGACATAGGGAAGATACGTACAAATGGATAGAATGCACCAATTGATGTGCAAATGCACCAAGGAATATCAAGCTCACGGATCAAACCTTTGCCTTCTCAAAAATTTATTGGCACATATTATTCCATCGTCGAATGATCCTTAAGTTTCGTTCTCCTACTCTCTAGTAAAAATAACATGGCAGAGACCCGTGTTGATAACGTTTTATAAACTAAATCGAAAGAACAATAAGCAAAAAGAGAAATATGAAGAACACAAGAGAGAATAGGAAATGATCAATATGATATTCACTTGGGTATATAGAACCCTTCTTACAACCTCTATATATAGGGTTACAATGGAATACTAAATCCATGAGTTACAAGGATTAAATAGGTAACATAAATATGAGAAGTAAATTACAAGGATTGTAACTTGTGGGGTTATAGAATTTGTAACCTATTGGAATTAATGGACATCTATTATATTTATTTATAACAAAAAGTAAATTTTTTGTTATTAATTCTTTTTTCACGAGTTTTAACATGGTAGGGTTGTAATAATAATCTATGTATTATTAATTTAATTAACTATAAAAACACATGTTCTTAGTGAAGAAACATTTCTTTTACAAGAATATCCTCTAAATTTTTTTTATATAAATCTAAAAAATTGTCATTATTTCTTATATATATATATATATATATAACGTGTTGGGGGTGGGGATCGAATTGGAATCGGAACCACTTCATCAATAACTTATTTTCATTAATAATTAATAAATTAAAAGAAATATTTTTAGACAAGTATGTCTATTGTCTTCATTTTTTTTTAAAGAAAGAAAAAAATGATTCTGATTTTTATCAGGTTTTTTCTTAAAAAATAAATAATACAATCTTTATTTTTTTTACTTAATTACAAAACATCTTTCATTATTTCAATTATCTAACGCACACAAGGAAAATGAAAGATCAAATCGATCATTTATAACCCTTAATCAATCAAATCCTATATAATAGGGTATTTTTGTAATTACAACTTATTAGTTTTAGTCAATTACTTGGTGTTAGCTTTGTTTAAACACACTTGTCATCAATGATTAATGTAAGATAACGGCATTAATTATAGTTGACAAGTGTGTTTATACAAAGCTAAGTAACTGACTGAAACTAATAAATTATAATTATAAAAATGCCCCTATTACTATATGAACATGGAATTAGCAACATGTAACTTAAAACAAAAAGTACATACACTGGATTAATTGAAAAGTGAATGAATAGGTGGTAGATATAAAAATTTGGCTCCCAAAATTGATTTAAATAGAACTATGAGGAGAAAACAATTTCATAAGAAGAGAAGGTTATAGGGAAATTGATAATTTTGATCCCTCAATTTTTCGAAAATCTACATTTTTAGTGCTTCAGTTAAAGTGATGTGGCATATGAGAGAGATGATAATAATGGGATGAACTCCTCAGCAAATCCAAGAGCTTGAATCGGATGATAATAATTTTTCTATTTTGTCTATGTTTATTTCTTAAAATTATCTCTATGTAATTTTTACCCTACTAAAAAAATCTAGCTCCGCCCCTGGCTGAGAGGAAATGGAGGTGAAGGGGTTTTGGAATGTAGTTCGCTAATTAGTCATAGATTATGTTTACTTTACGTTTCTTGCCTCAATTTTATTTGAGTATTCAATGCATTGAGAACACTCTTATTGTCTTGATTACTTTTATGAAGTTCACTATTCTCTTTAAAAAAAACTCGGAAATACTCTTCGATACTTCTTTTTTTCTTTAAAGCCTGCTTTCTTAAATAAAGAAAGTGTTTTTTATAACCATTAAATTTTTAAAAACACCTAAACTATATAGACCAACGGGCCCTCGGAGTCAATTTGGTATCGCAATTCGATTTTACAATTTAGATAAACTGATAGATAGATAGATATATACTAATAAATTTGAATCAATATTCAAAAGTTGACATCATGAGTCCTACAGGACATACCATTTGGAAATATACCACCTGTTTCAAGAAAGCCACATCTTCTTTATCATCATCATCAACATCTCTAAAGCTACTAAATTTATGATAACAAATAGCCACCATGACATAAACTAAAAAAACTACAGCACCCAAAGTAGATAAACTCCAATAATAGTTATCCAATCGGCTCGTGTTCAAACTCTCCCGAATCCAGTTAAGTTTCTCTGCGCCGAAAACCGTAACAATGCTGCAAATGGCTCCCAACCCAATCATCCCATGACTAACTAGAGCTAAAACTTGTCTCATGGAAGATGGAGAAATTTGAATAATAAACAAGTTTATTGAGAGTGGGAAAACTCCATTAGCAACACCTAGAAGCATATACTGAGGGGTGAGTCTATACATAGAAAAATTCACTTTCTTCTCCTCCTTGAGCAGCCTCTGGGATTCTACTTTAGCTGCTGCAATACAACACAAAACTGCAAAAATCAAAGAGATACCGATTCCGATTGTCGAATAACGCAGTCTCGATCTTCTTATGTTTCTTCTTTGGAAGGTGAAGAAGGGATTGGTTAGCGATAGCGTCATTACATAGGCAAAAGCGAAGAATTGAGCAAAAGATCCACTTATTATCATAAAGGATAGAAAAGGGAAGTTGGTTTCTTCACCCTCTGTTGGAACATTCATTGTATTGGCTTGAATGAGAAAAAAAGATTTTCCTAAAGAAGAAACAATGCCATAAATGAGACATATTGCCCATATCGGAATCATTCGGAATATAGCTTTGCAACGTCTCCATCTACTACTATTAGTATTAGTATTCGGATTCGCATTCGTATTCGATTGTTCCAATCTGTGATGATGTTTATAAGAGAAAGAACCGGTCAAGAACAAAAAGGTAGCAAAAACAGAGACGATTGCTGGCATTCCAAAGCGAATAGACCACGGTTTTATGAACAAAAACGCAATGAATCCGGCTAACGGAACGTGCAAAGCCACCCTATGTTTCCAGCTTGTGAAAAGGTTCATGAATCTGAAATCGTCATCAATTCTATTGCTCATATTAGGAGATTGTCTCAGAAGAAAGCTTAGAAGAGAAGCTTGATGGCCTGATATCCCCACTGAGATTAGAGCTAATGCGGCGTAGAAGAGAGTTTTTTGTTCGTCGGTCAGGCATTCTGGTCGATATTCATCACAATTTCCTTTTACGGGAGGAGTCGACATTGCTAGGAAGCCTAAGCCCTTCAGAAAAAATATATATATATATATTTTTTACTTTGCTTTAGGAAATTTGTATATTCGTTCAAGTAAACACCTGAATTCGACCATACATCCTATGATCAAGAAATTACTTACAATAGAAAAGGCAATACTTGAGAGCAAGAGAATAACAAATTCTGCCAAGAAAGTATGAACCAAGAAGGTCATAACCAACACCAAAATTATAGAAAGACCAGACCAAATATTCACAATCCCAGCTGCATGAGTGAAATTCAGCTCCCAAACATCAGTTAAATATATTACAATCATCCAATTCAAGCATGCCATTAATCCATCAGCCCATGTTAAAACTGCCATCAAAGAGAGAGAGAGAGAGATTTTGTTATACTTTAAATATTTTCATTCTCACTATTTGCATTGAATTTGGCATCAAATTTGAAAACGATGAAGAGACGACGAGGTTTAAGTTGCGCGAGTATAAATAAGAATAACATTACTCTTAATTAATCAAATATTTAAAAAAAAATTGTAAACAGGTAAGTGGCTAGTTAATACTCAACCTTTAAAGAGGTTATGAGTTCAAATCTCTTCGATCTCAATCTTAAAACCAACAATAAACCGTTTGAAAAATCAATAGAATTAAAACAAAACAACTAAAGATAGAGCAAAAATTGACGGATTACCCAAAACTCGAGTTACTCCCATTTTTTTTCCAAATAGCAATTTGTTCGTGTGATCTATTTCCTTCCTGCAATAAAAAGAGTTATACAAACCCAGGTTAATTTTCCAAGAAAGAGGTACAAAAGACAGACTTGTAGTCATAGGTAAAATAAAATCTAAAAAAATCTTGTAAACAATAAAACGGATTAGGGACAAAGTCTAAATATATTTAACTTTAAAATATATTGATGACGAGATGGTCTAGAAGGCATACCTCTCATTCTTTGAAGAAAAAGTTTGAGAGCCGGCCTCAGTCCTTCGATCCTATATGTTAATTAATATAATTTACACATTTATTTTAAATTTCAAAAGATAATTATCAACCAGAAAGTTAATTATTTTATAATCAATGCATATTATTTGATCAACATTTGATGTCATGTGTAACTCCTCCATAAAATATTCTTTAAATTCTCTCTCTTTATATATAATTTGGATTGATTATAGTTTTTTTTTTTTTTTTTGTGTTGGAATGACAGAAACAGAGAAAATTAAGACATTTCAAAACGAAATCCAGGGGGGAGACCTCCCAGCCATTGACCTGAAGAGTTGGAGTCGGCTGCCCTTTTTTGCCAAAAGGTGAGCTAACATGTTGCAGCTGCGTTTGATATGTTGAAACTTAGAAATCCTCCAATGAACGGCCAACTCCAAGATTTCCGAAACTAGGGAACCAACTTCCGTAAGGTCTAAAGCTTTTTTATTGCAGAGTTGAATCAAACCCAGACAATCAGATTCCACTATCACCCTTAGATCCGAAGAATTCATGATGATAATGCTTATTTTTGCACCACAACTTCTTCCAACTTTGCCAGTGTTTTCTTCTCTTTGTCTCAGAAGAACCCCACCAAAATTTGGCAGCTAAAGCATGTAGATCATCACAAAAGGAAGAAGGGAGTTGGAAGCATCCCATTGTATAAGTTGGGATGGCCTGAGCCACTGCTTTAATCAATACCTCTTTGCCCCCATTGAGAAGAACTTCTCCTTCCAGCCTTGCAACACTTTCCACACCCTATTTTTTAGGGTCCGTTTGGCATAGCTTCTCCTAAAAATGTTTTGAGTTAAAGATTTTAAAAAAAATACTAATTAAGTGTTTCATCTAAAAACACTTGAGTGAAGTAGTTTAAGTGAAATACTTGTTTATAAACATTTTTTTGAAAAATCACAAATCAAGTATTTTCTCCCATAACACATTTTAATATACTCAATTGTTTTTAGAAGAAACACTTAATTAGTATTTCTTTAAAAAAATTTAACAACATTTTTAGGAGAAATTATGTCAAATGAACCTTAATACCTCTGAAAATCTGCTTTTTTTTTTTTTTGATGTTTGTGAAGGGAGTCCGAGGTATTTTCCCAAGGAATTCGTTTGATAGAATATATTTTATATTTAATTAATCTAACAATTTTGATTCTAATAAAATTAATGGTCCCATTGAAAATTCAGAATAAAGCTGTGAATTAATTTAATTTTGCCACGTTTTACTATATCAATTTGGAACAAGACTAAAGGAAGAAGATTAGATGATTCTTATCAATGGTCCTACTTAATAATTGGGAGAATTACTCAAATAACTTAATATATTTACTTGTATAATAAATCTTTTAAAAATTTACTAAAACAGCATATTCCCTCAAGTTTATTATATTGGTTGTCAAGGATTCGTCATCAATCTGACGTAATTGACTACACATAAATATATAAGGTAAAATACAAGGTTTGTTTGAAATGCATGAACACCCCTGTGGTTTGAAAATGACAAATCACACCCTTATGGTTCTAAAATTTTTCAATCAGACCCCTTCCCTTCAATGTCATTAATTTTCTTTTAATCATAACTTCTTCGTTTGAACTTCGATTTGGATAATTCAAGATGTTTTTGAATTCTCATTTCAATCTCTATGTTGCGGTCACTTAAAAACTTCTAAATCATCAATAACCAAAAGAGTTTACGGTGTCAATCATACATAATATTTTGATGTTAATAAACTCTTTTATTTATTAATCATTTCAAAGTAGCTATTATGTAGAGCCTAAAATGAAGATTCCAAAACATCTTGAATCATCCAAATCAGAGTTCAAACGAAGAAGTTATGTCTAAAAGTGGCATTGAAGGGAGGGGTCTGATTGAAAAAAATTGAAACCACAGGGAGTGTTCATGCATTTGAAAGAAACCACAGGGGTCTCATTTGCATTTTACCCTAAATACATAATGAATCTCACTCTAAAAACCAATTATTTAATAAATTATTCTTAAGTGCTCTAACAATTTTTGAGGCCTGAAAAATAACCAAGGAGTTTCATGTTTATCAACCACAATACACAAGAAAAAATCAGAAAATATTACAAGATTTTAAAACTGACAATCATCCTCTAAGATCATAAATTTGAATTACCAAATTGGTGAAATAATCTCCTTTGTTTCACCAAATTTGAACTAATGGTACCATAATTTATGGTACCCACTACTTTATTTTCTTTTCTGTCACACCAATTCAGCAACTAGAATAGCCAAGTCGCCCTTACACTCCCTTAGAATATTCACCGTATATATAAGAGTTTGATTGATGAACCATTAGTATAGGGGTGATGATTAGAAGAGGGGCATTGGCTTTTCCAAGCTTGGAATTCATAGTGTTTGCTTGAGCAAGAAAAAAAGTGTTTCCTAAGGAAGAAACGACGCCGTACAAAAGGGATATTATCCAAATGGGAATCATTCGGAAAATGGCTTTGGTTTCTTCCACTTCAGTTACTCTGCACAGTGTCCATCTGTTTGTTCTTTGTTCATCTATTGTTTTATTAGAGCTGCCTTTTCCAAAAACCTGCATATGTATAGGGAAGAAGGTTATTTAATTCGATAATATTTATTTTTAAAAAAAAATCTGCTCGGAGAAAGAGTTGGGTTATGCTCGTGTTGACAAGAAATGGATGAATGAGATAGACTAGAATGAACTAAATAATTAGCGAAAAAACTTGGCGCACCAAATTTTGCGGCCATGGCTGCAACACACCAATTTGGTGCAGCCAAGTGGAAAAGAAGAAGAAGAAAATATTAAAAAAAAAGGAAAATATTTATCTCTTGATAAATCAAGAGAATCCCCTCCTGATCATCTTATGTGTTCATTTTCGGTTGATTAAAAGTAAATCAAGAGGTCTCATATAATTAATAAAAATATATATTAATTATATGTTATTGTTTTTTAACTAATAAAACTGGAGATCAGGAGGAGATGCTCCTGACAAGTCACGAGGTAAGTATTCTCCTTAAAAAAACAGATTCTTTTGTTTTCTTTCTTATTTGGTTGCATCCAATGGTTTGGTTGTGGGTAGTCAAAGTATTTCTCAATAATTATGGTTATATTGTATCATTATTGTAAAAGATAACGTAATAATCTCTTTATACTAATATTTTAATGTAAACAACTAATTTAGGGCCTTTTATATCAAATAAAACTAATTAACAATATAATCTAATAAACCCAATCACATATGGTTTATATATATTAGTGGTGATTTAACATGATATTTGATTAGATTAAGGTCTTGTGAATTCAAAACTCATGTAATGTAATTTTCTTATTTATTAAATAGTTAACATGATTTAGGTTTCATGCTAATATGTGAATTCACGAGTGAGGAATTTACCTTAGAAATGATTACAAATCTAGCCCAAAAATCATAATATTTATAAATATGTCGTTTTCTTTAATTAGTGATTTAGTATGATTTACTATCAATCAATATTTAAGTCCTTCACTCAATTATAAAAATCAATGTTGTATCAAAGTTAACCCAATGATATATTTATAAATACTTTTTACGTATGATATCGTTTTAGTGGCAAAAAATTATTAAAGTTATTTTTTAGAAATATGATGGAAAATTAGATAAAATATACCAAAAAATGAATTTTTTTTTCATATAAATTTCAACTTTTTCGTAAAATATTTTAATTTTAAAAAAATTTGGGACTTGTTTTAGAGAATTTGAAAAAATAACGAAAATAACTTCACAATGCGTCTGAAGGATGTTTGATTGACACTCGATAGATATATGATTTATATCTAATTGACGTTTGTATAGTCGATAGTGATAAAAAGAATTGTAATTAGAATTAATTAAGTAAATAGCCGGTTTTTTAGTATCAATTTATTATTTAGCCACCTAATTATAAATTTCATTATTTAACCATTTTCAGATTTTGTATTTACTAATATACCAACCATACCCTTTGACCTTATTTATAACTTTATTTTAATAGTTTTAATAGTAGTGAATGATTCCTTTTTCTTTAACCCATGATTTTCTCTAGGGGTGTAAATGGGGCGGAGTGGGGCGGGGGCGGGGTCCCCCGTTTATCCCCCGCCCCGTTTAAGGGGAAAATCAACACCCCGCCCCTGCCCCTATTAGTATTTTCCCCCACCCCGTTTATGGGGCGGGGACAGGGGCGGGGCGGGGGAGAGGGGGAGAGAGAGAGAGAGCGCCAGGCTTATCGCTGCAGCTGTGGCGGTGGCGAGGCGATGTCGTGGTGGTGGCGGCACGGCGGCGTGACGTTGGCTGGGCTTGGAGAAGAGGGAGACAGACAGAGTCGTGGGAAGAAAAGAAAAGTAAAAAAAAGATAGAGATGAGAGACAGAGTCGAAGGAAGGAACTGGAAGGGAAAGGAGAACAAAGAAAAGAAAAAGAAAAAGGAAAAAAAAAAAAAAAAAAAAAAAACCTAAAAGTCTAGTGGGCCTGGGTGGTTGGTGGGACTTGGGAGGGTGGGTGGGCTGTAATGAATACATGTATATTTAAAAAAAAAAAAAAAAAAGCAATTCTAAACGGGGCGGGGCGAGGCCCCGCGGGGTCATTGCCCATGCCCCCGCCCCCGCCCCCGCCCCCGCCCCGTTTGGTAAACGGGGGAATTTTTTTCCCCCTACCCCGCCTCTGCCCCTGCCCCTGCCCCCATTTACAAAGCGGGTTTAGCGGGGTCAGGTCGGGGCGGGGGTTTCTTTCACCCCTAATTTTCTCTCTGATTTACTAAATCTAAATGTTTAATTAGGTTTATATTTTTTAAGAGATCCATTATCATCCCTTTTTTTTGTACGTCTCTCTACTTTCGCAAACCGAGAACCACCGTCAAACATTTTCAATCTACCTCGCCGCCGCCATTAGTTCGTTCATTGAAGAAAAACAACTATTTTTGTTTGGTTTTCGTCTAAAATCTCGAAATTTTCTTTGGTCCCATATCTTAATTTGTTTCTTTAACATTTTTTTAAGCCAGAGATGAAAAAAATGAATCAGATTGTATTTTTTTTTTTTTTTTTTAAATTTAAAGAAACAAATTGACCAGAGAAAAATTCCAGATTGAGTTTGGAAGGAACTCAGTAATGGCGATTGGAGCATGTTGTTCGAAACAAACTTTGTCTTTGGAAGGAGCTCATAGCAGCTAATGACGGTCTTTCCCTTTTCCATGAACAATCCCATATACAAAACCTTGTGCTTTGCAAGCTTCCATGATTTTCTCCATGTATTTGAGGATTGAATTTTGAGCTTTGTACAGTACAAAAAATGGAGACGTTTGTACCGTACATTTGTTTTGAGTCAATGTTGCTAGATGAAACTTTGTTATTTCTGATCTAAGACAGGCGGCAAACGAGATCTGGGTGAGAATACTGGATCCGAACAGGTATGTACAGTACATTTGTACACAATACACTAGTGAGGTTGAAAAATGGAGGAGCTCAAATTCAGTATTGTATAGTACAGTTTCGGATGTAGGTTAACTGGTTTATACATTATCAAATCTTGACAGGAATCGTGGATCTGGGCCTGGTAAATATTTTCTACATTACATTTGTTTTGTACATTACAAGGGACACAATATTATGTTAGTTGTTGTTCAAATAGCTTAGTATAATACATCATATAATGTGGTACACAATTATGTTATGTGTTGTTCAAACATTGTCAGTACATTAATATTAATATTGTGAATAGTACTGAAAATATTGTTTACAATGTGTTTGTAGTTTGGTAGTAAGAATTTTCATTTTTTGTAATTCTTTTTTTTTATGAAGAATTTTGTGTCCTTATTTTTGTATTTGGCTTAAATACAAAAATAAGAACACAAAATTTGTTAGGTTTCTATTATCTCCGGTGGGATTTTTTTGTTTGATTTGTTTTTGTGTTAATTTCATATTAGACCATAATAAATAGGTATAATATCATTAATACTCTTATGTTTTATAAATTAGCAAATTTACCTATTTTAGCTCCACGCGCCGTCCAAGGGAACAATGAAAAGACGTTGGCTGCCCTCTATTTATTATGGTCTACAATATTTAAGGAAAGTATTACAGAAATCAGAAATGCAACAGCTAATTAATCAAGGGCATGATGGTAAACGTTCAAAACGGAAACATGGGATCACCGCCATTTATGGTGTTTTTTGGGCAAAATTAATATTAAAAAAACACAACTTGTATTAGTGAATAAATGTGAATTAATGTGGATATTCTTGATAATATTTCTTTGTTTTTTCTTTAAATGATTAGGGGTTTTATTGTCAATCCAATTTATTTCTCTTTCTTCAAGTGGCTAGTTTCTGAAAAAAAAATCTTTTAGTGGCTAAAAACTGTTTTTTACTCAAATTTGTGGCTAGATACTTTAAATAGCCCATGTAATTATTACTTGATGTAATTACCAAACCATTGGCAAAAATTCTAAAATATTTTTAATTCATGATATATCACTATTATAAGACATATTCATGATATATCACTATAAATTCGAGTTTATGATGTGGAAAAACGTCATTTTTTTCCCAAAACTCGTGTAGTGATTCTCTCCCATAAAAAAAATGGCAACATATATTTATTTATATGGGTGCAATCAAGTATTATTTGTATTAGATAAAAAAATGTTAGGTTTTATTATTATAAAGTTTTTTTTTTTTTATTACAATTATTGGAAAAAAAACTGAATTGAAACTCGTGTTATGAAGAAAACATTATGAATCTCAATCGATTGGTAATTTTTAAAAAAAAAATCAATGATCAAATTAAAGACAAATTCATGATATATCACTATTAATTTGTTGAGGAATAATAAATAGAAGTTAAACTATTTATTACTTGGAAAAAGAAAATTACTTACAATACAACAGGTAATACTGGAGTCAAGAGAATGAGATATTCTCCCAAGTTAGAGTCAACCAGGAAAGCCATAACGAAAACCAAGATAAAAGAAAGACCACACCAAATATTCAAAATCCCAGCAGCATGTGTGAAATTCAGCCTCCAAACATCAAGTAAATATGGCATTATCATCCATATCAAGCATCCCGCCAATGCGTCAGCCCATGTTAAAACTGTCATTTAAGATAGTTTATAACTTATATTTTATATAAATAAATAGAAGGCGAGACTCGAACCTATTAGTATGCGAACAAAATCTCACATCGATTAGGGAATGAGATAATCATGGGTGTATAAGGTGAAGGGCACATCTCCATTGGTATGAGGTCTTTTGGATGAAACCAAAAGCAAAGTCATACGGGTCTTGATTCAAAGTGAACAAGATCACACCAATGTGGAGTTGTGGAGACCCGTTTCCCCTAACAGAACCTATCACCATAAGTATTAATATTTTTAACAATATCTCGTCTATATATATATATATATATATATATATAGGGTAAAATGCAAATAAGACCCCTGTGGTCTTTTCAAAATGCATGAACACCCCCTGTACTTTAAAAATTGTAAATGCACACTTGTGGTCCATTTTTTTTAATCGGACCCTCCTTCAATGTCAATAATTTTCTTTTAGCCATAACTTCTTCGTTTGAACTCGATTTGGACGATTCAAGATGTTTTATAATCCTCATTTCAAGCTCTACATAAAAGTCACTTGAAACTTTGAAATCATTAATAAATAAAAGATTTTATTAACATCGAAACACTAGGTATGATTGACATCGTTAACTCTTTTGTTTATTGATGATTTCAAAGTTTCGAAGCGACGATTATGTAAAGCCGGAAATGAAGATTCCAAAACATCTTGAATCATCCAAATCGGAGTTCAAACGAATAAGTTATGGCTAAAAGAAAATTATTGACATTGAAGGGGAGGGGTCTGATTGAAAAAAATTGGAACCACAGGGGTGCGATTTGCCATTTTCAAAGTACAGGGGGTGTTCATGCATTTTGAAAAGACCACAGGGGTCTTATTTGCATTTTACCCTATATATATATTATTGACATTCTCTTCCAATATTGATTGAATTTACCAAAATTAGAAAAAGATGAGAGACGACAATGTTTCAGTTGGGTGAATATACATAAACATCACTCTTAATCTTGTATGAAATTTCGTTTAATTGAAGGCTCATTTTTTAATCTAAATCGATAGTGAATTGACCTATTAGTTTTATGAAAAAAATCAAAACCGATTTTTTCAAAAAAGAAAAAAGGAATTGAATCCCTCGAATTGACCGTATGAGCAACAAGATGCACCTGAATGGAGTGGCAAAAGCCCACATCTTATATAACTCACAGACACTCACCAAAATCTTTTTCACTTTATCGAATTTAAAATAAATAAATTGACCGTACGAAACAATATTTGATCTAAAATAATTATAATCGATGAGACTGACTAAAAGATAGAGTTAAATTAACCAATTACCAGTAACTCGAAGTAATCCCATATTTCCAAATAGCAATTTGTTTGTAGATCTATTTCCTTCCTGCAACACAAAAGGCTTACAAAATTAAAGGTTGATCTTCCAACAAGAAGTAAAAGGTGGACTCAAAGGTAAATAAAATCTTAAACTAAAAGTCTTCCTAAAAAAAATAGCTAGAAAAAGGATTTCTCCTAGTAAAGTCTAAATATATATATATATAGTTTAACATTCTAATCCAAGATTCAAATCTTCCCACCCCATTTGTACCTTTATTATTAAATTAAAAAAAAAAAGAGCAAAAAATCCTTACTACAAAAACAAGAACCAATGTATGAAAGAAAAGATAGAATGTGATATGCAGAGGGAAACTGTGGCCTTTTAAACTCATTTAGGGAACAAATTAGCCTCTCTAACTTCAAATTAGTGATCCTATCAACTTGCACAATTGCTAATATAAAATGACTTATGACTTTTGAGTTGACTATTTTTTTTTTTTTAAATTTCTATATGCTGTCAATGTGGCAGTTAAAATTTTCAACTTCTCAGGATATCTATGATAATCCCAATTCAAAGGGAATGAAGTTGATGTCTGCCACTTCTTTGATATCTATGTGTGGGTGTGGCTTATTCTTTCTTCTCCTCTTCTTTTATTAATCTTTATCTTTATTAATTAAAATTGTAATTCAATTCTCCTATCTTTTCATCTTTTGGCTCATCTACATTGTCCCAAGTTAATGCATTAAATTTGATTAAGTAATTATTGAATATGTTAAATCACCAATTGAACCAAAAGCTTAAGCCAATGGTTCAAGGTAAATTTAATCATATATCTCAACACTCCCCCTCACATGTGGGCTTGGATAATTGCACAAGACCCAAACATGTGGAATTTAAATGGGAGGAAATAAGAGCAAATGACACAACGGAGAGTCGAACTTGGGACCTCCTGCTCTGATACCATATTGAATATGTTAAATCACCAATTGAACCAAAAGCTTAAGCCAATAGTTCAAGGTAAATTTAATCATATATCTCAACACTCCCCTTCACATGTGGGCTTGGATATTTGCATAAGACCCAAACATGTGGAATATTTAAATGGGGAGGAAATTAGAGCAAATGACATAATGGAGGTTTGATCCCAGGACCTCCTGCTCTGATACCATATTGAATATGTTAAATCACCAATTGAACCAAAAGCTTAAGCCAATGGTTCAAGGTAAATTTAATCATATATCTCAACACTCCCCTCACATGTGGGCTTGGATAATTGCACAAGACCCAAACATGTGGAATTTAAATGGGAGGAAATAAGAGCAAATGACACAACGGAGAGTCGAACTTGGGACCTCCTGCTCTGATACCATATTGAATATGTTAAATCACCAATTGAACCAAAAGCTTAAGCCAATAGTTCAAGGTAAATTTAATCATATATCTCAACAGTAATTAGTAATTAGTTGTTTAGTATTTGTCAAGATTCATATCATATGTCAACATATAATTTTGTCTCATATGTCAACATATAATTTTGTCTCATATACTACATAAATATATATTAAAAAAACATTATTATACTTTGTTTCATGAAAGAAAAAAAAAAACAACCGTAGTGTATGTAGTGATTTATATTAGATTGATGAGTCCCAAAAGAACAATGGACAATGTTAAGGATCAATCATTGTATTTAATGAAAATTGGGTCACATAAATACAGACTTGGATATTTTTGGGTCACATAATTAAAAAAAAAATTAATTAATTATTTTTAATTATTATTTTATAGTGAATGTATTGTTTGTTGACTTTTTTTAGTAGGTTTTTTATCTTTTGAACATTTTAAAAATTAATAGGTAAAAATGTGTTATTTCAGTAATTGGTCATTTTAAGTTTAAATTATGAACTCACTCTATTATAAACTTTTGTTATGCTTACGGTAATTTCATATCAATATGATTCCAAATTAAAAAAAAAAAATAGGGGTATATTAATATAAATACACAAATGAAAGTTATTTTTAAGCCAAAAAACAATAAATTCATTTAAAATAACAATGAAAAATTACTCAAATAGCAGTTTTATAAATTATATTACACTATATTTCAATAATTTATTGAATTATTTTGTTATTTTCAATTATTTTTTTGGTTTTTGACCTTTTATAATTCAATAAATTATTAAAATATTTTGTTATTTTTCAATAAATTTATTCTTTTTTTTGACTTTTTTTTAGTTCAATAATTTATTAAACTGTTATATGAGTAATTTTAAATAAGTTTGGACGTTTAGTAATTAGTATGTAAAAGTATGATATTTATATTTTTTAATGTTACTGAAAATGTTTTGTCATCTCATGATGTGTCGAAACCTTTTGGTATACCCATGAAAATCACTTACTATGAAAAATCTGCTAATCAACGCAATACTGATGGCCATAACACTTTGAATGAATGTAATACATGTAAGCACCTAAGTATTGTTCGTCGGGTTGGCAATCCACTCCGATGCAGATGTATGAAGAATGAAACAGGGACTTTGGTTATATATAATAATAGGCCACATTAAACAGACTTTCACAACGATTTTGAATTTGGCTTTTTATCATATCATAGTATTCTATTCAATGCTTTGAGAATGCTTTTATTATCTTGATTACTTTTTAAAATGTTCACTATTTAAAATAAAATAAAAAAACTCGGAAATACCCTTTAATGTTTTTTTTAAAGAGTCCGCTCTCTTGAATAAAAAAAGTGTTTTTGATAAAACCCTTATAAAAACACTTTCAAAAGCAGCTAAATCATTTAGACCAAAACAATTTATAAAAAAAAACTGATAAATAGATTGATATATTATATATACAAAACAAATTTGAATCAATATTCAAAAGTTGACATCATGAGTCCTACAGGACATACCATCTGGAAATATACTACCTGTTTCAAGAAAGCCACATCTTTTTTATCATCATCATCAACATCTACAAAGCTACTAAATTTATGATAACAAATAGCCACCATAACATATACTACAAAAACTGCAGCACCCAAAGTAGCTAAACTCCAATAATAGTTATCCAATCGGCTCGTGTTCAAACTCTCCCGAATCCAGTTAAGTTTCTCCGCGCCGAAAACCGTAACAACACTGCAAATGGCTCCTAGCCCCATCATCCCATGGCTAACTAGAGCTAAAAAATGTCTCATGGAGGATGGAGAAATTTGAATAACAAACAAGCTTATTGAGAGTGGGAAAACTCCATTAGCAACACCTAGAAGCATATACTGAGGGGTGAGTCTATACATAGAAAAATTCACTTTCTTTTCCTCCTTGAGTAGCCTCTGGGATTCTACTTTAGCTGCTGCAATACAACACAAAACTGCAAATATCAAAGAGATACCGATTCCGATTGTCGAATAACGCAGTCTCGATCTCCTTACGTTTCTTCTTCTTTCCAGGGTGAAGAAGGAATCGGGTAGCTTCACTACGTAGGCAAAAGCGAAGAATTGAGCAACAGATCCACTTATTATCATAAAGGATAGAAAAGGGAAGCTGGTTTTTTCAACCTCTGTTGCAACATTCATTGTATTGGCTTGAATCAGAAAAAAAGATTTTCCTAAAGAAGAAACAATGCCATAAAGGAGACATATTGCCCAAATCGGAATCATTCGGAATGTAGCTTTGCAACGTCTCCATCTACTACTATTAGTATTAGTATTCGGATTCGCATTCGCATTCGCATTCGCATTCGTATTCACATTCGATTGTTCCAATCTGTGATGATGTTTATAAGAGAAAGAACCGGTCAAGAACAATAAGGTAGCAAAAACAGAGACGATTGCTGGCATTCCGAAGCGAATAGACCACTGTTTTATGAACAAAAGCGCAATGAATCCGCCTATTGGAACGTGCAAAGCCACCCCATGTTTCCAGCTTGTGAAAAGGTTCATGAATCTGAAATCGTCATCAATTCTATTGCTCATATTAGGAGATTGTCTCAGAAGAAACCTTAGAAGAGAAGCTTGATGGCCTGATATTCCCACTGAGATTAGAGCTAATGCGGCGTAGAAGAGAGTTTTTTGTTCTTCGGTCAGGCATTCTGGTCGATATTCATCGCATTTTCCTTTTACAGGAGGAGTCGACATTACTAGAAAGCCTAAGCCCTTTAGAAAAAAAAAATTATATATATATATATATATATATATATATATATTACTTTGCTTTAGAAAACTTGTAAATTCGTTTCACGTGAATTCGACCATACATTCTATGACTATAATTTAGTTACATTCGAAGTTGTTTTGTTGAAAATTAATAATCAGTTAACTGTTTTCCAAAAAAATAATATTTCGATGGATAAGTTCACTATTTCATAAAATTTAAAAAAAAAAAAAAAGTAACACAAGAATCCAAAGAAATTACTTACAATAGAAAAGGCAATACTTGAGAGCAAGAGAATGACAAATTCTGCCAAGAAAGTATGAACCAAGAAGGTCATAACCAACACCAAAATTATAGAAAGACCAAACCAAATATTCACAATCCCAGCTGCATGTGTGAAATTCAGCTCCCAAACATCAGTTAAATATATAACAATCATCCAATTCAAGCATGCCATTAATCCATCAGCCCATGTTAGAACTGTCATCAGAGAGAGAGAGAGAGATATTTTTATACTTTAAATATTGTCATTCTCACTATATTGATTGAATTTGGCATCAAATTTGAAAACGATGAAGAGACGACGAAATTTCAGTTGCATTATTAATCAAATATTTAAAAATTTGTAAACGGGTAACCTCTAGTTAAATACTCAACCTTTAAAGAGGTTATGAGTTCAAATCTCTTCGATCTCAATCTTACTATAAAAATGAAAACTGACTTTTTCAAACAATAAACCGTGTGAAAAATCAATAGAATTAAAACAAAACAACTAAAGATAGAGCAAAAATTGACGGATTACCCAAAACTCGAGTTACTCCCATTTTTTTTCCAAATAGCAATTTGTTTGTGTGATCTATTTCCTTCCTGCAATAAAAAGAGTTATACAAACTCAGGCTAATTTTCCAAGAAAGAGGTACAAAGACAGACTTGTAGTTATAGGTAATATAAAATCTTAAAAAATCTTGTACACAATAAAATGGATTAGGGACAAAGTCTAAATATATTTAACTTTAAAATATATTCTAATCTAGGATTCAAATTTTCTTACCAACTTGCACAAAAGCTAATATAAAATGACTTTTGACTTTTTCCCTCAAAGATTTTATTTTTGACTTTTGACTTTTTATTTTATTATTTTTTATTTGGGTAAAATGCAAATAAGACCCCTGTGGTCTTTTCAAAATGCATGAACACCCCATGTACTTAGAAAATGGTAAATCGCACCCCTGTGGTTCTATTTTTTTTTAATCATACCCCTCCCCTTCAATGTCAATAATTTTCTTTTAGCCACAACTTCTTCGTTTGAACTCCGATTTAGACAATTCAAGATGTTTTGGAATCCTCATTTTATGCTCTACATATATGTCACTTCAAAACTTTGAAAGCATTAATAAATAAAAGATTTTATTAACATCGAAACACTAAGTATGATTGACATCGTTAACTCTTTTGGTTATTGATGATTTCAAAGTTTCAAAGCGACGATTATGTAAAGCCGGAAATGAAGATTCTAAAACATCTTGAATCATCAAAATCGGAGTTCAAACGAAGAAGTTATGGCTAAAAGAAAATTATTGACATTGAAGGGGAGGGGTCTGATTGAAAAAAATTAGAACTATAGGGGTGCGATTTGCCATTTTCAAAGTACAGGGGGTGTTCATGCATTTTGAAAAGACCACAGGGGTCTTATTTGCATTTTACCCTTTTTATTTCTATGGATTTTCTGCAAAGGGGACCTTGACATTCAATTTCTTAGAAAGGGGATTGCACCCTTATTTTATTTTTTTTAAATTGAAAGATTTAATTTTTTTTTTCCTTCATTAAAAATAGTTGATAAGATTCATTGATGACGAGATGGTCTAGAAGGCATACCTCTCATTCTTTGAAGAAAAAATTGGAGAGCTTGTCTCAGTCCTCCGATCCTATATACTAATTAATATAATATGCACATTTATTTTAAATTTCAAAAGATAATTATCAGCCAGAAAGTTAATTATTTTATAATCAATGCATATCATTTGATCAACATTTGATGTCATGTAATTCCTCCATAAAATATTCTTGAAATTCTCTCTTTATATATAATCTTGATTGATTATAGTTAAAAGAGTAAGAAAGGGAAATTTTATATCTCTTCGAATGTGCTATGCACGGCCAACGGCCGACTAGAATGGTTGTACCCGGTATTTTCCCCATTACTCATTACTAATTTACTTGTATTGGATCTGTCCCTCTATTTGAATTGCGGGTTCATCCCATGGGTTTCTACAACACATCATTTTACCTTTTTAAACTAATGGTTTTGTCGCCTTACAATAAATTTTCAACTTTTTTTTTTCCATAAATTTTAGTATACTTTGCATAAATCCACACACTAAATAGAGGCTACACATTAAACCTGCATGATTTTACCCAATGGAATCACTTCCCTTCCCTTCTCTGTCCTTACCCAATTGAAATTGAAACGAGTTGTCTAATTATATGTTCATTTATATTACTTGATTTATCATTATATTTTTAAATATTTATTTTAGCTTTAATATCAATACTTTAATCTCATAATCTACAACTCGTTGCATAGTCATACCTTGTTTTCCTTTTATCAAATGTCATCTGGAAGCTTTCAACGGGTAACATTGTTGGTGTAAGGACATTGTATTTTGAAGATAAAAATTGACCATTCGCCAATTTGGATGTTAGAGGACCATTTTCATGCATTTATTTATATTTATTCAATAAAAAGGAAGATGTTCATAATTATATAAATTGATGAAAACCTAGTTCCCACACTTCGACCATGAAAGGAACTCAATGAGAGTCTTTTCGGTCAATGAAGAAAAAGATCATGGAAGAAACTCAAGAAGAGTCCATGATGATGAAGACGTTTCTATATTTGAAACGATGAATGACGGTGTTTCTAGATTGGAAACGATCATGTGGATGTTGTAGATATCTCAACAACCACAATGACCGTGATGATTGACGTTGACACAGCGACAACCATTGCACCTGATGAATTATGGTGTTTCCCGATTAGAAACGACATTTTTTTTTCTTTCACAAAACCCTTCTTTTTCGATGGATATGGAAAATACCAACCTAATACTTACGTCCAAGTATGCTTACAATCTAATAAGAAATTAACACATAGGTAAAACCAATTTATTAAATGAGAGTTTTAGATCTTTAAAACTCATTTAGATGACGAGAGAGAGAGAGAGAGAGAAAAGCCCCCACTTATTTAATTTAATGAACTAGAGGGAATATGTTTTGGTAAAATTTTAAAAGATGTATTATACGAGTAAATATATTAAGTTATTTTAGTAATTCTCCCAATTTTCAAGTAGAACCATTAATTTTGTAACAATTAAATTTGTTGGAAAAAATAAATCACTCTCCTCTTTTTTTCAGGATCACACAGACAATTCTTGCTTGAGAAGGGAAAAACCAACAAAGAAGAACACATAAATATTGGGCAAAAGAGAAACCACTACAAGCTATAGGTACATACACTGATATACCATACTCTCATTCACAATCTACTAGACCAAGCGGTATTGATGAACTCAGATAAATATACACCATCAGTCTTTATTTTAAAATACAAAAATATTTTCTTCAAGCAAACATATAGCTTCAGATTTCTTCTGCTCACTGCATAAGTCTTTTCTGAGAGTGCACTGATGGTTGATGTGAAAGGCAATGGATTCGGCACGTGTTCATGTAAGACTAACTTGCAGCGGGATGACCAGCAGCACTAACAGAGACTTCTGATCTTGCTAAGTATGCAAAGCCATAAACAAGTTCTGCTTACGGGCATGATCTGGAATAAGCCGATTAACCGTTTCTGGCGGTATGCCATTGAGCTCTGCCAAACACAATAAACCCGGGAGCTTAAAGAAAGAGAAGCGCACAACAGATTACTAGGAGAGGAAATTCAACAAACATAAAAAGTCTTGTTCTAATAATAGACTAATTTGGTTGTCAGGGATACTTCATCATCAATCTGAAGTAATTTACTACGCATAAATACTTAATATAACATAACGAATATCACTCTAAAAACCAATTATTTAATAAATTATTCTTCAGTGTTTCACGGAGTTTCATGTTTATCAACCACAATACACAAGAAAAAATCAGAAAAATATTACAAGATTTTAAAACGGACAATCATCCTCTAAGACCATAAATTTGAATTACCAAATTGGTGAAATAATCTCCTTTGTTTCACCATAAGAATATCTATAAACAGTCATTTCAAAAAAATAGCAACAAAAAATTAAAACCCTCAGAAAATATTACTTAACTTTCTCTTCCATAGATTTTTCATTTTTTAGACTATTAATCATTATTATAATACTATTCATTTTTCAGTGTTGAGAAGGATAAAAATAGGAAAGAAAAGAAAAAATATCATTAGATTTATAATTTTCCATGAAAGCAATTAAACATGTTAATTGATCTTAGGATGCTTCTTTTGATATCTGATTTAGGTATCATGCTGATACAGTTTATGAATTGATTTGATCCCCATATTCATAGTTTCCCAAGTGAGACAATGATGTCAACGTTCATGGCTAAAATAATTGTACAAATGGGAAAAGAATTTTTCATTATCCAAACACTTCTGCATCACTGAGGTAACACAACACTTTTTTTTCTTTTGCAAAGGGAGAGAGCATAACACAAGTAATAACAAATAGGTAACAAAATAAAAAACTCACCCTGAGGTTTAAAATTAAACAAAGGAGGAAGTGGGCGGCCATTAGGAAGGCGAGTATTTGGGTCCCTTAACTCGTCAAAGAACGGGTGGACACATGCTTCCAACTGGATGTAAACCACATTACAAGAAATTAATGGTACCATAAATCTGAAGGTAAACTATAATGGTAGAAGATAAACTTACAGCAGTACATCGCAAATTGGGTGAATACTGGAAAAATCTGCATACAAGGTCCACCGCTTCAGGAGGTAAACGTTTCTGGAAGACCTGTACATGATTATACAATCCAAATCAATCTCATAGCAAGTGAAGTCCTTTTCTATATTCTTTTTTTGTTCAGTAAAGGGAGAGTATTTCACAACACAAAATAAGACCACGTGGAGATATCTGCAACTATCTGAAATATTAGACCAATATTGCAGATGAATAAACAGTTCAAGACAAATCAAAAGCTACTGCAGCAAAACAAACAAACAAAAACCCTAAAGAAAGAAAGATGAATGGGTTTTTCCATAACAATTTATCCAAGGTCCAAAACTACACTAATATACCTTATAAGCATAAAAATCATTTGTTTCTGCGCTCAAGCTACTAGATAAATTTCACCTGCTATATCAATGAGAAATAAACACTCTGGCACTTCAGTTATGCCATAGTCCTTGACTACTTAACGAGGTAATTTTTCCTATTTTTATTATCTCGACAATATTTATCATAATTTTTTATGCTAAAGGTAAAAAAAAGTGTATAATCAATAAAATGACTAATGTATAGTTTATTCAATTAAAAGTGTCAAATTATAAAGTGAACATGAAAAATATGATAAAATAGGAAGTATACAAGAAGATGATGATGATCTCTTATCCAATAACTTAATTAAATTGAGAAGCCTTTGCTGTCATACTATCACTTAACCAACTAAAAAACTAAGTGAAAGTTATCCAAGATCCAAAAAAGAATACATGAAAGTTGAAAATGTCAACGGAATAGTGTTTGTATCCAACAAATAACCAAAACAGATACTAAACATGCCTCTTAGAAGTGGCAGTCTTCATTTGGAATCAATGCTAATCTATTTAAGCAGAAGTGCAAATTTAGAACATTTGGATGACTGAAAAAACATAGACTTGCCTTATGCCAGGGATGAGGCTTTATCTGTGGGAACTTAAACTCTGTGTAGTTTGGGTTCATGCATTTTATTTCCTCTCTAGTTGGGGTGCCCAAAACCTGCAAACATGATTTAAGGTTATTTTGTAAACGAGATCAGCTCTAAACACAGACAAATAAAATTACAGACACTCTCTCTCTTCTTCAATAACATTGAACCAGTTTGTCAAACTTTTTCTACTACAGTTGCCAAAATTAAAATGAAAGCCACAGATATGAGGTAGATAATTATCAAATCAGTAAAGCTACAGGAGAATCATGAGTGAACTCTTTTGATTGAGACAATATCAGTGAATAAAGAATTTAAACGTGCCCACTTCTCTCCAAATCAGCAATCTATACCAAAACGAAAAAGAATTGAAGATTTAGTAAATCGATGGACCTACCTTGATAATCTCAACCAGTTGGTCAACTCCACTTTCACCAGGAAAGAGGGGCTGAAAATTTTATCAAAACTCATTAAGTATCACGAGTAAAAGGGGTGCAAGAGAGGATCCATATAGTTATTTGAGTAAACCACCTTTCCGAGAAGTAGCTCAGCCATCACACAACCTGTGGACCATATATCTATTGCAGTTGTATACTCAGTGGCACCAAATATGAGTTCTGGGGCGCGATAGTATCTTGAGCAAATGTATGAAACATTAGGTTCTCCTTTCACCTGAACCAAATTGCAACAAATTAAAAAAAATGAAGGAAAAGGACAGCACCCTACCATAAACAGCTCAAAAACTACTTACCAACACTTTTGCACTCCCGAAATCACAAAGTTTGAGCTGATGTGTGTGCGGATTCACCTGGAAATGAACAGCTTGCCTTGTGGCATCACTCAAAAAAATATGATAAATATTTCAGTAATCCATTTCTTCTTTTTTTAGTCTATTTGGTCTTGTTTACTTACACATGCAAAAAGATAAAAGAAATTTATGAACCCATTCTACAAGTCAATCCAATGATCCCAATATCCCAGCCTATCTTGAAATTTAAATAGATTAGTGAAATTCTTATTTCAAACAAATTATAGATTAGCGGAACTATGGACATCCTAATGTACAGAAGATTTATAGGAGTATCAAAATTCCAAAAAGCTAGGAGTTCATCAACTTTTTTTTCTACTTTTTTTTCCTATGATTTCAGTATAAAAATAAATAAAAGATTTCCAAAAAGGAAGGAGTGACTGTCCCAAGGCAAACAAAATGAGTATATGATATGGTACTACTATTATTGAAACTCAATTGTGTAGAAGCAAAATAAAGGATTATACTTAAAATACTATCCACGAAATCTCAAACTGACATAAGAAAAGCTCCAGGCCCCACATTAGGCAACAATAGGCTTTTCATTGTATAAGAAAATACAAATGTTGCTATCACTCTCCACGATTCCTATACCCAATATTATCTCTCTCACTTTCCCCTTCCATTCGTTATAAGGGCTAGCAATTAATAACTCACTCATTCTCAGAAAAGAAAATAATAATAACTCCCACTAAAAGACTCCAACTGTCTCATATAAATATAACTACCATATTCTAATTAATCGAACCTTCTACTAATTAAACATCAATCTCCAACATATTTGCATTTACATTTTATCGGATACAGTACAACAAAATGGAATATTTTTTTTAAATGCCATACCAAGTTAGATGAGACAAGCGAAGGATTCTTTTTCTTTAAAGATTCAGTAGCCCAGCTACTTCACGTAATTACAAAATTTTAAAAGATACCATAGCTTATAAAACATTGTTCAGCTCATAATATCAAGTCTCACAAGCAAACCTGAAACTAGCAAGAGAAGAATCTTACAAGTAAGTTTTGCGGTTTGATATCCCGGTGACAGATGCCAATGCAATTATGTATGTAAGCCAATGCCCTACATATCTGCAACAGAATGGACAATTGTTCATAAAATTCTCATAGTTTTATTACCAAATATTGCGGATCCGCATAATTTTACTTCGTCTGGAACCCAAATTCAACGCTGGTTATAAACTTATAACATTGTTATTTGCAAGCAAAAGCATATGCTTAAATTGCCCCAGAAGCACATTAGCATAAAACATTTTGTATCATAGAATAATTCAAAAAAATAAGCGCTCTTTCTTACCACAAAAAAAGAGCTATTCCACTTAAAGAGTAGAGCTATGATAGTTACTAACCAAAGTTGTTTCAAATTTTACAGTCACACTCACAGCTGAGCTACCAAAACTTATACCTTCATTAATGAAGATTAATCAAGCAAACTATCTTCTAAATAAGAGAACAAAGAAATATTCGAAAAGAAGGTGTAAAAAGTAAAAGTTTTAGATTTAGTAGAAAAAAATAAATATTAAATACCTGATAGGTATAGAGTTTGACGTAGATTAAGGGCATTCGCTGACTGATCCTACTGTAATTCCTGGCGATACGGTTGACAGTTTCAGGAACGAATTCAAGTACAAGATTCAAATAGACCTCTTCTTTGTCTGTTGTTGAATAGAAACAATGTTTAAGGGAAACAATATTTGGGTGATCCAACATTTGCATAATCTGCAGCTCCCTATTCTTGTATCGCTTGTCTTGCAGAACCTTCTTGATAGCGACAATCTCTCCAGTTTCTCTACATTTTGCCTATCAAAGTAGCTGGGTTACTCAACTATAGAAAAATGAAATCACATGGTAGAAATGATGAACAATAACAATGTACCACCTACCACTTATACTTACTTGAAAGACAACACCAAACGAACCAGTTCCCACAACATGTTCTGCAATATAGCTGATATTCTGCCACACCAAATATATAGCAGAAGACTTTGAGACTTTACCATCAATAATAACATAATCAAATGCAAAATGAAATTTTGTTGCTTCAAACCTGCTTGGATTGACCATTTCGACCACCAATGGTTGTTCTTATTACATGCCCTGCTTCAGCACCCACACCATCAATAACGTCTGGCTCACTATCCTATACAAATGAAATCATAAATAATAAATAACACCTAAAATGAAGCAAAAAAAAAAATTGATCACAGAACTCAGGAAATATGTTCCAGCCATGAAAAGGTTCCACGATACTATTAGATTAAATTAAACCTACTGCTCAGTAAAAGATAAACAACCAAAATACAGAAACTTACTCTTTCCTCATCAGTGTCTGTCTTATCTCTCAGTCTCATCTCAAGCATCTCTCTCCCAAGCCAATCAACTGAACTAGATGAACCTTTGAAGCCATTGATAGACCTAGAACTCCCGACTCCCCCGTTTCCTAGGCTTGCAGAAGCCATTACGTGATCTCTATTCATTAGGAGTACTAGAATTCGCTATCTTCGCAAGCCTTTGTGCTCCTGCATTCCATATCATCCAAGCACCAAGGTTCCTGATTGAAATAGTAAGAGATGAAGGAAGAAAAAAAAAAGTGAGAAAAAAACCACAATGACAAGAGTCACCAAAATTCGAAGAATATATAGTAGTGGTAACGGATCAAAGGAGACAGATAAAAGAGAAATCAAAAGTACGATTGTAATATTCCGACAAAGATTAAAGATTATGCTGATCAGTAAAATGAAACAGACGAGATTCTTCCATTACAATTCCTTTTTTTTTCTCTCAGTGCGCCGATAATGATCTTTATAACAATCACAATCAGAATAGAATGCGAATAAAGTTTCAAAACATGATCTAACTTAGGATCTAAACTTCAATTATACACTTTTTTACTTCTACAGCTAAAGAACTCCGACTTCAACAATACAAAAACTAACGCACAGTATAATTCTCTTAAAATCAGAAAAGAACAAGCTAAATTATGAAAATGAACCCTAAAAATGTTAGAAACTCGAAAATTAAAGCAGATCGCAGAGAGAGAAGATTAAACCTGAGAGGATTTCGCCAAAACGAAGTAAAGATTGTTCATTCTATTCCTCTGATTCTGAATTTAGCGACCGATTATCTTTGGCTTCGATTTTTATTGAGGTATGTGAAGAAATGGAGATTGGATTTTTCTGAGTTAGCGTGAAGTTCTTCAGTAGAGGCAGAGGAGAGAGAGGCACAGAAGAGCTTTCCCTTTTTCTTTGTAAAAGAAGATGTGAAAGAAGGACCAGAGAGTGAGGATTATTTTTTATAAAATAAAAATATAAGAACTAATAATTAAATAAACTATCAATTTAGGGAGGGGAGACTTTAACCTTCGACTTCAAAAAAATTGAGTAGATGTCAGTTTAAGTTCGCAAATCATGCATGTTAATTAGTTTGGAAAAAAAAATGTAAAAATTATCTTTAAACCATATAGGTTGTGACAAATACCGAGTAATTACTTTTTTAAGCAAATCACTTCGAATTTTTAGTAAGTGTTTAAAACAACCTCTTATATTACACTTTATGCGAAACTAAGGTTTTCTCTCTTTCTTGAATTTCAATTTTTTAGCTTGGCTTTCAATTTATATAGGAGAGAAATTACAATTTGTAGAGGTTGGGACCTGAAACTCATGCGACTCGTCTTCTTGAGATAAAATTTTAATGTTTGACCGAAACTTTTATATAGAATATCATATAATTTTTTATGTCACGTCGCACACGAATTAGTGGAACATAAAATTGAATGGGTAGGATATATGTTAAACACTTATAATAGTTTGAGGCATAATCCACGTAGTTCAAAGGTCTTTGCTTAAAGAAATAGTTCATGAAGAACTTTAGAAAACTATGCAAGGAAAAAAAAAAGACGGGATGAAAGATTATATTTCAATTATAAATTGATGAGTTTGAGATGGTTTTTGAAGTATTTTTTAATAGAAAACTATCCACTAAAAAATATTTTTCAATTTTTATATGATATTTGACTACATTTTTTAAAAATAATTAAAAACACTTAAAAGTGTTTTTAGATAGAATATTGGGCCCATTTGGGATAGTTTTTTAAAGTGTTTAAAAATGTTTTTTAATGATGGTAAAAAACAGTTTGAAAAATTATCCCAAACGAACACATAATAGTGTTCTCTCTCAAAATGTTTATAAAAAGAAATGTTTTGCTAAAAACATTTCTTCCTCAAAATGCATCTCAAACTCACCGAGAAACACCTTAAAAGTATTTTTAAAGAAAATAATTAAGGTAGTTTGGAATGATTTTTAAGTGTTTTTCATTCCCTAAAAACACTTTTTATTTTTTTATGATGTTTGGTTACATCATAAAAATATTTTTGAAAACACTTGAAAACATTTTAAAATGTTGTGTTTTCTTTTTAGAAAGTGTTTTACTAAAAACATTCGCCTAAAAAATCATCCCAAACTTATCTGGTGTTTTCTTTAAAAAAAAAAAAAAAAAATAGGAAAAGTGTTTTACTAAAAACATTTTTCTCAAAAGTCATCTCAAACTCACCCTAATTAAGTGTTTCGTCTAAAAAAATACTTTCAAGTGTTTCTAAAAAAATTTAGAAATTTCAAAAACATTTTTTTATGTAATCAAACATCATATAAAAATTGAAAAAGTGATTTTAATTAATGAAAAAAACTTCAAAATTCTTCATAAACTCACCCTTGTCTCTATGATTTGGGGTTTATTTCAATTTAATCGTTTTAAAAGTCTTAATTTCACCTCATATGATCTGGGGTTGGATCAATTATGATGGTTCAAATGAATTTAAAATTTTCAATTTAATCCTTATGAGTTGACAACACTAAAAATTTATCTTAGTTATTACCTAAAAAAATTACTCAATTATTTATGTACCTGTTTTATCATTATGTAAATGTGACAATAATATGATAAAGATAAATTAAAATTATGATATAACGTTAACTAAAATATAGACGTGGCACTTTTTGATGGGTAGATTCGGAATCGGTACCAAATATATTTCATGATTTTTATTAAATTACAGAAATTAAATTTAAAATTATGGAAACTAAATTAAAACAAAATCTGAAAAAAAAAATTTAAAAATAAAGAAAGAATTATTGGCCATGGAGGGTAGCGTGGGAAATGCGGGTGGAAATAGAAGATAAGGTGACAATAGTGGTGGGGACACCGGAGACTGGGGGAAAAGATGACGATGACATGGCAATTTTTACTTCAATTAAAATGAAATCTAGAATGTTAAAAAATAAATTAAAAAAAGCCACGTGGCTTTACCTAAGCTCTCATTCCTGACAGGTTGCAGGCGTGTCACTATTAAACGAAGGGAAATGGTTAAGAAAAGGGGTCCCACACATGGAAACAAAATTGCCCCTCGTCAATATTAACCACATCCCTTAACCTTGATCATCTATCTTGTGGGTTAAGTGTTTTTATTTAATAATAGTGTAGTTTTTTTTTTTTTTTTTTTTTCAATCTTTCGAAAAATTATAATATAGGAACTATATTTTAAAATTATATATTAAAAACGTAAATTTAATATTAATATTTTTTTTAAAATAATTTAAATAACCAACTATGGGTTGGCCTAATGACTAAGATGTTCTCTTTCAAATCTTGAGTTCATGGGTTCAAACTCATGTGTGGTCATCTACTTAAGATATTATCTTACGAGTTTTCCAACGTCAAGTGTTGTAGTTGTGTTTTGAAATTTCTAAACTATAAGTGGTATGTGTGTTTACATCTGACCACCCCCCAAATTTTCATAATCAAACACGACTTACCTATCAAAATGATTTCAACAAGATACAATAATAGTCAAATTGAATCATTTACGTTTCTTTTACTTGGGTTACAAGCATTTGGAATCGAAAATAGTCTTATATGAAAATAATAAAAAAAATCCTTTCTTAGTTAAAACATTTCCAAGGCCCTAGTATAAAGTGATAAATAAATAGTATATACCTTCTGAAATGGAGGCCCTATGGGAAAAAAGCAAAGGAGGATGAAGAAAGCTAAAGGGAAGAGATTAAGAAGCATGCAACGGACTCATTGGAATTGGGTATCCAGCTTAGCAACTTTAGGGTGCACGCTTTCATGCGTGCACTAGGGCATCACATCTTTACACGAAAGAGGTATAATGTCATCATTTATGTCACCAACAACAACAAAGACCTCAAACTTTTTTAAATTGTAAAAATCACTTTAAAATTATAGAGTTGTTATAATTATACCCTCGATCTTTTAATTTGAAGAACGTAACCACTGTAGACAACTACTATACTTTTCCTCATTGCTCATCCCTTGACACCACCAATTCAGATATAATATACACATGAAATATAATTTATTTTTAAAACCATTTCTCCTTCCTCGGCATTTAAAAAAATTGAGGACAAAAGATTCCCTAAGGGAAAGTTACGAGGATAGAATCCCCCATGATTTCATTTTCATGTTACAAAGTTTTGTAGAATCGGGGATTCAGGTCTGGAAGTAGAGGCCTAATTTAGGTATGAGGAATGCATTTCCATCTTTTTGTTATTAGTATTTTATTTTTAAAGATATAACTCATATGGGATATCCTAAATTTAATTAACATCAAAGACCTTTTCGTAATTAGTATTTTAGTTATTAATTTTAAAGTAATATTTTCATAGTAGAATTATAGGTTTCAAATCATGAATTTAAAATTATAGCTTGAGGGTTTAATTCAAACATCTATAGTCCACGAGTTGTGTGTATATTATAATTTTTAAATATTATAAATAAAATATATGTAATATAAATAAATTAATATAATTTTAAATATTAAATATATATATCTATATTGATTTATTAATTTTTATCAGCGCTCCTTGGGTTGGCTCCATGGAAGTCCTATGAACGCCAATGGACCGACCCATACATCAAATATGTGATCTATATATAGTCTTAAAATTTACGACCCATCAAATATTCACTTATGAGGCTTTGGTCTATTGATGAGGCTTACTTGTTCGTTTGTCTCCCAAACCACATCACCAAACCTTGAGTCTCAAATTTTGATATACCCCGAGTAACCAAACGCCCCTTCAATTAACGCGCTTACGACGAGTACTATTTTCCGGCATCCAATTGAGCTTTTTGATGACAATGTTTCTAGAAGAAATCCGAGACTACTGATTGATTTCGGACATAATTTGAAGCTTCGATTTGTGAAAGTGCAGTGCGTCAACTTTGCCTTTTACCTTTTTTTTTTTTTTAATCAAAGGTTTTTCATTTTTTTAAAGACAAACCCGATCATCAAAATTCATAAGTCAACATATAATTGACAATACTTAGTTTTCATTCTTAAGTAGGGACTCATCTACGTCACCTTTAAATAAACTATCTTAACTATAGATCTTTAAAAATAATAGAGCTTCTTGATATGTAGGCTTGTTAAAATGGTAGAAATAAAATCAAATATATCCTTAAATCTTGTGATTTAGTTTCTTCATTTTTTTTTTACAGTGGCAGCTTCTAAGGTTTTTCCTTTTTTTCTTCTTCTTTCGTATTCTTCTTCTTCCATGCTTCATTTGTAAACTTTTTTTTGTCCATATAGATTCTTGCTTCATTGATATTTTCTTTTTTTATTTCATTTCTTCAACGCCTTTCAAGATCTAAGGTTCATATTTTTCAAATCTTATCCCTCATCTTCAATCTCGCCCTTATCGTTACAACCACATCTACGATTCCTTAGATCTGCATTTTTCGATGATAGCTAAGGGTTCACTCTCGGATAACATCGAAGATTCTACTTTCTTCTTCTTCTTATTTTTTGTTTTCTTTTCTGTGTTCGCTGTACAGTTTTTTATTTTATGTTTATAACGTACAGTATAGCGTTTATTATTATTACTTACTTTTTAAACGGAACATTTACTATATTGTAATGTTTTATTCTATGTTTATAACATACAGTATAATGTTTATTATTATTACTTATTTTTTAAGGGAAAATTTACTATATTGCACTTTATTATTACTTGCTCTTATTTTGGTAAATCAATATGTTTCATGTAATATTCTACGGTATATATATATATTTTACTTTATTACATCTTTTTTGTATTGTACATAAATATATTATATTATAATATAATATTGGATGTGCGTATAATATCACTATATATAATATAATTTACATCGAAAGAACTTTATGGAGATTCGCCGGAAAAATGGTTATGGTTTTGAAAAGTTTAGATTTTTTTTTGTTTAGTTTTAATTTTTTTTAAATTTCTGATTTTCTCTCTTGTTTTATTTATGATTTTTTCATTTTTAATTGTTTCCTTGATTTAAGCATCTTCAAATCTTAATTCTCTTTATTCTTTATTTTTTCCTTAATTTTAGTAAGGGTGGTTTGGGTATCTTACATATCAAATAGGCAATTTTGTTTTATTTTTTTAAAATGAGCCCATAAACTTTATTTTTTTAGTTGGTGGGCTATCTACCAATATATCCCATTGAATAATTAACAACGAGATATGGTAGATCTAAAAATTGATCTCAGCTACTATAAGGAGTCAAATGACCCATTAAAGGCCCAATAGAATTGAAACAAAATTGTAATTTTAGGTCACAAAATACACCGAAACATTCTCATATACTGTTTCTGAAAATTTTTAGGGATTCCCAATCATTTTATGGGAATTATCCTGATGGCATAAGCTTTGGATTCCTCTTGTTTAGGAAATAATTTTGTTTTTAGCCTATGGTTTATAAAAATTAAGTGTTTCTTTCCACCTTTTTAATTCTTTTGAAATGTTAATCAACTCTAAATAAAAGGAAAACGAGTCTTGAAATTTTGGGTTAGGTTTTTGTAAAGGGAAAAAATAGCCCTCATACGGGTAGTGTACATTGGACCGGTTCACATGGGTTCTAGCCCATCCGGATCATCGCCTAGGGGAGCTACTCCTCAATGGGCCGTAAGAAGATCCACTAAGCCTAGCCGTGCACTAACCCAGTCAAGTGGCCCAAAATTAAAAGACTATAAAGCTCACTTCACCTATCAAATCAAAGTAAGTGCACACATTCCTAAACCCTAATCCACTATTACAGCGCACGCTACTTGCTCACCTACCACCACCTAACTTGATCGTTGGAGGGTCATTTGTGGAGGTCTTTCAACAAAAGAAGGCCGAAAACCATGAAGGAAGCGTTTGACGACGATGCTCCTCGTTGGGCGCATCACCTGAGTTAGCCTCACAGATCAAAGCCTGCTGAGCTTGGCGGCGGCGCTGCTCAATATATGACACGGCACGCGACATGTCTGAAACAGAAATAAAATATTATGTTGTGATGAAGCAATATAAAAGGTGAGCCAAAATAAACATACCGGCTTCCTTAGAAACAGTGTCCTCATAAACAGGTTGAAAGAGTCCAGTTGAGATCAGTCGTCTTTTTGTGAGAAGAGCAGTGGTGCTGCGCTGCGCGATAGGGATACACAATATCCGATTGATCACCGACTGAGCAAGTTCAGAAAAAGGATAAATCTCCCGGTTATTTCCTGCGATGCAACATGGAAGAGATGAAATAAATTATTTGAGAACGTTAACATGGCCACCTCAAAATTGAGCCTACCAGGAATCCTGAATTTTCTAGGAATGCGGTATGTGAAATCCTGTCCAGGAACATCAGACAACCAGTCACCACCTACAAAGAACCATTGATTCTTCCAGTTCCTAACAGAAGACGAACTTGCCACTATTGGTTCCCCTCGCGCCGTAAGGTAATACATGAAATTCCCTCCAGGTAATGACTTCAGACGGTAGAGACCATGTAAAGTTTTATAAGATAGAGGAGTCCTTCCACTACTAAGGCTCCAAAGAACCCAGCACCCGAGTAATATAGTCCACCCGTTCGGCCCAAGCTGGGCTGGTGCTAAGCGTGACAACAATAGAAATTTTTTAGGGAAGTAGTGAAGCGGGAGTCTAACCCCACACTTGAACATTTTCAAATAAAAGGCTACCTCCCCAGCAGGAGGGTTGAAGGGTGTCTCCCCTTCTTCAGGACACCGTAAGCTAATGGATGAGGGGATGTTATATTTCACCCTGATATACTCTAATTGTTCTATGGTAATGGTAGAGGGGTAGGGGTGAATCACGATATCTTGGGAAGGAGAAGACTGTTCAGTCTAAGAACTTTCCCCCTCATGCTCTGTTGCGCTCCCGGTATAGTAACTAGATTCCTCGTCAGACATCCTAGAATGAAAAGGATCTACCTTAGCTACTATCAAAACTCTCACTGAGCTGCGCTACTCGAATGAATTTATACTAAGGGAAAGACCAAAAACGTACCTGAACTCTTAGTAATGAGGAATGGGTCGTCTCTGGTTCCCTAAGTAAGCAGTGTGGCTGTGAACATTCAAACACGTCAACAAAGGAAAACAAGAATTTTGTTAGAAGTAGCTGAGAAGTTTGTAAATCGATTGAGTAAAAATATTTGTCAAAAATTGCTAAGGGCATAGTGGAAATTAAATTCACTACCTCGAGTCAAGAGTGGAAATTAAATTTACTACCTCTAGTTAAGGTTGGAAAGTGCGTGACCCTGCGAAATCAAAATTAGTTTAGTTAATTTCTATGTAAAATCAGCTACCCAATGCAATGCAAAAAAAAAAGGAAAAATGGTGGGCTGCTGGTATATATATATAAAAGTGGGCGTGAACAGCCCAACCCAAAAGACAAAGGGGCTGGGCGAGGTTGGTTAAGGAGAAGCACGCGGATCCGGGTCGTAAAAAAAAAGAGAACAAAACAACACAGTAGCGCTTCGATTTTCCCTTCTACCTTTTCTTCGTCTTTCTCATCTCGTTTTCAAGCCCTAGAGATCCCCAAAACTCATGACCAACGCCATGAAAGCCAAATTCGAAGCTCCTAGTCTCGCTCAAGCTTGAGGTGGTTAAGATTTGGTTCGAGAATAAGAAAGATTTCGAAGTACACATGTGAAATTTCAAGGGAATCGCCTGTGATTTTTTTCTCCCCTTCGTTCCCACGCCTGAAACAGAAAGCCAATGAGATGAACTCTTGGTCTTCTTCCCTGGAATTGTGAGGTTGAGAACGATGAAGACATGAACTGAGAACATGAGCATCGTCACCTCCTTTCATTTCTCCGTTTCTTCTTCTTCTCGGTCTAGTGGCCTCAAATCAAGAACCAGATGATTGAGAAATGAAAGCTGATGCGGATTCAAACGAATTCAGTAGTCATCTTCATCACTTCTGAAATTCGAAAAAGTCTTCCCCCATGTATGTTCTGCCTCTTCTCGGCTCCAAATAGAAGAAAATCAGAATTAACTTGCCTACTATTTTGTCCTTATACTTCAGAAACCTTAAATTCGAAGTCGGTTAACTTATGACGAATCTGGAAAATATGAGCTCAAGAGCGAAATTATTAACAAGAAAATCAGACACGCTGAGATTAGGGGAAATCAAGTCTTCTTTGAAAATAGGCTCTTATGCATGCGTTTTTGCAAGAAAAGAACCAGATTAGTGAATGAAGACAAGATTGGATCTATAAAAATTGAGTCCCAACCACATATACAAAAAGAGACTACAGAGTATTGGCTCAAATCATACGGCTCTGCTATGCCATTTCGTGATTTTATAAGAAATATAGATCTGCTCTGCTATGTTGGTCTGTCAATTTTACGAGCATACCAGATGAAGTCTACAAGATGATTCTATAGTGGTTCTACGAAAAAAACAGATCTGCTATGTAATTTTTGCTTGTGTTGGTCTGTCATGTGAGAAGCTACAAATATCAGAATGAAGAAGGTTGAAAATTGAAACCTCCCAAAAATAAAGCTACAGGTCTGCAATGTAATCTTGCAGAGACCTATTTCAGGATTTCAAATATTCAAGGTCTGCTATGCTATTTCACTAGAAAGGAAAATTTGAGTCTGATGAAGTCTCTCCGAGATTATTCTACTACGTGAATTTTTACACGGAACCTGCGGGTATGCTTGACTGAAACAATGTAATTCCGTACACTTAAGGGAAGAAACTCGAAGATGTCGCTTCTGTTACTCGAGGATGTTAAAGACTACCAAAAGCATGAGATTCTGATTATTTAAGTCTGCTATGTAAATCTGATTTACAAGTTAAAAGCAAAAAACTGCTCTGCTATGTAGAGTTGCAAAAAACAATCAAAAATCGAATTCGGGAACACATACCTGAAGAATCAAAGCTACAAAGTGACAGCTCTGCTACGTAATCTTGCAGATCTTCTTTTACGGGTCTGCTATGTAGTTTTATCAAAAAGAAAGAGAAGTCTACAGGCTTGCTATGTAATTTTTCCTAAAAAAAAAACTACTCAGCTGCGTTGGTTTGTTATATGAGAAGTTACGAATCAGAGAATAAGGAAGCATGTTTGAATCAAACTTTTAGGAGCAACAACAGACTATGTCGTATGATTTCATGAAAAATCTTGAAGCCCTGCTATGCGAAAACCACTATGCTATGTACTTTTTTTTAAAAATCTGTTGAATGATTCTACAAAATGCAAGTCTGCTATGCAAAAATAAAAATAAATTGAAGCTACAACTTGAAGCAAGTTCAATCGAAAACAGGTATGCTACGCAAAGAAAGAATGGCTCAGTTATATAAGTAATACAGATCTGCTATGTAGTCTTGCAGAGGTTCATAATTTTGAAATTTCAAAGAAAATTCAAGGGAGAGGTCTGCTATGTGGGTGTGTTTTTGGAAATTATATATTGGTTTGTTAGAAGAATTCCATCGAGACTACGAAAACGGGTCTGCTATGTTAGTCCGTTGGGTGATGATTTTTCTAAATAATACTACGAAAAACAGGTCTGACATGTCGGTTTACCAGGTCCACTACGTAAAAGGGTTTTGAAGCTACTAAAAACTTAAAATTTCTCCTCCCTACTTGCTCTGCTACGACGTAATAAGACGAAGAAAACTTGATATGCCCATGATTTCAAGAAAACTGAATTCTCTTAAAATCAAAGGGAGACCAAGACGAAGAAAACTTGATATGCCCATGATTTCAAGAAAACTGAATTCTCTTAAAATCAAAGGGAGGGTCTGCTATGTAAAAATAAGGCCCTGCTATGCAAGTAAATAAAAAAAAATGGTGCTATGCTATAAGTGCTCTGCTATAAAAAAAATGGGAAAAGTTGGAGACCAATAGTTTTGCTATGAAAAAGTTCAAAGGAAATCAGTCAAGTATGTTGGCCTGCTATGAGTTCTACAAAAAAACGGGGCTGCTACGAGGGTCTCGGGATAAGGATTTCTATAAGCTACACGCCACTTACGTAAAAATATTTTAAGACCAACAGTTTTGCTACATAAAAGTTCAAAGTAAAAAAAAAATAGTCACTCCTCTAGCCTTGCTCTCTCCCCATGCACCAAGCTTCCCGACACTAGAATGGAGCTACAAATCAAAGTGGAGATGAACAAAAAGTTAGTAAATATATATATATATATATATATATGTGTGTGTGTGTGTGTGTGTGTGTGTGTGTGTGTAATTGGAAATTCTTTACAAAAGAAGAGAAAGAGAGGAGAAAACTCTTTAGAGAAGTCTTACAATGTTATGAAGGCTTCTCCAAATTACCAAGTGTGAAAATGAGAGAAGAAAGTCCCACCAATTTAGAGTGGGATCAAGCCTTCTCCTAGCCATTGGATCGTGGTAAGTAAAATTAATGGCTTAGATCACTGATGAAGGTACAATGATAATAAGTGTTCTACCAACCAAGTGCAATAGTAAACTTGAATTCAATGAAGGATTGAGTAATGAGGGTGTACGGTAGTTGGAGACCATCCAAGAGAATACTTAGAAAAATTTCACCCTCAAGAGCACTCCCAAGTGGTCATAAGCTACCCCAACCTGACTTGGGAGTAGGGGCCACTGTTATGGGTGAAATATCGCTAAGGGTAAAATGACCACTTGTCGAGCATACGAAGAGACACGGGGAATTTCAAACTCTTTTGGCCTTCGCATGTGAGCCTAGTTATTTGAGCATGCCACACATGACGGACCCGACCTCCACCACTAGCGGAGAACGTACCATCAAGTGTGGTCCACAATCGTCTCAATTGTTGAAGACCACGAGCCACAACCATCTAATTAATGATGGAGTGACAAGCTCGAGGGTGTGTAGAGACGCGGACCCATCTTAGTGAAATATTGGCTAAGTGTCCAAGAAAGAAGCTCCGCTGCTGCGCTGTTACGTTGTGTGTATCTACCCCTCACCTCAAAGAAGCATAGGTGCACACCTACGCACCTACACACCTACACCCAGTCAAGACCCAACATATGGACCAATTCGTGTGTGACATGTGGCTTGATGACATCATCCATTTCCACTCCTATAAATAGGAGATGAGAAATGGCCAAAAGGTAATTCATTTTCATTCCTCATTTGCTCTACTCACTAGCTCTGCTCTACTCTAACTTAAGCATCAGAGGGTGTTAGGCCGGCACCACACCGGTGCTACTAGCTCTATTTTCACAGGTGATCGCCTACATAGCGGACCACCTCCGTAGGTTACCACCTACGTAGCAGGACACCCACGCAAGTTACCTCCAACGCGGATCATCACCTCCAACTCAATACAAATTTATTTTTCGTTGCACACGTGGAAGCAAGAGCGGCATTGGCGCAGAGCACGCCCGCGCGTTACATTTAGTACATTTTCACGCAACAACAATAATCATTAAAAAAACACTTTTAAAAGCAGGTAGGCATTTTTGGTAACCTTCTCAATTTCTGTTTCTTGTTTATCTTTCTCATTTTTTAAGAAACTAGTCAAATTTTACATGCGTGGCACGTAATTATTGAATTTTCAATTTAACTTTTTATTGTTTTATACAGAATAAAAATAAATCGTTGGCAATTAGTATTAAATATTACTCAAATCTAAAAAGAAAAAAAAAACAACAAAAAGTTAATGTGTTTTTTTATAATTATATAAATTATTGGTTTTTTTAACCTACTTTATTGTTTGTTCGAGTTATGTTTTTTATGAAAAAGAAGAATGATAAATTATATGAATTCATGGTTTTTTTTTTTTTTGTGTAAATTAACTTAATTTATAACTCACAATAATTAATACAATTTATTAAGAGTACATATTTCAATGTTTCACATTAAAGACTAAATTAAAATGAATTAACGAAATGAAAAGTTTTCTTTTAAAATTGAATACATTCTTTGAACTTTTAAACAATAATTAATAGACATAACTATAATATATATAATTAAATAATTATATTTTATGTAATATTTAATATTGGAAAATTTATTACATATTAAATTGGGGTTATATCATCCGTGTTGCATGGTTTATATTTTATGTTTTAAATATGTGTTTTTTTTTTCTTTCTATTATTAATTTTGTAAAGAATTAATTTATGTTTTAATATACTTTTTTTCTCAACTAAACATTGGGAACAAAATCGATTTCTTCCATAATACTCTTTCCTACTTAAATTTGTGATGGTGTGAAATTTCTATCATATTCATTGATTTTTTTATTTTTAAAAAAGATAAATTATAATAAATAAAATAAAATTGAATGTCTTAAAAGTGAATGAGAAAATAAAATTTGAAAATTTTCCTAGCAAAGATTAAGGAACAATATATGAGGTTGTTAAAAAAATTATAAAAATAAAGGTCTAAATGCAAAAAAAAATAAAATAAATAATAATAATAATTCTTATTTTTAATAAAAAAAAAAAAATAGACGATTACAAAGGCCCTTATCACATGCCTCATTCCTTCACCTTGTTGCACTCACGAAAGCCGACTTGCCATTCTTTCTCTACTCGGTTTAATTTTTTTGTCTTCAATGTAGTCATCTCCTTCATCTCTATTCTCTACCATCTCAATCCATCAGTTTAATTTTCATCCCTTCATTTTTCGGGTCTCTTGTCAGGTAAACTCCTACTGTATAGAACGTTATTGCTAAGGTCAAACAATCAATGGTTCTTGCTGCTTTCAAAGAAATCTTCTTACTCTCCAATTCCATTGTTCATTCTTTATCTTATTTATCACTTCCTCTACAAAACAACTTGATTCCTTAATTTACCTCCTCTCCTATTTTCATATTTATAGAGAAAAACACCTATAGATTCATGAATTTGTGATACCAAAAACTTGAATGAAATTAATTAACAATGATAAGATTAAATCCTACGTAAATCTAGATACATGGAAAATAGCTCTTATGCACTTCCCAATAAATTGAGTTTTACATTCATGAATTAAAAATAAATAGATCATTTAATAAAAATTAAATAAGGCATATTTTAAAATTATATAATTAAAAATTGAATTTAATAATTAAATAAGGGGCAAAAGGGGAATTCAAAAGTTTCTCCCCTTAAGCCCCTTTTAGAGGTAGTATAGATAGAGTTGTTTGGTAACTCTTCTTGTTTCTTTTCTTTTTAGAAACCCTTCCCAAAAATATGTAGAAATTTTAGAAACAACAAATTCTATTTTCATGTTTCCAAATTTTCAATAGATTAATATATCGTTACTTTGTCCCGTTCTGACTTTAAATATAATATATATATCCAAAAATAAAAATTGATATAATATTTTTGAATAATTCATTTAAAAATAATTTTCACATAAAATTTTATTTTCTTTTAAATGAGAAACAGAAATAAGAAACAGTTATCAAATATGATTCTCTTTTTTTTCCTTCCCAGAAACAGTAAACAAGAAAGAGTTACTAAACATGTTTCTCTTTCTATTTTTTTTTTAAAAACAGAAACAAAAAATGAGAAATAGAAATGGGAAATAAGAAACATAAATTAAGAAGATTACCAAACGGAGCCTAAACTATTTATTGCCCGTTTGAGATAGTTTTTAGAAGTGTTTAAAAGTTTTTTTTGATAACCATTTAAAAACACTTTTACTTCCAAAATTTATCCCAAATGGGCCCTTAGATTCAGTTTGGTATTGCAGTTCGAATTGACAATTTAGACCAACTGATATATATATATATATATATACACAAAACAAATTTGAATCATTATTCAAAAGTTGACATCATGAAATTTACAGGACATATCATCTGGAAAAATACTACCTGTTTCAAGAAAGCCACTTCTTCTTTATCATCATCATCAACATCTACAAAGCTACTAAATTTATGATAACAAATAGCCACCATAACATAAACTACAAAAACTACAGCACCCAAAGTAGCTAAACTCCAATAATAGTTATCCAATCGGCTCGTGTTCAAACTCTCCCGAATCCAGTTAAGTTTCTCCGCACTGAAAACCGTAACAACGCTGCAAATGGCTCCTAGACCAATCATCCCATGGCTAACTAGAGCTAAAAAATGTCTCATGGAAGATGGAAAAATTTGAATGATAAACAAGTTTATTGAGAGTGGGAAAACTCCATTAGCAATACCCAAAAGCATATACTGAGGGGTGAGTCTATACATAGAAATATTCACTTTCTTCTCCTCCTTGAGTAGCCTCTGGGATTCTACTTTAGCTGCTGCAATACAACTCAAAACTGCAAATATCAAAGAGATACCGATTCTGATTGTCGAATAACGCATTCTCGATCTTCTTATGTTTCTTCTTCTTTCGAAGGTGAAGAAGCCATCGGGTAGTGTCATTACGTAGGCAAAAGCGAAGAATTGAGCAAAAGATCCACTTATTATCATAAAGGATAGAAAAGGGAAGTTGGTTTTTTCAACCTCTGTTGGAACATTCATTGTATTGGCTTGAATGAGAAAAAAAGTCTTTCCTAAAGAAGAAACAATTCCATAAATGAGACATATTGCCCAAATCGGAATCATTCGGAATATAGCTTTGTAAAGTCTCCATCTACTACTTTTAGTATTGGTATTCGCATTTGTATTCGATTCTTCCAATCTGTGATGATGTTTATAAGAGAAAGAACCAGTCAAGAACAATAATGTAGCAAAAACAGAGACAATTGCCGGCATTCCGAAGCGAATAGACCATGGTTTTATGAACAAAAGCGCAATGAACCCGGCTAATGGAACCTGCAAAGCCACCCAATGTTTCCAGCTTGTGAAAAGGTTCATAAATCTGAAATTGTCATCAATTCCATTGTCCATATTAGAAGATTGTCTCAGAAGAAACCTTAGAAGAGAAGCTTGATGCCCTGATATTCCCACTGAGATTAGAGCTAATCCGACGTAGAAGAGAGTTTTCTGTGTGTCGGTCAGGCATTCTGGTCGATATTCATCGCATTTTCCTTTTACGGGAGGAGTCGACATTGCTAGGAAGCCTAAGCCCTTCAAAAAGAAAAAAATATATATATATAATAATATATTTTTTACTTTGTTATAGGAAATTTGTATATTCGTTCAAGTAAACACCTGAATTCGACCATACATTCTATGATCAAGAAATTACTTACAATAGAAAAGGCAATACTTGATAGCAAGAGAATAACAAATTCTCCCAAGAAAGTATGAACCAAGAAGGTCATAACCAACACCAAAATTATAGAAAGACCAGACCAAATATTCACAATCCCAGCTGCATGTGTGAAATTAAGCTTCCAAACATCAGTTAAATATATAACAATCATCCAACTCAAGCATGCCATTAATCCATCAGCCCATGTTAGAACTGCCATCAAAGAGAGAGAGAGAGAGAGATTTTGTTATTGTCATTCTCACTATATTGATTGAATTTGGTATCAAATTTGAAAAAGATGAAGAGACGACGAGATTTCAGTTGCGTGAGTAAAAGTAACATTACCTGTTTATAATATTTGAAAATTATAAACAGGTAAGTCACTAGTTAAAACTTATCCTTCAAAGAGAACTGACTTTTTCAAACAGTGAGCCGTTTGAAAAATTAATAGAATTAAACCAAACAACTAAAGATAGAACAAAATCGACGGATTACCCAAAACTCGAGTTGCTAGTCCCATTTTTCCAAATAGCAATTTGATTGTTGATCTATTTCCTTCCTTCAATAAAAGGGTTGCAAACTCTGGTTAATTTTCCGAGAAAGAGGTACAAAGAGACAGTCTTGTACCCAATAAAATGGACTAGGGACAAAGCCTAAATATATTTATTTTAAAATATATTCTAATCTACGATTCAATTTTTTCTACCAACTTGCACAAAACTAATATAAAATCTTGATGATTTTTGACTTTTCCCCTCGAGACTTTCTGACTTTTTAATTAATTACTTTTTTTATTTCTAGGGATTTGCTGCAACGGGAACTTGACATTCAATTTCTAAGAAGGGGAACAATTGCAACCATATTTTTTTTAAAAAATTTACACGGATTTCATAATCAAGTGAAATATTTACAAATTTATTAAAAAATGTTTACAAAAATGTTCAAAGGGATGGTTACTGTTCATAGAAAAATGACATAAATACCATTATTTCATACAAGTTTATCAATCAATCTATTATAGTATATCACTGATAGTATATCATGATATGTCAGTGAATAATTATCACTGATTTACCATGATATACTATCAGTGATTGACGATCATGATATACTACTAATGACAGACTAATAAACTATCACTGATATACTATTAGTTGTTGATTGATATATTAATAGTGATAGACTGAAATACTTCTAATCTCAAATCTATAAATTGAAGAAGAAGAATAAGAATATCAGTAACTAAAAACTACTCTATATCAATTAGCACTAATTAATATGCTAAATATATCAATATTGCTAGTTGATATATACAAAAATTGATGAATATATCAATAACTCATTGTATATCACTTAACATTAATTGATATACTAAGTATATCAATACTTCTAATTGATATACAGTAAATAAGAAGCGTTCTGACTAGAAATTTCAAATGAAAATCATATCGGGTGTTTTAGTATTTTTGTAAATAAAATAAAATTAGGCTAACATTTTTATAAAATAGTAAAGTCCATTTTAACATATTAGTAATGACATATCAATGATAAAATATGTCAGAACAATGGTAGATTAGTTGATAATACGATGGTAGATCACTGATAGAATATGTCATTGATAATGATAGATCAATGATAAAATATGTCAAAATAATGGTAGATCAGTGATAGAACATGTTTAACAAAATAAATAAAAAATAGTATATCACGGTAGATAAAAAAATAGTTCACCATGATATTTCAGTGATAGTCTATCTTAGTATACCAGACATAGTATATCATGGTAAATCAGTGATAATCCAATCACTGATATACGATATATAATCACTGATATACGATATACAATCACTGATATACTATCACTGATATACCATTACAGAGATGGTAAATCAGTGACTTACTGATAAACTTGTATGAGATAAGAGTATTTATGACATTTTTCTATGAACAGTAACCGAGCCACTAAAATTCTAACATTTTTGTAAATATCTTTTTAGGTTAACATATTTATAAATATTATAACTCATTTTAACATTTTTGTACATGCCCTAGTTTTTTTAAAATTTTAAAGATTTAATTTTTTTTTTCATAAAAAATAGTTAATAAGATTTATTGACGAGATGGTCTAGAAGGCATAACCCTCATTCGTTTAAGAAAACTTAGTCTCTCCTATCTTATAGGAGAATTTTCATTGGGTAACAGATTTTGATGCAATATTTATAAAAATAACAATTCTAAAAAATATTTATAAATATAGTAATTTTTACTATGTTAATCAATAATTTTGACGCATTTTTACAAATAGCAATTTGTTTGTTGATCTATTTCCTTCCTGCAATAAAAGAGGTACAAAGACAGACTTGTAGTTATAGGTAAAACAAAAGATTAAAAGTCTTGTACACAAGAAAATGGATTAGGGACAAAGTCTAAATATATTTATTTTAATATATATTCTAATCTAGGATTCAAATTCTCCTACCAACTTGCCCAAAAAGCTAATATAAAATGACTTGGTGATTTTTTGACTTTTTCCCTCGAGACTTTTGACTTTTTAGGGATTTGCTGCAAAGGGAAACTTGACATTCAATTTCTTAGAAAGGGAACAATTGCACACTTGTTTTTTTTTTAAATCGAAAGATTTAATATTTTTTTTCATTAAAAATAGTTAATAAGATTCATTGACGAGATGGTCTAGAAGACATGCCTCTCATTCGTTTAAGAAAACTTAGTCAGTCCTCTTATCCTATATGCTAATTAATATAATCTTCACATAAATTTCAAAAGATAATTATCAGCTAGAAAGTTAATTATTTTATAATCAATGCATGTCATTTGATCAACATTTGATGTCATTCCTCCATAAATATTCTTTAAATTCTTTTACTTTGTATATAATTTTGATGAATTTCATAGTTAAAGAATATGAAAGATGAATTTTATATTTTATATTTTTTAATAGAATAAATTTTATATTTAATAATCTAACAATTTTAATTCTAATAAATCAAGGGTAAAATGCAAATAAGACCCCTGTGGTCTTTTCAAAATGCATGAGCACCCCCTGTACTTTGAAAATGGCAAATCGCACCCCTGTGGTTCTAATTTTTTTCAATCAGACCCCTTCTCTTCAATGTCAATAATTTTCTTTTATCCATAACTTATTCGTTTGAACTCCGATTTTGATGACTCAACATAATCGTCGCTTCGAAACTTTGAAATCATCAATAACCAAAAGAGTTAACTATGTCAATAATACTTAGTGTTTCAATGTTAATAAAATCTTTTATTTATTAATGATTTCAAAGTTGCGAAGTGACATTTATGTAGAGCCTAAAATGAGGATTCCAAAACATCTTGAATCGTCCAAATCAGAGTTCAAACGAAGAAGTTGTGGCTAAAAGAAAATTATTGACATTTAAGGGGAGGGGTTTGATTGAAAAAAATTGGAACTACAGGGGTGCAATTTACCATTTTTAAACTACAGGGGGTGTTTATGCATTTTGAAAAGACCACAGGGGTCTTATTTACATTTTACCCTGAAATCAATGGTCCCATTTGAAAATTCAGAAAAAAACTGTGAATTAATTAAATTTACCTCGTTTACTATTGTCAATTTAGAACAAGACTAAAGGAAGAAGATTAGATTAGAATCCTTTTGCTTGTTTCTTGGAGTATTTGGCATAGAAGAAATTTAAAGCTAAAGAACCAAGTAGCAACAGATAGTATGGGAGTGATAGACTGGGCTTTTAACTACCTGGAGGAATACGATCGTGCTAATCTCACACTGGCCCAACCTGTCATCAATCAGCAAATTACTCCCTCAAGCTAAATGACGATGCTGCAATTAGTCAAAACTCCCTTTTCCTTGGCACTGGTGTTATCATTCGAAATTCGGAAGGGCTTGTGATGGCTGCCATGTCAAATCCATCCCCTATTCGGGTTCAGTGGCTATTGCAGAAGCTTTGGCTATCAGGGAAGGGCTGTTGCTAGTAAAAGATCTCAGAATTTCGAGCTTATGGGTTGAATCTGACTCTGAGGTGGTCATCAAAATTCTCAAAGACCCTATGAAGAACTTCTCTGATATTAGTGTTATTATCCAGGATATTCTTGATCTAGGGTTTGAAATTAATGTCTGTGGTTTCCTCCATACCCGTAGATCTGGTAATCAAGCTCATGCGTTAGCTGTTAACCCTCGCAACTATAACTCGTCGGAAATTTGGATCGACGAAGCTCCTTCGTGGATTGAGAGGCTCGTCCATGGAGATGTCACTGGCTCTTTGTAGCTGTTGTTTTCCTGCTTTTGTTTTGGGTTTTTGTCTTTCGCTTTTGGTTAGGGATGGCAAAATTCCCCACGGGTTAGGCGCCCCGACCCTATAGGGGCGGGGAATCCCCGCTTTATAGGGTTAGGGGGGAATTTTTCCCAATTTTATTTTAGGTTTCGGGGATGGGAAAACATTCCCCGCCCGACCCCGACCCCAAACCCGATATTTTAATAACATCTTATATATTTTATTTACTTTTATCTTTATTTATTAGAAAAAATATATAAAATATGGTTATATTAACTTATAAATTATAAAATGTTTAATATTATGTTTTCTTTTTATCTTAAAAATGTATATTATAAATATATATTCTTTTTTTATATTTCTTTTTAAATAAAAATTAAAATATAAAAAATAGAATTTCCCCGCGGGGAACCCGATCCCCAAACGGGGAATCCCCGAACCCGCCCCGATTCTTTGATTAGGGGATAGGTTAGGGTATGGGGATTTAAAATCCCCGTGGGTTTGGGGATGGAAATGGCATCCCCGACCCCGCCCCGTTGCCATCCCTACTTTTGGTTTTATGTACGTTGGTCTTCAAAAAAAAAAAAAAAAAAAAAAAGGGATTAGATTAGATATTAAATTATTCCAACAAATTTAATTGTTATAAAATTAATGGTCCTACTTGAAAATTGGGAGAATTACTAAAAAAAAACTTTATTTATATATATATATGTGTGTGTGTGTGTGTGTGTGTGTGAGAATTTCAGTATTAGCCAAAAAGAAAGTATTTATTTAAGATAAACATAGTATATAAGATTAATATCAAAACTAAACTACCCACTTTACTCTCACGCGCCCCCGCAGAATATGATTGTGAAATTACGTTTGTTGCCCATTGTGTCCCATTAGCCGTTAGACCCTTAATTATAGCGATTTATATTTAATAAGGAAACTGCATCAATTTATCATGATATGAGGATAATCATGATTTTTTTAAGAATTCAAAATTTATTTCGTATTAAGAGCAAAAATCAGATTTATTTAAAGAAACTGGTAAAAAAAAAACTAATGCTTCAAAGAGGAATAAACTAAAGAGGTTTTAGATCGCACAAAAATTTGTTTCAGGAAATCACAATGGCTAAAACTCATAGGGAATATAACAGATTTAGAAAGCGTGCGAAGAGGGAGAGGGGTATTAATGTGTTTTAATTTGAGATTGTTCATAACGTTTTAAGATTCATGTTTTTTTTTTTGGGTTAAGAAACAGAGTTTTGAATAAAATGCAGGTTTATGATGAAGAAGATGATCCAAAAGTGAGTGTTAAAATCTGATAGATTTAGTTTTGATGGTTATTTTTTGTAAACGTTTATCTCATTTGTTTTATGTTATAATTGCAGATTCAATCGTTAAAGAGAAATTTATCAAGAAGAAAAGGGGAAGATGCAAATGTGGAAGATAAATAGTTTATTTTTGTTAAACTTTGTTCTTTTTCTTAATAAAATTTGTAAAATGCTTCTCTTCCAGGAGAAAAACATCAACAGTTGAAGAGATTGGAGAAGAAGTTGATGTGAGTATGATATACTAAAAAGTGTAATGTAAATGGATAATATTAAAATTAAAAGTGATAACTATTTTGTTGTTTAATAAAGATCAATTGGTGATTAAACATATATTGTTTATTTTTTATAAACTGATAAATAACATTCCTTGTACCCTTGGTAACAGACACCGACTAGTAAGTGGCATGAAGATGGCAGAGCTTTATGTAGAACTCATTTTGAAGACAAATGAAGAAAAGATTTGAAACGAAGAAGGAAGATGAAAGATAATTAAAATAGGGTAGATGACTGAATTGATTGATTCATATTCCTTAAATTAAGCTAAATGGAATAAATGCAAATAAAAATGGAATAAAATGCGATAGTAGAAATGGGAAATAGATGGCTAAAGGGTAAAGAAGGAAAATTGAAAATCAGAAACCACCAGTATCTCAACCATAAATGGTGTTTGTGGGTAAATCTGATATAAAAGATAATTCACCATTATTTTTGAAATTAGGTTATATATATATGGGTTAAATGCATGAATGACCTCTGCATTTTAAAGGTTTTTTAATTTACACCCCTATACTTTTAATTTGAAAATTCTTACCCATGCACTTTCATAAAGCATCAAATGTTAGTTTCCATCCAATTTAACAGCAACCTATTTATTTTTTTATTTTTTTAATATCCTTTGAATATAATTAACGAAAAATCTGTTGTATCAATTTGTTCAAAGCAATCTAGAAATCCAGTTAATGTACAAATGAGCAATTTTAAAGCAATTTTTTGAACTTATTGATTGGAATATCCTGATACAAATTATTTTGAACAAATTGATACAATAGATATAATGAACAGAAAGGCATTTTCCAACCATCTCCTAAGCAAATTGTTACAACATCTTTTTCCTTCGTTTGTGGTTTTGAATCTTCGCCTGAAATCGCAAACAAGCAAGTCTTTGTTTCAATCTTCTAAATTGCAGCCAGCCTCGTGGTGAACATAAAACATATTGTCGTCAAGTTTTGGGCGATTTCCATGGATTTTGTAATTATTTCTCTCTTCGTGAGTCGTGGAGATGGAAGGAAGATGGAGTAAAAGGCATTAATATTTACTTAGGTCAAATGTCAAAGAAAAGGTAAAAGACTTTTTGGTTAAGTTAATTCTAACTTGTGAATAAAAAAAATATATATATTAAATAAATGGGTTACTCATTTAATGGCTTATGAAAATGTAGGGGTGGGAATTTTCAAATTAGAAGTGTACGGGTATAAATTAAAAAGCCCTCAAAGTGCAAGGGTCAATCATGCATTTAACCCTATATATATACTGACTAATTACTATTTTAACATTTACTATTTTCATTTTTATTTTGGGTTAAAAAATTGGCATCTAAATGAGTTTTTAGGATCTAAATCTCTCATTTAATAAATTGGTTTTACATCTTATCATCAAAATTACAAACTTCTTCTAGTTTAATTAAAATTGACTACATTTACTATGTCAATTTTTTAAAACTAAAAATAAAATAAAAAAGAGCATAAAAAAGCACAAAAAAGAGTGGGTGCAGCCAAGACACCATCCCATTTTATTGAAGATTGGTGTTGTTGCCTAAAAATTGAGCGCTTCCACGTAAGCAACGAACTTAGAAGATGGAATGAGTCGGAGGCAGTGCACTGCACTCGAGGTGCTGTGTAGGCGGTGAGCTGGGTAGTTGACAAGAGTACCTGCACAAGAAACGAAGAGAGCACCTGTGTGGTGCCGGCCTAACACCCTCCGATGCTAAAGTCAGAGCTAGTGTGCCAGAGAGAATTAAAGTAGAATTTGTTTCCTAATGAATGAATTTCTTCTCCTATTTATAAGAGAATATGTTGATGACATCATCACGTCAAGATTGGACCACGTGTTGCTTCTCAATTATGTGTCGCTTACGGGTTACGCCACATGCCATTTCCTAATCAGACACTTGCATTCGGTTTAAATATGTAGGTCTATGTTGGAGACTGCGTAGCCAGGTCTTGTCAGGTATGTAGACTTGACAAGGTGCCCATGAGGTGCCCAAGTACTGCGGTCAGACGAGGTGCGTAGACATTCTTGTCAAGTTGTAAAATTCCATGTGTTATAAATTTCACCCTACAACAAAGGCCCCCTACTTCCGAGCTGAGTTGAGATGTGAGTTCAATGCTGCTTGGGAGTATTATTTCAAAGTGGAATTTTACCTCGATGATATTTCTGAAAATATTATAAGTGTTGAATTTTGTAGCTTGAATTTTCTACCATTGTAGTCATCAAAATTTTGAGAATTTGTAGCTTGAATTTTCTCCTTTTGTAACTTGAAGTTTCTGTCATTAAAAAATTTGAGAAAATACTAAGTGTTGGAGCTTGGCAGGTTGAATTTTCTGTCCCTGGTCGTTTTGGAGTTAGGTTGTATGTCCAAGTTGTCACGCTTAATGATCACATAATTTGCCCCCTTTGATTTTAAGAGTAAAAATTATCTTGAATTTTGTATATGAACGATTAGAAAAGATAAACATAAAAGACATTATCACGTGCAATAGTAAGTTGATTTAGTGATGGTGCATCTGTTCTATCATCTTGATTTCTAATATGTACATTTGATATATTATATATGGTGATCGATTAATATACATATGGTACGACATCAAAACAATTATCCTGAACATCTTAATGTACAATACAAACTGTACAATACGTACTTCATAAGATACATTAGATCATCATCAAGCATATTTAGAAAATCTAGGGTGGATCTATATAATGTTTAGCTACAAATCATTAAATGTTGTAGGAGAGATAAGGATGGAGTAAACTAAATCTAAAAACAATGAGCAAAAGAAAGAGAAAAATAAGTAAACTAAAAAATTTAATAATTAGTTAGTTAAAGGGAAGTAAGGAGTAAACCCTTAATTTACTCCTTACTTCCCTTTAACTAACTAATTTAATTTACTCTTTACTTCCCTTTAAATAACTAATTATTAAATTTTTTAGTTTACTTATTTTTCTCTTTCTTTTGCTCATTGTTTCCAGATTTAGTATATGTGTGTGTGTGTGTGCGCGCGCGCGCGCTCGCGCGTGTGGATAGAAGAGGAAGAGACATCCTACGAAGGTTAAAAAAAACAGCTGGCACATTGATTAAGGTAATAAATGCGTCAGAATTATTAAAAAAATGGAAAGGGTAAAATGGAATAATAAAGTAGTTAATGTGCTGGAAATAGGTTTAGGTGAGTAAAATACTTAATTTTTGAAGAGGTGAGTATTCTCCATTATAAATGATGAAAAAGTGGGTATTACACAAATATTCCCTTTTAATTTTTTTTTACTCCTCCTGAAGCATGCCATAATTTTATTTTAAAATTGTGATTATCTAAAATTATGTATTTTTATTCTAATTTATTTTAGGATTAAAAACATTCTTATTTAATTAAAATTCAAAAGTTAAATCTAGTTTAAAAGTTAAATAGAAACTAAATGAACTATTTGTAATATGAAATCAGGGAAAAAGATATTTTGGGTCTCTAATTTTCATTTTATTTTCTATTTAGTTCTTATGATTTAAAAAGCTAATTTTCATTTTATTTTCTATTTAGTTCTTATGATTTAAAAAGCGCATTTTAATGTATGAGTTTTTCATTATTATTATTATAATAACAAAAAACATTATCATTCGTATTCATATTCATTCCTACGGGACACAGACGGCATGGCCAATACGTTGGTATTGTCTTGTTATGGTTTGAAGAAAAATAAATAAGCCTGGCCCAAACATGTAGAAGCCCAAATAAATTTGATGAAATCAGACTCAGTTAATAGGTTATATCGGTGGGAGTTTGGATTTATTCTTGCCTTCCCTGATGATTTCACTGAGAGCAAATACAAATTCTGGGTTTTTCTTTCTACTTATGGCTATGGAGATCGTAAAAAGGAGTAAAAAATCTCAGGTAATAATTGAATTGAATTGATGTATGTTTATTGGTTGATTTTAAAATATTAAAATTGTGATTTCTGATTCTGATTCAGGCTCTAAGAAATAGAAATACAAAGGAATCGGAATCGGAATCGGAATCGGAATCGGAATCGGAATCGGGATTTGATAGGGTTGGAGATGAAATATGGGTGGATATTATAAGTAATTTGCCTTGTAAAATCGCCACTCAATGTAAGTGTGTGTGCAAACATTGGCTAGCTCTAATATCTGATTATCATTATTTCAGTTCACGATTTCTCCAACACCATAAATCTGAATCCTCCTCTTCGAGTTTGACAACATTGTTTCCAAGTCTGAAATTATCTAAGTTCATAAACCTATATTCAAACAACAACATTACCTCACTCGATATCGATAATTTCAGACATCTCAACTTTATCCCCAAATTCAATTCATCCCAAACAGATTTCATCCATGTCTTAGCCAAGTTTAAAGACTTGGTTTTATTATGTCACGACAAATCTTATAAGTGTTTTCATGATGTCTATTATGTTTGCAACCCTCGTAGAAAGCAATGGGTCTCTCTTCCCCCATATCCTTATATTCCTACTCTTCCCTTCCGTGATAAAGTTTGTGTTGGTTTTATATCAGAGGACGACCTCGACCACGATGTCAAATTCACGGTTGTAAGGCGTGATCTATTCAAGTCTGATTCTAATTTGTATTCTTATAATAAAGTCAATAACTTCTCTTCTCAGATTGGGGAATGGTGAGAGTTAATAAACTCAAACCTAAACCACCTTCCAAACCCTTACCCGAAGCCTCGCTTTTATACTAACCTTAGCCTTCATCAGCCATATTTTAGACGTATTCCGGGCCTTACACACAGTGTTGCTTGTAATGGAACAATATTCTTCCGTGACCATATGAGAAGGTTGATTGGATTCAATGTCTCCAATACCATTTTCGTTACATTGATTTACCTCCATTCCCCTTTGTTGATCGACTCGGAGTTGTGAATATGGGAGTGTGTCGAGGACACTTGCAAATATGTCAGTGGATTTACATGCCACGTTATGTTCGTATTCACCCTCATATCTGCATATGGGAACTACACCCGGATTTTACTAATATAAGATGGTCTCTGGTTCATAAGTTATATCCCAAAGACTTGATACCAAATAATTTTATACCTTCATATCTTCTTAATGAATTACGATTTAAAGGACGCTTATTGTATGCCATTGACTTTCACCTGGAGATGTTGTGCATATCCACATGTTTCGACAATCTATACTTTCCTGCAATTGGCTAAACAAAACAGTTGGGTTGCTACTTACATTTAAAATTGACGAGGACGACTCAGTCTCACCGGTTAATGTTAATGTTATTAACCAGCCATATTCACACTGGCCTGGGGCTGAGCTTGAATATAGAAGGATAATGCCCTTGGATGGCTTTGGCCGTGCATATTATAAAGTGTATTGGACAGTAGCTACCTACTTTCTTGATGGCCCACACCACTACCAAAGGTTTTACGAAGAAAGCTGCCATCTTCATCTTCCCCTTCCTCGACAAACTCTAGTGAGTATATGGTTGTATATACTGATTTTGATAAGATACCACAGCTTATGAAAATCAAGAAAATACCACAACTTTGATGGAAAGAGTAAGACTGAATCAGTTCTACCATGCCAAACAGAGGTTTGTAATTATCCTTGATTTAAATACTAAATATAGTTTTTCGTATATTTCTGCTATTTAAATTGTTGTATTTTAAAAACTAGAATTTGTTATAAATAATATGAATTTGCATATTAATTATTAAAATGTTTGTAAAAATTACTCAAATAACAAAGCTATAGTTCAATAAATAATTGAACTAAAATTTTGTTATTTTTCATGGGTATTTTTAATGAATTTGTTTGACTTTTGTTTTTTCAAGTTCAAGTGCGAGACGTGGACAAAGTGGCGGGCAGAGGTGGTGCTGCTTGATTGAGATGATGAAGTTTTAGAGATGGACTAGCTTGTGATGGTTTTAAAGTCCCTGGACTAATTTACTTTTATTGATTTTTCATTGAACAGCCTTTGTGGCGGTACTTATTTGAATTTTAGCATGTTTTACCTTCACTTGGTCATTGAGACTTGTGATCTTTTAAATAAATAGTATATACCTTCTGAAATGGAGGCCCTATGGGAAAAAAGCAAAGGAGGATGAAGAAAGCTAAAGGGAAGAGATTAGAAAGCATGCTACTGACTCATTGGAATTGGGTATCCAGCTTAGCAACTTTAGGGTGCACGCTTTCATACGTGCACTAGGGCATCACATCTTTACACTAAAGAGGTATAATAATGTCATCATTTATGTCACCAACAACAAAAACCTCTATTTTTTTAAATTGCAAAAATCACCTTAACATTATAGAGTTGTTATAATCATACATTCGATCTTTTAATTTGAACAAGGTAAATCACTGTGGACAACTACTATACTTTCTTTCATTGCTCATCCCACCAATTCAGATATAACACAACACATGAAATATAATTTATATATTTCAAATTAGAAATGTCAATGGGGCAAGGTTAATGATTATTTTTAAAACCATTTATCTGTCCTCGTTTAAAATCCACATTCAAAAAAGTCGAGGACAAAGGATTCCCTAACGGGCCGTTTGTTTACAAGGAATCTCAGATATCCAGAATTTAGATGCCCGGTATTTTTAGATTACAGTGTTTGTTTTGCAGAAAATTTTTATATGAATGCTTAAGAATATTTAGGTACCTGGGCAACATTTATGTAGAGAATTTATTATAATAACTTCTAATTTTACTCATATTTACTTTTCTTGTATTTTTTATTTGTATAGATTAATTCATATTAATAAAATGTTTAAATTACATGATTTTTATTATAAAAAAAATTTCATGTATTCATTTAATACTTTTAATTTAATTTTATTCTGATTCTAGTTTAATATAATATTGAACCGTTGATTAATATATTACATAATGAAAATAAAATTTATTCTATATATAATTTTTTTACTATTAGATCATTGAATTGATTTATTTAAATAAAATAAAAAATAGAAAGTAAGAAAGTTGATGAAATATAATTAAATATGAAAAAAAAATATAAGAGTGTTAAAAATGTTAAAGAAATTAATTTAGAATAAATTTGATTGATAGACTTGTTTAATACATGCAAATTATTTTAATTTTAAAATTAAAATTATATAAATTAAAGAATTTTGATTCAAAAATAAAAAAAAAATATTTTAATTTGTATCCTACTCAATATAAAAATAATAGTTAGTTAGATATTATGCAAAAATTTTAATTATTGGAATACAATATTTTTATTCTAAACATATAATTTAAAATAATATATTAATAATAACAAAAAAGAGTAGAACCTAAAAATGAGTAAAAATATCATAATTCAATCACATTTTCATTGGAATCCTAGAAAACCCATGTTTTTCTAAGATATCCAGATTCCCATGAACATGTGAATCCTGAGTTTCCAGACATCTTCAGATCTGGGTATCCACAAACTCTGTAAAATAAACACTGTTATCCAGATTACATTACCATGGTAATCTGAGAGTCCTGTGAAACAAACGGCCCCTAAGGGAAAGTTACAAGGATTGACTTCCCCATGTTTTCATTTTCATGTTACAAAGTTTTAAGGGCAGTTTGGTTGCCAGGTTTGGGTAGCTAGTTGGGGGTTACACAACCCTAACCAGTGTTTGTCTCCCAGTTTTGAAACCCAATATGATGGGTTTGTTAACCCCCCCTCTTAACAAACCTATCCATTTTCATAATTTCAACACATTTTACACTTAACATCCTCACTGTTTTGTACAAACCAAACATAGTGTTAACAACTCCCTGTTTAACAACTCTCTGCTTAACAACTCCCTGCTTAACAATACCCTGCTTAACAACCCAAACCTGACAACCAAACGACCTCTTCGTAATTAGTAGAGGCCTAGTTCAGGTATTAGGTTAACAATCGAGGATCCGGATCAAAAGTAGAGGCCTAGTTCAGGTATAAGGGAATGCATTCCCATCGTTTTTGTTATTAGTATTTTATTTTTAAAGATATAACTCATATGGAATATACTAAATTTAATTAACATCAAAGACCTTTTCGTAATTAGTATTTTAGTTATTAATTTTAAAGTAATATTTTCATAGTAGAATTATGGGTTTCAAATCATGAATTTAAAATTTTAGAATGATAACTCTAACATCCTTTATAGCTTGAGGGTTTAATTCAAACGTCTATAGTCCACGAGTTGTGTGTATATTATAATTTTTAAATATTATAAATATAATATATAAAATATATGTAATATAAATAAATTAATATAATTTTTAGATATTAAATATTAAATATATATATTATATATATTGATTTATTAATTTGTATCAGCGCTCCTTGGGTCGACTCTATGGAAGTCCTATGGACGCCAGTGGACCGTCCCAGACATCAAATATGTGATCTATATCTAATCTTAAAATTTGCGACCCATCAAATATTCACTTACGAGACTTTGGTCTGTTGATGAGGCTTACTTGTTCGTTTGTCTCCCAAATCACATCACTAGACCTTGAGTCTCAAATTTTGATATACCCGAAGTAATAAAATGTCGGACTTTTTTTCAACTTAGCCATTTTTTTGAAAGTATTAAAGTATATGTCCAAACGTTTGAAGTAATTGAGAAAATATCCTTTTTTACCTGAAGACGGGTTTTCAAGACCCGTCTCAGTGTAAATTTTTTTTATTTTTATAAACTGACTTTAGAAATGTGTTTCGTTAATTATCAGATTTATTTGTAAATTGTTTGGATTTAGATTATTTTGGATTGAATATTTAAAAGGTATAATCTTGATAATATTGCATTTACTAATCATTTATGTTATTTCCTTTTTTAAGGAGTTGGGCAAAATCGTGGGTTCTAGTTAACGTGGACACAAATCGTGGGTTTACCCATGTTTTTTTTTTTTAATTATAAAATGACTTTAGAAAAATTGTTTCGTTTGATTTTTTGAAAATATATGATCTCCATGTGAGACCGGGAGCCATTGTTAGTCATTACTATTTTCTGTTCATATTTAATATTTAATATGAAATAAAACGTGTTTTGAAAACCCGTCTTCAGCCCAGTCACCTAAAAACGGGTTTTGAACCCCCGATTTCAGGGGGGGAAAAAAGACATTTCCCCAATTACTTCAAACGTTTAGACATATATTTTAATACTTTAAAAAAGGGTTAAGTTGCAAAAAAGTCCCCAAATGCCCCTTCAATAAACGCACTTACGACGAGTACTATTTTTTGGCGTCCGATTGAGCTTTTCGATGACAATATTTCTAGAAGAAATCCGAGACTACTGATTGATTTCAGACATAATTTGAAACATCGATTTGTGAAAATGCGAGCGTCAATTTTGCCTTTTTATGTTTTTCATTTTTTTAAGACAAACCAGCTCATCAAGTTTCATAAGTCAATACATATGATTGACTATACTTAGTTTTCATTCTTAAGTAGGGACTCATCTACGTCACCTTAACTATAGATCACTCATCTACGTCACCTTAACTATAGATCACTCATCTACGTCACCTTAACTATAGATCTTTAAAAATAATAGAGCTTCTTGATATGTAGGCTTGTTAAAATGGTAGAAATAAAATAAATAAATAAATAAAAACTACATTGCCAAATTACATAATTAACAACAAGATATGGTAGATCCAAAAATTGATCTCAGCTACTATAAGGAGTCAAATGACCCATTAAAGGCCCAATCAAATTGAAACAAAATTGTAATTTTAGGTCACAAAATACACCGAAACGTTCTCACTTCTCATATACTGTTCCTGAAATTTTTTAGGGTTTCCTATTTTATGGGAATTATCCTGGTGCCATAAGCTTTGGATTCCTCTTGCTTTGGAAATAATTTTGTTTTTAGTCTATGGCTTATAAAAATTAAGTGTTTCTTTCCACTTTTTAAATCTTTTGAAATGTTAATCAACTCTAAATAAAAATGAAAACGAGTCTTGATAATTTGGTTAGGTTTTTAATACGTAAATAGTTGATAAATAAGTATAAGTTTTAGAACCGAAAAAAAAATCATTTTGAGTTGTGGAGTTCCACTAAGAAACTTATCTTTACAGATATATGGAGATAGATGACAGTCTCCCAATATTTTTTTTACATAAAAGAATCAAATTCAAATTTTACAAAAAATAATCATCCAAAAAATTATTTATTAATATAGCATATAACTCAAATTCACGCTGGTTATCAATGATCACCACATAGGTAATCACTTATTCATAATATTAATTGACATTTTGTGTAAGTAGTCACTAATTCACCTTATAAGTTATCCTTGACATTTTTCATTCACAAAAGTTAGGATTTAAAAGAAAATTACTATATTTATAATTCATTTAAACTTTAGTTACATTTGGAAGAAAAAAAAAACTTGTTCGTTTGAATAAAAGCAATTCGTTTGAAAAAAAAAAGTTTATATACTCATAACTCTGTCATTTTTCTTTATGAGGTTCTTTAGTCAAAGTCAAATTTTCCTCTATTACTATTTAGTTTTAGATTGAAAGTGTGCTAATGTTACTATTAATCTAAATTCAAGTTTTTGTTAGTCAAAACTCTAGTTTAAAAATGTGTATTATAAGTGCAACGTACGTGTTAAATTTATTAGTAAATATAATAAATGAGAAATCTCTACATTTGTTTGCATAGCTCCACTTTACCATGACCCTGAAGCTTTCTTGCAGTAACCACACACCACTTGATAGTTCCCCCTCAGCAATTACAAAGCAACGAATTTAAAGGTCGATCGAGCCTTTCAAGTCTCGATCGGCTATAAATGGGATGCTTAATTCGTTCTAGTCCGTGTTTGGTGATGGACTTTCCGTAAGACCCATTTTATTGACGGGATTTATCACCACTTTAGCATGAGTTAATGTACTAGAAAAATCATTATTTATGAAGACAAGTTGAAAAGCTATGGTACCGTTTGGACTAGTCTTTTTGTTAATTGTACAAATGGAACGGTGGGATCTAAACTTATAGAAAGTTAAAATGATAAATCTAATTTTCTCAGTTGAACTTTCACTGGTAGACTATTTTCATATTTTGGTTCCATATTTAATGTCCGAATATTTATCTCATGTTAAAAGATTATAATAATTAGAAATATTTTGATACTATGTAAAAGTCTGTTTGGTATAACTTTTTTTAAAAATGTTGAGTTATACATTTTATAAGAAATACTAAGCAAGATTTTCATCTAATTTTAAGTGAAATACTTGTTTATAAATATTTTTAGAAAAATCACAAATCAAGTATTTTCTCTATCAATAACACCTTTCAGTATACTCAAGTGTTTTTAGATTAAACATTAATTAATATTTATTCTAAAATGTTTCACTCAAACAATTTAGGAGGAAGTTGTACCAAACAGACCCCAAGTTACGTTCCAAAAAGTTATTATTATTTTTTGGCCTCAAATTAATTTTCAAAAATATGTTAACAGAGAATGGCATCCTTTATTTTATTTTCTCTTTCAAAAGCTCCTCTAAGAAAACAAAAACTTCAGAGGATTAAAACTTTCAATGTCACTGCCTAAAGGATGTCCCCTCCATGCAAAGGATTTCTTTTTCAGCATGTCAAACAATTAGTTTTATAGAGAGCATAATTACGAAGGTTCCTTGTGGCTTGTTTGAGAGTGTTTAGAAAACAAGTGCTTTTAATCAAACTATTTTTATTATAAGTACTATGCTAAAAAGTGCTTAGTGGTATATTATAATATTGTTTGGTTCTAATATTTAAAAATGTTTTCATCATATTTAGTGTACTTTTTAGAGGAAATATGTGTAGATATGAAAATATGTAGAAATAAATTAGTGAAACAAAGTGTTTAAGTAAAAGTTACAAAGACTATAGAAAAATAAGCAAGAGAGAGAGAGAGAGAGAAAATGTGTGAGAAGATAGAGAGAGAAAGTTTAATGTAGAGAGAAGTTAGAGAGAGAATGTGTTATGTAGAGAAAGATTAGAGAGAGAAAGTATGTGGAAATAAGTTAGAGAGATAAAATATGTAAAGAAAAGCTAGAGACATAAAATGTGTAGAAGAAATTAGAAACACAAGATTCAAAAATCAAAAACACTTCAAAAGCACCTAATACTTATTTTTTCAAAAAGCACTTTGAAATGCTTTTGACTTTTACAAAAAGTGCTTATAAAATATAGCCAAACATACATATTGTATCTAGGAAGTGTTTTTGCTCATTCAAAAGCACTCTCAAACACACCCTTACTCCTCTAATATATTTTTGTTAAAAACGAGAGCATAATTAACATTTTATTTTTTTTCTTTTAAAAAGAAAAAAAAAAAAAAATATATATATATATATATATATACACACACACTAATAATAGTCTTCGATCCTTCACTCTAAGGGTGAGAATTGAAACTGCAAAACCGACAAACCGACCGAAACCGCCAATTTCGATTCGGTTTCGGTCCGGAAGCAGTGAAACCGCACCAAACCGAACCGAAATCATATAATTTTTTTTAATAATTATATTCCCCTGCCCAGCCCACCAGCCATGAATGAGCCCACTGCTGCTCTTTCTTTTCTTTGTTTTTGTTTTTTGTTTTTTAAGTAATAGCCAACTAATTCAAAATATATATAATATATATTTAACTAATTCAACATTTAATCCCAAATATAATTATATATATAACTATTGTAAAAAAAATATTGAATTAGTTCTATATATAACTATATATAGAACTAATTCAATATTTTTTTTACAATATTATATATATTATATATCATATTGGTTAACCACCACCCACTTTATTCATTCTTGTATTAAAATATTCTACAAATACAATTATACTTTATTAATTTTAGATTAACATCAATTATAAATTAAATATTAGAGTTATTTGAAAGCCAAAATTCAATATAGTACAATAAAAAATCCATGAAAAGTATAAACGTCACTCATTCATGTAAAAAATAAATGGAAAACCGAAACCGAACAAAGTCAGTTCGGTTTCGATTCGGTCCGAGAAATGCCCAAACCCAAAAATCAGTTTCGGTTCCAAAACCGAAATTGATTTCACACCCCTACTTCACTCCCTTATCAAAAAGTGAAATTTAGGTAGATAAAAGGTCGCCAAAAACAGTCATATGCAGTGCTTATTTCAAATGAGATTTTCTTTTAATAAAAAAAATGTACCAGCTTTTAAACACATAAAAAATTTGGAAAGTATTTTTGTTAAATAGTTTAAAATATCTATTTAGAATACTGAACCTTCTACTGGAAAAACAGGGGAAAAAGTGCATATAAATTTGTAAAATATCCGGCCAGATCTTGAAAATTTTATTACTATCACAAAAGCCAAAGCACTCATGTAACTATATTGTGAATTATATACGGTCGAATGAACAACAAATTGAAGAAGATAATAGAAGTGCTAATAGAGATGATAGTGGAAAAGATGATGATGGAGAAGGAGAGGTGGAAATAGAAAAAATGGTCCATATTGTAAGGGCTGATGATCAGAATGAGATGTCAAGCTTAATGAGAAAAATCAATATTGAACATTATGACTAACGACTTTTGGAGACAGATGTGAATAAAATTTTTTTGAACGATATTGAAGATAGAGAGATTGTATATGAAACACTAACATGTTCAGCCTCAAAAAAGTTAGAGCCCTTCAATTGGACTAAAATAATGAAAAAACTCGATAAAATATGTTTACAGCAAAAGGACTATCCAGCTGTGAAAAAAGCATGCAAGTTATTTTTACACTTCCTCTACAATTTAATTTGATACCGAATCTGAATTTAAATTTCTTGTGTCATAACCACAGGATATCTTCCACGTGATTCCAAAGAGACTAAGTTGACTCGAGTTTCGTGCGAAGACCCGAAATTCTGTGGTCACGACTTCTCTTTCCCATGATAATTGTAAATAAATTTTGATTTCTAGCTTTAAAAGAACTCGAATTTGGTGATAATATTGAAGGCCTCAGTTGATACCAAATCCGAGTTCTTTTAAAGCTAGAAATCAAAATTTATTTACAATTATCATGGGAAAGAGATGTCGTGACCACAGAAATTGCGGGTCTTCGCACCATACTCGAGTCAACTCAGTCTCATTCACATTTGGAATCAGGTGGAAGATATTCTGTGGTTATGACACAAGAAATTTAAATTCAGATTCGGTATCAAATTAAATTGTAGAAAAAGTGTAAAAAATAACTTACGTGCTTTTTTCGCAACTGGATAGTTCTTTTGCTGCCGTAAACATATTCTATCGAGTTTTTTCATTATTTCAGTTCAACTAAGCTCTTCAATATTGAAGGGCTCAAACTTTTTTAAGACTGAATCTGTTAGTGTTTCATATACAATCTTCCTATCTTCAATATATCGTTCAAAAAAATGCTATTCAGCTCTGCCTCCAAAAGTCGTTGGTCCTAATGTTTAATATTGATTTTTCTCATTAAGCTTGACATCTCATTCTGATCACCGGCTTTTACAATACTGACAATTTTTTCTATTTCCTCCTCTCCCTCTTCTTCTCCTTCTTCATCGTCACCATCATCATCTTCTTTATCATCTTTTCCACTATCATCTCCAAAATCATCTTTTCCACTATCATCTCCAAAATCATCATCATCATCTCCATTAGCACTTCTATTATCTTCTTCAATTTGTTGTTCATCCAAATTTGCACTCGAATACTCATACTCACGCCCCTCGGGATCACTACTATCATCACCCCCATATATCCATCAAACCGATTATTCTCAACCTCATCCTGCCAGTCATCACCATGAAACCATGGACTAGCCTGCAAACAGAAATTGGGCATCATTAAGAATATAAAAGGAAATAAATATGGAAGACGTCAAATAAAAATAAACAGTTATTTCACAACAATGAAATAATATGCAACGAACTGAGAGGGATCTAGGAGAAAAATTCAAAAAAAGACATTCTCATAAATATTTCAAACGTTTGGACATATACTTAATTACTTTAAAAAAGTGGCCTACTAGCAAAAAAAAAAGTCCCAAGTAGTGTTGCGCCATTATGGAGACTAAGGGGGCCACGCCCCCCATCTAAATTTTGTCCATAGTATTTATTTAATTTATATTAATATAATATTATATGACGTATAATTATTCTTAAGTTTATATTTTAAAAATAATGATAATTGATATTATGATTTATATCTTTGAAAATTTTAATTTCAATGTAAATTTTTATGATTTGTAAAATGATATTGAATTTTAGTGATTATAATTGAAACCATCTAATAAAAATATGGGCTTTATAGATGAAATTGATACAATGTTAAATAATTTTGTAGCATTTCTTTTAAAATCTATTTAAATATTATTTACTGAGTAATAAATTTAATATAAAAATAAAATTAACTACCTAAATTTGTGTGAATTCAATCATTTGATTTTAATTTCAAATTTATCTATAAAAAATATTAATTTTTTAAAACTATATTTCTTTGATAATCATCATCCATATTTTTTTTATATTAAAAATAAATAAAAATGGTACACTAAAACTATTTATAAATATTTTTCATACAAAATTACATTATTATTCATATTTTTGCTAAACTTATTTATAAAATATGTTCATTTTTTTCTCAAATTTTTAAATGTAAAATAAAAAATGTGATCAATATAAAATATAAAAAAAATTACTAATAGAGTTGAAATAAAAAAATGAATTAAATTGTTCTTAAGATTTTAACGTTTGCGTTAATAAACATTAAAATATTTTAATCATATTCTATTTTTTCGGCCTCCACAATTTATAAATTCTGGGTCCATCCCTGGACACAAGAAAAGCTCCCGACCGCACATTAGGCTTTTCATTGTATAAGAAAATACAAATGTTGTTATCATTCTCCATGATTCTTTACCAAATATGATATGTGGCACGACTTCTCTTTCCCATGATAATGCTAAATAAATTTTGATTTCCCACAAAAATTGCGGGTCTTCGCACCAAACTCGAGTCAACTCAGTCACATTCAGATTTGAAATCAGGTGGAAGATATCTTGTGGTTATGACACAAGAAATTTAAATTCATATTCAGTATCAAATTAAATTGTAGAGAAAGTATAAAAAATAACTTACGTGCTTTTTTCGCAGCTGGATAATTGTAGAGAAAGTGTAAAAAATAACTTACGTGCTTTTTTCGTAGCTGGATAGTCTTTTTTCTGCTGTAAACATATTCTATCGAGTTTTTTTAATTATTTTAGTTCAACTGAGCCATTCAATATTGAAGGGCTCAAACTTTTTTGAGTATGAATCTTTTAGTGTTTCATATACAATCTCCCTATCTTTAATATTGTTCAAAAAAATTCCATTCAGATCTGGCTCTAAAAGTCGTTCGTCATAATGTTTAATATTAATTTTTCTCATTAAGCTTGACATCTCATTCTGATCATCGGCCCTTACAATATTGACAATTTTTTCTATTTCCTCCTATCCCTCTTCTTTTCCTTCTTCATCGTCACCATCACCATCATCATCTTCTCTATCATCTTTTCCACTATCATCTCCAAAATCATCATCTCCATTAGCACTTCTATTATCTTCTTCAATTTGTTGTTCATCCGAATTTGCACTCGGATACTCATACTCACGCCCCTCGGGATCACTACTATCATCACCCTCATATATCCATCAAACCGATTATTCTCAACCTCATCCTGCCAATCATCACCATGAAACCATGGACTAGCTTGCAAACAGAAACTTGGCATCACTAAGAATATAAAAGGAAATAAATATGGAAGACGTCAAATCAAAATAAATAGTTATTTCACAACAATAAAATAATCTGCAACTAACTGAGAGCGATCTGAGAGAAAAGTTCAAAAAAAGACATTCTCATAAATACTTCAAACGTTTGGACTTATACTTAATTACTTTAAAAAAGTGGCCTACTAGCAAAAAAAAAAAGTCCCAAGTACTGTTGCACCATTATGAAGACTAAGGGGGCCATGGCCCCCATCTAAATTTTGTCAATAGTATTTATTTAATTTATATTAATATAATATTATATGATGTATAATTATTCTTAAGTTTATATTTTAAAAATAATGATAATTGATACTATGATTTATTTCTTGTGGTTATGACACAAGAAATTTAAATTCAGATTCAGTATCAAATTAAATTGTAGAGAAAGTGTAAAAAATAACTTACGTGCTTTTTTCGCAGCTGGATAGTCTTTTTTCTGCTGTAAACATATTCTATCGAGTTTTTTTAATTATTTCAGTTCAACTGAGCCATTCAATATTGAAGGGCTCAATTTTTTTTTAGTATGAATCTGTTAGTGTTTCATATACAATCTCCTTATATTTAATATCGTTCAAAAAAATTTCATTCAGATTTGGCTCTAAAAGTCGTTCGTCATAATGTTTAATATTAATTTTTCTCACATCTCATTCTGATCATCGGCACTTACAATACTGACCGTTTTTCTATTTCCTCCTCTCCCTCTTCTTTTCCTTCTTCATCGTCACCGTCACCATCATCATCTTCTCTATCATCTTTTCCACTATCATCTCCAAAATCATCATCTCCATTAGCACTTCTATTATCTTCTTCAATTTGTTGTTCATCCGAATTTGCACTCGGATACTCATACTCACGCCCCTCGGGATCACTACTATCATCACCCTCATATATCCATCAAACCGATTATTCTCAACCTCATCCTGCCAATCATCACCATGAACCATGGACTAGCTTGCAAACAGAAACTTGGCATCACTAAGAATATAAAAGGAAATAAATATGGAAGACGTCAAATCAAAATAAATAGTTATTTCACAACAATAAAATAATCTGCAACTAACTGAGAGCGATTTGGGAGAAAAGTTCAAAAAAAGACATTCTCATAAATACTTCAAACGTTTGGACATATACTTAATTACTTTAAAAAAGTGGCCTACTAGCAAAAAAAAAGTCCCAAGTAGTGTTGCACCATTATGGAAACTAAGGGGGCCATGGCCCCCATCTAAATTTTGTCAATAGTATTTATTTAATTTATATTAATATAATATTATATGATGTATAATTATTCTTAAGTTTATATTTTAAAAATAATGATAATTGATATTATGATTTATTTCTTGTGGTTATGACACAAGAAATTTAAATTCAGATTCAGTATCAAATTAAATTGTAGAGAAAGTGTAAAAAATAACTTACGTGCTTTTTTCGCAGCTGGATAGTCTTTTTTCTGCTGTAAACATATTCTATCGAGTTTTTTTTAATTATTTCAGTTCAACTGAGCCATTCAATATTGAAGGGCTCAAACTTTTTTGAGTATGAATCTGTTAGTGTTTCATATACAATCTCCTTATCTTTAATATTGTTCAAAAAAATTCCATTCAGATTTGGCTCTAAAAGTCGTTCGTCATAATGTTTAATATTAATTTTTCTCATTAAGCTTGACATCTCATTCTGATCATCGGCACTTACAATACTGACCATTTTTTCTATTTCCTCCTCTCCCTCTTCTTTTCCTTCTTCATCGTCACCATCACCATCATTATCTTCTCTATCATCTTTTCCACTATCATCTCCAAAATCATCATCTCCATTAACACTTCTATTATCTTCTTCAATTTGTTGTTCATCCGAATTTGCACTCGGATACTCATACTCACGCCCCTCGGGATCACTATTATCATCACCCTCATATATCCATCAAACCGATTATTCTCAACCTCATCCTGCCAATCATCACCATGAAACCATGGACTAGCTTGCAAACAGAAACTTGGCATCATTAAGAATATAAAAGGAAATAAATATGGAAGACGTCAAATCAAAATAAATAGTTATTTCACAACAATAAAATAATCTGCAACTAACTGAGAGCGATCTGGGAGAAAAGTTCAAAAAAAGACATTCTCATAAATACTTCAAACGTTTGGACATATACTTAATTATTTTAAAAAAGTGGCCTACTAGCAAAAAAAAAAGTCCCAAGTAGTGTTGCACCATTATGGAGACTAAGGGGGCCATGGCCCCCATCTAAATTTTGTCAATAGTATTTATTTAATTTATATTAATATAATATTATATGATGTATAATTATTCTTAAGTTTATATTTTAAAAATAATGATAATTGATATTATGATTTATTTCTTGTGGTTATGACACAAGAAATTTAAATTCAGATTCAGTATCAAATTAAATTGTAGAGAAAGTGTAAAAAATAACTTACGTGCTTTTTTCGCAGCTGGATAGTCTTTTTTCTGTTGTAAACATATTCTATCGAGTTTTTTTTAATTATTTCAGTTCAACTGAGCCATTCAATATTGAAGGGCTCAAACTTTTTTGAGTATGAATCTGTTAGTGTTTCATATACAATCTCCTTATCTTTAATATTGTTCAAAAAAATTCCATTCAGATTTGGCTCTAAAAGTCGTTCGTCATAATGTTTGATATTAATTTTTCTCATTAAGCTTGACATCTCATTCTGATCATCGGCACTTACAATACTGACCATCTTTTCTATTTCCTCCTCTCCCTCTTATTTTCCTTCTTCATCGCCACCGTCATCATCTTCTCTATCATCTTTTCCACTATCGTCTCCAAAATCATCATCTCCATTAGCACTTCTATTATCTTCTTCAATTTGTTGTTCATCCGAATTTGCACTCGGATACTCATACTCACGCCCCTTGGGATCACTACTATTATCACCCTCATATATCCATCAAACCGATTATTCTCAACCTCATCCTTCCAATCATCACCATGAAACCATGGACTAGCCTGCAAACAGAAACGTGGCATCATTAAGAATATAAAAGGAAATAAATATGGAAGACGTCAAATCAAAATAAACAGTTATTTCACAACAACAAAATAATCTGCAACTAACTGAGAGCAATCTGGGAGAAAAGTTCAAAAAAATACATTCTCATAAATACTTCAAACGTTTGGACATATACTTAATTACTTTAAAAAAGTGGCCTACTAGCCAAAAAAAGAAGTCCCAAGTAGTGTTGCACCATTATGGAGACTAAGGGGGCCATGCCCCCCATCTAAATTTTGTCAATAGAATTTATTTAATTTATATTAATATAATATTATATGATGTATAATTTCTTAAGTTTATATTTTAAAAATAATGATAATTGATATTATGATTTATATCTTTGAAAATTTTAATTTCAATGCAAATTTTTATGATTTATAAAATATTGAATTTTAGTGATTATAATTGAAACCATTTAATAAAAAATATGGGCTTTATAGATGAAATTGATGCAATGTTAAATAATTTTGTAGCATTTCTTTTAAAATCTATTTAAATATTATTTAGTGAGTAATAAATTTAATATAAAAATAATATTAACTACCTAAATTTGTGTGAATTCAATCATTTGATTTTAATTTCAAATTTATCTATAAAAAATATTAATTTTTTAAAACTATATTTCTTTGATAATCATCATCTATATTTTTTTTATATTAAAAATAAATAAAAATGGTACACTAAAACTATTTATAAATATTTTTCATACAAAATTACATTATTATTCATATTTTTGCTAAATTTATTTATAAAATATGTTCATTTTTTTCTCAAATTTTTAAATGTAAAATAAAAAATGTGATCAATATAAAATATAAAAAAAAATTACTAATAGAGTTGAAATAAAAAAATGAATTAAATTGTTCTTAAGATTTTAACGTTTGCGTTAATAAACATTAAAATATTTTAATCATATTCTATTTTTTCGGTCTCCACAATTTATAAATTCTGGGTTCATCCCTGGACACAAGAAAAGCTCCCGACCGCACATTAGGCTTTTCATTGTATAAGAAAATACAAATGTTGTTATCACTCTCCATGATTCTTTACCTAATATTATATGTGGTCGACTTCTCTTTACCATGATAATGCTAAATAAATTTTGATTTCCCACAGAAATTGCGGGTCTTCGCACCAAACTCGAGTCAACTCAGTCTCATTCAGATTTGGAATTAGGTGGAAGATATCTTGTGGTTATGACACAAGAAATTTAAATTCAGATTCAGTATCAAATTAAATTGTAGAGAAAGTGTAAAAAATAACTTACGTGCTTTTTTCGCAGCTGGATAGTCTTTTTTCTGCTGTAAACATATTCTATCGAGTTTTTTAATTATTTCAGTTCAACTGAGCCATTCAATATTGAAGGGCTCAAACTTTTTTGAGTATGAATCTGTTAGTGTTTCATATACAATCTTCCTATCTTCAATATTGTTCAAAAAATTCTATTCAGATCTAGCTCTAAAAGTCGTTGGTCATAATGTTTAATATTAATTTTTCTCATTAAGCTTGACATCTCATTCTGATCATCGGCACTTACAATACTGACCATTTTTTTCTATTTAATAATGATTTTTCCCCTGATAATGGAGTGAAGGATCGAAGATTATTATTAGTATATGTTTTTCTTTTTAATAATGAAAAATAAATAAAATGTTTATCAGAAATTTCAACCTATGACATTGTTTAATATAAAAAATAGTAAATGTTTTAAAATATGTGTAGAAGGGTGGATAATCATTTGTTTCCCACCTTATCCATTTTCTTTGAGAATATCTCCAATTATGTCCATTGATTATTTTTCTTCCCAAAGTTTTCATTATTGTTATAATAATTTTGGTGTATATTCGTGATAGCTGTTTGCAATTAAAGAAATAAATAGACGAATTTAGTCTTATTTTATCAGCCACCCGAAAACATGTTATTTTAGTATGTTATTTTTTTTATTTTTGAAAATACTAAAAAAAATATCATCCATTGGAAATCTCTAAAATTTACCTCAATTTAAGATTTTATTACAATCTCTCACATTTTAATCAATTTTAAATATAAATATTATCATCAAAATTGAAATTGAATATTAATGAAATAAATGATGTGATATGTTTTAATTGTAGACATAAATTTCAAGTCTTAAGTAAATTGTGTATCAAGAAATTATATCTTAAAAAAATAGTATCAAATAATTAGATTAATTGAAATGAGAAATGACATTTTTTTAACTTTCGCTATTTTAAAAATATCAATTCTTAAAATGCTATTTACAAAAATATGTTTTCAATGAAATCCCAATAACAATTCTTTCTAGTTTTCAAAATCGTTCAGCATCTGGGATTTTATATAGAGAGAGTAAACCTTAAACAAACAATTTTCACACAACAAAAAGAAGACCAAATGTAAGATTTCTCTTTGTGAAAACAATATGTGTTTGGAAAAAGGGGGAAAAACAATAAGTTTTTTTTTAGATTACATCAAAATGGGGAGGGGGCACTCGAACCTTCGACCTTAAAGGGAGAGAGTATATGCCTAACTAGTTGAACTATGCTCATGTTGACCAAAAAATAATAAGTTTGAATGACACTCTTGAGGATTTTTTTCAAACCAATTTCGTTTTGTTTTGACTCCTTGAATACACCCACCTCCTTTGAACCTGTTTAAATGGAAAATCCGTTTCATCTTCAATTTCAACCATTCACAAAATCGATATAGAAATTGCTTTTTTTTACCTTGCTAATATTAAGAATAGTAGATCTAAGCAACCAAAGACAATTAATCAATCACTTCATTCTTCTTCTCTCGAGGGAGATGCTTCCTTGAAATGCTCGTCCATTTTCTTTCTTAATCAGTCTATCCTCTATTTTAACTAGAGTACTATATTTTCATGTAAAAAAAATGGAGACTTCGCCCTACAACTAAAAAATGGAGACTTCGCCCTTAGGAGTGTTCACGGGGCGGGGCGGGGCCGGGGAATGCATTCCCCGTCCCCGTCCCCGCCCCCATTCCCCGTCCCCATCCCCGCTAAATTCCCCGTTTAAAGAGGTCGGGGACGGGGACGGGGATTCCCCGCGGGGAAATCACGGGGAACGGGGAATTTAGCGGGGAATTTTCCCCGTTTTAATTTTTAATGAAATACCTATTTAATTGATAAAATTCTACTCTTTATCTAACTTAAATCAAGCAACATAAAAATAAATGATTCTCTAAATCAAACTTTCAACATTCAAAATGAAAAATTTACAAAATGATATAGAAAAAAAAATAGTTTTTAAAAAACAACAGTAAAGAGAAAAAAATATCAAAGAAAAATGAAAAAGGAAGAATGAAACAAACAGAAACAGTAAGCAAAATAACAAAAAAATATATATAAATGAATTAGGGTTTTCTTTGGTATCTCGCCGCCGCCGTCCATCCGCCGCCACCAACCGTTGTCAGAATACTGCCGTCGCCGCCGTTCCTTACTTCCTCTAGCGCCGTTGAGATGAAATGAGATGACAGATGAGAGATATGATGAACTTGAACTTTGATGTCTTTGAGAGAAATTGAATAGATTGGAGGGAGTTGGAGGCTGATGGAATGGAGGGAGTTGGAGGCTGATGGAATGGAGGCTGATGAAATGGAGGCAGTTGGAAAATACTAGAGACTAGGGTTTGTTGGAGTTGAGTTGGGCTTGATAAATAGAAAAATTGGGCTTGATAAATAGAGAAGATGAGCCTTTTATATAAAAATATTTTAAAAATAATATATATATATATTATTTCGGGGATTTTATCGGGGATCGGGGTCGGGGACGGGGACCGCATTCCCCGTCCCCGTCCCCGAAACTCAAACGGGGAATTTTTCGTCCCCATCCCCGTTAGACACGGGGATTCCCCGTCACTTTGGGGCGGGTCCCCGCGGGGCCCCGTCCCCGCGGGGAAAATGAACACCCCTATTCGCCCTACAACTAAAAAATGGAGACTTGTCGATTTTGTATGAGATTTGTTGATTGCTTGTGAACGATTTTTTTCTTCTTTCAATTCCATATTTTTTTTATAGCCAGTTACTAGATCATTGTACAAAATTTTAAATGAAAAGCATCTAACCATTTAAATAATAACCTATGTAGATTCACTCATCTTAATGGAAACGAGGTGTTTGTTCGTAGTGTTTGGGGATGAGGATCCAAACCCCATGATGATGTTATTCCCATCACCATGTTTGTTTTACTAAAAAAAATTTGAAGAGAAAGGGAGGTGATCCACAAACCCCCATTCATGGGGTTTTTAACACCTCCAAAATACACGGGGTTTGTTTAAACTCATTGATGTGATGAGAGAGAAAGGAAGAGAGGAGAGGAGAGAGAGAAAAATTATTTCATAATATAATTTTATTATTTCCATCTCATGCAAAACCAAACACGGTAATCTCGTCCCTGGGCATCTCGTTCCTATGCATCCCATCCCCAATCATCTCAATCTCATGCAAACCCGGAAACAAACGCCCTCTCATTGGGTTTTAAAATGAATTTAATGGATTTAAACTCTCACATGGCTAGATGGACTTGGAACTTGGGGTGAAGGGAAAGGTCGGATAAACTTGTGACGTATAATCCATCGAAGGAAAATGATTTAATTTAGCAAGATGAACCGAGAAACATTTTTTGAAATTTTCAAAAAGTAATTTCTATGCAATTACATTAATATATTAAAGTAATCCAATTTACTTTATAAAATTAATGAATACGTGTTAATTCTTTTCAAATTAAATGCATTTAAGTCAAATAAATAGAAATGAAAAAAGAAAGTTGCAATATCTAAAATATATTAAATTTAAAATAAAAAGATAAAAATTAAATTAAATAGGGTATAATATAATGTGGGTTGCAACGCAAAAATGTATCACAACTGAAAACCCAAAATGTTTTCAAGAGATTATTGGAACATAAATTATAGAAGGCCAGGGGAACTCAGAGTTCGAAATTGAAATTCCAGGGTAGAGATTATTACAACAAAAAACCCAATTTATAAAAACTTAAAAAAAATACCATCAATCTTGGTAGCACCCGACAACTAAAACTTGAATAATATGTGTATATGGAAAAAAAATCAGGAATCACTAATCGGGTAAAATTGTTAACTTGAACTTCTCAATTTAAACCAAACCGCGCCATTCCTCACATTTGAATCGTCATCGTACTTTGGAATAGAAATTAAATTTAATTAAAGCAGACATTTAAGAGCAAAGGAAAGTCGGAGAGAAAATCAAGTTTTACGACACTTACTTCTTAACACTAGGTTTTTCACACGTGTCATGCACGTAGTTTATCTTTAAATTTTATAATAAAATGTCAATATGTATGAAGATATTAATAAAATATAAAGATAAATGATAATGATGAAAAAAATAGGAGGCAGAGTCTTATTTATTTAGTTTATTATTTTGCAAATGAAAATTTAAGGCAGTTGAAGAGTAACCTATAATCAAGACGAAGAAACAAATCTTGGGCGAATCAACCAATAGCCATAAAATATTTTTTAAATATACTGTAATATATTTACCACATTGAATTTAAGTCATAAAAATAACCAGTTATGCTATGACAAAAAATAAATTTATTCAGAGAATTCTAAAATACAATCAGAATAAGCAGATTGGTATTTAAATAATTGAAGTCATTCGAGTCAATTAATATAAACCAGATTTGAGAGTCAATTTTCACACAACAGATTTGTAGGGAAAATTAGAGTTCTTCTCTTCGATCACTCCCCTTGAAACTTAACAAAGATGCAGCTTACAGAAAGAAGTAAATTGATGTGATTTTATATGAATTTTATATTTCAAGCATGCTAAGAAAATTGATCAAACCATTCTTTTTACAAATAAAGTTTAAAAAAACATCATAAGTGATCAAACCATATACTTTATATAAATAAGGTTTACCATGAACAGTTTTTTTTAAATAGTGGAAGATAGTGACTTGAATCTTTTATTCCTTATAAATTACGTTTAAAAGAAAAATTATAAATATGAAGAATAATATTGATTAACAAAAATATTACAGATAAAGTTCAATTAATATGAAATATTAAACAAAACTAAAAACTATAACAACCTTTTCATCCAAAAAATTTAGCTTAAAAAGTTTTCATGTTGAAATTTTAAATAGCTTCACCATTCCCTTTCTCGTGAGTTTTTATTTTGTAAACCATTCTTTTTTAGAACTTCAAAGTTTTCAATAAGAATATAATGCTCACCTATATTTAAAAATAAAAATAATTTTAATAATCATAATCATCATTATAAAAAAAAAGTTGAAAGTAAGATGAATGAGTTAGTAAAATTTAGACAAATTATTATAAAATAAAAGTTATTAGCATATAAAAAATAAAAGTTAGAAAGATACCTAACATTTCTTTCCTTTCCATAACTCTATTCTCAAATATCTAGTTTTTTATTTTTAAAATTGGTGTGTTAATTCATCTCTATTTACATGTATTTATAGTAAAATAAGAGGGATAAACTTAATAAATTTTTAATTTAATTAACAAGTTACAAAACTTTTCTAATACCCATTTAATTGAAATGTTACAAGATGTTATTTGATGTCTTTTGGTTTTCATCTTTTAAAAAATAATCACACTAACATAATTATATATTTAAAGTAGATGCTTGTTGAAGAGACAATCTCAAGAGCATATGGACTGAGGACAATCGGATATGTTCCCATAACTCATGATATTGCTATTAAATTAGCTATAAGAAAAATATTTATTAACTTGTAAATAACATAGTTATAACTTTTTAAGAAATAGAGTAATAATTTTAAATAATAAATTATATTTTTTTAATTAATATCAATTAGGAAATTAAAAAAAATCAAATAAAATAATTTATTGTAGTAGTTTTTTTAAAATAAAATTAATTTAAGTGTAGGTGGGTTGATTTTGAAAATAGCAATAATAAAATAAACTAATTTATAAATCGTATATATATTATAATATTTTTCAACCTATTATAATATTAGTTATATGTAATGAATTTCTTATTATAATTCTTTAATATTTAACCAAACATAAATTTCTATTGAAGGTAAACTATCACATATATTAATGAATAAAACTATGACATACATTATATTCAATTTTTTTATATATAATATTGACAATTAATAATAATTTATTAGTAATTAAGATGAATATGAAGATTATAATGATCATTCTAGATAATTAATAGGGATTTAAAAGGAAATCAAAAGTTTTTTTTCTTTAAGCCACTTTTTAATATAGTATAGATATAGATATAGAATAGTATAGATTAATAAGAAGGCCGCTCAAAAAAACAAAAACATTAGTAAGAAGAGATAAATGTAAAATACACCTCTGCACTTTGGGTTATTGTTAAATCATACACCTGCACTATTTTTTTTATCATAAAATACCTCTATACTTTAGTAAAATTGCAAATCATACCCTTCAATCGATTATTTTTAACGAAATTTATACACATCTATATTCTACGTATACCACGTGTTCCAAAACCATTACAAATTTTGAACATTTGAGTGTAATTTATAAGTTTTACATATTATTAGCATACGAGAATATTCTAAAATTCTACACATATGTCAATATTTTTTTGTTATTTTTTATGAAATCATAATACATGACATACATAGAATATAAGAATATCTCAATTTCGTTAAAATTAATCGATTGAAGGGTGTGATTTACAATTTTATTAAACTGCAAGGGTGTTTTATGACAAAAAAAATTGCAGGGGTATGATTTAACAATAACCCAAAATGTAAGGGTGTATTTTACATTTATCCCTAATAAAAATGCACTTAAAGATCTACAAAATTTATTCATTTATTGGATATTTCCATATTGAAAATATGGTAAAAACATAGATTCTTCAATTCTTTGGTAAAAGAGAACGACACTATTTTAAGTCATCATAATTCATATGTCGCATGAGAATTGAGAAATACATTTTTGTATTTGTTTTGATACTTGAATTTGAGTAAATGTAGACTAATTTATCGATTTCATATTAATAGAGAATGGAAGAGATTTAGTGGTATTTGTGTTCTTCATATTTGTATATTAAAGGATTTATATATTTTTCATTTTTTTCAAAAAAAAAATAAATAAATAAAAAAGAATTGTACTAAAAAGACTCTCCCAGACTAATTTATTGCATTTCATTTTAAGAAAGAATGGGAGAGACTTATTGGTATTTGTGTTTTTGAAATTTGTATATTAAATAATTAATATATTTTCATTTTTTTTTTCAAGAAAAATAAAAATAAAAAGAACTGTATTATTGTTGCGTGAAAACAATAGTGCGTTGACCGTGCTGACGTGCTTCAGGCCAACGCCGCTCTTACTTCTACGTGTGCAACGAACAATAATATTTGGAAGAGTCGAATGCGATGATCTGCGTAGGCGGTGACCTGCGTAGGTATTGAGTTGTGTAGGCGGTCACTTGCGCAAAAGAGAAAGTAGCACCGGTGTGGTGCCTGCCTAACATCGTCCGATGCTTAAGTTAGAGCAGAGTTGAACTGGTGTGCCAAGCTAAAGAGGAATCAATATGAGTTACCTTTTGGCTATTTCTCATCTCCTATTTATAGAAGTGGGAATGAATGATGACATCAAGCCACGTGTCACGCATGGATTGGTCCATGTGTTGTATCTTGATTGGGCGTATGTATGCAAGGGGGTTCCACACCTATGCTTCTCTGAGGAGGGAGGTAGGTACACACAGCGGAGCTGCATAGCTCATTGCTTGGATACTTAGTGAATGTTTCATCAAGATGGGTTCGCGTCTTTAAGCACATGTGAACTTGTCACTCCATCTTTAATTGAATAGTTGTGACTCGCTTTGACAATTGAGACGACTACGAACCATTCCTGATGGTGCGTTTCCCACTAGTGGTGGAGATCGGGTCCGTCGTGCGTGGCTTGTCCAAATGATTAAGCTTACTTCTATAAAGAGTTTGATTATTTCACATCTCTTGTTTGCTGCCAAAATGCACATCATTACCTTATTAAGAAGGCTACTAATTCTCATTGTAATTTGTGTTTTTCTTAATTTAAGTTTATCTTTGTTAAAAAATAAATAAATAAATAAATTCAATTTATTTATAGGGGCAATTACTGAAATAACATATTTTTGCATACTAGTTACTGAAATATCAGAACTTTTCAAAAATTGCTCAAATAGCATAATTTTAGTTCAATAAATTATTGAACTTAAAAAATAAAAATTTTAACGAATTCATTGAAAATAATAATAAAAAATGATCAAATAGTTCAATAAATTATTGACTTTGAACTTAAAAAACCAAAAAACAAACAAATTCGTTAAAAATGCCTATGAAAAACAGTTCAATAATTAATTGAATTATAATTCAATAATTTATTGAAGTATAATTATGCTATTTGAGTAATTTTTAAAAAGTTCAGACATTTTAATAATTAATATACAAATTTATGTTATTTGAGACAAATTCTTTTTATTTCTACCATTCCTTTGCGTATATAAGAAGGAAAATTGGCTTTCCGAAAGTCACTTTTCGCCTTCCGAATCTCATCGCCATAAGCTTCTTCCGCATCCTGAATTCAAGACCCCAAGCTAATAGAATTCGTTCCTTCTTTCACCACCGCCCCCATTGTAAGTCATTAATTTTTCTTCTTTCTTGTTTATCGATTATTAGGTTTTAGAATTCTTCTTTGATTTTATCGTTTTCGTTATTGATTTGATTATTTTTTCACGATCGGAGCTGAGTTTAGTGCTTTCGTTACGGAATTTTGCAAATCCTGTGTGAAATTGATTAGATCTGTGGATTTTGACCTCCATTACTCGATTTCGGATCGTTTTTTTTGTCATATGTTTGACTAATTAGGTATGATCAATTTGAAAGTCGCTTTGGAATTTTTTATATCTGGTAGATGAGAACGATAATTCCTTGTTTCTTCTCTTGTTGTATTGTATGTATAGGTTGTAGATGAGGTAATTGTTGAATCCTATTATTTTCATATGTTCATGTTTTATGAATTATTTTGTTGTTTTAAAGATTTTGAACGTTTGTCAATAATGTTTATAAAATTTTCCCTCTCATTTTATTTCTTATCAGCGATAACTGCTGCTGTATCAATTTATTTATATATGTTAAGGAATTGATATTTGATAAACTAGTGAAACGGGAGAACTAATTGTTGCAGAGAAAATGTCGCTGAGCAATGGAGTGAAGTCTTGCACAAAATTGTTGATGAAATCAGGTTTTGTTTTGTTACTTATCTAGTAATATAGATTCCTGTTTTGTGATGCATTTTTCTATTCCTGAAGATTCTAAGCTTGCAATAGTGATATTTCTTGATAAGCTTCAGGATAGATGTATTGTGTGGAATGATATGCGTAATTATAAAGAATTTCGCCTAAGTTGTAATTTGTTGATCCATGCAACATACTGTTGTATAGTGTTTGGAAATTTAAACTGAGATGTGAGTTTCTGGTATGAGTAATGTGAAATTGGATTCCAACTTTGTTTAACTAATACTTCAGCTAAATAGTTCATGGGGAAGGGTTTGAGGGATGGGGGAAGGGTTATCTAATTGCAATCATGTTGGATTTGAAATCATAGTAATTTCATGTTCAGTGCAAAGTATACTTGGTAATATGCATATTTCAAATTTTGTTTTCATAGATGAATGAGGAAAACTTTAATTTAAGCATTTTTGGTAGATCTCTCATTTCTGTCAAAAGTTTTTGGAATTGTATCAAGGGTTTTAAAAGCCTGGAAGTAACAGTTATTGTGTCGTGCCAGCCAATCGGGGGTTCCATTCAACTGGTGTGAAGAGAATGGGAGGACACGGTCACGATGAACCTTATTATCTGCACGCAAAGCACATGTATAACTTGGATCGGATGAAATATCAGAAGTTGTCAATGACGATTGGAGTGTTTACTGCATTTAGCATTGGTGTGGGTGTTCCTGTTTATGCAGTCATTTTCCAGCAAAAGAAGACAGCCTCTGGTTGAGAATGTGCATTTTGGCAGCAAATACGAGATGCTCTATTTTAGGAGAAGATTTGATGCAGTTTCATTTCGTTAGTTATTTTCCCTGTAAAAAAAGCACAAAAGGTGGATTCTTTTTTTTCAATAAGTATGTTCATCAAGATCCAATATTTGACGATTTGATCAGATCCGATCAATGAAAGTTTTAATCATTCAAATTTGTGTTTGCACTTAATTTTAATGAAACCATTATATGTTGGTTGAGCACATCTTTGATTGATTTGCAAGTTTTTTAGACTATTAGTTGTTATTCTATATCTAAAATTATCTGCAACCTACCTAGCATACTTGTGAATTGTGATGATTAGGAAAGATTAGAATGCATTCGGAGGGAAAGTTCAGGGACCTGCGCAAAGTTGTAACTAAAGCTAGACGGCTGTGTAACGGATTGGACTTATGTGTGTTCAACTTATGAAACAGTAAGGATTACCATACCCGATAGACGTTTATTTATATTCCTTTTTTTTTTTTGCATTTGATGTGTGGTGAATATTTGATGGTTGTTTTATTTTAACGTTTTCTACTTGTTGAGGTAACAGTACCTTTGTCGGACTACGGTTACTCTTTATCTTATTGATACGACATTATTTGGTGCACATTAATTTGAAAGTTCAAGCGATAATTTTGAACATAGTTGTTTGTTTTAGTTGTTTGATTTCCTATGGTCAATTTTTACGTTGTTATCATTTGTATATGTGATTCTTCCTTTCATACAAATTTGATGTTATTTTTCGATAATTTTCCAGGAAGTTGGCAGTTTGTTCTGCTGTTCTGTAGTTCAAAGTGGAGGGCGTTAAGTTTGAAACTCCTTTTATGTCTGAACGGGCCTCTCCCCTTTGTCATCAATTGGATTGCTTGGCGAGATTTGTCCTACGTCTAGGAAAAATATTGAGACTATTGACTGCATGCATCTTAAGTTGCTCATCCAATGTTGGTTTTCATTTTATGCGGCTTTTTCTAGCTGTCCAAAGAGCTTCGCGTGCAGCAGACTTACTGAAGATACTGCTACTGGTTTTTATCTTTTTAACCAAAAGAATAACCTTTGAATTTCTTTGTATAACAACATGGCATTGCAGAATATTGGTGCCTCCAACAGCGATGATTCCTTCTACAGGTACAAGATGCCTAGAATGGTTACTAAAATTGAAGGTAGAGGTAATGGCATCAAAGCTACTGTTGTTAACATGGTTGAAATTGCTAAATCCTTGGGCAGACCTGCCTCTTACACCACAAAGTATTTTGGATCTGAGCTTGGAGCACAATCCAAGTTTGATGAGAAATCATGAAACTGCAAAGCTAGCTGGGCTTCTCGAGAACTTTATCTAGAAATATGTTCTATGCTATGAATGTGGAAACCCTGAAACTGAGATAATTATTACCAAGACTCAGATGATCACCATGAAATGTCGTGCCTGTGGATTTACATCTGATCTTGACATGAGTGATAAGCTCACCACTTTTATTCTCATGAATCCTCCGGAACAGAAGAAAGGATCAAAAGACAAGAAAGCAATGAGGAGGGCTGAGAAGCAACCACTTGAGGAAGGAGTGCTGCTGATGAGGAACTGAAGAAAATAAAAAAGTTCTTTTAAGAAGAAAAGTACTACTGGTCATACAAAGGATGTTGCCAAAGTTCCGAGCAAGAAGAAAAACAGTGTCTCTGATGATGATCATTCCGCTACTCATAGCCAAGCCGATGATAATGATCAAGCAGCTGATGAAGGTGACGATGATAACGTGCAGTGGCTAACAGACAACTCCATGGAGGGAGCTAAGCAGCGTATTCCGGAGCAGTTGAGTGCTGCTGTTACGGTCATGCTCTCTACAAGTGGAAGAGAAGAAGGCAGAAAAGAAGTCACCTGATCATGAGAAGTCAGTATCTAATGGGGACAAGAATGGAAATGGCATTTATGCTTATGCAATGCTTATTGGTGAGATTAAGGATTATCTTAAGAAAGGTTCTCCTGCAGGCCAGCTTAAATTCCTTTTTTGGATTCTCTTTCTGGAACTCCCCAAGAGATTGAGAATGCTCTAGCCGAGGCTCTCTTTAACGGTACCGGGGAGGGATCACAGATAGTTCTTTTGCGAGCTTTCTGTTTAAAGGCAAATCCTGAAGCTGCCAAGGAGGTGGCACTGGTCCTGAAATCGCTATATGATGGAGATGTGATATTGGAGGAATTTGTATTCAAGTGGTACCAGCAGGGTTTAAGTGGCGGTAACAAAAGTTCTCCGATATGGAAGAACTTGAATCCCAACTTTGATCCAAGTTCAAAGTTTTATGTATCTGATAATATTTCCCAACCAGCGTGGGCCGAGTTTAAAACACGTGAACTTCCTCGTATCTCTTCTACCCTTAGCCTTGGGGTTTTTTTTTTTTTTTGCAACAAATCTGGTGATTGAATAGATTAAATTTCACTAACAATATTATCATCGGCTGTGTGTAATAGATGACATTTTTTTACTGGTTATTTCAAAAATAGTAAATGATAAATTTTTTACTCTCCCTGATATATTAGTAGATTTTAGTTTGAAAAATATCATTTTTAATGAATATTAGCTATTTTAAAAAATATCAATTATTTAAATTTCATTTTTGAAAAACCGCTAGACTAACCTACCTTAATTACAAATCTTTATAAATTATAGAGCTTTTTGATGAATAGGTTTGTTAAAGTAGTATATATATTTAAAAAAAAAGAACTAAGTTGCCAAACACAATTATTAACAAGTAATTCATGGCAGACACAAAAATTGATCTCAGCTACTGTAAGGGGAACAAAATTGTCATTTTAAGTTACAAAATTGAAATGACACCAGATGATTTGGAGGTTTCCCAAACCTCAATACCATCAACATTTTCCCGAGAAACAAACAACCTATCTCCACCACCTTCAATTTTCTTTACAATCCCTCTCTCTAAATCCTCTCCCTTATCCACATAATTCCTACGATATAAATCATCACTAATCTCATTCAATTCTTCCATTCCATTTTCCCTTCCTTCCACCCTTGACCAAACTTCCATCTCTCCTTCTCTTCCCACAAACACTTGATTCTTATAGCAATGAATTTTGATATTTCCACTCCCTCTTCTCCTCGTATTTCCCATTATTGGATTCTTATCTTTCAAATATACCCACGGATCTTCCCCTAATTTACGCATTTCTGCCATTCCCAAATCCCCCGATTTTGAGCAGATTTTAAACAGTTTCGACGACTCCACGTCGACATCCACATCAGCAAACGTGTCTCCAAACCTGCTGCTTCTGCCCGAACCTGGCTCGTTCGTCTCCCAAACCACATCTCCGGACCTAGAGTCCCAAATTCTAATATATCCTGAATAACCAAATGCCCCGCCGGTGACCGCGCTTCCGACGACTACGGCGGTATCCGGCATCCAAATGAGCTTTCCCGCGACGGTGTTTCTAGAAGAACTCCCGGACTGGCGGCCAATTTCTGACGTGATTTGAAGCGTTGATTTGTCAATGGCGAGTACGGAATTCTCTCTATGAGGACAATCAAACGCCGCAAAAATGAAATCCGATGAATCGGTGATTGCCGTAACTTTTGCTTTGTAGATTCGTGGATCGGTTGGATCTGACCAATGAGTTGATCCGATATGACGACCGCTGGAGAGATTGTAGAAATGAAGTCCAGAATCGGAATCTGAACCTAGGGCAGCGATTCCCGGCCAAACGCGGCGAATTGAGGTTATTTCATCTAAGTGAGTTCTGATCGTTCTGTCATGGATTAGATTCCAATCGTAACTGGAGATTTGACCTCCGTGAGCGAGCCAGATCGATCCATCATCGGCTGGAGAAAAAGCGGTTGTAATGCCGTCAGAGCTAGGGCGTAGAGTCGTGATGATGGAGGCGTCGATGCCATTGAACGGCGGCGGAGATGTCGCTGATTTTAGGTTTCCATCGACGCCGTAGAAGAGAGCTTCATCGGCGAGTTCATATTTTGAAAATCGGCGAGCTCTGGAAGGTAAGCGATTGGTTTGGAGAAGTGAGAGGAGGACGGAGAAGATTTCAGGATCGCGATCGATGAAAATTGGATCATGATCGGAGATTGGCCGGTTGGAAAGAGCATATAAGAGTGAATCAGGGCCGCCAGAGCGGATGGTTGAGACGGTGGTTTCGAAGAGCTCGCCGCCGACGTTGAGCTTGATGCGTTCTTGAGTTAGGGTTTCAAAGGAAGATTGATGATCCTCCATTAATGGCTGAGACTTTCCAATTCTCGCGCTGGAGGAAAAAAAAAATTATGTCGATGACCGAACTACCCTTCCTCGCGAAACTGCATTAGATAACGTGGAGCAGTGATTTTCGGAGTCAGAACGTAAAAATTGTCCGCTTTTTTAAGTCTTCTGGTAATTTCAGATTAAGTGCCATTATTAGAGCGGATGAATCTTGGTATAATTTTTTAAAGTTAATCTCTTTTATGTTCATGTGATATTTTTTTCTTTCTAATGCATCAAAAATCCTAAAATGACATTAAAGCCTAAATGCATGTAAAAATTATAAGGGGATGTTTGGCCACATGTTCAGGGTAAGGTGTTTGAGTTACTCACATTTTACATTTATCTCACATTTTTTAATTGTGAGATTACTTAACCCATCATTTTTGTGTAAATTCATTCATTTTTATAATTTTAATGAATTTTATATTTACTCATCAAACGCATCTTAAAGTTTTGATATATGTAAATGTATATATTAGTCGAATCAAAAATGATAAATGTAAACATTTTAAAACAGTTATATATGTATAATTATTCCAACTATTTTAACTTAACATATGGCTTCTGCATAGTTGATTAGATATCGATTTTAAAAAAATGTTCATAAAGAAATTCATAATATTGTAAATAAAAGAAATCATAACTACCTGTAGTTATAAGTGGGTATTTTTTTTTTATTACATATACATAATTATAATTTCAAAACTACTATATTATTAATACCCTAAACAAGCACAAATCAATACAACATCAACTCATGAAAAACCGCCTCCTCTCTATCAAATTCTAATCTTCTAGTGATTATCTTGTCAATAAAAGATTGCATCAATCTCTTGCTATATTTCATACAGCATTTCAACTGGATCAGGTATTTTATTGCGACTCTAGTTTCTATTTCATCTGTTTTTTTTTTAACATGCCCTTTCAAATATCAAATATATCTTTCCCACCACAAAATTAGGGGTGATTATCAATCTAGTAAAAAGTTTTATAATATTTACAAAAATATTATATTTTAAATTTTCCAACATTGAATTATATATTGACCACTAATTCACACAAGAATGAATATTTATCACCGATAAAAGAATTGCTATATTTGTAAATAATTTTAAAGAATGATATATTTACAAATATTAAATAAAATTCACCTAGTTAATGAAATTTCTCTAGAATTAGTAAGGTTATTAAAACAAATAGCATGATAGTTCGGAGCAAAGAACCAAGAGGACGATAGATAGGGAATGATCTCATCAGAGGAATAATGACCGAAATCTGAATGTTGTTTCATCATCTTCCAATTCGTCTTCCTTCTTCCTTCTACAAGGTCAAGTCTCAACTCTCTCAATTTAATGTAATATCTAGTAAATCTCTATTCAAACTATAAAATATACCAATCATATGTATAATGCATTATTATGCTATGGGTATTTATCAAAGATTATCACTAAGTATTGAAAGTCAAGCGACATTTAGACTATTCTACATCAGATGAAAAAAAGATGTATAAGATGTAGCCAATAAAAAAAAGTAAAATGCACAAATGACTCTTCTATTTTTAGGCTTTTTTATTTTACACCATTAAATTTTCAATTTGGTTTTTTTCACCCCTGTATTTTCAATAGTCAACTTTTATATAATTAAGGTGTTAAATTTAACGGACTCTATTATTTTATTATTTTTTCATGTGGAAAGATATTTTTACCCCCAACTTAATTAAAGTTACACATCAATCGCTAACCCAACCCTACTAAAATTGATTCCACTCCATCGGCTCCGCCGTCACCGACTTGGGTTATTCCAGCACCACTTTCTTCAGGAACATAGAAGACTTATATTGTTAAAGATCAAAGCTTTTGGCACACAAAATCAACAAACAAGTCCCTATGGAATATGCTGCAACAGTCACTATTAATCCTCTTACTGCATTGAAAATACTTGAAAATTTCATCACTTTAAAGTCAGGAGATTCCATTATCCAAAATGGAGCTAATGGAATCGTTGGACAGTGTATAATTCAGCTTGCTCGAATTCGTGGAATTCATAGCATCAGCATTATCAGAGACAAAATTTGATCTGAAAATGAAGAATTGAAAGATAAACTCAAAAATCTTGGAGCTGATGACGTTTTTTTTTTTATAGAATCTGTTGCTTGAAGTGAAGAAGAATTTGATCTCTAAAAACCTTTATGAATCTTGTTTGGGATTTAACAGACTGAATAAAAAGGAGATGGGTCGTGGACTGACTTGGGGAAATAAATTTTACTAGAGTTGAGTTCATTTACTAGGGTTAGATTGATAGGTAACTCTAATTAAATTAGGGTAAAAATATCATATCACATGAGAAAATAATAAAATAATAGAATCTGTTAAATTTAACACTTTAATTAGATAGAAATTTGACTATTAAAAATGCACGGGTGAAAAAAACAAAATTGAAATGTAAAATTAAAAAAAAAAAAAAAAAACACGTTAAAATACAGGGGTCATTGATTCATTTTACCTAAAAAAATGTTGTATTATTATTTTGGAAACAAAAGTTATGCCCAAAGAAATAATGAAATCAGCCCCATAAATGAGACAATTATGAAAAAGAAAAAATTGTTTCTTGATGCGGCAGTTTGATAAAGCAAATTCTTATACCTGAAAAGTATCAAGAAGTGGGCTTCAAAATAGGACTAGTCTGGGCTTCAGAATGGGCCTAATCTGGCTCCCTTTCCTGCCAAGCTTTGGTTTTAAATTAATACACTTTTTAAGCAATCGTTGGGGAAATTTTCATTAGTGGCTTAAAAATTTGTTCTTTTCATTACTAACCCAATTTTATAGACCATATAAAAGTAAGAAGGAAAACAAAAAAACACTTTAATAACTTCTTCAATATTAAACTAATTGGATTAAATATTTTTTTTTTTTTTCATTTTTAATGTTCATCTTAAAAATTTTAAAACCTCAATTTTGATCAACAAACTTTCATGTAATTTTTACTTTGGTCCATTTGATTTCTCAACTTTTGAAATGATAATTTGTCTTTGAGACAATGCATAGTGGGGGAGGAGGCTCAAATTTGGGTTGGGGAGGGGTAACCCACTAGCTTTTGTCAATGGTTTGGTACGATTTAAATAGTTCATTTTGGTCCTTTAACTTCAATTAACTTCATATTTGCTCTTAGCCTTAAAAACATTATTGTTAAGTTTAAAAAATGTGATCAAGTTTAATTATCTATGTTTTTTTATAGGACTTGAATTTGGAATTTAGTTACAATTGAATAATTAAGGTTAAAATTTTCAATATTTAAGAATTAAAATAGAAAATAGATAATTTTTTTTAAGGCAAACACATAAGAAGGATGTTTCGTAGAAGGGATGTTTGGGGTTCATAACCTAATTCATAAAAAGGATGTCCTTAAACTAATACGTTTTAAACAATAAAAAGTGAGGGTTTATGGAACTTCCTAAAATAATTTAGCAATACAAACTCCATATTAAAACCCATTTACCAAATATAGACTACATAAATTCAGGCGGTTAAAATTCATACCCTCACACATCTAAACACAGGCTACATAAACCTAAGCTTCACAACTCCAAAAAACACAAACCCGACCTTAACAACTTACGTGTCCAAATATCCCAAAAGGGTCAAAAGTGCAGGACAAAAAACCATATTTGAACCAAACAAATTCAGCCATTCAAAATGAGTAACATGATTTCAAAGTCTTTTCCCTAAGATTTGAGATAAATTCTTCTCTCTTGATTGAGCAATCTTCCACTACATAAGTCACTTGTTGACTAAACAAAGCAAAAAAAGAATAATCTCTCATTTTTCAATTTTCAAATGCTCTTAATTTTTCAAACACAAATCCTACGAGGCTCCTCCAATGTCTGCCACAACCACAACCCAACCAACCCATTCGTGCGTTAGGCAAATCATAGTGGATGACACGCCTTGTTTCAAGATATATACATATCGAACTTTGCCACTTTTTTTTTAAAGCTCCAAAACGATGAAGAAAAAAAGAAAAGAGATTAAAGAAAGAAAAGGTTAAGAAATGATCCCACTCTTTCAAATTGGTGTTTATTTGTTAAGATAAAGTGGAAAATGAAGGAGATGAATTGAGAGCTGATTGGGGCATTTCGTCAAACACATTGTCTGCACGTTTAGGTGAGAAGGAAATGGAACAATGAGGTGTCATGAGCATGAGAGACAAAGAGGGCTCTGTTTATGAGTTAAACAAGCCAAAGTGAAAGTGAAAAGTGAGAGTGAAAGAGACCTTTTTCAAGACTTTAGGTGTAAATATGATGATGCTAAAGTGTTCTTGTTATTTTGCCTTCCCTCTCTTTTTTCCCCTCCGGGGAGGAAGGGAGCTTTCAAGAGGGTCGGGTCGGGTCTCACAGTTATAAAATGTGACTTTTTATTATCTAATACATTTTACATATTTCATAGTTCTTTTGGCTTTTATTAAAAGAAAAATAAAAAATGTTTTATAGGTAAATTTGTTTAACAAGTATTAAAGTAAAGAAAATGAGGAGAGATAAAATTTTGAGTACAATATATAAATAGCCACTTTTTCTCCTTCATTTTTCCCTATAACCACATATTTTTATTTTTATTTTTTTAGCCACCATTAAATGTAAAAGGACTAAAATACCCTAATATCAAATCAAAACCTTTTCTCTCCTCTCTCCGCTTCCCTTCCTTTCCCTTCCCATCCGTCCATTCTTTTTCTTTTCCTTTTTTTTTTAATTCTAATATCTCTCTCTCTTTACTTTTCATATTAAGTTTTAAAAAAATTTCCCTCCTATTTTTCCCCCCTTTTTTCTTTTATAAATTAGAATTTCTCTCTTCCTCTCATTTGTTTCATTTTTCTCTCATTTCTTCTTCCATCTCTCTCATTTCTTCTTCCATCTCTCTCATTTCTTTATCATTTCTCTATAATTTTCTATCCCAAATCCATTGATTCTCTCATTTTTTTCTATTTGTTTTTCAAAAATCTACATTTTTTTTCTTTTACAAATGTTAATCTCATAAATTTCCTACACCTTTTTTTATTTACTTACATCTCTATTTAATTTCTTCTTGGTCTCGTTTTTTCATAAATATATTTTAATGTTTTTGATTCTAAATCTCAAAGATCTAAACCAAAATAAGCATGGATTTGACAAAAGGTAATATACATATGTTGTTTGATTTATGTCTTTTCGTTGTTTTATGTACTATACATAAAATCTTAAATTTTTGTTTTCTGCTATACATGTACTGCATGCAATATACGTTTTTTTGCAATATACGTACTATACATATTTTGTCCGTAAGTCTTTTGCTTTCGGAATGTCGTACTTATACGTACTATACGCATTATACATTTTTTCGTGGTCGGTTTAAATATATATTTTGTGGTCTCTCGTTCATTCTTGTGTTTTTGCTATTCAGGATGTAATATACGTAATATACTTTTTTCCTGGTCTGTTTAAATATATATCTTTTGTAATACACGTCTATACATAACTATGTGTCTTTCTTGATATACGATCTATATCACACGTAATATATGATATATACGTCCTATACACACATATGAGTTCTTCTTGATGTACACAACTGTATTACACGTAATATACGATATATACGTACTATACACACCTATGAGTTTTTCTTGATGTACACCCACTTTCTTTTATGTTCGTTTTGTAATATACGTAATATGTTTGCTATACAGTACGTAATATAATATATATTTCTTTTATGTTCGTTCTATAATATACGTAATATAATATATTTCTTTTTGTTTTGTTTGCATATTAAGTATCTTTTTTGTACATTTAGTATTATTGAATTAACACTCCTTTTGTTTCTCTTTTCAGGTTATATGGCATGTATATTACGTATAAAGACGTACAAATGAAACACTACTGACGTTATATGAACACTATGGAAGCTATACGAACTATACCAAAATAATATACTAAAAATAAATCTATACCAAAATGAATCTATAAAATTGAATTCAAAATCGAAAAATGTAATATGAAATCAAAATGCAAAAATAATAAAAATATAAAACAAATACTAAATACATTAAACAAATATGACGCTATATCTAACTATACCAAAATCGAGAAGAAATAATGCGTTGGGAAAGAAAAATGTCGAATCGTCAGGCCGCACCGCCATACCGCCATACGAAAAGGGCAAAATAGGTATTTTGAAAAATCAAATAGTAAAAGTGGCTAGTATGGATATTTTTAAAAAAATGTGGCTATTTTAATATTTTTGATGCCAAAAGTGGCTATTATGATTTTTCCCCCTAAAATTTTCTTCCTTAATTTAGAAATTATTAATGATATAAGTTGATGGCAAATATTTTTTTCCTCCAAATTTATTTTCATTGCTAATGAAAGGGTGTAAAAATCCAAATGATCAAATTGAAATCAATATTTCTGTATCCACAAAAATTGAGGAGAATATAACATTGAATAAATTGGATAAGTGGTCAAGAATTGGTGGTTTCACCCCATCAAAACTTAATATTCAAAAAACAGCAACCTAAAAACATAATTTCAATCTCGGCTAAAGGAGTTTGTTTTAAATTTTTTTTTTCTGTTTTTGAAATTTACCTAAAAAATAGAAAGTATTATTAAGGAATTGAATACTACAACAAAGAAATTATCAACAAACAAACTTATTTTCTCAAAAAAAAAATCACGATAAAACAAAACACAAATAATTTGATTAATTCAATTCAAAACTTAAAAAACCAAATCAATAAAATTGAAATCTAAACTCATATCTCTTCTTGAGACAAGGGGCCTACAAATACCAATTAACTTAAAAAAACAAAAGTTCAAGACCACGTGGGAAAACGGTAGGTGTGTCCACGTGGCAGAAAATGATAGGATAGAAGAGTGAGTGATAAGGAATGGCTTGTTGGGCACTGCCGTTTGGTCTATGGGACTATAGGCACGTGACAAGCACGAGGGCCCCTCAGTTCGAATGTTTGTCTCTCACTCTCTTGCTTCCCCATACCATAAATCAGTTCGAATCATTGAATCACTATTAATGCTCTGACAATAACTTGGGCACCCAAATTACCCCTCTCATTGACCTGAAATTACGTGTGAACCATGTAGTTCATGTGGTAATTCCTCGGTTGAGTGTGGGGGGTTTTGTATTTTCATAGATTTTAAAAATATCAATTTATATTGTCACGGTTTTTTTTTTCTCTTTTATAAAGTGTAGGGGTCGGAATTGAACCAATGAGCTATACCCTGGTTTCAATTATATACCCTCATAAAATATTTATAATCTAATTTTAAAATAATCGCTCCCGGTCTTGAAAAAATTTAAACCAAATATTCAAATAGTGTAATCTAGTAAAAAAAATCACATAATAAGACATTTTGATGTAATATTTATAAATATATCATCAGTTAAAACTATCTATAAATATAGATTTTTTTATTATGTTAATCAGTGATTAACGTGTGAATCCGTAATAAACTTAATGTAAAAATATATAATTCAATGTACTAAGTCACCATATCAAAATATGCTATATCTACAAATATTTTTAAGAGTTGATATTTTTTATAAATATTACTAAAAAAATCTGCTGGACTTGCAACTACCCAAAAAAAATATGTTTAACATAAACATAAAATCAATATATCTATAAAAATGGCTTAATCCAGCTACAAAAAGATGAACACCTAACTATAAATCTTAACATATCCTAGTAATTTAAATGTCAAAAGGTATGAATTACACCTCTTATTTAAATTCATGGTACAATTTGAAAAAATTTAAAATTGAAGGTTTCAATTGACACACTCTAAAAGTTAGGGGTATAAATTAAATCTTTTCAACATTTTATCACATATATATTTTAGATGTATAATTCTACCAATTTGAGGGGTGTAAATTAAATCTTTTCAACATTTTATCACATATATATTTTAGATGTATAATTCTACCAATTTTCAACATTGGCATATATGTTTATCTAAAAGAATTTCATATAATAAATTATAGTTTTCAATTGACACACACTCTAATTAATTGTATTTATCTTATTTAACATGTATTATTTATATTTCACAAGCATTTAAAATAAATCTTTTCAAATTCATATCAATTTAATGAATAAAAATTTAACACAAATTATAAAAATTATACAAAATAAAATCTTATCAAACATATCTCCAATGTAATTCCAATAATATTAGGATTTAGCTCCAAAATTGGTGTCATTTTCTAGCATATCAATGTGGAGCCCATAGCAATTGACCAATTAAATTTGACCATAAACCTCCAAAAGAGAGTATAGTTTCAAAAATCTCTCTCCCCCTCAATAAAAACATTATTATTCCTTATTTCAATAAGATCATAATAGAATGGATGAATCTTGGGAAGCAAGTAGGGGAAGAGGAGCCTCATGCAATAGGCAAATTCCAATGCCAACTCACATAGCCACATAGAATAATTATTAACCCAAAGAAAAATTCCAAGTATCATTGCTAATTTGATATATATGAAAAGATTGATTGAAACAAATGAATTTCTTGGGTATTTTCCCATCAAAGATATAGAAAATTTTCACTCCTCACTTTTATTGGTTGGCCTGTTTTGGTTTCTTGTGGTGGACAAGGAATTTACAGCCATATTTTTTCTTTTCTCTTAGCAGACAAGTATGAGACAAATCACATTGGGTTTTGCAAATTGCAAAGAAAGAAAAGTGGATGAGATTGAAGAATGATAGAAAGGGGAAGCTAGGGCTCCCCACACTTTTCCAAAGAATTAGGCTGAATTTAATGCACTTTTGCTAATATTTGTAGGGTCTCTCTGTTTTCTAGGGTTTGCTTCCATTTCTTGAAAGAATGTAAAAATAATCAATATATATATAAACCACTACTTGGGGATTTTTCCAATAATAATTGGGGAAAAAATCAATTTACATGGTTTCGATTTTAACTTTGAACTATGTAAATAGAAAGTTTTATCTTTTATTGATATTGACTAGTTATTAACGATTTCATACCTAAAATGTAAGAATTGTTTGTATATATAGAAGGTTAGCAACATATTTAAATGATAAGGGTGAGATTTTATGAAAAATTATTGTAATTAGTAAGATGAAGAGGTGTAATTTGATATCTCGTCAAATTTATTTTCCTATATTAAACAATTATTTTGTAGTTTTATGACCTATTTTTTTTTATAAACTTTAGAAAACTAATAAAATCTACTTGGAATAATTATGGAGATTCTAGCCTAAGGTTAATTTTATAGGTCAAAATTGATTAATATTTAAAGTTTAAAGTTGATAATACCCGAAAATTTAGAGGTAAAAATTGATTTTTTTTTCTCTGACAATATTATTATTTTTTTCAGTTTTTTTTTTCTAAGAATTTTTCATCCTAGTGTCATAGAGAGCCAATGAATTTCTGAGGCTAATGGTGGGTAGTAACACCAACTTGGTGGTCCAAAACCCTAAGTTTTATGTCTCACAAAGGAACATAGTCACATGGATATAACAGTATATATTTTTTTTAATGGGTATATACACACAATTATTCAATTTTATTGTTTTTTGAAGTTCAATAATATGGCCAAATTCAATTACCTAAAATTTTCAAAAGGGTTGGAGCTTTTAGACCTTGTTTTTTTAACTTCCAAATTACCCCCATAAGCCTTTTTTGGACTAATTTTTTTGGCAAGTATAAAGATTTCGAATTTGAAATGAAAGAATATAAAATCAAGAATTCAAAGCAATTTTTTCTTCTTCTCTTATATGTTTTTAAATAATTTATCAATAATTTGATACTTAATTTTTTGTATACATCATGTATAGAGGTTTGTAACTTTCAAATTTAACACATAAAATATAAATATAAGTACGTTATATATTTACTAAACCAACCAAAAATGACATTTAATAAAAATTGAAGATAATATTGTGGGTACAAATAATGGATAATTTTGCTTTAGTATTATATGAACAAATTAATGTCTGAGAATGAAATGTTTGAGAATAAAATACATATGTTTAAATGTACTAATAATTTCTATACTTTCAAGATTTCTCAATTTACACTATCGATTTAACTTTTTTCACACCTACACTTTCTATTTTCCAACTAACATCCATTTTATATTTAATCTCTCTTAATATTCAGGGTATGTGAAAAGTCCTTTTAATCCCGTTCTTCATCATCATCCTCATTTTAGCTTGGTTTTGGTGAAGAAACAGAAACGATGACACATGAGAAATCAAAGAGCATGATTTAATGTTGATGAAATTGCAAAGATTGATTGAAATCAAAACTCAAAATGTAACACTCATTCGTAGATTAATCGATGAATTTAAGGTTTATGCATTGTCGTCGAAGGACACCATTACGACGCCATGGAAATTAGAGGAAGAAAGGCGGTTTTGTTTTCCATTTTTCTTTCTTTCAACATGTCCCTTTTTCACTGTTAAAGGAACTATTGCCTGCTTTGCTTATTGGAGTGTTTTGGATTATTTTTTCCTTAATGAAAAATCGTTTTTAATACTCATTTTAAGGAAGGAAACGGGGGTGAGAGATTACGAAGGATGAACTCCATGGAAATGGAGGTGAGAGAGAGTGAATGAGAGATAGAAGGATAAGGAAGGAGGATTAAAAAGTATTTTTATACACCCTTAATATTAAAAATAAAACCGGTGTTAGTTTTAACACTTTTTTTTACACAAATTGGAAAATAACAAGTGTAGGGTGAAAAAAAATTAAATTGATAGTTCAACGGTGTAAATTGAGAATACCTAAAAGTGCAGGGGTCTTTGGTGCATTTAACCCTTTAGTTTTTTTATTTAATTAACGTATTATATTTCTTTATAAATTAAGTAATGATATAAAATTATATTAATTTACTATATTAAATTAAATGTCACCTAAAAAATGACATGTCATCTAAAAATATTGTCTCATCAACTTCTGTTATAAGTTATTTAAAAATGAAAAAAAAAAAAAAAAACTCTTATTTTAATTATATTCAGGTGGTTAAACACCTATTCCATTGTTATGAGATCGAAAGTTCGAGTCTCCCCTATCCTAATTTAATGTAATATCTATATAAAAAATCCACAAGTTTCACCGTTGTGATCAAGTAACTGCTTGGTAGGTCTCCCCATTGTCTATGCCCCAATGTATCAAGGAAACCGAAAAAATGACTAGATAGGAATGTTTGGCTCATTTGAAAAATGGAAGCAAATTAAAAAAAAAAAAAAATAGCTTTTCAAAAATAATATTTAGGTAGTTAATTTTTCAGGAAATTTCAATTTTAGTATTTTAATAAGTTTAAATATATTTAATTTTTAGTATGTAAATAAGTGATCAATAATAATCACTTCCTGTAATTATCGCCAATTATAATAAATCATCAATCGATTTATTAAAATATGAGTAAAATGTAAATAACATCCATGTGGTTTTGATGAAATGCAAAAACACTCTTTGTAGTTTAAAAATGAATAATTAGATTTTAATTAAAATTATATAATTTGATTCCTCCTAGCTACACCATTAATTTTCTTTTAAAAATAATTTTTTTCGTTTGAACTCTGATTTGAATTATTCAAGATGTTCTGGAATCTTCGTTTTAATCTCTATGTTATAGTCACTGAAAAACTTCAAAATCATCAGTATATAAAAGAGTTATCATCATTAAAATATTAGATCTGATTGAAGTCATAAACCCTTTTATACACTGATGATTTCAAAAAAAAAAAGTGACTATAACATAGAGATCACAATGGATAGTGTTGCTTTAGTATTATATACTTATGATTTTAATTATTTTTTGTGACTATAAAAGAAAATTACGATTTAGTGAGAATGAGTCAAATTGCATAATTTTAAAACTATAATGTTATAAATATTCATTTTAAAATTATAGGGATGTGTTTACATTTCACCAAAACTACAGGGACGTTATTTATATTTTACTCTTAAAAAATCTACTGTATGTGTATAAATACAATATCATATTTACGAAAACCTCTAGATTTTTATATATTAGTAAGAAAAAATAACTTCAATTCTAAAACAAAATATCATTAATATAATAGTAGAGAATTTGAAAGTTATTTTTATTATTAAGTAGAGTAATTTTTTGAAAATATGTTAGGATAATTATTTTTCTTAGATTTAGGAATAATAACTCAAACGTTCTCTATTTCTGAACCCAGATGTCAATCTATTTTTAATAAAAAAAAAAAAAAAAAAAAAACTTTGTAAATCGTGAAGTTTGAATAAAATAGAAGGTCAACTTTGGCGATGCTCAGTATATTTAATTTGTATACATCCAATGAAGATTTTGCTGTAAATTTTTGCGTGTAACAAACGAACAATTTGTCAAATGATGTTACAGTCATTTTTAAAACCATAAATTAAAATAAAAATGATTTAATTTTTGTGGGAAAACAATAAATCAGTGGCTGTATGCAGGTTTGACTGTTTTTTTTTTCGAAGTAGAAGTGTAGACAGAAAAAAATTGAAAATTTGTTTATCCATTTTGGTATTATTTTATATTTGAAGTCAATATTTTACTATCATTCCAAAAAATTACAAATGAAAAGTCAATATTTTACTAGTTTGAGATTTCGAAATAATGAACAAACAAGACCTTCATTACAATTAATTATGAAAAATATTTTTTGAAAATAATTATCGAAATGGGTTTCATTAAATTATTTATCTGAAATGATTGCTATAAACTCAACTATATCAAATAGCCATTAATTTTTAAATTATATGGCCGTAAGAATATAACATTACATACTTAAGAGTTAAATGCCCATTTCATAATATTTTGCCTTTCCTTTTTTGCTTTTAAAATCAAACCAATTTATGTAATTCATCTTGTGAAAATGTTTTTAAAATCATAACCAAATTTTTAAAAAAAAAGTTGAATTCATTTTTTTTTTTTAAATTTAGTTTAAAAAAATAGTTTTAAAAATAGTAAAACAATAAAAAGAATTATCGACAAAAAATTAATAATCTTATTTTAAAAAAACAGAAAATTTAAATCATATCATCAACAAACAGATCTTTGATTTTCTTGATTTTATTAAAGATCATTGAAATTTAAAATAACACTTAATGAGAACTATTCCCCTCCCCTAAGCCCTCCCCCAATATGCGCATTTAGGAATTTTTTTTACTTTTTAACTTACTAATTTTGAAACAATATTATTTTATTAACTCGTTCGAGATAGTTTTTAAAAGTATTTTTTAATAATTATCTGAAAACATTTTTTTATTCAAAATTATTTTATAAACAATTCCAATAGTTATCTTAAACGGACACTAAATTTAGAAGCATTTTAATAATTATACATAAATAAAGTTAAAAAAAAATCATCATGAGAAATCCAAAGTATATATAAATCTCAACAAGCAATTCCCACATGCAAGATTCCAGGTTAGAAAGGTGTAGAGACCTGACCCCCTCTTTATTAAATGGTAATGAGATAAAAACTTATAATTATTAAGATAATATTAAAGCTTATTATCTCAAACGAGAGCACTCGATTAAAAAATAAGATCTGGTCTAAGAGTGGTGAGTCCAAAAGAGTGACAAGATTTATAAATGCCAAAGTGTCATTGTTCTCATCTGTCATCACCAAAAATAATGAGATAGAAGCCATGATTATTAATATGCACTCCCTAAATATTGAAAATTTTGTACAAAACTCTTTAGTGGGTAAGAACTAAGATTAAATTTTATTTTCAAACCCAAATTTGCATCTCTCTTTGGCAAACACAAATGGCCCAATTCATGCAAGCAAATTCATGATTGAAAAGAGGGGGGGGGGGGCATCATAATATTTTGGTAACAAAAGACTGAAAAAAATGGAATATTGGAATTTTGATGATAGTCCTTTGGAAGGCTCTAATGAGGGGGGGATGGGGATGGGGATGGGCATGGGTGGAAGCCATTTACATTGCACACTACAAAGGACCCAAGTGTTCCCTTTGTGGGGTTGAAAGCTTTCTCCATATTATTTATGTGTTTGCTTCTTTGATAGCACAAAGCTTATGGAATCATAATTGAAACAAATCCCCTCACTCATTTCATTATTGACGAAAATGGTCATTAATTTCTTCTTCTTCTACTTCTACTTTTTTTTCTTTTTTTCATTAATGAGTATTTGAAAACTTTAGAATTTTATAGGAGTGTGTGGTGCTTTTAACCTCAAATGGACAAATCTTGACAAAGGTGTATTGAAAAATTGTTCATCATTTTTAAATTTTTGGCACTATATGATAATTTCTCTATAGATCAACGTTTTAAGAACAAGTATGATTTATAATGTTTAAAATATTTATATATATATATGTGGTAGGTAGGAGTTCGAACTTCTAACTTAATAAAAATATTATAAATGTCTTATTATGAGACTAAAATCTGATTATTAAATTATTGTGCATTTAAAACTTTTAATTAATTTCAAATATATTATTTTAGAAAGAAAAAAAAATCAGCTTCAAATGTTTCAATAAATCATCAGTTAAAAAAGTGAAAAGAAAAGTATATAATATTTTAAAAAAATTCCCATAATCTAAATATGTTCACTTAATTTTTATTCTAAAAAACTACTTTGCCGAACACACTCAAATAGATAGGAACCAGTTTTTCAAGTGGAGGAAATTTTAATTTGCACAATGAATATTTTAAAATTTCTTTTCAATTTGACTCTTTCATATTAGTTAGAAAGATCTTCTAAATGTTCTCTAAAGCAACTGAAAAAACTATATTAAAATAAAAATAAAAATCATGAACAATGGAAATAATAAATACACATTATTCTATAAATAGTGTGGGAAAATTCTTTAGAAACATAGCTTTACAAAATTGTTGTGTTTCACAAAAGAAGTCACAGCTCATAATAAATTATAAGAAAATTTATGGTCACTAAATTAATTGTTACAAGTTTAAAAATACTAAAAACTAAATCCTTAATAATAATTTTAAAAAAAAAACCTTAAATATTATAAATATTAAAATACATGGATTAAAGATGTGTTTTAACCTTTGCCTCTAAAAAATATATCTAAAACCATGGTTATTTTTTCTAAACATTGTCCCATATCAAGATAACATATGCCATGCATGACGTCATCAGATTTAACTAATTTAAAAAGATTCGCCAACAATAAATAATTAAAATAATTTATTTACTGCCAAGAAATTAAAAATAATTGATAAGGGTGATTTCTTGTCACACTCATAAGATCATGCAAATAAAATAAAGTTCCACTCTGCCATAATATCTAATCTTCTTTTTTTTTTTAGCAGACAATTACAAATCTTGTTATATCCTTTGGAAGCATGAAATTGATAAATTAATAGAACTATAAATCTTCGTCTACATGACTAAGGTTGGTTTTCACATTTTATTCCTTAATTTTATTTTATTATAAAGTCATGTCATACTAATGTCAAATCAACCACATAACTATAAAAATTTATTAAAAAAATAATACCAATAAATATTATGAAAATCAATCAAGTTGGTTAGATTAATAAGGATTGATTAATTTGATTTTATAGGTAGAAAAATTTAAAATATCTGATTCTATTCATTTTAATTGGATATTTTTTTTTTCCAATCCTTTCCATTTTCAAAAAGTTGGTTTAATGATCAATTTTATTTACCAATAAATAATAGGGGATGAGATCAAACCACTAACTTAAAAGTGAGAATACATATCTTACTACGATTAGATTAAACCCGAGTTGACCGGATGAGATGAAAATGAAATATTTTTTTTCTATAATTTTCTTCCTGATATTTTCTCACTTCAACAATAGGAAAATGAAATGGCTTCAAAAACATTAGGGGATTATATAAAAGGTATCTAAATATTTTTCAAAATAAGGATCGAATTCCGAGGGATATCCAATTGCCACTTGTATTTTAAAAAAAAAACAAAACAAAAACAAAACAAGAATCATCGGAGATTTCATAAGGCCGACACAACCGACGGCAGCGCCACCGCACGCGGGGGTGCTGTTTATGTTTCGAAACAGCAGAAACTCAAAGGCAGAGTTAATTGGTATCATCGATATTGCTATGCCTAATATTATTATATTGTAGAGAGATTTTTTTATTTAATGATAATAATTACATATTAAGAGACAAATTTGTACAATATTTTTTTTAAGAAAAAGTTCTATCAGTTAGTTAAAAAATTCTTTTTCATTTTTTTTATTAAGTTTAAATTAGGGTTGATTTTTCAATTATTTAATATTTAGCTAACGATTTATTTATGTCTTTGAAAAATCTGTTTTAAAGTCTGAATTTATATTTAGTATATTATTTTGAAATATATAATAATAATAATGATGATGATGATGATGAGTTTGAGATTATTTTTATAATATAATTAAGTGCTATAAAAATGATAATTATTTTCAATAAATTATTATATATTTCACTAATCTTAAAATCATATCAAACTCACTTTAAGAAAGAGTTGAAAAATTGAATGTTATAATAAATTTAATAATTTTCAAAAGGTAATGTAATGTGGAATTAAAATTTTGAAAATTTTCAATGGGTGACACTTTTTTTTCATAAATAATTTAAAAAATAGTATATGTTTTGAAATATTTCAAAAGCGGCACTTTTCAAATTGAGATTCCAGAGAAATGCCATTAATTTTTCTTTTTACTATTTTTATAAATATCAATTCTTAAATTGTCATTTTTAAAAAACCCCCAAAATTTATATGTAGTTAAAACTAAGTTCAGACTCATTGTATAGTTTTAATTTTAAGATATTGGGTAACAAAATTTGAAATATTCCAACAATTAGAAACATTATATTTAAAATTTGATTTATTATTATTATTTTTTTTTAAATAAAGTATAATCTCCAAGAGTACTTCTTCCTTGGACCCCCCTTAAAGAAGAAAATAATCATAAAGATTCTCAAAATGAGAAATAAAGTGGAAAAGAAACTAAAAAGAAGAAGAAGCCTAACCTAACTTTATTTTCACTTTATTTTCCTTTTTCTCATCCAAAAATCCATCATAAGAGACAATACGTTTTTGTAATAAAACCTAAGAATGCCTTTTCGAAATTAGAAACCTCAACAAGCTTCACCTTTTGTTTACTTTAAAAATAAAAATAAAAAAGCTTTACCTTTTGCTCTCCCATATCGAATAATTTCAACTTTAATTTATCAATATGATTTAACAACCTTTCTCTTCAATTTGCATTTTTAACCGCAAAAGAATCCAACAATAGAATGTTTACAAAATTATTACAATAAAATTCCTCTCTCTCTCGTCATGCTTATGAAAGCTTACGAGAAGTAAGATTGAATTGGAAATGGAATATATGGTGAGGCAATCATTCTCTATATTCTTTTATTTTATAAAGATTTCCTTTTTTTTCCACCTTTTTTCTTGAGATATTTTGACCCTCTTAGTGATAAATTGGAATATTTATCCTATCAATTTTACCCTTCTTCTTGAAGACGTCTTCAATTTTTCTATTTTAAAAAAGTTCACGTTTCTATCATTAATAATATCTTATCGAGATACCTAAATATAAAATTACAAATTTCAACTCACTTTAAAAATTATAATATTCGATAAATTGGATTAACATCCACATATAGGCGAATGGATATTAAAGGATTTGAAATTTTTTGTGAAAATAAATGGGATGGAAGGGATTCAAATTCAGGGTAGATACATCATCAAATCAATTGGTTTTTATTAATGAACTATTATAATAAACATTTTTAAAGCATCAAATAATAACTTAACTTGAAATTAGTTAGAGGTGGTGAATTTTTATTTCAAAAAAAATAAAGATAAAGGTTTTGAATTCTAAAACAAATTTCAGTTATAAAGTTTTTTTTTTTAATTTATTTTTTTGAGATTTCACATAATTGGGGAGGAATGACTCAAACTTATTTGTACAATATTTATAAAAATAGTAGTTCAAAAACTTATTTGCAAAAATAGTAAAATGAACTCAAATTCGGGCCTAAAATATTACAAAATTGCCACTAATTTCGCATAAGTAATCACTGATTTTTTACAAGTATTCACTAATTTAGCATAATTCATTGTATCAACTGATACTTTGTGCATGTAATCACTAATTACATAATAATTTATCACATACTACCTTATAAGTTATAACTAATTTCTTTGATTCACATAAATGAGATATTTTAAAAAACTGTTTTATTTATAAATATTTTTTAACAATATTTTATTTATAAATATTGCAGAAAATTATGTTACCTGATCAAATTTCCCTATTTTTAACTTGACACCAAAGTTAAACAATTCAAATTAATTTCTCTCTCATCCTTATAAAGTTGGGTATTTTATGTGATGTAAAACCGACATGTCGTGTGAAAATTAATGTTGTCGACAGAGAGGTAGGAAATTGTCTATTCCCATCCCATATTGGATTCATTGTCCACGTGTATGATATCGTTTTCTATAAAACACTTACAATTAATTTAAAAATCCAAACTCTAAATTAGCTATTTAATGAGTTTCTTTCACATGGTCTAGAATAGATGAACATATTCACGATCAATCGTTTCACATTTATAGAAGGAAACTTCAATAATTAATAGTTCAGACTATTAACTAACAATATGAAAGAAATATAAAATGGTATTTATTGATGAATAAGAATAGGTATTTATATTGCGTCAAAAAAAAAAATAATAATAGGTATTTATATAAAGATGAATGGTAATGAAGTAATTAATCTAAAAAAGCTTAAATAACACTAAACCAACTTATAACTACTTTTTACATACTCTAATACAGACTTTAATTAAATTAGAGATTTTTTGAAAATGGCATTTTAAAAAATCAGTATTTTCAAAAATGATAAAATTTAAAAAAAATGATATTTGTTATATTGAGATCTCACTAATTTTAGATTGATATCAGAGGAATCTGAAATGTCATTTTAAAACTATTTTAAAATATTTACTATTTTTTGAAATCACTCATAAAAAATGTTTATTGAGATTTCTCATTAAATTATGAGGAGAAAATAGGAAATCCGCTTTTAAACCTCTTACCTACTTTAAATGATTAAATTAGATACTTTCGATAAAATATGAAGGACTAAACTATTGATATATGTGATTTAGTAAGTAGATACCAAATCTGATTTGAATTAATTGTGTTGATTGAGTCTAAGTATATGCTAAAATTCTCTTAAATTGAAATCAACCTTCAAAACTTTTATATGTTGATTAGATTTGTTTTGAAGGAAATAAAACTCAAATATAAAACTAATAAATTGTAAGGAATTGAGAATGAATTTGATCTTTTAACTTCTAGAAAATAAGAAAATAAAAAGAATGAAAATTAAACTATTTAAAATTAATAACTAGAAATAAGACTGATATTCATTATATTTTAAATTATATTCAATTTGTTATTCTCATCATATATGATTATCTAAGATGTATTCAAATTCAAAATTGATATTTTGTACTCATTTAATTTAGCAATCAAATTATTCTCTTAAGACACGTCATTTAGATTCAAAATAATAAATCTAACATGAAAACCAAAAATAATGAAATAAGAAATAAATATCATAATATGATATTAAAAAAAAACAAGTTTTTCAAATTCAAATTCAAATTCATGGAACAAAACTCCATCTTAATCTTTGAAATTTCTTATCAAAATATATATCAATAAAAAAATTAACAAAAACTTGTTAAATGTCAAGATTGAGGCAATTAGATAAGGGATTTCTTTCGACTCGACATGTTGGACCATTTGAGCATTGAAAGAAGGCCTAATGATTGAGATACACCACCCATCATTATTGAACATTTATTTCTATCCTATAAAAATATTCCCATTCTTCTAATAATCCCTACTCTTTTAGTAACCTATGATTATAAACCAATATTTTAAAGAGTTAATTACTTTAATGAACGAAGTTAAAGCTTACATTAATGGCTTTGAAAGCAGGGGCGGAGCCAAGAATTTATTTTAGAGGGGGCAAAAACTATATAAGGCTATTTTTAATAAATTTAGGGGGGCAAAATATATAAAATACATTAAAAATTCTATCTTATACCTATATTTTTTTCATTTTTTGCATTTAAAAAACCATATTTTAAAAATTGAGGGGGGGCAACTGCCCCCCTTAGTCTATATGTTCATCCGCCCCTGTTTGAAAGTATATTTATTAATTCATACGTGTGACTTTTGGGAGGGGACCAAGACAAGGAACATCGAGTATTTATGAAGGAAAATTTTTCACTATCTCGAATTGATTTGGTATCGATGTAAAATCAATCATACATCTAGAATTTTAAATTTATTATTATTATTATTATCAGACAAACTTAATTAAAAAGAAGAAGTAAATAACATAGTTATTGAACATGCCGCTAAATAAATTGATCACCTTAAGCCTTATCAATTGTGACAAGTTGTTAAAAAAAATATTTTTGAGTGTTATTGTGAAATTAATTATATAGTTGCTTATTCTGCACGGTTCTAATGTTATATTTTTCACTATCTCGAATTGACCTGATAACAATGTAAAATCAATCATACGATTGTTAAGGTTAGAGGTTTATTAGTTTGTTTTAATACGTTACATTATTCTCTAATAATGATGCAAAGATTGAAATCATAGTATGGCCTTCTTTTTTAGGGAGAGATGCATTAAAGGCTCTTTTTGTGGGTTTCAAATGTATCCAATTATTGAAAGTATAAATAAATATTCTTTACCACAAAAAGTAAAGTACGGCTGCATTGATCAAGAAAGTCTAAATATTAGATTAAAATCTTTGAAATAATATGAAAATGTCACAAATCAAAGACCTCCATATCATCTAAATAAAAAAGTTAATCTTATAATAGAGATACTTTTCGCTTAACCAATATCCTATATTGTCTTGTTAAATTGTTAATCTTATAATACCAACAAATATTCATTAAGAATTAATATAATATCATCCTCTAATAGTAAATTTCAAGTGATATATTTGATTATTTATTCAAATAAAAGATTGTATGGTTTGATCTAAAAAATTTATATAAATTAAGTTTGAATATATTGTGCACACTAAAAAATCTTTAAATTATAAATAAACCGTCTTACCTTACAATATTTAATATCGAAATATTTAGTTAAAAAAAATAATAAATACCTATCAAATCATGAATTAATCTGTCATTTTTCATAGACCAAAAACTATTGGCTAACATTCTTTTAAGTCACAACTTGAAACTCTAAAAAAAATAAAAATAAAAACTTGTTTTACAAAAAAATCAACTTGAAAAGGAGGAACAAAATGGGATGAACTCTCCTCTCAAAATAAATAAATAAATAAGTTGAACTCTATATTCAAACTAATGGAACTTTACTAGGGATCATACTTTGTTTAATTAATGAGATATTAGAGAAAAAAAAATTATTATCAAAAGACTATGGTTGTAATTAACAATAGGGCATACAATAAAAAAAGGCTAGCGGTATCTCTCTATATATGGATAACAAAAAAAAAAAAAAAAAAAAACCTATATATATATATATTAGGATGATTTTGAGTTTCAAAGTGTAGGACATGAGCTATTCACGGAAGTGAAAGGGTATCCACCATTAGTGTAGTGGAAGCATTGGAGTGCCCTTACTCTAATGACTAATCTCTTTTTGAAAACACCCAAATAAATAAAAGCCTTTTAGAACCCACTTCCAATCTTTGAATTTTGATGTTTGTTTGTGTAATTACAAATATATATGAATGAATGCCCCACCCATATGCTTTTTACACTTTGATTTTAAGTTTTTTCTTCTTCTATAATTAAACAAAAAAATCATCATCCCATTTTTTTTTATATAAACTTTAAAATAATGAAAAAATAACTTCTTCTTTTTTTTAATAAAAGAATCGAAATCATAACTTTATTCAAAATCTGTAATTATCTTGATTTTTTTCCTTTCAATAATATATAAAATTAGATAATGGAAAGCTCGAACATTTGATAATCATTTAAAATAAAATTGATACGTAACCGATTGATTTACACTCAATTTTGTATGATTATTTATTATTTAAATAGGATATATTCTTGACAATATGTCAATCTCCATTCCCATTTAATTTTAGGAATTTTCACCTCTTTTTTCCAAAAAAAAAGAAGAAGAAGAAGATGTTGAGTGGAGGCCGAAAATCGCGGGACCCATGTGCATCTCAACTATGGAACACGGTCCGAAATTTGATCCACGTGGCTTTAAGGGTTCAATGGCGTCAAAATCCATTTCCTAATCATTGCTTTCTTCCACTAAACCCTAAGCTTATGCTATTTTTTTTTATTTTAACAAAAAGATATAAATATTAAATAATTTATTTTTATTTTGTAATTTTATAGGTTTGACGAAACGAAATCTCAACGGCTTTCTCTTATTGGTTGGATCCACATCACCCTGTGCACTTTAGCAGTCAAATGAATTGACAAAGGTTTTTGGTCTTCCACGAAAAAACGAAAAACAAAAAACAAAAAACGAAAAACAAAAAGGAAAAGAATCCGTTTTTTTTTTAAACAAACATTTTGACAAATTACAAAAATAGTCTGTCTGAGTGGCAGTAATTTAATAAAAAGGGCAAAAATAGAAGTGCGGGTTGTGTTGGGCCGGGAAGCGGGCCTGGATTAAAACCCGCACCCACCCACCCGACAAATCCCCCATTAAACGGTGGTTACGTGGCGGGTTTGTTTGGTTTTTTTAATGACATCTGTCTCTTTTTTAGCTTTTTCCCACATCGTACTCTCTCTCTTCCCTTCCGCCTACAATCCATGGTGCCCCGGTGGCTCCACCACCCACCTCCTCCTCCACCCCACCACCGCCACGTTTGGCCGCCTACCCTAGATCGGTCCTCTTTTTTTTTTTTTTTTTCTTTTTTGCACTTTATATTATTTATATATTTTAGCTTGAATTATTTTTAAGAAATCGAGATGAGAATTTGTAATTAATTCAATTTTAGGGGGAATACGTTTTTGGTTCTACAATTTATTCACTTATGTTTGGTTGGAGATATTGTTTAGCTTAAGATTATAGTTTAGGGTTGTGGTTGTGTTTGGACGTCGAAAGGAATGTGTTTGTCAAACTTTATTCGGTGTAATATGTGTTTGGATATATAAAAGAATGAGTTTTATAAATCTAAATGTATTAGAGATCTAGATTATGAAACCTAATAAATTTATGTTATTAAATTACTGGTTAACTTCGTATTTCACTAACCAACTTAGTCAATGAAGTTTAAGTTAATGAAACTCAATCCAACTCACCTCATCACGTCGACCAAACTGCCCCATATAGTTTATAAAATACTCGCTTTTTATCCTTTATGGGGTCTTTGGGGGTAATGGGCATGGGAATTTGATGGGAATGCTATGTTTGTGTATGGTAGGAATGAAAATAGAAAAAAGTGGTTTCATTTTTTTTTAATTAGCTTATTTGTAAAAAATTAAATAATAATGTAAAAAAAAAATCACAATAATATTTTACTTAAAAAATCATTTCATAATAAAATTTTAAAAATAATTTTTTAATTAAAAAATAAATAATTAAAATTCAAAGAAACTAAATTTAACATTTAATACTTATTTATGGTAGATTTAGGATATCAATGCAAATAGTAACTATGGGATTAAGAAGCGTCAGAATGTGATTCCTAAATCCCCAATCAAACACCCTTTAACCATTTCAATGTTAATTGATTTAACAAATGAATCTATAACAACCAAATAAGAATTTACCTAAAACACAATAGTGGTGGTCCATATATATATATATATATATTAAGATTTAGAGTCAATCTCAATCCCTAACCTAATTTATATTATAAAATATATTAAAAATTAAAAAAAATAGTAATTTATCATCTATTTTTTTTTATTCTAGAGGTGTATCATCAAATTTCACCGCCAATGTTTATCTATTAATTTATTTAGAAAAGGACCTATTGCCTTGGGAAGTAATATGAAATAGGTATATACCTAAGGTAATTTGTAAAAGGGGTTTGAAGGGAACCTGAAATTAGACTTTATAATAAAGAAAGTTGTCAACTTTTATTAGAAACTGAAGCACTTTATGCTCTATCACGTGTGATTATTCTGTCTACCACTCTATAATAATTGCCTTATTGCACCTCAGCTGTTGATCTTGATCCCACCCTGAAATTTTTAAGGAATTTTGAGAAAAAAATTTATAAACCCCCTAAAATATAAGGATTATAATAACAACATCATCAAATTTTTAATTTGAATAATTGGTCCCTTAAACCTTAAATATTAAAATTCCATTCATACAATTTTAATGGTTTAAAACTTATTTTGATCCTAAAATATGGCACTTATCCCATTTTAGTTCATAAAAACATTTGAAAGTTCTGTTTTAGTCCTTAAACATTATATAAGTTTCTAGTTTAGTCCTTCCTACTATCACTTTATCAATTTTTTTTTTCTAACCAAAAAACCCAAATTTTAATTTATAATGTTGAGTAAATAGTTTGACTTCGTAGTTTGACAGTAGAGTGAGATTTATATTTACAAATATAGGTAAAACTATAAGAATAATTGTGTCAATTCGATTGAAAAATGAAATTGAAACAGTGGGATAATATCTTATAAAAATTGAAAGGACGAGGATAAGAGAACTATGATCTTATCATTGTCTCGTAAACATAAAAAATAGTATCGTGTAAACGTTCTATTTAAAAAAGATTAAAAAAATAAAAAAGATAACTAAAGGGACTAAAACAAAATGTTAAATAAAGTTTGGGGATTAAAATAAAAATGGAAAAAGTTTAGAAATCAAAATAAAAAAAGTTTCAAAGTTTATGAACCAAAATAGGTTTTAAACCAATTTTAATTTAATAAATTATCTTTTTTTTTAATAATTATTATAAAATATCTATGAGATTGAGTTTTAAACTTCAAACCTCTTGAGATGAGGAATTCTTCTGTGAACTCACCTCTATTATATCCCATTGATATTATAGATTTTTCGATGATCCAATTTAAGAGTGTAATATTATTACCGAATTGTTCAATAAAAACGAATTATCGATTATGATGATGATCATTCACACGCCGGTGGAGAGTGGGGCTGGGAATTCATTTCGCGCGTGGTTTGCTTCAGAAGGTCAAAAGAATGGGATGAGGGACCCACCTATTAATCGGCTTGGCTTGAGCCGAAGTGGATGAGCTGATGGAATCATTAATGCCTGTCCCTCCACCTTCGGCTATTGGCTTGATCGGCGGCCGACGATTAAAAAAAATCCTACCGTATCTTTTCACTGCCTCACTGTTTCTTACTCTATTCGCTTTGTGTGGAGCGTGACGTTAACTTCCTTAGATAATACACCGTCTTTTTTCTTTTTATCCTCAGCATCGCCGTTAAAAAAAAATTCATCTATTATTTTTGTTTTTTTTCCTTGTAAATTTTAGTTTTAAAAAAATAATATGTTTTTTTTAATTAAAAGAAATCTATACAAACTTGCCATTAATATTTTAAGGGATAAATGTAAATTATACCACTACTTTGAGTTATTGTTAAATTGCACTTTTTTGTTGTTGTTTTAAAATACCTCTGCACTTTCGTAAAATTGTAAATCATACCCTTATATCGATTAGTTTTTTAACGAAATTGAGATACATTTATATTCTACGTATGTCATATTATGATTTCATGAAAAATAATTTTAAAAAAATTAACAGATGTGAAGAATTTTAGAATAATTTTTTATGTTAATAAGATGTAAAATTTATAAATTATACTCAAATATTCAAAAAATTTAACAGTTTTGGAACACGTGATATACATATAATATAAATGTGTCTAAATTTCGTTAAAACTAATCGATAGAAGGGTGTGAGCTGCAAATTGTCTAAAGTACAAGAGTATTTTAAAACAAAAAGAAAGTGCGGAGATATAATTTAACAATTACCCAAAGTGCATGGATATATTTTATATTGATCCCATAATTTAATTTGTACCAAATGAAGCGAGCAATAAAATTTTAAATCTCGTCATGTCAAAAACTTATGGAAAATTATGCGTGGTAACCAATTTTTGAGTCTTGTTTTCATATATGTCACTTTCATGTTTATATCAGATTTACCCATTTCTATATATTCTATTAATTTAATGATATATCAGTAATGTAAATTTACAATAATAATATTAAATTTACATCAACAATGTGTAAACTCTAGTATTAAATTTATATTAGTAATGTAAATTTACAACAATAATATATCCATTATAATCAAATTTTCATAAAAAAATTATGGGTTAATTATGAAAGAATGATATTATGGTAATAACTCATGTCTCCATATGCGCACATCCTCATGTACTGGGCAATTTTGTTTTTTTTTTTAATCTTTGTGGTTTTTTTGAAAACTGAGTCTCAATACTTACTATGTGTGATAATAGCCCAAAACTTATTCCCATCAATTTTTTTTCATATAAATGTTTATGAATTGAAGATTTTTCATACTTGTCTTCTTTATGCGGCAACCTTAAGTTAAAGGTACTCAAAATTTATCAACTCAAATATAATTTAATGAGTTACGTATCGACCTCTTATAATCTTGAAGATTCAAGTCTCCTCTCTCTCTAATTTGATATGATATAAAAAAAAACTCTAAATTTGTCATAGCACTACCATTGCAATTCTATAATAGACACCTGGTGTCAATTATGTAAAAACAAAGTTGAAACGTCCATTCATGCAATCTGGGGTTGTTCCTCAATAAAAAATATCTGGTACAAGGACGGTTCGAAACTCAAGTTTATTGCAAATAACCATTGGAACTTCTAGGTTGGGAGGGGGAGTTCTTGTCTAATAGCAGGGACGTTTTTGCCCATGTTTGATCTCATCAATCGCCTCCTAATCATAGCTTATGAATTCCCCCTTGGGTAGGGAGTGCTAAAATTAAATGTTGATGTGGCTTTGAACGTTGAGAGGAACAAAGGAGGTATGGGTTGGGTGTTGCGTGATCACAATGAATTTTGTTGTTATGAACGGTTGTCTTGAAGTTCGGTTTGCAGATTCACCAAAGTGTTTGGAAGCAACAACTATTTTGGAAGGGATTATGAACATTGGTGTGAATTCTTCTGTAATTTCTATTGAGCCTAACTGCCTTGAAGTTATAAACATCATTAATGGAAAATCTATAGACCTTACTGAAGTGGGTTCAATTGTGACGAAGATTCGTTCATTGCCTGTCTGTGACTAATTTTTTTCTTCTTTTAAGCTCTTTTAGCTCATCTCTAGTTAAGAAGGCTGCGGATTCAGACTTATTCGATTGTTGGCGAGATTCTTTCATCGAATGGTTTGCTAATATCTCTTCTTAGTTTTTTTTTTTTTCCTTTTATTCTTGTTTTGCTATTGTAAAATATATATTGAATACGATGTAGTTTTTCCATTAACACGTAAAAAGGTATTCAATTAAATGCTTTTTATTTCCCTAAATATGAGGATAGATTTTCAAATTCTGTTTTGTGACAAATCTTGGGGAATCAAGCCACTAATACAATTTTGAAATTTTGTATAATTAAAAAAATTATTGATTGTAAAAACAAGAAAGTGATCTAAAAATTGAAAATATTAAATCCACATTTTATTTTCTTAATATTTTTTATTAAAAAAAAGCTACATATTAAACAAATATAATGGACTAAAAAAATAGACTCGAAATGAAAAGCTTCGAGTTGAACTTGAGACTGGAGGGAATAAATCGGGAAACAGATTTCATTGTTTACTGTGATATGGATCGGATTGTCAGGTTCTTTGAAAAGTCAAAGTGCATATATATTAAAAAAAAAAAGGAAAATAATCTAGCCCAGCATTTTTTTAACACGAAGTAAAGAAATAACCTTAATCCTAACTAATGATAATGTAAATATTTTGAAGTCAGTTAAAGGAAAATTGTAATTTAAAAATAATTGTAACTTGGTTCCACGTTATTGAGTAAGTGTTTAAACTTACTATGATTTATGATTATTAGACTAATAAAATATAAAAATAATAAAAATATATCTAAAAAAAAATCAGTTCTTTTATTAATTTTCAACTTTCATGTTTTTTTTAATCCTTAAAAATTTTCATTTTTCAAGTAGATGAACTTGCGTTTTATTATGTTTTGATCCCCTCAACTTCAATTGTCCAGTTTTAGTTTCAACTTTACATTAAAAAAATATAGTTTAGTTTAGTCTTTTTTTTTTAATCATTTAATATAAATCCATGTCTTTAGAGCCGAAACCCAATCCATTATATGAATTTGCTAATACAAACATATATCAAATGGTTAGACATCTACTCCCTTTTCATGAGGTACATTGTTTGAGTCCCCCCTCTCCCCCAATTTAATATAATATTTAGGAAAAAACCATTATATAAGTTCTTAAACAAGACATTTACCGATATAGTATAGTAACAAGATAAAAAGTATACCACATCAATTTTTTATTGAACGGATATTTAAGTTGAAACAATTTAAATTAAAAAACCAAATAGAATATTTGAATTATTTGAGATAAAAATAAAATATCTATGAAAATTTAGAGAAGAAAATATGATTTAATTAATACATTCTAAAAATTTTAACGGGAAAAATTATATTCACACCCCGAATTTTACAGGTATGTCAATTAAAACTTAAATTTGTTTTTCGTGAAGCTGAACTATGAACTTTAATAAGTGATGTGGTAACACCCTTTATGAACTTACTATTATTTTTGTGACATCAAGTGTCGATGAGGGTAGGGAGTGTCGTCAGTATGTCAAGAACAAAGAGTGACCAGACAAGGCTTCTAGGAGGAGGGACACATGAATGAACCAACACCACATTATAATGAGAGTGGAATTCGGAGACCGTAATATGAGATGGTATAATTTAAGAAAGCTTAAAAGAATTAATAAGTATTACCTACATCCATAAAGTCCAACGTGCTTTTCAGTAGCTAATCGTAAGAAACTCCATAGTTAAACGTGTTTGGTTTTGACTTTTGAGTGATGTTATATGAAATTTCAACCGTTTATGATGATGACTCTCTCAAACTTTAGAAATGGCTATAAATATCAAAGTCCATAGATGATGAAAAGAATACTATATCATCACTTAGTTAAAAACCTTTTGGTTTCCAAATTCTGCGTCACCCCCCATTTTAGAAACCCCCCCTACTTAACCAGAATCAGAATCTCACAAACCCAAACCCCCCCTTTTTTTCTCTCTCTCTCTCTTCTTCATTAATTACATTAACGAATATTTAGTTTTCAATAGAGAGAAAAAAAAAGTGTCTTTTTCTTTCTTTCTTCTTCTGAAACTCTATGCTTTTCTGAAGCTTCTCGCCGTCTTTGGGTTCAGCACTGCATTTATTTTCGAGCTTAGCCCCTTAGCCAACCCCTTTTCTCTGAATCCTACATAGCCTTCATTTTTTCTTTCTCTCCTTTTCTTTTGTAATAATTTCAGCTCATTTATTTTAAATCTCAGAAAATCCTGAATCTCTCTGTCTCAACTTTTATTAATAACCCCTTTTTTTTGTGCCTTTAAAAAAAAAATTGTGGGTTCTTCTTCTTTTTCTTCTTAAATTGAACCATTATTGACAGAATTTACAGATCTGTTTTCTTTGTTCTGTAAAAAGAAAGTGACATTTCTATCATAAAGGTTTGGTTTAAACTCTCACTACTTCAAGTTGGGTCTTTTTCTTTTTCTCTCTCTCTCTCTCGATATTGATTTTTGATTTTGATTATTCTTGAATTTTGGAAAACAACTGTGGGAATTTGGATCTGGGAAGTGGGATTTTTTTTTTTTTTTTTGGTTCTTTGTTTTTGTCTTATATATTGTCTTGTTACAGATCTTAAAAGGTTTCAGAGAGAGAGAGAATGTTGCCGCAAAAACAAGCAGAGGAAGCGATAGTTCCGACGGCCAATGAGGCGGAGCACGGCGGCAAAGACGACGGAGACGGTGACGGAGAAGGAGAAGAACAAGAGCTTCAACAACATTCATTTTTTAGTATGAAAAATGTTCTCTGGCATGGCGGCTCAGCTTGGGACGCTTGGTTTAGCTGCGCTTCTAATCAAGTAAACCTTAAAAAAAACAAAAAACCAAACCAAAACCCATTTCTGAAATTCACTGATTTTTTTTTTTTTTTTTTAAATTTTTTACAGGTAGCTCAGGTTCTATTGACACTTCCATACTCATTTTCACAGCTGGGGATGCTTTCTGGAATAATATTTCAGATATTCTATGGTATTATGGGAAGTTGGACTGCTTATTTGATCAGTGTTCTTTATATTGAGTACAGAAGCAGAAAAGAAAAAGAGAATGTCAACTTCAAAAACCATGTTATTCAGGTTTGTTACTGCTACACAAATCTAACTCGGGTTTGTCTCTCAGTTTTATCATCTCGGATGGTAGATTATATAATATAACCAACCAGTGGATTTATTTTTATGGTTTCAAATATATTTTACATTAATTCAGATTTAACGAAAAAATAACGAATAAAAAGGGGGAATAACTGTTTGTTTTTTTGGATGACAGTGGTTTGAAGTGCTAGATGGGTTATTGGGTCCTTACTGGAAAGCCGCAGGGCTTGCTTTCAACTGTACTTTCCTTCTCTTTGGATCTGTCATTCAGCTTATTGGATGCGCTAGGTAATTTTATCATTTCTAATAAACTTACTCAAATTCTTTCTTCATTTTTTTTAAAGTATGATTTATTTTTAACATGAAAAATAACTTTTATAAATTAATATAATAAAAAGTATGATGAGATTTTTTTTTTAAAAAAAATATGTTCTTTTTGAAACTGATTTAGAAGGTCAACTTCCTTTGAAAACGTTTAATCACAAGTGGGTTATGTTTCCAGTAAATTATAGAAGACATTCCAAATATAGTTTTATAAAAGTTTTAAACTTTTATTTAAAATCAATTTTTGAGCATTTTTTTTAGTTCATAAATTTATGATTTGAGAGGAAACAAAGGAAAAATATGACTTTTTTTTTTGTTGTTGCACATTTTCAATGAATAAATATACTAAAAAGGTTAAAAAAAACAACTTTTGAAAACAGTTTCCAACTTTTTAAAATAAGAATTTTATTACTCTTGTTGAGAAAAATTAATTACAAGCTAAAACAGAGAATTTTTTTTTTTTACCATTTTAAAAAAAGTAACGCATATGTAATTAATTATTTGAATATGATATTAATAAAATTGTGGGGATTGATTTTTGTTGGGTGAGGACAGTAATATCTACTATATAAATGATCACTTGGACAAAAGAACATGGACCTACATATTTGGAGCATGCTGCGCCACCACTGTTTTCATCCCTTCTTTTCACAACTACCGTATTTGGTCTTTTCTCGGCCTTTTCATGACTACTTACACTGCCTGGTACTTAGCCGCCGCCGCCCTCATTCACGGCCAGGTCTCCGTCTTTTTTCACTTTCTAATTTCTTATTCGACTTGTAATCGAAGTCTCAAACGATGATGTGTTTATAAAAAATCAACATATACATTATATGAGTATGAGACTATTTAAACCGAACGAAGTAAATGATATCATACTAATGTGGAGATTTCGAAGATCGTTATAATTTTTCGTGTAATGCCAGGTGGAAGGCGTTATCCATTCAGGGCCGACAAAGCTGGTGCTATATTTCACTGGCGCCACCAATATACTTTACACCTTCGGCGGCCATGCTGTCACTGTGTAAGTTTATTTCTTTTTCTTTTTTTGGGATTATATTATATTAGGATTGAGACTCCCGTTGTCGTAGGCGTCCTTAACAAATTTTAAAAAATGCTGCCCAATAATACGAATTATGTGAAATCTCTCTCTCTGTTTTTTTTTTTTGGGAAAAGAGTGGAAATCTTTTAAACTTAAAAAAATGGGTTAAAATTGAGAGAAATTATATTGATAATATATAATTTTTAATAAAACCCCCTAAAATTAAAGTATAAAACTTGCGAAATATATATTATTTGGAGATTAAAATAAAATTTTGGTCCTTGACTGATTTCCAATTTCTTTTTTAACATTTTACCAATTATATTTTAAACTCTCAAGTTTTGGCACAAGGCATTTACAAATCTAGCAGTTTTTTTTAGTAATATTTGTAAAAATAAAAGTTAAAAATTATAAATATTTTAATTTTTTATTGGGTTTATCAGTGATAAACATTGAATGACATTTTTTTACACTAAGTTTATCACTGATAAACACATAAATCATTGTTAATCATTGATAAACATGATAAAAATTTCTATATTTGTAAATACTTTTTTAGTCAATATTTATAATTGCATAAAAATCTGTCACCCAATTAAATTTCCCTTTTGACAACTTTTAAAATTCAATTTTTTTTTCATAAATGATTGATGGAAAAATTAGCATATCACTTCACGGTTATGGGTATGGACATTATTGGAAAGTAATTCAATTATTTATATAATTTATTAATTAAAGAAAGGAATTAGAAAAGGAGGGATAAAAATTATAATTTAGTATATTATTAAATTTACTTTTAGAATTAAAGCACGAAAACCAATTTTTTTGAAACGTTAAATTGAATTATGGACAGAGAAATAATGCACGCAATGTGGAAACCCCAGAAATTCAAATCAATATACTTGATGGCGACGCTATACGTTTTCACACTAACGCTTCCGTCATCTTCTGCTATGTATTGGGCTTTTGGAGACCAACTTCTCAACCATTCCAACGCTTTCTCCCTCCTCCCCAAAAACCGCTTCCGTGACGCCGCCGTTATCTTGATGCTCATCCATCAGGTCAGTTATTAATTAAATTAAATATTGAATAATACTTTTTTTTTTTTATAAAATATCTATAAATATAATAAATTTTCTAGCTTTGTCCAAGTGATTTGACATATTCAAATATAGGGTAAATAATGTTTTGGTTTGAGTTGATGAATTAATTTATGAGTTTTTCAAAAAATGATATTTTAAGAATTCCTATTTTCAAAAATAGTAAATTTTTTTGAAACTTTTCAAAATGACACGTCATTCTCAAAAATGTCAATTTTTAAATATTTAAAACCTTTGTTATTTTTGAAATTATTCATAAAAAAAGTGTCATGTTAAAAATTCTCTTAATATTTTTTTTGAGAAAGAAGAATTTTTCATCCATTAAACTTTAAGAGTCCAATCGAAATGAACCAATCATGATAAAGTTTAGTCGGGACGATCCTTATATTTTTCTATTATTAAACACTTAATTTATATAAAAAGTTTAACAAGATCTGAAGATTAACTTACCAAAATAGTAAAACCAATTTCAATTCATCTAACAGATCAAAACTATACAAACATAATAAATAAATGGTATATTTTTTTATTGTTTATATTGATTTGGGTTTGGATCGTTACAATAATTTATCAAACAGAACCAAACCGAACCGGTTATGTTCGGTTTGATTGGATTGAAATGAAATGAACTTTTAAATGGTGAAAAATGCAGTTTATAACATTTGGATTCGCATGTACGCCATTATACTTTGTGTGGGAGAAAGTGATAGGAATGCATGAAACGAAGAGTATGTGTATAAGGGCAATGGTGAGATTGCCAGTGGTGATTCCAATATGGTTTTTAGCAATAATTTTCCCATTCTTTGGACCCATTAATTCAGCAGTCGGTGCTCTTTTGGTTAGCTTCACTGTTTATATCATTCCTGCTTTGGCTCATATGCTCACTTACCGCACTCCCTCCTCCAGACAGGTTTCCCTTTTCTTTTCTTTTCTTTTCTTTTTCCCTCTCTCCATTTCTCTCATTATTATTAATTAATTTGTCTTTGTCTTGTATTATGGCAGAATGCAGCAGAGAAACCACCTTTCTTTCTACCAAGCTGGACAGGAATGTTCGTATTGAACAGCTTCATAGTCATATGGGTTTTAGTAGTCGGGTTCGGGTTCGGTGGATGGGCAAGCATCACAAACTTTATCCGGCAAATCGATACCTTTGGCCTCTTTGCTAAATGCTATCAGTGCAAGCCTTCCACCGCACCGGTGCATGCTCCACCGCCTTCGGCTCATCGTCACTGAGACAGCTCGATCATGCCAAATGCTATCAGTACAAGCCTTCCACCGCACCGGCCCATGCTCCACCGCCTTGGGCTCATCGTCACTGAGACAACTCGTTCGCAACTCAACCTCACCCACTCGATCCTTCTGTTTGTAACATACATATGATATGAAGCAAGGAAAAATAGTAGTGTTCTCAAAAGCTTTTTAACGTGTGCTTTGGATTTTTTTGTCTTTGTTTGTTTCATTTTTCTTTTATTTAAATCTATTAATCGAAAATGTAGTTAAATTTTTAATTTTCTGAATTGTGATGTTTTCTTCTTTAACCAATTAGAAATATGAATATATTATGTGTAAGTTTCGGCTCCCATTAAAAGTTGACCGTCCATTTAATGAATATTTTTCTCTTTTGTTCTATCCCTCCTTTTTTACTCTTTTTTAGGATGAAAAATATTTTATAAAAGTTCTCTAACATAAGATGAGATAGTCTTTTTATAAAGTCATACAAAATTAATGTATAACTCGACATAATCATTCTCAATGGGGACAATAGTTACTAAATAATCACGTCGTAAACAAAGGTCAATGATACTCACTTCTCGATAGTTATCGAGTTAATTATCTTACTCATATATAGTAACATGTTCAAGGTCTCATTACCGATAGTTAATTCGAATAACGTCATCTCGTTAGCTTTGTACATTCTTAAACTTGTTAAAAATTCTTACCATATAATTATGAGATAATTCATAATCTGATAAATATTTTTTTTCATAGAAGAAAGTCCCACTAGCAATCCAATTCTTCATAACTATTTTGAGATGCATTTTCAAGTGATTATTAGAGTTCATATGTTTATTAATAAGTATAAGATTCCTTTCGATAAATACTACAATGTTAATTGAACTTCTCAGACGTTTTTATTATTTTACAAATCATCGAATGATTGATGGTCATCTCAATCTTCACAACTAATAATTTTGAATTAATTAACGGGAAAAAGTCTAGTCTGTATGTTGTGTTACGTGTAGATTCAATTATAATTTGTAAACAGTAACCTTGAAGTAAAATATTTATCCTAATTTTTTTTAAGGACAAGTGAAAATATAGTCATAAATATAATAGCTTATCATGTTAGGGTAACTTATAAAATCTCAAAAGTGGGCTTTTAAAATCGAGCCCACGAACCACATCAAATGGGCGGCCCAATGGGGTGAAATTCAACCAAATTTCCTTGATCTTGATTATTATTTACGACATGTCGTCAAAGAACAGATAAAATGGTATAAAAATAGAGATTTATTAAATTAAAATAAAATAAAAAGCAATCTCATTCTCCACTCGAAACTTATCTTCCTGGTTTTGTTTTGTTCATTATCTCCATCCATCAATGGCTTCACTGCCTTTCGCCATTCTCACAGCTCCACCTCAATCCCTTTCTCTATCTCTCTCTCCTCGTTTCTTTTCATTTTCCAAATCCCAAACCCTAGGAACTTCTCTTCCTTCTTCTCCTTCTCTTTCAATTTCCGCTACTTCATCCCCTTCCTCCATTCCTTCTGGTCTGCAATTTTTTCACTTTCTTTTTTTACTTCTCTTTCTCTTTCTAAAATAACCTAATTTTGGTTCTATGGTGGTTTTTGTTGTTTCAGTGTTTTGTGGAAGAGGTGATAAGAAAACAGAGAGGGGAAAGCGTTTCAATCACTCTTTTGGAAATGTAAGCATTCTCTTTCCTTATGTTTCTTTTCAATTTTTCCTGCCTCGTTTGATAATCATTTCATTTTCTTTTAATTTTTGGAAAACAGAATTTGGTTTTTTAATTTTATAAATTATTTTATAAAATTTATGATAGTTTTGAAATTTTGATTTTTTTTCCCTTTCTTTTTAAATTAAATGAACATTAAACGAAAATATTAAAAGGGTTATCAAACAATTCTGTTTTGCAAAAATTAAAAATTAAAAACGAAAAACAGAAAACGAAATGGTTATCAAACATGATTTTATTTTATTTTTTTCGTATTTGATTTTTATTTTGTATGGGGGAAATGTTTAGGCAAGGCCTAGGAATAAGTCGAAAGGAAGAGGGCCTCCGAGAATGTCAGTTCCTCCAGCTCCACCAAAGAAAGATAAGTATGATGATGATGAGAAAATCAAAATCGAAATTGATGAGTCTTTGTTCTCTGGCTAGCTACTTCATTTATATACCAATTTGTGTTTATTTGAATGTATTTTCTAAATCTAGAAGCTACTTCTAAAACTTGTATTCGAATTTTTAGTTTGAATTTTTCTCAGTTTCTCATTGGCTTCTTGAATTTGTTGCTTTTGCCTATGAATTAACTGGAAATATTTTTCCTCACATTCTTCTCTCTAAAAAAATTTGAGCTTTTCTTCCCCGGGGTTGAAACCATGGGTTGACTTAGTGGTTAAAGGACTTCTTGTAAATCTTGAGATCATAGTTTCAAATACATGTGTGTCCACCACTTACCTAGGATATTTATCCTACGAGTTTTCCGATGCTGAGTGTTTAAGGACATCGTGTTGTTGTCCCATGAGATTAGTTGAGCTCAAACACTCAGAGATACATGAAGATGAAAACAAATTGTTTCCCATTTTCTTGGTTTGTCTTTATAATGAGGTGAGCCTATATTGCTTATTTATCAATTAAGTTTATATGATTTGAATTTAGGTGGACTGATCCAATCTTCTTTCTGTAATAGTATGATAGAGAGAATATATTGTTTTATTCTTTGAATTAAAAATGTAAATAAATGAGTAATAGGTACAACCTCGGATTGGCTGTTTCCCATGACAATGATTGGTGAAGTAGAATGCTTTTCTTTGCCGGCTTCAAAAAACAATATATTTTCTTGATTCTATTTTTGCCGTCTATGTTGCCTTTTATGTGTGTTTTTGAGGTTTTGTTGTCTCTCTATAAAGAGAGGGTGTGTTTCCTGATTCTCATCACTATCAACCAAAACATTTAGACCACCATGTCCGTACAAGAAATAACTGAAGAGGAAGAAGAGGTACCTGAGTTTATCGACCCCGATGCTCAGAAGGAAAGAATCCGGCAAATACTTAAGTACCAAAAATCTGTGTATTCGTCTTCTTCATCATCATCTTACTCCTCTTCATCATCTTCTTTGAAAAGCAGTAGTTTACTACACTTGATGAAAGATGGAAACACATCTCTCAGGAGATTATTTGACATGCAGCATACTAGTTTGGCGACCCACTTTGATGAGTATAGTGGATCGCCTATGATAAAACCTATACCTTTGTGGGGTAGTGATTCCGATGTTGAAATCTGTGATTCTTGGGCCTTGATCAAGATTGGACTCTCGTATGATTCTGGGTCTTGCAGAACTAATTGTGCATCTGTTGGTAGCTTCATGGATAGAAAGATTGGGTTTCAGAGAAGCAGAATAAGGGATAGTAACCACAAGTTGACTAGGAAAAGGTCATTTAGGAAACTACCTAGATTTGGTCTTCTATGGAGAAGCAGGATATCTAGAATCGGATTGAGGTTGAGACGGCTTAGGATTATGATTTGTGGTAAAATATTCTAATGTAAATCTAGAATTCTAACCAAATGTGTCCATAAAAGCGGTCTAGTTTCCGATATAGGCAATTTTCCAGACGTAATTGAAAAAAAAAGTTTCTTCAACGTCTGGGCGGTGGCTCACTCATCTTCTCAGTATATCGACTTATCTCAGTGTCTGCACTGTTGTATTCTATAATCCATACCAGATAAGCTGCCCCCATAAGCTTGAGCACAGGCTAGTGGAAATATTGTTGTGAAATTCAACACTAGCGACAGTTCAATTGAAAAGGAGGTAAAATTAAGTCTGATCGGCTTGATTTTTTAGAAGGAAATCGGTGTCTAATCAAATCGATTATATTTTTTTTAATACGACAGAATTGATCAGTTCAATGAAGATGGATTAAAGAGAATCGATGTTGGGTTGGATGTGTATTAGTTCATCGTTTCCTTCACTTAGTAGGACCACTCTATCTGAACCATTCTTCATCACCCGATGGAGTGGAGAGAAAGGGAGGTTAATGAAATATGCATTCAAAATCATATTTAATTTTATTTAATACTATATTACATTGAATTCATATAATTATGGAAATAGTCTTTCTAATATGTTGTGTGTGAGAGAGAAAGAGAGGGAGAGGACCGCAGACCTTCCTCCGCGACGGAACTGATTCTCGTTTCGGTAAGACTCCATTACAAACTGTTACCAGAAATGAACACCATAAGCAATGCCTATTGGTGTTATTGGGAAAGTTTCTTGTTGCTTCCAAAAGCTTTCCCTGTAAAAAGAATGTATTAACTCAGAACTAGAGCATATTATATACTCAGCAGAGAAAAATGATTTTTTTTTTGGTTGGGACTTCTCTATTGGTCATTTACGAAAGAAAAACAACTTTCCTTTCTGGGATATATGGCTTACAATTCATGTTTTTCGGTATTCCGCTTTCATTATTTTAATTTTTGAATAGCTCAATGCGACTGCAAAATCTCATAAAAATGACAAATTAATTTAGTTTTAAATTATTGTTGGCGTTTCATATATTAATTCACCATAATTAGATGATAAAGAAACAGAAGCGAACTTTGGACTTAATTATTTAAATGACATTAGCCTTCGAACTGTGGTATATCTAGGAAGGCTGAAAGAACAAATACAAACACTGGCTGCCAATTTTTTTGCCTGTGATTCAATCTAAACCAGGAAGAACAGAACAGTGCTCAGTGGGATTAAAAAAAAAATTACAACCCACTTTGTCAAGAAAAAAAAAAGAATCTTTTTTTCTTCACCTCGGCACAATATACTCAAAAGTCCTCTGAAGGCGAGACACTTCGTCCTACGTAATGAGCCAAATTAGAGACCTGATTACAAAATATCTTCGAAATTTACATTCTCTTGGCTACAAAAGATGTCGAATGCCCAATCATCTGCTGCTGCCGATAAGCTGCAAGATATAGTCAACCCTGAAACTCTTCTTCCTTTGGTCGTTTACTGGGAAAAGATCTGAACAAATAAAGGAACATTGTAAGAATAAAAGTTTTCAACTGAAGCCTAAGCAAACGGATACTTTGGAGAAACCAGTTCGATGAACAGCTCATGAATGTTGAACAAAACTAAAAGAGATCGACAATTTTAGCCTCTGTTACCTTGGGGAACTCAGCCGCTTCTGTACATGCTGATTTGCCACATTGGAATTAGTATTTCCGGGTTCATCAGAAGCCTGAAAGCATTTTTCAGTAATCACACAAGATTAAAAAGCCAATTTGTGGGGGGGAAATTGAAAAACCTATTGCGAAAGCTTCTATTTTTTTTTTTTTAATTATGAACGTCCATTAGATTATCTGGTTTACAGGCATTTCCAAGAATCTTCTCCAGAACTAATAAAGATGATAGTAAATGCAAAAATTTAAAAACTGTTTTGTATACTTGTGACACCATAAAAATTGGTAAAGATCAGTATACTCAAATCCACACAGAGATGAAAGAGAAGGGGAAATCAACTACATGGGAGGTACTTGGATAAGGGGTAGAAACTGGGGACTGACCACCAAGCTCTTACCTTTAAAATCAGAGGCCTGCACAAGGCAGCATAATGAAACACGAAGCAGCCCACTTTGCCTTCAGTGTTTTAGCGTTCGCATCACGATGCAATGAGATAACTAGAAAGCAGTACCCCCCCCATCTGGAAATTACTTTCCTTCATACCCTTTATCCAAGCATCACCTATGTTTTTAAACCAGAAAATCATCTATCCAATGGATTATTAGTAATTCGCACCTCAGAATTGCTTTCTTTATGAAAACCATCTTCCTTCTGCAATTCATTAACCGCAGGAGCAGCAGAGTCCCATAGAAATCCATTTTCAGTTCCAATGGAAAGCTTATCAAGATCTGTATCCATTGATCCCAAGTGAGGCTTGATACATGCAGCATACCTCTCTGCAATTCCACAAAAATAAAACACATAAGAATCTGCAAACCATCTAAAGATGAATTCCCGTGAGAAAGAAAATATAGATAAAAAAGGAATTAAAATATATGAATTGTCATACAAGATGCTGAGTTCAAGAAGTAGAACGTCATTGTCGCAATGTATAGACACAATACAGAAAAGTAAATAGTAAATACAAAGTGGGCAAAAGAAGAATGCGCTTACCAGCTAAATTGTGAAGTGCATTCTCTGCAGCTTGTTGCTGAGCATCTTTCCTTGTCTTACCCAGTCCAACGCCAATCTTCTCACCAGTAAACAAAACCTAATACAAACAGTCAAAACTGAGATTACCGAATTCCAAGAGCAGTAGGATGGTCATCAATAAACTTGCAAATTGCAATCTGCCTAAAAAAATATCTAACATTCAGTTATTACCATCTCTTACCTATACCAAAAATCAGTTAAACATTGAAGTCATACAAAAAAAACGATGGGGAAAGAAAGAGATGGGATGAGAAAATATAGAAAACAATTTTACTATAGTTTACCACATTAGATTTTGCTGAGAAATCAAACTTACTCCACAAGCTCTTGAAAAATATCAATCCAAAAAGATATTAAATTTTTCTTTATTATACAGAATATTAACCCAGTCAACACAAAAAGTAGCTGAGCCAAATTAGTTACAAACAATACACTGACCTCAACCGAAAACTGCAGATCCTTGCCCGTGCTCACAATAGTTTTGAACTCAACCTACACGGAGAGATAAAGTGAGATGCAAATGGTGAGGAAACAAAACGATTCAAAGAAATGGTGCACCATACGATACCTTTGAGCTGCATCTCCGACCAATTTCTTGCAGAACCCCAATGTATAAAGAGGAATGAGGTATATTCACTTTTCCTGCTTCAGTTTGATATTCTTTGTCATTACTAGATGCTCGATTTTGAGATGCAACAACTCCTGCAAGAAGTTTAATCAAGTAAAACAATCATAAAAATATTTTCTCCTTATCACCAGAAGCATGTGACAAGTAAACTGCTAGAAGTTAAACCTTGTAAAGTGTTGCTAAAGGGGTTCTGATGAGACCGATGCTTATCAGATTTTAAAGCATCAGATTCTTGAACAGATCCTGAAGATCGACTGTTGTGATGCCCTTTATTGATGCCATCATCCACCAATGAACTTCCATGCACCGGTAATCCAGTTGCAGACATTTGTACTGGCATTCTAGAGAGAATAGGTGGTTCACCAAAGCTTTGATTCCTGAGATCTATACCAGGCTTCATAGCAAGGAGTCCTCTCTTCATGTCATGATCACGATCAGAAGAGAGGTCTCTTCTAATAGGAGCTCCAAGCAAACCAGGCTCTAAAATATTACATAGAAACAAATAAGATATGTCAAGACTCTTAGTAGAAGCAAGGCAAAATAAGCCTAACAGAATATTCTGCACTCTGTTAAAATTAAACAGAAACTTGAAGTAGGAAAAATAAAAATAAAAAGACCATACTCTGAGAAGGGAGTAGAGTTCTCGAAGATTTTGGTCCAAATATATTGTGAATAAAAGCAGGAGGTAACTGAGACGTGTCTGCTCTAAGTTCAGTGTTACTTGTTATGGAGTTGTTGGCCAAATCTATGACATGCTTATCATCCTGAAACATTATGATTATGCAAGAAGCAGGTCATTACTCATAATTAGTATTGAACAGCTGGTAGAACAGCGTGTATGAGAAAACTCACTGATTGATTCAGTCTCCTTTCCACTTCAGCGCCATTCATTCCCTCAGTAATTGGAGCATTCACATTCTCATTAGATACAAAACCGGCTTCCTGACAATAATATAAAGATGAAGCAATTAATTATTTTCCACCAATCATTTAATAAATTAATGGTCAATATTTTTCATCTCAAGTACCTCTGACATCATGTAGCTGCACACATCAGGAGCAGTAGGTAGATCGACCACGTCATCTTCATAAGAAATGTCAACAATCCGTCGCATCAAACCTTCATCAAAGTCCCTGAATATAAATAATATAAATGAATAATCTTCAAAAACTATAAAAACTGTGGGTGTGTAGGATTGCAGAGTGATGTCTTCTCTTACTTGAAGTAACAACCTCTGACATTGCATGCAACATTCCTCGCCACACAAAGGACAGGGACTGCATTTGCTGTCTATTCAAAAGAAAAAATACATTAATTGGCTCAACTTATCTTTTTTTTTTTTTGTTTAATCTCAATCTAGAAGAAAAAAAAAGAAGATACCACTTTGATACCTCTGCTTGAGGGGCATAGTAAGGAGTAAATGCTGGAACTACATGAACACGAGATTGGTCTTTGTCTTCCCACACTTTTGAACGATCATCAATTACCATGGCCATCGTTGGATGACATGTGCCAGCTTGGAAGACATTCAGCAAAGATTTCTTAGAACCTGCCAAGCTCCCAATTTAAGTTATTTGTGTTAAGTTCCCAAAAACAAGTAAAAACCAAATACATGATAATTCTTCATCTTCAGCTACTTCTTGATATGAGTGAATTAATATTTCTAATTATCATGTTATTAACAAAAATCTTTACAGCTAGCACATCAACAAAATATCTTTTATAAAGCTTTATCCACAAAGATGTCATATTCTGCTTAATGGGAGTTAGTATGAGGTCCTATAAATAAATTTACACAATTTTCCAGAATGTAAAAAGCCAAAGCACCAGTCTCAAGAATCGGTGACCTGTTCAAGATAGGACTAAAAAGATTACCTACCTGATTTCACACAAACAACACGGTCAAGAAGCATCTTTGATGAAATCAGGTGTGCTTCTGGATCAAGAAGCCTCCACATTTCCAATGCATAATCTCTTTCAGCCATGGTACATACATAAACTTCAAACCGCTTACGTCCCTTTGCATTTAAATAGCTTCTCAAATCTTCCCATGCAGGACGTAACCTCACAAGAACACTGGTATCGCGTATCTGTATTAAAAACGTGACTTCAGAACAAGAAAAGATACCTTGAGACACTGCAGTTTCTAAAGAAGTCACAATTAAGGATTAAATCATTCTACAAACCCTTGACGCACAGATTAGAATGTTACATACTGATACAGCCTCCATTAGAAAGAGGGGTCACTTATTTTGCTAATGGAAAAATAAATTTCCAACACAATAGTATTTAGCACATCATGTTTGTGGATAAAAAGTTTAATGAGCCTGACAAGATGCAAAAAGTCATACTACGAGCCTTCTCTACTCCTTAGCCAATTTCGAGACTATGCCTTCATGTTCTTACTTCTTCATAAATCTCTAGGTTATGTTGCTCAAGGTTAAACAATATATGTGTGCAATCTATTCAAACAAGAAAGTAAGATAAACCAGGCTACAGGATCATAGATTTCCTATAACAGATTGGATGGTTAGATGTACCCTTTTTAAATTGCTTCCCTACTAACTATTGGTTATTTGACACTGAAAATTTCTCAGCTCTGTTCTTTCACTAAATCAGTATATTGGAACGAACTGCTGATAATCAAAATGCATCCGAAAATAAAATTCAGTTAATAAAAAAGAAAAGGGGAAAACAAGAATGGGAAAATAAATAAATTATTAGAGAAACACCAACAAAGAAAGGAAATCAATATTGCAATCCAACCTCCGGATTAATGCGCGTAAGAACAATATTCTTGTCCAGAAATCTAATGATAGGACGAACTACTTTCTCAGAGCTTCCCGTTAGTGGAGGAACCTCCTCAAGCTGAACCTTATACACCCTTCCATTATCAACAACAGTGTCATTCTCTAAGTACTGCTTTAACAGCATTCGATCATCCATATACCGCTTTAATTCAGAAGACATTCCAGATATCCGCAACGGATCGACCTCCCTTGCAAGCCAACCGCGAAGAGCTTCAATCCGATCCTCAAACGACTTCATCGTGTTAGCTACAATCAGTGTCTCGTCTAAATCAAAAACAATTGCAAGACACCTTTTATTCAGCATTCCTAAACACGGTAAATAAAAACCATACGGCACAGCAAAACACCAAAAACACGGAAAATTCTTCTGCTTGCTAGGCATTGCAATCAAATGAATCTCTTCATCCCCAACCATCACAACTGCCGACTACAAATTTAAAAAAAAAAAAAAAATCATCAAAAACCTAAATTTCTCTTTCTTCCACCAATTCTCAAAACCTAAACATAATGAAAATCGATATTGAAATTTAACTGAAAAAAGAAAATGAAAATGGATATGAACCTTCAATTCATGGAAGCAAGCGTAATGAAGCGAGATCAAGTGAGGTTGTTCAAAAGGTACCGAGGATTGAAGCTTGCATCTAAGAGAAAAGGAAGAAATGGATTGAAGAACTGAAAGAGGAGGACATCTTTCACTAGGAGGAGTTATGTGTTGAATTCTAATCTCACTGTTAGGAAACTGAAAATCCTGACCAGTTACTGGAATAACATCCAATTCCCCTAATCGAACATCGCCATGAAAGACCACCGATTTTAACCCTAAGTTGCTCATCAAGAAAATCAATGAAAGAAACCAAAAATGTGTGAATTTTCTCTCTCTGTTTTTTTCTTTTTTTTACTGGTCACTCTCTCTCTAAACACTCTTCTTTCTTCTTCTCCTCTTTCTTTCCCCGCGCGCGCTCTCTCTCTCTCTCTCTCCCTCCCTATTTTCTCTCTTCGTGGCTTTAACCACTATAATTTCAAACTAGGGAAGTGCGAAAGGAAGCGGTTTCTTATTTATAGGCGCTGGGGTTCGGATGTTATTTATAGAACGTTTTCTCAATGCTGAAATTACGAAATTGACTACCCTGGGGTGGGACCCAGTTTTTTTTTTTTTTTTAAATTAAAAATGTTAACAGATTTTAATACAATATTTATAAATATATCATCATTTAAAACTATTTAAAATATAAATTTTTTTGTTATATTAATTAGTGACTAATGTGTGTATCTGTGATTAATTTAGTATAAAAATATACTTATTACAGATTCATCCAATCAAAATTTACTATATTTAGAAATATTTTTAAGAGTTGTTATTTTTATAAATATTATAAAAATTGCTAATTTGTAATATTTAATTTTAGAATTGAATTAATAAATTAGTATGGGGATTGTATTTGATGTTGTGTGGTTTTCTTTTTTATGAAATTGAATATATAGTTTACAAACAATAATTTAGAAATAAAAATATTCTGATATTGGTAAATATAATGTGATATCATAATTTTTTAAAAAAAAATTGATATTACATTGAAGTAAGGTACTAAAGACTCGAATTTGATACCATAAATTGAGTTTATTTTATATATAGTGTGTACTAAATTTATAATATGTTTTATTTTTCTATACAAAATATGTAAGAGTGGTAGAATATTAAATAGTACTTATAAATATATTATAGTTTAAAACTGTTTATATATTATAAATAAATATATATGTCTATATATATATATATTAATTTTTTATTGAGTTAATCAATAAATAGCATTGATTATTTTATGAACATATACTTAACTTATTATAAAAAAAATACGCAATTCGATATTATCTGTTTGAAATTTATTTTTAAAATATGTTATTTTTATAAATATATACGGTTTTTTTTTATAAAGCGTTAGTCCGTCCCATATTAGAAGAACCGAACCGAATGCTTCTTAAACCGAACCAGTTTTCACCCCGGTTTGTAAGGCAAGAAGCACAGTCGGTGGGATATGGAGAAGGAGAAGCATTTCGCCATTGCTGCTTCCCGAAGAAAACGAAACCCTAGTTTTTATTTTTATCTATCTGTAATCCAGATCTTCCGAGGAATCATCCATGCCGATCATTACCGTTGTAAGGGGCTTTCCAATTTTACAAAATTCACTCTTTTCAATCATGAAATTGCATTTAATTTCAATTTTCTTTTTGTTTTGTTTCGTAGCTCAGGAAGATTTTGAAGAGCAGATGAGTTTCAGCTTAGGAATTGAGGTTGATCAGCTCATACTCTCTGCGATTAATTTTTATATTTTTTTTAATGCTTGCATATAATCACTTTTAAAAAATTATTTATAAATATATCAAAATTTTTAACATGTCTTTGTCTTTCAAATGATGGGAATCCTTAACACGATCATCAACTCAATTGACAGGCGAAAAATGTATGTTTTTAAGATATTACATCAAATTGGGGGAAAGTCGAACCTTCGATCTTATGGAAGGGAGTACAAATGCGCTCAGGTTGGCCGTGAGACTTGGATATGGAATTTTGAAGCAAAAGCTTCTTTTAATTTTAATTCGTGGCTAATTTTTTATTTTTGCATTTTATAGTTATAGACAAATGCAGATTATATTTGATGAAGCCTTCTTAAAGGGCTTGTTCAAGAACTGGGCATTTTCAATAGGCAAGACGACATAAAGAGAGATAAATTAACCAATATTCGCAAAGAATCACGTAATTTTCAAATATGCAATTTAGATATTTGTTGATTATTTATTTCTATGACTTGTTTCACTACATCAAATTTTAAATTCACAGACATCCGTGATTTTTCCCATATGTAGTTCGTGCTGTTTTGAGAGGAATGACCTTTGATGCAGGAAGCAAGTGATAAGAGTTTCATTGATCTGCAACACATACTTCATCAGTACATACTCCCATTTTGTGATTTTCAATCAGGACTTCCCAGTAAAAAGTTGATCTTAGAAGCTAAAAAGTCGTAAAAACTTGAGCTTAGAAGCTAAAAAGTCATTCTCTAATTTTATAAAAACTTGAGCATGGAAGCTAAAAAATCATAAAACATATGAATGCTATATATATGTAAAAAAAAATATTAAGTGTGCCTCGCTTTACTAAGGCAATGCTTTTTTGTCACCTCTCACCTTGAAAGCACTGGATTTCACCTGATTATGTTATAACTCATATTGTGTGTGTGCGATATTTATATATACGAATATTTATGTTTCGTGGTTATTGTATCAGGTCAATACACAACATTTACAAAGAATAAAGACGTGTATACAGTGGAGAATCATCAATCATGTCTTGATGACTTAAAACAGATCTAGAAGTACATCCTTCATGGTGATCCTTTTTCTGACTTGTATTACTAACCAACTGTGTAATGCTTCCAGTGTGATATTTTTTATGATGGACAATTGTTCAATTTTATAAAAAAAAAGGTTCAACAATAGGGTATTGGCGGGATTTACCACCAGTAAAGGTAATAGAGGCGAAAACATGTTTCGCTGCAAAGTTTTCGCCGCTAATACCCCTGTTTTTTTGGTGAATCAACACGAGTATGTAAACCAAAATCCACAAAATTACTTTATCCAACGTAAAAAATGCCCATACTTGACTCTTAAATCTCCAAAATTAATAGTCACCGTCAAAGAATATTATTTACACCACTTATTCAACTTCAGGTTTCATTTTGATGAAATTAAAAGACGCCTAGTTTATCCATGACTTTCACTGACCATATCCTAATTTTTTTATTTTTTTTTGGTTATATTATAGGTCTTTGAAGTTGGTGACATAACATTGCTGAATGACAACACAAAAGATGTTTGTGCAAGAAACCATTACCATCTTGCTGCTCTATATTGCAGTGCTAATTCAGGTCCCCGGGTATATTTTTTATATCACTATGTTTTTGTTCCATGTATATTATGATCCAATTATTATGCTTAAAAATGGTTTTATTATATCTACTTGAAAATAAATATATATTATATACTTGAAATTGTATCTCTCTTTTATTTTACAAGTCCTCAAATCCACAAAATATTGGAAACTATATTTCAAAGATGAGGATGGATTTTTTTTAAATACTCAAATGTGGTTATATATAAATGCAAAAAAAAGGAGGTGATCTTACAGCCCGAGACCAAGGCAACAAAACAAGAACTCTCTACTCAAACTAGAAGAAAATATCAAAGGCAAAACACAACATAAAACCAAAAAATCAACCAAAAAAAACCACTAAGGAAAAAGATCCCAAGCAAAACAGTCCATAGAATTAGAAACACTATGATTTCTACCGTGTCAAGTAACAACTCGGAAAAAAAATATCATGTTAGACTAGCTGAAAAACAATGTGAGGAGACACTACATGCAAAATCAAGAACCTATTAGGATATATATATGTTTTTTTTAATATTCGTGGGTGTCCGGGTCAGGTTATATACATATTACGAAAATATGTTAATATTGACATTGCTATAATCATATTCAACATCATGAGTGTTATGAAATTATCATTTCTTCCTAAAATAAGATTGGAATATTTAGAATATAAGTAAAATCCTCATATTTTCACTTGGATGGTTGGTGATTTTTAATTACACTTTCCATGTAACAGTTCTATTGATTTTATTTTACTATCAGTTCCGATTTCCAAACTAACAGTTTTGCTTGATGCATGTCATCTTGATTAGTATCCCCATAAGTAATTTGATACTTATCAACTGATAATTAAAGTTTCATTTGATAACCATTTCATTTTTTTGTTTTTGATATTATCAATTTCTAGATATTATTTCTTTTTCAAACTCTTTTTGATTTGATTAAGATCACATTTTTTTCTCATTCGACTCTGGAAGAGTTATTGAGCCAGCGATTAGACTGCTCCTTAACCCAAATATCAAATATGAGCAGGAATCAAGTTATTTCGAGCTTGACTTGTAAAAGTTTTCAAACCAATATAATATGAAATGATATAGTTTCTTCGATATTAACTATTTTAGATATAAAGGAGTAAATATATATTTCAAATTTATGTCTTTAAACTAAAAATGAAAAAAATTATGTTGTAATTTTTATTTGTTTAAATTATTAAATTAATAAAAATAATTATAAATTTATTCATAATAATTATAGGATCTATATGGCAACCCTAGCGGGTGAATAGGATTTTAGGTTAATTTAAAAACTTTTTTGATTACGACTTCTAATTAATGAGTTAAGTAAACTTTTTAAGCTTCAAACAACCAGTAAGAAATTTATACTAAAATTCCGCTCAGTATAGTAATGTCATGTTCAATAAGAATGAGACATGTTTAAGCACAACCAATTTTTATCAACAAGGATTACTTCAATAAATGATGCAATAATTATGTGAAATAGTAAATTCTCAATGGTTAACACTAAAGACCCCAAATAATTAGGACAATAAATATTTACTCAATCAACTTGATAAATGCAAAGCAATTAATATGGGGCAAGAATAAAATAGTAAGAGCTAAGAGGATTGACACAATGATTTATAATGGTTTGACAAGCTTACATCTATTTCCAGAGAACCTCTTTAGAATTTGCACTCGAATTTTTTTCAGGGTTCAAGATTAAACCTAGTCTTATTGTGGGAATAAAAATCAACCCTTACACGTTCTTTATACGAGATCAAGGAACCGACTCAAGCGTAAATTATAAATTTTCACAGACTTTGCAAATATCTCTCAAGAGTGGATTTGAAGATCCAAACAATACAACAAGACTCTTAAATTAGCCAAATTAAATCTCTCAAAACTAAACTCAAATTAAATGAAAATAATACAAATGTTGCTTAAAAAAACTCTTAGCTCATGTATGGATTCTTCTCAAATTTTCCTCTTAATTTTTGGCTGAAAATATATATATATAATATGATTTTATTATATATATAATATGATTTTATTAATTAATAAATTATAAAATGTTTAGTATTGTATTAAAAATGTATATTTTAAATATATATTTCATTTTTACATAAGAATTAACATATAAAACGGGAAATTTTCCCGTGGGAAACCCGATCTCCGAACGGGGAATCTTTGAACCCGCCTCCGATTTTTTTATTAGGGGGATAGGTTAGGGTATAGGGATTAAAAATCTTCGCGGGTTAGGGGATGAGAAATACACCCCCCGGTCCCGTTGCTATCCCTTGAGCAACTAACTTTTGGTGATGTGGCAGGTTGAACAAATAAAAAACACGAGCAAACGGGGCAATCCAAGCAGCAGAGATGTAAAAGGCTTCAAAATCGGACATCATCAAGGACAGGACGTGGCAAACATTAAACTAAAAGACAAGGGATAAAAGCGTAGTTTCATAAGACTGATTGGCTGTCAAAATGCTGCTTTTATAGGCGTTGGACACGAACAAAGAGAGATGAGAAAATTTTTAATACTACCGTTGTACTAAAAATTATCAATACTTCTTCTATTGTTGCGTGAAAACGGTAATTAGTGTAACACGCGGACGTGCTACGCGCCAATGCCGCTCTTGCTTCCACGTGTGCAAAGAACAATAAATTTGTATTGAGTCGGTGGCGATGTTCCCCGTAGGCGGAAACTTGCGTAGTTGTTTTGCTATGTAGGCGGTCAACTGCGCAAAAGAGTAAATAACACCGGTGTGGTGCCGGCTTAACACCCTCCGATGCTTAAGTTAGAGCAGAGCAGGGCTAGTATGCCAAACAAATGAGGAATGAATTTTAGTTACCTTTTGGCCATTTCTCATCTCCTATTTATAGGAGTGGAACTGGATGATGTCATCAAGCCACGTGTCGCACACGGATTGGTCCATGTGTTGGGTCTTGATTGGGTGTAGGTGTGTAGGGTGGCTGATGCGCACCTACGCTTCATTGAGATGCGCACAGCGCAACAGTAGAGCTTCTTACTTGGACACTTAATCGATATTTCTCTGAGAAGGGTACGCGTCTCTACGTACCTGCGAGCTTGTCACTCCATCATTAATTAGATAGTTGTGTCTTGTGGTCCTTGACAATTGAGACGACTACGGACCACTCTTGATGGTACGCTCTTCACTAGTGGTGGAGGTCGGGTTCGTCGAGGGCATGCTCAAGTAACTAGGCTTACATGCGTAGACCGAAAGAGTTTGATAATTCTACGTGTCTCCTTGTATGCTCGACACATGGTCATTTTACTCTTATTGATATTTCACCCATAACAGTTGCCCCCTACTCTTGAGTCGGGTTGAGGTAGCTCGCCACCACTTGAGAGTGCTCTTAAGGGTGAAGTTTTTCTAATTATTCTCTTAAATGTCCACCAACCACTACACACCCTTATTTTTCAATCCTTAATTGAATTCAAATTTACTATTGTACTTGGTTGGTAGAATACTTATTACCATTGTACCTTCATCATCGATCTAAGCCGTCAATTTCACTTACTACGATCCAATGGCTAGGAGATGAGTTGATCCCACTATAAATTGGTGGGACTTTCTACTCTCATTTTCACACTTTGTAATTTTGAGAAGCTCCAACTTTGTAAGATTTCTCTAGAGAGTTTTCACCTCTCTTTCTTCTTCTTTTGTAAAGAATTTTCAATCATGTATTTTTTCTAATTTTTTGTTCATCTCAACTTCAATTTGGAGCTCCATTCTAGTGTCGGGAAACTTGGTGCTCGGGGAGAGAAACGAGGCTAGAGGAGTGAGTATTTTTTCACTAACTTTGAACCTCACTAGCCCGCTGCCACTTCGTGGTTTTTATTTTATTTCGGGTGTTGCTCGAGCAGATTAGTAAGCGAAGGCTTACAAGGTACCAACACGCGAGAAACAACCAGTTAGCATGTAAATATTTCGAAATTATTGGTCGTAGCTTCGAATTTAGTTGAGGCGTGAATAGGATGCAACCCCCATTAATTTCCAGCCTTTTTTTTTCTTTTAATTTTCATTTGAATCAATCAACATTGGTTGGCCTAGTGGTCAAGGGGTTGCTTTCCAACCTTGAGGTCCTGGGTTCAAATCATGTTGACCATCTACCTAGAATTTATCCTACGATTGAGCCAAGTGTTATAGGGTCATGAAGTTGTCCCGTGAGATTAGTCGTGGTGCGCGTAAGCTGGCCCGGACACTCACGGTATCAAAAAAAAAATTCATTTGAATCACTTCAGCATGACATCATTTACATAGGAAGCTTTGATCTGTAGCTTTATTGTAGTTAAGTTTCTCCACAATTTTAAATTACTCTTTTTGATAGAGTAAAAGCCACAGACCAGTTGAAAATTGAACCAACAGACTACCATAACAGATCTTATTTTCGTTGAATCACATAATCGACCTGTAATTCCGAGTTTTCTTTTGCCGAACTACATAGCAATCTAGCGATTGTTCTTGAATTTTTCGAGAAACTACATAGCAGACCCAGAACAACATAGCAGACCTATTGAACCAAACATTTCCTTTTTTTTAATATAATAGACCCGTAGATTTCGTGCAAAGATTCACGTAGTAGAATCATCTTGGAGACACTTCATCAGGTACGTTTCCCCCTTGATTTCGACAAGAGAATTATTTATTATTGAAATAAAATAAAAATATTATGATATTTGTAGCTTCATACCTCTCACACAACAGTCCCAAATTTTCTTTTCTAGTTAACTGGTGTAGCAGACCTTCAATATTCTTTGAAATCCCAAATTAATAGATCCCTGCAAGATTACATAGCAGGGCCTTATTTATAGCAGCCGTTTTTACCTTGCATAGAGGTCTTGATTCCCCTTTTGTTTTAAGGGAATTCGATTTTCTTGAAAATCATGACAGTGTAGAAAATTAGATTTAACGGGGTAGAGCCGGGTTTGAATAACATAGCAGCCTGTAGCTTTTTTTTTTTGCCTTTTGATAAAACTACGTAGCAGACCCGTCAAAGCAGATCTGCAAGATTACGTAGCAGAGCTGCTACTTACTTTTTAGAACTCATAGCAGATCACCAGTAGAAAATTACATAGCCATTGAAATCTTAAATTTCTCATGATTTCCCAAATCAAATTCTACTGTCCTACGCAGCTGGTAATTCACACCACTAGTTCGTTTTTGCGAAGCTTCGTAGCAGGTCAATTCGGTTCAGTAGACTACATTGTAGGTCAGTGGAATTTTCAGAGCGTTTTTCATAAAAAGACCCACGCAGCAGGGTAGGCAGGGCTGTTAGAATTGTTAAGAAATACTTTGTAGCTTCAATTTTGTTTGTTGTTTACTAGTAGTCATAGCAGACCTCTGAGAAATTAGAGCCACTCGACAAACCAACATAGCAGAGCAGTAGAATTTACCTAAGGTTGACTTCGTTGCTAAATCGAATTGACCTGCTACGAAGCTCCGCAAAAACGAACTGGTGGTGTGAATTACCGGATGCGTAGGACAGAAACACAGTAGAATTTGATTTGGGAAATCATGAGAAATTTAATATTTCGATGAGTATGTAATTTTCTACAGGTGATCTGCTATGAGTTCTAAAAAGTAAGTAGCAGCTCTGCTATGTAATATTGCAGATCTGCTTTTATGGGTCTGTTACGTAGTTTTATCAAAAGGCAAAAAAAAAGCTACATGCTGCTATGTTATTCAAACCCGGCTCTACCTCGTTAAATCCAATTTTCTACACTGTCATGATTTCAAGGAAAATAGAATTCCCCTAAAACAAAAGGGGAATCAAGACTGCTATGCAAGGTAAAAATGACTGCTATAAATAAGGCCCTGCTGTGTAATCTTGCAGGGATCTATTAATTTTGGATTTCAAAGAATATTCAAGGTCTGCTACGCCAGTTAACTTGAAAAGAAAATTCGAGTCTGTTGTGTGAGAGGTATGAAGCTACAAATATCAGAATATTTTTATTTTATTTCGATAATAAATAATTCTTTTGTCGAAATCAAGGGAGAAACGTACCTGATGAAGTCTCTCCAAGATGATTCTACTACGTGAATCTTTGCACAAAATCTACGGGTTTGTTATGTAAAAAAAAAAAAAAAAGAGGAAATGTTGGGTTTAATAGGTCTGCTATGTTGTTCTGGGTTTGCTACGTAGTTTCTCGAAAAATTCAAGAACAACCGTTGGACTGCTATGCAGTTCGGCAAAAGAAAACTCGGAATTACGGGTCGATTATGTGATTCTACGAAAAACAGATCTGTTATGTTGGTCTGTTGGTTCAATTTTCAACTGGTCTGTGGCTCTGACTCTATCAAAAAGAGTAATGTAAAATTGTGGAGAAACTTAGCTACAATAAAGCTACAGATCAAAGCATTCTACTTGTCTACTATGTAAATGATGCCATGCTGAAATGATTCAAATGAAAATTAAAAGAAAAAAAAGGCTGGAAATTAATGGGGGGTTGCATCCTATTCTCACGCCTCAGCTAAATTCGAAGCTATGACCAATGATTTCGAAACATTTACATGCTGACTGGTCGTTTCTCGCGTGTTGGTACCTTGTAAGCCTCTGCTTACTAATCTGCTCGAGCAACACCCGGAATAAAATAAAAACCACAAAGTGGCAGCGGGCTAGTGAGGTTCAAAGTTAGTGAAAAAATACTCACTCCTCTAGCCTCGTTTCTCTCCCCGAGCACCAAGCTTCCCGACACTAGAATGAAGCTACAAATTGAAGTTGAGATGAACAAAAAATTAGAAAAAAATACATGATTGGAAATTCTTTACAAAAGAAGAAGAAAGAGGTGAAAACTCTCTAGAGAAATCTTATAAAGTTGGAGCTTCTCAAAATTACAAAGTGTGAAAATGAGAGTAGAAAGTCCCACCAATTTATAGTGGGATCAACTCATCTCCTAGCCATTGGATCGTAGTAAGTGAAATTGACGGCTTAGATCGGTGATGAAGGTACAATGGTAATAAGTATTCTACCAACCAAGAACAATAGTAAATTTGAATTCAATGAAGGATTGAAAAATAAGGATGTGTAGTGGTTGGTGGACATTTAAGAGAATAATTAGAAAAACTTCACCCTTAAGAGCACTCAAGTGGTGGCGAGCTACCTCAACCCTACTCAAGAGTAGGGGGCAACTGTTATGGGTGAAATATCAATAAGAGTAAAATGACCATGTGTCGAGCATACAAGGAGACACGTAGAATTATCAAACTTTTTCGGCCTATGCGTGTAAGCCTAGTTACTTGAGCATGCCACGCTCGACGGACCCGACCTCTAACACTAGCGAAGAGCGTACCACCAAGAGTGGTCCGCAGTCATCTCAATTGTCAAGGACCACGAGGCACAACCATCTAATTAATGATGGAGTGACAAGCTCGCAGGTACGTAGAGACGCGGACCCTTCTGGGAGAAATATCGATTAAGTGTCCAAGTAAGAAGCTCTGCTGCTGTGCTGTGCGTATGTACCTCCCACCTCAGAGAAGCGTAGGTGCGCAACAACCACCCTACATACACCCAATCAAGACCCAACATATGGACCAATCCGTGTGTGACACGTGGCTTGATGACATCATCCATTTCCACTCCTATAAATAGGAGATGAGAAATGATCAAAAGGTAACTAAGATTCATTCCTCATTTGCTTGGCACACTAGCTCTGCTCTGCTCTAACTTAAGCATTGAAGGGTATTAGGCCGGCACTACACCTGTGCTATTTACTCTTTTGCGCAGGTGACCGCCTACATAGCTGAACACCTACGCAAGTTACCGCCTATGCGGAACATCGCCTTCGACTCAATACAAATTTATTGTTCGTTACACATGTGGAAGCAAGAGCGGCATTAGCGTGGAGCACGTCCGCGCGTTACACTTATTACCGTTTTCACGCAACAACATCTTCCATTAATTATCTGTCACGTGTATTTATTTCTAATAATAAATAAATAATAGAGTCCACAATTATTACTTAATTCCACACCTCTTATTATTATTTGAGGTTATGGAGGTAAAAAAAAATATATACTCCTATCATTTTATAATTATAATATTAAAATTTACTAAAGATCTTGAAATGATTTTATATTTTCAATTTGCATTAAATAAATTGTATTTCCAATCTATAGTTTCAAATTGTATTAAAAAAATCTCTATTTAATCAGTTTAGAAAGAAAAGGTCTTCCTTTAACCACTTTTCTTAATTTGACTGATTATAATTAAAAGGAATTTGTCTAAAATGACATGTGGCACGTATGAAGGAGGTAACCACAATGAGACGATCTCTTCCAATAATTTAACCTCACCTTATAAACTCCAATCATATTTTCAATTTTGTACTCGATTAAATTGGAGATTCCCTTCTCTCACGGATATCTCTGGCATGCCTAATTGCTTAAGGGCCCATTCGGTCCGGCTCGGCCCATTGATGAGGCTTATGTAAATCTAGGTGTGGTACCGTAGAGTTTCATTTGCGGGACTAAATTTAAATAAGACCACTATAATTTTGATAAAATGTATTTCAAAATCTTAACTAATTTTATACGTGCTCTTTAAACAACTTTTTATAAAATCTATTTTTTTCTCTCATCTCCACTAACATTTTTTTAGCTATGAAATAGTTGTGTGATACTTTGCTACTGTTTTTTCTCTTTAAAATTTAAAGATAGCTTTTATTTAATTGTTTAATGTTGTGTATGTGAGATGAATTAAATTTAAACCATAACTATAAAATAAATTTTAAAATGGATTTGATTCAGAAGTTCAGGGGTGTAAATTGATTTTTTCCCTTATTGTTTTCATTTTCCTATCTAAAACTATAAAATTAATCAAAATTCAATTACCAAGTCACCGAAAGATAAAAATAACAAAACGTCTATGACCTCATCATAAAAACGCCCAATCTCAACTATGAAAAAAACTCAAATTCTAGTTACCAATTTAAACGGTACAAAAATGTTCAAACCCGACACCAAAACGGTCAAATTTAACCATAAAAATATTTAACATAAACTTAAATTTTTTTTTCAAAAAATTAACTTTATTTCGATATAAAGACGCATGTCTAATTAAAAAATTTCAAAAATAATAGTAAGTTTATTAACAATGGGTGTAAATTGATTCATTTATTAAAGTTCAGGGTGTAAATTGATTCAATTGAAAGTTTAGGGTTTAAATTGACACATCATGTAAAATTTAGGGGTGTAAATTGATTTTTTCCCAAAAAATAATTGAATTAGTTTAATTTGATTTAAATCCATTAAAAAAAATTCTATTTGTTTTATACGATTTTACTTTCATTTTTTAAGTTTTAAAAAATATATTAATTTTTTTAATAAAAAAAGCATATTAGATTCTAATTTAAAATTTAAAGATTTTTTTTGTAATAATTATGTCATCATAAAAATAGATAAGTATCTTTAAATGAAATTATCAAATATTTATATATTTCACAAAAATTTTACAAGTTAAATTTATCGAATACTAATTTAATTTATAAGTTTACCAAACACTAATTTGATTCATCATATAACTGATTTTTTCTACACTACAACCGACAATAATTATTTCAAAAACTACAACAATACCAAACTATTGTATATTGTGAATTTATTCTAAAAGTAACTGCCAACACAAGTATAGCTCAAGTAGTTAGGTGCACGCTCTCTTCCTATGAGGCCGAAGGTTTGAGTCACCCTCCCCCAATTTGATATAATATTAAAATAAAAAATAAAGGTAGCTTGTTGTAAAAGACTAGTAATTATATGGTTAAATAAATGACTTTAGACTCATAATTATATTATTAATTTAAAAATTTTGTAGAGAAAACCAAGTGCAACATTTAATAAAAGTTTGATAATTATTTGAGATGAAATTTAAAGTGTCATTTATTGCAATAATTGTACATTAGAAAGGAACTCAATCTTAGAAATGTATAATTTATGGAGAGACAAAAAACTATTATATTTCTAAATCCTATAATTATTTAAAATTTGAATTAATAAAACCCCCCACACTAAGAAATGAATTTTTCAGATGAAAAAAAAAAAGAAATATTATCAAGAATATCCACATTTATTCACTAATACCGGTTGTGTTTTTTTAATATCAATTTTGCCCAAAAAACACCATAAATGGCGATGATCTCATGTTTTCCGTTTTGAACAATTACCATCATGTCATTTCCTTAAATGTTGTAGACCATAATAAATAGAGGGCAGAAAACGTCTTTTCATTGTTCCCTTAAACGGCGCGTGGAGTTAAAGTGGATAAGTTTGCTAATTTATAAAACATATAAGTATTAATGTTATTATACCTATTTATTATGGTCTAATATGAAATTAACCCAAAAAAAAACATGTGCAAGGCAAGAGATAAAAGCTTGGTTTTCCCTATAAAAAGGAAGTGGGCAACAAATGAGAAAATCATCAAAGTTATGGAGAGGAATGGTTTCTCTTATTTGTGCATTTTCTTATCTTTAAATTTTCTATTTTTGCCACAAAAAATTCATTCCCAATCTCCAATTCTTGAGCCTTTATTAAGAATCAACCTTCCTCAAAATGCAACAGGGCCAGAGTCCACAGTTTTCTTCAAAAAATCAATATTTAATCAAAATCAAAATATTAGTAATATTGGGTTTTACACTTCTATTGCAGATGGCAGGTCCTTAAATATGCCAATGGCAGTTTTATAGATTTGCCACTACTGCACCCAACAGGCAACTTTTCCTTTCTTTGTTTTGGAGATTTTGGTAATTTTAGGTCCAAATTCTATTTTGGTAATCAACTTTCATACTTATTTTATTTTAGTTTTATAAACTTTCACGTTTTACTGTAGATTTTGGACAGGTTTAACCTTTGCACAACAATCCATTTTAGTTCTTTATTTTGTTCATTTTTTATAATTTATTTAACAGAAAACTGACGTGTCATTTTTTTTTTCAATTAGCCCGTGACCTTTGCTCAAATAAACTATTTGTCTTTTTTTTTTTTAATTAATTTTTCTTAAATCATTTGACTGAAATTTGACGTGACATATGTTTTATCCAATTACTCGATAAGTTATCTACCTAGACAAGTGTTTGAAGCCACATGTAGTGGGTTGTGTATTTGACTTTTTGAAGCAAATTGTAGATTTTCATGCCAAGTTCATGGACATAAACGAAATATTTGAAAGTAGAGTGATTTTAAAAAAAAAAATAGTAAGGAGTTAATCGGTCTTTTTATGCAAAGTTTGTGGATGAAAACCAAATCATTCAAAAATTAAGGAATTAACACAGAATAAATATAAAACTTGAAGTATCAAAACAAGATTTAAACTATGATTTATATAAATCATAATTATAAGGCTAAATAATCATATAATTTAGTCAAAGTGCCAAAATTAAAATGAAAATTTAAAAAATATATGAACAAATCAACATGTAGTTTACTACAAATATTAAACATTTTTTAGATATTATATTAAATTGAGGGAAGAGAGACTCGAACCTTCCACTTCATGAAAAAGGAGTAAGTGTCTAACCATTTGAGTTATGTTCATATTGACACTAAACATGTAACTTAACACGCTTAATAAAATGGTTAAAAAGTCGTCAAGCTTCGAGATTCAAACACCTAACCCTCTAATAAAAACTACATCCCTAATTGGGAAAACAAAATTTTGACTATAATTTTTGTTGCATAAAACAGATCAAAAGAAGAGTGATGGGAAGAGTGATCCTTCTTTACAACCCATTTGCGGAAGGCCCTTTGGAATAGGTTTGGACCATAAAACTGGAAAACTGTATATAGCAGATGCTTATTTCGGGCTAATGGTAGTTGGTCCTGATGGAGGAAAGGCTAAACTTCTTGCTTCTTCTGCTGATGCCATTCCCTGAATCCCTTTCGTTCTCTCAATGCTTTGGATATTGATCCAATTACTAGAAATATCTATTTTACTGAAGCTAGCTCCAGATTTCAAACACGGTCAGTTTTTTTTTCGTTGTCTCTCGAGAAATTATTCGGTATCTTCACGTCAAAATGTTTAAGAAAAAAATAATATAACCAGCACCCTTAAACTATAGAGTTTGTCTATAATAGTTATATTCTCGAACTTTTAATTTGAACAATTAACTTAAATTTTTATAAAATGTTAAAATTGGATCCATAAAAAATTAATTTACAAATTATGTTCTTGAATTATTAAATTAGACCCTAAAAAATCATCGTAGAGACGAGTAATGCATCCTTAATATTAATAGGATGGGGAGTGAGATCAGAAAATAAATCCTAGTTTTGGCAATAATGAGGACTTTGGAGTCCGGGTTGAGGAAGGAGTTGGGGTTGGAGAAGAATATGGCCTTTAGAGACCTAATCCCATAGAGATTTCATAAAAATAATTAGTAAATTTAAGAGTGGTAATTTATCATACTAAAATAACCGTGATCCAATTTTAACAGTTTACGAAGTTTAAGGGGTCAATTGTTCAAAATAAAAGTTCTAAAATATAATCATTACAACTCGTATAGTTTGAAGGTGATTTATGTTAAAAAAAATCCTTCTAATTTTAATTATTATCTTTTAAGTTCTCGTGAGTTAGGTAGATGATGACAGATACAATGAGACCGGTGACTTTCATCTATAATTATACAATAATTTAGGTAGGGAGGTAATCTAAAATAAAAAGAAAAAAAGAAAGAAAAGGGTAGGGAGGGGCAAAAAAGAGTGTCGATTTTAAAAGGGACATATATAACTTTAGCAATTTTTTTATAGTAATATTCGTAAAAATAGAAGCTCTTAAAAATATTTGTAAATATAGAAAATTTTGGTCGGATGTATCAGTGATAAACATTGAAATACATATTTTTACCCTAAGTTTATAACTGTTAATCACTATTAACATTGTAAAAATTGTTATATATTCATTAATGAAACTCGTGCATTTATTACTTAATTTCATATTTGATCTAATAAAAATATGATACGTGTGTTAGTGGGTATGAGCTCGTACTTACTAGTGGCTGTGAGTATGCTGATATTTTTCTTTTACAAATGGCAGTCAATTAATCGATAGCCCTTGCAGCGAGAGACTCAACAGGACGGCTACTTCGATACAACACAAAAACCAAACAAGTAACTGTTTTACTCACAAACCTCGAAATTCCAGTAGGATTGGCCGTAAGCAAATTTGGAAACTACCTCGTTTATTCTGAATTTATCAATAATGTAACCAAAAGATATTGGATAAACGGGCCAAAGATTGGTCAATCAGAAGTGTTTGTTGAACTTTCTGCACCACCTGATAACATAAAGAGAAATGCAAGAGGTGAATTTTGGGTTGCATTGAACAATGGTACCGCCTCTTATGGCCAGAAACTCGTCAACGTCGGCCCGTGGCAGCGGGGCGGCGTAATTCTGAAGACACTGATATTTGATGTGGGAAATGAGTCTTCTGGTGGTCATTTTCCTCTTGTCAGTGAGGTTCATGAGTATTCTAATAATAAAATTTATACCGGTTCTATGGTTTTATCCTATGTGAGTGTTTTTCAAGTTTAGTCTTTGTTAAAAGGATTGGGGTTATTGTTGGCAAAATCGGAATTGGTAACTTCTTTATATATGTAATGGGCTTTCCCATATGTCACATATACCAAGTCCGTTAAATATGAAATATAGAGGTATAATTTGTGAATCCTTAAAATAAAAGGATGTTTAGGATTAATTTCAATATATAAAAGGGTATATGATTTATCTAATCGTTAATAAATAAGAGAGTTTATTATCAACAAAACATTATGTATGATTGAAGTCGTAAACCCTCTTATTTACTGATCATTTTGAAGTTTGAAGTGATCATAACGTAGAGTTTAAAACGAGAATTTCAAAATATTTTAAATCATCCAAATCAGAATTTCAAAAAGTTAACAACGTTGGAAGGGAGAGATGTATCATTAGCATCGTTTAAAGCTATGAAGGTGTAATTTGTCATTTTCAAACTACATGGGCACTCATGCATTTGACCAATATCATAGATGTCTTATTTGCAATTTACCCTAAAAAAACGGTAACTTTCAACTTAATTTATTATATATATATATATATTTGTAATAATTTTTAAGGTAATTTGATTCTCTTAAGTCTGGGTATCTAAGGATTCCAAATATCCACAAATTATCATCTAACAGATAAATTTATAGCAATTCAGAATTCTCGTATTGGAGGAATCAAATTTTCGTAAACAAATTTGAGTTTTGTGGAAATATAATTTTTTTCAATAACATATTAAGAGGAAGACTGTTCCTCTCAATTTTTTTCGAAGCCATATGTTACTGTGGTAATTTCCTCTTAATTTTTTAGTTTTTTCATATAATTTTAAATTAAATTCGGAAGATAGTATACTCGAATATACGACCACATAAAAAAAATAGGATATCAGTACCTAACCAATTAAATTATATTCAAATTGAGTTGGAGGTTTTAAAATGTGTTTTTTAAACGGGAAATTGTTCTCACCATTATAATTATGTTTGTCATTTGAAACTTCTAAAAAATTCATTAGATGATACTTTGTTAGTATACATTTTATCACCCAGTCGGCTTTTTTTTTAAATCCTTGTAGTGATGGGTATTTTAAAAAATAACTAATGTTTTGGAAATTAAAAGAAAAATTGAAATTTTTTAAAGAACATGTGGGAGTTGATTTTCATGTTTGCTCTGAGTTAAGAAGGGAAAAAAAATGCTATTTTAAAAAAAAAAAATCAAAACATTTACTATTTTTTAAAATATAAATTTATAAGATGATATTTTTGGGAGGAAAAATAACTCCTTTAATTTTTAGAGGAAGGACCATAAAAAAAATCATAATTACGTTTTTATTTCTGGTTAATGCCTAATTATTTGAAGACTGAGAAGCATTCTGATTGGACATCACACTCAATAACTAATTGCTATTCGTATTGTAATTATATGCATATTTTAATTATATGCCAAACTTTTAATTACTCCTCTGACTTTATAATAAATTACAATAAGGCATTATTTTTTTTTAAATACATAGCACTAAAAATGGGAACCAAAGTTAATAATAATAATAATAATGATAAAAGAATCAAAGTTCAGTACCTATTCATTTTTTTTATATATACACATATATGTAACCTATATAAACACAAAAGTTACACAAATCCATAACTTAGGACATCTCAAATAACAGATTTTAGACGTATCGTACTTTTATTTAAGCCATTACTTTGACCATTGTTATTGTTGATCTAAAACTTAATGAGAATGGGAGTGTAAGACCTAAATAATTTAGCAATCTCATTCCCAATTTTCAAACAATTTAATTCTCTTCCTTAATTTCATCAATCTTATTTTCATTTCTCAATTTTGTGGTCCCACCAATTTTATTATTTTATTTCCTCTCTATTTTTTTAGGTTTCATATGAATTAATACTTCATTCTCATTCCAAACTCTAGTATACAATATCAATGGTAATTCTTTTCATCCCGATTCCAATTTCTTTTTACTAAACATAATCAAAGAAATTTTATTCTTATTCCATAATTTTTCATTCCGATTCTTTCTCATTCTCATTCCTGCTAAGTAAACAGGACCTTAGTCTTTTACTTATATAGTTGTAGTTTATTGAAATTAAAGTATTAAATTATTAAAAATAAAAATAGATTATCAAAATTATATTAATAATTAACTTATAATAAAGTTTAAGTTTAAGTTAACTCATTTAGATGATAATTATTTAATCTAAAACTAAAGTTAAAATATCAAATATTAAAAACTAACGGTTCAATAATTTATTGAAATAGAAACAATATGTTATATTTTAGTAAATAAATTTATAATTGTTCAACATAACCAATTACACATATTTTTGTTCCTACTATTTTAATAGTTCCCTCATCTAGAACTTTATATTACACAAATTCAAAACTTTAATTTATATGATTGAAAAAAAAAAGACTTTAATTTCCTATAAAAGCAAGTGGTAGCTACCTCTCCAACAATAGAGAAAATCAGCTGAATTAATCAAAGGGATGGAAAGGGAGAAAGCTTCCTTTTTATGCATATTCTTAATTTTAAGTTTCCTACTTTTGCCATTGAAAAGCCATTCCCAATCTCCAATTTTGAAGCCTTCATTAATAATAAATCTTCCACCAACTGCAACAGGACCAGAAGCCCTTGCTTTCTCCCCAAAATCAAGAAATTATAATCCAAATGATATTACTAAAATTAGATTTTACACTGGTGCCTCAGATGGTAGAGTCCTTCAATATGTCAATGGCAATTTTACAGATTTTGCCACCACTGCTCCCAACAGGCAACCTTAATTTCTAGTTTCTTTTCTTTTCTTTTTTTGAAAATATTTCTTTCAGGTTTTTTATAATTTAATTTGAATATCAATTAACAGACATAACAATGTTTATAAAACTTCAGGGTCATTCTGCTCATTACCAATTGATTTTGAGATAAAAACTCATAAATTTTAGGTTCCTACTTTACATTTTGTTTTTTTTAACTCTCTTAAAAACCGTTCAATTTTTTGATGTAAAGAGAGAGACCTGAGACGATCGGTTTTATGGCTCACTTTATAGTCTAGAGGTGTTATTATCGGTTTTGGATAATAACTGAAACTGAACCTATAAGGAAGGAAATGATATACAAGAACCGAACCGAATACCTATTGGTTGTCGGTTTGGGCCTGGGCCATGTGTTTTCTAATTTTATAGTAAATGAGAGAGAAATCTAGGCTGGGTTAAGGGCTGGAATGGTTTGGGAAGTGAGCTCGTGGGCTTTATTTATTATTATTTTTTTTTAATGCTTATCGGCTTGGTTCTGTTCGTAGATGGTGGAATTCCACTAAACCGAATCGAACCAATAAGCTTCGGTAGACGATTCGGGTTTTCGGTTCGGCTTGCACCCCTATATTTAGATTCATATATAATTGAACCTTTAATATATAAAACAAAGAAAGAAAGAAAGAAAGCAAAATTTGAATGTTATTTTTTTATGACACAGATCGAAGGAATTGTGCGATGGAAAGAGCCAGCCTCTTTTAGAACCAATTTGCGGAAGGCCATTGGGATTGGGTTTTGAGTGTAGAGGCAAAGAATTATATATAGCAGATGCTTATTTTGGGCTAATGGCAGTTGGTCCTGATGGAGGAAAGGCTAAACTTCTTGCTTCTTCTGCTGATGGTATTCCCTTTCGTTTCCTCAATGCTGTGGATATTGATCCAATTTCTGGGGATGTCTATTTTACTGATGCCAGCTCCATATTTCAGAGAAGGTCAGTTTTTTTTTTCATTTTCCTCTATTAAAAAGACGGAAACAAAAAAAAATAAAAAAATTAAGATATCCATTTCATTTTATTTTTTTATTTTTTGAAAAAATAGAATTGTTACTAGTGATATGGTTTTTTATTTGTAAAAAATTATTAAGGGAAACTTTTTATAGGGTGTGTCAATTTAAACTCTAAACTTTCAATTTGCTCAATTTAATCCCCAAACGTATGTAAACGAATCAATCAATAAGATGGGTCTAGAAACACCCTATTTTCATATTCTCCAAGAATTCAAAATTGATTTGCATTTAAAGTTAAAACAATCAAACAATGACCAAAATCTGAAATTTATACAATAGATATGAAAAAAAGGTGTGAAAGGAGCATTTGATGATTGATTTAAATTTTTTAACTGGGGAAGTTTTAAGTTTAATGGACCAAAAATATCGAGCTTTTCTCTATTATTCTGGGACAAATCCGACTTCTTTCTCATACGCATTCTCCTTCAAGCAAACCGCAACAATGGTCTTAAAGTGAAGCTGACCGATGTAATTCCTATGAAATTTGAGGAAGATGATGGCACCCGCACGTGAAACTAAAGATATTGGCGGAGATTAAATTGGAAGAATGACAATGGGTATTGATTGATTCGTTTATGTAAGTTTGAAATTGATCAAATTAAAAGTTGAGGATTTAAATTGACAACGTCTATAAAGTTTAAGGGGGTAAATTGATTTTTTTCCATTATTAAATTATGTTGATTTTAATGGTTAGGTTTTTTGTCTTTTTAATTTTTTATTGTTTTAAATAACAAAAAACGAAAAAAATAAAATTAAATGGTTATAAAGCAGTTTGGTTTTTCATAAATTAAAAAAGAAAAAAAACTAAAATAGTTAAGACAAAAAAAACTTAATAAAACGTACGGATGATTGCAAATCTAGTAAATTTTTAAGTAATATTTGTAAAAAATATCAAATCTTAAAAATATTTGTAATTATAGCAAATTATGAGCGAGTTAAACAGTGATCAACATATACATATTTTTATAATAATATAATCACTCATTCAAAAATTAATCCATAAATGTAGTAAAAATTGTTATATTTGTAAATAATTTTAAACAATGATGTATTTATAAATATTGCATCAAAATCTGTTACCGAGTAAAATATCCCGAAAACGTATCCGTAATCAAAACATATATATTTGCCTTTGGTATCCCCATTCTTCTTTCAAACTTCAATCTTTAGTTAAAAACAAAATCATCTTTCCAATTTGGCAGTCAGTTTATGGCAGCAGTTGCAGCAAGAGACTCGACAGGACGGCTGCTTCGATACAACCCAAAAACCAAACAAGTAACTGTTTTACTCAGAAACCTCGGACTTCCAGTTGGATTGGCCGTAAGCAAATATGGCGATTATCTCATTTTCTCAAGTTATATCAATAATTCAACTATTAGATTTTGGATAAAAGGCCCCAAAACTGGTCAATCAGAATTGTTTGTGAAGCTTTCTGCACCACCTGATAATATAAAGAGAAATTCGAGAGGTGAATTTTGGGTTGCATTGAACAATGGCACCGCCTCTTACGGCCAGAAGCTCGGCGACGTAGGCCGGCCGCGACGGGGTATAGTTCTGAAGACTCTGATAGTTGATGTGGGAAATGATCCTACTACTGCTACAATCAGTGAAGTTTATGAGTACTCTTATGATAGATTTTATGTTGGTTCTGTGACTCTTCCCTCTGTCAATGTTTTTGATATATAGCCTTTAGCTGAAGGATTTGGGATGCCTGGGATATTGCTGGCAAAATAATAACTTTAGGTTTATATTTGATGGATTCCAATGTTTTGTTATATTTAGCTTTTTATATATAAATCATTAAAAAAAAAAATATAATAAGCCAACTTAACGAATAAATAAAAGGAAAATACTTTGCCTACTAATCTTTCTTTTCTGTTGTGAGTGAAATTTCAAAATAAATATTTTCCTACGATGGATGTTAGAAGTTGAAGAGATTTTTGTTTTGTTTTTTTCTTTATTGGAAAAACCATTTTTTAACTCATTTCACTACAACAAAAGAGTGAAATAGCGACGAAACGAGTCTAGTTTTCGTCGTTACATATAATTAACGATGGAATTAACAATAGAAAGGTCAGGCGTTATTTTTGTCATCGTTAGACAAAACTAAAGACACAATGCATCATTCATCAACGAGGGAAAAATGTTCCATTGTTGGCTTTTGTTGACCAGAAATTGGACGATGGAATGCTTCGTTATAATAGTCAAAGTAACCGTTGACTACAACGACACAATGCGTCGTTATTTAAGTCAAAGTGATTTTGAATCGAACGACGGAATGCGTCGTGGATAAGTCAAAGATACAGATTGACTACAACGACGCAGTGAGTCGCTATGTATCAAACGACGGAATGTGTCGTTATATCTTCTTTTTTTTAAATTTAATTTTTTTTGAAATTCAATTATATATTATTGTGAATTGGAAATTAAAATTAATAAAAAATAAAATAAATTTAATTTAAGAAAAAAATATTATATAAATAATATTAAAAATCCCAAAATAATACAAAATAATGTATAAACCCTAAAGCCTAATCATTAGGAGGAACAGATGGAGGATCGGGAGGAGGCCAAGTAAAAACTGGAAGTCGAAGAACCCTCGCCGCGCATCTGTGCCATGAAGATACTCATCGTTGCCTTCATCGACCTCTCGGACTCATCAAGACGAGCCGTAATCCCTGTCACCTCCGCTTTGAGCCTGTCGTTGCTCTCCCGAAGCTCTGCAGTCTCAGCCCTCAGCGTCTTGTTGCTCTCGCGAAGCTCGTCAGCCTCGCTCGAATGAGCTATCTGGGAAGACCATGACTGATCGACGTAAATGACAGGCCCGAGGTTGCCGAGTTCAGGTCAGTACCGTTAGGACGTCTGCCTCCTGCTGCCTCGAGAAAAGTCGACTCGATATCCTTCTGTGTCGATAGAGTGTTGGACCTCGGCAACCAATCAACGAGAATCGCTTCATAACGAGCCTGAAAAAAGAGACCAAATAATTTTATTAGCTAAAATACTAAAAATCAATAAATTTGAAAAATGAATAAATAATAATTAACATACCGCTTTCTCTCTTGCCTTATCGTCGAAAAAAGTTTGCTTATCTCCACCCTTGGTGTGGAGATGGAGAAACACCTCAGTAGCATGAATCGGACGACCCAATTTTTGTTCCTGCGAAAGTTAAAAAATTAATAAATAATTAAAATAAAGTAAAAGTTAATTATTACAGAAAATAACTTACAAGTCGTTTCTTGTGCTCGTATGTTGAGAGTGACCCTGTAGTGTGCTTCGACAGGTTGGTGTTCCGGTTGGCGCTATTGATCGCAGAAATGCGCTGGGCCTCCGACGTCTGAGTACGCGCCAAGATTTCCACCAAGTCCTCTGCGAAAATGTGGGTCAGCCTTTTATCGGCAAGGGCGCAACGAATATTGTAGCCAGCATCCATGTCCGAACGCCGACCTGATGAATCCAGGGAGCGTATATGACCTCGTCGGTCAGCTCAGCTGGAATATCAAAGTATTGCTGGAAAAAAATAACTGTCAGTTTTAGAAATATTATAAATGAAGGAATACATCGCTAAATATAAAATTTTGAATATGTTTACCTTCCAAGCTTCGAACAACCGCCTCTTGTGCGAAGCAGAGACGTTGTACCAGCGAGGGTGTCCCCATACCAGAAACATCTTCAATACCTCTGTAAATTTCGCCGAGACACTCTGTGATGGATGTAACCTATTGAAATGAAAGAAAAAAAATTTAAAAGTTAGATTTTGTAAATAATAAATAATTAATGAAATAAAAATAAAAATTAAACAAAACTTACTGGCCGCCCTCGAACGCAGGCGAATCCTCCCGGAAATAGACATCTCCACAGACTCTTGCGCCGTGTCGCTATCCTCCTGCTGAACGATCGTGTCAGGGGTATCCCTGAGACAGACATCATCCTCCTCAAGAGGGGCTGACTCCCTGAGCTGCTGGCACCAAGTGTGTCAGAAGGTACTGGAGGGCGTCTACAAGGACGCATGACCTACAATACAATAATTAACTAATTAAAATTCTAAACTATAAACCCTATACTCTAATTACATTATAATTAAGTAATTATATAATTAAATACTAATTTCATATTACATAATTAAAATAAAATTAACTAATTACCTACATTATAACTAATTACATATAATTACTTAATTAAAACTAACTATTTACATACATTATATACGAATTACACATAATTAAGATAAAATTAATTAATTACGTAGTAATTACATACATTATAACTAATTATATATAATTAATTAAAACTAACTAATTACATATAATTAATTAACATATAATTAATTAAAACTAACTAATTACATATAATTAATTAAAACTAACTAATTACATATAATTAAATTAAAACATACTAATTACATACATTATAAAATAATTACATATTATAAAATACTAATTTCAAACTAAATTAACTAATTAACATACTAATAACATGCTAATTACAAATTTAAACTAATTACACAAAAAATATATTGAATTTGACGAAACTTACTCGAATTCGTTCCAAGGATGGGGGTTTTTGAAAGAGGGGAAGGATTTTTAAAGAAATGGGAAGGAATTAAGTGAGGGGAATCAAAGGAAGAAGAAGTAGAGTTGAGAGAAAAGAAGAAAAGGGGAAGGATAAATGGTGAAAATGGCAACAACGGTACTGTTTTACACGTGAATTAACGACGAAATCCGTCGTTAATCACTTAAAAAATCGTCGTGCGTGTTTTTGTAACAACGAAATCCCTCGTTCATTCTATGAAGAACATCGTCTATGTTCTTATGGAGATGAACAACACGACGCAATTGATCGCTGATTTCATGTACACGACGGAATGCGTCGTTATGAGTCAACTTCATATAAAGACAAGGTGACTGTTCATATTCTTGGGCGACGGATTGCATCGCCCGTTTGCGTCACAATTTTCATAAATTTTTTTATCTTCGCGCCTTATTAATTACAATTAGCGATGCATTCCGCCGTCCATGAATATGAACAGTTACCAATTCATCTTTGAGGTTAACGAGGAATTCCGTCATTCATCTTAGAAAATTTTCTCCCAACGTTCTGTTCTGTGTAACTAACGACGCATTGCATCGTTATATTCAATTCATCTTGAGGTTAACGAGGAATTCTGTCGTTCATCTCATTCCTATACTTGGAAAAATTTCTCCCAATGTTCTATTCTGTGTAACTAACGACGCATTGTATCGTTATATTCAATTCATCTTTGAGGTTAACGAGGAATTCCGTCGTTACTCTATGTATTTTTTTTTTCAATTATTTCCCCCGTTACAAATAAACACTTCAATCATCGTCATCATAATCATTCGTCTTTTTTGAATCAATGATGTCTTCTTTAGTTTCTTCTTCATTTGTTTCATCTGGATAAAAATCTTTGTCATTTTCAGGTGGAACATACAGATTCCCTTCATCAAAAAGTGTCTCTGATGCATCATTCAACGAACGCGCAGTGTCAGAATTAATACCTTTATCGATTTCACGATTTTGCACTTCATCCTCCTGGAATACAACGTAATTCTCACTATTTTTATCAGGGAGGTTGTCATCTATTATCATCGGTCTTACTTTATAGACAACTAACCAATCAGATAAATCTCGACGATGAGCAGGATAATTTAAGTAGTAAACCTGAATTGCTTGTTGTGCCAAAACAAAACGATCTTGGGTGTGCATGTGTTTTGTACGGTTCACCTCAATAATTTTGAGATTGATATTATTGCGAATTCCACCTCGTCGCGTTGTTTCAAACCATGTGCAGTTAAAAACGATTGTACGTTTAAAGACTCGGACCTGCAAATTGAAGCTCAATAATCTCATCAATGATTCCATAGAAATCTTCTGTATTTTTCCCGAACACTTGACCCTTTATACATACGCCACTATTGTTTCCTTCTTCTGATTTAGTAATACTGGGATGCGATGGTCGTACTCATGAATTCACAAATAATCTACAGAAAATGTATGAATTAATGAAAATTTAAACAAAATTATTCATGTTCAATAAAACAAAACTTCATGAATTATAAAAACTTACTCAATATATGACTCTACTTCTGCACAGTTGCATAATAAATAAGTCTGAACGACATGGTACTCCTCATCACTTAAGTTTCTCCACATAGATTTGCCTAAACTTTTGCCTGGTATGATAAACATATCAGGTCGTTCAAGTTTACACCTTCTGGAAGATTGTCAACCACGTTACTGTTCACTGGGCGAAACTGGTCGGTGATATGTTGATCGAAGTAATAGGAACAGAACGTAATTGTCTCGTGTACCAGGTACGCATTACAAATCGATCCTTCCACTCGTGATTTATTTCTGTTGGCTTTTTGGGCCTACTAATCTTGCTTAATTATGTTTTGATGATAACAAACACTTAGTACTAATTAATTTAGTATTTTAGTGTTGCATTTTGTAGAGCGGAAAATAACGAGCACGGCGCAATTTGAATCGTCCTATTCCGAGCTAAATTGGAGAAAATATGGATTAAAGAAAATTGGTTTTTAAATATATATATATATATATATATATATATATATATATATATATATATATTATTATATATTATTATATATATAAATTTCGGAATTAAATGGAAAAAGAAAAAGAATAGTCAGAATCGTTCTCAGCCGTTTGATCGTTCCTTACTGCTCATCCGACAGATATCATTTGCCAACTATTATATATATATTTCGGATATTAAAATAAATGAAAAAGAAAAAATTAAAATCAGAACTGACCTCAGCCGCACGATCGAGATCCAACGGCGTCTGTTCATCCACGTAGCCGCGTGTATTTACACTCCCTGACGCGCCTGATGCAAGCCTGCACACGCTGGACCCCACTGAACTGCTCTCCGTCATTAGCTGCTCGACACGTGTTCATCTCCGGTTCCTCATGCCATCTACTCTTTCTCAGACACGCTGAAATTGACAGAATTTCCCCTGATCTTTATGCTTAATGCCGCATGCATCCTGACCTTTATTTATTCAATCTGCTGACCGATTTTCAATCTCCACTCACAACGGTTTGCTACCCGGTTTGCCCCTGTTGACTGAAGTTATTAATATTATATTACTTAATTTCAAATTTCAGATTGCTCCAGCTAATCCGAATTTGACACGTGGCACCAACGGATTAATTGCTTCTTCCTCCTCTACATATGGCCGAAAAACAGTGGAAAATTTCACCAATAATTTTCAGATTTTGAGCTTCCATTGTTAAGGTCTTCAAGTCTAATTTTATATTATTTTGGGTTTTATTTTGAGTGGTTTATTTGGCTATTAAGAGCCTTGTAATATTGTGAGTTTTGATTTTCATATTTAATCTTTTGAGAGATTTGTATTTGTGTGAAATTTATAATTCACACTTGGGGTCGGTTTCCTAGCCCGTAAATAGGAACGGTTTTTGGGTTTGATCTTGCTCCCGGTAAAAGAATCGGGTTTGACTTTGATCCCGTGTAAAAGAGTCGGGTTTGATCTTGAGCCCGCAAAAGGATTGGGTTGTACTTCCTCCCGGAAAAGGTATACAATTCCCGAGAGGCGCTCGGAGAGTGAACTAGGCCGGGTTTTTAGCCGAACCACTATATATTCGGTGTCAATCTTCTAACCTTATCCTCTTTATTTATATGCACTTTATTAATTGTAACATATTTATTGTGCATACTTATTAGGGATCATTGAATATAAATCATTGAGAATTAAATTGAAACTTGACATATTTATTGTTTGAATTAAATTGAGTTAATATTGGTTGTTAGAAATTAATTGTGATTTAATATTTTATATCTTGTTTAAAATTAGCTCACTTTGTTCAAGAGAATTTTTAAGGGAAATTGCACATTGATTGTTTGAACTTAAAAAGTCTAATTAATTTATTAATTAGAAGTCTTTAATTGAAAAAGTTTTAAATTAACCTAAACCCTATTCACCCCCCCTCTAGGGTTGTCATACCGGTCCTATAATTTCCAACAGTTTTCTTCAATATATGCAAATAACTAGAATCCGTGCAGTAAAGTAAATTTAAAATTTAACATCATATATATTTAAATATATTAAAAAGGGTAATTAACATATTATATTTTACCTTTCAAACGGGTATATCCATCTGTATTGAACAGAGCCTCCAAGTAGTGCCTCATACGGTAGATGAACAGGAAGATGCTCCATCGAATCAAAAAATCCGGATGGAAACACTCGCTTCAGTTTTCATATTATAACTAGAATCTCTCGGTTTAATGATTCGATTGTCTCTCGTGTTAAATCTTTCATCCATTGTTTTTACTAGCGGCCTTGTTTGCAACCTCAACACCTATTTCAGTAATTTTTTTCATGTCAATAGAATCTAACCCGTGTAATTTTTTTCACGTCCATTATTCCACAAATTAGTCAGCTCAACAATAAGAGATTGAAGGTAGATATCTAACCTTTGTTTTGGACTTTTTGGACCCGAAACGATAACTGATAAGAATATAACAGGATCTTTCATACACATCGATAGAGGGAGATTATAAGGTGTCAACATAACAGGCCATAGAGAGTATTGAGCACCAGAGCGCCGAACGGGTTAAAACGATCAGTACATAACCCCAATCTCACATTTCAAATCTTACTTGCAAATTCTGGATGACAACAATTCAAATGCTTCCATGCGTCAGCATCAGATGGATGTTTCTTATGACCATCCTCTTGAGAATGCTCGTAATGCTATCTCATATGAGAAGTCGTGACTTTCGATGCATACAATCGTTGAAGTCGAAGAGTGATCGGTAAATAAAACATACGAGTATGTGGAATGAGAGTGTGTTTACCTTGTTTATATCTTGGATGGAAACAGAATTTACAATTATGAAGACTCGTATCTCCATCACCCCAGAATATCATGCATCCGTTCGGACAACAATCAATCTTCTTAACAGGCAACCCGAGACCCTCCACTAATTTTTTCGTGTCGTATAAACTTTCTGGCAGCGTGTTGTTCGCAGGAGCGCAACGATGAAACCATTGTGCAATCGAATTAAAATCTCTTTTTGAAATATGATATGACGTTTTCATATTTAGAAGCTCCATAGTTGCAGTCAGTTGACTGACATCACAACCCGAGTACAATTGCACACTTGCTGATTCGAGCATATGATACATTCGTTGCGCTTCTGGATTCATTTCCCCATCCTCCTCCTTTAGAATAGTTTGATTATCGTCTTGAGTATGATTAAACGTACCTTTGTATATCATATGTTGCATCTGTCCATACTCTTGTTGTCTTTCATCGCTATCGTTTTCCAAATTTGGTACATCATTTGAGTTGCTTCCTTGGTAAAACATGGTTCACTCCAACGCCAGATTATATTGATCGTCAGATTCCCCTTGATAAACCCACTTGAAATAATTCTCCACAAACCCACGACTATACAGTTGTTTCTTCACATCAAATGAAGAATATAACTTCTTATTTTTACATTTTCTGCACGAACATCATATCATTTTTCCATTACGATCAAAATCCTCCGTACTTTCACAAAACTCAACGAACTCTTCAACCCCTGCTACGAACTCATCGTTCAAATAGTCTTCTAAGAGACGAACATACATCCATTCACACATTTGTTTAGACAGTAGAACAAAAAACACAAAGAAATAACAAAGTGTTTTTTATGATGAATATTTTTTATTGCTCAAGACAGTTGTTTATAAACTATAATACTAGCGACGGAATGTGTCGTCCCACTAGCGGGAAGGTTTCCTTCCATATAATAGGGCGACGCATTTTGTCGTCCCGTTTCGCGGGAAGTTTCGCACCATATTACACGACACAATGCATCGTTCCATTTTTTTCGCTGGAACTTTTGACGCCAAGATTAGCGACGGAAACCATCGTTCCATTCTTATTACTTCTTCCCGCCAAATATCTCTGACCAATCATACGACGGAATACATCACTAAAAGTCAACTCTCCAGTTAGCGATGTATTCCGTCGTAAGCCTGAGATGCATGTGGTTTCCGTCGCTAGACCTCTGTCGCTATTCCGACAGTTTCTTGTAGTGTTTTAAGGGTATTATAAACTTTAACCTTAGACTTTAAATACTATCAATTTTAATTTTAAAGCCTCCTAATTATTGCCTATAAATTCCCCATGATGAGGGCTTTTTAAAATTAAATGTTGATGCGGTTTCGAATGGAGAGAGGAACAAGGGAAGTCTGGGTTGGGTGTTGCGTGATCATAATGAGTTTTTTCTTATGACTGGCTGTCTTGAAGTCCGCTTCTCAAATTCTTTGAAATTTTTGGAAGCTTCTGCCATTCTGGAAGGAATAATGAATATTGGTGATAATGAAATGATTGTTTCAGTTGAATCTGATTGTCTTGAAGTTATTAATCTCATCAATGAGAAATCTTTATCTTATTGAAGTTGGCTCAATCGCCTCGAAGATCCATTCTCTGTATGGCAACGCTCCGATTTATAGGTTTAATCAAGTTAGGTGCAAAATATAATTTTTTTGCTCATCTTTTAGTTAAGAAGGATGTGAATTCAATTATTTTCGGTTCTTGGGGAGAGTCGTTCCCCAACTAGTTTCCTGATGTTTCTTCTTACTTTTTCTTTATTGTTCTTGTTTAGTTCTGTTGTAAAAAGAAAACAAAACAGAGAGTAAACCTTTTATAACGATATATATATACATATGTGTGTGAGACATCAAATTAATGGAATAAAGATATGAACATTTCGATCTCATGGGAATAGAATAGATATTTATCCAGTTGACCTATGTTTGAAAAATGTGGATTAAAAATTTTCTTGTCGCGAAAAATGAGAATTCTTGCCAACACGAACATAACTCAAGTGATTAGGGGCGCACGGGGCACAACTACACAACTACAAATCCAACACAAATTCAAATCCAACAGAACTACACAAATTATAAAAATAAATTATAAATCCAAAACTAACATAATTTGTCAAAGTCCAAAAAACATAACTTAAGATAACCAAAAGAACAAAACCATTCAAATCCACTACATCATCCAAATATAATATAATATTAAAAAAAATTGTCCCAAATAGCATAAACTACATACTAATTACTAAAATGTTAGAACTTTTTAAAAATGACTCAAATAGCAAAATTATAATTCATTAAATTATTGAACTATTTTCATTGGTATTTAATGAATTTGTATGTTTTTTTGCCTTTTTAAGTTCAAGTTCAATAATTTATCGAGCTATTTGATTATCGTTCATTATTATTTTCAATGAATTTGTTATTTATTTATTTTACTTTTTTAGTTCAATAAATTAATGAATTATAATTAATTAAATTATTGAACTATAATTATGCTATTTTAGTAATTTTGAAAAGTTCTAACATTTCAGTAATTAGTATGCAAATATGTGTTATTTCATTAATTGCCCCTATAAAAATGTTATATATATAATTTCGGGGAGTCGGGGTTGGGGAGGGGATAACATTCCCCGTCTCCGTCCCCATCCTTATTAGTATAATGAGGAATTCCTCCCCCCACCGTAAAACGGGGATTCCCCGCCCCCGTCGAGGCGGATCCCTGTAGGAAAAAGTAGCATCTCTAACATTGTATTTATCTTCTATAACATACGTACAAGATTTCATCAGCTCAAGTGGTTAGACATATGATATTTTCTATGAAATTTCGTTTAAGGTTTGAATCTCCTACCCCAAATTATTATAAAATCGAAAAAAAAAATGTATGAGTTGTGTTTGGGAATAATGACCCAAAGTAATATAAATATATATTCTCCCATATAATACAAATGTTAAATGATAAAGAAACATGTTTTTGTTTTTTTTAATATAGTGGAAAAGAAAACATTTTAAGTTGAAATTGAAGGCCAAAATAGAATTAAAAACTCTCTCTCTTTTAATCTGGCGTGATTATTTATTAAAACAAATTAATTTATTATTCGCCCGCAGCCGGTTGACCATCATCGAACCCTGTCCTTCACTTCACGCTAATGACGAAGTTTCAAACGTTGTCTGTGGGACCCGATCGTCGCTCTTTTGAGAGGGCGGGATCAGAAGTAGTTCAGTCCCAGGGAAATTAACACGTGTCGTTTTTTCATTGGGAAAATATTGAATCGGTCTAATTGTTTCTGTCGCGGTTCAATAACGTCGTTGCCCAGTCTTTCCATATATGAAACATATATCCTTTTCTTTTATTATTATTAAAACATAATATCTTTATTAATATATATGTTAATAGCAAGTTCATGTATATATTTGATTAACAATGTTTGTCATAGTTTCTAATTTAACTTTTAATATTTAGAAAATTATAATTTAACCATTCATATTTGAATTCAATTCAATTCATGTCTATACCATTGAATTTAATCACAACGTGAGAACAAACATAACAACTTTTCAAAACAATGCCAGACTAAATTACATTAAAAGTTTCAAATGATATCTATAATAGCTCGAGAAAATCAAATAATCTTCGGAACTACTAAACACTTAACATATTGCTTATCGTTTATTAGATCTAACATATAATTACGATATTTTTTATGTGCAAATATGAGATTCTAAAGATGTAAAATTTATTATCTATTTCTATTATTATTTAAAAAGTGTGTTAATGGGAGAAATTTTTTTTGGACATTAATACCCTCCCACTATTAGTTTATATCTAAACTATCATTATTCTTCCATTTCAATATCAAATATCAATTTATGCCAAATAATATAAATCTATCTATTATCTATTTAAAAAGTGTGTTAATTGGGAGAAACTTTTTTGGACACTAATACTCTCTCACTATTAATTTATATCTAAACTATCATTATTCTTCCATTTCAATATCAAATATCAATTTATGTTAAATAATATAAATGATCAAAATTATAATACATATCATTCTAAATATTATAAATATATATATATTATACATATTAATAAGTGATTACAATTATAATAAATATCATTCTAAATATCAACAAATAACATATAACACACTTGCTAAAAAACTAGTATTATAAAAACACAAACGTTTTGTGAGATTTTATTAAATTATAAAATTAAATTAAAATATTCAAAATTATGGAGACTATATTAAAACCGATCACCAATTCCAAAGGACGAAATTTATAATTAAATTAAATAAAAATCAAACGTGAAGCCAAATATATATTAAAACTATTTATTAACGACTCGAAACGGTCACGAAATTGCTTAGAAACATTCGCGCCGAGAAATCGACAGTCGCCAACGCGGGAAGAAAGAAGAATACAACGCCATCGCTATGTCAACGTTCGCCGGAACGAGTATTCCGTTCGACGCCGGAAACATCGGATACGATCCTCCCCTTCCTTCTCACCGGCTAGACTCCCTCTCTGACTTTGAATCAGAATCCGTCACTGATTCTGCCGGCGACTCTTCCCCTTACTTAGCCAGCAAGTCACATAATCCGTCGGATGATCTTATCTCTCCTCATCCGGTTCCGGAAACTCCAACTCCACCTTCGAATTTCTCGCCGGAGCAGAACGGGAAGGGTTTTAATGGAGGTTTTGGTGAACCGGACGGTCCGATTCTGTTATCGCCGGCGGATATGGAACCCGAGGAAGGCTTTCCTCTGAGAGAGTGGCGGAGGTTAGTTATCTGTAAGACTAGTAAATTTCTTCGTGATAGAGAGCCGTTGGAATTGAATAATCGGTTACAAAACCTAATTAGTTTATCTTTAGTACCTGATTATTTTGAAATTATGGCTTTATGATGTTCATTTCCATTATGTTATCGATTAACGATGTATCGGAGAAATTCTATGCGATTTGGATACTCGGTGTTTTATGGAATAAGCTCTGAAAATTGCAGATTGAATGCAATTCGATTGGAAGAAAAGGAGAAGAGGGAAAAGGAGATGTTGGAAGAGATAATTGACGAGGCTAATGAGTATATAATCGACTTCTATAGAAGACGTAAGCTTAGTATTGATAACAACAAAGCCTCTAATAGGGACAAGGAGAAGGTGAATTGCTAAACTCTGATGATTTTATTAATCTCTAACGCAAAATGAAACTCATATTAATACAGATATTTAGGATTGTTGAATCGATTTAGCAACAATTTTTTTTTATTGTGGGATTTAGATTGTAGTTGTTCTTTCTGACCATATGGGAAAGTTGAACTGATATTAATGAACTAGATTTACCTTTAGTGTCACCCCTTCGTTGTAACCTCTCCCTCTCGGAATGACGTAGATGGTGACGATCACAATTTAGTTGAATGTCAGTTCACTAATTTACATTTGTGTTCATCTAACAGTTGCAGCTGAAAATCCGTTTAATATGGATATCAAAGATATCGTTTATTAAAGTTTCTGGGGACTTCTTATCAATGGTTTTAATTTTCAGCCACAGTTGTTGATACTTATTTACTTTCCCCCGCTTTTTGTGAATATATAAGAATCATTACTATTGAAAATTAAAATGAAACATGTGTCAAACATATATCATTTTTCGAATATTTCAACGTTTTCAAATAGCTTTTGCTGAGGTTATGTTGATACAAGTATCAGAGCAGTATTGACATTCTGTTAGTTAGTATGTTAAAGTTGTTTTATGTGGTTTAGGTGAAGGATAATTTTTATGGGACCATGTTATTGAAGTTTAACTACTGGAAAAGCAGAGGATGAGACTTTTTTAATTTCATCCTTTTCTGATTAGTTTCTTTTATCTTCTAGTGCTTAATTATCGTTTTTGTCTTTGCTCTTCGGTGCATATCAAGTGAAAATCTTTTACATAGAACATTCATGGTTCTTATACCAGATTTGAACTTCATATGACAGCAATATCTGGCAAACCGAGAGAAGTTCCATGCTGAAGCTGAGAAGAATTATTGGAAGCCAATAGCAGAACTCATCCCCAATGAGATTCCAACCATAGAAAAAGGGGGAAAGAAGGAGAAGAAACCTTCTATTGTTGTTATTCAGGGTCCCAAACCCGGGAAGCCCACCGATCTCTCGAGAATGCGTCAAATACTTTTGAAACTTAAGCATAATAACCCTTCTCACATGAAGCCTAAACCACCACCGCCACCTCCGTCATCAGAATCTAAAAAAGACCCTAAAAGGGATTCATCTGCTGCTGGTTCATCTTCTAGTGGTGCTAGTACGAGTTCTGCTACTGCTGCAACTTCTGAGGGTAAAGCCGCTGCTTGAAATCGAAATGGTATATATCTCATCTCCCTCTCATGTGTGTTAAATAGAAATCAATATCCTGTTCGTCACGATGTCTAATAGCTCAGGTATTGTGAATAAAATTAATTGATGGATCTAGTAGTCTTTTATCGGTAGGGATTCACAAAAAAGTGAAAAGAAAAAAAAATACTAATCCCCCCCCCCCCCCCGATTCTTGTGGATTGTTGTAATCAGATGGTAGTGAATTCTTAAGTTTTCTTCTTATTTTGTGCATGATTCTGTTGTTTCTTTAGTTTATGAATAGCACATTTGTAGTTTGTGAATACGTAAAGGTAAAAGTTTGGAAGTTGATGAGATTGTGACTAAAAAGACCTTTCCAGTGTGCGCATTAGAAAACAATCAGAAGAATTTTTATCGCTCATTCCTTCTCATGAAAGAAGAAAAATTAAAATTTGATTCATTCTCTCTATTACATAGGGAAAATATGGTTTTTTTAAAAATAGCGTTTTATGATTGATATTTCCAATAATAGTAAAAGTTTTAATTTTTTTTAACAATAACTTTTTTTTCGTTCCTCACTCAAAGTAAAGGTGAAACTCAAACCTCACATTTCTGCAAGAAAATGTCATTTTTGAAATTTTTCTAAACTTTTGTTATTTTTGAAACTATTAATTCATAAAATGTCATTAAATGTAATTCTTAAAAAAAAAAAAAAAAAAAAAAACCTATTTTTCATTATTCTATTTTTTAAAACGATATTAGTTAAGTTAATTTTTTTAAAAAAAAAATATTCCTTTTGGTTTTTATGATATTTGATATGTATTTAATATAATATTTATGAATAATCATAGTTTAAAATATAAAGAAAAATATTACTTTTTCCCTAAACTTGGCACTATTTTAAAAAACGACCAATTAAAGATAGAGAATATGATTAATGTATTCTCTTAATTTTTCAAGAAATTTGAAATATGAAAAAAGATAATAATGCAGAGAGAATTACAAAAATAGAAAAACAAATGTAATCTATAAAAATAAAAATTTATCAAAAGAGCATATTATTTCTACTTCCTTAAAAATAAATGTATTGTTGACCTTTAATATTTGCTATTGTTATTTTGGTTGGACTAATTATCATCCAAATGAGTTTTTATAAAATAAAACTTTTATTTTATTTCAAGTTAACTATTAATTTAATTTTATTCTTAATTTTAATAACTTAGTGAAACTCAAACCCATTATTAAAAAACTTAAAAAATGGAAGGCCATGCCACAACAATATTATCTGAAGGAGCTCTTCAAAATTTCGAATCCAGAATACACTTTGATAAAACCATGATATGGACTTTACTATAGAAATTTGATGAGGAATAATGCCGTGGAAAACGAGTGTTTATGACCGCGGCGACAGTTCGACAGAAAAGCTGTCAATTTTAGTTTATTTATTCTATTTGATATGTTTTCCTTAATTATCTTATTTCATTTGATAATTATTTTACTGGCAGCTTTTCTGTCAAACCATGACCGCGGCGACGAACACTCATTTTCTATGGCATTGTTCCTCATCAAATTTCTATAAGATAATCTTAATTAATTTGTCTGGAGGGGGGGGGGGCACTTTTATAATTAATTGGTTTTATAAAGCCATAATGCCATGCCACAACAATATTATCTGAAGGAGCTCTTTAAAATTTCTGAATCCAGAATACACTTTTTCGTTCAGAACTCTCGTTGATAAAACCATGATATGGACTTTACCGCACTATGCTCTTTAAATTATAAAGTGACCAGAAAAATTACTGCAAATTTTAACCATAATAGTAACCCTCTCTGATCAATTTTACATAAATATTATGTGTATTTTGATTTTTATGGGGATATGATTGAATTATCGTGGAACAAAGCTGGTAGGACCCATTAATGTCATATGCCTCACTGGCCAGTCCAGAGAAGTTCTCTATGACCCCCCATCTCATCTCAACGCCATGATCCTAATCTTCAGTTTCACTCCCATCATAACGAATGGAGCTGCTCCATGCGCTTGGCGCAGAACTTCCGTTGCTACTCGTGGCATGCGGAGAGTCGGAAACTTCAATCGTCCCAGCTTTTATGGACCTTGAATTGGTGTTGTCCATGAAGGAAGCCTGAGTTTTAGACACTACAGGGCGTACTTTACCTGACATGCTTCGTGTTATATCCTGTATAAAAAGAAAAGTCCACATCAAATTACAGATTCGCATAATCGAAACTAGTTACGGGCTGATCGCAATCAATGATCGTAGCTTGAGGAGGTCGGATGGTTATTTGAGATGGAGGGTTGAGTAAGATCGTGTTTATCTAACATACTAATTAACCATATCATGTTTCTATAAGCAAGAAGGATGATGTGAATGCAATGAAAGAGAGGATGTATACCATGTGCCTCAAAGCCATATCTAGTGATTTGTTTGAAAGTGTTCTGCCAAAGCTAGAGCTGTCAGCGCTAGACTTGTTAGCAGAATTGCCATTGCCAGACCGATGTTCATCTTGCTTTGGAGGGCCGAGTTTCCTCATGTTCACTACCCTCTCAACCATTTTGGTTCCCATAACCACAGGGCTGACCTCATTATCATCGCTGGAACGTAACTTTTGCTTGAATGGAAATATTTTACCACCGCTATATGCACCATTTCCACTTGAAGCCGGTCGCCTCGTAGGGGAGCGTGATTTCTGCCTAGTTTTTCCATTAGACCGGTTCCTGCCCGCATGAGATGATGCTTTAGTGCTGACCGCGACTGGCCTTCCCTTAGAGGTCGAAGCTGGTCTTTCTGGTAATGATGAATGTGCGGCATCAAGTGGGAAATTAGGCATCTCAGAGGGCTTTGAAGGTCTATGTTTAATAGATGGAAAACTACCCTGTGCTGGTCTGGGATTACTAGAACTTCTAGGAATAAATTTCGAGGTTGAAGAAGATCGCCCAGCAGGACCTGATACAACAGACGGACCAATTGGCTTCGATGGACAACGATTAGGTGTTGCTGATCTTGGTGTTATTTTTGCAGATGACACAGAAGTTCTTGCCGTTGGCGTGGATGATCGGGCAGTGGCTTTAATAGGAGTTGAAGATCTCACTGGAGGAACCACGGCTTTAGTGGATGGCAAGACAAGGCGCGAAGTTGGTGTGGCTGATCTTGAAGGCTTAGTACTTTTAGTTAATGAAGGCCGTGCAGTTGGTGTCGCAGATCTGGAAGCAGCAGCAGCTGTGGAACCCTTTGATGAGGGCTTTTTAATGCTGGCATCTGAAGAATTCAGTTGTCCAGATTGTAAACACGCATGCTTGGACGAGATTTTACTCACTGAATCGGATTCTTCTTGGATGTTTACTAGCTGCAACCCAAGATGTAATAAGTTTGAGGAAGTAGTATTTGTGAAACAGTTTTTATGAGATTTTAAAGGGAAAAAAAACATTTAAAAGCACTTTTAAAGTGTTTAGGAGAAAACACTTCAATCTTTATTAGTTTTTTTTTTTTTTAATGTTTATAAGAAAAGTGTTTCATTAAAAAGTACATTTAAATATTTTGAAATTTTTAAAAAATATTATAAATAAAAATGAAAAAAAATTACAAATCCAATAATCTTAGCAAGTCTTGTGATAATCTGACTTTCCTAAAAGAAAAACACAAAAGTGCTAATTGAAAACGGGGAGTAATCTCCAAATGCTTGGGTAAGAGCAAAACGATTTGCAATTATTCACATAGAGAACTCTTACCCTAGGCTTCAGAGCAGTGGGGCGAGAATTCAGCATATCATTCTTATAGGTTCCATTTTTCTGTGATTCCGTCTCTGTAGATGGAAAAAGTGGGGTTCCAGGTGGAGTAAGAAGCCTGTGATAGAGAAGAGTTTACAATAAAGATGTTAGTGTAATGTAATCGAGAATTAAATTATTTAACAACACCACCTAAAACGATCTCCACGTTGGATCTCTCTGTGCTTTTATATATATGTAATTTTCTTGATAAAAAAATTTAGCTGCAGTATTGAATATTTATTTATCCAGAGATGAGGGGTGAAAAAAATGATGATATTGATTTTAGCCTACATGATGGAAATTAATTGGCTATTGTATTAACTTCTAAGCTATTACGGGACGGGTCCGGAACAGTTAAATAATGTAAAAGACTTTACTCCATCACCTACACACGAGTGAAATAAAATTAATAATAGAAAGAGAAAAAAAATAATTTTGGCCCATCTTTACCAAAATCCAACCACACAATAAGGAGGTGTCGTTTCTTTAAATAATTGTGGTATATAAAAGTATACCGGTTAACATAATGTATATAAGATTAGTTGAAAATTGAAAAGTAGTAGGTGATATTTTATAGAAATTAATGAAGAAAATCAAAGATGGCTTTCCTAATTTGAAAATATTCAAGTTTTTTGAAACAAAACGGCTACGGAAGCCGATTGTCCCGTTCAATGCCTTTATGAAAAAAAGTTAATGGGAAGTGGGTACTATGTGTTGGGGGGGAAAGAACAAGAAAAAAAGCAAATGTGACAGAACTCTGTTTTATTCTGAAAAAAGAACGAAAAGAGAATGATAACATTGAGGGATAAAATGACTTTCCCATGTGTTATCCTAAGGGAATCTTTCAGCCAAAGTAGGAGAAGAAAACAAGCACTAGAACCACCACTCAGGTTCCAGTTGGACCATAAAACTCTGTCAAGTACTGGTTTCTACATTCCATTTGGTATATGAATCCTTTACAAGAAATTATTTCAAAAATCAAAATTGGACCCTAAAAGTACCAATGATCACTCTAACATAGGATATTTCCTAGTTCATATTAGAATCAATTTAAAGGAAAGCCAATGCTATGAGCATTGTGAACTTTAAACAAAAGTGAGGATTGAGTGAGACCACTACAGAAAACCGCTAAGACTACATTGTATATAATTAACTCAACTTAAAACACGATATAACAACCTATTTGTACTAATACATCTCATTAACAATAAGTATGTATGAAATTTGAGCTATATTATTAACTTACCAGTCGTAATCGGACTTTTCGTTTTCTGAATCCATGAAGTCCTCGTTACGGTTTTTACGCAATGGAATAATTGATGACACTATCTTGGAGATTGGTGAGCTTCCGTTATTATTGAGTTCTACAATTCACAAATTTGAAAATGGAGCCAAAATCTTTTTAAAAAAAATGAAATTGAAAATAAACTAATGAATTAACTTTTAAACTACAAGAGAGAATTCAATACTGCAAAAACTGACCACAATTAGAAAACGAAACAGTTTCTGAATCAAGATCAAGATGAAGATCCTCAGAATAGCTTTGAAGTAGTAAATTATTACTATCTTTCTCATTCTCAACCGTCCGAATCTCAAGCAACATAGCAAACTCTCCGTCCATCGCTTCCGTCAACATTCCGATCCTTTTTCTCTTTTTCCAAAACCTCAGGCTTGAATCTAAGCAATGATCACAAAAATCTTCATTAACGATGAACAAGAAAATCGAAACGAAAAAATTAACTCTAAACAACGGATCTATCTAAAAATCAACAAGTTGAAAATAGACTAATTGAAATCATGAATCAAGTACAAAAAGCAACAACCTAATCGTAAAATCACAGAGTTTTCACAAAATTAACGATAAACTAAGATCGAACAAAAACGATTACCATTTCTACGCGGATATGGAGATTCTATGAGAGAGAAGATAGTAACGCCGCCTTTGTTCTTGAGAGAGAGAGAGAGGGAGAATCGTGAGAAATGAAGAGCGAGAAAATGGGAGCCGAGGCAACGGAACAGAACGGGAGATCAGTTTTGTTTTGAGAGAAATGGTTTTGACAAAAAATGCTTTGTAGTTTTTTCAGTATCACTAACAGAGCACTCCCCCTCTCCCATGTGGCTGTTTAGATTATTTAAAAGAATAAAAAATTGGGATTTTTTTTGTTTTGAATTATTTATGTACGTTAAGGCATAATCATCATTCATCATCATAATAATTGTAGGGGTAAAATACCATTTTATTTCCTGAACTTTCACTCAAGTTTCATTTTCATTCCTAAACTTTTAAAAGTTACATTTTTTTTTGTCTGAACTTTCCGATTTGTTCCGTTTTGATCCTTCGGATTTTGTTTTTCCGTCTAGAACCCTAATGGAGGGCTTACGTGACATGTAATTGATGATGTGACATTATAAAAATATATCATGAGATTAAATATCATAGAAAAACGAATATAAAGGAAGATTAATCTCATCTTTTTCTCTTTAATTCAAGTTTTAAATCTAACTGTATATTCGTTTTTCCACATAATTTAACATCATTATATATTTAAATAATGTCACATAATCAATTATATGCCACATAAACCCTATGATAATATCTTAGATGGAAAAACGCAAACTGGAGGATTAAAATGGAACGAACGTAAAGTTCAGGGATGAAAAATGTAACTTTTGAAAGTTTATGGATGAAAATGAAATTAGGCCAAAATGGTATTTGACCCTAATTATAACTATAATTATATAGTTTGAAAATTGAATCATATTTTGATCCCCCAAGTCTCTCATGTTTATTTTGTTTTCGTCGTAAACTCGGAAATAAAATACTCTCTTTTAATGGGTTATGATAAATTACTCCTAACTTTTATGTATTTTTATAGAATTTGTATAAATTTACATATTAATTATTAAAATATCAGAACTTTTTAAAAATTATTCAAATAATATAATTATAATTCAATAAATTATTGAACTACTACTTTATTACTTTTCATGGGTATTTTCGATGAAATTTTTTGTTTTCTACTTTTTAAGTTCCAATTCAATAATATATTAAACTATTTGATTGTTTTCATTATTATTTTCAATGAATTTGTTCATTCTTTTATTTTTTTGTTTAATAAATTATTGAACTATAATTATGCTATTTGAGTCATTTTAAAAAGTTTAGACATTTCAATAATTAGTATGTAAAAAATATGTTGAATTGAATATTTTTTAGTTAATAAATATATGAATTTTATTAATATGATCTAATAAAAATATGACCTATATTAAAGTTAGGGGAAAATTATACTAACCAATATCAAGTATTTTTCTAATCAAATCCATATTTAAGGACTTGCTTGATTTTTTGATCCTTTTCATTAAATTAGACTTACATATCTAAATATATCATGTTATTTTATTTGATTGGTTGATTCAACATTTTCATTAAACTAGTCTTACATATCTATATATATTGTATCATTTGATTTGTTTGAATTAGCTAATTTCGTCAAATTGTATTCATATTTCTTTTTAATTATATATATATATATAAAGATTCAAATTTTGAACTCTTAAAAAAGTAGAATAATAAATTTGTACCCTTCAAATATATTTTGTTCTATTATTAGGATAAAATATGTCCCTCATAATGAATGAAAAATGATTCAATAATTAGTTAATATAGTTGTCAAAAACTTTCTTTTAAACCTTGAAGTCATGGATTTAAATCTATCTGTGGTGACGTATTTAAGGGGGTGTTTGGTTGGGGGTTTGGGAAATGGATGTCTGGGTTTGTGATGCCTGAGAAAGAAAAGTGTGGGTTTGTGAAGAATGTGTTTGGATTGTATGAGAATGAGAATGAATAGTGAAAATAATGTGAGTGTGTTGAAAACAAGGAAGCAAAAGTCGGCGACTTCACTGACATTGTCGTCGACTTGTCGCCGGAAAGGAGGGTGGATAAGTCGACGAGGGGTAAAGCGAAGTCTTATCCTGAATCGACGACTTTCCATCGACAACAGCGACATTTGATTGAAAACGACTTTCGGGCGACTTTCTGTCGACTTCAGCAATTTCAGCATAAATATCCCTCAATATCAAAACTTCCCTCAGGCTCAAGCTCAATTTCAGCAAAACATCCATCACAATCCAAACTTCCCGATGTCTCCCATGACCTCTCAACATGGATCTCAATCAAATGATTCGTCATTTATGTATGTCCTATTCTCGATCCCTGTTCCGATGCTTGTTCAAGCTCGAAATTTGGATCATTATCCACAATGAGGGTCTATTTGTGCAAGTGATGACTCGTATCGTATCTATGACATGTCGATAATTTTGTTCGCAATTACGAGGGTCGATTGACATGGCAAGGGTACTTAAATTGGAAACAAAATGAGAGTGATGGTGTTGTTGACCCACCGAGGTATTCATGTCATTTTTAGTCATATGTATTTTGAAGTCATCGTTGTAATAAAAATGTTTAATGTGATGTGAACGTTCGCTACATTTTCTCCAATTTTTCATAATTTGACAAAGTTCATGCACTTATAGGTGTATATTGTCATTATATGGTAGATTATGACTTAAATATCCTACTGTAAAAGTTTCATTTATGAAGTCCAAAAATTAATATAAGTTTCCATCGTTTCCGTGATTTTTATGGGAATATCCGTCGACATCGACAACTCCGTCGACAAGTTCGTATATTTGAACCTCGACATCTTGACCGATATCGACTTTTACTTCCTTGGTTGAAAATGAGATGTCAAATCCAATAGTAACCTTGGGAATGTGATGTCAATCCCATGTAAAAAGAAAGGTGAAACAAACATGAGAATGACTTCACAAACATATTCCCACATTCATTTCTCATTCTCAAACCTTCAAACAAACACCCCCTAAGATATTATCTTATAAGTTTCTTGACATCAAATATTATAGGGATAAATGGTAGTCACATAAAATTAGTTGAGGTGTACGTAAACCGACTCAAACACTCACATATGTTAAAAGGAGAGGAAAATTAATGAAAAATAGGAAATGCTTATACTATTGTGAGACCTATCTATTTTGTGACATAAATATTAAATACAATAACCAAAGACCGTAGAGAGGCAGATGGTGGAAGTAAATTCAAACTTGGGCATTCAAATGAAAAGGATGCTCAGATTTAAACGTGGGCTGTTGGATTCCTTGGGATGAAGCAAATTATGATCGGACGGTTAATATTTGTCTGCGAGTTTTTAAATTATGGGGCCCCCAAAAGAGCCAAAGTGGGCCTCGGAAATCGCGTTGTTTTCAAAATGGGGAGTTTGCCTCCATCATGTGGACCCCACTCGCAGTTCGAAAAGTTAAAATATTTCAGATTAGATTATTAATAAAACCATCATTAACTCGTTTACATTGGGAGATGTTTGGAATGGAGACCGGGTTAATGAGCGATAAGATAATCAAATTTTAATTATTTATATACTTTATAATGACAATATGAGAGTAGCAAATTAGCAAATTAGTTAAGCATCTACTTTATTCTCTTTGAGGTCTAATGTTTGAATCTCTCCTCCCTCACTTTGATATTATATCTCAAGGAAAGATGATAATGATAATTCTAATTTGTGGAGCCAACGTATGTATAGCTCAAGCTCATTTTCTTTGAAATGATAAATTTCGAGTCTCCCTTCTCCCAATTTAATATAATATTAAAAAAAAACCTAGTTGGAGGATGGGTGCTAGATATATTAAATTTACGATAAAATATGATAAGAAAAACAATTTTATATATAAAAAAAGATGTTAATGAGTGATTTATTAAAATTGTCAATATGCATATGACTGAAGTAGTTAGACTGTTGCTCTTTTCTTGAGATGGAATGTTCTAAGTCTCTTTTCTTCTAATTTGATGTAATATCTAAAAATATATCTAAATTTAAATAATAAAAATATAATTATCACGATCGGCAAATATGTGGAAAAAGTTTGTTGATGAGGTATTTTATATTCTAAATCTTATTGCATTTTTTTTATAACAAAATATATAGTTTTTTTAGAGTACTCTTGTGAAGGAAGTTTCTAGACTATCGTTGTTGAGTGTTTTTTTCTTCTTCTAATTATTTCAATATGATTATTATTTTTAAAAGATTAATAACATAACGTTATTTTCAGATATAATTTACTAGTAATAACTCATAAGCATACATTTTCACTTTTAAGAAAATGGTTCAATCCCCCCTAAGATTTAAATAAAATAATGATAATAATAACCTAACATAGGAAGATTGAGGACTTGTTTGAAAATAATATTATTTTCTACAAGAGAATATATTAAAATTTTAAATTACTACGAAATTATAATTTATTCTTGAGAGGTTTAATTTTAATACAACATATGGAAGTTTGTTTTTGTTTTCTAGTTATATGGCTTATTTTCGATGTTATTTTAATAATTGAATCAGTAGACAATGATCAATAAATAATAAGTTTTAAACTACATATGATATTGATATCTACCCAACATAGGGATAACTAAAATGAATAAAAAACAAATTGATTTAATATGATTGAGTTCAAATTCTCTCACTCTAATTTGTAGGTATGTATATAGTTTTTAGTTACTGTAGATATTACAGTGAATTATTCTAAATATTACACAAAATTCTTATACTTTTCAGTTAATTTTTAATGGATAAACATCCCAATTCCATTAAAACTAACTAGCAGAAGATCACTATTAAACTATATGAATATGGTTTGTAAATAAGACAAACCATAGAGGTGTGATTTACGATAATCCCTACATACGTGGCAATCAAGAACTACCTTCCGACTAAAAAAATCCATCATTTAATTGAAAGGAACATCTACTGTTCATCCCACATAAAAATTAATTCTGTTCAATTTAATAAAAAATAAAAGAAAAAATAAACTGGGAAAAGAATAATCAAAGGAAAGTTCTTGTGGCATCCGTACTTGAGAAAGCAGCCACATAACAAGAGAAAACAAAGAAATGAAAGATGAGAAGAATGTACAGTTCAAAAAGGTTTTATTTACTTCAAAACTGGATGGAAAATCAAGCATCATTCATCGGCATCGCTTCCGACAAGCAGCGGATCCTGACTTGCTAAGTAGCTACTTCCATCAGGACTCAATACCTTAAACCTGCAAAGCCATTTCAAAGTCAGAATCCTATTAGTTTTTATGATAAATTTTTAAAATAGTTGCATATATTTATGTTTATGTATATGTATTTAGTGGTTGCAATAATCATATTTAATATTTGACAGATTAAAATCAGAATTATTAACAGAGAATTAACAAGGATATTATGAACAATATTGGATTAGTTGCCCTTACATTTCAAGGATATATTTCCCTTCCTTGTACTTTTGGGATTTGTCATAAGCAGTCTCCTGAAGAAATTGATAGAGGTTATTAAGAGAAATTGAAAAAGCAAAGGTAAAAGGAAAGAAAGATAGATAGATCTTACATATTTCCACCCAAGAATTGAGCCACAACTAACACAAAATATGTCAACAACAGTGTGCAATCCCGTGATCATCATCCGATCTTCTTCTTCCCCGACCGAGACATTAACACTGCAATGCATTATGAAAATCAAAATTGTTAACCAAATGTTTGAAGATTATGGCAATAACCAGTAATGAGTCATTGTCAGGATGCCTATGAAACAAAGTATCAATGCAGTCTAATTCTGATGTCAATCTTCATCCACAAGAGTCCCAAAACAAAATCTAAAGAGTGAAGTGCTGACAATCAGACACTGGTATAATTTTCCGTTCAAGAAGCCGAGCTTTCACCATTGAAGATGAATCATTCCTTTGCTAATTGCTTATAGAATGCAGGGCTACAGTTAAATAATTTATCCTATAACTACTACAAATATGAATACAAAGATGTACACAATTGATACCATAGTCTATGCAGGATGTAAAATTCTCATTCAAAATTGGCAGTCCAAAATAGCGCAAAGCTAAACCATTTTAGTACATATATACAAATTCATGACCAGTCTATATTTCCAAGAATCGTTACAAGTCTAAATGCTGCAATTCAGAAACTTCAAACATTATATGACGACGAAAGAAAACTACTCACACTTCATCAAACAAGTACGCCCTTCCATGCCTGCTATGAAAAGTCTGAAACAAAAAGATCAGTATAGCCATGAATCTTTCTTGTACAATTTGCAGGAACAAAAGAAAACAAACATGCCTGTGAATGTAAATTCTTATAGTACTTGACAACGGTATTGAGATTGAAAAAGCACAGCATCTATCGTAAAATGTCATGCTTGGAATTCACAAACACAGATTCCTTAAAATCTACAAATGTATGAGAATTCATGTAAACAAGCCTTTCTCAAAGTAAGAACAATTTGATGCATGCATGAAAATGCCAATGTTGAAATCGACAAACAACATTTTTAACAACAAAAACCAAACATAAAAATCCTATTGAATGTGAAAAATAATAAGAGCAAATAATCAAACATTATACAAAATTTTTAAAAAGCTTTAAATTCATACAACCTATGCTAATCTAAAATAAGTTCAAATTGAGATTATTAATTACAGTCTAAGAAGCACATACATGGATATGGGATACGGACACAATGACACACCATTTTCTTTAAAAACTAGGATATGGACACGGCAAGGACACGTTGATTACAATATACAATTTTTAAATATATTAGAATATTTTTATGCATTACAATAATTTTCACATTAAAATTTGTTTGTTTTAGTTTATGATATTTATATTAGAAAGACAATAAGAAACCGAGGATAAAATAAATAAAGATTTTGATGTTTTTCAATCTTTAACTCTTATTACTTTTCTCCGACACGTGTCCAAAAAGTATCGGAGTGACCGAGTATCCGACACGTGCAGACACGGATACGTAGTCTTCTGAAAGAGGGAATATTGTATAAAGAAATCACATAAATCCTTAGATGAATCATGAATGAGCATGTAACTAAATTCATAACAAGCAGTAACTAAATTCATGACAACAGAGCAAGAGCATACCATACTAATGCTTTGAAAAACCAAAATCAAGGACTAAATCTACCAATCAATAAACGGGGACGGAAGAATCCCCGACTCCTACACGTTTCATTCACATTAGATAAAACATACTAGTGTTAATAAATTTAAGTTATTTAATAAATACAAACGTCACACTGATATGTTTTATCCAACAGAAATATGACACGTAGGAAAGACGAGTGGGAAATCCTCTCAATACCCAAGTATTTTTCCACTATCAAATTTACCAAAGAAGCAAGATTTTTCTAGACCATACAACAAACTAATCACTTGAAGCCAAAAAAAAAAAAAATCAAAATACAAAACGTAAATTAATATATAAACAAATTTCTCAAATTCCAACAATAAAATCCAAACTAAAATCTATAAAAAAAAAAAATAAAAAAAAAACCATTTAACAGAGACGTATCAATCAAAACTCTCAATATATATATATATTAAAAACGGAATCAGACACCTTAGAAATAATGTCTTTGGAAAGAGCAAGATGAGTTCTGCAATGTTTGCAACTATAAACGCTTCCTTCTAAACTAATAATAAATAGCCTTCCCATATTTTTCTCTCTCGATTTCCTTCCCTGAAAAAAAAAATCACCAAAAAAAAGCCTCCATTGAAAGAGAAATAAATGCAGGAAAAATCGATCTAACGGAGAAGGAAATAAAGATCGACATGATTTTACAATGAAAATGCAGGAAACTGAGGAAGAAGAAGAAGAAGCAAACCGGGAAATCAGACGATTTGTTGAATACTAAAATAAAATAAAATAAAATTAGAGAACGGACGTTTTAAATTCTGAATTAGATTCTTTCTAATGCTCACTTTTATATTTCTCTTTTTTTTTTTTGTTTCTTTTTTATGGAAAAATAGATTATTTCAAATAATGCCAATACATATCTTTTTTTTTTTTTTGAATTGCAATACATATCTTCTTAATGATGATAGTTTGTTTCACAATGGATTTTGTAAGATTTCAGATCGTTTTTCATATTTTAACTTCTCATCTAAAAATAAGGTGATAAGATTATATGAGTAAAAAAAAAAATCAATATTTTTAAATCTGCGAACAAAAAATTAAAATTACATTCATTTTACATTCTTATCTAGGGTGTAAATAAATAGTAAGGGGTAGGGTCGGAATGCCCTGAATAGTACACCCTGCCTCATTTAGGTAGAAATTTACCACCACAATTCCATCCCCCATCCCATTTAAGTACCACCTCAACCCTGCCTCATATAGGTAGAAATTTGTTTACTAAACAAGGCCAAGACAGACCTCGTTCCTGTCCCGTTTAGTAATTGAGTTTAACGGGGTGGTAGGTATCAATCCAAACAAAATTAGGAATTCAAAATCAATTCCAGAATCACATGATTTAAAATCATTTCTGGTTGGAAATTCTAAACAATGCTAAATGAATAGATAAAATTAGAATTGCATAAAAAACTGTAAATTAAATAATAACATAAACGAAGGAAATTAAACGAAGAAAGACATGAAAAAAAAACAAATTTCCTTAAAGATAATATTTGCCCATTGTTTAGGTGCTACAGATAAAAGGCAATGGTATTCCAAGATACAACACTTCTAACCAAAAGTTAATAAACCATTTTACTAACATTGACTGTCGAATCAAAAACTTGAACGAAAAATCTTCTCGAATCCGTAAGCAAAACGAACAGAAGAACAACAAGTTAAAGAGAAAACAGAGAGCAATTTTGTATAAAAAATTTCTTATTTTGCTTGTATTGTTTTCTGAAGGCAATTTAGTGATTGTTAGTAGTAGCTATTCGTATGATTCAATCTGAACCGTACGATCGCACTACTTCGAAATGGATGGTCTAGATCGCATCCATTCACCGTTTGCCTGTTCTCATCATTGTCGTTCGTCTGTACAACTATTAGCATCAATGATCATGTCGTGTCTCACCATAACTGAAAAACCGTAATTCGTCCCTCCCCCAACAGCTCTCTATCAACCATTTGAGGGCCCTTAAAAGGTTAACCTTTACCATTGTTGACTTATGGGAAAAGAAAATGCTCTTCAGTTCCTCGCGATGATGCTTATGTGTAAAATGCGCCCTAAAAAGTCCAATTACGATCTGTGCGACGTGCACGCCCACGAGACACGCTGGTAAACAAAGATCACCAATACGATAAATAAAAAGCAACAAAATTCACTATGCATAAAACCCTCACCTTAAATGATCATAAGTGCTTGAGGGTAAAACACTTTTGTTTTAAGTATATCATTTTAGAATTTTATTAATTATAGAACCAAATACTAAAAGAATTAAAAGAATTCTTTAACTAAATTAAAAAACACTATTTAAATTGTGAAATCAAAAATCAAATTGATTCAATAAAAACATTTTTTTCCTCGCTAAAAACACTTATTTGAATCCCTATTGAATCAATCAAACACATTGAACTCAAATATTTATTGACTATGATTTAAATAATTTAATAAAAATAAGTCTCATAGGAAAAAAAAAGACACAATGAGAGAGTTTTTGTATAGGGCTATTAACATTAATAATCAAATACAACATATAAATTACAATTATATTGGATGTTCCAAAATAATTACAAAATTAGACAAAACCATCCATCGGAAAAGTTGAAATGACGAAAAAAAACTCTTGATTTAATTTTCCTTAAATCATGCAATATTTAAAGAATTTATTAAATCCCTTAATTGGCATGATTTAAGATAAATTAAAAACTAAATAAAAGGGAAACCTAATTCTATTCTATCTAATATTTAAAATAAATCTTCCTTCAAATTCTCAATCTTTCTCCAAGTACCATAAAACCACCATTAATGCTTCTTCAACCTACAAATTTAAAAAACAAAAAAACAATGGTTAGTTAAACAAAGTTACGGTGGTTTATAAAAACAGGTTTATATTTGTTAAATCAAAAAACAAAAAAAAAACGTATAAACAAACCAAAGCTGTGATGATTTTAGTCTAAAAAAAACCGCTGTTAGTTTACACATGTTTATATTTGTTAAATACCATTAAAAATCCATAGTTTAACAATATTAAACAAAAAAAATGTTTATAATTGTTAAACTAGAGAACAAAAAACGTAGAAACAAACCAAAGTTGTGATGATTTTAGTCTAAATAAAACCACTATTAGTTTACACATGTTTGTATTTGTTAAATACCATTAAAAATCCAAAAATGTTTATATTTGTTAAACAGAGAGCAAAAAACGTAGAAACAAACAAAAGTTGTGATGATTTTAGTCTAAACAAAACCACTGTTAGTTTACACATGTTTATATTTGTTAAATATCATTAAAAATCTATAGTTTAACAATATTAAACAAAAAAAAATGTTTATATTTGTTAAACCAGAGAACAAAAAACGTAGAAACAAACCAAAGTTTTGATGATTTTAGTCTAAATAAGACCACATGTTTATATTTGTTAAATACTTATAAAAATCCATAGTTTAACATTATTAAATAAATCTTGTACAGTACTCTATTCAACATAAATCTGGAAATCTTCCACAGAACATGTTTTATTTCTCCATCTCCATCTTCTTCTTCTTTAAGACTAAAATCCAATCACCATATTCTCTCTAAAAATATCTAATAATGAGAGAGAAATATATAAACTTCCACCATGAAAAAGCTTGACGTCAACATATCTACCCATCTTTTACGACAAACACAGAAATGAGAGGATGAAGAAAAAACTCATGAACGAAAGAAATGAACTGATGAATGTGAGAGGAATGAAAAGTAAAACCCTAATTCTACATAAAATAAGGAATTAACGAAACAAAAGGAACATAAAAAGGAAAAAAAAAACGTAAATTAATAAGAAGATATGGAATAACAAGATATGGAAATTTTGAAAACAAAATCAAAATTAATAATTCAAAAATTATGAATATAAATTGGAATAAATTTTGAAAACAAGATTAAAATTAATAAATACATAATCATAGAGGGTAAAGCAAGGATAAATTAAAATCGGCCATAATTAATAATCAAATAATTAGAGAGAGAAAAAGGGTAGAGAATTTACATGAGAAATACCACCAAAAGTGGCCTAGAACGGATAGTGTTGTAATTAAAAATGAAACATTAATATACTTGTAAATAAGGGCTCCGATTTGATTTAATGAGTAAAAATTTCTTTTGTATGTGTGGGAAAGTTTGAAGGGCTATTTAAGTATCTAGCCACTAAATTACCCAATTTTTAGGATTTAGCCACTTGAATATTTTTTAAAGTAAATGGCCACTAAGAGAGAGAAATATATTATAAAAATACTAAAAAGACCCTTAGGTGTTAATACAATAAATATGAGTAATTAATGGAGATTACACTTAATAAAATACAAAAAAAATTAAAATCTTAATAGATCTACACAAATTATAAAAATAAAATAAAATGACAACATACTCTAAAACCGTTTCATGCTTCCACCATTTTTTCCGGCGAATCAGCAACATTAAGCGTACATTTTGTATCGTCAATGTACAAACTAATGTACTGTAAAAATTAGATATTCAGAAATTTCTCCATCGTTGTAATGTACTGTACAATTGTACTACACGATACAAAACAATTGTTTGTACGTACATTTGATACTATACTATACAACACAACTTCTTTGTTCTCCAACCTCATCTTAAAAATGTACTGTAGCAAATCTTCAAGAAATTTGATTGGTTCACAAACAAATATACTATACCGAATATTCATCCTGAGCCTTTGCCAGCTGCCTTCAAATCTATAGTAGTCTTCTCTCGCTTTTCTTGTCTCTGATCACGTTCCTCATCAATTTGAGCCTTCAATTCACACATAGATGCCTTCTTGCTAAAACCAAATGAAAGGGATATAACTATAATTTTTCATATTATGCACAATGACAAAGGTTTCTTTCAGAACTGTGAAAAGAATCATTGTCCACCAACAACCAAATAATGTATGAAAATCTTGAGAAAGAGAAAGGGAAATGTTCTTCTTTGAGGATGATAAAAAAAACAACGAGAAAGGAGATCCACTACATTTACGCCTCTGACCATGAAAACAAAAATAAAACAATCTGGAGATCAACCAAATGAGAGAGAGAGAATGAGATAAAAAAGATAATTAAGAAAAGAATTTAAAATAAAGATATTGAGAAAATCATGGAGAAAATATCAAATCAAATCAAATATAACTAAATAAAATAAAAAGGAAATTTGTAGTAAAAAAATTTACATAAATAAAATAATAAATACTATTAAAGGGTGTAGTTGGTATATTGAAAATTAAAGAATCATAAAATGGCTAAAAAATGAAATTATTGACTAAGTGGCTAAATAATAAATTGAATCTTAAAAACCGGCTATTTACTTAATTAATTCAAGTTTGAATCTCCCTCATCTCAATTACAATTATAAATAATTATTTTCCCCTTTTTCTAACTTATAATTTCAAAAATAGAGCCATAACATTTTCATCCATGCAACTAATATGATCCAAACTATGAATTTGAATATTTCTCTCCAATTCCAATTCCAACATCAACAGATAACATATATATATGAATTGGAGATGGAGCCAAAGTACTTTACAGGCTCAAATAACTCAGTCAAAGTGAAAATGTTTTTACAAACTAAAAAGGAAAAGGGATCACAAAGGGAGAGAGGCACATAACATATAGTTTAAGAGATATAAAAGAGATTTTAAGAAGTGAAAGTGTCAATAATGGTGGTGTGAAGAGGATCACTGAGATGGGTAGCCCAATTGTTAAGAGGGCCTTTGCCCGTGGCGGCCGCTTGGACGGCAAAGCCGAGGAAGCCGATCATGGCTAGGCGGGCATGCTTGATCTCAGCCAATTGCAGAATGGCTTTCTTTTCGGGATCTTCGGCTAAGCCCAATGGGTCGAAAAACTTGCCGCCGGGATATAGACGTCTCTCAGGGTCGAGCTCGGCGTTTCTCTGAAACTCGATGTATCCGATCACCAAAACTTCGATCCATATCAACGTTGTCACGGAGAAGGGGAGAGGTTGCCCCAGGTATGATGAACCTTCCACCAATTCTACCTGCATTCATTCATATAATAGTTGAGGAAATTGAGAAAATAAAAATACAGGAATCATTAGTTGTTACAATTGAATACACAAATTTTTTAATTTGACCAATTATATCACAAACTTTAAGTAATGATTATTATTTTCAAAATATTAAAGATTATTATCTTCATCTTGGTTGTAAGGATCTATCATCTAATTATTTAAAAATCCTAAGTTATAAATATATTTACATGTATAAATGTAACTGAATTAGAAGGGTCAAATTCATCACTTTATTAAGTATACGGGATAGATTTTAAAAGTGCTTTTGAATAAAATAAAGTAAAGGTGATCTTGTTTAAATAACATATTTAGAGTGTTACGGTCTAATTATATTAAATTATTTGTGGTTTGTGTCATTGTCCTAATAATTATAGGAAAAAATTTGAACCTTCTAGTTCCACCTTCTCAAAGTGGATTCGTCATTCTACCAATAATGAACTATAAACGTCACTTCAAACATTAAAAATATGAAAATAAAAAAGTTATCGATCTAGTTTATGAAAACCGAAAACAATTTAATCCAACGAATATAATATTCTTATTTAAATTATTTCAAGAAAATACATTGCATTCTTAATTAAGTTACATAAATCACATCTTTTTCAAAATATATATGTATACCCTTTTACTTTTATAATAAACTTATACAAACCCTTTATATTATTTTTCACAAAAATAGTGGTTCTTGTATTCCATGTTAGTTAATATGGGTATAAATTTATAAATCCATAATTATACATATAAAAAAAATTAAAAAAATCATTTTTTTCACAAGAAATAAAATTCCTAAAATCACAAGTATATATATTTTTTTCTTTCAAATTTAACATAAAAATTAAACAAATGTGATAATGCAAGATATATGCATCAAATAATTCAATAAAATAAATTTTTCAAAAAAAAAAAACCCATAAAATTTAAACGAATAGTGAAAAATAAAATAAAAAGTATTCACACTTATATTAAAGGTAAAATACTTATAGTTCTAACTAACTTATATCATGAATATTTCTATGGTATACATGGATCTCAATAATAAATAATTATACGTGTTATACTAATATATTTAATTTCATGATCGATAAGGAGGTAAGTATTTTTCGAGTTACTAACCTTTCCGGCATCTTGCCAGGTAACGCCGGTGAGCCATTCAACAGTAATGGCACCAAGGGTAGCCAGCATTGCCCATCTTCCATGAATAAGCTCACACTCACGAAACCTCTGCAATCCAAAAACCTCGGTGTACGGCTGAAACGGTGTCGATTTCACATCATAATTCTCAAATCTTGTCCCTATAATTGCTCCAGCTTCATTCTTAGCTAAATTTTGATCCAATGAATCCAAATCATATTGCAAATACTCAGCCGGTTTTCCTAAACCGAACGGGTCGAACCCATAATCTCCGACCAAGCTTCCATCCAGCCATTCTGGTGATTTTGCTCCTGGGAACCATAGTGGCCTGTCTGAAATCGGCTTCTTTGATGATGATTTCTTAGCCGGTTTTTTCTTTCCGAATGAGAACCGGGCTTGGACCCGACCGGAATTGGACCAGATGTCGGGAAGCCTTGTTCCGATGAAGGATGATGTGGCGGCGGTTGCGGCGGTGGTGGCCATTGTGATCTGGCGAGGAAGTGGAAATTATGAGTATGGAAATAATGATTTGGGGAATGAGATTTTGGGTTATTATGTGGTCAAGAAATGGGAAGGGTTTATTTGGTGATTGGGATATAATCCATTTTGAGGTGTTTTGAACCGTTGGATGATGAAACGTATCCATCTGACGGTTGTTGTTCGCTTTGGTCTTATCTTTTGCCTTATCTCATATCGTAATGGAGTTGTGGTGGGGTCTTTTTGTTGATGTTTTTGATGGATTTTATTTGGTTTGTTTGTGGTTGAGGTTGTTTCATTTGGGGAAAATCTTTGATATTTTAATAATTTTATAGAGTTATGGTTATTCTTTTGCACTCAAATTTTTTGACACGGGTTACTCCACATATTATACGTTTACTATATATATATATTTTTTTGTACGATTGTTAATGATATTTTAAAAAAATTCCCTCTAATAATATCTCTTATTAGATTATGTATATTACTATATATATTGTATAAATAATATAGTTATAAAATATAAAAATCATGTGATATATGAAATACTATACATAATGTATGTATGATATAATTAGTATGTTATACGCTTTTTTTTTTAATTTTTCCATTCCATTTTATCTTTTTCTTAGATTCGATATATACACTATACATACGGTACATATTATACATATCTTTCAACAATTTACGATATTTTTTGCATTAAATCTTCAAGATCCATGGTAAGATCTAAGTTTTCTAATTCAGAAAAAAAAATAGAGATAAAATAATGGTTTTAGAAGACCTATTTTTCTAAAAAAAAAGAAAGAAGAAAACCTATTTTTCTGAAAATGAGAGAGATGATAAACTTTTGGTGGTGGTGAAGAAGAGAGAAGAAATGAAACAATAAAGAGAAAAAAGATAAACTCTCCATGAAAATGGTGGAAAATGGGTTTGAAAGAAGAGAAATGTAGGTTTTTTTAGATAGAGAAATGGTTTAATTTTAAAAAGATAAAAAAATGGAGAGGGTTTGGGTTATGAGAAAAATGAGAGAGAGAAAAGAGGGAAATAGATGATGTGATAGTATAGAAATTGTGTGAGGTGTTTTGATATTTTTGTTGCATCCTAGTGGCCATTTACTCTAACTAGAATTCTAGCATGTGCGATGCACGTGTAATTTTACTTTATAATAAAATGCATTTATCAATTATAATAATTAACTAAAATTGTATAAATAATTTAAATTAATAATTTTTTATGTATTAAATAAATGTTTTTTTTTTAATTTCGCAATTTCATTAGTTTTTTTTAGTAAAGTAAATTATCTATTAGATATTATTTTTAAAATTTAACACATTTTTAATATTATAATTTTATGTGGTCACAAAATTATCTTTATTATAATTGGCTAACTTAAAATATGAATCAAAATAAGAAAATGTAACATTTTCAATACTTGAGTAGACATTATTTAAAAAAACACATTGATATATATATCATACATATTGTGACTTTTAAACTTCTTTCGATTTTGTATTTTTTTTTAAAATACGATATTTGATTATTAAATTGGATGTTGATAGTTACTACAAAATAATTAGTTTTACGTTATTTGTACCTTGAAATGTATTTTTTTATAATCATTTTATTTTTAAAGCTTTTACAATTCTAGCACATAAAATTAAAAAAAAATGAATTATTATTATGAAAACAAAAATTAGAAAATATTAGAATCATTGTTGCTTTATTAGAAGAAAAAATGCAAAATCAATTATTGTGAAAATCTTGAGAAAGCTTTCATTGTAAAAACTGCATTAAAAATTATAATCAATATTACTAAACACACATATGAGTATTTAATTATCCAAGAAGAAATTTAAATTTTATAAACATTCTAAAATAATTGAATCACATAAATTTAAGAAGAAAATTAATATATATAAAATGAATGGGGTAAATATCGTACCTAGAGCTCGAGCCAACCAAAGATATCAACTACAAACATCCAAAAGAATACAACTTGTGTAGTAATAATGATGATCGTGCAATGATAAGAATCAAACTTAAATATCAACTTTGTAAAACATCTAAAAGAAAAATTATTATTAAAAACATTACATAAAAATAATTATTGGATAGAAATTATGCCAATAGATTCGGGAGGAAATATCAATAAAGTAAAACATCTACAAAAAAAAACCATAAATTCGATTAGAAATTACATAAATTACAAAAAAAAAACAACAAAAACACATAAGAATACACAGTAGGAATAAAAGTCTAATCTTACACATACCCTGATAATTCCAACCATCTTCAAATTACCTTTTTCTAAATAAATCAGTTAAAATGTGGTGAGAAACCATACTGGTGTATTTTTTCTAACATAGAAATATTTAAAAGATCGAAATATTTTTTATTTGATTTTTCTATGGTTTATAAATCTTTTTCGAAATGATTTTATTAACATATTATTATGTTCTATTTAATATTTAAATTATTGTATAGTTTACTAATTTACATAATTATATGCCTTTTTATATAAGACGATTTTTTTAACATCTTTATTTTTAAAATTTATACTACCAAATAAAAAATAAATTGTTTATTCTATATACATATGTTAGTTAATTTTTGCATTTATAGATTATTTATTTCTAATTTTAATTAAAATTTAAGAAATTATATATTTTTTTCTCTTTGGTTTTTAAACTTTTAAATATTTTTAATTAAAAAAATTTAAATTTATTTAAATATTATAAAATATTATACCATTACTAATTCAATAAATTATATTTTGTTGTAGTTGTTTTTTTTAATCTTAACTGTTTTTTTTAAACAATTTAAGTTTTTTTTTTATATTTTTTAAAATTAAAGAACCGTCACCTTTATTAAATCATTTAATATTTGAATACTTAAATATAATTTATTTTTCATAAATTGGTGATAAATCTAAACAATAAATTCATTTTAATATCACATTCATTTTCATATATTGTACTTGTTTTTCAATTATTTTATAATTTGATGTTGTGAAAACAATAAAAAACCAAGGAATTTATTTAATAAAATTGACAATTTCTTATTCAATGAAGAGAAATATTTTATTTATAAAAAAAAGAGAAATATTTTATTAAAAATATAAATAGTCATTTAATAGATAGTGGAGTATAAATAATAATGGCATTTTTAGTAATTTGAAGGTTTTAAAAGGGTATATATAATGGCATGTTAGTAATTTTAAGATTTTAAAAGGGGTATAGTAGTCCAAAAAAGTTTCTTAAACATCACCACTTTTATATATTAAGGATTTTAAATGGAGTGGCTAAAAAGTATTATTAGTTGTCATTTCATGACTATTTCCATAGATAACTTTTTTTTAACTCTTATATGCTTTGTGAAAGAAAACTTAGGGGTGAAACCGGTTCGGTTCGGTCTGGTTTTTCAATTAATTAACCAGCCCGGTTTTGAAAGGTTTTTGCCGGTTCGGTTTTCGGTTTTTTCTGGTTTTTCTAGTATAGGCCATTTGCATTTAGTTTTAAAAAAATCCTCCAACATTGAAGGATGAAAAAAAAATCAAAGATAAACAAAAACTTAGTTGAAAAAATTAGATTAATAAATATATAAAATATAAATTAAAATAAAGTGATAAATAAATATATAAAATAAAACAAATAAATAAAAATTAGGGGGAAATAGGGAAGGGGTATGAGATTTTTACTTGTTTTTTAGAAGCCGGTTCAGTTCGGTTCGATTTTTGAATAATGGAAACCGGGACGGTTCGGTTTTTTAAGGTTTCGGCCCGGTTTATTTTCCTGATTTTCGGTTTTTTCTTTCACCCCTAAGAAAACCTACATCCTTTTTTATCTCAAATCCATGGGATGTTTGGATTATAAGTTTTATCTAGGTTTGTTATAGTATATAATGACTTTGTTAGGATATATCATTTTACTTTTTTTTTAAACTATGGTTTACTACAAACAATACATCAATTTTATAATTTTCTTCATAAATGAGTTTTTGGAGAACTTAAACTCACACACCAAACACATGTTATATAAACTTAGACTTCACAACCTCAAATTATATACTCATGTTTCCTAAACTCACAATTCAAAACGTCCCTAAGTATATGCTTAGTAAGAAGAAAAAAATTATGTCTTTATAATTAATTGATATTGCAATCTACAATTTTTTTTAAAATAGAAATCTTTGTCAAATTTTTTAAATTAAAAATAAGTCCCAAAGAGTGGTTTTTGTCTTTGAAATTTTGAATAAGTTTCAAGAAAGTATATTAAGGGTCCGTTTGGTACAACTTCCCTTAAAAATGTATTGAGTGAAACTTTTTAGAATAAATATTAATCAAGTGTTTCATCTAAAAACAAGTATACTAAAAAAATATTTTTGGAGAAAATACTTGATTTGTGATTCGTCTAAAAATGTTTAAAAACAAGTATTTCACTTAAAATACTTCAATTCAATCAAGAAACACTTAATTAGTATTTCTTTTAAAATGTTTAATTAAAAACATTTTTAAAGGAAGTTATACCAAATGGACCATAACAAGAAGGAAGATATGATATGTAAATTTTTGATAGACAAGTCTCGTTCAAAGAAAAATAAAAATAAAAACAAGAACTGAATCATTATGAAGGAGGGACATAAGGATAAAATTCTGGCTGCTTAAAAAATAGCAGCTAAAGCTATATATATAAATTTAATATATATATATATATATATATATATATTTATTTATTTATATTTTAAATAATTTTTTAACGGGCTTAGGGTCGGGCTTGATGGGGGCCCTATGGATAAAGCCCGCGGGTCGGGTTTGGGCTCAAATGCATGATCCATATCCAGCCCATTGATTTATAGGTCGGGCAGGGCTTGGCCCGTCAACCGTTGACTTACGGGCTGGGCCGGGCCTACGGGCTTTATCCATATGACGAGGCTTACCTTTAAGTAGTTTTGGGCAGCTACATGGCAGATTCTAAGTAGTATTGATCGCTATTTTTTGAGCAGTCAAGTTTTATCCAGAGACGAAAAATATTTCAAATGGACAATAGTATACAAATCTTTTGGATTTTTTTTTCCTTTCATTTTTTAATTTCATAGTTGTATTTGAACTGCAATCTTTCATTCACTAAAACGTTATTTTAATTTAGTAGATGTTCTATTTCATTTATTTTGTGAAATAAATATATTTTAAAAGAGAGTGTGATTATAGATGTTCATTTGGAAAGAAAAAAGAGTTTTATATTGATTAAAAAAAAAATATTAACCATGTCATTACTCCAACAATTTTGTCTTTTTGTTCATTCCAAGTAGCAAGTCTCACCATAAAAAAAAAAAAAAAAAGCAAGTCTCGTATTAAAATGAAAGTCTCCCATGTCTTAAAAAAACCATTTGTTGTATGATAACCATATTTTTTAAATTAAAAATTATGCAAACTAGAAGGATTATTGATCAAAGACGATCGAAAATAGAAGAAAATGATCAATAAAATTTCAGTAGAAAATGTTAAGATATTATCCAACTAAATCAAGCAAATTAAGGCACACTACTACTTTGTCGGTATATGTTGTTAAAAAGGACTATATTTTGGGTTAACAAGAAATATAGTCTCATTTTTCAGGAAATAAGAGTGTATAGCCAACCCTTTTATTTTTATTTTTAGAGTACATGACCCCAATTCAATAGCCATTTACCGTGAATTTACGCATATGCCCATGGAAGGGAGAGTGCCACGTGTCAGAGGAGGTTATATGTTGAAAAGAGGAAGACAACTAGAGTACATGTCCCATCACTTCAATATTGAAAATAGTTTTCCCCCATTTTTTTCTTGTCTAAAATTTGAAAATACATTTTTTCCAAAAACGTTTTTGGCCATCCCTGCTTCTCTCTCTCTCTCTCTCTCTCTCTCAGGTTTCATCTTCTTCCCAAAATCAGGTTAGTAAGTTAATCAGTTCATTTCATCATTTGATTTGTTTAAGAAGGTTAACTATTCTAACATGTATCATCCTGCCTTCCTTCAAAACAATATCAATCAATGGCGAACTCAGGGGATAAATCAAACGAAACACCGGTTGAAAATCAAGATGCAACAGAGGTAGTGTTCAACTTTGTACTCAAATCATGATTACTTTTGTTTTGCTTCTAACATTTTCATACTTTGAAGTAACCCCAATATATTTTCGTTCTTCTCTGAAAAGAAAACAAGAGGATCCACTACTCCCCGAGAACGTCGTGTGAAGCATCTCGCTGTAAAGAGGAGAGGGAGATCGAAAGATAACAAGACTACGCAAATATTGGAGCGGGGGCATCACGTTCGGTCAGTGTTTTTCCTCTTCGTTGTACACTAATTAATAATATATTGTCGTACCCTCCATGTGTTTGTAAAAGTTATACACACTCTGTACTCTACGTATATTTATGTACACAGTTTATACTCTTTAAGATATTGTATACTCTTCACTATAATGGTCGGCTCTAAACCTTCCAAAGGAGGATTGGTTATGTGATCAACGCGCATAAACATCCAATGTAAAACCAAAATCCTAAACCCTTATGCAGTAGATGACATCTATACAGAATGAAATTTTGGAGGATTCATTCGTGAACAATTTCATTCACCTACCTACAAAAAAATTTACCGGCCACATGAGAAGGTGGCAAAGAAACGAGGCAAGGGCGCAGGCGCAACATCCACAATGAAAAAGACAAAGAAAAAAGCTATATGAAACGATGATGAGTATTGGAAGTGTTTTATGTTTGTTGACACATTCTGTTAAATACTTTGTTCCCTTTTGTAACATAAATTATTGTTAGACTTGTACTTATAAATGATTTATGTTTGCTATGTGTGCATTTGGATATATGTGTTCATTTAAAAAATACTATCGTGTTATTTTAAATTCTTCTAAATTAAATGTTCAACCAATTACTAATATACAATTGTGGTACTCACTGTACCATGTAGTTTCAGCTGCTAAATATATTGTAATTACACTGGAAACACTTCACACGGAAATACTCGTATTTTTTTAAATATTCATACTCAACTAAATGGTTCGTTTGTTGGTGCATGTGCAGAGGTACCAACTGTACTATCGTGATTTTGATACATCGTATACATATGCAAATGATGAACATTTACTAATAAACTATTCGGTACTCACTGTACCAACTAATTTAATGTACCTCATATATTTGGTGCAATGCGTAACACAAGACTCCTAACAATCTTAAACACATAACTACTCGTGTTTTCTTAAACAGTCATGCTCAAAATATTTTGGAAAAAGGTGCAAACCCGAAACCATAAACACACGGAAATACTCGTTTTTTCTAAAATATTCATACTTAATTGAATGGTTCGTTTGTTGGTACATATGCAGAGATACCAACTGTAATATTTTGATTTTGGTACGTCGTATACATATGCAAATGATGAACATTTACTAATAAACTATTCGGTACTCACTGTACCAAATAATTTAATGTACCTCATATATTTGGTGCAATGCGTAACACAAGACTCCTAACTATTTTAAACACATAACTACTCGTGTTTTCTTAAACAGTCATGCTCAAAATATTTTGGAAAAAGGTGCAAACCTGAAACCATAAACACACGGAAATACTCGTATTTTCTAAAATATTCATACTTAACTAAATGGTTCGTTTGTTGGTGCATGTGCAGATATACCAACTGTACTATTGTGATTTTGGTACGTCGTATACATATGCAAATGATGAACATATAATTTAATGTACTTCATATATTCGGTGCAATGCGTAACACAAGACTCCTAACAATCTCAAACACATAACTACTCGTGTTTTCTTAAACAACCATGCTGAAAATATTTTGGAAAAAAGTGCATAACTTCAAACTCAAATTTTAGAAACATTTTGGAAAAATGTGCATAACTTCCTAAAAAAGACTCAACAACAGTATTGGAATAAACAAAAGGTACAAACCAGTCCTAGATTTCGGTGTATCTCACCTACCAGCCACTGTAGCCTTGTCAAATCAAACTCAGACAAATCATTTCGTTTCTAGGGGGTATATATGGTATGAAATCAGACGAAAAAGCATTAAGGAGGCCATCTACTCTAAAATTCAGTATGGTGGCTATACACTGAAATCATAGACGCAAATGTGGCCATATGCTCAATTAACTCCTATATTTTTTTGTTGTGGCTAAGCATGGATGATACCATGACAAAAGTAGTATTTGAGATATTCTCAAAAATATTTTCAATTTTTTTCATTAACAAGTCCGTCCTTATTTTTCACCTTTTATAAACTCATTTAAAACAAGTTAAATTTCAAAAACAATAATCAAATTTAAAACTACTACTCATAACTTTAAAACTTGACTTAAATTTCAAAACCATGTAAAAGTAGTTAACATGAGCATAGCTCAATTGGTTTGACATATACTTTCTTCCCCTTGAGGTTGAAGGTTCGAGTCCCCCCCTCCCCCACTTTGATATAATCTCAAAAACCGTGTAAAAGTCGATTATTAAACGAATAAATAACTCATAAACCGTTTATAATTTTAAAAACAGAAATTTAAAATTAAAATCATCCTCAAACAAATACTAAACAAAAACATGTTTTAAAAAATTAATTTGAGATTAAAAAAAAAACAGTACACGTGTCATGGGCCATTAGCTAGGACCATCGCGGCCCAGAAGACCAGAAGTCAAGGCTCGAATTCCGAACAGTGAATGTCATATGGGCCTAGCCCACAATCTCCACACGTGTGATAACATGGAACGTGCCACATATATTACATGAATAAATAAATAAAGTGCAAAATAAAAATAATACCTTGTGATTTTGGACAAATGTATTTAAAAAATGACAAATTACACTTAATGTAATTATAAATTATGTCAATAAATTCCCTCAATTCCAACGTTGTCAAATTTCTTTTAGCAATAATTTTTTCATTTCAACTTTGATTTAGATGATTTAAGATGTTTTGAAATCTCTGTTTCAAACTCTACGTTATAATCACTCAAAAACCGTTAATAAATAATAGATTTTTTTATTATCAAAATATTAGATATGATTGAAGTCATAATCCTTTTATTTACTGATAATTTCAAAGTTATCATAACGTAGAACTCGAAATGAGAATTTTAAAATATCTTAAATCATTCAAATTGGAGTTAAAACAAAGAAATTATGACTAAAAAAAGTTAAGAGAAGAATCTCATTAGCATAATTTAGAATTACACAAGTGCAATTATCATTTTTTAAATCCAATGGTGTTCATACATTTGATCAAAACTAGATGGATCTTATTTACTATTTATCCATACGTAAATAAATTAAATAATATCTCTCGTCATTGTCTGTATAAGGGGTCACTTTGGCGGCAATGATCATTTCCACAAAACCAAAAAGATAATTCCTTTTCGATCATTTATTCTTTCCTTTTTCTTTTACTAATTTTTGTTTAAATAATAAATAATAATTTTCTGCTCGAACCTTTGAATCACCGGCTATAGCCAGTTAAAGAAAGTTCTTGGCGTATTCTTGTGGCGGCAAAAGTTGCAAGTCTTACCGGCTTTTCCGGTTTCTCAATCAAATTTCCTTCTCTCCACAGGTTTCAAATTCAATAAACAGTTATATCTGTGTGTGTGTTTTTTTTATATAAAAAAGTCTTTGCTTTCGTATTTGATTCTCTCTTTCTTCTCCGATTTTCTTCGAATCGGCCCCTTTCAATTCCTTCAAGGTTATTCGATATCTCTTCTCTTCTTTGTTTCGAAATTTTTTCGTACTATTTTTTCCTGTATTTTCTGTTTGTTTCTCGGGAAAGTTATTGGTAGTCGAAGTTATTTTTTGCGTTGATGTTTGTTCTTTATTTTTGTTGATTCTTTTGTGAATTATCGTATTTTGAGTTGAATAATTTCAAGAAATAGGAAATTGGAAAGAGAAATTGCTGTAGATTATCAGAACTTGAATTGTGTTTAGTTGAAGACGTTTTAGATTGGAATTACGTGTAATTTTCATTTTTTTCAGCAATTTGAGAGGTGATTTACTATAGGTTTAATACACAGGAATCTTTCTTTTTCATCGTTCTTTAGCTGGTTGATTAGTTTCTCAATTTTAAAATTGGTTAGTGTTGTTTTTTATATATATTTTTTTCTTTTGTAAGAACTGTTTCAATAGGTTGATTTTAATGTATTTCTGTAGCTTTCCTGAATCTTGTCCTATATTGTTTGAGCTCTTTCTTCCCTTTTTCCACGGATCGTTCTTGTTTTGATTCTCGTGCAATCTGGTTGTTCGTTTTCGAAACCGTTGGTCTGAGTTATTTAAAAAGTAGTTATTTCAACAGGCATTTGCCTCGCGTGATGAAGGGTTCCAAGGGCAAGGGGACAGCAAGGGTCACAAGGGAAGCTTTGAAGCCTGTGGATGATAGGTAGCCTTTTACCTCTTGTTTCATAAATAAATCTCATATCTATTTTATTGGTCTAATAAAATAAGACCTCATATATCATTGGGTTATGAATGGATCTGAGATCCACATGATCACTGTTGGTAGCTTGCTGAGATCTATTTTTGGAGTAGCAAATTTCCAGAAAGTTTATGAGTTCCATTCATGTCTAATATTCACATACTTGATGATGTATACAGCGGTTACAGGAATTTTGTTGTGACGGATCATATATATCTCTATTCTTTTCAGAAAGGTTGGAAAGCGAAAGGCTGTTGTTAAGGCTGAAAAGAGTAGCAAACGGCCGATTCAGAAAGATAGGAAAGCCAAGAAAGATCCCAACAAACCCAAAAGGCCTCCCAGTGCTTTCTTCGTTTTCCTGTTCGTATTTGTTTTTTGCTGTTTCATTATTCACTTTTGAAATTACCTGTTTTGTTGCTTCTTGAAAATTCTCTCTAATCCATAGAAATGCTTTGTAACAGTGAGGATTTCCGAAAGGAGTTCAAAAAGGAAAACCCAAATGTGAAAGCAGTATCTGCAGTATGCATTCAATGAACTTTGTCTATAAGATGCACACAACTTGATGTGTAGGCAAATATTGTTAGCATTTTCTCTGCACTTGCAGGTTGGAAAAGCTGGAGGAGAGAAGTGGAAATCCTTGAGTCGTGCTGTAAGTGATATAATGTATAAGTATAACATAAATTTTGAAGCAGGGTTCCAATAATTTGCCCTCTTTTTTCCTTTTCCATGATCAATGAAATTATGTTTTTAGAGGTGTTCTGTTAGTGCTTTATGAGAATTTCATCTTCCTCTTGGATTTGTAGTTCACCATTGTCATCCACTTTCACATTGATATCATGTTTGAGTTTTAAAAATTAAACTTTTTAAGTTGGGATCATGGACTTCTTTTTTCTACCAATTATTTGATTTACTTATCGGGTTTTCGCACTAAAAATTTACTTACTGGTTTAAAAGGAAAAAACACCATATGAAGCCAAGGCTTCTAAGAAGAAGGCTGAATATGAAAAGCTTATCAAGGCATACGAAATTAAGCAGGTAGATATGCACTGTGCTATGGATTTTGTGTATCAGTTCATTAAACAATATGATCGCCAACTTAGAATGCTAATATAATATTGTGTGGATAGGCTAGCACTGCAGAAGACGGCGATGAGGAATTAGAGAGGTCAAAATCTGAAGTGAATGACTTTGAGGATGAGGCCAGTGAGGAGGTATTTATAACACACATGATAGACACATGCTTCAATTTTTGTACTCTGTTTTCTTGTTTTAGTGCCTGTTCCCTTCTGACATATCCTAGTGTTAAAGTTTGTTTTCGATGCATCTTCAAAATTTTATTTTCTGTTTTGCTTGTGCACCGCCTTAAAAGAGAAATGCATAAAAGACATGGATTTGATACATATATTTTAAAACTTTAGGATTATTGTTTCTTATCAAAAAAAAAAAATTGTTTCTTGACCCGTTTGCTAATGACTATGATCAGAAGTACATATTCTGTTTCCAACAGAAGCGATCACTTTGTGATTTAGCAGTGCTTTCAAATCATCCAAGAACATCATTTTTTTTCTTCATTGTGTGGACCTTGAATCATCTATTTCTTTGATCCTATGCTAATTACTCATCTCATTGTAGGAGGAAGAAGAAGAGGAGGAAGATGACGACGATGAAGATGACGACTAAATTGAAAGCTTTGACTCTCACAATGGCTGATCCAGCAAAAGAGACTAGCTCTTGTATGTTGATATCTTTAGATAACGTGTCGTGTGCTGCTCGTTTTTTTTTCCCCTTTTGTAACAAGAAAAGTGTCATATGGCACTTCCCCGATATCTCATCTTACTGTTTAAATGGGGTCTTTAGCTTTGCTTTTTGTCATTTACATTGTTAAGATCTCTGGGTATCCTCTGGCCATGTGACCATGTGATTAAATTATGAAATACATCTTTTGTAAGCTACAGATCAGCGTCGATTCGAATTGGCTTAAATTAATGCAACTGTCTTGTAATATTGTTTTCTGTACTTTAGGTATCTGTGACAGATCATATAGACAGATCACGAATTTAACAGAAATCAACAAATAAGATTTAATTATTAAATGTTAATATACTTCATCACGTGATTATAATTTTTAAAACATCCAAGGAATAAAATTGATTATTGAAATAATTATGAGAGAGATAAATATCTAGCTCTAGTTTTCTTTCAAATTAAAGATAACTTGGTGAAGAAAAGGTGCAGATTCGGTGGGTGACGTGATGGAGGGAGGACAAATTATTACATGGAAAGATAGAATCAATGTGTCTTCTTCAACCTCAAAGGAACGAGTACTCCTTTGTGAGGTGGTCGATGAAGGAAATTTTCGGGAAATATTTTTAATTCTGATGTTTTTTTTTTTTTATAATTCCTATCCTTTTTAAAAGTTTCAATTTAATTATTTATGATTTATTAGAAACTCACAGAGCAACATTTTCAAGTTGCTTTCCATCTGCGTTGGCTATTAAAAATAAATAATAATAATTCCTATCCTTTTAAAAGTTTCAGTTTAATTATTTATGATTTATTAGAAACTCACAAAACATAAATACAATTATCAAAAGAAAACCAAAAAATTATCTATGTATCCATTTTTTTTAACTGGCAAAAAGAGATTGAGGTAAAACATGTATATGTAAAGGTCTTTCAACGGGTGAATTTGATAACAGCAACAACATTTTGTGACATTTTACCAAACCATAGGGATTATATTGAAATTTTTAAAATTAAAAGGATTAAATTGACAAACCTAAAACTCTGAGTGAGGATTAAATTGAAACATTTAAATCATGAGGGATTAAAATGAAATAGACTCTAAGTTATCGGGATTAAATTTATAATTAAACTCAACTTAGAAGAAAAAAAACCAACCAAGCAAATTCTGGATACTTGAAACCTAAAAAGGTGAAACAGGACTACAAAACATCAATTAAGATATCATTTGGTACCTTCAAATTCAATTGATGTATATCCCATCCAGCTCCCTCTAATAATTGCATAAAATGATCAAACCTCTCTTCCATCTCCATTAGGCTTCTTGCAAGCTGATCTATGACATTCTCTGAGCCATTCCAGTGCTTATCAAGCCAGTAAGTCTGCCACACACTCCTTAATACTGACATGCTAGTTGCACCCACCTGTACACAAGTTTTTAAAAGTAGCTATTATTTCAGGATACCAATGATCTCCAAAAGTTTCCATGTAATTTTTTATGCAGTACCTTGAAGGAAATAAAAAATTTCAAATCTTTATCTATTGGGTTCACCATGAGAATGTGTTTCTCCTCGGAATATAGTTTCAAAAGTTTCATCACCTACGCAAGGAAAGTTACGAAAAATCAGTGTTTTCCTTTGTTAAGTTTATGAACAGGGGTATGCAGCCATCGGTGTAAACTGAACCATCTCACGTCACACAACATTTTCAAGTTGCTTTCCATCTGCGTTGGCTATTATAAGCCGTTCATGACTTGTTAAATTAAACTACAACATACTGAAGTTAATCGTCACAAGCTCACAGGGGGGAATCTATACCATGGAAGAGGATCTTTCGCCACCCATCATCTCGTCCAATGATACACTGAAGATAATTTGCGGCCTTGTAAATCTTTGCCACAGCAATATGTTTTCTTTCCTATTGCAATCCATTGTTCCTGAAATATACCAATTCTTGTGTGATAAACAAATATCATTTCTTCTCATGTTTTAGCAATAGGTAAAAAAAGATAAGGCAACATGAAATGACAACTCAACAGTCAAAAAAGGCATTCAAACCAAATATCTCTAGCAGGCTGAAAGTAATGAATTAACGTGCCAATTTGAGATGAACCAATGATCGAGCCTAGAATTTTGTCACAGTATTAAATAAAAAGAACAAGAAACATCGAAATGCAAATTCAAGGGGAGAAACTTGAGGGGGTTTCCACCAAAACGGCATTCATAGTCATGTATTGAAGATGGAATAAAAGATCAATTAACAAGTGCTAGATTCTGCCACATTGTGGCCAATGTGCTTCCCCACTCCACCCATCCACCAAAAAAAGAACAATAATTACAAAATCAGTTTTTTTAGTCCATTGACTAGTTAAAAGGGGCAATTACTGAAATAACATATTTTTGCATACTAATTACTGAAATGTTTGAACTTTTCAAAAATTACTCAAATAACATAATTATAATTCAATAATTTATTGAACTAAAAAAATTAAATTTTTTAATTAATTAATTGAAAATAATAATAATAAATGAGCAAATAGTTCAATAAATTATTGACCTTGAACTTATAAAACCAAAAAACAAACAAATTCGTTAAAAATACGTATGAAAAATAGTTCAATAATTAATTGAATTATAGTTCAATAATTTTGACACTTTAATAATTAGTATGCAGATTTATGCTATTTGAGACAAATTCTTTAGTTTTAAAAAGACGATTAAAAAATTGAGATTGTAAAACAGGGGATCTTATGCCACTCTATCTTCAGCATAGACCTATGTGAATATACATAGTCACATCATTTCCATTGGCAATTAGTCATGACCCATTGGTCTAAACTTCTCAAAGACTTTACTGACAATATAAATGATAAAAACACGGTTACCTGGTACGTTATTATCTGAAATGTGAGCTTTCACAAGCATACGAGCACGCTTCAGATTTATCTATAAGAAACAAAAATTAATGAAGTAAAACTTAGTATTGGAACATACTTAATGATAAAACTAGCTCCTTATCGATTATTCCCCCAATCGAAAGAGAAATGTATGCACATAATACAATCTAAGATAAATGTTAAAGCCCTTACACATGCAGTCAAACCCTCCCAATGAGACTATTTCAAGAATGTGCTTTTTTTTAAGCAAAAAAAGGTCAGAGAATGAAAAACTAACTACAAATGTAAACTCATACCGTGTTAAAATGCAAGACAGCAAGGGATTTGTAACGCAACCAAAGGTGCAGAAGCCGCATGCTTAACCACGTCATTGATAATACTGGATATGAATTTACAAGCCCTGGTGTATCCTACATAAATATTAACAAAACCCTACCCAGTTAATTCAGCAATTCATGTGGCCATTGTAAATACGAGTTACATTCTAAAAAATACAACCCTGAAAAACTAAATTACATACCAAGATTAGAATACCTAGGGCAAGACCAAGCAGCTGAGCAACTACTTCCCAAACCTCTTCCTGTTACATTGAATTGAATAACAGAAATTATGAGCAAAATATCTGAAAATATATGGCGCGTCCTCTGTCTCAGCTGGTAAAATTGCTGGTGGATAATTTTGTCCTTATAATCATAATGTCCAGATTGAGGGGTAAAACAAAGGACACCAAATCTAGTAGCAGTCAACTTTGTAAGCATCACAATGACAATCAATCATTTAACATTAAGATTTAGTGACTGGAAAAAAAATGTTAAAACTTTGTTTGGATAAGATAAGAAAACTTGAGAATCCTAAATTAATTCATGTGCAAAAATATTTGTTAAAGTAGAATGTTGTTATCATATAAGCATTTTACAAGACAGACACAGTTCAAATGATCACTGTACAGATATTTTATTTTCGATAGAAACATTGTTCATATATATATACACTACTAGTACCTTTGCTGCCACCTCTCCCAAATTTCCTGAGATGGCAAAATGGTATTGAATAACTCGGAAGGAAGGATCTTTCAACCCGCTTGCAACAGCCTATATAGTTTCAGAATAAAATTAGACATAAATCTCCATTTCACTATACTAGTTACAGCAGTTATAAAACTCCTAAAATTTTGTAAGGTCCCCATTATCATATGATATTGCGTACAGTTCAAAAACTTGCATGATTATCGATAATATGAATTTTCCATTTTCCCCTACACGATTTGTAATCCAAAATAGAAACATCGCCAAAAAACATCGTAATTACCTTGGCAAGATTTCCAAGGGAAGCCAATGGTAGAAAATAGCCAGGATACAATGGTGTAGAAAGATCAAAGATGCTGCATAATAGGTAAATAAAATCAAAGATTTTACAATTGTTCTTATGATTCAACAGTCCCCATATCAAAAAGAGACCCTGAACACACACCTTCCTGCACTGCCAATGAAGTCTGCATACATGCGCCATTGTTTCGGATCATCATCAAAAAGATTACCAAACCGCCCACCTGGAAATGATGGCAACACTCACTGAAAAATTCAATATATAACCTTCCATAACTTTAGACCACTTTATGATTTCCAGACCAATGAACAGGCGTCCAACAGCTCCAATGCCATCCTTAGAGACCCATCTGCTCAGTCAATAACATAATATGCATCAGAACCCATTAAGTGGCCCGATTGGCATAAAATAGTTTGAATACATAAAAAATTAGAATGTTTCTGTGTACTTGTATATACAAGTTATTATATAGAAAGAAATAGAAAAGGAAAATTAAAATAACCTGATGGCAGCAGCAGAAGCTGCTGCGGTAGTTCCTGAGAAGGAGCCAACACCAACTGCCTGAAAGTCAATGTAATAGTAGGAAAAAATGTCAACAACAAAATGGAACCATATTATTAGAAACATTTATTTAATATGTGAGGTTCGGGTTCCCAATCATCTAACAAACATCCTGAAAATTCAGTAAATTGGCATACCTTTAGGAGACTTGATGTGACCAATGTGTGACAGATCCATCCAGTAATATTGGTGGGGAACTGTAATATCATGTATTGCAGGTAATCATCTGAAACTGATTCTGCAGTGGAATTGATAAAAATATAAGGAAGCACGAACAATAATCATCTTTTGAGTGAACTCATAGGAGAGGACTTCTTATCCTTCCTATCTTTGATTCCTTTTATACTCAATGAAATTGTTTCTTTTTAGTTGGAACAAAAAATATAAGAACCTATTATTTTAATATAATTTTGTCTCTTATAAAAAAAATAAAAATATAAGAACCTAAACAAATAGTAAAAATTTGATCATTTTTATTAAAAAGTTTATGTATATCTACTAAAACAACCTAAGAAAATTAATCTAATTAGAAAAACAGAAATCATTCAACTAGATCAATAGACTAAGAACACCAATATTCCTGATTAAAACTTGTAAATTAACAAGAGTTTCAATAAGGAAAGTAATAATGGGAAACGTGAGAAGGAAAAATAGACCACATGTAATAGCTACCTGGGAATCCCGTCGGTAAAATAAAATCTTTTACGAGATCTGGTAGCCAGGACAAGTCTTTATCAGAAAAATGAGACCCTTCAGATCCATTGGACGTTGGAGATGGTTGTTCGTCAAGAAAAGATTGCAACTGTAAGTCGTCATCAAGAATATACCTGTTCAATGGAATCAGAATTCAAGAAACATATCTGATACCAAAAAGCTTATTTTGATTAACATTTAATAGATCATCAACTTTCTCTAATTTGTTTACATTTTTTTTTTTTTTTTGATAGGAAACGAGAATTTCATTAAAAAGTAAGAATATACAAGGGTGCTGAGAAGCACCCAAAGCCAAAAGGATTACAAAAAAGAACTCCAATTGGCGTTAATCAAAAGAATATCATAATTACAAAAAACTTTCGAGGTACTGGCGAGAAGGGACACTTTATAATGAATAATATCCCAGAGGTCTTGAGGGTTCACAAATTTATCTTTGAAGATGCGCCTGTTCCTCTCCAACCAAATCTCCCAAATAATATGCTTTACCGCCCTTTCCCATAACCAATTCCTTTTGTCCTTAAGATAGTGGCCCAAGAGGAGAGAGTTTAGATTAGTTTTGGGGCATTTTGTAAAGCACCAACTAATTTGAAAGTAACTTAACAGCTTCAGCCACAAATTCCTGGCAAAACAGCATTAAAAAAAAAGATGATTCTGATCCTCCCCAGCTTTGAAACAGAAGCAGCAACAGGAGGGGGAGATGGTAAGATTTGGGTGTCTTTTTTGGATCACATCAGCCGTGTTTATACCTCCAGCCAATAAATTCCAGTTGAAGAAGTTTATCTTCCTGGGACAGCCTTTAGTCCATACTTTTTTTGCTAAATTTCTGTCCAAGAAGCCTTCTTCATCAGTCAGATAAGAAAACAGGGAAGAAGTTGTGAAACCGTGAGAATGAAGAGGCCATTTATAGGAATCTTCTTCATTATTTAAATACTGAGACTGGAGCAGCCCAAGGATACTGACGAAATCATCAATCTCTCTATCATAGAGAGGTCTTTTGAGAGTAACATTCCAGAACACGAAATTCCACTTCCCTACACTACAATTAGTCAATGTCCCAATCGAATTTCTATGTATTCAAAAAAAAAAATCTACATCCTCAGCTCCATATGATAAGGTTCTTAATTACAAGGAATACATCTAACATAAGATTGCTTCACTAGAGTAACATTAACAAAACTACAAAATCCAAACGAGAATCTAGCAAAGGAAATTCGCCGCCTCCTAAGACAATTCAGTAAAACGAATCTTATGAACAATTAACAGACCTCTTTACAGTACTATTTCCATATTTCTCGACGAAAACAACTCGCCGTTGGCTATTTTCTCTGCAAACCAAAAATCCAGAAAGAATCACAATCAAAATGTAACGAAACATAAGAATTAAGATCGAACCACAATCGTAAGCATTAAATTGATAATTTCAGCCTAGATTAGATAGAAGAAAATGGATCAAAACCAAACTTCACTTAAGAATTTTCAAGATAACAAAAAGAGTAGAATGTAGAAGGAAAATCACGAACCTTCCAGAAACAATATCGTTCTTATCGTCATGTTCTTCTTCTGATTCTTCATGAGGAAAATCAGTTTGCTTACAGAAATTTTGGCTGCGCCGTAATCGTTCGCTTTGAATGGAGGTTGAAGAGTAAAAGGAAAGAGTAGGAAATGAGAGGCGTACGGAACAAGACATGCGGATAAAAATGTGCGATGCAAATACAGATACAGATAGAACTTTCGATTCAGTTGGTTTATTTGCCAATTTACTGCGCGAAAAAAGATGCTCTCTCTATTTTGAAGGTTAATTTTATCTTAAAAAAAAAATCATTTTATCCCGTAAAACCACATGTTTTGAATATTCAACTTTTTAAAAAGTGGTTACACACGTAAATCTCTCATTCTAAGGATACTTTACACATTGGTTTTGGCTATCGACAACAAGCCTTTTTCAATGTGGGCAAATTAGTTTTCAAAGCCTGAATATGAGTTACTTGATTTTTGGGCCGATTAGTTTTCAAAGTTTGATATGAGTTCCTTAAGAGACACTTTCACTCTTTAACTTTATGAAGATGAGGAATTATTTAATAAGTTGAGCTATATTCAGATTAATAATAAATTGAAGATATATAAAAATATATATTTATTGCTGTCAATACCTCGATGTAGGCTAAACCGTAAAATTTTCTTGTAAAAATAGATTAAGTTTTATATGAAGAAGATTTGACTTAATATTTTTTCTATGCTTTAATGTCTAGTGATGTTAAAAGTACCTTTGCGGGATCGTACCATTCGAGTCTTTTTTTTTCATGCTTTTCCCGGAGTTCTGGAGAAAGCTGCAATCAATAGAATTTTCTTAATCCTCCCTTCGAAAGCGAAAGAAAGAACGTGAAATTAGTTTTCCTTTCTTTCGTTGGGACCAAGAGATTGGATCTTTTATTTGAAAATTAGCTAATTGTTTAGGGTTTAGGCTAATTGTGAAACTTCCAATTGGGTTTAATAAACTTATTCAAAATTCCCCTACCTATCTACCAAAATAAGAGAGAAAATGTGGAAAGAAAAACATGGAAAATTATAGTACCTTTTTTAAGTGATATATATATATATATTAAAAAAAAGTTTGTATATACATTTAAGCAAATGGTTGCTATTGAATATACAATTGTCTATCAAAGAAAACTTGAAAAGTCTAATATTTTTGCAAACGGTTGCGCCTGCCATTTTCTTAATTTTGGACTTATGGCCCGTTTGAAAACTTTTAAAAATGTTTTTTAATGGTTATCAAAAATACTTTAAAAAATTATCTCAAACGAGCACTTAAAAGAACATGTTATTACAGTCATCCCAAAAAAAAAACGATGGGAGCTAGAAGCCTGTTACGGGCATGTAATAAAAATGAATCGTTCTGAAGCATGAGCCTTCAGCTTCACAATTGGAAAAACAAATACAATCATCATTAAAGAGATACAAAACCAAAATATATGTTGGAAGACGAAAGCTAGAATCCTAACTAAGCTCAAATAAACGCTACCTGCTAAAAAAATCTACCTTAATTTTCATAAGATGTGAATACACCAAAACAAAATTGTTTGCTTACTCTCTAGATAATGATGGCTCTATCCCAAAATTGAGGGCAATAAAATGAGACTAAACTTCAGGATCATTCATTCATTTACTTGTAGACTGGCTTTTCTTCTCACGATTATCTTCAACTATTTGCTGAAATTCCTTTTCACTGGTAGCTATGAGACGCTTGACGAAATCATATATGGTAAGCCTGATGCTGCAATGTAAGAAAAGGGTAAACGTTTACTAGCGAGGCCAATGAATGTTCATGACAGTAGATTCATTCAAACGAGCAGCTTAATAGTGTACGAAAGTTTAATGTTAATCAGCCAGGACAAGGAATTAATTCTACCAAGTGGCATAATCATATACGGCAATCAAGAGAGCTAAAGGTTTACTAGCAATTGCATGTGAGGACAATGCCTGTTATGAATCTTTACAACAAGGAAATGATAGAAATGAGCAGCATATTAGTATTTGATCATCAATGCTAGTCTGCAGCTCAACAGCTGGGTTCACTGATAAACTTCACCCAAGCTTGAGAAACCGGGTATGCAGAACTTTGGAGTGGACATTATCCCATAAATACTAAGAAACATACTATATCTGCACTTCACAGGGTATCAAAGCCTGGACTCGACTATTCAGTAAGACTAAAAACTAAAAACTAAAAAAAGTTTCAAATTAAGATTCTTCCTTTCAAAATTCGAAACCATGAACAAAATAAATATCTCAGATACATTAGCAAAGTTCCCTATTAATGCAAAATGCTGTAGAGTTTGGGGAAAACAATGAAATGTAACGGGATATGAACATTGGCAAGTGAAACTGTGAAAGCATGTGTCAATGAAACCTGATTCAACATACAATAGTCTCACCCATCAATATATATAGGATACAAAAGGAATGAATGCCCACCTGCTGTTTGGAAGTGTCTTCAAAGCATTTGGAACAAAACCTCTGTACAACCCAATAGTTCCATCACGTGCAATGATACCTGCATTAATAACGTCAACCAGATAATTCCTTCCCACAAATTTCATACTGTACATAATATTCATCCTCTAAGCAAAGCTTGGAAAGATACAGTTAATCGTTCCTGTTATTTTAACTAATACCCATTGTATTACCTTGGATGGCTTCCAAAACTGTCTTGTAAGGTGTGCCCCTCATTTGCATCTGTCTTCTCACAGTGTCCAAAGGATAACACGTTAGTGTGGCAAGGGAAGCTGATACCAAGGCTGTTAGTAGAGATGTTTCAGTTCTCTTTTGAACTTTCTCTGGCAAAGACTTTTTCACTCTGTATGAACACGACATATCAATATCAAATCTTAAATATCAAGCTGATGTTCAAAGCATAATATGAACTATGAAGCGACGATGAACTCACAAGTCAAAAATGCAGAAGTTTACAGCAATGTAAGGAGCTATGCCAATAAGGGAAGGTCCAAGACCATAGTAGAAGGATGCAATACCTTCCTCTTTTAGCATATTCATGGCAACCTAAAATGATACAGTTTTATCTTCATATGGAATTTTATTTTATTTTTTGATATGAAATCTTCATATGGAATTTAACCTCTAATAAATGGGACAAGCAGGTTGATCATACCTCAGACATAGTTCGGTAGCCTGGTTCAACTGCTAATCGCAATCTCAAGACATCTAGTGGGTATGTAATCTACATGGAAACAAATACCAGCATTAAGAGAAATTTGAATGATATCCATGTCCTTGAACCAGAACTAAAATCCAAATGATACATGTAAATTCATTTTAAATGTATCACTAAAAAAAGTACTACATTTTCCCAATATGCATGATAACGTTGAGGATATTATAAACAAAGTAACTAGTTGAAAAATGCAAGAGGATGACAGTTAAAAAATTTGAGGCATCACTTACAAAAGTAGACGTCATGCCAGCACAAGCACCTGCAGCAAGTCTTCCAATCACAGATAGTTCAGCATCCTTTCCCCTAAAGAGTTTCTGTAAATTCAAATATTAGAAAAAGCATTAGCACTACATGCAACATATTGGGTGTTCGTGCACCATTTAAAGTTGGTTTACAGTGTGAGACGTACCTTATAAATTTCATAAGCAAAAAGCTGGACGGCGCTGTAAGGTATAACTCGAATGACCTGGAATATTTGGAAAGAAACTATAACAAAAAACATAACTCAATAATTCTTCATCAGCACTACAGGGAAAGTAGAAATCTATACCACCAACAGATAATTTCAAGACAAATACCTGAGGTAGATTGCCTTTCCAGTAACCTTTTATTCCTTCTTCCTTACCTACTTTTGTTATTGCCTGCAGTGCCAGTTGATCATGAGGTAGTTCACACCATGTAAGAAAAAAAGATTTGAACCATATGGAAGTAGGTATTAATCACAACTTTATGGCACTTTGTAAGTTTTTTATGCAATGGATGTCCTTTGTCAAAATAGTAGAACATAACAAATAAACCTACTCAACTACTAAATTGGGGACTTTCTAGAATTTCTATAATTCCTTCTCTGGAATTTCTATAATTCTATTTCTTATAAATGGAGTCTTGGAATGCATTTGAGAAAGTTTGTCTAATCCCCATTATCAACATTGATTCCCTATTTCTGCCACCATATTATCCCTTCTCCCTCTTTTGATTGCCAAAAAATGGATCAAACATGAATCAAACCCATAATTATCTTTAATAGGAAATAAAGATTTTAGTAAAAAGAGAAAGCACAAAGGGAAATGTTAGGAGCCATGGATTACAAAAAGGTCTCCCAGTTCGCATTAATAAAAAAAAATCATAATTACAAAGAAGATTGAAGAGAGAACTCAAAAGACCTTAAACTTAATGAGATCATAAACCATGAGTTTTCCTGTAAAACTCTCATTGATTTACAGGTATGACATTCCTCTAAAACAAATGCTACAAGAACAATACATTTCATTAGTAATCAAAAGGGATCATCCATGCTGTGCTTAGAAGACAGACATAGGACAATTGGTCTAACTACGCCTCATCAATGTCTTGTGTAGAATGACACAAAGTTGTAAGTAAGAATCCACATCTTTCATGATATCCATCATCTACTTCCTTCCTATTAACTCGAGCCTCAAAGTATTAGAATAACAAGTCCCCCGACATAAAAAAAATCAGGCTTTGGTATTTGAAGCCATAAATTCATGCAATCCCATAAGAATCATCACATCATAACACAAATGCAAAACGTGCATGAAATGTTAAAAAATCATCACCTAAAACAATACACAATTAATCATCCATACCATAGCCATACATACCTCAATGAAACCAATAGCTTTCTTAGTTCCTTCATGCCCAAACCGTACGCCATGAGTCTGAAAATAATCCAATTGAATCAATCACACTACAAACCAAACTCCAAATTCATTTCAACAAAAAATGAATCTTACAAAAACAAAAAGTTTTAAAACATCAATTGCCCTTTTCCACAGTAGTATCAATATAATCAATTCAAGATAAACAATTGGAAAATATAAGAAAAACGGTAAACCACGACGTCGTTTTCCTAAAAACAGAACAAACAAATCGTTTCAAAGAATCAACAAAACCTGCATAAGAAGCTTAATACGGTCAAGAGGAGCGGTCACGGATTTGGCAGCGGCGCCAGCGACGGCGCCGGCGGCGAATAACGCAGCGTCTTTAGGGACCAATGCAAGTATAGCTAATGGATGCGTTAGGAGCTGAGAATGAGACGGCGCGAAATCGTTTTGGTCTCTTTTTTCCACGACAGAAATGCAAGCAAATTTACAACGAATTTCAAATTCACGGGAATCGCCATTAAAGCTGAGGAGGAGAGGTTTATTGTTCAAAAATCCTGGAGAGAAATGAGGAGGAGTTTGATGTGAGGGTTTGAGGGTAGGGATATTCCGCCATAGTAAAGAGGCTTTTTCTTCTTCCACCATTTTTGAATTGGAGATTTGAGATTTGTTTTGGTTTGGTCTATTGGAACGGAAGCATGAAAAATGAAATAGATAAGATAATACGGTAGATACAGTGTATGAAATGAAACTAGCAAGCAACAAACAAAACAGAAATTTGGTTTTTGGTTTTTGGTTTTGGTTTTTGATTTTTACGAAGTCCTTATTTTGTGTTGAGGCAGGATGTATTATGATATAAGACGGTGAGCTAGCATATGGTAGTGTAAAATTTACAAAAAATAATAATAAATTATACCTAGTTTTCTTGAGGTTAATTTTGCAAAATTAATTAGGTGAAAACTTTCCTTAAATTTTGATCTTAATTAATTTATCAATTCAAAATTAAATTGGTGAGGTCTATTTCAACTTAATTTTAAATTAAAAATAATCATAAATGAAGTTACAACAATTACACTATCGATATTTTAATTTGAATAATTGCCCATCTAAACTTTGTAATGTATTAAAATTGGTAAAAAAAATAAATTGAAAATTGACCCCTTTTAAATCATTAATTTACAAATTAATTTTGTGAAATTTCTATGGATTGGGTCTTCGGGAGCCTGCATCCCGTCCCAAACCCATCCTTTGACCTCGAACCCAAACCTTCGTGGTGGAGGATACAAGGATTTCTTTTCCGCTCTTACCCCTCCTCACCTTGTTGAGTGCATTACTCGTCTCAACGATGATTTTTGAGTGTCTAATTTAATAATAGGAGGTAATCTATATAATTAAACTTTTATGGTTCAATTTTAATGTTTTATAAGGCTTAGAGGTTCATTTGTTTATATTGAAAGTTTGAACATGTAATCTATTACATCCCCAATAGTTCACGGGTGATTATAATTTTTACTAAATAGGTCTAACTTGATTCAATAAAATAGTGATAAAGTAATTATGTATGAAATGATATTTTAAAGATTACTAAAGATATAAAAAAAGGGCATAGTGCGAAAAAATGGAAGGTAAAAAGGGAGTTGTAAAGCTTTTACTTTCTACGCTTATACCTCCTCCTATCTATATATAATAGAATAGATTGTATCTAAAAGTAAAATGCAAATAATATCTTTATGATTTTGGTGAAATGTAAACACACTCCTATAATTTAAAAATGAATATTTATATCTATATAGTTTTAAAACTATGCAAATTGACCTCTCTCTGCTACGTCATTAATTTTCTTTTAATCATAATTTTTTTCGTTTGAACTCCCGATTTGAATGATTTAAGGTGTTCTGGAATCCTCGTTTTGAGATCTACGTTATTAGTCATTGAAAAACTTTGAAATCATTGGTATATAAAAGAGTTATTATCTTCAAAATATTAGATCTGGTTGAAGTCATAAACCCTTTTATATACTAACTAATTTGAAATTTTGTGTGACTATAACATAGAGCTCAAAAAGAAGATTCTGAAACATCTTGAATCATTCAAATCAGAGTTCAAACAAAAAAGTTACGACTAAAAGAAAATCATTAACATTGCATGAAGAGGTCAAATTACATAATTTTAAAACTATAGGGCATAAATATTCATGTTTAAACTAAAAAAATGTGTTTGCATTTCACCAAAATCAAAGGTGTTATTTATATTCTGCCATATCATAAAAAATAATATGCCCCCAACACCCCATTTATCAATCTATCCACCTAATTAGAAACTGAATGTGGGAACGGTGTCATCTTTCCAATTTTTTTTAACAGGTCATCTTTCCATTGAATTAATCAAATAATATAAACAACTTTAGTCTATTAACCTATCAATTATTTTATTAGTCTAACTCCTTTTTATTAATAATTGTGAGAGTCTGAGTCCGATTAACGCGTCTCAATTATTTTTACGGGACAACCACACGATCTTATAATACTTGACGTCGTAAAATTTATAGGATGATTATTCTGCTTTCAAGAAATCCTAATTTAAAATGCCGTGGTAAGGGGTCATGATACCCTTTTGAGGGTTAGAATATATTACATACAAATATTTTAATTGAAAAAAAAAGTATTTGAAATTTATAATATTGTGGTGCTAGTTTTTTTTCATTCTCAATTACATATTATTGTGAAAAATTACTTGCGATCCTTAAAATATTTTAAAACAAATTATTCCAATAAGTACGTATACGTAGAAAATTAGGTATCGTCAATCGATAATAAGTTATTAGTGAACTAAATAAGGTTTTTTTTTAAGGATATTATATTTAATTGGGGAGGGGAAACTCAAACCTTCGACCTCATGAGAAAAGAGCAGATGCCTAATCACTTTAGTTATGCTTGTGTTGGCAACCAAATAAGGTTTAAGGTGATAAAATTAAATAATATGATAAACTAAAAAAGAAAAATGAGGGAGAATAAAGTGAAGAGAGGAAAACGGTATAATCCGTAAGACTACATTGTGATTTTCTTTCTTATCAATCCCAAACTTATTACATTGTTTATATGGAAAACTTAATCTAAATAAATAAGAAAAATATAATCTAAATAGGAAAAAATAAACCTGGCTAATAGGAAAAGATAATTATCAAATAAAATAAGATAAATAAGGAAAATATATCAAATAGAATAAACTAAAGTTGGCAGTTTTTCTGCCGATCCGTCGCCGCATTGTCCATTGTCAAATATGTATATCCCCCTTCAAGTTGGAGCATGGAGGTCATGAAATGCCCAACTTGCGAAATATGATCGAAAAAGTGTAGGGGAGAAAAATATCATTCATCATTAAGTGTAATTAATGGTTGTCGGTGTATCAACGTCGATCATTGCAGTCATCATGGTTGTTGTGATATGTGCAACATCCACAGTGTCGTCTCTAATCTAGAAACGCCGTCATTTATCGTTTCAAATCTAGAAACGTCTTCATTCATCATGGACTCTTCTTGAGTTTCCTCCATGACCGTTTTCTTCATTGATCGAAAAGACTCTTATTGAGTTCCTTTCATGGTCATTTTTTCAAGTTGATGTGGTATAAGCAACATCTCCACGGTCGTTTTAAACCTAGAAACGCTGTCATTCACACTTTTTTTAACGGTCACAATACCATCAACTTTATTTCACAAATTAGGCCATTGAACCCTAACCTGCCTTGACATCATGACGATGTGACAATGTGGAACACTACGACGTACCCATTGATTGGCTCAGTGTAGTCGGCAAGCTCTGTCAGTAAAAGCACTTTTCGATTCGAAATTCCAAATCTTTGGAGGATTTTTTTTCCAAGAAACCAGTCAATGAATAAATCACCTTACATGTTTTTTTTTCTACTGCCCTCCCCCAAGCCACATGCACACACAAACACACTTCTTTCTTTTTTTGTTTTTTTGGGAAAACCGGTAAAAGCCGGAAGACTACATTATGATTTTCTTGTTGTAAAACCTAAGCCTATTACATTGTTTATTTAGAAAACCTAATCTAGATAAATAAAGAAATATAATCTAAATAGAAAGGATAAACCTAATAGGAAAAGATAATTATCAAATAGAAATAAGATAAATAAAGAAAATATATCAAATAGAATAAATTAAAGTTGGCACCTTTTCTATCAATCCGTCGCCACGGTCACGAACACTCGTTTTCACGACATCGTCCATCGTCAAATCTCTATATAAGACACTTATTTAAAAAAGTTATTTATACAGACTTAATATTGTATAATATTCGGTTCGAATCCCCAATAAATTTACAAAAGAGTCGATCAAAAGCTCACATCATTACATTTATTTTGTTTTATGTATGTTTTCTATATTTTACTCCCCTCATTTCTTTAAAATACCTTTATAAAACATTTTGCTCCCCTCATGATCTTATTAATGAATTTCTTTAACTAATAAATAACCAATTTATTATTAACATTTACTATATATCTAACCATTTGCAAGGACTAACTAAACCCGACAATAATCAACTTAAGTATAATTCAACCGACATTATTATTCCCTTCTATAAAATTGAAGAGTTCGAAGCTATCTCCTCTCCTTCATTCTGATATAATATCTTAAAAATATAACAAGAAAAAAAAAAGACATCTTCATTATTTATTAAACTATTGAATTACAAGACAAGAGCACCCAATAAGAATCCAATCTTGTCCCAAATCCCCCAATGATCTGCTGATATAAAATAAAAACATGACTCCAAATACACAAAGAAAACAGAGAACACATAAATTAAAAAAAAAAAAAAAGGACAGAAAAAACAGCAGACTCCCTCTCCATGCTTTTAGCCTAGGAACTGTCATCATCAAGCAAATTCTTCTTCATCTTCATTAAATCATAATGCGATGTCTTATTCTTTTGAAGCTTTCCGGCAGGTAGGCAGGCCAGGCTAATTGAAATCAAAAGAATATAATAATAAACTCATTTGATTTTATTTTTCTGGTCTTTAATTTTGAATGAATATTGCAAGCGGATCCCTCCCTCTGGTTCACAAGCCTGCATCCACATAATTATCTCCATTTTTAATTTTCTGGTAAAATTTATTAAAAAAATATTACACACATGAATTTGAATTCTTAACTTTAAATTAATAATTAAAAAATCCTTTGACAACTAGACCAACTAGTTCTTGTTTACTTTCCGTTTTTTTATTTATAAATAAATAAAAATTGAGTGGTTATGATAAAATTGTTTGAGTATTTAAGTAAACTATTTAGATTTATAATCTTGGGAGGGGAAAAAAAACAACTTCTACAAACAATTTATATATATTTTTTCATCAGATCATGCCAGAAATAAAAAGCTGAAAGTTATTTTTTGAGAGAAAGTCAAAGGAGTCTGATTTTGGATTTTCTTTTATCTTTTAAAAACATATTTACAATCTTTACCAAATCTCAAAAACGAAAAACATATTTGAAAAGAAACCTTTAATTAATTTTAAAATTTTGAATAGAGTTTTAATTTTTTTAATTACAAAATAAAGAAATTGTTAGTTAATGAGATTAGAAAATACAAAATACAAATCGAAATCTAGCTAGTTTCACACACAAAAAAATGCTAATATTTCTTTTAAATGAAAATTTTACCTTTAAGCTGTGAAAACTCCTTGGTTCGAAGACTGAATTCCCAAGTTGTGAACATTATTTTCGTCTGCCGAAAAAAAAAATATTACTTACAATTTTTCAATCCACGACTTTTTCAGTTATAAACATTAGATCTATATAAATAAACGATATACTCTCTAAATAAAACAACAGATCTAATAATTATGAAAAGGGAATCAAATCGTGGCAATCTCATTCAATAATTTCTCGAGAGAGACTAACCGGAGTCTGTCTTGGAGACGAAGAAGCAGGCAGCAATGATAATGTAGCAAAGAAGAAGAACAAGGCCTTTAATATAGTGAGAAGTTCCATCTTGTAATGTGAAGGCAACTGCTATAATAGCTAATCCAAGCGATCCCGTTTCCATCAGATTGAAATTCAAATCCATATCCACTCCCATTGTCCATGCTACGATCACACATAATGGAATCTGAAACAAATTTTCATTTCGTTTAGAGATTTTTTTTTTTTTTTGTTTTTTTGGGTTTGAATTTTTTTATTATTTATAAATTCTTACCGCGAATAGTGCAATTTGGGTTGCCGATCCTAAAGCGACCCCTAAAGATATGTCCTGAAATAAAATACAACATATGACATGAGAACGTGAAAATAAATCTTAAACATATTTTAATTTACTCAAACAAAATTTAACGTTTTCATAAACGTTTATTTTTTTAATAAATATTACATCAAATAAGGAGAGAGGAGACTTCAATTTTAGTGTAGCGAAATACATTAATTGCAATCTACTTAGCTTATCATTAAAAATTGAACTTAAACTTTGAATATAATACTACATTAAATTACTAAAAATACTAAATATTTTTTTTTGACTGACTATATATACTAAATATAAAAGCTTATAAATTTAAATAATATATAAAATAAAAGATATATTCAAGTTTCAAGAGAAAATGTAAATAAATGTTACCAATTTGTTCTTGAAAGCAAAAATGACAGCTCCAGCATGCTCAGCTGCATTTCCAACAATAGGCAGCAATATTATGCTAAGGAAACTCACTGACAAACCCCAAGTACTTGATGCTTCCTGCAAATTAATTAAATTGTTTTATTATTAAAAATATGTTATTAAAATATATGAATAAGAACCCGTTTCAGATAACTTTTAAAAGTGTTTTTTTAAATAGTTATCAAAAACACCTTTAAAAGATATTCTAAAAACGGATATTTTAGTACCCGTTTGAGATGACTTTTGAAAGCGTTTTTAAATATATATTAAAAAATTATCCTAAATGGGCCCTATTAAAGTCGTGTTTGTCTCCACCAAATTTAACTAAGAAAAAAAGGGTTTAAACTAAACTAATAATTACCTCAATTGTGTTGACAACGTATTCTGACAACAAAGCAACGACGAGTGTCATTCCTATAAGCCATGCAAAAGCACTCCAGAATCCGATCACGGCCTCATCTCCAGGAACGCTGTCGTCCTCAGGATCCTGATTTCAATAAACAATTTGTTCTTTTTTTTTTATTTAATTAACACAAAAAAATGGCATTGTAGTGTAGATAAACTAAATCGATAGTCCAAACCAAAATAATTTGTTCCTTTTTTTTTAATAACTAAGTCGAATAAAAAATATATAAATTTAAATAATCCATCATAAAACTTCTAAATAATCAAAATTATTTTCAGTTGATCTTCCTAATTAACGTAAATTGCTTTAAATTTCAAACTAAAACTAGTTTTATCATGATTTATTTCCCTTTTTAAAAAGATTAACTAGTTAATTTTATTTTTATTCTTTAACTAAGTTTTTCATTGACTCAATTGTATTAGTATATATGATAAATATTATTTATTTTTATAAATACTTTGACTCGAATCAGTATCAAGCCATATGTAAACAAAAGAGAGAAAATATGTTTAAAAATTCACAAAATGAGTCAGGCCGAGTAATGATCATATCGATCTGAGTCAGACCAAATCAAAACGAAACACTCATATGTGTGTTATTTTTTTTGTTTTCATGTCTCGTTCTCGTCTCATTACGTAACGTAATCAAACGATCATGTCAAACTATTAATTATAAAAAAGAAAGTAGAAAAAATACCGCTGGAGCTTCGAAAATCTGGCGATGAGTCCAGAGCTGGAAGACCAAGAAAGCGATATAAGCAGTGAGCATTACGATGCTGCTGGCTCTTGACAAATGTAGAGTTGAGGCTACGGCGGTAGAAGCTGAGGCTGAGGATGCGGCGTAGGCATACCCAAACAACAACGGCAATAAGTGGCATAGCAATGAAAGCATCAGCATCAGCGAGTTCACATCCGCTTGTCTCTGATCAAAATTCAATTTCCCATTTAAATTTTTTATATATAAAAATATCAAAAACTTTTACCTTAATTACATTTTTTTTTTTAATTTGTAATTCTCATTCCTACACTTTCTGACTTTTATAATAAACATTATTGTACTATTAAAATAACTTTGAATCTCTTTATATTTTAAATTAAAATTAGAAAAATATAATGTTAAACTTTAACACTAGTGGGTGAGTTAGGAAAATTTAAAAGTTATTTTTGATAGTATGTAAATTGCAAAAACTCAACAGTAAAAGGGTATAAATTGTAATTAACAAAAAAAAATTATTAACTTTGGGATTTGAATGTTGAAGATGTTTAATTACTAGACTTTCAAAAAAATTCATATTTTAATTAAACTCAAATCATGAACTCATGATAAAATTAGAATAATATCGACATTTCTCATAAGTAGGGAGGTATATATATATATTATTATTTTTTTTGAAATTAGAAGCCCAAAATTATTCCAAGAAGATTATTGGAGATTAAATAAATAAAAGGAAAAAAGAAAATAAAAGAGGAGGGTATACCCGGTCATATTTTTGCTCTACGTTTATATTTGCAATGCCACCACAAAAGAGAGAGGTTCCAAGAACAAGAAGGAGGTTTGAGAGAACAGAACCAAGAAGAGAATACTTTACTACATCAATCTTATGTTTAGATAGTGCTAGTATTCCAATTATCAGCTCTGTTACATTTCCACATGTTGCATTCAAAAGCCCTCCAACTGCAAATTTCCCAATTTTAGTTTTTTATACAACGATATTACATCAAATTAACGGAGACTCTGCATATTATTTTTAGATATCACACATAAAATTAAAAGACGGGAGACTCGAACCTTTAAATTTAATGAAAGGAATATTGATATCTAATCAATTTACTTAAATTCATACATTGACAAAAAGTAAAATGCATAAGTTTATATTAGTGATACATGAGCTATTTATATGCATAGTTAAATTAATGGAATTCCAATTTGATGTAGTAGGATAGGTAATTTTAGTCGTTTTTTTTTTAATAAATAGGGGTTAAGTCATTTGTATTTTAGAACTTTGAAGCACTTTTGATATTGAATAAATCATTTTGAAGAACTTCTAGTTTATTTTATACCACATCATTTGGTATCAGAGCATTTTATTCTAAAGGATGATGAGTTTCGACAACGACGTGGTTCCAGCCGATATGGAGTTTAGAGCGGCGGCACTATGAAAACAACCGCGACATTTGATTCCCAAACAAATTCTTGCTGGACATTTTCAGCCAGTAGAGAATTCAATGGAAAACCTTTCTTTTGGTTTCAAGAATCCGTATATTACGCTCAAAGAACGGAAACGACTCAGTTATGATAGTAAGATGATGAAATCTCATACGTAAAAATGGCTCGATGGAGGCGGAAATTTCATGAAAAACAAATGGCGTAAGACTCTAATGAACGATTCTGAATCTGACGAAGAATAGATGAATGATTTTAATCGATATATAGTTAGATGCGAAATCGCTCAAGAAGAACATGGCAGGAAGAATTCGTTGATCATTCTCAAGAATCACAATACTATGCTTCAAGAACTGATTTACACTATCCTAAACAGATAAATTGTGGGTTTTAAGGGAGAAGATTGATGGGACAGAAGTCAAGAATTCAAGAAAATTGTAAAGAATCGGTCAGTTTGGAGGATTCACACGAATTCAATAAAGAAAGGGATGATTTTAATGGCTATATTGGAGGAAATAATCACAGATTTTCTAAGGTTCAAAGGCTCCATAGGAATTTGATTACATCAGATTACATCAGAGGTTCTAAAAGTTAACAGCAAAACGATTGATGAGATTAGATGGATTTTATCTGGGTCCATGTCCAAAGAAATTTTGGGCTTTAAGTTGCAAATGGGTTAATCTAGGGGTGAAACCGGTTCGGTTCAGTCCGGTTTATAATAGGAATCGGCTCGGTTTTTACCGGTTCGGTTTTCGGTTTTTTCCAGTTTTTCTAGTATAGGTCATTTGCATTTAGTTTTAAAAAAAATCCTCCAACATTGAAGGATGAAACAAAAAAAAATCAAACATAAACAATAACTTAGTTGAAAAAATTAGTTTAATAAAGATATAAAATATAAATTAAAATAAAGTGATAAATAAATAAATGAAATAAAACAAATAAATAAAAATTAGGGGGAAATAGGGAAGGGGTATGGGATTTTTACTTGTTTTTTAGAAGCCGGTTCGGTTTTTGAATAATGGAAACCGGGATGGTTCGGTTTTTTACGATTTCGACCGGGTTTATTTTTCCGGTTTTCGGTTTTTCGGTTTTTTCTTTCACCCCTAGGTTAATCTTCTCTTAGATTCTTACTAAAGTTATTGTGAAAAACTCATTTTGTTTAGGAGTATTTTTTAATCATAGGAAAAACTTAGTTTATAGTTTTTTTAAGATAGAGTTCCCGATTGTATTGTTTTGTAACTCGATGACAAGTTATTTTAAGGGGGAGGGATCTGATATAGTAGGATAGGTTATTTTAGTAATTTTAATCTTTTTGTTAGTTTTATAAATAGGGGTTAAGTCATTTGTATTTTAGAAGTTTGAAAAACTTTTGATATTGAATAAATCATTTTGAAGAACTAGTGGTTTATACCACATCACCATTTCCCTTCATTTAAAAGGAAAAAAAATGAACTTAATTTTTTTAAGGGAAAATCAACAAATAGTTTCACCATACATGGTTTATTTTCAAAAGTCAATTTAAATAAATAATATTTTACTCTTCATTATGTTATGATATCCTATTTTATTTGGTTTGATATTTTTTTTAAAATATATTAAAATAATTATCAGCGCAAAAAAAAAAAAAAAAAAAACTTTGAAATTCGAGACACAGTAACGCCTCCCGTGAAGAGCAAAAAGGCAAAAGTGTCAGGTTACTATTGTGGCGATGGGTGCCACATCCTCCATTTCTTTACACCGCTATTTTTGAAATACTAATTTTAATAATACAAAGCAAACAAATAATAATTACCTGTCGGACCGGTGAATTCGGCTAATTGTCTTCAGTTTCAAAAAAAAAAAAGAAAAAGAAAGATAAATTAGTAACAATGAGAGACTTAAAAGAATTATTTAGAATCAAAATTAAAATAAGAACTTACTCAGTTAAAAAGCTGATGCGTTCCGCTAATGGAGTGAGACCAAGCAAACTCAATGCGAAAATCCATGGCTGTTTAAATATTTTTAAATGATAAACAAAAAAAAAGTTAATTATTTTTATTACATAATCAACGTTGATTTGATAAACTAATCAATGCCTCATTTATAATATTTCGTTTTCTATGAAACAAATTGGTTTTTTTAAATATTCAGTTTTATATAAATTGAAAAACCAAAAACAGAAAATGAAATGATTATCAAACGAGGTCTGCAACGTCATAACTTTACTGTCTGTTTAGTATAATTTTAAAAAGTGTTTTTGAATGAAGAAAACATTTTTATCACCATTAAAAAAAGCACTATTAAAAGTTATCTCAAACGAGTTCTTAATAGTAAAAACAGGTTCTCTCTCACCCTTCCGAAATCGAAATAGTGAGCGATAATCGCGAGGGGTATCGCCGGGAAAAGAACAGAAAGTTTAGTTCCCAAAATAACCTCCTGAAGATTAGCGAAAAATTTTCTGAGACAGCCAGGTGAAATTTTGGAGACGAGGGTAAGATCGGATTTTTTGCGCAAAGAAGAAGAAGACATATTGTGGGCGGTTCTACTTCTTCCATGTCCATGTCTCATATCTTTCGTCAAACGTTTCACGCTTCCATTTTCCATCAGCCAAGGCTCTGTTTGGGAAGCCATAGTTTTTTCCCTTCAAAATGTTGAAGAAAACTGTGGACACAACTATGACAACCAAACAAGGAATAGAGAACGAGTTGACTCGGTCGAAAGGAGAAGAGAGCTTGCTTTTGCTGTTGGTTTCAAATGTTTAGTGCTAAGGGGTTTCAGAATTCTTATATATAGGATAAAACTTAGGCTCCTCCACCTCGAAACTAGAAAATCCATATTTTCATTTTTTTTTCCTTTTTTATATTATGCGTATTTTATTATCAGTCTTTTGAATTATCGGTAAACTTTAAATACGGTTCATGTGGTTTTGGTCAAATCATATTTTGAAATCCTAATTTCAAACTCTACGTCTTTACTGCTTCAAAACTTTGAAATCTTCAGTAAATAAAAAGAGTTTATGACTTCAATCATACTTAATATTTTGATGATGATAAACTCTTTTATTTATTGACTATTTTGAAGTTTTGAAATGACCATGACGTAGAGATCGAAATAATGATTTCAAACATCTTTAATAATCAAAATCAGAGTTCAAAACGAAGAAGTTATGACTATAAGAAAATTAACAACGTTAAAAGGAGAAGTCTCATCAAAATAATTTAGAACTATGTGGGTATAATTTATCATTTTCAAATTATAGAGAGCTTTCATACATATAACCAAAACCATATAAACTTTATTTACATTTTACCGTTAGAATTATTTATTAAACTGATTTAGATAAATTTTCATTTCAACCTAGTTGATTTGAAAAGTGAGATGTGTTATTTTTAAGGAGGTGTAAGATTTTGTTTATTATTTTTTATTTACAATATTCTTTTTTTATTTTGAATTATTTTATTTAAAAGACAATGTAATACATATATGAACTATCTTAACAAGGGGTGAACAAACACCCCGTTATCCCGCAAATCCGTCCCGCCCCATCCTATTTAAGTGCGTAATTGGGGTCGGGGTGAGCAAATATACCCCATCGCGGAGGTGGGGCGATGGGATTTTATCCCATCGGGGTCCCGACCCCGATTAAGTTTATTTAATTTTTTTTTTCAATTTTTCTTCACACCACTGTCCTTTTTTTTATTCTTTTTTTTCTTTCTTTTTCCCTTTTCTTTTCTTTTCCTTTTATTTCTTTTCTCTTTCTCCTCTTTCTTTCTTTTCTTCATTATTTTCTCACAGTCACGATTACGAACCCTTCTATTCTCCCATTGTTCCTTTTCTTTTTTTCAAACCCTTTGATTTTGGCTAAGCCTCCCACCCTTGTCGTCGAACATCGCCACCTCCCGTACCGGTTTGTGTTCTATTTGTTTTTCTTTCTTTTTTTGTTTGTTGAAGAAATGAGGTCAAATTGTGATGATTTTAGATTTAGCCCTGTCGCTGCGGCCACGAGCTTGATCGCCGCAGCGACCAGTCTGAATCCGTTTTTGGCTTTCCTGAGCCAAAAACCCTAGAGCGGTCGCCGCAGCGACCAGTGGTGGACGCAGCGATACAGACCCATCGCCGCAGCAACGAGAATGAAGATTTTTAGCTTCCGCACTTTTGTCTCATTGCTGCGACGATGAACTACTCATCGTCGCAACAACAGCACAATTACTGAAGATTTTATTTTTCTTTCTTTGATTATCTTTGTAAAGCTTTTATCTTTTCCTTAATCTAAATGCAATTGTATAAATATAGGCTATCAACCATCATACTCAATAAGAGAAATACTTCTTCAAATTTTACATGGTATTAGAGCGGGTTAACGATTCATACCACAAATGATCAATATTGACGGAAAATTGATGGATTCAAATCCATTCAATATGATGACTCATTCCGATGGAATGAATGACTTATACTATGATGATAAGCGCAGTTTCCAGATTGTAAAAGGACGTGGAGTGATTACACATGCCACATCGACTTTTAAAATTCATATTGATACAGGTTCTTCTTCCACCCCTATTCGAGAATCAGATCGAAACGGGATACTTGGTCTTGAAAATGATTAGTGGGCTATTATTTTAAATTCGATTAACACACCGAAGAAGATGAAATCTTCTCCAACAGCTAATGTGGATGGTGATTTTGAGAAATCTGGTGTTTCTTCCCAATGGATTATCGATTCAGGATGTTCAAATCACATGACTGGTAATGCTAAATTATTTAGCAATTTAATTGATATAGGCCTTATCTCAATTGGCCTTCCTAACGGTAAACAAAGCTTCTCGCGTAAGAAAGGCACAATAATGTTAAGTAACAATCTAGTGATGCAACATGTATTATTTGTTCCAGATCTGACTTGTAATCTATTATCTGTCTCTCAACTGCTTTCTGATAAGTGATATATTGTTCTATTTACTGATAAGATATGCAAAATACAAGATAATATCTTGAGAACTCTAGTTGGAGTGGGTGAATAATGTGACGGATTTAATTGTATTCGTCCTCTCCTTCAATCTCGAGCTTATCGAACAACTATGGAAGGTAATAAAGATTTGTGGCATCAACGGATGGGGCATCCATCTAGAAATGTGGATTTTATTTTGTCTGGACAACTGATGGTTGTAAGAATCGTAGTCTTTCCAATTTGCAGAATGCATGTGATATTTGTCTACGAGCAAAGCAAACTAGGAATATTTTTCCTTTGAGAGATAATAGAGCTGTTGGAATCTTTGATTTGATCCATTGTGATATCCGGGGTCCATATAATTTGTCGTCTAGTTGTGGAGCACACTATTTCTTGACCATTGTGGACGATTGCTCTCGAGCTGTGTGGGTTTTTCTTATGTCAGTTAAATCTGAAGTGCCCCAACTACTTCGAGACTTTTGTAAGTTGGTCAAGACATAATTTGCTAAAATTGTAAAGGTTGTGCGTAGTGCTAATGGAAGAGAATTTACATCTCTTCATCACTTTTATGCTGAGCATGGGATAATACATCAGACTTCGTGTGTCGGTACATCTCAACAAAATGGGTGGGTAGAGCGCAAACATAGACACATTTTAAATGTAGCTAGAGCTTTATTGTTTCAATCGAACATTCCTACTTCTTTTTGGGGTGAGAGTATTTTGACTGTCGCATATCTAATCAACCGCACTCCCGCTCCATTGCTTGATAATAAAACCCCGTATGAGATTCTCTTCAAGACACCTCCTACTTATGCCCAACTTCGTGTCTTTGGGTGTTTATGTTTCATTAAAGATAATCCACGCGTTAAGGATAAGTTTGGTTCTCGATCTCGTCGTTGTATGTTTGTTGGTTATCCTTTTGTAAAAAAGGGTTGGCACTTATATGATTTAGAAACTAAGGAGTACTTTGTTTCTAGAGATGTTACCTTCAGTGAGCATATATTTCCTTTCCATAACACAGTATCTTCTGAATAGTCGACATCTACATCTTTTAATCACCCTTTCTATTAACCATATTTGCCCACAGAAACTGATGTAAGAAAAGAAATTGTTGTTAAGGTAGTCCCTTCTTTGTCAAAGGGGAGTGATGATACTATTGTCACTTCTGAACTTGTTATTGAACATGTAGAAGATTCACGTACACATATTGAGGAAGCGGTAGTTGATACTATTGAACCTGTTCCTACAACAACAGGTCGTGCACATCGTATTAAGAAGGTTTCTAGTCGATTGAATAATTATATTACAAGTACTGTTCGTATTATAAATCCTGACACCACATCTTCTACTGCCTCATCTTTGTCATCAAGTACTAAGTTTCCTTTAGCTGTTTATGTAAACTATGATAGATTCTCAGTACCACATACATGTTTCTTGGCAACTATTACATCTGGTAGAGAACCTGCTTCCTTCGATGAAGCTGTTAAAGACCTTGGATGGTGAAAAGCCATGAAAGATTGATGCGCTTGAGCGTAATGGAACCTGGACTTTGGAAGATCTTCCCCCAGGAAAGAGAGCGATTAGATGTAAATGGGTTTATAAAATAAAGTATAAATTTGATGGATCAGTTGAAAGACTAAAGGGGAGACTTGTGGTGCATGAAAATCGTCAGATAGAAGGAATAAACTTTAATGAAACTTTTGCTCCGGTTGCAAAGATTGTTATGGTACATACTTTTCTATCCATAGCTATCGCTCGTAATTGGGAGCTTAATCATATGGATGTTCATAACGCTTTTCATCATGGTGATTTGGATGAAGAGATATATATGCAATTACCCCTGGTTTTTCTCCTACGACATCTGGCAAGGTTTGTCGTTTACGAAAGTCTTTATATGGACTTCGTCATGCTCCTAGAAACTGGTTTGTTAAATTGTCTTCTACTTTGAAAGATATTGGGTTCGTTCAATCTTATCCTGATTATTCCATGTTTAGCTACTCGAATAAATCTGTATTTCTTCACGTCCTTGTATATGTTGATGATCTAATTATCACTGGTAGTTCATCTAAGGCTATTCAGTCGTTTAAGAAACAACTCAGTGAAATGTTTCACATGAAGGATTTGGGAGCTCTAAAATATTCTCTTGGGATTGAGGTGGCTCATGGGAAGGATGGTTTGTACACCTCTCTCAAAGAAAATATGCTCTTGATATTATTAGTGAGACTGGCTTACTTAGTGCAAAGCTTCTCTCTACTCCTATGGAATAAAATCACCATCTTGCCACTACGGTGGTAAGAAACTTGATGATCCGAAAAAATATCGTCGTTTGGTGGGTCGTTTGATCTATCTGACTATCACTTGTCTTGAACTTTTCTATTTAGTTCATATATTGGCCCAATTTATGGGTTATCCTCGCCTTGAGCATTGGGAGGCAGGTTTGAGAGTTCTCCGTTATCTCAAAGGTTGTCCTGGACAAGGTATTCTATTAAATAAAGAAAGTAATTTTCAACTTTCAACTTATTGTGATAGTGATTGGACTAGTTGTCCTCTTACTAGAAATCGATAACTGGTTACTATATATTTTTGGGATCATCTCCGATTTCTTGGAAGACAAAGAAACAAGCTACTGTTTCACGGTCTTCGGCTGAAGCTGGGTATCGCTCCATGGCGACTACTACGTGTGAACTGAAATGGTTGCTTTCTCTTTTGCAATGTTTTGGTATATCTCATGATCATCCTGTCAAGCTCTTTTGTGACAGTCAATTTGCACTTCATATCGCAGCCAATCCAATTTTTCATGAACGTACAAAACATATGGAGATGGATTGTCACTTTGTTCGTGATGCTCTAAACGATGGGATTATCTCTACTGCTCCAATTCAAACTAGGGATCAACCTTTTGATGTTTTAATCAAGGTTTTAGGCAAATCTCAATTCACCTTTCTTCTTCTCAAGTTGGGCATTCACGATCTTCATGCTCCAAATTTAAGGGGAATGTTGAAGAAATGAGGTCAAATTGTGATGATTTTAGATTTGGCTCTGTCGCTGTGGCAACGAGCTTCATCACTGCAGCGACCAGTATAAATATGTTTTTGGCTTTCCTGAGCCAAAAACCCGAGAGTGGTCACCGCGACGATAAAGGCTCATCGCCGCAGCAACGAGAATGAAGATTAGCTTCCGCACTTTTGTCTAGTGGGCGGCGACAACACAATTACTGAAGATTTTATTTTTCTTTCTTTGATTATCTTTGTAAAGCTTTTATCTTTTCCTTAACCTAAATGCAATTGTATAGATATAGGCTATCAACCATCATATTCAATCAAAGAAATATTTCTTCAAATTTTACATTGTTTGATAAATATAGGTTAGACTTTTTTATTTTTGTTAGTCGGGTACTCCGTTTATACCCCGACTCCGATTGTTAAATGGGGTGGGGTCGAGGTAAATTTTAAATGGGGCGGGATCAGGGTGTCTTTTTTTCGCTTAAACGGGGTTGAGGTGTATAAACGGGGTACCCGACCCCAACTTACCCCGCCCATAATCTTAACCATGGAAAGTTTGTTTATTGGTTTCTATTTTCTTGATTTATATAATATTAAATATTTTTTCGTTTTATTTTATATAAATTAAAATCACTAAACCATTTCGTTCTTTTAAAAAAATATGGAATATTAAACCTAACAATTTTCATTTATAATAAATCTATTATAAAATTCATCTATATTTTTATTAGTCCACATATCATAACTCAACTAGTTAGACATCCTGATCATTCTCATGAGACCGAAGGTTCGAGTCTCTCCTCCTTCAATTTGATGTAATATTTTCAAAATTAAAAAATCTGTATATTTACAATTTAATCACAATTTTGTTTTATTTCAAAATTTAATACATGTAGTTAAACAAAAAATTTCATATCATTAAACATCTCCTATAAAGGATCAAAATGTCCTCAATCAAATTATATGTACACAATTTTCTCAACAAAGTAAGAGTTCAATGATAAGAAAAAAAACATAATCTTTCTAAATTTAAATGAGAAATCATGTGTTTTTCAAAAAAATGTTTTGCATAGAGAAAAATTGTAATAGATTTTTAAATCAAACTTTATATAGTAAAACTTTTCATTTTAAAACTAGCATTCGACATCTAGAGAATGTAAATACAACGGATACGAGAACATAAATTTTTTAAGGGCCAATTACTGAAATAGCATATTTTTACATACTAATTACTAAAATGTCAGAACTTTTCAAAAATTACTCAAATAGCATAATTATAGTTCAATAATTTATTGAACTGTAGTTCAATAATTTATTGAATTAAAAAAATTAATTTTTTTAATAAATTTATTGAAAATAATAATAAAAAATATCAAATAGTTCAATAAATTATTGAACTTGAACTTAAAAAACCAAAAAACAAACAAATTCATTAAAAATACCTATAAAAAATAGTTCAATAATTTATTGAACTATAGTTCAATAATTTATTGAACTATAATTATGCTATTTGAGTAATTTTTAAAAAGTTGTGACATTTTAGTAATTAGTATGCAGATTTATGCTGTTTAAGACAAATTCTTATTTTTTAATAATTTTTTCTTATATTTAACCATTCACTTAAAAAATGAGACTACATATCTTACTATTACTATTAGGCAAGACACTTTATTGATAAACTCTTATATTATTCTAGATTTTTAATATTTTGATTAGTTTATTTTATTTATTCTCTCACTTCTACGAATGTATCGATTTAATGTCTAACATTTATTATATATCCAATTAAATGTAATCATGAATGGAAAAAAAAAACAAATCTTTATGGATTAATTTCTTCCATTATTTTATATTTCTTCTTAAATTTTTCATTATTTTATCAATAGAATTAATAAATATTTATGTGAAATTAATTATTTAAACAAATATATATCACATAAAATTTAATTTCCACTTTGACTTAAAAATATTTTTATTTCATTATTTTTTTAATTAATAAATCATTAAAAATAGAAAGAGATTCATTTCTCTAACATGAAATTCTTAAAAAATCTAACCCGACAAAATCAGAGAATGATATTATTCTTGATAATAAGGATGAAGGAGAGCATCCCCGATCTTATTTCAACCCTTTTATACTAGTAATAGATTTAGGACATCAATTTTTTTTTTATTATTTTAAAGAGGGGACATTTAATACTACTAGTCTTTATATTTTTTTTAACATAGAAATATTTAAAAGATCGAAATATTTTTTATTTGATTTTTCTATGGTTTATAAATCTTTTTCGAAATGATTTTATTAACATATTATTATGTTCTATTTAATATTTAAATTATCGTATAGTTTACTAATTTACATAGTTATATGCCTTTTTATATAAGACAATTTTTTTAGCATCTTTATTTTTAAAATTTATACTACCAAATAAAAAATATATTGTTTGTTCTATATACATATGTTAGTTAATTTTTGCATTTATAGATTATTTATTTCTAATTTTAATTAAAATTTAAGAAATTATATATTTTTTTCTCTTTGATTTTTTAAACTTTTAAATATTTTTAATTAAAAAAATTTAAATTTATTTAAATATTATACCATTACTAATTCAATAAATTATATTTTGTTGTAGTTGTTTTTTTTAATCTTAACTGTTTTTTTTTAAGCAATTTAAGTTTTTTTTTTAAATATTTTTTAAAATTAAAGCATTGCCACCTTTATTAAATCATTTAATATGTGAATACTTAAATATAATTTATTTTTCATAAATTGGTGATAAATCTAAACAATAAATTCATTTTAACATCACATTCATTTTCATATATCTTGTACTTGTTTTTTCAATTATTTTATAATTTGATGTTGTGAAAACAATAAAAAAAAACCAAGGAATTTATTTAATAAAATTGACAATTTCTTATTCAATGAAGAGAAATATTTTATTTATAAAAAAAAAGAGAGAAATATTTTATTAAAAATATAAATAGTCATTTAATAGATAGTGGAGTATAAATAATAACGGTATTTTTAGTAATTTGAAGGTTTTAAAAGGGTATATATAATGACATGTTAGTAATTTTAAGATTTTAAAAGGGGTATAGCAGTCCAAAAAAGTTTCTTAAACATCACCACTTTTATATATTAAGGATACATGTGAAATCATGTGTTGCCATGAAGATGTTTTTAAGGAAAAATATATATAACGAATTTTTTTCCGACATAATTTTAATATGTGGTTTGTAGTGGTATATTTACTCCTTAAATTAATAACAAAAAGTAAGCGTTAATAACATTTTTTTATCATATTTTTAAAAATATTAAAAAGTTGATTTATTTTTAAAAATAACACCTTTTTGTTTTTATTATTATTATTTTTTATTATTGCATGATCAATCTGTTAGGAATGGTGTCCTAGAATTTGTAATTAATTAATTATGATAATTTATTACGAATAAATCCTTAATATATAAAAGTGGTGATGTTTAAGAAACTTTTTGGGACTACTATACCCCTTTTAAAATCTTAAAATTACTAACATGTCATTATATATACCCTTTTAAAACCTTCAAATTACTAAAAATGCCATTATTATTTATACTCCACTATCTATTAAATGACTATTTATATTTTTAATAAAATATTTCTCTTTTTTTTTATAAATAAAATATTTATCTTCATTGAATAAGAAATTGTCAATTTTATTAAATAAATTCCTTGGTTTTTTATTGTTTTCACAACATCAAATTATAAAATAATTGAAAAAACAAATACAACATATGAAAATGAATGTGATATTAAAATGAATTTATTTTTTAGATTTATCACCAATTTATGAAAAATAAATTATATTTAAGTATTCAAATATTAAATGATTTAATAAAGGTGACGGTGCTTTAATTTTAAAAAATATTAAAAAAAAACTTAAATTGTTTAAAAAAAACAACTAAAACAAAATATAATTTATTGAATTAATGATGGTATAATATTTTTATAATATTTAAATAAATTTAAATTTTTTTAATTAAAAATATTTAAAAGTTTAAAAATCAAAGAGAAAAAAATATATAATTTCTTAAACTTCCTTAATATATAAAAGTGGTGATGTTTAAGAAAATTTTTTGGACTACTATACCCCTTTTAAAATCTTAAAATTACTAACATGCCATTATATATACCCTTTTAAAACCTTCAAATTACTAAAAATGTCATTATTATTTATACTCCACTATCTATTAAATGACTATTTATATTTTTAATAAAATATTTCTCTTTTTTTATAAATAAAATATTTATCTTCATTGAATAAGAAATTTTCAATTTTATTAAATAAATTCCTTGGTTTTTTTTATTGTTTTCACAACATCAAATTATAAAATAATTGAAAAAACAAGTACAACAGATGAAAATGAATGTGATATTAAAATGAATTTATTTTTTAGATTTATCACCAATTTATGAAAAATAAATTATATTTAAGTATTCAAATATTAAATGATTTAATAAAGGTGACGGTGCTTTAATTTTAAAAAATATTAAAAAAAACTTAAATTGTTTAAAAAAAACAGTTAAGATTAAAAAAAATAACTACAACAAAATATAATTTATTGAATTAGTGGTATAATATTTTATAATACTTAAATAAATTTAAATTTTTTTAATTACAAATATTTAAAAGTTTAAAAATCAAAGAGAAAAAAATATATAATTTCTTAAATTTTAATTAAAATTAGAAATAAATAATCTATAAATGCAAAAATTAACTAACATATGTATATAGAACAAACAGTTTATTTTTTATTTGGTAGTATAAATTTTAAAAACAAAGATGTTAAAAAAATCGTCTTATATAAAAAAGCATATAATTATGTAAATTAGTAAACTATACAATAATTTAAATATTAAATAGAACATAATAATATGTTAATAAAATCATTTCGAAAAAGATTTATAAACCATAGAAAAATCAAATACAAAATATTTCTATCTTTTAAATATTTATATGTTGGAAAAAATACACAGTATGGTTTCTCACCACACATTTTAACTGATTTATTTAAAAAAAGGTGATTTGAAGATGGTTGGAATTATCAGGGTATGTGTAAGATTAGACTTTTATTCCTACTGTGTATTCTTATGTGTTTTTGTTGTTTTTTTTTAATTTATGTAATTTCTAATTGAATTTGTGGTTTTTTTTTAGATGTTTTACTTTATTGATATTTCCTCCCGAATCTATTGGCATAATTTCTATCCAATAATTATTTTTATGTAATGTTTTTAATAATAATTTTTCTTTTAGATGTTTTACAAAGTTGATATTTAAGTTTGATTCTTATCATTGCACGATCATCATTATTACTACACAAGTTGTATTCTTTTGGATGTTTGTAGTTGATATCTTTGGTTGGCTCGAGCTCTAGGTACGATATTTACCCCATTCATTTTATATATATTAATTTTCTTCTTAAATTTATGTGATTCAATTATTTTAGAATGTTTATAAAATTTAAATTTCTTCTTGGATAATTAAATACTCATATGTGTGTTTAGTAATATTGATTATAATTTTCAATGCAGTTTTTTCAATTAAAGCTTTCTCAAGATTTTCACTCACGATAGAAGACTAGAGTTATAGAACTTAATATCTACAATAATTGATTTTTCATTTTTTTCTTCTAATAAAGCAACAATGATTCTAATATTTTCAAATTTTTGTTTTCATAATAATATAATTCTTTTTTTTTTATGTGCTTGAATTGCAAAAGCTTTAAAAATAAAATGATTATAAAAAATACATTTCAAGGTACAAATAACGTAAAACTAATTATTTTGTAGTAACTATCAACATCCAATTTAATAATCAAATATCGTATTTACAAAAAAAATACAAAATCGAAAGAAGTTTAAAAGTCACAATATGTATGATATATATATCAATGTGTTTTTTTAAATAATGTCTACTCAAGTATTGAAAACGTTACATTTTCTTCTTTTGATTCATATTTTAAGTTAGCCAATTATAATAAAGATAATTTTTTGACCACATAAAATTAGAATATTAAAAATGTGTTAAATTTTAAATTTTAAAAATAATATCTAATAGATAATTTACTTTACTAAAAAAAACTAATGAAATTGCGAAATTAAAAAAAAAACATTTATTTTATACATAAAAAGTTCTAAATTTAAATTATTTATACAATTTTAGTTAATTATTATAATTGATAAATGCATTTTATTATGAAGTAAAATTACACGTGCATCGCACGTGCTAGAATTCTAGTTAAATAAATAAACATAAGTTCTTATTATATAATCTAGATTGATTCAATTGACGATATTAGGAATATATGGAAATATAGTAATATCAAACATTCAAATAGTAAACCTTAAGTTACTCTTATGAAATCACGACTTAGTATGTGAGTCATACAAGAGGATTAAAGTCGAGATGAGTAATTTAAAAGTGTCTACAGTAAATGGATAACGTTTGGGAACCTTATCCTGGTACACTGTTGATAGCTTCGCATTTTGTTTATAGACAAATGATCTAATCCTGATCATTCATGTGGGAGACATGAAATGGAAGTATCATATACAATGTTGATTGTATAAGACAGGACCACGATGTTCGATCAAATTTCTCATTAGTACCGTTTACGAGAAATGGTTGAATATCAAACTAAGTTTATCAACCGTGATAGATCTCAATCCTGAGTGAAATGCGGACTCCTATTTATGGAGTTATGTTCTTTGATTCACATGGTTGAGAGCGATTTGTAAGAACGCTCAATACACTCCTGTTTTGGGAACATGACTAGATAAGTAGCTGTGAACTCATTTACACGAGATGAAATTCATAACTTTCCTGAAGAATTAATGGTATCAGTGCGATACCTAACCATTCTAGGAACTTTAGGAAGCTCCCTTGATGTACTGATTCGAGACATGAACAAGTGGCGCCACGACTTCTATTGATCACAGAAGTATATTATCTATAGTTCGACTAAAGATAATGTTCATTGGAGAATCAGCGGGAACACAAGGATAAAGCGGTAATTACAGGGGAAAAATGGTAAATCTTATCCATCTGTAATTATGAGTGTTCCACGTGAAGGATAATATCACAGATATAACTAATGATAAACTAAATGGACAATAACTCATCTATAGTGAGGGGAGTTCAGCTATGAATCTATAGTGGAATTTTTCATAGTTAGATAATAAGTAATTAACTGATTATGTGTTAATCACTTAATTGACCAATTATTAAGCCCATGATCTATAAGTCCATCGGGTTCCTATGCTAGCCCAAATATCGTAGTCACGAAATCAAGTAGAAGAAATGAAAAGTTTAAGTAAAGTGAATTACTTAAATAGACAATATTAATTGTTTAAATATTGAGTATATTTAAACGGTAATTAATATAAATATTATTAATTGTTTAAATAATGAGTTTATTTAAACAGAAAATTAATAATGAAATATTATTAATTAGACATTATTAATTATTTAAATATTGAGTATATTTGAATAGTAATTAATAATTTGAAATTAATTGACAATTATTAATTGTTTAAATAATTAATTTTATTTAAACGGAAATTAATAATTAAAATTAATTAATTAATAATAAAATATTATCAATAAAGTTATTAATTAAATAATGAGTTTATTTAATGGAAATTAATGATTAAAATATTTATTATTAATTATTTAAATAATGAAAATTATTTAAACAGAAATTAATAATTAAATATATTTGATAATATTTAGTGGGGTGAGAACATTAATATTATTAATTGTTTAAATAAAATATTTTATTTAAATGGTAATTAATAAATAAATTAATTAAGTTAGACTTATTAATTTAAGAGGGAGTTTTAAGCTCAATTGGATTAATGAACCCAATTGCAATTGGCCCAAAATAATTAATTAAATAAATTTGATTTATTAATTATTTATTATTAATTTTGGCCATCATAGATAATTTGTAGGAGATAATTATTTGAATTATATCTTATAATAATTATATAGATTTATTTACCCTAGATAAATAAAATAAAGAAAAGAAAATATTATCTTATTTATCTATGGCATTTTAGAAATACCAAGATAAAGGAAAGAGATAATTCTTTTTTCTTTTTGTATTTATCTCCATAGATTAATCCTAATGTGATTAGGATTCCTATTTTCCTATAAATAGGAGGTTTGGGTTATTCATAAATCACACAATTCATTTCATAGAAATTGAGAATTCTCTCCTCCTCTCTCCCATAGCCATTGCCGATTTTCCTATTGAATTTGGAAGAAAAATATTTTTTCTAATTCTCAATTTCTTCTAAAGTTCAATCCCACAATCGGGTTTCGTTTGATCGATGGGGATATAACATAGAAGATCCAGTGTTGCTGAGGATTTGATGCTGTAAAGAAACCTCCAACCGATTCTCCATATTTTACTCAATGTAAGTAAAGGATTTTAATTTTCAAAAAACTAGCATGAATCTACATGTTTTTATCACAAATTGCATGATATTAATAGATCCGTAATTAAATGTTAATTAGTTTACTAAATAAAATTCCGTTATTTTAGTAAATCATCCCTTCACAATCTTATTGTTATTTTTTATATTTTCAATAGAGATATGCTTTAGATTAAAATTTGATAAATTTTATGTTACATTAGTTTTTACTATTGAGGTTTAGGGAGGAAAATATGCATGTTGGCAAATTTTCCTCCCATCGCCGCGGCCATGCAGGTTTTTGGCCTTCTTGAGAAAAAATCTCGGGGCTAGGCGCCGCGGCGAAGGACCTTTGTCGTCATGGCAACCAAATCTCGTTTTTCCGTGTTCCGCTGTCCTAGCTACGATAAGGAGGCCTTTTTGGCTGCGGCCACACAGCTTAATTTTTTAGCATAATAGTTTATTTCCTTGTATATTTTATTCTTTCCTTGTAACTTGTAAACCTAGCTTAGTTTGTATAAATATTTGGAAACTTTCAACCACTTTTCAATGAGAATAAACCTTATTCAAATACTTCATTTACGATTGCTTAAAATACCATTTTGGTCCCTGAAATTTCACTCGAGTTTCGTTTTAGTCCCTGAACTTTCCAAATCGTTTCGTTTTCGTCCTTCCATCTGGGACATTAACAGAGGCTGACGTGGCAGATTGACATGACTTCTTTTTATCAATATTTTATATTAAATTTAATTTATTATATTTTGAATGCTTATGTGTCAATCTTTTTAATCTCTCTCTTCCATTCTCTCTAGGGATGGCAACGGGGCGGGGTCGGGGATGCATTTATCATCCCCTAACCGGCGGGAATTTTTAATCCTCATACCCTACTCTATCCCCTAATCAAAAAATCAGGGATCAGGTTACTCGCGGGGAAAATTCCCCGTTTTACATTTTAATTCTTATTTAAAAAGAAATATAAAAATGAAATATAAATTTAAAATATACATTTTTAAGTAAAAAAGAAAACATAATACTAAAAATTTTATATTCTGTTAGTTAATATAATCATATTTTACATATATTTTTCAATAAATAAAGATAAAAGTAAAAAAAATACATAAGATATTCTTAAAAAATCGGGTTCGGGGTTGTGCGCAGGGCGGGGGATGTATTTCCATACCTGTACCCTATAATAAATCGGGGGGAAATTTCTCACCCTAACCCTAACCTATAAAGCGGGGATTCCCCACCCTACCCCTAACCCGCAGGGAATTTTACCATCCCTAATTCTCTCCCACCTCCCCTCTATCTCTCTCCTCCATCATCCTCTTCTCTACCCCTTTCTCCACCATCCATTCTTGTACCACCATGAATATTTTTCCAGTTTTCTCAACCTTTATCAGAGCCCCTCTCAAACCCATAATTCAAAAGTATCATTGAAATACATAAAAAGAGTTCCATTACAAATGCCTATGAAATCTTAAAAAATCCTTAAAAATCTTCATTTTTCTCCCTTGAAATTTCTAGATCTGGGATGAGATTATGATAGATTAATTTTTTTTTAATTATTGATTTTGATATTTAAAATAACAATAAAAATCGTAAAAGTTGGAAAAAGGGATTATTATATTTCTTCACTTTTGTTTTTATACCAAATTTTCTAACGTGGACACAATTTTTGATGTTTTTCCTTGCGTGATTTTAATCATCAATGAGGATTATGGGTAATTTTGAGTCAGCCATTTTGGGGAATTAACAATTTGTTTGGAAATTTCTTGACCGGTGTTTAATGAGTTTGTGGTGGTGATGATGGCGCTAATGAACATGACGGTGAGGCTGACAATAAGGAAAAAGATGGAATTAGGGGAAATAAGAAGGATGATGCGGCTTTTTCTGATACCCATATCGGAAAGTGAATAAGTAAGGAAATGAACTGATTTGAGGATGAGAAAAAGAAACAGATCTATGTCAAAATCAAAATCTGAATCCCCGACCATGGAATAGGATGCTAAACTCGCGAGATCGACTCGTGAACGATCTTGGACAGAAACGAACTAACAGATCTGTGATAACGCAGTGGTTAGCGAATGACAAAGAAAATGACGGTGCTGCTATGTTGAGGTGGGCGGCGGCTATTCAGCTGAATAAGACAGGAAGATGATGAAAAAGATGAAGTTAGGATTAGCTTAGAGAGTAGAAAGAGAGGGGGAAGAGATGATAATTAAAAATGAATAAAAAATACCACATACTAAAAAAATTGATTTAAAGATCTAAGACTACAAGAAACTGTCGTAATAGCGACGGAGCTCTAGCGACGAAAAGCGAATGCGTCCCAATGTAACGACGGAATTCGTTGCCCTTGTGAAGAGTTGACTTTCAACGATGCATTCCGTCGCCTAATTAATCAAATATATTTAACGGAAAAAATAATTTGGACGTAACGATGGTTGGCGTCGCTACAATTGGCGCCAAAAATTCCCGCCTTAATTGGGAACGATGCAATGCGTCGTATACGATGGCGCGAAACATTCCCGCGTAAACGGACGACAGATTGTGTCGCCCTATGTTATGGAGGGAACGTTTCCTGCTATTGGAACGACGAAATCGATCATTATTTTATATAGTAACGACCGATTTCGTCGTTAGTTCACAGTTTATATATGCCTCGGGAATGCAAAGAACTCATCTTCAAAAACATTTTGTTATTTTTTTGAGTTTTTTTTTCTACTTCACAAAAAAATGCGTGAATGGATGTATGTTCTTATAAGGCTATTTGAACGATGAGTTCGTAGCAGGGGTTGAAGAATTCGTTGAGTTTTGTGAAAGTACGGAGGATTTTGATCGTAATGGAAAAATGATATGATGTCGGTGTAGAAAATGTAAAATAAGAAGTTATATTCTTCATTTGATGTGAAGAAACACCTGTATAGTCGTGGGTTTGTGGAGAATTATTTCAAGTGGGTTTATCAAGGGGAATCTGACGATCAATATAATGCGGCGTTCAAGCGAGCCGTGTTTTACCAAGGAAGCAGCTCAAATGTTATACCGAATTTGGAAGAAGATCGTGATGAAAGACAGCAAGAGTATGGACATATGCAGCATATGATATACGAAGGTACGTTTAATCATACTCAAAACGATAATCAAACTATTCTAGAGGAGGAGGAGGAAATGAATCCAGAAGCACAACGAATGTATCATATGCTCGAATCAGCAAGTATGTCGTTATACCCGGGTTGTGATGTCAGTCAACTAGCTGCAGCTACGGAGCTTCTAAATATAAAATCGGCATATCATATTCCAGAGAGAGGTTTTAATTAGATTGCACAATGGTTTCATCGTTGCGCTCCTGCGAACAACACGCTGCCAGAAAGTTTATACGACACGAAAAAATTAGTGGAGGGACTCGGGTTGCCTGTTGAGAAGATTGATTGTTGCCCGAACGGATGCATGATATTCTGGGGTGATGGAGATTCGAGTCTCCATAATTGTAAATTCTGTTTCCATCCGAGATATAAACAAGGTAAACGCACTCTCATTCCATATACTCATATGTTTTATTTACCGATCACTCCTCGACTTCAACGATTGTATGCATCGGAAGTCACGGCATCTCATATGAAATGGCATTACGAGCATTCGCAAGAGGATGGTCATATGAAACATCCATATGATGCTGACACGTGGAAGCATTTGGATCGTTGTCATCCAGAATTTGCAAGTGAGATTAGAAATGTGAGATTGGGGTTATGTACTAACGGTTTTAACCTGTAAGGCGCTTCTGGTGCATGATACTTTGTATGATCTGTTATGTTGACACCTTATAATCTCCCTCTATCGATGTGTATGAAAAATCCTGTGATATTCTTAACAGTTATCGTACCGGGTCCAAAGAGTCCAAAACAAAGGTTAGATATCTACCTCCAACCTCTTATTATTAAACTAACTAATTTGTGGAATAATGGAGCATTGACTTACGATGTATCGAGAAAACACAATTTTTGTATGAAAGTCGCAGTAATTTGGACGATAAGTGACTTCCCGGCATATTCAATCTTATCTGGTAAGCACGATAGCTTATTGATTATAAATTATTTTCATTGCATAATAATATGTATAATTAATTTAAACTTATCGTAGGTTGGAGCACATCCGGAAAGTTTGCTTGTCCTCATTGCATGATTGACACCGGAGCTTTCTCTTTAAAACATGGACGGAAAACGTGTTGGTTCGATTGTCATAGAAGATTTTTACCGAGCGACCATTTGTTTCGATCAAACAAGACAGATTGGTATAAAGGTCGTAATGCACGCAACCAAGACCCGCCCCGAGTTTATAGCGGAATCGAAATATTACACGGGTTAGATTCTATTGGCATGAAAAAAATTATTAAAATATGTGCTAAGGTTGCAAACAAGGCCGCTGGTAAAAACAGTGGATGGAAGAAACGAAGTATATTTTGGGATTTACCGTATTGGGGAGATTTACTAATCAGGCACAACTTGGACGTAATGCACATCGAAAGAACGTGTTCGACAATGTCTTCAATACAATTTTAAATGTGCCAAATAAGATGAAAGACAACCTGAAGGCACAGTATGACATCCAAGAAATATGTCGCCGCCCCGAGTTAGAGCCGGATGAAGATGGGCACTACGCCAAGTCCAAATACATGTTAAATACAGAAGAGAAGAAATTACTGTTTGAATGGATGTGATCGATTAAGTTCCCCGATTGTTACGTTTCTAATCTCTCGAGATGCATTGACGTGACTCTACTGTTTTCGGAATGAAAAGTCACGATTGTCACGTTTTTATGCAACGATTGATGCCTGTTGATTTCAGACCGTTCCTCGAATAGAAACATTAGGAACCGTTGGCGCAGTTAAGTGTGTTCTTCAGAGATTTGACAGGCGCAGATTTAACACGAGAGACAATCGAATCATTAAACCGAGAGATTCCAGTTATAATATTCAAAGTGGACCGAATGTTTCCACTCGGATTTTTCGATTCGATGGAGCATCTTCCTGTTCATCTACCGTATGAGGCACTACTTGGTGGCTCTATTCAATACAGATAAATAGTATTATGTTAATTGCTCTTTTTAGTATATTTAAATACACATGATGCTAAATTTTAGATTTATTTTACAGTACAAATTCTAGATATTTGCATAGATTGAATAAAACGGTTGGAAATAAAGCACGAGTGGAAGGATCGATTTGTAATGCGTACCTGGTACACGAGACAACTTCGTTCTGTTCCTATTACTTCGACCAACATATCTCTGACCACTTTCACCCAGTGAACCGTAACGTGGTTGACAATCTTCCAGAAGGTGTAGACTTGAACGACTTGGATATGTTTATCATACCAGGCAAAGGTTTAGGAAAATCTATGCGGAGAAACTTAAGTGATGAGGAGTACCATGTCGTCCAGAATTATTTATTATGCAACTGTGCGGAAGTAGAGCCATATATTGAGTAAGTTTTTCTAATTCATGGAGTTTTTTTTATTTAACATGAATAATTTTGTTTAAATTTTCATTAATTAATACATTTTATGTAGAATATTTGTGAATTCATGTGTACGACCATCACATCCCGGTATTACTGAATCAGAAGAAGGGAACATCATCGATAAACATTTTCGTTTCTGGTTTTACAATTACGTTGACAATCCCACAATTCCGATCGCTGATCAACGTATAATATGGATCGCAAAAGATCCATCCAGAATTGCAAGATCTTACACCGGTTATCTGGTGCAAGGTTACAGATTTCAAACAAAAGCTCATTCAATGAACTGGGCAACAAACAACAATGGCGTATGTATAAAGGGTCAAGTGTTCGGGAACAATGTAGAAGATTTCTATGGAATCCTTGATGAGATTATTGAGCTTCAATTTGCAGGTCTGAGTCTTAAACGTACAATAGTTTTTAACTGCACATGGTTTGAAACAACGCGATGAGGTGGAGTTCGCAATAATATCAATCTTAAAATTTTTGAGGTGAACCGGAGAAAACACATGCACACCTAAGATCGTTTTGTTTTGGCACAACAAGCAATTCAGGTTTACTACTTAAACTATCTCGCTCACTGTCGAGATTTATCTGATTGGTTAGTTGTCTGTAAAGTAAGACCGATGATAATAGATGACAGCCTCCCTGATAAAAATAGTGAGAACTACGTTGCATTCCAGGAGGATGAAGTGCAAAATCGTGAAATCGATGAAGGTATTAATTCGACACTCGCGTCGTCCAGTTGAATGATGCATCGAGACACTTTTTGATGAAGGGAATGTCTATGTTCCACCTGAAAATGACAAAGATTCTTCTCCAGATGAAACAAACGAAGAAGACACTGAAGAAGACAGCATTGATTCAAAAAAAGATAAATGATTCTGATTACGATGATTGAAGTATTTATGTGTAACATGGGAAATAATTTTTTTTTAAAAAAATACAAATATTAACGACTGATAGCATCGTTGAATTCAGATATACATTGAATATAACGATGTCATGCGTCGTAAAACATCACAGAACACAAATAATGGGATGATTTTTCTCCAAGTATAGGAATGAATGTTAACGACGGAATGCATCGTTGAATTCAGATATACATTGAATATAAAGATGTCATGCGTCGGAAAACATCACAGAACATAAATGATGGGATGATTTTTCTCCAAGTATAGGAATGAAGCTTAACGACGGAATGCATCATTGAATTCAGATATACATTGAAGATAACGATGCCATGCGACGTAAAACATCACAGAACACAATGATGGGATGATTTTTCTCCAAGTATAGGAATGAAGGTTAACGACGGAATGCATCGTAAAGTAGTTAAAACGGATAGTATTTTGGAACTTTTCAAATTCTTGGACGGCCGATTAGGTCACTAAATGTAATTAATAAGGCGCGAAGATAAAAAATTTCACGAAAATTGTGGCGCGAATGGGCGATGCAATTCGTCGCCCATAAATATGAATAGTCACTTTGACTTTATTTGAAAAGTAGCGACGAAATACGTCGTGTATATAAAAATCAGTGATCAATTGCGTCGTGTTGTTCATCTCCATAAGAACGTAGACGACGAGCTGCATAGCTATAACGAGGGATTCCGTCGTTAAGAAAACACGCACGACGAGTTTTTAAGTGATTAACGACGTCTTCCGTCGTTAAATCACTTATAAAACAGAACCTTTTCTTCCATTTTCACCATGCCTTCCGTTTTTCTTCTTTTTCTCTCAAACATAATTCTTCTTTCTTCAATTCCCTCAGCCAATTCCTTCCCATTTCTCTACAAATCGTTTCCCTTTCTTAAAAACCTCAATCCTTGGAACGAATCCAAGTAAGTTTCTTCAAATTTAATATTTGTTTTTATGTAATTAGTTTAAATTTGTAATTAGCATGTTATTAGTTAATTTAGTTTAAAATTAGTTAACTTTAATTTAATTTTGTGTAATTTAGATTATGTATTTAATATGTATTTAGTTTTCCCTAATTAGTTATGTTTTAATTAATTATATGTTAATTAGTTACTTTAGTTTGAAATTAGTATGTATGTTTTCATTTAATTATATGTTAATTTAGTTTGAAATTAGTATGTACGTTTTCATTTAAAAATATGTTAATTAGTTAATTTAGTTTGAAATTAGTATGTATGTTTTCATTTTATTATATGTTAATTAGTTATTTTAGTTTGAAATTAGTATGTATGTTTTCATTTAATTATATGTTAATTAGTTAATTTTGATTGAAATTAGTATGTATGTTTTCATTTAATTATATGTTAATTAGTTATTTTAGTTTGAAATTAGTATCTATGTTTTCATTTAATTATATGTTTAGAAGTTATTTTAGTTTGAATTAGTATGTTTTCTTTTAATTATATTTAAAGTAGTTAATTTAGTTTGAAATTAATATAGGGTTTATAGGTTAGAATTTTAATTACTTAATTATTGTATTGTAGGTCATGCCTCCCTGTAGACGCCCTCCAACACCTTCTGACACACCTGGTGCCAGTAGTTCAGGGAGTCAACCCCCCAGTGAAGAGGATGATGTCCGTATCGGGGGATAGCGACCCGACGCAGGAGCCCGTGCAGATGTCTATTTCCGGGAGGGTTCGTCTGTCGTTCGAGGGCGGCCAGTAAGTTTTGTTTAGTTTATATTCCTATTACATTAATTATTTATTATTTACAAATTCTAACTTTTCAATTTTTTCCTTTTCTTTCAATAGGTTACATCCATCACGAGAGGTTTCGAGGAGATTTACGAAGGTTGAAGATGCTTCCTGTACGGGGACACCCTCGTTGGCAGAGCGTCTCTACCACGCAAAATCTGCGGATGTTTGAAGCATGAAAGGTAAACATATTCAAAATATTATATTTAATTATATATATAATATTTTGAAAACTGACTGTTAATTTTTTTCAGCAATATTTTGATATTCCAGAGGAGCTGACCGACGAGGTCATATACCCTCCTGGCATCAGCAGGTCGGCGTTCGGTACAGGGACACTGGCTACAATATTCGCCACGCCCTTGCCGATAAACTGCTGGCCCACATTTCTGCGGAGGACTTGGCGGATATCTTGGTGCGTACTCAGACGCCGGATGCCCAGCACATTTCGACGATCAATAGCGCCAACCAAAATGCCAACTCGTCGAAGCACACTGGAGGGTCACGCTCCACATACGAGCACAAGAAACAACTCGTAATTTATTTTCTGTACTAATTAACTTTTACTTTATTTTCGTAAGTTATTCATTATTCGTTAATTATTTTTAACATTCGCAGGAGCAAAAATTGGGTCGTCCAGGTTCATCTTTCGAATTCGTTTATCCGTCTCCACACCAAAGGTGGAGATACTCAGACTTTTGTAGACGATAAGGCAAGAGAGAAAGCGGTAAGTGTTAATTATTATCTATTCTTTTTCAAATTTATTGTTTTTTAGTATATCAGTTAATGAAATGATTTGATTTTTTTTCAGGCTCGTTACGAAGCGATTCTCGCTGATCGCTTACCAAGCTCCGACACCCTACCGACATGTAGTCAACATGTATGTTTGACTATGTAACGACGCATTCTATCGTTATAGTGAAACATGACTTTGACTTAAAGAACGACTAACTGCGTCGTTAAGGTCAACATGTGTCTTTGACTATTATAACGACGCAAACCATCGCCCAATTCTAGTCAACGAAACACAGCGATGGAATACTTTTCCCTCGTTATGGAACGAGGCATTTCGTTGTTAGTTTCGTCTAACGATGGCAAAAATAACGTCAGGCCATTTCGTCGTTAATTGCATCGTTAATTCCTTTTAACGACGAACTATTGCCTCGTTTCGTCGCTAATTTTTTGTCGCTAATTCGCATTTTTCTTGTAGTGTAAACATACCACCACATTTAAAAAAAAAAGTCACAACAGCTTGCCACATCATTAAAAATACCACGTCAGCGAGCCACGCAAGCCTTTGTTAATGTCCTAGACAGAATGACGAAAACGAAACGATTTTGAAAAGTTTAGGGATGAAAAACGTCAATTTTAAAAGTTCAGGGACGAAAACGAAACTCGAGTGAAAATTCAGGAACCAAAATGGTAGTTTACCCTTTACAATTTTATAAATACATTATATGATAAATAAAATTCATTATATAATTGAAAATTTAAAATATATATATCATAATTCACCATTCCAACACGTTTTTCTCATGGTTGTAAAAGACTGATCCTTGTACTTTGTACTTTTGGTCAGTTATAATTATTCTCTACATATTTAGTCATTTGGAGCTTTGTTAAACATTTTCGTATCTCTTTTCTCTCATTTTTTACACATATACTTGAATTAAATAAACTTCATGTAAATATCAATCCAAAAATCACAAAAATTTCTTAAATGTTTTAAGTTTCTCTTATATATTTGCAAATATATGTTTTACAATCAACTTTGGAGCATGTATTGAAAAAAAAAAATAGTATTATCATTATTATTTTAACAATATAAACTTTTAGATCCATTACAAATTTAACATTATTACGGAGAATTCGAGAGTGTAAATAAAGTATTGAAATCATTAAACGGGGTTTCGCAAATGGTATTTTTAATTTTAAGAATCAAGAAAAATTATAGACCTAGCTACAATATGTAAAATTTATCGAATATACAAAAAAAAATAGTAAAGTAATCATTAATTAATTGATATTTGTATATTCAATTAATCAATAATAAAAATAAGTTAATCTCAAATACATATAAAATTTGTTATTCTCTTAATATTTACTTCAAAATAGCCTATATATACTACCCATTTCAAATTTAATTTAGTTTACTCTAGTCCAATAATTTGAATTTATGGTCTAAGTTTGATTAAGTGTTTGTTTGGAATAACTTTTAAGATGATATCATAGCTTTTTTTTAAATAAATTTTTAACTTATTTAATAAAAAAAATATTTAAGCTCTCCTATAAGTAATTCCAAACAGACTAATAACATCAGCTAAATTATGTTAAATTAAAAAATACATGATAATATTGAAATAAAGTGTTAAATTTTGAAATATTTGTTCTAAGGACAAACTTTAGATTGTACTCTAACCTACTTCTTGTGGTTGAACACATCCTTAACTTGGGTTGTAGGCATTTTTTAATTTGAAGTAAAATGAGAGACATTTTCTTTCTTTGTTCTCTACCTGTCTATACTCCTCTAAGTCGAATATATGTCATTTACTCGTTAGCAATTTTTTTTGGATTTTTATACCATTATTATTATTATTATTATTAATAATAATAATAATAATAATAATAATAATAATATTTTTAATGATTGAGTGAGCGAGTTATAACATAATCATTAAAATAAATCTTCGTAGAAATATAAAACAACGTAAAACCAATAGAATTTGATATTCTTGAAGAAAAATCTTCAAGGTGTATAGTTGGGAGTTTGAAAATGTTAAGCCTGAGAAAGTAATAAATAATGAGATAATGTGAGAGTGAAATTCATCTTATAGAAAAGCCAGTGGTAAACATAGGAATAAGTTTATAAAACTTATCCACATCCTCAAACTCCCATTCGAACACCCTATTAATGATATTAATGGTAATTAATATTTTTTAAATAATATATCAGAAGATTTTAACTTTTTAACTACGTTAAAAAAATATAAGTATCTAATCATTACACCAGGTCGGCATGAAATGTTGATAGGTTACACTTCACTTGTTGACAAGAGTACGAAATTTCGAGGAAGCTTCTTCTCGTTTGCTTAAACCAAGATGACCACTCAATCATATATTTTCTCTTACTGGTCCAAAACGTGAAAGGAACACACCACTAACCGAGTCACCAAACACTCCCATGTAACGGTCAGATTAAATGGGCTTTACTTACTTGCTAATACCAAAATCATGTAGTGTGTCACTATTCACGTCAGACTTTTATTCACATATATTTTTCAACCGGTTAGGCACTTATTCATTTTTTATGAGGTCGAAGGTCTAAGTTATCTCCTTTCTCTCTCCCAATTTGATATGATATCTAAAAAAGTCTAATTTTTATTCATGTTTATTTATTTTTTTGATTTTAAATAATGATGATATTTTGATACGTTAATAATTATTTAGACCCTGTTTATTTGAGAATTAATCATTTCTTTCATTTTGATATTGTTTATTAAATAATAGAATGAGAATCAACATGTGAGGCCTGCTTTAGAATTAAGAATAATTTTCTAAAAAAACTTAATCGATATCATTCTCATTTTCTTTATTTTGTGGAACTCACATCTATTTATCAATTATTTTTACATTTTGTCTTCTACTATATATTTTCACCATTAGTCCTCATCATAACTACTATATACTACTTTGTTTTAATTTTATATAATAATAATAATAAATAATAATTAGTTCATTTTAATTTTTTATTCTAATACTAATTTAATAACTATTTAATTTACTAGTAATAAATTTTGATTTATTTCATAATTAGTTTAGTTATCTTTATTTAATTTTTAGGGAAAAATTTAATTTACGCCCTTGAACTTAGAGGGTGTATCAATTTAAACATTGAACTTTTAATTTTGTCAATTTATACCGTGAAATACCTAAGAGCCAACAAATAAATCACAAGAAAAAAAAAAGCCAAACTAACAAAACATCAATAACCTAATCTCAAAAATCACTCAATCCCACTTATATAAATCAAACAGTAGAAAATCTTTTAAACCCGACTGTAGCTCAATCTAACCATAAAAAAATATTCAACAAAACCATAAAAGCAACTTTTAGTAAAATCACTTCATCAAGCTAGAAAATGGCCAACATCTGACAATAAATTTCCAGAAAGAACAATAATTTAACTACCAAATGGCAGAAGTTGAAAAACTCAACAAATTTGGGGTTTAAATTGACACACCCTACAATAGGATTTAAATTAATAAAATTAAGAGTTTAGAGTTTAAGACAAACCTGACTAAATTCAGGGTATAAATTGATTTTCCCCTAAATTTTAGTATTTATCATTTATTAATTTAAAACAAGTATTTAAATTAAAATACATTTATTACTATTTAATAAAATAATAATAATTAATTAAATTCAAATTCAAATTTATCTACTAACATATTTTTAGTTAATTATATGAGTAATGAATGGGGTATACTGGTAAATAATATATAATCTTTTTATCATATTAATTTATCTTGAAATGACAAACTTTCAATAAATAATTGAAATTTACTATATAGATTGACCTTAAAATAGTGAATCACTAATTTAATATAATGATTTTTTTTATAAAAAAAATCTATTATTTTAACAAATTTATTTTAAAAGTTAACATTTTTTTTAATAAAAACACTACTAAAGTATAAATTCTATCAATAATTTAGATTTGAAGAATATTGGTTGATTATTTTATTTTTTTCAGTGGGGTATAGAATTTTTTAGAATCACATGGTGAATTCACTATTAGAATGTTAGGCAAATTTATAAAAGTTTATTGTCTTTATTTCCCTAAAAAAAAACAGGCCATATCCTCCCTCTTCCTATAATGGCTTTTTTGTCTCTCTTATCATGTTCTTTAACCAGATTCCTCACTTCTCCCATGTTCCTCTCACAGTCCCATTCACTTACCCCTTGCCTCTTTCCTCTCTTCTTTAGCCAAATCAATCTCTCTCTCTCTCTCTCTCTCTCTCTCTCTCTCTCTCTCTCTCTCTCTCCCTCCATAAAATTATTTTAGTAGGGACAAAATGTATAAAATATATTAAATATGTGAGATAATATAAAAATATATATTATTTCAATTATTTAAGGAATAAATTAATTTATACCTCTGATCTTAATGTGATGTGTGAGCTTTTTCAATTTTATTGATTTATACTTTTTGAATTTTAATAATTAGTTTCATTTCTACTTTTATTGAAATATAACTATAAAATTAGTTGAAAACTAGTTAATAAATCTTTAAGGGGTCATTCATTTTGATGTAATCTAAGATAGCCTGAGATCTTTAAATATTGTAAAATGAACAATATTATCTAGATACTCATCTCTCCGTATTATAATATTGTTCATTTTACAATATTTAAAGATCTCAGGCTATCTTAGATTACATGTAATCAAAGAATACGTGGTATCTGACCATTTATAATTACACCCTCCACCGATGGGTTTTTGAGATTTACATTATGATTGCATTCTGTTTTTTACTTCTTTTGCTCTTCAATATTATAAAAAGTTATTCCTATTTTTACATATAATTAATAATATAAGAAAAAATATTTTCTTAACTAAATTTAGAAACGTAAATAATTTTTACTTTACACTAATTATTGATACTTTAATAAATTCATTTGTATCAAATAATTATTTATTCAAATAAATAAATTTAAATAAATAAGTTATAAACTAATTGAATTATTAAAATAGTTACATTAATCAATCAAAAATTAATATTAATTAAATTAATTTTGTAGTTTTTTTATTAATAAACAAGGGTATTATTGGAAGAGTTGTTAATTTCATTACAATCTCACCGTTAAATACAACACTACAAACACCGTAATCTTTCATACCCATGGATTCTCATTTTTAGTTATTGTAAAATGAACATTGTAATCTTGTATTCTCTACAATCAAGATATCATGTATTCTAGATACTCAGCAATCTTAGATTACATAGTATCTGAGATAACTGAAAATAAACGGCCCCTAAAGGATTAAGTTAACTAAAATATCTTCAGTTCTAAGCATAAAAACGTCTATTCCTAATCATAAAATCACTCAATCTTAATCAAAATTATAAAGTTTAAAAATCAAATCCGACACCAAAATAGCTCAATTTAACCATAAAAAATATTTAATACAAAAATAAAAATAAATTTACACAAAATAATTTCATCTAACTATAAAAGTTCCAACATCTAACATAAAGTTTCAAAAATAAAAATAATACAACTAATAGATAATATTAATTTAATTAATTTATTAATATTTATGATTTAAATTGATAAAATAAAAAGTTTAGGATTCATAGACACACTCGACTAAGTTTAATAGTATAAATTATGATATCGACGTGAACCAAATTATAACCACAATAAAAAATATTATAATATTTTAAATATTACATTAAATTAAAGTGTGGAGACTCAAACTTTCGATCAGAGAGCAAGCGCATAACCACCGATAATAATCATTTGAAACTAGTTTTTTTTTTCTTCTACAAGTATATAAGTACAGTAGTATACAGGGACAACTTGCCAAATAAAAAACAAGTATACAGTGACGAAGCCATGTTGGTGAAAGGGAGGCAATGGCCCCTTTACCTTGCTAAAATTTAAGCTACTGTAATATAATATGTATATATAAAAACAAACAAAAAAAAAAAGTATACATCGCAGGGAAGAAAAAACAACGCAAAGCTAACTAAAAAACTTCTAGAGGGCGTTTGGTTTGCGGGAATTGGCCATGGGAATAGGTATTTAATACTCATTCCAATGTTTGGTTTAACCTCAATTTGCATTGGCATTAGCATTGACATTCAATTCCCATCTAAAATATCTCATATATTTATCATTGACTTTGACGTTTGCATTATATTCCCTGGCATAATATCATATTCTCAGGTATAATATTTTTTCTTATAAAGACAATAATCATATTCCCATAAATGTAAATTCCAACACATTCCAAACACAGACATCATATTATCAGGCATTTGATTCCTATTCCAGCACATTCAAATTCCCATCAATTTTATTCCATACTACTTATTCTCAATCATCTAATTTCCAGGCATTCAATTCTGATTCCCTCACTCCAAACGCCCCCCTAAGGAGAGAAGTCCGGGAATTAAAATCTCCACGGTAACTACCCCGTCAAGACATAACTCTGCAGAAGATATCACGTTGAACCAGATACAAAATCACGTGAGAAGCATAAGTCGGAAAATCAGATATCATGTTGGTCCACTCTCGATGGAGTGGTTCAATCTCCCAACCAAATATTGTATTAAAAAAAATATATATTAAAAAGAAAGAAAGAAATAGCTCTCTCTACCTAAAATAAAATTAGATTGAAATTATACTCTATTTTAAAAAAATATGAATTCACGTAGTGTCAAATGAGCTGTTAAGTACATTTTAGCAACAATAACTAAAATAAACTTCTACATAAAATTTAAACAAATCAAAATACCAAAAACAAAAAAACAAAAAAATCCCGCAATAAGTACGGAAATTTTAGGGAAAAATTAGATTTAAATGATAATAAATATGTGACGTTATTATAAATTAGATGTGAGCTTTAGTTACTGACATCCCTGAGAATGAGAATTTTTAGCATGTGCTTTGATTTTGGGAATAATTCTCTCATTTTTTTTTATTGTTTTTTAGTTAAATTATAATCTTGATTTATGTGTTCCATTCCTAAAATTTAAATTTTATTATTATTTCAAGCATAGTATATTTTCTTTTGTGGACCCCACTGCTAATTTTAAACTGTTGTTTATTATTCTTTTGCTTTGCTAAGTGTATCGTGCCAACTCAAAAGAAATCAGATATTGTTGGCTAATTTTTATTTATTTAAAATATCAATTTTAAAATAATTTTAGTAAACACTTTAGTTATTATTAAGAACTTTATTCTAAACCTTATTACATCACGAATTCATACTAAGATCTTAAATTTGTTTATGATGGAAAACTAGGTAATTAAACTTTGAATTTTAAGGGTATTATTAACTTTATCTGATGATAAGTTATTTATATTCTCAAACTTTAAATTAGAATTTTGAATTCCTTCTTCACATATAGTATAAAAAGATTATAATTTTGACACAAGTTTAATTATCTACCATCGTAAAATTTTTGAACTTAAGTTCTTCTCCCTTAAAACACAAGGGGTTGTTTGGTGTTTATGTGAATAAAAATGATATTTCTAAATTTCAAATGTCTAATGTCTAATAATACGATGTCTGTATTTGATGTACATACATGAATGAGATTGTAAAATACAATTTAGTTTATTATTAATTAATTAATTATGTTATTTTTATAAATTAATAAATATCATAGAATTAAATCAAAATTATTAATAATATTTTATTTAAAAATTACACCATAATAAATTTAAAAAATATTTTAAGTTAAAAAATAATTAATTAAAACTAAAAGAAAGTATATTAATACTTAATTATTATATATGGTAAGTTTAGTTTAGAATGTTAATCTAAATGATAACTATATATTTAGAATCTCTTAAAATTTTGATTTCAATCTCGTGCACCAAACGAACCAAGAATGAGCTTATACTCTCCATCATGGGAAATATAATAATAGTAATAATAATAAAAAATAAAAATAAATAAATAAATTACAGCTTCCGGGAAGCTTCGTAAATGATAATTGGCATGAAAACAGGGTGTTGAAGGAAGGACTCTCCAACCGCTTTCAATGAAGACAAACGTTTTATGTCTACGTCTTTTCGTTTCTCTTCAATATAATATAATATATATATATTTGAAAAAACGTATCCCATCAAATAATAAATAAATAACTCTAATGATTTTTATTTTTATTTTCTTTCAATAAATTTTTTTTAAGGGTAAAAATTAAGGAAATTTTATTGGGTAGCAGGTTTTGATCTAATATTTATAAATATACCATCATTTAAAACTATTTATAAATATAATAATTTTTCTATGTTAACAAATGATTAACAGTAATTAATATTTATATCAGTGATAAATTTAGTGTAAAAAATTATAATTTAACGTTTATAACTAATTCACTTGGTCACAATTTTCTATATCTATTATACAAAAGAAAAAAAAATTTATATTTATAAATATTTTTAAGAGTTACTATTTTTTATAAATACTAGTAAATTTTTTTTACTATAATTACATCTGCCAATAGAAATTATATAAGACTATTTAAAAAACTTAGGGGTTTTTTTTTCTGTATAGTAATGGAAAAAATAATTTACCTAAACTTCATCGTTCAATTTGAATAGTTGAAATGCATTTGAATCTTCAATGCACTCAATTTTAAAATAAAATGATTGATTGATTGATGAGGATTTTCATCACACAAGAAATTAATTACGTGGTTTTTACACTTAATTCTAAAATAAAATGATTGATTGATTGACGAGGATCTTAATCACACGAGAAATTAATTACGTGATTTTTTTTATCATATGATCGATTCATTATATTCGATGTATGATTTTAATTGAAGAAAGTAAAAATAACAGAAAATTTGGCTAATAAAATTGTGTTCATTAAGTTAATTAGGTGCGGCCAAACGGGAAAAAAATTCTAAATATTTTTTTTTTAACATATGGCTTCAACCTTGGTGCAGCCAAGTCAATAATATTATATATCTGATGGTTGTAAGATTCTCAATGGCAATATAATAGTGGACGTAATAATTTCTACCATCATAATCATCTCATTAAAATCCTTTATTTTCATATATAAAATAAAGTTGAAATCCAAATTGTTGTTTGTTTGTTTTTTTTTAAGTAAAAGTAACACAACAGAACAAAACAAAACCAGCAAAAAAAAACGAAAAACCAAGTTGTTCACTTGAAGGGTTCTGACAAATTTGATTGTTATTAGAATTCAATAATGAAAAGAAGAAACTTACATCCATACTCGCCTCAACAAATCCCTATATTTGGATAACTTTTTCCAAAGCCTTAATTTTTATGCTTTTATTTTAAATAATGTTGTTTTTTAAAAAAAAAAAAAAATCACTTTCTAACCATTCAGGGGTGTTTGGTATGTAGTTATTGACCATGAGAATGAGTTTTAAAATTCATTTCAATGTTTAGTTTGATATGAGAATAGTATCGATATTGACTTTCAATTCCGATTCAAATTTCTCCTTAAATCCTCTACAATTTTGTGGCTCTCTTCCTCTATAAATGAGAGAAGCTTTGTTATTTCTAACTGGGAAAATTTTAGTAGGTTCTAGTGCAAAATAAAATTAAAAAATATATATATTTTACATTTTTTTAAATCAAACAATATTTTTTAAATGAAACTCAATATTTTTTTTATATAATTTTATTGAAAAAAACATGTTTAAATTAATAAACTAGGTAATTTAGAGTAATTTTACTTTATAGTAATTTTTTCAAGCTTAATTTTTAATACAACAGTTTGTTTTTATTTTAAAAAATAACACTTTATTCACTTTCATTAAATTAATAAAAAAAAATTCATTGAATTTTTCAAATTATACACTCGTGTCACCATCATCATTCGGCTCGTAGCCCAAAGACCAGCTCGAGCTCGGACTTGACTCAAAAGTCAACATTTGACGGGTCAACTCGGCTCGGCTCGTTAAATGTTTAGATTGGAGCCGGCCCGAGCTTGACCCAAATAAAACTAGCATGATTATAAAAAATTGTATTAGTTTTAAAATAGAACTTTGTGTTATAAAATTAACATTTATTTGTTTATGTCATTTATCATTTAATATAAATAGAACATTGATTCACTTAGTGTATTTTTTATAAGTTGAGAAAAATGCATATGATTGACAAATGAGTGATTACGAACCTATTTTGAATGTATCATATTGTATTGATGCAATTTTTCTCAAATATCCTTGTATGAAAATATTAATGAATAAAAATATATACCTGTTGTTCTTCATTTTATATTACAAATTTAATTGATAGGCTAAAAGTAAATAACTGTAATATTTTATTTCTAAAATATATTTTTTTTAAATTGAGTCATATGATTGGCGAGCTCAGCTCGATCCAACGAGTCAAGTCCAAGCTCGGTGCTACAAGCCAAGCTGTGAGCTTTGTTTATCAGGTTGGGCTGAGTAGGGTCGGCTCGAACATTACCATAGGCTCGTTAGGCCCAAGCCCGAACTGATCCTGGGCCTACTCGACTCGACCCATTGATGATGGTGACATTTATGTTTCCCATAAAAGTTATTTGTATTTTTTGAAAGAGAATTCATTGATTTTTTAAATTTGGTTAGATTTCACTTTCTTTTTTAGTTCAGTAATTTAAAGACTTTGTTTCATTAATGAAGGTTAAAAAAGTTCTATTAAAAAATCAATTTTTTACAACTTTTGAAATTTATTATAAAAAATGTGTCAGGTGTAAAATACCTCAAATATTAATGGCAACAATCATCTATTTTTTATTGTCAATTATACCAAATATTATATAATAATACATTATTTTAAAAAATTAGTTCCTATATGTTTCATTGATTTTATTTTATTTTATTTAATCGAATAATACTTAAAAGAAAATTTAAAGAAATTCTACATTTATAAATAAAATAAAGTTGATCATCTTAATCTTAATTTAATATTATATCATTATATAATTTTTCAACTTTTTTTTTTGAATTATAGATAATAATTAAATTAAAAAAATCAAATCGTATTATAAAAATTTTATTCCTTCCACCCAAACACAACAACCATATTCCCAGGAATCTAAATTCATTCCAGTACAATCCAAACACAGACATTATATTCTCCATCCATCATATTCTCATACTACTTATTCCCAAACATCTAATTCTCAGGCATTCGATTTCAATGTCGGCATACCAAACACCCCTTAAGAAGATAATTTTTAAATTATTTTTTTTAGCATGATACAATTTATAAAATTTAAGGAGTCAATTACTAAAAATTAAAAGTTCGATAATGTAACTATTACAATCTCTATATTTTAATGATGGTTTATATAATTTTTTCTATTTATAATCATCATTTATAATTTCAATCTAAAGTTAAGTTGAACAGTCTCTTCTAAATGGGTTGTTTGTTGCCAGGTTTGAATTGTTAAACAGGGGGTTGTTAACATTGTGTTTAGTTTGTGTAAAACGGTGAGTTTGTTAAATGTAAAATGTGTTAAAATTGTGAAAATGGATGGATTTGTTAAGCAAGGATTAACAAACCCATCATATTGGGTTTCAAAACTGGGAAACAAACGCTCGAAATTCCTTGATTGGTTCTTCCCTGAGAAACAACTCCTTTTATTAGCTTAATAATATCATTTAATAATTAGAATTAAAAAAACAGAGTTTTCTTATTCGAAATGCCTCGTGATCTTCAATCAATTTTGTGATTTAGTATAATTACCAGAAGTAATTGTTATAGCTTGTTTCCAATACTCAGCGGCTTGATTGAACCAAGCCTCCACAATTTCATAATCCCCTTATCGAATGGCCCATTCTCCCCGGTCGAAGCAGGTAAATTCCTTCCCTTAGAATCATACTTGAGAGTTTCCTACCTCAAACGGCTCACAAGTCAATTCTTGTGGTGTCCCATATTTTAAAATTTTTAAATTGATTCATCTCGGTTATTTCACAATAAAGAAAAGAAAACGGGGGATCTGTAGAATTTTAAGTTTTTTAGTTTCACCAATAAGGTACGAAGAGCTACTTCATGTTTTGAACGGCACAAAAAAGAGTATTGAACTGGGAATGCCAACTCTTTGGTATCATGGGGTTCCATCTTAAAATCAATTAGCAATGAGAGGAGTAGTCGATGTATCTTATAAACATTGTGAGTTCTCTTCATCTTTTCGATGTGAGATTCTCAACACTAACAATTACTTTCTTATTTAGGATAGAAAAATATAATGTGTTATTAATAATTAATTGATAAATTGGATATTCAGAGTTAAGAACCCATTAATTTTAAGAGTCATTTAAAAATTATTTGATTTATTATATTTTAATTTTTTATGAGCTTATTTTCATTTTCAGTAATTCATGGAAAAATGAATCGAGAAAAAACTTATGAATATACGAGCTATAAAAAAATCTTATGATAGTTAATATGGGACCTCACCACCATCAATCCACGGTGTTCTAGAGAAAAGAAACTAAATATATTCACAACTGTATCTAAAATTTAGTCTATATCTTGATTAATAGAATTCAAAGAATTAGATTGAATGGTCGGAATGATTTTGAAAACATTCCGATCTAGAAAATATCTTGAAGACTCGAATAATTCGAAATGAAATTCTCCAAGTACTGAAATTGATTTGAAATTGACTTGAATTATAAAGACATAGGAAAATTCCATGAAAGTTTCTTCCTTGTTATATAAATATAAAACAAATTGAAAATAAAAAGTGGTTTAAAATGCCATAGTTGTTCCGTACAAGACCAGTATGGGTGTGAGAAATTGCAAAAGCACTTCACAAACAAACAAAGGACCGCTGTAAAGTTTAGAACCGTACGTGCGATACGGAATTTTGTAATTTTATGCCGAAATTATAGACCGGTACATCGGCTTTTTTATAAAGAGACGTGGAGAAAATTATTTTTGCACAAAAAGACAAATCTTGGGGGGAGTTTACTAAAATGGGTGGAAAAAAAACATATGAATGATTTTTAGACTGAATAATTGTCATTTTAATGATTTTTTAGAACTAAAACTTATTTTATTACGATGTATTTATTGATAATTTATATATAATTTATATTATTTACTATTATAGAGGGTGAAAATCGTCGGAGGCTCCGAGTCATAACACCTTGATAAGGATAACATTGCTGAGAAAAGTCTAGGCAAAGCCCAACCTAGTCCAAAATATCACAGTCGAGAAAGCTCACGATCAAATTTCACACAGCTATATGAAGAAATAAAACTTACCCAATGAGATATGCACAAAAATTAAGACCTCATTTGTTATTGCGCTGTTTTCAATTCTAAAATTTTTCACAGAGGTAAAGGTTCACTTGATTATTGGCCAGTACCACACCCGGTACCTTCCGACTAATTTTTTCTTCTTCTTTCAGATATTCAGAGTTGTAGGACGAAACCACGTGCCGCCACACGCTCAATTGTGAAATCTACCTTTCACAATTTCTTTGATTACAACATATTATTACTTTTAATTTCAGTATATTATTAAATGATAAATTTGCTATTAAAGTAAATAAAATAAAAATTAATTATAGAAATACATATGTAAAACTATTATTTGAGATCATTTATGTAAATCTTTGTACCAAAAGAACAAATAATATCTTTGTACAAATTACTGAAATTAATATTGTACCAAATTCACATTTTCACCTTCTCTTTTTCTTTGGAGTTTGTCTAGTGATAATTTAGGTTTAGAACCTATTTCATGATTTTTTTTTTAAATAATTGTACCCTTTCAAATTTATTAATAAAAGAGGGTGTATTTAAAAGAAGAGGAAAAAAGAAGATATTAAAAAAAAACATATCGGAAATTTATAAGATGGTGAAATTACTCATTCCTCCCACATTCAGAGAGTTCTATTTTAGATTTTTTTAATAATTATCTTAGAATTCAAACATTCTCCCTCTTGTTAACTTTATGTTTTTTTAATAGAAAGCCTGTATAACATTACTTTTCAATATTTTATTTTATAGGGTTTATATTATAACCAAATCAGAAAATGGGTAAAACAAAAAGGATAATTAGACTTGTTTGATAAAAAATGAAACGTATAAAAAAAAAGTATGGTAAGCTTTTAAAAGTTAAAAATAGTATCGCGTGGGATTAATGTAAAAAAAAAAAAACAGACAAAGACATGATTAGAGGGACTTGTAAAAAAAAAAAAAAACTTCTAAAATTCAAATGAAAAATGGCAAAGTTTTTGGATTAAAATATGTTTTAAACCTTTTAATAGAGTGATTGTCATATTATGATTAATCCTTACCTAATTATTAGATACATGTCACTAGTATTACAATTTTTTTTATTAAAATCATAAATATGATAATTTTAAGTCAGCAAGTTAGATAGGTATACCGATAATTTTTCTACATAGTACATCTCGTTCATGGAAGAGACGAGATCTTTGTTCGGAAAAAAAAATATGTGAGAGGCTTTCTCTTTTCTAAATGAAATAAATGTTTAATCATATACATATAACTTCAACTGAAATTTTGTAATCTTTATTAAATTAAAAGTTCAAATTATCTCCCCTATATTATGTATAAAAAAAACGAAGTTCGTATAGCTAAATATTCTTTAATGATTATAACAACATTCAATAATATATGTAGATTAACTAATATGGATGGTCAATTTCTAAATGAAAATATGTTCGGGTATTTTTCATTTCAAGACTAATTCATATTTTAATGGTAAAGTTTTATATTTAGAGATTATTAAAATGTGAACGATTAAAATAATGTTTTAAAAGTTAATTAATCAATTGAGAAACTCATACAAATTTGAGTCATTAAGGCTATCATTTAACATAAATTAAATGATTGATTGATATTCATGAACTATAATTGATAAGCGTGATTTTTTAATCCACTGGTAATGCCTCAATTATCAAGAGTATGATTGATTTACAATTTTTTAATCTGGCGATTTAATATTATAACATAATTGTGCCACGTTAGTAAATTAATTATTTAAATTTATGGGAATGCAGCTTTTCAATTTAAAACAATTTGTTTTTATCAAAGAATATTGCATTGTATGACATGGAGATAAGGAGCAGCATTTTTTTCATTCATTCAAAGCAATAATATTATTAAATGAACCTAAAAAAAAATTATTAAGTCAGACAAAATTGAGGTTACGTGGCTATGCTACGTGTCGTAAAACCAAGAACACACACAATCTTTCCGTCGCTTTCTGATCTGCCGCAAAAATTCAGAAATCCTGATTTCTGATTTACCTCAACCGACTTGTCGTTTGTCATCTCGTGAACAATATAGGGCCAAGGCTTTAAACGACATGTCTTTTGTGGATAATAGTAGCTTACGTGTAATTTTCAATCCTTACCAAAATCATGAAAAATGCCAAATAAGATGAGAAGGGATCCATGTTTTCCTGTTTTTATGGTCCACAATCATGTGAGGTGTATTCATAGGCAATTTCCATGTAATTTCCTTTGTCAATTTCACCAAAATAAAAAAATAAAAAATAAAATACTACTTTAAAAGGTAGGTAGTTAGGATGTACTTGAATTTAAATTGGCTCCATTTTGAATAATAATGAACACTCATCATATGGATGTGATTCGTGAAAATTGAAAAGATTTGTTGAAAGGTGGAACCGGTCGATTCTTCTAGATTGATAAGTAGATATAGTAAATTAAACAGATGCTAATTAAAATAGATTACGTTTAAGAAAAAATAGATAATGTATACCATCTTAAAATTAATAGTCAATCAGAATATAACTCAAGTGGTTACTGTGGTGAAGCTTCGAAACTTTCCTCTCCAATTTAATGCAATATATATCACATATAGAGAACAAATGAGAGATTTTTACCAACACATCTGTGATCAATAATGGGAAGAATCTTGTTAAGTAATACAATGATAAAATAAACATCTAATGAAACTTAATTATGAATTTAAAGGAATAAAGATGGGAAAAATTACTTTTCTTTTATCTTGTTAATGCAGTGAAAATTTTCAAATGAAAAGATATAATTTCGAAAACATTTCTTTAAACTACAACTTTCATACCTGACGAAACATATTAATATTTTCCAAAAAGAAAAATATGCTGGTGTGTGATCATAGATCATTTGTATGTCTTTAAAAAGGGGGAAAAGCACATATATCATGTATTGCATGTTTTCGCATGTGATTTTGTTTCCTTTGTTTTATAAAGATAGGCTTGAACTTAGAATGAAACCTTAAATTAAAGTTTAAAAACGATAAGGTATTCATAAATTTACAATTTTGGAAGGGGCAAACATTTTTTTAAAAGGAAAAAAAATCTAATTTAAAAGTTGGAGTAAATAAATCTTAAATAGTTTTTGTTAGTTAAACTGTTTCCATAGGACATACAATTTTGTTGAAATAAGAAAAATTGTATAGACCGCTCCTGAATTATAGGGGTCGTAACATTTGCACCCTTAATTTTTTATTTTTTTATTTTAGCAATCGACCCTAGAGACGAGTAATGCATCTCTAATATCGGTTGGGTGAGACGGGATGAAATCAGAGAAGGAATCCTCGCCTCCACCACCACGAGGGTTTTAGTTTGGGGTTTGGCGTAGATAGGTAAGCACTCTAAAAACCTGGGGAGAGTGATGAGATAGAGAGTGGAGAGGGTCTTTTTGGAAGAGAAAAAATACAAATGAAAAATATCAAAAACTCAAGTCATACATACCCCAATCAAGAGAAGATAGGTTTTTCAAACGTTTTCAACCACCAATCGTCGCTCTCCTCGGTCGCCGCCGTCGCCGTGAGTGAGGAAGATAGAAGAGATAGTATTGAGAATATAAGAAAAGGGTTTCATAGAAGAAGATATGAAAAGAGTTATTTAGACATTTCACAGCAAAATGACATCATCAGAAGGTTAAAATGAGAATGAAATTCAATAACCCTTAAGTGCCTATTTTGAAGGTCAAAAATCTCAAAATCCCAAAAACTTGCTCTTATAAAGGTTTCCTAAAACTAACTAGTCAATTAATAATTTAAAAAGGTAAATTATTCAAATTGAAGTTTATGGGTAAGTGTTACAATCCCTATTGTTTAGGGATAGTTTATATAATTTTCCCAAACAATTATATGTAAATTTAAACCCAAAGTGAATAATATCATATAAATATAGAGCTCATTGAGACTATTTTCCTAACAAGTGATATTAAAGTCATACCACAAATTAACCACGTAAATGGAATCCAAAGGAAACGAACAAGTAGTGAGCCTCAATGATCTTTTGTTTGACGGGAGGATCATAGGAGTTACACATGGATCAAAATTGAGGATAATTTTTTTTTTTTTTTTTTTTGATAGGAAACTAATAATATAATAAGATAGAAAAGGAAAACAAGAGAGTGATTAGAATCACCAAAAGTCAAAGGATTACAAAAAGTTCTTCCAATTGGTATTAATCATGAAACTATCATAATTACAAAAAAATCTACTAAGGGAGCTCCATTGAGAAACTTATAGATTTATAAAAAAAAAAAAATCGTTGATATAAGATAACAAAATCAAAATGCAGACTTAAATTTAAAACATCTAATACAATTAACACTTTTCATTTTATTTTACGAGCACTCCTAAATATTAGAAGACTAATAGTTATGTCGTCCATAAATAAAAACAAAAAAATGAACATTTGATCTGGAATTTACATTCTACATGATTCAAAACATAATAATATATTTATAAATATTGATGCAGAGTAATATGCTTTATAATTTATAAGTATTTAAAGAAGTTACTTAAATAATTTTAAATCTTTTAAGTAATAAAAAGCTTATGCTTTTTAATCTCAATGTACTTATTGTATTGTAAACCAAAACATATGATATATATAGATTACAACTTATCAAAACAAGTTGCCAAAAATTTTATTTTAATATATTTTAGGATTAAAATTATCTATAATAATGTAGCACTCATAATATTTTATAAATTGTTAACCATGGTAAACTGTTTAAAATGTTACCGGAAAATAAATGACATGCAATCTAGGACATTTGGCATTTTAATTGATAGAATATTCATAACTATTCTATTAAATTAATCTTGATTAATATTATTTTGTTTAGAAAATTTCCAACGTTAATAATGATTAGAATTTTAGCTTGTGATAAAAAAAAATTCTAATCACTTCTAAAAAATCATATAGTAAAGAAAAACCGACTTTCAACAATTCAATATATTCTTAGGTCAATTATTGGAATATCATAAGAACATTGTAAAAATTACTTTTAAAAATTATTGAACTAAAAAAAAAAACCAAAACCAATAAATTCACTGAAAAAATAACGATGGAAAATAATAAAATATTTTAATAATTAATATGCAAAATATGTTATCTGAAATTAGGGGTGAAATAAAAACCGATGAATCGCCAAACCGAACCAATCCAAACCAAACCAAACCAATAATAGGTTGGTTTGGTTCGGTTGAAAATACTCTAGTCGGTTGATCGTAAGGAGTTGATCGTCAATTTCACATACCGTTTGACAATGAATCTGCTTTTGAAAATTAATCTTATTTTATTTCCAATTTATTTATTTTCATTTTCAATTTTCAAAAACACTTTAAAAATCCAAACCAAATTTTGAAAACATAAAACAGATTTTAAAAAATTAAAATTCCACAGAAATTAATAAAAACTAGATTACAAATCAAATAAATTATTAGTAAAACAAAGTTAATTTTTAAAAACAGAAAATCAAATCAAATTAAATTATGTACTCAAATAAATTAAGAAATTAGAATACTTTTATGTTTTAGCCAATTTCAGAAGGGTAAATGTATTTCCCTAAAAATCAAAAAGAAACGAGGGGGGAAAGACCAACCGAGGCAGCAAGGCTCTGTATTCTAGAATGCAGCAACTGCTGTATAATTAGCTTCATTTTGTTTCTTTATCATTGATTGCTTTAGATTTGATGCAGTAGACCCGGGATCCCAGATGTTTTACTTCAAGACCGGCGTTTTCGCAACCGGAGAAGAAGAGCAACTCATCCTCCTTTCCAATTCTGCGCCTCCAGCTCATTAGAAACGTCGGCTGGGTCACAGCCATGAGATCACCAACCTCTGAAAAAGAATACAAGACAGACGAGCCATAAAAAGTTTTAAGCTTTTACTTACCATGACAGCTAACATTCATCCAAATTTGCAAAAATTAGCATTACCGTCACTTTTATTCCCAGGCATAGGAGCTGATTCCTTATACTTGGAGTTGGGTTTATATGATTTGAGGAGAAAGGAGAGTGTTTTTATCAAGTTTGGATACTGTTTCACATCTGCAAGTTGAGACATACAAGAATTTCTCGTCAAGTAAAGGAAATAAAATTTGCTGACAATTACATCATTTACTTACCAAGATCCTTACATACATTACTAGAAAAGTACCATTTTAAATGAACAAATCTACCTTGACAATATTGAAAAGCAAGACTTTTAAATGTTCCTATGAAGACCCAAGCATACTCGAGGTTAAAATTTCGATGAAACAAAGATGGTAAAATTCAAAGAACTTGAAAAGACAGAGAAACAGGGGGGGAAAACGATAGAAGTGCAATAGCTATGAGGTAGTAAAATCTGGAAAAACCCTAAATAGCACATCTGGAGTGATATACCATAGCCACATTAAATTGAGAAGATTAATAATGCCACCACAAGAGCAGCAGAATTCAGAAAAAACACTCCTCTGGTGGCTCCAATATTGGTGTATTCCTTGCAAAAAAAATATGGAAAACCGAGTTTATTGTTTCTTTTTTCATTGTCCTATTCCAGAGTCTCCTGACCTTCGTATAGACTTGCTGCTGTGTGCCCTTTTGGTTCAAAGGGGACGATGAAGATTTTGTGGAGAAAAATCACAGAATTTTTCAAGACATCTCTAGAGATTGGAAACAAATGAGATATAGCTAGAAGTTTGGCCTTTAATCGATGTACTCCCTAAATACAAATGTAATTACAATTCTTTTTTTTTTTCAAATCAATACTTGGAGCTTTTGTGAGCTCCTTTGGGTTCATTAGGGGCATGGGTCCTTCCCCTTTTCCATACTCTTCAAAGCGATGAAAATCTTTTCTTGTTTTGTATCTCTTAATCTAATACACATGTCTCTCTCTCAAAAGTCAATGACATAGTTAGCTAATTTCCATCATCCTTACTATTTTCATGGAAGTGAAATCCAGGTAGAAGATACATCTGAAAAGTCATTGACTTCCCATTCAGGAAAAGACCAAATTTCTGTGGTCCATGAGAACCAACGACATAACTTCAATTAAAACACTTTCATTTCCCCCCTTTGACAAACTGACTTGACTAAATCTGGACAAGATATCTGAAACAGACAACTAAAGACAAGGAACTTACACAACAAAATATCACTGGCAATAACAATCTCCCAGTCAGGATCAGTAACCGGAAAGTTGTCTCCCCACGTATCTGGAAAAGTAATCATGTTAGGAGTATTTAAAAAAATTCAATCCTAAACATACATATGTTAAAAAAGTTTACAGAAAATAAAAAAAAGATGGCACTGCATGAAACTATTTTCTTGGCTACCCAAAGAAAATGATGAAGAGGAAGGAGCAAGAAAAGAGAATGTAAAAATGCAACAGGAAGGATGCACCTTTAGGCCTTAACTAATGAGTTAGTTCAAAGATAAATATCATTACAAATTCAGTTTTAGCATGTCAACGTAATTTTAATCTTTCATATTCAGTCTTATGTCAACGAAAATTTCTTCTTTCAAGAACTTTGCAATGATAGTTGATCACGAAAGATTCATGTAATTTCACAGCTATAAAATAGTTAGTCAACTGAGATGCAAATTCACGCACGCTTAATGTGAGGAAGGGCAGGTTCAATTCCATTCACCCTGCAATTATGAGCGATGTTCTCTTCAATTTCCCGATCATCATAGTCCGACGTCGTTATGTCAAGATTAAACGATTTTCGTAGAAATATTGCCAGTGAACCAGTGCCACTGCAAAACAGGTGCAGAATTTAGTAAAGGTACAAACATTCACTCATGATGATGCAGGACTACAAAATTTCGAGATACCAAATGAATATCTGTACCTCCCCAATTCAATGCATCGTCTTCCTTCTATCCACGACGGGTATTGAATCAACCATTCAGCAAAGGAAAATGTCCCTGGCCAAAGCAAATTTGCATTCAGCTGATGAAATGAAAACTCTCGAATGACCAACTCCTGTAATCAAGTAACACAGTTCAAAATGTGAGAAAATAATAATCCATCATATGATTCCTCCATTTCAAGTAAATAGTAAATCGCCAAGAATGGAATTATTATCATATTCCTCCAAAAACAAGAAATAACTACAATCAAGAAGAGAAACAGTACCAATCCAGGAAATTGATGTTTCCTTTCCTCGTAGCTCTGCTGATTCTCTGTTGCATTCTCGTTAGAAGATTCATCGTCTTCGTCGGGGAAAAGTGAAGATGGAGAAAACACAGCAATATCCATGTCCTTGGAAAAGAATGGGCACAGTAAAGTAGAAATTACAGGAAAACCTAGGTCGCGAAATTGGAGAATCGTATAGAGACTGAAAACACTTCCATGGATAGCTTGAGTAAGAGATAACAATGGAGAGAAACCCTAAGGAAGCTCAAATTTTGCCAAAGAGATAACAATGGGTGTTCAACGACTCCACGGAGTTCTCCATAGGCATGATCGGCATGCTTGAACGAAGAAGGGCGATTGGGGAGACAAAGCTGTTTCAGTTGAATAATACCAAACAGGAAGTCATTCACATGGGCCCGTCTAGCTCAGTTGGTAGAGCGCAAGGCTCTTAACCTTGTGGTCGTGGGTTCGAGCCCCACGGTGGGCGTTTATTTTCGTGTTCTTTAATTTTTTTAAGTATAATTTTATTTAGAATAGCTGTAATATTTTATTTAATAAATTAAATTTGTTTTTGCATGAAATTGCCTTTTTTTTTAACAATTTTATGGCATCGATTTGTTTTAGAAAAATATTGATTCAAATAAATGAGATGGAATTTTTATAACTTTAATAAATTAATTATTTTCTTTCAGATTCATAATTTAGTACACATCTTTATTATTACGTTATGTTTTTTCAAATCATCTTCAGAAAATTAGACATTTTAAACTTTCAACCCTCATAATTTAGCATACAACTTTCGAATCAAATATCATGTAATAATAGTCTCAAATGAAATTCGCTTTGTTTATTTTTTTTTTTTGAAATTCGCTTTGTTGAGTGCAAATCATGTAAAAAGAAAGAGGAACCTCCTTCCTGATACAGAGCAGGTAGGACCATCATGGTGTGTAGATGCAACGCCTAACCTCCTCACACATCGGCAATGGAAGGAGTCGACCCGATCATTGCAAAATAGTTCAAGAGAGAATGATCATCAAGGGCTAAAGGAAAAGATAACAAATTCCTCCACTTTAATAGGTGGGATAAAATTAGGGTAAGAAAACACAATGTATACACAGCCCAACCTTTTTTGTGGTCCAATGGTACAGAATGGCAGGGGGGAAATGAAGCATAAATATGAAATATCTGTGACAGCTATTTGTTCTCAAATGGCTAGAAACCGGTTTCGTCTGTCCAAGAACATCCTTTAATGTTACATGCCTAAGCCAGTTTGTAACACAAATCAAAGAAACAATACGTACAAAAGCTTTAAAAAGTACAAGCAGTCAAAGCGGCAGCACTCACTATATCATTCGTATATGGTAGCAACTCAGCTCGATATGTATTCTGCCGACTTCACAAGAGAGAACACAGAAATGCCGCCGAACATAACCTTCAATCAAATCAATCTAAAGCAGATGATAGAATAGAGATACATGTAGGCCAGTCGGTTTACAATTCTTTGAGGCAAAACATACAATTATGTGGAAAGCTGGAACCTGCCAGAAGGCTTCTTTCTTCTCCATCCCTTGAAATTGACGGAACAAAAGATAAAAACCTTAGTATTAGAAACCAGAATGCAGAGTCAAAACACAAACAAATACACAAGTTTTGGAAGCTTACAAAGGCGGCATAGTACACAAAGGTCAATCCCGCCAATGCAATGAATGCAATTTGAAACACATTATACCTGCAACGAAATGGCCAATTTTGAACAATGAATCAAGAAGAAGATGCACATACTCATGATCAGAATAATTAAACCCCCTGACTCACTTGTACAAATATCTAATTCCACGGAGAGACTGCAATGTGTGTCCAAAGATTTGTTGTGCCGCAGTTGCTTGTGCATAATATGCAAATGCAGTGGAGCAGAACTGAATCACACTGTAAAACAGAAAACCAGAGGAGAAACGCTCTGATCAATGAATCACTTATTAAGGTACAGAGAACCTGTATGCTCTCTGCTAAATGCCGATAGAACAACTGCTCCAACATATCATAAAGATATTTCTAATCTTTAGTCTAGAACTAAGAAGCACGTATACGAGATACGGACACCACACGGATACGGATACGTCATTTACTAAAAAACTAGGATACGGACACGGCAAGGATACGTTAATTACAATAGACAGTTTTTAAATATATTAAAATGATTTCCACAACAATTTGTTTGTTTTAGTTCATATGATTTATATTAGAAAGACAATAAGAAAGAAATGATAGAATAAATAAAAAATTTGATGTTTTTCAAACTCAATTCTTATTACTTTTCTTCGACAAGTGTCCGAGAAGTATCAGAATGTCCAAGTGTCCGACACGTGTCAGATACGTCACTCGAGATGAAGTGTCTGTGCTTCATAGGTCTAGAACAATGTCTAAATTCCATGCCATCCAACAATTTCCAGTAAATAGACCAACACCCATTCTTCTTTAGCTTTCCATCAATAATTGGGATATCTATGCAAAAGATCAAGGAACTACCTTCCTAACGCCACTACGAAAAAAACTAGAGCTAGAGCTGCGCACTGATGGCTTACACTTACACAGTGCACAATGTAGAAATTTAAACAACCAACTATTGGTCTCAAAAATAAAAGGAAGCAGAAGTACAAAAACAGGCACTTTGCATACAGCAGGTTCTAATATAATTATCACAAGAGAAACTAAATGGATTACACAAACCAATCAGAACCAAATAACTGGATTAAGAGACCAACAGTAGTTTTAATGACAAAGTGGAATTTTAAGTAGAGCTTAATAAATTGACAGTTGGTTGGTGTTCTTCGAGTACATAGTTTTGTAATTATTATCCCTATATGATTCAAGTCTACTGGGGAGATTAATGTAATATCCTTGACTAAAGAAAAGGGGTTGTATTCCTCATTGCCCCAGCCCTCTTTGTACATCTTTCGTGTTAATTAGAACTTTTTATCCCAAAAAAATCAGTATCATGGATTTTTTTTCCGAATCATCGAAAAGTCAGCATTAGTTTCCACTAAAGAAAATGTAATGCAAACGGCATAAAAGAGGCAAGAATGGTTGTAGATCCAAACCTTATAGAGCAAAGGAGGATAAGCCCCACGTTAAACAGGAAAGAGTTCATAAGAGTGGCTCCCCACCTATAAGCAAGTACATGAAGAAAAGAGTAGACAAAAAGATGTCAGTGTACAGCAACCAATTACTGGAATCAAACATGGTATAAAAGCTTGACACTAAATGAATGTAACTACTTCATAGGATGAATTGTGATAAAAACTAGTCTGAGGCCAAGCATCATGGCTCCAGCCACTACTGCAAGAAGAAGATAGAAGCAGAAAAAAGCAAATGCGGCAGTTCCAAGAAGACCTGGAGACATAGAAAGAGTATTGCATCAACATTTTTCACATAGAAGAGAACATAGAGAGATAATAAAAGAAGGGTAAAAGATCTGTACCCCAAACATCATCCAGCTTGATGAAAACTTCATTCAGAAAAGGAGAAAGAGGGGGGTCAATCAAGAGATATATAACAATATGTACAATCCAAGCCACTGAAACAATCAACCTGAAAAACTCAGTAGTTTAGTGAGTGAAAATACCTTAAAATTGAATAACTAAAGTTAAACTCAAGTCTAGCATGTGAAAAAATAAAACCTAAAATAAGGTTGAGTTTAAAGAAATGTGTTTCTTTTAAAAAAATACAACTAAGAACAAAAGGAAGATGCCAAACTGGATCACACAAAAAATGAACCCACTCATGCAGCAATACAGAGCAACAAATTGGATGGTGTTATTAATTTTTTAACTTTTTCTAAAAAAACTTTTCTTTGAAAAGTTAAAAAATAAAAGGTGTATGACCATAATATCTAGGTCAATACAGCGTGAAACGTCTCCAAAAGAAGATTACAAAAAAAAATCTCAATTAAAGTTGATTACAAAAGGTCAAACAAATAGGGTTAGACAGTAAGCTCCAACTAGAAGCATGGAATCTTGCCAAGTCAAAAACTTCTTCCCAATCCAAAATTCTCCCATAAAAAATTCTTCAATTTCTTTCTTTGCAGATTCCCCAGAGTATGGTTTTAATTGCATTGACCTATGGTGGCAGCCCTTTTCAGGAAGTTGCGCCCTGCTAGTAATTGAAGGGCATTCCTCTCAGTGAAGTTATGAAACACCCAAGAGCAGTTGAAGGTTTGTAGGATGAAATACTATGCTTTGGAAGAGAATTGGCAATGGAAGAAGAGATGAGATTGTGATTCCCTACAGAGCAAACAACAGTTTGGTTGCAAGGTCATATTTGGTCATTTCATTTGTAGTCTTACAGCAGAGTTTAGGCTAGCGTAACCGAGGGTTCAAACCATGAAATTGACCTTCTTGTGGCAACGAAATTTCAAGATGAATCTGTAAAGGCATTGTCCGGCTTTGTGTGGGAGGAGATTAGGAAGTTGAAAAGAATCTTAAAATCAAAGGATGTTATTTAAATAGAACCTAAAGTTCCTGAATGTGGACGAGCAACAATTTATTTTCAAAAAAACCCTTCTAATATTCTGATTTCAATTGGTGATGGATTTTTTTGGATTAAAAAAAGGTCATATATTCAATCTATATCTTTCTCCTCCAGTATGATCTGCCCTAAATCAAGTAACCAATACAACAACAACAACAACAAAACATGATGTCACCTCCATCACTCTTCAAGAAATCATTATTCACCATATAAATAAAGCATGGATGTAAAATACATGATAACAACAAAAAAGATAGAAACAAGAAGATGAAATGTTTCAATAGAACTATCTTGGGAAATATAACTTTACTGACCCCAAAATTCCCAACACAAGTTTTGCCAAGTAGCCAAGAACAGTCAACGCCCAAGAAGTCTCAGCCTGAAAAAGGGTTGACATGTTAATGTTTTGACGGAGGAGATAATTAAAATAGTCACAACTGTATAATACAAAAAGTAGCAAAAATTATATCTAGTAGTCGACCTTTTCTCCTTGTGGGTACATCTCTTCTAGAAGCTTTACATCTTCTTCCAACTGAAGCAACTCCTACACAATTAAAAAAAAGCTATGCCTCAATAACCACATTAATAATAAAACAAATTTCAAATCTGACAACAAGAATGATTCTCAATAATCACATCTACAATCAAATTTTAACAATGAATTCAAGTTATCATCTACAATACAACAAGAATGATTCTCTCCAGACTTTATCAAAAGCTTAGTTTCTCAAGTATTTGATACAATAATAATAAAACATATGTATACTTAGACCAGATAGTAAAAATTACGAAATATTGAAACCAAAGCTTTCAACAATTAAACACACCTTCTCTACAGCCTTCACATTCTTGCGCCATTTTCTACCCTTAGAGCCACTCCTTTCTTCCTGATGGAGTACATCAGCAGCTTTCTTCAGTTCTCTCGCCTTTTTTCCAAGTTCAGTTGCTTCCTGCAGAAAACAAAATATAACTTATTTGTAATTGAGAAAACAAGCCCGCCCATATTAAAATCATATTCAATGTGCATTATACAAGCTAAAAGGCACCTTGATATATTGTGAGCGAGTGATAACAGCCTTTGGACGCCTGACAAATGAAAAAATGAGGCCCAAGGGCAGACAAGCAATGCCGACACCACCAAATATCTAAAGGGAAAAAATAAAATCAGCATAATGAAATGTCTTTTGATGAGGGTGAATAGTAAGCAAAATTGCAAAGAATTTGATAAGCACCAAAACTTTGCTTTGTACGAATAATTCACTAACGATCTTCATAAAGCCAGAGAAGTGGTATGCATAAACTCACCGTGAACTATTGGATCATTTGATCAATAATTTCAATATAATTGAATTCTAATTACTAGAAATCCAAAAAGACATAGAAGAAAACTTAGAGAGCAAAATATTTAGCAAGAGATGAAAATTCCAGAGGTAAAAATGTTGTTCTCCATCAATAAACTTACAGAAAAGAGAACGGATCCAACAATGGTGGCAAGAGCAACGACATATTCCGGAAAAGTAGTGCGCATTGTCCATGTTTTCTCTGATGAAGCATTGGCAATATATGCAGAACACTACATGGAACCAGGAAAAATTAGCCACTTTGATGTAAATTTGACAAAATTACACCGTACTTAAACGATAAACTGATAATTGAACAATGAACAGAACCACATTGGACGTGTAATGTGTCGAAACTAAAGTAGTACCTGACGTGCAGCGGTTCCACTTCCAATGCATGGTTGATTGCTAGAAAATTCCCATGAACTAGGAAAAGCAGCAGTACTTGAAGAAAGATGCATAACATTAAAGTCAACTTTTCCAACAAGCCCTAAATTCACAACAAAGTTAATCAGTTAGAGACATGAAAAAAATTCAAATCCTAGTAATAACATTTCAAGCTACCATTAAACCTCAAGAAATCGGCACCAAAACTAACCGTACAAAATTCCCAACAGAAGACCACAAACAATAGCCATTACCACAACCCATATCAAGGCGCTTTTAATCCGTTTACCAATGCTCCTACACAAAAATTCAACACGAAAAAAACCAATAAATCCCACTAATAAAAAATAAAAATAAAAAAAACTAATTTCACAGACAAAACTTGAAATCCCTAAAATTCATTACTTATCCTGGTCGCCTTCGTAGTAAAACATAGCAAAGGGAATAATGAAGAAAACAAGCACAGCATCAACAATATAGATAGCAAGCCATAGATCCTTCATCGGGAGCGTGAGATTACAAGCGCCGTTATACAAAGCATGCCGGCAAGCTTGCCGGTTAGCGACGTCGGCCGGTAACATCAAAATGGAGATCAATGCAATTGAAAGGCCAAAAACGACGACGATTTTAGGAAAATAAGCTTGATTTTTATCATCTGGATGCTGGTAATTAACGAGAAGGTAGACATTGAAGATGAAAACGATAATACATAAAACTATAGCGACGATTACGAGAGCGAGATTGAAATCGCCCATCGTTAATCAAACTCTTCGAATCGAAAAACGAAACGAAGAGATCGAGAAATTGGGGCTTTTCTTTCTTTCTTTTGCTTCGCTTTTTTTTTTTTTCAAAAGTAATTTTTTTATAAATGGAGGTTCTTCGCGGATCTGGATTTTTTTGTTTTTTGTTTTTGGTTTTTAATTGTTGTTTTTGAGAGACGGGAGAGAGAAATGGAAAGGGGGGGAATAGGGTTTGATTTCCGATAACGATGTTTGTTGACGTGTGGAGGGTGAAAGGACGGTTTTGTCCTTGGAAAAGTGGAATTTGATGGATTTTGACAGACTGGAAGAGGGTGCGTGGGGTTATTAATGTAAATGGGAATATTTGTTTCGGACAATAAACGAGCTGTCGAGTTTTTTGTGTTTTTTGATTTTCAAAATCAATCCGAGTAAAGGGCTAAGGAAAAAACATGGGGACGGGTTCTACTGCGTCGGCGGCTGATGGGGCTGGGTGGTGAGGCTTGCGGCGGGGCCGTACCCCGCGAATCTCTTGGATGTTTTTTTTCTATGGGCAAATGGTAAATTAAAGGAAGTTTTTTGTATCAACCCTTCAATTAAGAATGGTTTTCAAAAACACCCTACTAAATTTCTTGATTTCATTTTTTACCTTTATATTATAATTTTCATATGAAATTTTAGCAGTTACCAGTTAGTTATGAATTTTATGATACTGTTAAAATTCTTAATAAAAATGTGTATATTTTTATAATTTGAATAGTTAAAAGGGTGGGAAAATTTCCCTAAATTAAACTTCCACAAAAGTATGGGCGGCCATAATTTGCAATTTAGTCCAAAATCAATTATACCGTTAAGTTGTAAGAATTAATAAGGGTTTTTTTTAGTATTTTAGACAATTTTAACAAAGTGTTGACGTGTAAAAGTATTAATAAAATTGTTTTTTTTTGTCATTTTCAAACACAAGTTTCACAAACTCATTTTAAATAGTCAAAGTTTACCATGTTGAAAAATGGTACGACGACTTTTCAAACATGACCATATGGGATCGTAAAACTTGTGTTGAAAAAGACGAACAGATCTAGTTTGTTAAATACTTTTACAACAAGACTAAATCTGGCTAAAGTACTTAAAAAATTTATGAATATATCACAATTTGTATTTTTTTTTATATAAAGTATTGGGGTGGGGATTGAACTACTTTTTTGAAGGTAGAAGAACTACATGTCTTAATCAATTGACTTTATGCCCTGATTAGCCTCAATTTGTATGGTTAATTGGGTATAGTATTACGTTTATTTATGATGTAAATAATTAATTTATAAACTTACTCGTTACCATACTATAAATCATTGATAAGAAAAAAAAAACTGAAAAAATGTACTAAAACATATAACAGAATATAAAATCCATAGACGTGCATTTTTTTTTTTTTTTTGAGATTCATAGACGTGCATTTAAGTGATGAATTATTACAAAAATGAGAAATATTACCATGCAATATGAGATTTTTACTTTCTATAATTTGTTTTAATGTTACATATCACAATATACCATAAATAGAAGGGGTTTGAAGGAGAAGAAAAACGTATGATTTCCTTTTGCCTCTTAGGCATTTTTATCCCCACAATTAAATTCATATAAAATTCATCTTCATACACTTCATTCCATTAAAATTATTCACATTCATCTTAAAAAGTAATACCTTCATAGAAATTTACAGTCTTCTCTATTACATAGATATTCAGCCTGTCAAACTATTTTAGAGAACTACGCATAATTCTCCATCTTAATATCATACGTTGCACATCTCCTACAGAGACCCTACAATCGAAGTTAAATGTTCTTATATGACATATAGAAATAACATAAAAAAGGTGTTCTGAGGTACCTGATACAAAAACGAAACTTCTATTCGTTAATGGTTCAAACTTCATTGCCACACATTATGGGCCTAACTTACCTCCTCCCTATGCATCATTCATATGACTAATACGAAGTAAGCTTTAGACAATTAATATGACACTTAACGGTTCGTAACTTCATTGCCACACATTATAGGCAGATCTTACACCTCCCATCACAGTGAGTGTGGAAGGAGGCTTTCCTCCTAGGAGGAGGTAGGTTATATCCACATTATCGTATCCCGAAAAAGAGCCAGAAAATAGCCTCTCTTAAGTCCATAACAAAAACTTGCCCCCAGGTGAATTAGGTAACAGTGTAAATGCTAGAATGGGGGACCGGCTAAAGCTGAGATGTAATATCTATCTAATATATTCACCATAAAATTCAATGAACAATGAGCATGCCAGAAGCAAATCATGGTTAGAAATCAACAAGAACGAAAAATATGGATTAGCATTGTGGACATAGATGCCTCCTGATATAGAAAACACCGACTTCACAACCTCATCAAGAGTTCTTTCTTCACCCAACCTCCTTGTACTGAACCAAATAAGGTGTACGTACGAGGCGGATGATCCGGAAGTTATAATGAAACAAAGTGTACCTAAGAGTTAAGACAGCCTGTTGCATCATAGTTCCAATTGATACATTCCTCCTTTGAATCATACTAGATGAGTTTCAATGGGTGGTAATTTAAGACTCAGAAGAAATCAGTGTAAATGAACAATTAAAAATACATGTGCCTATGTCCAATAGAATGGAAAAGGAGACCAGATCTCCATAAGAGTGGTCTAATTTGCATTTTAAGAATTAGCCTGAGCAGTCATTTTCAAGACACGTCTGCAACTAAAAATTGTAACTAAAGTGATCTCAAATTACAAAATAAAATTTTGATATCATGGAAAAAAGTCGAGCAAATTCACAATACCAAAAGGAGGTGATTTCTTCATACTAAGTAGGCAAGTGAGGTCAGAAACAGCAACAGCTCGCTTGAAGACGATCACAGTTAGCCTATAACCAACCTTATGCCATTATCTTTGCTGACCTTACATAGAGGCTGTCCACGACCTTGCCAGTGTTTGTAATGGTTTCCAATGTGGCCGGGTATATCGCATCGGTCTTCGGATCATCAAAAATGACGAGGCATCCAGCACCTTGATCTAAAGTCCCTGCAAACTTCTTGTCCAAAATCATCTGAGACAATTTCTTTTCCACATGATCCATAGGTAGCTCAATCAACTCAGCAATATGAGCAATCTCAACCCTTGAGAATGGTTCAATCAACCTACATAGATTTTGCTCCAACAGAGTGTCATAGAGGGAAGAGAGATGCCTGTGGACAATAGGGTCTTCTCCTAGTTGAGCTTTAAAATCCCTGAGTGCTGTCTCAAAAAGCTTTAAAGAGCGCTTAGAATGAGCATCGGCCACAGCTTTCATTGCATCCAGCTCAATACCCACATATTGCAGACCAGCTTTAGATGATATTATTCCTGCCACATCATCAGCCTGATTAACCATAATTTTGCACAACAACATATATTTGAGGCTAAATACAGCACGTGGATCTTCAAGAGCATTAAAGGCTTCAAAAGCTTCAAAGAAATAGCTGTAAGCAGTTTTGTAATCTTTCTCTTCTGCATGGAGAATACCACTTTGTAAGTCAATAGTGCCCTGCTGAGCTGGGGGCACATATATGGCATTGGCAGCTGTTCTAGCAGCAGTAAGTGCGGCCTTGGCTTTAGGGAGGTTCCGTAATGAAAAATGGAGCTTACTTTCCAACAGATCTATGTCTACAAGGAGAAGCTTATCATCCAGTCTTCTCACTTCCTTGATCAATCCAGTCAAAAGATTTAAGGCTTCAGAGTACTCCTTACTTTCCATCAAAAGAGATGCCAGCCTGGCCTCAACTCGTTGCCGGAGGAAAGTTCTCTTCTCAGCACGTGTCCACTGCACCATTTCCTTGCATAGGGAAATCTGCAGATCAGATGTTCCCGGTATTTTAGCTACAGCATCAATTATACTACGAACAATTTTTGCTGTTTTCGCCTTTGGTATCAAGCTAAAAAAGGGCCTGAGTTGAGTCAAAAGGTTCCTAAGATCCTCTGCTCGATTCTCCTGTCTGAGAAGATCTGAGAGATTTGTTATAGCCTGTTCTTTTATCCGCATGGCATCAGGGGAAGCTGAAGGGTTTTCAAGTACGCGGTGAAGGATCAGGATAGATTCTGATGCATTCCTAGCTTCTAAAGCTTGAGCAATAGATTCAGTTGTAGCAGGAAGGTAAGACGCAGCCATAGTAACAGTATCGGAAAAAAAATCCAAGTTCTGCAACATCAAATTGTTAAACTACATCAAAATTACGTATATACATCGAATAACTGCAAATTCTCACATTATACAACTAATTACTAGGCTTATATCACAATTCTCTCAAATAAGAATAAAAATAATAATTATAATGTTATAAAAACACAAATCTTCTCATTCCCTCCCTATCAAGGTTAAAATAACTGCAAATTCCTACATTATGCTATATCAATTCAACGGTTATTATGCATCTAGACCTAAAATCATATCAAGAATTGAAGAAAAATATAATCGATTCATAGATAGACAAGATCCATGAGGAATCAAAAAATTCAACACTGTAAAGATAGATCTGATCCAAAAGCAAAATAGCATACAAAAACAGAATCAAGAAATGGAACTTGAATCGGAGACATATAATTAAGAGACTGAAACAAGAGATTAAAGAAGGTAAAGAATCGAACACGTACCGATTGAAATGGCAGAGGAAACAATATCTGAAGCAGAAGGAATCAGCGAGAATCGATTGAGAAATGAATCGCAATTTTAGCAAACACGACCTCTAGGGCTTCTTACGAGACCGTCATGAGGTTCCAGTTTACACACTTTCACTCCCTCGATAGTGATGTGTAATGACGATATTGCCCTTTTGTTCATGATTTCGTGTATTGCACGAAAAGTTTTTTTTTACTAGTTAAATGTTAGATTAATTTGATTCAATGTTGTTAAATTATTTGAAATTATCTAAAAATGAGTTGGGATTTGTTTATTTTATTTTATTAACAAATTAAATTTCCATGTCGTGTTTTTTTAGCAATGTTTTGTTGAAAAAAATATCATTTCAATTGAAAAATTATTAAATTAAAAATAGAAGTATGGACTTTTCCTTCACAATTAATATTTTATTATCTTACCAATTTAAAAATATATCAACAAATATAGTTGTTTGATAATTCTTTCCTGATTCTCTTTTATCATATATTATAAACTTTCCCAAATTTATGTAGAACAATAAATTATGATTTCTTGTTTAATAAGTTGTTAATTTGTCCCGTTTTAACTTGTAAAATATATTATTATTAACTGAAAATCAAATTGAAATAATTTTTTAAATAATTTCATTTAAATTTAACTCTTTTATGTCTTTTATAAATAAAATATTTTTCAGAAAACAAGAAAGAATAAATGGTTACCCAACACATTCCTTCTTCATTTTTCAAGAATGAGAGGCAGTAAATGAATAAACATGTTTCTAATTTATTTATTTTTTTTATAAGAGTTTATAATCTTATTTTAAAAAATGGTAAATTCCAAATAACACTCATTTGGTTTTGGTCAAATTCATGAATAGCCTTTTTAGTTTAAAAATGGCAAATCACATTCTTATAATTCCAAATTATGCTAATTAAGACCTCTCCCCTCAAATATTGCAAACTTTGTTTTAGTCATAACTTTTTCGTTTGAACTCCGATTTAGATGATTCAAGATGTTTTGGAATTATCATTTCAGGCTCTACGTTATGATCACTTGAAAACTTCTAAATTATTAGTAAACAAAGGGGTTAATGGTTTCAATCATACCTAATATTTTGATGATAATGAACTCTTTTATTTATTGAAGTTTTGAAGCAACCATAACGTATATCCTGAAATGAGGATTCGAAAACATCTTCAATCATTCAAATCGAAGTTTAAACGAATAAGTTACAGCTAAAATAAATTTTACAATGTTAGAGGGGAGAGGTCTTATTAGCATAACTTGAAACTATAAGGGAATGATTTGCCCTTTTTAAATTACGAGGGTTGTTCATTAATTTAACGGAAACCACAATGGTATTTTTCCCTTTAAAAAATAAATAGAAACATGAAAAAAGAACGAAAATGTTACCAAATAGCCATAAATAACATTATTCAACACACTTGTGTTATAAACAAATTGAAACATGTAAACTATAACCATATAAATTCTTAAAAGTGAGAAATGAGACAAAAACAACATTGTTTTATTATATATCCGTGAGTGTTTGGGTCAACTTATGCACACCTCTATTAATTTCACGGGACAACCACATGATTCTACAACACTTGACATCAGGAAACTTGTAGAATTATAACCTAAATAGGTGACCACACATGAATCTGAACCTATAATCTCGAGGCTTTAATAAAATGACCCCTGACCACCTAGCCAATCCGTAGTTGGTTAGATACAAATAACATCACTAAACACACTACAAAGAAACCATAAACAATTGATGCTGCCCCAAAAAATCTTCAATTTCCCTCTAATAATTTACAAATCTGATTTCATAACATTATATTTGAAGGAGGAGGAGGGGTTCTTATTGGCCCTTGAGATTATGGCTTCCCTTAATGCATGGCCCTATCTTTGCTAATCATGAGATGAAAAAACTTCATATTTTAAGGTTAGTCCTTAGCTTATACCAACCTTTCTTGCAGGCTCCGACAACTTTCCATCCTTGTTCGTAAAATGGTTTAAAAGATTTTAAACGCCGAGTCTTTTTGGTAATTTGATTGTCTAAATTCCCCATCTAAAAAAGCTCAATTTCTGATGGTTTTTTTCTTTCCAATTTTCAAATGGCCTAAAAAAACATTCAATGTCTTTTTTAAAACGCTTATTGGTTTTTTTCTTATATATTGGCCGGTAAGGTAAAACGACCCCAACTCAGCTAACAGAATTAACCTAAGGCTCATTTGGGTTGTTTTGTTTGTTAATTGAACTGAAAATCTTGTCATGTTTTTAGTTTTTTTCCCTAATTTAGGTAAGTTTGTTGGTTTTCAAATTATTTTTATTGTTAGTAATATTTTCCAAATAAATGGCCATGGACGTGTTATGAGTTTATTTGGTTGTTTTTTTAATTTAATAATCAGATAAGAAGTTTAATTGTCAATTAGAGTAGGTGGTGGTAACCGACATGTTTTTATTGTTGAGTGAGTTGTTCGATCCTCATCCCTTGATGTTTTAAAAAGTTTAACTTTCAATCAATTTTGGGAATCGAATAATGGTTAAAGAGAAATAAAAATATTATCAGTTTTTTTTTATCACAAAAATATTATGAGTTTAAATGTTACTTTTAATTACTTATTGTTGTGTTAATATATTTAATTGAACCTAAGTCATGGAATCCTATTCGATGTTTTTTAGTATGTTTTTTTTTTTGAAATAATGTTTTTTAGTATTAGATTATAGTGAACATGTTTTCTGGTGATTGTTTTTAAAAAGTTATTTTTGTTTTGAAAAATTACCGATTTTTTTCAACAGTTTAAATAATTTTTTTATTTATGAGTGGTAATTTCAAATATTATTGAACGAAAACTTAAAATAGTTTTCAAATTGGACTAACCTCTTAACTTGAAAGTAAAGATGGTACTTTATTCAACTTTGTTTTTCAAATAATAATATTTCCATCTTCATTAAAGAGTTCGTCTTCCGGTTATATTATGAATCTCTGTTGTTTATTGAGAAGATAATACATTTAATTTATGTGTCTAATTTTAATTGTACCCTCAATTTTGTTTCAAATTGACTTAATAATCTCTTCTTGTTAAAATGTGAACTAATTTTGACATGATTACATACGGTTGTATTAACAATTCATTAACACACATGGAGTCTTTCTTAACAACTTTGGTCATACTTAGCAGTAGCTTCACGTGGGAATCTTGGCAGTTATGTCTGTTGAAGAAAGTAGTCGTTGGAGCTTGTAGTTTTTCATTCCAGTTTAGCTTTGGTTAAAAATGTAACTATGGTTAAGCTTTGTATATAGCTGATGGAACATTGGTTAATTGTAGTTAGTTAATCAATTTCCTTGTGATTTCATTTTCTTTAAATATCTTGGAGAGATTCAATAAAGTTCATACTTCCTTTCTTTCTTGTTCTTCATTGTTCTTGAGTTCAAACTATAACAATTGGTATCAGAGCCATAGAATCAGAGGGAGGAAAAGAAAAAGGAGTGAGATCCAAATCTTGAAAATCAATGGCTACCAAATTCGAGCTTGATCGATACGATGGGAAAGGAGGTTTTGGAATTTAGAGGAAGAAGATGCACGCATTGCTCGTACATCAGAAGGTAGCAAAGGCCATTGCAGATCCAAAGACAATTCCAGCAGTTGTTACTGCAGATCAGAGGCTGGAAATGGATGAGATTGCATTTAGCCTGATGATTCTTTACCTTTCAGACACTGTTCTACGAAGAGTAAATGATGAAACTACTGCCTTGGGGATTTGGAACAAGTTGGATGCTTTATTCATGAAGAAGTCACTTTCAAACAAAATCTTGCTAAAGGAAAAATTCTTTGGCTTCAAAATGAGTGGAGCAAAGAACCTCGAAGAGAATCTTGATGATTTTAATAAGATCTGTCTTGATCTTGCGAATGCTGGTGAAAATTTTGATGATGAAAATCAAGCAGTGATCTTACTCAATTCCTTGCCTGATTCGTTCAAATAAGTGAAGGCAGCAATTAAATATGGAAGAGACTCATTTACCATTGATATGGTTCTTGATTCCTTGAAATCTAATGATCTAGAACTCACTGCTGAAAGAAGAGATGCTGAAGCCTTGATGGTTAGAGGAAGAAATGATGTGAAGACAAGAAAAAAGTCATGGGGTAGCAAGTTTAAATCCAAAGGAAGACAAGGCACTGGCAAGAAATGCTATCTATGCAACAAGGAAGGGCATTTCAAGCATCAATGTCTTCAGAATGATCAGAGAAACAATTTCATAGGAATGATGCTAAATCCCATGGAAATGATACAACAAATTCAGCAAATGTCCTTGAGGGATATGAGACTGCAGAATTGTTGGTGGTTACTGATCAACAGGCAAAGGAAAAGTGGATCTTGGATTCTGGATCTTCATTTCACATGACTCCCAACAAAGATTACTTGCAGGATTTTAAAGAATTTGATAGTGGCATGGTGCTGATGGGGAATCATGTTCAATGTTGGGTTAAATGATCTGGAAATGTCACTCTTAAGCTTAAAGATAACTCCTTAAAGACATTACCATCTGTGAGGTTTGTGCCTGGTTTAAAAAGGAATCTAATTTCTCTTGGAACCTTGGATAAAGCAGGTTATAGTTATCATTCAAATAATGGAATACTCAAAGTCTTCAAAGGGTCAGTCATGAAGATGAAGGACATTTTGAATGGAACCTTGTATATCTTGCAAGGTGTGACAGCAATGGGAGAATTGAATTCTGTCATGACAAGATATTTGACTGAGACAGAGATTTGACATAGAAGGTTAGCACATGTGAGTGCACAAGGACTTCAGGCATTGTCAAATCAGGGGCTGCTCGGCAAAAATAAGGTTGAAGACCTTCCATTCTGTGAATTTTGTGTTTATGGTAAATCCATAAGGGCTAGTTTCAAGAAAGGCATGCACATTACAAAGGGAATTCTAGAATATGTACATTCTGATCTCTGGGGGCCTACAAGAACTTCCACACATGCTGGAGCAAGATACATTCTCACAATAATTGATGATTTTTCAAGGAAATTTTGGGTATTCACTCTTAAACAAAAGAGTGACACATTCAAGACTTTTGCTAAGTGGAAGATCCTGATGGAGAGAAAAACTGGGAGTTACATCAAGGTCATTCGTACAGATAATGGCCTGGAATTCCTGAGCAATGAATTTGAAAAAATGTATAAAGAAGCTGGGATTAGAAGGCATTTGATAGTTGCTTATACTCCACAGCAGAATGGTCTTGCAAAGAGGTAAAACAGAACTCTTCTTGAAAGGGTGAGATGCATGTTGTTCAATGCTAACTTGCCTAAAGTGTTTTGGGGAGAAGCAGTACAGACAACAACTTACTTAATCAATAGAAGTCCTTCTGCTGCACTTGAGAAGAAAACTCCACAAGAAGTGTGGATAGGGAAGCCTCCAAACCTTGCATATCTGAAAGTCTTTGGCTGTGCAGCTTATGCACATGTAAAAGGTGATAAGCTTGAACCAAAAGCAAATAAGTGTATCTTCCTGGGGTATCTTAAAGGAGTTAAGGGATATAGATTGTGGTCATTGGAGGCTGTTGGACCAAAATGCATCATTAGCCGAGATGTTACATTCAATGAGCAATAAATGCCATGGAAATGTGAAGCAAAGGAGAGGACTGCTAAATAGGAAGGAGAATTTGTAATTGATACTGAAAGTGAAGCAATTACTAGAGTTCAAACTGAACAAGTGACTGAAGAGGTAGAAGTTCAGAAATCTCCATCAGAAACAGTAGCAGCAGACCAAACAGACAGCATCATAGATTACCAACTTACTAGAGACAGAAGCAAAAGGTCTGTGATTCCCTCAGCAAAATTCAGTGAATCTGATTATGTAGAATATGCCCTTAATTGTAGTGAGGATCTATATCAAGAACCAAGTTCATTTGCTGAAGTCATGAGATCAAAAGTGAGGGATCAGTGGCAGTCAGCAATGGAAGCATAATTGACTTCTTTGCATAAGAATGGAACTTGATATCTGTCAAAGAAGTCTAAAGGACATAAAATTATAGACTGTAAATGGGTCTATAAGCTGAAGCAAGAGATTGAGGGTGTAGAAAAACCAAGGTTCAAGGCTAGGCTGGTTGCCAAGGGTTTTACACAAGAGCATGGGGTGGATTACAGTGAGATTTTCTCTCCAGTTGTAAGGCATTCATCCATCAGGTTGTTGTTCACAGTGGTGAACCGGTTAGATTTAGAACTTGAACAGTTGGATGTGACTACAGCTTTCTTGTATGGAGAGCTAGAGGAAGAAATCTACATGAAGCAACCAATTGGCTTTGTTGAGAAGGGAAAAGAAGACTTAGTTTGCAGGTTGGTAAAGTCAATTTATGGGTTGAAGCAGTCTCCTAGACAATGGAACAAGAGGTTCAATGATTTCATGATTTCAAATGGTTTTGAAAGGAGTAATCATGATAATTGTGTCTATGTGAAGAAGGTCAGTAATGGTGTTATTGTTTATCTTTTATTGTATGTTGATGATATGCTATTGGTTTCAAAGAGCAAAGAAGAGATAGACAAGCTAAAGGCAGATTTGTCCTTTGAATTTGAAATGAAGGATTTGGGCTGTGCAAGGAAGATCTTAGGCATGAATATCAGTAGAAATAGGTCAGAGGGTACATTATTTATGAATCAAAGGGATTACTTTGAGAAGATCTTGAAGAAGTTTCAGGCTAATGAAATGAAAGATGCTTTCATTCCAATTGCTCAGCATTTTAAATTGTCAAAGATGTAGTGTCCTGAAACAAAGAGCAAGAGGCAAAAATGGTAGAAGTTCCTTATTGCAATGCAGTGGAAAGCTTGATGTATGGGATGATTTGTACTAGGACTTGGCTTATGCATTAAGTGTAATTAGCAGGTTCATGAGCAAGCCTGGGAAGCCATATTAGGAAGCTACTAAATGGGTTTTCAGATATTTGAAAGCAACAAAATAGGCTGGTTTGATGTTTTCTAGAAGTAGTTGCAGTGAAATCAGGTTGCAAGGTTTTGCAGATGCTGATTATGCAGCTGACTTGGATAGGAGGAGGTCTACAACAGGTTTTGTATTTACTTTATTTGGAAATTGCATTAGCTGGAAGTCTTCTTTGCAATCTGTTGTGGCTTTATCTACTAGAGAATCTGAGTATATTGCTCTAGTTGAATCTGTGAAGGAAGCAATTTGGATTAATGGCTTGATGACAGATATGAAGCTAGAGGGCTTTGTTCCTGAAATTTTTTCTGATAGTCAGAGTGCTCTATCATTGACTAAGAATCATGTGTTTCATGATAGGACAAAACACATAGATGTGAGATTTCACTATCTGAGAGATGTAGTAGTGAAGGGAAGTGTTGTTTTAAAGAAGATTAGCTCAAAAGACAATCCTGCAGACATGTTAACCAAGTCTTTGCCTAAACCCAGATTTCAATATTTGTGTTCATTGCTGAAGATTTGATAGATTGAAAGAGAAGTCTGTCATTGATTTTGCAATTCAGTGCAAGTTCTGTCAAAGATCAGCAATGGTGTTTTTTGTTTTTGATTCAATGATTCATTCTTTGAATGTTTTGTGTGATAAATTCTTGTTAAGAGGGTGATTTGTTGTATTAACAATTCATTAACACACATGGAGTCTACTTAGCAGCAGCTTCACATGGGAATCTTGGCAGTTATGTCTGTTGAAGAAAGTAGCGGTTGGAGCTTGTAGTTTTTCATTCCAGTTTAGCTTTGGTTAAAAATGTAACTATGGTTAAGCTTTGTATATAGCTGATGGAACATTGGTTAATTGTAGTTAGTTAATCAATTTTCTTGTGATTTCATTTTCTGTAAATATCTTAGAGAGATTCAATAAAGTTCATACTTCCTTTCTTTCTTGTTCTTCATTGTTCTTGAGTTCAAACTATAACACATACATTTAAGAGATTATTGACGTGGGAGAGCAGTTGGGGACATGAAATTCATAACAATTTACTTTGATAATTAGTTGTGTTTGTTTTACGTTTCTCATATGCTAAACTTATTTTCACTTAAATAAACATTCGTGGTTAAAGAATTGAGAGATCGACAATCATTTTATCGGTTAAATATTTTTTTTAGTGAAATGTGTTAGCTATATGCTATAACGTAGGTAATATATCAAATTTAGTTGGCAATTTTTTTTTTTTTTTTAAGTTGGCAGATTAACGAGAGGTATTGTTTCAAAAAATTAAATTAAATTAATGAGCGGTATTAAGGAATTGAAAAGGTAATATTGAAGTTTTTAATACGTTAAAACGGTTATTTATATAATTTAATTTTCCTGGAATTTTGCATGTGATAAATGATTTCTATTTCGTTATCACCAACTTCGTTTCAAACATGTCGACGTCGTTTCGTTAATACAAACATTCGTTTGGGGATAAATTTTATCAGATAGAGAAGCTATCATGTGTGTCACGTGACTTTCTCTTGAATATTTTTATATATAATAAAATTATAAAAACGTGAACTTTCATCAACAAGCAGGTTTGCCCGAGAGGTTAAGGGGGAAGACTTAAGATCTTCTGCACATAAGTGCGCGTGGGTTCGAACCCCACAGCCTGCAATTCTTTTTCCATAATGTTATTTTTCCATCTTTATACATAAACTTATCTATGAAAAAAACATACTCATTAGGTTAATAGTTTATTGAATTAATTACACTAGTAACCACTTTAATTCACCTAATTTTAGTTTTAATGTTTGTTTCATGTTAATATCTTATTTACTCATAAAACACCATTTATAGTGACGATTTCGGTGGATTCCGATTTCAATGTTTATTATTGCCCTTTTATCTCTCCTAATAACTATATCTCATTGATAATATTTAATTAAGAAAAAATTATCGGGGTAGGTTTCATTTTTTCACAATGTAATTTAGTTTTTCTGGTGGTGGGTTTTGGTAGTTTTGATATATATATATATATATATATATATATATATATATAAGATTGTGTTTTTTTTTTTAAATAAACAATATTAATTTGTCCAATACTGAAATTAACCCAAATTTATTTGACATCTTTTTAGCATAAGTAATTAATTACTTAAATAATATATTTGATCACTAATATTTGTCATAATTTATTTATAGTCTTCAAGTGTAGCAAAAAGTTATGGAATTCTATAAATAATAGAATTCACAATGCTGTAGTGCCTAATTTAGATTTGGCAGTGGAAAAAATCTTAAACTGGGAGAAGGAATATGCTGATTGTCCTTCTTTAGCCTCAACTTCAGCGCGAGGCATTCCACAACCGCCAACCCGGCTTCTTTGGCTTCCTCTTCCTCCAGATATTTTAAAACTCAATGTTGATGCGGCTTCTCATCCGTCGTCAGTGAATGTTGGGTTGGGATGGGCTCTTCGAAATAATGAGGGATCCATATTGATTGCTGGCTGCCTAAGCGTTCCAAATTTTCACTCGATAAAATACCTCGAGGCTCGTGCAATCAAGGAAGGTATAGGGAGTTTAGGGGAGTTCTATTCAAAACCGATTATTGTTGAATCTGATTGTCTGGAAGTGATTGTTTTACTAAAGAAAGTGGCTTCAGATATCACGGAGGTTGCTATTACTATTGACGAAATCTTTATTCTAGTAGAGCACATGATTATCGAGGATTTCACCCATGTTCGCAGGCAGGGAAACGAATTGGCTCACTGTCTTGCTACCAGAGCTTTAAACTCTGGAATTTCTACTTCCTGGATGCAGGGGTCTTTCCCCCATGGATTGTTTCTTTTTCTGAGGACATGTAGTTCCTTTTTTTTTTTGTTTTTCTTTTTGCTGTTCTTTGTGTTTGTTCTGGGCGTTTTTGCCTTGTTATGATAAAAAAAAGTGTAGCAAAAGTTATAATTTAGTCCTGTACGACAAGTAAATTTTGTTTTAGTCCTTATCATGAAATGCCTCATTGATTAGTATTGACATTGAATATCTAGATGTTAATAGTGATATTACTTGGATTGATTTTTGAAGAAAATAAATATTTAATTTCATTTTTTAGTTCAAACAATTCATTGTTTTTTTAATGAGGACGTAGTCAATATGATATTCGATATCAACATTTAGTTGTTCAATTTATATATCCGTCAATTAAAAAATGTGTGACATCAATTTTTCATTAAAAATGTAAATAGAAAACATGTCTTTAAAGTAAAGGTATTTTAGTTATTTTGTCTTAAATTATATAATTTTAAGTTTTTATTAACTGTGGCATGGTCACAAGTCCAACACCACTTTCAGATTATCTTTTCGACTTTAGATTACTCTTTTTATTTTTTTACCCTAGAACCGCCCAAAACTCCAACAATTATCAAAATTTATTTTATTTATGTTAAATTAAAGAATGCAAATATTTACTTATAAATTTAATTTTCAAATATGGGTTAAAAAAAAACAAAAACTCATTTTCAAATATATTATATTGAATAACAATTTTTACGCCCCATTAAACGCAATCCGAGCTAAACGAAGCGCGAGTTTTTTCATCTCCCTTCGAAACACAAAACAAACAAAGTTCTTCTTCTTCCTCTCAATTTCTCTGCCATGGTGGGAGTAATGATGGCTATCGATTCAAGGGAGAAACTCGCTGGTCTAATTAACTCTGCCAAGATTGCTTCAGATATTCCTTCTAAGCTTGCAAAATTGCATCAATTGAAGCGTGATTTGCTTCCACAAGACCCCGTTTTACTCTCCGAGCTTCTTCCACGCGTTCTTGAGCTTCAATCTGATCGTTTCAGCCCTATTCGCAAGTTTGTCACAGAGTACGCCTCCCTTCAATCTCTAGGTTCAGTTCATTCATACTTTTATGTCCTTTTCTTTCATTCAATTTCATGAATGGAAAGAGATATGACTTTTTGTTTGTTTTGGAAATTCGTAGGATAATATAAGAGATATAAGTTTTTCAATCTTTCTGTTTCCCTCTACGTTTGTTTGTGTCAGTTTGCTGAATTTCTCGAATTTCAGAAATTGTTTTGTATGAGTTGGAATACCATAATCGGGTTCGGGTGTTTCAATTCTGATTCTCTATCATCAATTATGAAAACTTTTTTTTTTTCATAATCGTGAGTGTCCGGGTCAGCATGTGCGTGCTTCAACACGGTTCAGCTTGTGCGCACTTTAACTAATCTCACGGGACAATCATATTATGCAATTTGGATTGTTTGTTTTCTGTTTCTTTATATTTTTTTTAGCATAGTGACACTTACCTATTTGCATCATTGAATTGTTAGATTATTTAGCTAGAAGTATTGGGTGGTAGACTGGTAGTTAGTTGCATCACGAGCAAGGATTATTAAACTCCAGTAATCTCGTTTGTTATTGCTTTCTGACATTAGGATTTGAGAATGTTTCTTGAAGCTCATGTAGTTGTTATATTAATATGTAGGATGATTGGTGAAATTGGATTCAAGCACATCGACTTGTTGCCTCAAGTCATACCATTATTGATAACAGTTTTGAGTGATGATACTCCAGCTGTTGCTCGGCAATCCATCACTTGCGCTATTAATTTATTTCGTTTTAGTCTTGTAAAAATTGCAATGAAGGTAAGCTATGCACAATGTTGTTTATCAGGTGAATTTTCTGTACAATGCCAGTTTTTGTCATGATTAACCAATCTATTATTCCTGCACAACTTTTGGCTCCTTATTCAGATTATACTCTTGAATCGGTAAAAGATCATCGCCAGATATATATACCTTTTTGTTTTCCTGTTTCAGTTTTTATCAGCTAATAGTTATATATCTGTAAAATAATTAAGCATATTGTCACCTTCTCAACTTTTATCAAGACACGCTTATGATTTATGTCACTAGTGGAAATTGAAAAATCTATAAATATACTTAATATTTATACGTTTTAGGCTTTTAGTGATGTAAACTTTAATGGGTTATAGTGATCTCTCCTAGGAAAAAGTATTCTGATCTCACTCTTTTCAGGGTCTGTATTCTAGCAAGATAGACAGTTCCCTTCAGTCTCTGTGGACATGGATGTTAAAGTTCAAGGAAGAGATATATTCAATAGCTGTACATGTAAGCAATAATTATTTTGACAAGCTTTTATATCCTTTTTTGGTTTTATTGTTTATACAAACACATTTTATTGTAGGAGAGTGGTGGAATGAGTTTGCTAGCTCTGAAGTTTGTTGTAGAAATAATTTTACTTTACACACCTGATCCTAATGGCTCTTCAGAGCCTCCGACTTGTGAAGGTGGTTGTCTTCTACCTGGCTTTGCATTTTGGCTTCATCATTGCTTGAGAGGCTTCAACGTTTAATTCTTGTAATAAATACTTTAGGTTTCGTTAACACTTGAAAATATTTCCTATTGTGTAGATAATTCTTTAGATTTTAACATATCGTGGCTTCGTGGAGGTCATCCTCTTCTGAATATTAGAGATTTATCTACCGAAGCCAGTCAGAGTTTGGGTTTGTTGCTTGATCAACTTGGATTCCCAAAAGTGAATTCTCTCAATAACTCAAAGATCATTGTGCTTATTAATAGGTATTTTTTTATAGAACTATTAATAGGTACTTTTAATTTCCCTGGGTATAAAATTTCACATTTAATTATGTTATTTCATTTTATTATTTTTGCCTTTAGCCTTATAGATAGATAAACTTCTGAATCTTATTATTAAAATGTTGACTCCTCTATGACTAATCTCTGAAGTATTTAACTAATAAATTGAGAAATATATATGTAATCATTACTTATTGTTCTTCAAAAATACTTCCAACTCATCTTCTCTCTGTTATTATTCTTACCAGTCTTTCGACAATTACAAAAAGAAGGCCTGCATTCTATGGCCGAATCCTGCCTGTGTTACTTGGACTGGACCGCTCAGGCACTATCTTTAGTGGGTTGCATGCTCCTGGCGTACATTATGCCTTAAAAAATTCCTTCCTCACCTGCTTGAAATGTACTCATCCGGGTGCTTTACCGGTAATCCTCCTAAATGAAATATTAACTTGTATTTTTCTTTTCCTAATTGACATGCTCATTGTTGGGTGAGTTTTCCGTTTTTTTACCCCCATCAACTTTGTTTGCCGCCCTTAATAGACTATATATATATTTTGAATGTTCTTACGTATTCTTCTACTTGTGCATGTCTAGTTTAGATCTGTATTATTATTAAATCTATAAAAGTTATTTCCATTAAAAAAAACTTTATAGTAAATATGACCTTTCCACTCTTGGGCCTTTCCATCGGCCATGATTCAAGATAACTGTCATTTAATCTCACATTTTTTATTTGATTTGTACTCTCTGTCAAATGACAAAGTAAAGATGCTATTAGGAATCATTAACCTTTTTGTATGGACTGAAGTTTGAATTGCTAATAGTTATATTTTTGGCAACTGTAGTGGCGGGATCGACTAATCTGTGCCCTTAGAGAGATGGAAACTGGGGTAGTGGCTGAACAATCCCTTCATCAAGTTTTAACAGTTAATGGATCTGTGAAGGAGGAGCAGGATGGTGATCATTTTACCAAGGTGAGAGTCAACTTTTTTTCCTTCTCTGATTAAGTATTTATTAATGCATTCTGATTTAGGGGCAGATCTGATCACAGCTTGAATATTTTACAGGATGAGAAGACTATCGTTAAAACTAGTGATGTTGTGCAAAATAATCTGGGGAGGAAGAGATCTGGAGAACCAGACAGTTCTGATTTGATTGAGGATGGAGATGGATCTGGAAAACGTGCCAAACTAAGACCTAATTCCTCAGAGTCAGAGGAATCATTTAAAGAAAAGGATAGGCATATTGCTATATCTCAACATAATGCATCATCAATTGGAACCATCTCTTCTTCAACTGGAGATGTAGATACTGGACCAGCTCAGCAACTTGTAGCTATGTTTGGTGCCTTGGTTGCTCAAGGCGAAAAAGCTATTGGGTCCTTACAGATCCTTATCTCTAGTATTTCTGCTGACTTGCTTGCTGAGGTTGTCATTGCTAATATGCGTTTCCTTCCTCCCCATCAGCCTGATGCAGGAGATGGAGAACTTCTGCAGAACATGTGTATCATTGGTAGTGATGCTCAAGCCAAATATCCACCATCATTTGTTGATGACGTTCTTTCATTATCTCGCACCTTCCCGCCGATTGTGAAATTATTAGATTCTTCTCAGTTGTTTCCTGATCACGTGGTAGGGATATAATTTTCATACATTTTACCTTGAATTCTGAACCATATTTTTCATGGCGTTTCATTATTTTCTGTCTTATGTTGGTTATGCTAAATTGTGTTGTCATTTATATGATTCTCTCTCTCCCCCTTGCGTGTTTTCCATTGTTCTCTTTGAATTCATTTTTTTTATTGTCATCCTTAGAAACCTAAAGAAGAAGGAGAACATGCAGTTTCAATTGTTGACAGTGCTGGCATAAATCACGTTTATGAAAATGCAACTGTGCCAACTAGTTTACCTCCAAATGCTTCTGTATCTGAAGTAGAAGAAGTATGCTCAGTCATTCCATCCAACACACATGATGTGCACAACTTTGAGAGCGGGATACCTGGCCTTGATTCTTCTATTCCTAATGATGTATTGTCAGAGACCCTTGTTACCCCCTCACATGCCTCATCTGGTTTTGAAGATTCTAATCAGGATCAAATTTCAAATTTGGATCTAAGCTCGTCTGTGAAATCATCAGTTTCTAGAGAAAGGTCTGAAGAACTTAGTCCAAAGGCAGTTGTTACAGATGTCAACAGCTTGGTCTCTTCAGCTGCAACATCTGCAGGTTTGATTTTTCAGGTAATCCTTCCCAAGATGACAGCACCTGTTGTTGACCTTGTTGACGAGCAGAAGGATGAGTTACAAAGATCGGCATTTCTGCGCATTGTCGAGGCATACAAGCAAATAGAAGTTTCTGGAGGTTTGCAGGCCCGCTTTTCTCTGCTAGCATATTTAGGAGTGGAGGTATTTATTTTAGCTGTGGCTATGATCATTGTTCCTCTTTAAATTGAATTTTAGTTACAGGTTGGTCAATCATGGTCAAAGTTTTGTGCAGCTTGAGTTGTATTCTATGTATCAGACAAATTTGTTATACACATTATTTTCATGTTCCTAATTTTTATAGTTTTTATCTTTTCATGTTCTTATCCAGTACCTTGTATGTATCATACAACTTATTTGTGACACACACATTATTTTCATGTTCCTAATTTTTATATTTTCATGTTCTTATCCAGTACCTTGTCCTTGGAAACCAAAATGACTTTCCCTTGACATGTAAAGATCACAAGACAATTTTTTATATTTGCACCTTCATATTTACAAATTGGAAAGCCTCCAATATTTCAGTTATTGGTTTCCTTACAGACTTTATCATTTTGATAGGAAATGATTAAAGCACTGAAAAACTTGTGAATTTGTACTTGTGACAACTAATTATATTGGCACTGGCAGTAAAACTCTCGCATCTGAATTTCAGTTCATTGCAAGTGCAAGTTCCTAAGAAGTTGAGATGATGTCCAATTTTGTGATTTGGATATTTGTAATCTGGTTCCAAATATTCATTTTGGCTTCTCTTTAATCTCATCTCACTAAAATGACTTGTCCTCTAATTTCTTTTTGCAGTAGTTATCTGTATAAGCTCTCTTGGACTTTGAGCTTTTTTGTTTGCTTATGTTTTCTTTCTTTTTATTGAGCAGTATCCCTTGGAACTAGAGCCATGGAAAGTGTTACAGAACCATATATTGGCTGATTATGCAAACAATGAGGTGAGCATTTGTCTTAGAAAGGTGTTTACAAAGCTTTCCCGTTTCAAGTGCAATTCTACAAGAGTTGTCTCTTAAACCTTCTTTTATTTTTTGCTATTCTTCTTGTATGAAACAAAAATTTTGTACTTACAGTATTGGGTAATTTCTTAAATCCATATGTTTAAGGATTCCTGCCTTTGATTGTGTTAAATAACCAATAGACCCAAAAGTTTAAGTTGATAGGCTAAGGCAAATTTAACATTTTAAGGTATTCCCAACACTCCCACTAACAGGGCGGATTGCTTATTAACAAAGGCTCAACATGTGAACAAATAATACGAAATGAGAGCAAATGACACGACAAATGGTTGAATCTAATGACCTCTTGATGTTATACCACCTTAAATCACCAATAGATCCAAAAGCTTAAGCTGATAGGCTAAGGAGAATTTAATAATTTAAGATATTCCCAACCGATTGTTACTGTTCTTTTCCCCATTTTCCAACACATTGATCATTTGCCAAGTATGTTTACTTGTTCTTATTATTATTATTAATTTTTTTGGATGACAAACTATTGACTGTAATTATCAACATTTGCAGAGATATATAAGATAATAGGGTAAAATGCAAATAAGACCCTTCTGGTTTTGCCTAAACGCACAAACACCTTTATTAGTTAAAAATGGCAAATCACACCCACATAATCCCAAAATTATGCCAATGAGACCACTGTCCCACTAACAACGTTAAATATTTAACGTCTTGGCCCACTTTTATTTATTTATTTCTTCTCTTCTCAAGGGATGGATCCACTCTTTGTGGTGGGGGATACATTTTTTTTTTAAATTTATAAACTTATTTTTTTAATTTAAAAAAAATTGTCTTTTTAGTGTATTTACTTTCCTGAAAAATAACTTTATATAATTTCTCCCCGCCCCTAAAGGCTAAAAATAGGAGAATACTTAGGGTACTCACTAGTGAGTATGAGTTTGTATTCACCGTCCCACGTGTCACTTTTCTATTGAATAAAATATTAATGGGACCCATATATTTATTAAAATAAACTCATATTTATTGCCATTAGGATATTTTATTCAATAGCGGCACGTAAGACGGTGAGTACATACTCATCTCACTAGTGAGTACCCAAGTGTTGTCCCTAAAAATAATTCTATGGCCATAAGAAAAAAAGGGAAGAGAGAAGGAGAAAAAAAAGTAGGCCCAAATGTTAAGTATTTAATGGTGTTAGTGGGGAAGGGGTCTTATTGTCGAAATTATGGAACTACGTGGGTGTGATGTGCCATTTTTTAACTACATGAAGTGTTCATGTATTTGACCAAAATCACAAAATTTTTATTTGCACTTTACCCAAGATAATATAATGTAGTATAGATTCTTCCAAGATGATAGTATGGATGTTTTCGATTTATGGGAGCTCTTGATTAGATTTACGTCCCTTTGGTCTCCTCAGTCTAAACTCTTTTGGAAATAATAACACCCCCCCCCTGCGCCCCCGGCTGGGTAATTGCCCCCAACTAGAGGATTTTTTTGTAATTCAGGGTTTTTTTTATACTTCTTTTCATTTATCAATGAAACATCTCTTATCCAAAAAAAATATACTGTAGTATAGTATAGATGGAACACTTTTTGAATCTCTTAGAAGCGTGAGTATCTGGGCTTAAGGTCTTGTCATTTCAATAGAAATTGCAAGTAAAAACTACTCAAACATTATTCCTTTCATCTACCTTGTAGTTTGAGTGCTCGGTCTATAGTCTGATTAGTGCTGAAGACTTCAAGAGTTAAAACTACTGATCAAATACAATTCTAACTTTGATCTCGGTGAATTTCATTCCCTTCGTTTTTGTTCACTGTTGCTTCAACTCATACTGAAATATACTCCCACCTACTGATTGTTAAATAAAAGAATCCGGGTAATTTAAGTCTGTATGAAATTTGAACACCTGTTTCATGCAGTCAAGTATATTAATATGCATGAACCTGAATGACATGTATTATTGTAACTTTTTAAAAAATATTTGTGTTGCCTTTTTGCTGCGTTCAATTAATTTCTTACATGCTGACCATAACTATTGGTTCAGGGACACGAGTTGACTTTGCGTGTCCTATATAGGTTGTTTGGTGAGGCAGAAGAGGAGCATGATTTCTTTTCCTCGACAACTGCTGCTTCAGTATATGAGACATTTCTTCTCACTGTGGTATGTTCTTTATGACCCTAATTTTTGCAGTTTTTCTTAGTATAGAAACAAGTAATATAATTATCTATGTAGGCGGAAACACTTAAAGAATCTTTCCCCCCATCAGACAAGTCATTAAGTAGATTGCTCGGCGAAGCCCCTTATCTTCCAAAGTCTGTTATAAGCTTGTTGGAGTGTATGTGCTCTCCTGGGAACAGTGAGAACACAGATAAGGATCTCCAAGGTGGTGATCGTGTTACTCAAGGTCTTAGTGCAGTGTGGAGTTTGATTTTGTTGAGACCCCCCATCCGTGATGTCTGCTTGAAAATTGCCTTACAGGTAATTCTACTAAAACTTGTTCTGTTACTGTTGTACGCCCCTTAATTATTTTCTCTGTAACATATGTTTTTAGGTCCCAGATTGTTCTCTCATTTAATGTAGCTTACCTAGCAATATTAGGTATGAATGTACGAGTTTATTTTTTATATTTTTGTGAGGGATAGTAAATAGGTGAGAGTTTAAGTTTATGACCACAGATTAGATCATCTGGTTGCAGATAATAAATTAAATGTAAACCATCATAGTTATTAATTTTTTTTTTGGTAAGAAACAAGATTTCATTGATGGTATGAAATGTACAAAATAGCTTCTAAAGAAAAGAAAAAAATTCCCATTGGAAGTAATGGTAGATGGAGAATAATGGTAAAATTCTTTATCTTTACACTCCAAAGGGAGGCCACAAAAGTGCTGTTAAACACTTCCTCCCACTTTTTTGGCTCCTGAAGGAAACCTTTTCTATTGCATATTGCGTTCCAACCAAGTTGTCAGAAAACTGCCTTCAGAGCGTTTGCTCATAGGGTTTCTTTTTGTCTTTGAAGGGACAACCACGAAGGCCATACAGGGTTGCATTCTTTGGAAAAACTCAACTAACCTAAAAAATCTCAATTTTTTTAATGATTGATCTCAATTATTTTGGAGATGCATCAGTGTTCCTAACCAGATGTGAAGTCACAGCTCAATGCTTTTCTTATAAGCTTGGATCACTCGTGCTTCCATGACATTTTGACTTCCAGTCTTCTAGTGTTTTGTGTTATGTAACTTCCTTGTGTTTCTAAAAACACGTGATGAATGTACTTTTATTATTATTATTATTATTATTATTATTATTATTTTGCACTTGGTTGATGAGCCTTTCCCCCTGGCATTGATCTCACTTTGATTTTCTCTTTTTACCCATGAAAGAGCACTGTACATATCTCTGAGGAAGTGCGGATGAAGGCAATTCGTCTGGTAATTTATTTACTACTTGATATCCTATTGAGTGGCAGTATTAGCAATATACTTCAGCTGTTTTTTCTTTTTGTAGGTCGCTAACAAGCTTTATCCTATATCATCCATTTCTCAACGAATAGAAGATTTTTCTAAGGAAATGCTGCTTTCTGCCATAAGTGACCTTGCAACAGATAAAACAGATACTGATGGATCAGTCTCAGATACGCATAAGGTTTGTTTTCCCTTGGTGTTGCAGCAAACATATCAGGAGAAGGATAAATAAGATGCAAAATTTTGTTTCAACTATTTTGGAAATCCAAACCCCAGTTTATTTCTTCTGTCTCTCTTTTTCTTTCATTTGTGATCAGTGTTAGAGTTTTCATGAAGTGTAATTTTAGTAAAATAAAAGGTCTCGTATTTTAATCCAAATTTTAGTTAGTTACCTAATTATGAAGTTGAAGTCAAACTTGTTTTGTAATTCTAGTTGTTCTATGCTCTTAATATTAGCTTTGTACCATTTAATAGTCTTGGGATTGACTTGAACAATTACTACTCTTTGAACAGGATGCCGGTCCAGAAAAATCTTTAAATGAATCTAGCGTCATCAGTAAAGATATTTCCTCTGATACTCATCTTTCATCCATTTCGCAAAGTGTCTCATCTTTTTCAATTTCTGAGGCCCAGCGACGCATGTCATTGTATTTTGCTCTTTGTACAAAGGTTCGAGGTTTAGTTTACATCTTTTGTAAAAAAGTTAATTGGTTTTTTTAAGCTTACAATCTATATAATCTGAATGACAGAAGCACTCACTTTTTCGCCAAATATTTGCAATATATAAAAACGCATCAAAAGCAATTAAACAGGTTTGTTCACTTCCTCACTCTTCTTTTGTTTCTTGACACGAATTCTGCTTTCTGAAATGTTTATCTGTTCTGTTTTATTTAGGCTGTTCACAGCCACATACCAATACTTGTCCGCACGTTGGGATCATCCTCAGATCTTCTTGAAATTATAGCAGATCCTCCAAGTGGAAGCGAGAATCTCATAATGCAGGTTTTTACCTACTGCCAAATGAAGTGTTATACACCTGAAGATACATTAGAAATAGAAACTACATACACTCTTTCTGAAAATTTTGCTATGGTAGGTTTTGCATATACTGACAGATGGCACAATCCCTTCTCCAGAATTAGTATTTACCATCAGGAAGTTATACAATTCAAAACTGAAGGTAAGCATTTTTCTCTTTTTCCAATGAAGCCATTAACCGAAAGCTTCATGTATCTATTGATTGCTCCACGGGTATTGAGGTTTTGATCCTAAACTCCTAATATTAAATTCTCTGAACTCTTACTTTGATGTCCTGTTCATCTCTTTTAGGATGTTGAGATTATGATCCCAGTATTACAACATCTACCAAAAGATGAGGTAATTAACTTCTCTATCTCTCCCCACCTCTTAAAATGTGTCTACCTAGGTGCCTAATATATCTTGAGATTATTAAAGTATAAGTATGCTTTTATCTGTATTTTTCGTTGTCTTATAGCTTTTTTGCAAAGGTTGTCTTATACCTTAGGTGAATGTTGTTTTTAACTTCTCTAATGCTAATTTTCAAATCATTTTCAATCCCACGTTCTACTCTAGTTTTATATTCTTAGTAGGCATCTGGCTATTATCTTCTATTTTTTGTAATTTATAATATCCTGGCCATATAGTTGTTCACTTGATATTATAATTATGTTTGGTTCATAGTACTTATCCGGTACTATGCCCTACTGTCGTGGTTTCTTGGTCTTTTTTTTTCTTTTCAAGTATGGGTTTTTATTTTTTTATTTTATAATCTTAAATTAGCTTGACTGTCAGGTTGGTTAAGAAAATGTGGTTAAAAGGTGAAAATTTTGTCAAGAGACATGCTGCCTATATTTTTCATGCAATTCTAGAAATACCTAGGATCAACTACAGATGTTCTATAAAAAAAAAGTACAAATGTAGATTACATGCAGTTTAGTTAGATATCACCATCTAGAGGCATCTTGTGCTAATGATAAAATATAAAAAATGCCGCTTTATGTTCTAAATATTGCTTTAATTTTTTATTGTTTTTATTATTCTTTTATGTTGCTTAATTTTTTTTTCTTAGCATCCAAATTTGTCTGAATTAATTTTCTTGTTTTGTTAGGTTATGATGATCTTTCCACAAATTGTGAATCTTCCAGGGGACAAATTTCAAGCAGCACTTCTGCGGATATTGCAGGTATTTTCTCCCATTCTTCCTCAGCAGCCTGTGACATATTGTTTCTTTCTTTCACATTTTTCAGAAGAATAATGTTGATTTCTTCATGAATCTAAGATAACTCTTCATTTCTAGCCAAGACTATGTTCTATGCCTATATAACTGCAGCATTTTAAACAAGATAATGTTTTTTTAAAAAATCAGGAAGCTATTTTTTGTTAATGTTTGAGAAAAACAGCTGAATTAATTATGAAGAAGATCGATTTTAGGGGAATCATCATTTGAGCTGCAAGAAGTAGCCCCTTTATTACCTGAATTTTGAGGTCTTTAATGTTGCAAGAGAAAAGTGATTATTGTGGAGTGGATATAAGTATTGGATTACTGAATCTGACATTCACTTTGTAACACGCCCCCCCCCCCCCCCAAAAAAAAACAAACAAACAAACAAGTATAAGGCTGACTTTCAGTTGCCAGTATTCATCTGCTATGTGTTATTAGCTTGTCTTTTATAATCGTCTTCATTATATTATACCACCATCTCAACGTTTCGGTAGGTACGTTTGATTTCCAGTAGTGAGTTAATTGTCAACGTTAATTTTTTTACACACTGAATATCTTTGACATTAGAGGGGTGATGAACTTCCGTTGGCATGTTGGATTGTTGGCCAATTCATTCATCAATGAAAGTTTGTTTCCATCTCAATTTAAGACAACATGAAGCAGAATGATGCTTGTTGGAGTGTGCTGCTACCGTATGATAGTTCTCATGCTATGTAAGTTCAATGTTGATTCCTTCTCTCTTCCATATCTTACTCAGGGACCATCTAGTTCTGGACCAGTGCTAAGTCCAGCTGAAGTTCTAATTGCTATCCATGGGATTGATCCTGATAGAGATGGAATTCCTCTCAAGAAGGTTTGTTTTTCTCTTCATTTACTCTATTTTAACCCTTACCATGTCTGACTATTAAACAAGTGATCCATTCAACTGCAGGTCACAGATGCATGCAATGCTTGTTTCGAGCAGCGTCAAACATTCACCCAGCAAGTTCTTGCAAAAGTTTTGAATCAGTTGGTCTGTATGATCATAAATCTTTATTGTAAAACTACTGAGACGATTTTTTATTTTTCTGAAATGACAGTTAGCGGCTTGTCACATGCAGGTTGAGCAGATTCCCCTTCCCTTATTGTTTATGCGCACAGTATTGCAAGCCATTGGTGCTTTTCCATCACTGGTAAGATACAACTCTTGCCTCATTGATTATCATTTTTTGATGAATTAACATGGTGCTGTCTTTCATTTTGGTGGTGACCAATGATATTGGACATCGTAACAGGTCAATAGTTGTATGGTTATTATGTTTTTTTTTTTGTTGCATATAAATATCTCCTTTATTTTGTCTATTACATGGAAATGGTGTGGAAAAGTCATTTGGTTGTTTTTGGCTTTTTTTTTCCCTTGTTCAATAACATGGACTCATGGCCCATCTTAAGCAAAAGGTGCTTGTATATAAGTATCGAGCTTGCAAGTTGCATTTATACATATAATCTTATTAATTCATTTCTCATAGATTTTTTCTTGTTATATTGTGATTAATAAATTAGAATGTGTTAAAAGTGTGTAATATATTTTTTTCCCAAGCGCATTTTTTTATATGTTGAAGTAAACTGGTTCAGATTATTGGTTAAATGCTTATTACTCTCAAATCCATTTCCTTGAAATTTCTCTTCTGCAATCTCTCACTCGTTAATTATATTGTTGTTCACTTCTTTACAGGTTGATTTTATAATGGAGATCTTATCTCGTCTTGTTGGCAAGCAGGTAAACATTCTTCCACTTTTGATTACTTGTGAATTAGGAGGTTCCACCATTTTAAATTTGGAAACGGATTGCAGATATGGAAGTATCCCAAGTTGTGGGTGGGTTTCCTAAAGTGTGCACAATTGACAAAACCTCAATCATTTTCCGTGCTGCTTCAGGTGTCTCTCTTTTGCAGCTTACTTCGAATAACTCTTTCCTGTAATCCCTCATATATATTATTTATTTATTTGATAAGAAATTACAATTCATTCAAACGAAGAGATACAGAAAGGGTAGATAGGACACCCAAGATCCAAGGGAGATTATTAAAAATATTTCAATTGACCTTGACGAGAAAAAAGAAATATAATTACACAAATCTTTACGTGGTGTGCACCAAGTAGAAACCACGTATTTAATCAGCTCTTAAATATCCTCCAAATCTATTGGCGTTTCTGGCCCGTTTGGTGTAACTTTTAGGAAGGCTTAAAAATGTTCTTGGGCTGAGATTTTTGGCCCAAAAGTGTTAAAAAATTATTCCAAACGGGCACTTAAAATAGGTTGCATTCTAGCTTTCCCTTTAAAAATCTGACTTCCCAACAATTGAAATTAGACTTTTTAACTATCCTGAATGCACCACAAATCTAGAACAATTGAGCATCTTAGCCTAGAATAATTTTCTAAAGTAAAATATCATCGGTAAATGTAATTTAATTTATAAAAAATATAATAAGTTAATTAAAAAGAAAACTAAACCATATTTTACAATCTCATTCCTGCATACCGCATGCATTTGACATTCCAATCTCAGGCATCACACTCCTATTCCTCCCGCGTACCAAACGACCCCCTAAAAGGTTAAGACTCCTCTACTAGAAGCTCTCCTTACACTCCTCACTTGAAATACACTCTTAACCTTCACTCTTCAACTAGTGCTATGAAAGGCTGACTTGGGAGCATCACTTACGAAGGCATCCAAGTACTGCATGGACATGTCTCTGAAAGTTTACCTCATGAAATTACTTTTACTTTGGATATCTTCTATAATTTACTAATTTTCCAATGTATTTTGTACTTCATTATGTGAATTAGTGCATGAAAGCAATGTTTTTCTTATCTTCGTGTATTCTTTCAGCTACCACCTGCGCAGCTAGAAAATGCATTACACAAAATTGCAGCACTAAAAGCGCCTTTAGTTGCTCATGCTAGCCAACCAAATATCCGATCGACACTTACGAGGTTTTGGCATCAATATGGGATTTTTTCGTTGTAATAATATCGCTCGTCATGTTAATCAGACATGGGATTTGTTTCTTTCAGGGCTGTATTGACTGTCCTGGGGATTGCAACGGATCCTCAAAATTCAAGCCCGGTGCCTCAAAATTCAAGCCAGGTGCCTCAAAATTCAAGCCAGGTGCAATCCAGTCAAGCAAACACGGTAGATTCGGGCAACTCCGAAAGGGAGGTGGGGCTCCCAGAGAAATCTAAAGAATCTTCTGTTACTGGCTGACGGATTGAGTTTATTTCTTGTGTTGTATCCTTCAAATTTCATCTTGTAGAGTCAACAAGATTTCCTCGACCAAGAATCAGGAAGCTACCGCACCGAGACGAGATTTTCATGTAACATACTTCTTTAAACAATCACAAGGCCAACTCTTTCAGCTGATAAAGGCATCATCATATACAGGGAGTTTATTGCGATCCAAGAATATATAGGAGCTATGGGAGTTTTGATAAACAGAAGCAGTGGTTAATTGTTTTGATACCATGCAGATGTAAATTCTCTTGAAATCTCGATGATATTATTTAATAGAATTTCTTTATTTTCTTCGAGAAACACCTTTGTACGGGGTAACCTTTATACAATAAACTCTTTTAATATTTTTTAAATTTCCTTTTTCTATAATGTGGCATAGCATGTTAAAAATTGCTAAATTTCTGTTTTTTTCTTTATATTTTTTGAGAAATACTTGATTTTTTGGGACATTCGCAAATCTAGCAATTTATTTTTAATAATATTTATAAAAATAGTAGTTTGAAAAAATATTTGTAAATATAATAAATTTTGATAGGGTGAATTGGTGAATACATTGAATTACATATTTTTACATTAAATTTATCATTAATCACTGATTAACATAGTAAAAAATGCTATATTTGTAAATGGTTTTAAAATATTTTTAAATATTACATCAAAATTCGCTTGCTAGTGAGATTTCCCTTATTTTTTCCCATATAATTTAAATAATTTGAATGATCACAGTAAAAAAAAAAAACAGTTGTAAAAAATACGAGTTGGGATGAAGGACTCTTTAGGATGGTGATAGTTGATACTACAATTTGTCATTTTAATATTAATATTGTTCTCCACTACAAAACTAATTTGTTTTGGGAGACGAGCAAAAACCACTTTTGAGTTATAAGGTTGTTACAATCACACTTTCAAATTGCAATTATCTCTTTAACTAAGGAAATTATTGCAATTAAATGACCTTTTGATTAAAATCCGGATATAAGCTCATCTGTATACTAATTACTAAAATATCATAATTTTAAAAAAATACTAAAATAACATAATTATACTTTAATAAATTTATATCCTTTTATTTTCTTCGGCTCTATTACATGTCTGTGGAAATGAAAAGAAAATTAAAAAAATCATAGCTTTTCATTTAATTTTTGTTCTATTAAAAAAAAATCACCGCTTTTCAATTCTGTTGCCCATATCTTAATGTTTACAAAAGTGAATTAAAAATTTTAAATCCCATTTCTCCCGCTTGTTTATTATACAGAATTCAAACTTTTTTTTCCCTTTCAAATTATATAATTTGAAATAATTCTTTTTATTTATAATTTTAAATTTTAGTCAACAAATAATAAATAATTATAAATAAAGAGATCTCATAATTTAATTACATCATGAAGAATAGAATATAAAAATAAAAAACAAAATTAAACCAAAGAGATCCCATATAATTTATTGACATCATTAAGGAGATTAAATAAACTAAAAAAAAAAGTTTATTTTGAGATTAGAAAAAAAAAAAAACTAAACTAAACTAAACCTAAGAAAAACAACTAAACATTTTTTTTTGAGATAAAAATAAAACTTAAAATTAGAAGTGGAAAATGGTGCCAGTAATCAAAGCAAGATCCATGAAAAAGGAGATGCCATTAATAACTTCTTTAGAATCACATGTATTTCCTTCGAAAGTAGTTGTTGCATTCTTGGCTTTTTCCATGCAAGTCAATATGTTTTTAGTACACTCTGTGCTCAGAAAATTATCTGTCACCACAAATTATTAAATCACCATTTTCAGATTCAATCATAATTTAAAATTAAAAAATTAAACAAAAAATAAATTTTTTAATATTTGAAAAAAAAAAGTTTTAACTTACTTTTGTCGAGAACACAAGCATCATACTCCTTACAACAAGAATCCAAATCATCACAAGGCTCCTCTCCCGGGCACCCGGTATATGACATTCCACAATATTTCCCATATTTTATAAATGGCACAACTGTTATAAAAAAAAATATTGAATTTAAAATGTCAAAAAAAAAAAAAAAACAATATCATGAGAATTGATAGTTATAGTACATCCACAAGATTTTGATTTGCATATTCTGCTGCAACTTTCTTCCTGCAAATTAAAAGTAAATCAAACGAAAAATTATTTTTCCTTCAACTTATAATTGTGACTAAAAACTATAAAAATGAAGAGAGAAAGAAAAAAGCTTTGAAAAAACCTTGGTGGCATTGTGATCATGATGATCATGATCATGGTCGTGATTGTGATCGTGATCATGATCCTGATAATCGGGATCTTGGTGATCATGATCACGATCATGATCGCGATGATGGTCGTGATCATGATGATGGTCATGGTCGTGATGATGATCGTGATGATGGTCATGATCATGATCATGATGCATAACACCATAGTTAAGAGCAGAAACTATATTCAGAAGAATTAGTGAAGAACACAAGAAAATAACAAACTTCATGGATTGATTTTGATTCATTTTTTCTTTCTTGAAAACGTCCTCGTTTATTTCTTGAGAAAAAAATACTGAAAGATTTTTAACTTCAAAAATGAATTATGGTTTTTAGGTTAAAGGAATTTATATAGAAGTTGAAGGAGGGAGTTTCACAGGATCTTCTCTTCAAGGTTAAGATTTGATTAGAGTTTTTAAAAAGTAGGTAAAAAAATCAAATTTGTTTTTGAAAAAATGATTTTTATTTTTAAGATTTTATAAAAATTTATTTAGATTATGAAAAAAAAAAAAAAACTATTATCTATCTTTGTTTAGTCATTTTTTGTAAACGAATTTGAAAGTCCTAAAACAAAATTTAAAAACTAAAAAAAAAACAATTTGTAAAAACTGGTTTTTATTGTTTGAAATTTAATAATTTGTTGGTTAAAATTTTTAAAAATATAAAACACAAAAAAAGCATCATTATCAAATCATATAATAGATATTATTCCTTATTCTTCTAAGACGTATTATAGTGAGTCCACTCCTGATACAGTAATTATTCAAAAATAATTTTATTTGATACCTATAGTATTGTTTCTGGTTTCTCGAACTTGTAGATAAATTGTTTTTAAAATATAAAGAATTCTATTTTTATTAATATTAACTTATAAAATGAGTATTGTATACAAAAAATAAAAAACTAAAAGTTTATTTTTTTAAGTTTCAAAATTTTGATAATGTCAAAAAATATCAAACAAACGCGAGTTAGAAAATTAATGTATATGAGTGTACCACATATACCCCACTATGATATGTTGTTCATTTAGAATAACTAGTCATGAGTACCGAGTACGTGCGTTGCACGTGGTCATTTTTTCTACCTTATTTAAGTTGTTAAAACTAAAATGATTTATTTAGACTTGAAATCGAAATTTAATTAGTGATCCTTCAAATTTTATTCCTATTTATTAAATTTCATTTATCTACAAAAAAAAGTTATTTTTAATAATAATGTATTTTATTTATTCTTAAAAAAAAGTCAATTGACCTATTACTTTATTTTTTTAATAAAAAAATTGACTGCTTAAATTAATCATCTCTTTTTGAGAATTTTGAAGATCACTTTTATAAAAAATACTAAGAGACGGGTAAGAGGGTAAACAAAGAATATATCGATTCGCCGTTGGTACAAACTCATTAGGAAAATTACATTTATCTGGATAGTTAATTCGAGCCAACTGGGATATTCTTCTAGCCTAGCATCAACATTCTCTGCTTCTTTCTTCTTCAACGCCCAAATCTCTGCAATGCACTCAAGAGCTTCTTCTTCTCTTCTTTACTTCTCAAACCTTAGATGAATATTCAATTGTAAAAGTTGATTTCCCCTATAGTTTGAATAATTTGAAGCTATGGGAATTTTTACAAATATTAAGTCGGGAAATGTGAATTTTTTAAGTGAGGCCCATATCTTCTCCTCAAACTCTTCATCTTTCCCATGTATTCTTGAATTTTTGTCCATGGCTTCTTCTTCTAGGGCATGGTTTTTTAGAACGTTGCCAGAATGTCTTTCGAATGGTCCCTCCCTGCAATGGCGGGTCTAAAAGCAGAAGAGGTGGCAATGGAAAAATAAAATATGAGGGCCAAAATTTATAGTTTGTAGGCGTAGGAATGACAATTGATGGAAAAATTTATTGGTTAAAATGTCAGAATAATTCCTCCATAGTAAGATAATGATATAGAAATAGGATCCATTCTAAATAATTTCATAAAATATTTGAAAGAATAAAAATTAAAACTCTTTACACATAACTAAAATTTAAAATATTGATCTATTGAAAAAAATTACACATGCAACACATATGGTGTAAATATAGTAATATATAAGAGAGAAAAATATAGTCTTTTATATCTTCACTATACCTTCAAGGTGGTTGATTGAAATATACTCTTCATATATAACATTTTTTTAAGTTTTAAATTTGATCTAAAACAAATTGATTGTTCATATTTGGTACGAACTGATTTTTTAAGAGATAGAGTGAATGTATATTTACTGTGGATGATAATGAAAGTTGAAAATTTGAAAAGCAAAGGAAATTGATTACCACATTTCCACCGAATTTGTTAACCCTCCGAAAATTAATATGGTAAATCACCAAATTTATTAATACATATATCCAAGTGAATTCCCGCACCAACCTTTCAAAACCCAATTGGCATTTCGATTCCATGTTCCATTTTTTTCATTTACAGGTACAAAATGAAAAAAATGGATAAAGAACAATGAATGTCACCGTTTAAATTGATGTGTTTTGTATTGTTCATAATACAACAATGGATGTCAAATAAGAAAAGAAAAGAATGGTTGAAATTTACCTTAAATTCTATTTTTTTTTTACCAAAACTCAAAGTATTCCAGATGAATTTTAAAGGATTTCCTTCCTCTAGTTGTATAAGTCTCCTTCCACTTGACTCATTTTCAAAAAAAAAAAAAAATACTTGCCTCCTGATAAAGCAGGACGATCTCCTTCTCATCTCTATGCCTATTGGTTAAAAATTAATAAAAGATGATTAATATATGTTTTTATTAATTATATGGGGCCCACCATTTCACTTTTAACCAATAGAAATTGAATATAGGAGGAGATCCTCCTGCTTTGTCAGGAGGCAAGTATTTTCCAAAAAAAAATGTCAGAAATGGAATCAACTTACCAAATTTTGCATGAATGTTTCATTCATGAAAATTGAATGGTATCTTTACGGAAGAAAGGGACAAAAAACAAAATTTAAAAATGATGTCCTCGCCTACACACATCAATGGTATGATTTAATATTTAAATTATTAAATTAAATATTAAATAGGGGTAAAAGAGGAAATCAAAAGTTTCTCCTCTTAAATACTCTTTTAGGGCTAGTATAGATATAGATTATTGTATCAAGAGTGGACCCCATACCCTGTGACGGTTCATATGACATATGTGTTGGTATATCTATATAATAATAATAGTAATAACTATAATAAAATTTTAAATTTTATATATTCATCAAAATATTTAATTATTTAATCAAGTAAATATGATAAATTTTTATTTTTTTATATTAAAAAAGTATTTGATTCATATTAATACAGTTGTTAAAACGCAAAGAAAAATTATTCAAAATGATTTTAAGAAATGTTAATAAATAAATTAAATTTACTAAAATAAAAAAGAAACTGGATTTAAGTTTTGGTTATATTATTTTATGTTTAAAAGAATATATAGACCTTATAATATATTTAAAAACTTATGAAAAAAAAACATCTAGATTTTTTTAGAGAGATTTCATTAAAAAAAAAATCTTGAAGTGGAAAGGAGAAATAATTCCATCTTGAAGTGCATCGAGAACGAAATGATAGTCCATCTCGATATGTTTCGCTCTCTCATGAAAAACGAGATTGGCTGCTATATGTAAAGCAGTTTGATTGTCACAATATAAACGAATAGACTCAGTATGTTGAATCCCAAAGCATTCCAACAAAGACTTCAACCACTTTAATTCACAAGTGGTTTAGTAGCCATAGAATGGTACTCAGCTTTAACAGATGAGCGAGAAACAATGACTTGAAACTTTGTCTTCCAAGAGATGGGTGAAGAGCTCAACATAATAAAGTATCCAGTCAAGAATCGACGAGTTAAAAGACAAGTTGCCCAATTACTATCACAATAAGCCATGAGATGAAAGTTGAACTCACCACAAAGTAGGATACCTAACCAAGACACCACTTCAAATACCGTAAGACACGTAAACAGGCATTCCAATGTTCAATACATGGGTTTTCCCATGAATTGAGCTAATATATGAACCGAATAACTAAGTTCGGGACGAGTAATGGCTAGATATATGAGTCTTCCCACAAGACGTCTATACTTTTCCAGATCTGCGAGAATTTTACCATCAATAGTAGCAAGGTGATGGTTTAGATCTATGAGTGTGATGACCAGTTTTGCTCCAAGTAATCCAACTTCAATAATGATATCTAAGGCATATTTTCATAGGGAAAGATAAAGTATATCTTTCCCACGTGCAACCTCTATGCCAAGAAAATATTTCAATGCTCCCAAATCTTTCGTGTGAAGTTTTTCACTGAGGTGCTTATTGAACAAAACAATTGTCTTGGATGAACTTCTTGTAATGATGTGATCATCCATATAGACTAGAACATAAAGAAATACCGAGTTCTTCGAGTAACTGAATAAGGAGTAATCAGGGTAAGATTGAACAAACCCGATATCTTTCAAAGTTGTTGATAATTTACCAAACCAATTATGTGGTGCTTGATATAATCCATATACTGACTTCCGTAAGTGGCAAACTTTATTAGATTCAGAAGGAGAAAAACCTGGAGGTAACTGCATATAAACCTCCTCTTCTAAGTCACCATGCAGAAAAGCATTGTGAACATCCATCTGATGCAACTCTCATTTACGAGCTATAATAATAGATAAGAAGGTCCGAACTGTAACCATCTTTGCCACATGAGCAAAAGTCTTATTGAAATCGATACCTGCAATTTGTTAACTTCCATGTACAACAAGCATTCCCTTCAATCTCTTTACATAATCGTCAGACTTGTATTTTATTTTATACACCCATTTACAGCAAATGGCTCGCTTACCCGATGGTAAATCTTTCAAAGTTCAGGTTCCGTTTACACTCAAGAGCCTCAATCTCCTCCTTCATAGCTTTTCTTCATCCAACATCCTGAACAACCTCTTGAAAAGTAGAAGGTTTTTTTCTTGTTGTAATTGTAGCACAAGAAACAAGCATGTTATATAGAAAGTCTATCACAATTTACATAATAAGCTAGAGGAAACCGAGTACCTGAAGATGATGAAGGGGCAGACAATGGTGATGTGATGGGTTTACAATTCGAACTGTATTTGTAATATAATCAGTGAGTCTACTAGAAGTCTTCTTAACACGATGTCTACACCCCGTGGGTGAAGAAACATAGGCACTAAATATCACCAACTGTTGCCTCAATCTATGGAGAAAACGCCTCCTCATGCACAATAATCTCAGGATGAATAACATTTTCTCCACTCTCCCTCGATAGAGAAGACTCTACCTCAACAACAACATTTTCATTACTTTCAACATGTTCCCGGTCCATAGGAGTTTCATAGAAGGGATGATTATGAGAGGTAGATACCACTAGATCAAAACAGATGATATCATGATAAGGAAAAATGTGTTCATTAAAAGTAACATCTCTGGAAACAAAGTATTCATGAGTTTTCAAGTCATATAGACGCCACCCCTTTTTGCCAAACGGATAACCAATGAAAAAACATCGACGAGAGCGATGCCCAAATTTATCCTTAACACGAGGTTTATTTTTAACAAAACATACACCCAAAAACACGAAGAAGATCATAAGTAGGTGGGGCATGAAAAATGATCTCATAAGAAGTTTTATTATCAAGCAAAATTTTAGGTGTTCTGTTTATCAAATAAGCTGCAGTGAGAACATTCTTACCCCAAAAAGAATTAGGGAGTTTTGCTTGAAACAATAATGCCTTGGCAATATTAAGGATGTGTCTTATGTTTACAATCTACCCTTCCATTTTGTTGAGGTGTATCAACACACGAAATTTGGTGGATTATGACATGATCAGCAAAGAAACGATGGAGGGACGATAATTATCACCATGCACAAATTTAATGCTTCTATCGAAGTGGGTCTTAACCATTTTACAAAAATCTCTAAGTAACTGAGACGCATCAGATTTAACAGTTGTAAGGAAAACTCAAACGGCTCGAGAATAGTGATCCACTATTGTCAAAAAGTAATGTGATCCACAACTAGATGACAAATTATATGGACCCAAAATATCGCAATGGATTAGATAAAAATATCTCACCAACTCTTTTATTATTACTCAAAGGGAAAATATTTAAGTTTGCTTAGCTTGTAAACAAACATCACAAGAGTCGTTCAAAACATAAATACGGTCATTCATACCACTATTAATTTGTCCAGGCAGAAGACTTTTTACTTTTCTAGAAGGGTGTATCCCATCAGCTGATGCCATAATTCTCGTGGAACAATCATAGTACTTGTTTGATAAGCGTGAGACTAATTTCAAGAACAAAATCAGTAAACCCCACATTATTCACTTGCTCTTATCATTATCCTTGAAATGCGATCCTGAATGATACATAACTTATCAGTAAAAGTAATCATATAATATACTTTGTTAAGCAAATAAGAAATTGCAAGTGAGCTTTGAGATGTAGATAACATTATGCAATTTCACAGTTTGACTCAAGGTAGCTGATCCCCGTTGTCGTGTAAATATCTGTTTTCTATTCAGAAGACCAACAAAAATAGGGGTTATATCAATCAAATTATAGAACGATTGTACATTACCATACATATAGTTCGAGTACCCTGTATCAATGATCCATAGATAAGGGTGAACTCTCTCACCATTCAATTTGTCATTTGATGAAGTCTACAATTTTGAATTTAACATTTGGACAAGCGTAGACCATTGATCATCAGAAAGACCATGAAGACTACTTCTATATGCATCATTGATAGCGGTCATGGTTACTTCAGTTTGTTTTGTTAGATTTTCACCTAACATGGTCATTTACGATAAAACTCGTTAACTTGCTCTGATACCATGAAGAAATTGAAGAATGATATTTCTCATTAAATATAATGGCTGATAGCCAATATTTATACAAAGAAAACTAGGTTAGAAAAAGATAAACATCTATACAAAGATAAACTAAGAACGAAAATAATATCTGCAGAAATTGGTCGCGACCGTGGGAACTTGTGGCCGTGACCAAGGGACAAAAAATGTAAACTTCAACGCTTTGGCGACCACCCTCATAATTTTGACTTAAGAATTGTCAAAAGGTTGTAGGCCGTGGTCGTGAGAGTCGTGTGGCCGGCCACAAAGTCAAATATCCTTCAATTCTCAATAGTTTGTATGTACTATTTTTATTATGAGATCTTTGAAGTAATTTGGATTCATATTTGAAATTATTTTTATTGTTTGGATTTTTTTGATTAAGATTAATGATTTATATGTAGTCGAGATTATACATTTTACTCAATAACTTATATTGTAGTGAATTTTTTAAGCTAATATTTATTGACACGTATGTAGTGACGTGGCTGTAGTAGAATGTAGAGAGTAAATTCGTCTTGTGGGTTGTAGAGATTAAGTACTACACACATGTCAAGCTACATCATTGTATGAAGTGCTGCACACATATCGAGACAGCCTGCAGTACACATAGTATGAAGTGCTGCACAGATATCGAGAACATTACAGTGCTACACAACTTGAGAAACATACTGCACACATATCGAGAACAGTACAGTGCTGCACACATCTGAGGACAGTAGAGATATCAAGCAACAGTACTCGAGATAGCCGATATGTCAACATATCGAGGTAAGATACATAGCAGTTATTAAGGCTAGCGGAGACGTTTAAATACGCAATCTTCATGACATGGAAAAGACGAGTGGCCAAGAGTCAAGAAATACAGAAATCTGTCTTGTCCAACCTCACATCCACTTATCGCCTGTTATAGCCGACCTAGGACGTCAATAGCCCTGTGCTAGACGGTCCACTAGACGTTGTCACTTGTCCTAGACGGTCCACTAGACGCTGTCACTTGTCCATAGAGCCGACCTAGGACGTCATTAGGTCTGCTGCTACGCCTAGCTCTAATCATTACAAAAAATGGCGGGAAACTAGTAAGTGAACTCTCTATAAATAGAGGGAGGAAAACTGGTTCAGGTACGTTACAAAAACTTACAAAAACTCTGCTAAAATTTGGACTCTAACTTGATTGTCGGAGCTGTGCAGGTGACCGACACCACACCGTTGTCTCTTCCTTTGCAGATTCTCAGTTTAACTTCGGTGACACGCACATGTTATCTCCAGTTGCTACACATGTGGAGCTAACGAGTACGCTTACGAAAAATACGCAACAACAACTTATAATGGCTTTTTAAAAAAAAAAAGTATTTTTGACTATTTTAACAATTTAATTATAAATAAAATTAAAACTTGAATGTTGAAACAAAATTCAACCATAATTTGTTTTTTTCTCATAAGTGGAAGATGGGTTTGTCTATATACGCATAATTTTATTCCCAATAAGCATGACGAAAGGTCGACGCAATGGGAACAAAAGGGTTTTTTACACCTTCCTACACGCAATAAACACAACTATCGCTGAAAATAATAATAAAATAAAAATAAAAACTGCGACATAATTAGAAAGAGAGACAACCTGCAAGAATATCTTTAAATGAAACCGTCTCTCTATCTCTACTCTTTCACACCTACCAATCCAAATTCTCTCTTAAAAACGATTTGATTATTCAATTCTTATTTCTCTTTTCGCATCTATGGAAGAATATGATCATCGTCATCATCATCATCGTCCTCGTATCGGCTTTAATGCCGAGGCCGGGGAAAGATTTCCTCCATGGAGTATTCAAGAGACGAAGGAGATGCTGATAATTAGGGCTGAGCTTGATAAAACTTTCATGGAAACCAAACACAATCGGCTGATTTGGGTTTCTTTGGCGAATAAGATGAAGGAAAAGGGTTTCAATCGTAACGATGAGCAGTGTAAATGCAAGTGGAAAAATCTTGTTACTCGTTATAAGGTAAACTATAATATTAATTAATAGGGGTTTTCAAAAATGGATATTATGAATTCATATTTTCCAAAAATATTAGATGGATCTTGATCTGAAAATGTCATTTTTGAAATATTTCAAAATACTTATTATTTTTTAATTAATTCATAAAAAAAATGTCATCGGCTGAAATTTCTCTATTAATAATATATAATTGTTTTGTGTGATAATTTCTGTATTTATTTACTTAGTTGGAAAAGAAGGTAAATCCCTTTAAAATGTGGTAGGAATTATAAAAGAGAAAGGTCAGAGTAGAAGGATTTCATATAGTATTTATAAATATATTATTGTTTAAAACTATTTGTAAATAGAATACTCTATTAATTAGTGATGAGCATTGATTTCTGTATAAATCACTGAATAATTTATTTTTAAAATATATAATTCTATGTTAATAACTGATTGACTCGGTCAAAATTTATTATATTTTAAAATATTTTTAAAGCATGTTATTTTTATAAAATATCTAAATTTGCAGTCATCACATTTAGGGGTGAAAAAAAAATCGATGAACCGCAAAACCAATCTGAACCAAACCAAACCAAACAGGTTTGGTTCGGTTTCTCTCTTGATAAGCAACGAAACCAAACCAAACCAATAATAGGATGGTTTGGTTCGGTTGAAAATACTCTAGTCGGTTTTTAACCAATCCAAACCAATTAGGCAAAGTCTTTTATGGGAGTGAATAGACATTAGAGAATTTTTCATTTAAACTTCATACTTTCGATGTTTAGAATTTTAGATTAACTTTAAACTTTAAATTTATGCTTTGGAATTATTTAATTGTATGGATTTCCATGAAAATGTTGATTTTTTTTTTATAACTTAACTCTCTTCATAAGAACAAAAGATGTGAGAAACAAAACCGATTGAAACCGATCTATCCAAACCAATTGGTTTGGTTTGGTTTTACTTTATATTTGGTTTGGTTCGGTTCTAAAAAATACATAACCAAACCAATCGGTTTTTTAAGTTTGGTTTAAACCAAACCAAACCAAACCAACTTTCACCCCTAATCACATTATTAAAAATATTCAAAATAAGCATGCTTGTACTAAATATTGGTTTGAAATTGTTTCCATTCAGAGTAGTGATTAACATGAAAATGAAAATAAAAAAATTATGATTATGTAAAATCACTGAACTTTTAGGTTAAGAAAAATTTATTAACTTAAATATAAGGTAAAATGCAAATAAGACTTAAGTGGTTTTTGCCAAATACATGAACATATTGAAAATGACAAATCATACCGCTGTAGTTCTAAATTATTCCAATGAGACCCCTCATCTTCAACGCCATTAATTTTCTTTTATAAACCTTTTTCGTTTGAATTCTGTTTTGGATGATTCAATGCCATTAATACTAGGTATGATTTACACCATTAACGCTTTTGGTTACTAATGATTTAGAAATTTTTAAGTGATCATAACGTAGGGCTTAAAACGAGGATTCCAAAACATCTTGAATTATCTAAAAAGGAATTCACACAAAGAAGTTATGGTTAAAAGAAAATTTATGGCGTTGAACGGGAGGGATCTTATTGGAATAATTTGGAACTACAAGATATGATTTACCATTTTTAAAACACAAGGGTGTTCATGCATTTAAAAAAACTATAGAGGTCTTATTTATACTTTACCCTTAAATATATATATATTCTCTACATCAACCTCAACCTCAAACAAGTAGGAATAGTCTTAATTTAATTTGTGGTTTATAAAGATGTATACATACTAAAATTAGTTATCTCTCAATATTTTATGATCCTATTTGGTAATAATTTAATTTACCTTTTGCATTCTGATTATAAATTTAAGTTGGTTTTCTTTATCTACTTTGACAATACCTTCTAAATTCTAACTAAATTTAGATTATAAATTAAAAAAAAAATTATTCAATATTTTGAAGAGTTTTTTTTTTTAAGGACAAAACTTAAATGCACCTATCAGCATCCCACCATGTTAAAAAAAAGAGAAAAAAAAATAGTAAACAAATAAAAGTAAGGCTTTTTTTGGTAAATTTCTAATGCCTTCATGTTGTACCCTACTTCCCTCTAATTACTAATACTGTTAACCAGGGTTAAATTAGTAGACTCTCACTATTTCCCTTATTATTCACAATCAATACAAATGTCATATGTTATTAATTTGAGGAGTATGAAAATCTTTTTATACATCGAGAGTACTTAAAATTATCTCATTTTCTTTTGTATATGGCCGTATCCCAATTCAGGGTGCCACCATGTTTTATCATTGAAAAAAATCAAAAAAATTTAAACAACCTTATTTATCACCCAAAAACTTAAAATTAAACTAAAACCGTTATCAAGGACTTAAAATTTATCGAATTTTAAAATTGAACTAAAAAAAAAAATTAAAACGATGAACAAGTAACTTTTGTTAATTTTGGTTATTATATTTAGTTAGTTTTTAGTTATTGGTTAGTTAGTTTTACACTACAAGAAATAAGCACTTTAGCAACGGAAAATCAGTGACGTAATGAATCATTAGCTGTCGCTAGTGACCTCTTAACGACGGAATTAGCGATGAAATACCCTATCGTACATTTGGTCATTGTTAGGGCAGATTAGCGACGAATTCCGTCGCAAAACATGGACGGGAAATAGGTGTGGCATTATTTACCATAATGAGAGACTGTTCCATGGGTGTATTGGGAGTTTTGGTGAGAACTTTCATCCATATCTGATTTCGTAGTTTTTCTCATGTATTTTCTCTTTTGAAAAGTAGTGAATTGGCTGGTCAATCTGAAAACTGGACTAGGAGGACTTAATGACCCGAACCAGTATATTTCTCGGTGTTTAAATCACAACAGTTTTCTTCAATTTATTTTCATTAATATAATTCTCTCTATCTGAATGAACTATAAATATAGGGTTGTGAAACAATGGAAACCGAAGCTATGAGGCAGCAATTCCCATTTTACAACGAACTTCATGCTATCTTCACTTCAAGATCAATGAAGAAAAATTGGTGGGTAGAAACTGAAGGAAAACCAAATCTATCCAAAAGGAAATCACCCGATTTATTCTCAGATGACGACGACGATGAAGAAGAAGAAGACGACATGAAAATACTCCGTAAATCTTCCGGATACACAAAAAAGATAATAAAAAAGACCAATTCTGGGAAAAACGATGGAAATTTGAAGGAAATATTGAAGGGTTTCGTGAAGCAACAAATGGAAATGGAAAATCTCTGGGAGAAAGCGTTTAAGGAGAGAGAAGAGGAAAGAAGGTTGAAGGAGATGGAATGGAGGATGAACATGGAAGCTTTAGAGAGAGAGAAGATTATTATGGATAGGATGTGGAGAGATAAAGAAGATCAGAGGAGAGAAAGAGAGGAAGCAAGGGCTGATAAGAGAGATGCTTTGATCACTGCTTTGTTAAAAAAGCTCATTAGATAATTTATGTACTTTTTAAGATACTATCTTCTGAGTTTCTAGACGTTTGAGATTTGCGCATGCTGTCCAAACACTCACGAATATAAAAAAATGAGGTATGTGGTTTATTATCAGGTTTATTAATTTTTGGAATTTTGTGTTCATCTTCAAGTGTATTTATTCCATAATAATTCTATCTTTTTATTTTCATTTAAAAAAAAGAGTGATTTAAATTTATAGCGTTGTTTGGAATATTAGCGGGATTAAAAAAAAAGTTTTCATACATTTTATTCTTTAAAATACAACAAAAATTTAAAAACTCTTTTAAAAAAACATAGAAAATTAGGAAATTAAAAAAATAAAAAAAAAATTAGATATTCAAGAAGTCATTAAAAAATTTGTTTTGATTATGTTTACCATGTATTTTTATTTTATTTTTATTTTTTTTGCAAAAGTGTGGATTAAAAAGCAAATAAAGAGATAAGGGTCCCGAGACCAAGGCACAAAAACACAAGAACTCCCCACTTACAAACAAGCAAAAGAGAACCAACAAAACACCCAAAAAATCAACAAGAAACAAAGCAACAACAACCAAAACAACTAAATAAATAGATCTCACGCAGAACAATCCATAAGGAGGAAACACTATGGTTACTACCTGCCAAGTAATAGCTCGAAAGAAATATAATGTTGAACCAGCTGAAGAACCACGTGAGCGGAAGAAACAGATCGATCGTGCAAACAATTATTTCTTTCCTAAATGTGTTAAATCATAGCTCACCAAGAAATCCGCCCATAGTCTACGAATAGGGGATTTACCCTTGAAAATAGTATAAACCCAGGTAAATCAGTCATCCAGGCGCCAATCTTATGCGTAGAGCATGCCCGTAAAAAAACCCTCAAAACATGAACTCACTAAAGGGGTATTCAAAGAAAAGATGGATTGTGTTTAAATCACTTATTTTTATCATCTCTTATTTTCATTTTTTATTTGTTTAGTGTGCCTTGATAGCTAGTGTTGCTCCTTTGTAAGGATCAAAAAATGATCAACTTATAAGAACTACACTGAAATGAACTTTAAAAAATATAATCAATCAAGATAGAATATGTAGTAAAGTACAAATATACACTTAAATGATGTTAAAATCATTAATTGTTTAAAAATTTATTAATGCACCCAACCATCTCCATACATTTAATTAACTAGTTGATTATAAATAGATCTCTTGTAGTTAAGGAAACTTAGATTCATACAATTAAAAATTATGTGTTTGAATTTTGGAATTGAGAAACGATTCAAATTTCAACTTTTTTTCTTCTTATTTTCGTATTTCAATCATTTTAGTTTTTTCTTAAAAAACATAGAAAATATATAATGTATTATTGAGTTTTAAATGAGAACGCATTACCAAAAGTAGTCTAAAATTGACTCTAAAGTCATACTCATTAATTACATTGCAAGTGAAAGACGTCTCTAGGTATCACGTCATTAAATTCCTTATTATCTATTATGAATATATCGTGTGATGAAAATTTTATGAATTGTGAGTTGTTTTGGACGAAACTTACCTTTATTCCATGTATGGAGGACCCTTTTTTTTCTTCTTTTTTTTAATAGATTTCGGTCATATAGATTAAATTCTACTTTTTTTTCTTTATCACTAATGGGCATGTATGGAATGAAGATAAGTTCAAATTGTTAGATACCTCCTCTCCTCGTTTGAGGTTGAAGGTTCGAGTCTCTCTTCTTCTAATTTATTGTAATATTGAAAAAAGAAAAAGAAAAAAAGAGACATGTATAGAATGAAGCTATGTTTCGTTTAGATTGTTTTCTCTTCCTCATGTGTCAACTGGGGTAAGGCAGTGGGCCTTATATGAAAAATGGTACAACTCAACTAAGTTAAACGTATGTGGATTTGAATCTTTGATGTAATTTACATTTTAAGTGAAGAAAGTAATCCACGTGTGACACGGGATTATCCAAAGTATAAGATTATTGTTATAGCACTACATATTTTTCTCCTATTTACTATGCTTTCGTTGCTAATGTGTAAAACTTATATTCCGAATTTTACTTGGTCAGTCAAACTATAGCTCTACTAATTAGATATTAATATTTTATCTCTACTAATTAGATATATATATAGTGGCGATATATATGCATACAGGCACAAGTCAAAATAAAAAATTATTTTAAAATTTTATCTATTTTGAAGACATGTATACTTTTATAATTAACATAAATTTTAACAATTTTTTTATTAACTATTTTTAAAATTTTATATCAGGCACAAGTCAAAATTTAAAAATCTAACCAAAGAATTGAATCAATTATAATATTGTTAATTTATAATTATAATATATCAAAACACGGATATCAAGTCAATATTTTATATAAGTCTCTCTCTTCATATAAATTTTACCCCTCCAAAAAAAAAATTTCTGGTCTCGCCACTAGGCCCACTATATATATATATATATATATTTTGGAGGTTTCATATTCATCTTTATTTACCCTCTAAATTGAGAATTATTCAATTTCAAATTATTCGTTGCCATTAGTTTGATTTTCGTTTGGTTCCATCAATTTCATATAAAACCAATTAACAGGGTCGTCCCTAAAAAAATAAGGATCCAGTACGATATATAAATTTAGGCCCTCGATCATATAATCCCTAATATGAAAAACCATAAAAATATATACATAAAAAAATTATTTTTATTAAAACACAATATCAATAAAAGAATATAATAAAAAAATTGCATAAAATTATCAAAGTAATATAAAAAAAATATAAAAATTGAACTTTAAACTTATGTTGGGATGAACTCAACTCATAATAGCGGAGAACATATAAATATATTGTAGGAAAAATGTCAGCCAACGCAACTTAGAATAAATTTTCATTTATATATTATTAATACTAAATTTTTAATTAAATATTCGGGCCCCCGCTGTTCGGTCACACCAGTTGCACCATGCCAACGACGGCCCTGCCAATTAATAAAAGTAAGCTAGTTTTTTTTGTTTTTTTGTTTTTTTTTTTTTTTTTGAGCGAAGTAAGCTAGTTTTAGTATTAGAACAATTTAGGTGTATTTATTTATGTTATGAAATAAATTGAAAGGGATGGTAAATCATAAAGACAAAAGAAATTCAACTCAAATCATAATCATTGAATCTTAAACATTTTAATTCAATGATTAAAATTTATAATATCGATATCCAGATTATCATTTTGAATATAATTAATTTTCCGTTGTTTAAAAATTGAATTTGTTGGACGCAATCAATTTTAATATCATTTAAGCTTTTTTTTAATTAAAAAAAAAACCATTAAAATTTGAAGGGATCCAGTACACATTTATAAAATTTAATAAAATAAAAAATATTATTAAAAATTTATTTCTTTTTTACTTTAAACATTTGAGTAAGATTTTAAAATGTAGATGGGAAGATTTATATAACTAATCTGATTATATATATATATATATTTTATCTTCTAAATGGTTTAAAAATAAAATTTTTCTTCTAGTAAGTTGGTTATCATATCTTTCCAACATTTTTTTTTAATTTTAAAAATTAGTTTTTAAAAAATTATTTATTTTTTACTTTTAAAATTAGATTAAGATTTTAAAATGTAAATCACAAAATGGAAGATTGGTATAACCAATCTAATTTTTTATATTATTATCTTTTGTTATCTAAATCTTAATTGATAATTATTTGATTTTTAATTTTTTATTTTTAAAAACTAAATTTATTTACTAATAAATTATTGATCATATATTTAAATTTTTAATATATATTTTAAAGATTAATTTTTTTTAAAATTATATATTTTTAATTTTAAAAAAAATTAATATTTTAAAATGTAGATTATAAAAGGGAAGATTTGCATAACAAATTTTATTTTTTATACTTATGGTAGAGGGTAGATAAAATTTACCACTAATCTAGAGGGTATTTTTGTCTAGTTCTTTTGAAGTATTTTATCTTAATTTTACTAAATCTGCAATCAACTTGGCCCTTTTTATTTTGTTCTCTAAGTTATAAAAAAATTATTTAAGTTCTTGAATTGTAATCATTTTTCTTTTCTTAATAAAAGTCATCTTAGCATCTCGTGTTGTATTAGTTAGGACTAGGGATGACTACAAGTCATTCAATTTTTTTTAATTATATTTCTTATTATAGTATTTTTTTTTTTAATTTTTTTATTTCTATTTTATAAAATATATAATTTTATTGAACACGTCAATTAGTGATATATAATTCACCAGAGTAAATTAATAATTATTACGTGAAATGATTATTGTATCTATCATCAATCGTTTATTCTTTTATCATATATTTATAAAAAAAATTAAAGATGGTGAATTTATAAATATTATTGAAAACCACGCCTATGAAAATGACATAAAATATAACATGTTTGGCTAAGATTTCAGTGATAATTTTTAAAATAATTGTAGTTTTTATAACATATTAGAAAAATATTGTATATTTGAAATATTTTAGGATACTATGGTAGGGTGTTGATGTGGCACTAGTGTGGCCTTACCTAGTCTTCTTCTTCTTCTTCATATTAGCACACTACCACAATGTTCTAAAATGTTTCAAATATACAATATTTTTCTATTTTATTTTAAAAACTACAATTATTTTAAAATCTAATTTAAACATTAATATTATCCATGCAAACAAAGTGATTTTTTCCAAGTTTGCCATCAAATTCATCATTTTGTTGTCATGGACAGAGGTGAAAAGACAATTTCATTCTCATATTAGGTGGCATGATATCAAACTAATCTTAAGAAAAGAAATGAATTTGATCAGTTTAGTTCGCATCTAGATGGTCCGATACGATGATTTCACACATTTTTTAATAATATTTTTGTATTTTAAAATATTTTATAATGATAAAAGTTCAAGAATAAAAATGGTCAATTTGATAATTAATATATTTAAGAATAAAAATATACATAAATAAAAAAAATCAATAGATAAAGAATGAAAAATATAATTAAAAAAACCAATGTGACGTTCATATTCATTTAATAGAACAAGATGATTCAATTTGACCAATTCGATTTGCTTTAACCTTGTATTGATTATCACCTATATCCATGTCAACAAAATGACGAATTTGATGGAAAACTTATAATAATTTATTTTTCGAATGTATAATATAATATTAATAAATTCATAATTTTAATGTTTGGATTTGTTCTGATTGAAAATTATAATGTGGTGAGAAATAGATCAGGTGAAAGCCACGTGTGCACCACATAACATTACGACGATTTCCTAAAATGTTTTAAATATACAAAGTTTTTCTAATTTGTTTTAAAAACTATAATTATTAAAAATAACCCCAAGATTTCAGCCAATATTTCCAATAGGCCGATCACGACACGATCACCCGGCTCATCTACTTTGGTCTGACAACACAATTTCACGAATTGGATAAGGATTAACGTAAAATGTTAGCTATTTCCAATTCTGTTTTTTTTTTTTTGGTTCCAGCCAAAAATCAGCTGATTAGCGAATCAAATGCCGCAAACGACACTACCCAATCCAATTAGGTGTAATTGTAAAATCAATTTTCCAAGCAGTAACTTTCATTGAAGCAGATAATTTCCAAAACCCATGGAAATTGATTTGATTTTTCGACCTCAGAGTTGGATAAAACCTTGAATCTCACGATTCGTTATGGGATTGGTTGAATTTTACGGGTCATAAAATATTACGAGGTGCGTGAGTTAATGGGTCCATGTCAAATGAGCACAAGATGTTTGATGTGGGGCCCCAATGAATTGGAAATTGCTTTTGCTTAATCATTTATGCGTATGGCTTAATACTATACAATGCTGCATTAGCAATTCAATTTCAATACGTTATTTGATTGATTTCCATCATTTTTTGTGAGTTCATGATGACAGGAGCATGGAGGAATTGTTATTTAATTTTACTGCATCTGATTTGGTGGTTTTTTTGTTCATTAACATTAATTAAACAGAACCCAACAATTTTTTTCTTCTTTCCCTTCCCTTTTCAATTATGTACTTGGGATTCTGAAATATATGTTCTTTCTATTTTCCTTGTTGGAATTGCCAAGATGAAAATGATTTGGCTTTTGTGATGTTTTGTCTAATATTCAACATTGATGATATAACAATTGATAACATTTTTTTGTTTGGTAGGAATTAAGTATCGGAATTTCGATAGAGGAAATCGACCGTCGAAGAATTTTCTTTTTAACCACTTCTATGATACATGGGAAAGATATTAAGATTAAGATGAAACATTTGTTCAAACATTTTATGAAATCTTATTATCAATATTTGTCTTTCTTCCTCTAGTACCTGGTGAGGATGGACTTTTCTCATTAGAAGAAAGATTCTTTATCAGATATGAAGAGTATTTGATAGAAGAGTATTGATAAAGATGTAATTCTTACAGATGAGTTTGAGAAGTTGCTAAAGAAGTCTGTTGCTTTATGTATGGCACATAAAGACTAGTAGTCCACTTTATTCAAGCCAAGAAGTTATGCTTTTGGACTTGCTGCTATATTAGAACGAGGCTGCTTAGCTTGGACCTGCGCGGGAGGTATATCTTGGTAGAAAGTAATTGTCCAAGAGTTTAACACCTGCTTGTATGATCATGTGAGAGCCTCGTGATGTTGGATTTGTTCCGATTGAAAATTATAAAATTGAGCAGACGAGTGATTTTCTGATAGAGACATCAAACCATAAAGGGTATGTCTGCAATAATTTTAAATCATAATGGTATATCTGCAGTTTTTTTTTACTCCAAATCTAAATTTCAATAAAGATTTAGTCTGACAACAACACTAAAAAATGATGAATAGTGAGAAGATGCTGAATGATCAATCTCAACATATTTAATTTTCATACCTAACAGGGGAATGCCTTGCCTTTTCCCCAAATCAGTAAGACTTTGCAAACTTGGGAGTATCGTGCATGTTGTCTTTTGCGTTCACTGTGGAAATATATGAAAGCGATACTCCAATTCATTCCACTACAGATGTGAAATAGAAGCCAAATGAAAAGAATTTTGTTTTTCTGAGGTCTTTTCCTACCCAATGAAAAGTTACTGAATCTGTGCTTTTTTCGAATGCAGAAAAGAAAAATCATGAGGAGCCCAAGATGTTAGCCTTTCAACCTACCACCCTCCTTAACCTCCATTTTTAATACTTGAAAAAAGGAGGTAATAACCTCAAACCCAACAATACTTTTCTTTTCTTTAGCTTTACTCCTACTCAATTACCCATAAAATAAACCTCAAAATCTTCTAAAAAATGGTCCTCTTCATTCAGTTGCTGTGCTCCCCAGCTCAAGCTGTCTGCTTCTTTCCCATGAGTTTGGCTCGTTCTCCTTCAGGCCTAATGAAGCCCCCCACCCCCAGAATCAAGCTTCCTCTTCCCATTCTCACTGCAATGATCTGCATTTTGGCCTTTCTAGCTCTGTTTTATACAGAGAGAATCACTTTTTTTTCCTCCACCTCCATTTTCAGACTCAAATCATGTTCCAAAAGAATTACTCCTCCCAAAACAAGTCAGCCCCAAAGCATGTTTTATTTTTACCATAAATTTGAATTGATATTGCCTTTTATTTTTCTTTACTGATACTTTTAGCTCTTGAATTTGTTGAACACAGGTGAGAAGCCAGCAGAAGATCATTCAAAAGATTCCTTCATTGATGACAGGTTTGACTTTGACCCGGAAGAATGCAGTGTTGTTAATGGAAAATGGGTGTTTAATCGTTCGATTAAACCTCTTTACACGGATAAATCGTGCCCATATCTTGATCGACAAGTTTCCTGCGTCAAAAATGGAAGGAGGGATTCTGATTATCTTCACTGGGAATGGCAGCCAGATGATTGTACATTGCCCAGGTTGATAATTGAATTGCTCTTTTTTTTTTCCTGGAGAATGGAATAACGGTTTGGTAGTGAGTAAAATTTGAATTTGGGTTTGGACAATGCAGGTTCAATCCAGAGACTGTGCTGAAGAAACTGAGGGGAAAGAGGCTGATGTTTGTAGGGGATTCACTGCAGCGAGGCCAATGGCAATCTTTTGTTTGTATGGTTGCATCTGTCATTCCTGAGGACAAAAGGATCTACAAAATGGGCCGTTCGCTCTCGGTTTTCACAGCAAAGGTGCCGTGTAATTGTTGTGCATCTATGATTATAAGTGAAGAGTCTTCTCTAAAATAAAGAAAATTGCTTTTTAAGTTGAGCAGTTAAACAAAACAAGTTTAAAAAAGGTATGAAAAAAAGGTACAGAATGGCAAGGTTAGTTAAGATAATTGAGGGAATATAGAAGCATTACTCTTTTATCATTAGCAGCTCATTTCAATAGTTTGATTAATTATTGAATTTGTCCAGTGAAACCTTTCATTTGATAACCATTTTGTTTTTAAAATAAATAAACATTTATTGTCATATGTCCTCGTCTTCTTTTCTTTTCATTTCTTTATTCCTTTCTTTCTTTTTTTCTTTAAAAAATAGCCTTAAATTTTTTAGCTAAAATTATTAAATATTGATAGATTTTTTAAAAATGGTTTTTTTAGTTTCGAAATTTGAATTAGTCAGGCTCTACGTTTATCATTTTTGTTTTCTCCATTTCTCTCTTTTTTTTTTCCCTTCCATTTTCTCTCTCCAACAAAAAAGAAGTTTGTGGGCTCATGAACAAGAATTTCACTCCTTGAATTCCACTTCTACAAGATAGAAGGTTCATAATGTCAAATGATCATGTGATTGATTATGATCTGTTTTCATTTTCAGGAATATGATGCTACGATTGAGTTCTATTGGGCACCATTTCTGGTTGAGTCGAATTCGGATGTACCCATCATTGTAGACCCAAAGCAAAGAATACTGAGAGTGGATTCAGTTGCTAACCATTCCAAACATTGGACTAATGTTGATATTCTTGTCTTCAATACCTACGTTTGGTGGATGAGTGGCTACAGAATCAAGTCATTGTAATCTCTCTCTCTCTCTCTTGACAATAATATTATTTCTTAACTAACAATTTTAATTTTACACCAATATTTTGAAAAGTTATTTATTTTATTAGTGATATTTTAATAAAGTATTATTAGCAAAACCGTGACATCGATTATGATATTAGTATTGAAATTGCAACTTAACAAAGCTATTAAGTAGAAGAGACGTATGGTTCTCTCCCACTCAATAGTATAATGAGATTTGTAGTGAAAAAAAACTATACAAGTATTTTTCTAGTATTCTCTCCATGAAAAAAATAATGATAATAATTTGGGAAATAAATAAATAACTCGAAGTCTCGAAGTAATTTAAGTTAAAATAATGGTTAAAAGGAATATGAAAATAATTTGGATTTAAAATTGTTGAAATTTGTGTTTGATAAAATATGATTTCTTAGGGTTTAATGTGTGTGTTAAGCACAGATGGGGATCATTTGAGAATGGAGAAGAAGGGTATGAAGAATTTGACACACAAATTGCATATACAATGGGATTGAAAACTTGGGCAAATTGGGTTGATTCCAATGTCAATCCTAACAAGACTCGTGTCTTCTTCTCTACAATGTCTCCAACACATTCAAGGTCTGTCTCTTCCCTTCTCTCTAATCTTCTTTTGTAGCCATATTTTTCACCAAAAACATAGTACCATTGAAAACTTAATTTTTTTTAATAATTTCAAATTTGGAAAATTTTATAAATTGATTTTGTGAAAAAAAATCGGGGCATCTAATTTTTTTTTAGTAATATTTGTAAAAATATGAACTCTTAAAAATATTTATAAATATAACAAATTTTGAGAGGGAGAACAATGATTAACATTGAATTACATATTTTTGCATTAAGTTTATCACCTATCATATATTAATCATAGATTAACAAAGTAAAATTTGCTATATTTATAAATAGTTTTTAACGATAATATATTTACAAATATTGCATCAAATCTGCTATCGAATGAAATTTTCAAAATTTTTTTTTTTTTTGGCAAAAATCATTTTCAAATTTGTATCATAACATGGATAATATATGTCAAATAATTAACAAGTAAAATTGATAGCACATTACATCAACTTAATTATTTATGTAATTATAACTTATTAAAAATATGTAAAAAGTAAAATAGTTACTGTTAATTTAGTTATGATATTATGTCGTGCTATTCTTATATAGGCCTTATTTGATGGTAACTTTATAGAGTTGTTTTTTTTATTATATAAATTTTATTAATCACTTGAGTTACTTTCATAAATTTATGATTTTAGAAACTTAAAAGGAACATTTTTTTTTCTTTCATATTATCACAAAAATAGTATGTTCTATTTTTCATATTCTGATAAACTTTTTATTATTATCATGAACAGGAGTATGGATTGGGGAAGAGTGAATGGGAGCAAATGTTTCAACGAGACAAAACCAATAATGAAGAGAAAATTCTGGGGAACTGGGGCAGATAAAGGAATAATGAGTGTGGTTGCTAAAATAGTTAAGCAAATGAAAGTTCCGGTGACCTTTATCAACATCACACAACTCTCCGACTACCGAATTGACGGCCACTCTTCCATCTACACCGAAACTGGGGGCCACCTCTTGACGGAGGAGCAGAAGGCTGATCCGATGCACCATGCCGATTGCATTCACTGGTGCTTGCCCGGCATTCCTGATACTTGGAATCAAATACTTTACGCACATTTGTAGCCAGCCATAAGATAACTAAAAGAAGGTCTGAAAGTTGAAGAATTTTCATGCCTCTTTTAGCTAACAAGATGTTGATTCCTTTGCCAAAATTTGCTCCAAAGAGCATTTGAATTCTTGTTTCTTGAGATTTTCTTTTTTTCTTTCATTTGATCTTTTTCTACGGTACGTTGTAGATATTTAAAAGTAACATAATTTTATTGTGTGAAAATAAGAATTATGAATATAGTTCCAAGTATTGAATTTGTTTTATGATTTTTTTTTAATTTTATTTTAAAATATGATATTTGGAAGGGAAAGGGAATGCTTGCAAGGATTCATTTCCTTTGTTTGGTTGGTTTTTTTAATAAGGGAAACATTTACCATCTCTTTTCACATTCCACCATTTCAAATGAAACTTAGGAAACCCATTCCTCTTTTCTTCTATTTTTTTAGATAGTCTTTTTTTTTTCAAAATTAATTATTTAGTTTTTATATATTAGCTAGTTATATGACATATATGACGTGTCTTGTACGTGAAATACCAATTATCCATTGAATAATATGATTTCAGATATTTTAATTAGAAATATTCATATAAAAAAAATGGGTAAAGTACTCAATTGGTCCCTGAGTTTTGGAGGTCGTATCTATTTGGTCCCCGCGTTTTCAATTTGTGTCTAAGTGGTCCTTGAGTTTTGGTTGTTGTGTCTATTTGGTCCCTGAATTAAAGAAAAAAAAACATCCTTTAAACAAAAAAGAAGAAAAAACATAAATATATATGGTTGTCGACATTGTCTTCTTGAGAAATGTAAGAAATAATATGACCCAATTGATATATTATTAGCAATTGAATAATTAATTAAATTAAATAAATCTAAGTAGTTTTATTCGTAGAGGGACACATTGTAAAAATGTGTTTATTGACTCTAAATGTAAAGTTATGACTCTTTGTATGGTTATGTTTTTTGATAAAAAGACATAACCATTGGTGATTATCGTCTTTTTATAATAGTCAATTTAATTTAAAATAAATTTTATATGGTTGTTTTTTGATGAAAAAAATACAACCATACATTGTGACCATTGTCTTTTTTATAATTAAGTCTATTTAATTTAAAATCAATTTTATATAGTTATGTCTTTTGATGAAAAAGACACAACCATACATAGTGACCATTGTCTTTTTATAATTAAGTAATTTTAATTTAAAATAAATAAAAATGATACAAATGGAATATTTTAAATAAGTAGGGTGATAAATTTTATATGGTTGTTTTTTGATAGAAAAGATACAACCATACATTGTGATCATTGTCTTTTTATAATTAAGTCGATTTAATTTAAAATCAATTTTATATGAGGGAAAAGACACAACCATACATATGGTGATCATTGTCTTTTTATAATTAAGTAATTTTAATTTAAAATAAATAAAAATGAAACAAAAGGATACAAATGGAATATTTTAAATAAGTAGGGGTAAAATAGGAAGTCAATGTTTCTCCTCACTTCCCCACTTTTATATATGTTATAGATAGATTATAGATTATAGATAGATATAGATATAGATATAGATTGTAGATTATAGATATAGATAAAAATAAAAATATTAATTACTATGGAATAATATTATATTTTAAGAATATAATATAATTATAACGTAATATATTTAATCAATAATTTTATTTTATTTGAATGTAGAAAATTAGTATTAAATTAAATATAAAAAAATAAGTATTACTGTTATTTTATTATTAAATGATATTTATATTTTTTTAATACTTATTTAGTTATTTATGATATTGATATTGATGTTAAATATACATATCGTTATATTCAGTATTGATCATTAATTATTTATAATTATAATAAATATTTTAAACTAATATTAATAAAATATGCAAAATAATATTATATAGTTAAAATTACTATTTAAAACTATTTTTAATTATAAATTGATTCCTTTGAACAATAAGTCATTCATGCCTTATTTAAACCTTGATTCCTTTATTGATTTCATCACTCTTTCATAAATTGCACCAAACAAAGTAATTGATTCTTATTTTTTTTCCTTTTCTAATTCTTTTCATTTTCTTTCTAATGAACCAAACACTTAGAGAAGAACATTTTATTCCAGATTTATAAAATAATATGATGAGTACTAAAAAATGAAGAAAATGTCAGAAATAGGCTCTGTATTAAATTTAATCGAGGATTTAATATTTATAAATTTAAAATAAAATGATGAGTATTAAAAGATAAAATTTATTTTCATAAGTTTTAGGATTGACAAGCAATAAATCTAATAAAATTGAGATAAAATGTTGAACAACAGTTTAAAAAAATTATTATAACTATTACACATTTCCAAACATATGATAATTTTTTATTATTATTAATCAATATTTAGGTCAATACTCTAATTTAAAAATCAATAATTATCATCAAATTGATTACCATTATCAAAATGAGTAAATAGTTAATTACGTTTTAAAAAAATAGTATAATTATAGTTACTTTTCAATACTTATTTAAAATGAATAGTTTATAAAAACACATATTTAAAAGAGAAATTACTCTCTATAGGACTTTTTGTCTTAGCACAGTTTGATTTATTTTAAAAAGTAGTATTTTTTCCTTTCATTAATTTAATAAATTTATTTCAGTAATTTTTTCTCTTGCATTGTTGAATGATTTCTTATGTTTCTAATTGGGATGTTTTAAATGAAAATATTATTCCTAAAATTTTTAAAAACTTTTTCTATTTTTGAAATTTACAATTAAAAAATATCATTTTTTAAAATATCCCTATTTAAAATGGGATAATTTACATTAAGAGTTATTGGTTCCTTAATTTATTACAAATATAACCATTTTATCTAAGATTACATTGATTAATATTGTGTAACAACCTATTTTGACTATCCACATAATTACGTTTAAAAAGTAGATATGCACATAAATCTGAATGATTTATCAGGGTAGTTATCCACCTGTTTTTATCTAAAAGGTTAGTTATAAAAATTACCCAAATGATTTTAGGGTAATTTTCATAACTACCCTTTTAGAAATTCAAGTTATCAAAAATACCTTCATTTTATAAAAAGTTTCATAATTACCTTAAAATTACGAACCGACTTTACTATAATGTGGGAGAAAACTGTCAATTTAGAGTAAAAACGAAACTAAAAATCTAATTAGGGTAATTTTGAAAACCATACTTAATTTAAGGGTAAATGTGATAATTTTTTATGGAATTTACCGAGCCCATGGTTAGCTTAGGCCCAAATAAAAAGCCCGTTTATTAAGACGAAATTCTCTTCGGTATCGTTCCCTCCAGATTCCGTTAATCAGGGTTTTTCTTTTATTCCTTAATTTTCAGGGTTTTTACTTTGACCAGATTCCTCGATCATCCATGGCCACCATTATTTCTCGAGCTTCGAAGCATTTCCATTACGCTAATCGCTATCTCTCTTCACAGCGTTTGAGATTGCGTTCTCCTTCTTCTTTCTTCATGGCTGACGAAAATCTTCATGATCGAGCTTCTCCTTTTCTTCAATCGGTTGGTTTTCTTATCCATTTTTTTCGATTTCTAATTTGGTATATAATTCTGTAAAATGAAGGAAATCTATGGTAGTGAAATTTGGATAAACTTCATTTTGTGTGATTTATTAATTACTTCGATAGGATAGCAAGTTAGAAAGAATCTGAAAATCGTAGGATGTGTTTTTGTGTAATGGTGGGAGAATAACAAGAAATGCAAAAGAAGTAGAAAAGATTTGGAAGTGTTTATAGTAGTTCAGGCACTATGATACTGTAGAATTGTTCTAGCATTTCTCTTTGTATCATTATTTTTGCTTTCTGATTGAATTCCATGTTTTTTATCCCTTAGGGGCTTGGAATTAACAGTTTAACTATGTATTTGAGGCGGCTTTATAGTACCGCTTCTGTATCTGCTACTGCTGATTCTCAAAGTTCAGCCTCCGAGAGAGCGAAAGAGTCCAATTCCGGTGAAGGGGATAAAACTGGGAAATCAAATCAGAGCAGTGATGCCGGCAAACCTGTTCGTGGTGGGGTATGGTTATCTCAGTGCTTTCTTAGCTTCATATCTTGCTTGTTCTTGTTGAAATATATCATGTCCAGCTGATTGAAATTACTCTTTTTAGCCTGTTTCATGGTTGAGTTTTATTTTGCTGGTTGCCACCGGAGCTGGACTGGTTTTCTACTATGACAGGGAAAAGAAACGTCATATCGAAGGTAGACTATTATGGTGAGTGATTGAGTGGAATAAATATTTTTTCCAAATTTTTTTTTAGAAAAGAAAAACTTTAATTGATGTCTCTTCGCAAAGGTCTCTTGAATCATTGTCAAATTTAAAGGGGGTTTGGCCCCTAATATGTTTTATCTCGCTACTAATGGGGACATGGCTATGAGTCCACTCCTTTGTGTGTGCGCGTGTGTTTGTTTCTCTCATCTTTAAGTTTTTATATTATCCAAGTCTCTTAAACTTGGTCTAATGTTGCTTTTCCTTGGGATTAGTACACCAAGGATTTCCAATTTTTTTTAGTACAGTCATTCTGTAGTGTAGGCTTGAAAGCCTTTTTTCCCCTAAACGATGATGGAAGCCAGAATAACAAGGCATCCATTCATTTTATTTGGAGTTCCTATTGGTGAACTTTGATCAATGTTGAAGATAAAATTTATTCTATCAAGTTAAGATAGTCGTTTTACCTTGTTTTGTGACTGGAACGATTTACTGTTAATTGGTTTCTGGACAATTGAATGTTTTACTGCTACATAGCTTGTAGTTGCCAGGGTATAATGCTTTATTTTCACCTGCTATAATGTGTGTACCTCAGTATTGTTTTTCATATATAATTTGATTCTTTTTTTAATTATCATTTAACAGAAATAAATAAGGCTTCCATAGAGGTCAAACAGGGACCATCAGTGGGAAAAGCAGCTATAGGGGGCCCATTTAAACTTGTCAATCATGACGGGAAGCATGTAACAGAAAAGGACTTCTTGGGGAGATGGACATTGTTATATTTTGGCTTCACTCACTGTCCTGATATCTGTCCAGAGGAGCTACAAAAGCTAGCTGCTGCAGTTGACAAAATCAGTTAGTCATTTGTGCTTTTATACATGTCTTGTTTGTTCATTTTGACATTCATGGAACAAAATGATTGTGGACACGAAAAGTTTTTTTCTTGAATCTTGGCACACATCCTGCATATGATATTTGTTTTATTGAGCTAATTTTTGTATATATTATGTATTGATAATTTGCAACAGCTATGTTTAAGGTATTATTAATTGAAAATTGTTTTTTTGAATAAGAGACGTTTCATTGATAAATGTAAGACAACATACAAAAGAGCCACCCCAGGATTACAATTTTTTTTTTCTAATTGGCGGCAATGAGAGAAGGCGACTAATTATAAAAAGCTTTAGAATTAGCCGACCACAAAACCAAATCTAATAATAAGATCCAAAATCAGCTGAAAATCTGAGTATTGAAAATCCTATTGTTCCTCTCCCACCAAACTAGCCAAAGGAGGGCCGGGATAGCGTTGCGCCACAAGATTAAAGCTTGCTTCTTGAAAATTGTTTTGGTTGATATTTTCACACACTGTAGTTTTCTTTTCGCATTTTAATCTTAGGCTTTTATAGTGAAGATTGCTGATGCATTAGAAACTTTTGGATTGGGTGAAGATTAATGATGCTGAATACTCTGTGTTCCCATCACTCCTTGATCGTTCATTCTTTTTGGATTTTATATATTTCTTGTTATATCTGTTCTCAGCTAATTATATTCATTTATTATTTTCTTCCTTTTATGCCTTGAAAGAAAATAAGGCAGGAATTCAAATTGTGCCTGTATTCATCTCTGTTGATCCTGAGAGAGATACTGTGGAACAAGTGCGGGAATATATTAAAGGTGCAGCAAAGGAGTCAATTCCAACATGCTTTTAGCTTGATTGTCACAAATTCTAATTGATGTAATTTTCTATGTTGCAGAATTCCATGAAGACTTAGTTGGGCTTACTGGAACCCCGGAGGAGATACGAAATGTTGCTCGGGCGTATAGAGTTTATTATATGAAGACTGACGAAGAAGATTCGGATTATCTTGTTGATCACTCCATAGTGATGTGAGTATGAGTTGTGATTCACTTTTAATTAAGTTTGTCAACTCATGAGGTATTAGTTTATATGGTCAAATTAAAAAAATGACACCATTTACATCAGAAATTTTTTATTTTACAAAAATAATAAAAACCTTGTGATGGTTTTCAGTAATTATTGAAATGAAATTCTGTATAATATTAATAATACATGTTAAATAATTAATGTATTACCATTACTTACTCACGTATCCCAACAAACAAGATTTTGTTTATTTGTTATAATATAATGTTTCTTTGAATATAATCAATAATTAATATTACTCGTCATTTTTTTATATTCTATAATTTTCATTATTATAATTTCTCTTAGTTTAGTCGCACACCTAATGTCTGGTAAATTTCCTGCAGGTACTTGATGAGTCCTGAAATGGACTTTGTAAAATTTTTCGGAAAGAATAATGACGTTGATTCACTCGCAGAAGGTGTAATCAAGGAGATAAAACAGTACAAGAAATAGAAGATTCTTTTTCAACCAAATCCCCATTGGAATACTATGGTCCTAGTGATTTTGAAACTTAGTTTTTTCCGTTATTTAGTATTTTCCCAATTATTTGGCTTCTTCGGCTTTTTACTATGTTGTCTGATCAGGTTGATACCTCACTTAGGCTTATCATAAGTTATTTAGAGCCCATAATCATATTGAACAGCATGTCGTGCTTGAAATGGTTTGTAATAACATGCTGATCACCATCAACTATTGAGAAGATCGATTGATCATATTGATTGGACAAATGTTCTCATTTCTTGTTTTTCAAACATGTCTGGTAACGTTTATACTTTTGTTTCCATGAAAAAATTCTTGACATTATGAGGTAAGTTTCAACATTTTTTCTTGAAATGTATAATTGATCTAAAAAAATGAATATAATAAGGTTGAATATCGTTTTTCATAAAATTTCTTTTGAAGAACTAAATAAATAATAAGAAACTAATGATAAAAGAGCGAAAAAAAAGAAAGAAGGGGAAACAATAAGGGTGCGTTTGAGATGACATGAGTCGAACCGTAGTATGTTTTTCAGTTTGTCAATTTCAACACGTTTAACACCAACTCAAATTTGACAAACCAATAAAAAAAAACTTGATAAACTAAGTGTTTTGTACATTCCAAACAGTATTAATAACCCCTACTTAACAGCCGACAAACCAAACAACCCATGAGAGTTTCAAAAGTTCAAATAGGTATTAAAAAAAATTTGGATCAACAGACGCAAAATATAGAATAACACGGTAAAATTATGAAGCAGATGGGCATAATAGTAGTAATGATATAATAGAATCCAGTAAGTCAAAATTGGATGGGAAGGGATCCTTTCCCTTTCCAACGGTGGCAATACATTTTAGCTTTATTGTAGTGTTATGTGATTATTACACAACATTAAGATTTTGATTTAAAGGCCTTAAGCTACGTGTTGTATTATATCTTTAGTAAAATAGTCCTCTTGTTTAGCGCTCTTTCAACAGTCCATCATTGAACGGCTTGCATTGTTTATATAGCTTCTCCGATCCTCAACTTCCATTGTGTAATACTTCCCCAATTACACGGGATTTGGAGAATGTAAATATGCAAAGGTTCTTCAGTCCTGCTGCAGAACAAGACCCGATGAAAAACCGTGCTGCTTTATTTTATTTTTAATCAATCGATTGAATTTCGAACCATTACCTATATAAGAATACAATTGTTCCAGCGTGGTTCGAAGCTCTTCACTATTGTACTTTCACTTTTCAATCTCCTTGGGGAGGTTGGCTTTTCCTAGGTAAACCAGCTTCATTTCCTCTCTCCAGATCTTTTTTTAGAGGAAAAGGAGCACAGAAATAAAATTGTTAGGTGACATATAATAAATCTAGAAAAAGCGAAATGCCCAAACAAAAAAAAACATAAGCTCATACCGTGTCACGGAATTCAACCCGAATATGTGGTACGTTCGTTCTGTGAATATCATTTCCTTCTGGTCCTCTCTTGTAATACTCTTTTCCTATCCAGTGTGACTGCAGCAAAAAGTCGAATTCCAGGTCAAAATCAAGTCATCGACAAGATTTTATTTCGCATGTAGCATTAATAAGAGGAATCTTAAGGAAATGGCATTCCTTGCAAGATGTGTATAAAAAATTCTCTTGAGAAGAAAATTTAGATATTTCCCATCGAACATATCAGATATAATCAATAATTCAACATAAAATGGGGCAGGAATTAAATAGCAGGTAAATGAGCCATATTACTGTTTGTTTTCTTAACAAGGTGCTATGGAAACAGCATTCATTCAAATAGATTGATGATCCCGTACGTACCTTCAGTGCATGAGAGAAACCAGATTGGTAGACAGAATTGCGAGCAATTTCAGATAGATCACAAGAACTTAGCTTCCAGACCTGCAAAAGAAATAACTTCATGAGTCATATTGTACATGCAAGCATATGTGTTTCTAACGTTCACCCAGGAGACTGAATTGTTGACCAACAAATTTGCGGTACACAGTTCACAAAAGAAAGATGACTCACAGATGCGGCTATGCTATATTCTTCCACCAAAGGCTCTTTTGTCAAGTGAATTTGAAGAGGATCATCAGTAGAAAGAGAGACATTAAGACCACGAGAGAAAAACACGGGGAAAGGATTGCGGTGATAGTCCAAAAACAGGGAGTTATTGCTCAGCGGGGACATAGCCAGACCAACCTGTTAACCAACATCCCTCGTTCGAATAAGAGAATGTAATAACAAATTCTATGAACCACTTGGAAGAAATTCTTCTTTTCATTGTTACCTGGGCTAGATAATATAAATACTGAAGCACTGGAGACTTTCTCAAATTAATTCCATGTGCAATACTATGAGCAGTTAGGAAAGTTGCAGCAAGGTGATCAATATCTCCAGCCTGAAAGCAATAATATATGCTAGAGTTGAGTGTAAAGTGTAACATAAGCATGACAACTGAACAAACTTTCAAGTACCTCTCCAGAATGTGGTCGAAGATTTATAGTGGTCAAGCCCTTTGATTCACGAAGCTGAAAAGCAAAATCCATACCCAGAAGTTAAAATACACTTAAAATGGAAGAAACAACTAAACAAAGTCCCAGTCAAGATATCAATGCAAGCAGAGCGTTGAGAAAAAACAAACAGTCTAGCAGTCTCTAAATAAAACATCTAAAACGCCCATAAAAATTACCCCACACTGCACCCACCACCACCTCAACTAACAAATACAAAAACCATACCCAACACAAGCATCTAGTCTGATCTCACAGAACAACCAACAAGCCTATCTATCATTAAGCATTGAAAAATTCATAATATGTTAAAAATTAGATAGATGGTTGCCATAGTTACAACTAGCCCTCCAAAATATTTAAGGTTTCTCATAAATTCATTTCTAAGTATGATAATCAAGGTTGAGAAACATCCTCCTGAACATCATCCTCCTAGCATTAAAAAAAACTCATTGGATTTTTAATATCATAGGAAATGGCATCCATAGTTTGAACCCGAAATCTCAAAGGCCCTGGATTTACAAACTGCCCCTCTAAAATATTTAAAGCTTACATAGAAATTCATCTCTGAGTACAGTTATTTTTAATGGTCAAGTTAAGAAACTATAAGTTTAAAGACTTTATTTCTTTGAGTTACACAAATTTGTGTAAATTAAAAAATAAAATAAAACAGGCAATTTATATCACGTTTCAATAAGAAACTAGTGTAGTTTAGGATGAGATGAAGATATAATGACAAAGTTGAGCATTTGAGATCATTTCACGTTATAACCTTGTTTAATGTGTAGAGATTGGCATAACAGTAATAGACATAGTATGAGAATGCAGGATTGAACACATTTGTCCATTGAGAAGGCGTCGGCATGTGCTTGGTTGGGCGTCTTTCAGGCTTGCTTTCATCATCCACCAAATCCAACCCCACAACCTTAAAAAAAAATCATCAAGGTGAAATTCGAAATTGAAAATGTCACATTAGGGGAACAAGTTTATGATGTCCACAAGTCTACAACAAAAACTGTAACACTAGTTGCAATGGAAGAAAAAAATAAAGAGTTATCTCAGTAATACTTTACAGCCCTACAACCAAAATCAGTGTAACATATTTAGACGCTATCCACATTTTAAGCAAACTGAAAAGCTCAATGAGATGAAAAATAAAAATTCTGTGGTGGGAGAAAGCATTACCTTTTTCAAGAAAACATGTAACTGGGGATGTGAATCCGGGTTCACTGAAACCTCAAATAATGGAATAAAGATGTTGTCGAGAATATTTTGAAATGATGTAACAATTCCCATTTCCTTATACACATTGTACAATCGTGGCAGCTGAAATACAAAAAAAGTCAACAAGAACAGAAATATTAAGCAACAAAAATTTTGATCCACAGATTGAAAGACTAAAGTATAAGAAAATTACTGTTAAGCAACCTTACTGACATGATAGCAGATATAATACACCAATTGCAAACGTACAACCAAACTAAAGGATAGTAAGATATCATATCTAGATCCCCATAATGATAATTTGCAATCACTCATTGAAGCATAACAATTAAGAACTACAAAAAACTATTGTTTTCACAAAAAGCATAAGCTAAAATTATAGAATTAAACTATTTTACAAGAGTAAACGCAAACTTCACAAAACTTTCAAAAAGCAATTACAGTGCACCACAACCAAATTTGAACATGAAGCATAATATACCAAAAAGAAACGTGTTCTTTTTGTGCCTTAGAGAATAACTAAATAAGCATTACCTGGATCAACCATACAACATTCTCACTGTACAAATCATTATTGACTATCCAACTAGCCAGCTGATCCCATTCACTTTGCTTCCTTCCATATATAGATATCCGGTATTCGGCCATCTGCATCAAAACATGAACCATCAGACATGATAAAATAAAAAGGGTATCCATATTTTTTTTTTTATAAATAATGAACTTTTCATTGATCATTGAAAAGTACAAAACAGGGGAAAAAATACCGAGCCAAAAAGGACTCCAAAAAAAACGCTCCAATTGGCAAAAGGTATCCATGTGTAGAAAGTAAGAAGAACAGTATATATTATTCTTTATCATTGAATGCATCATGAATTAATTCTGGTGCATACAGTTCAATTTTTAACTTTAGAGAGGGCACAAACAGGCTAGTAAAAAAATTGTAACAAATCATAATCTTTTTTTTTTATGAAAAAAAATCATTATGTTTAAAGACGGTCCAAAGTGTGTTTACATGTCCAAATAGAGTTTGTGTCAGTAGAAATTATTGGTTCAGGTTCATCTTAAAGCACAAACACTGAACAGTTTTCAATAATAATGCATCTTTCAATTTCCATCTCTAAAAAAGGCATGCTAAAGACTGCGCTCATAATTCAACAGAGAACCCATACGAGAGAACCGTAAGAAAACTTAATATTTACTGGCAGACTGGAGCCAAAGAATAAAGCAAAATAAATTCAAAACGGGGTATCAAAGTATAAAAAGGAGAAATAAAGCACCTGATATTTACTTGCAGCAAGGTCGGAAAATACTTGTTTTGTCAGCTCACCAAGGAAACGACCTTAGGAGATGGATATCAGTAACATCAAAATTTAAATACAAATAGTCTGATAATAAAGCTCTAAGATCAATAAAAATTACCCTACATCTACAATCACGTCTCTGTTGCATAAAAACCAGTAACAAGAAACTCGCATGTTATCATAGTTCATGAAGAAAAGAATTGTTAGACAAAAATGATATCGCCACTAATATTCATCAAATTTGAAATATGATGAGGACAGAATCAACATGTAAACAAAGCATAGAAATGTTTAACTTTGGATTATTTTAATCAGCATGTCCAAAGAACAAGGTAAAAAATTGAAAATTTCCAATTATCCATTACCAATGCATGGCTTTAAGAAGATCACCAGAAACGCATGGCTTACCAGAAAATAAGTACAGTTAAGATTACAAATGCTTGTAAACTAATTTCAATATGTAAATCACAGACATCTGACCAAGTATTAGTGACAAGATGTGCATCACATGAGTATATATGTTTATGATTTCAATAATATAGCGATAAGGCATCAAAAGATTAATATCACGCTATTTTCATGTTACATCAAACTAGTTAAAAAGAAAGCAATATATACCTTGAATTAAATTGTCCTGCTTTAGAAAGATCTCCCTGAGTCTACTTTGACCACAGGGGTTGTATTTAAGGTTGAACTTATCAAAACGGTGAAATGTGCTCTTGTCCGCATGAACATCCAAGAGGTCAACGTTCAAGTCATAACTGTCCGCATGTATTAAAAAAAATTACCACTCCAAGCTCAGACATAGTTAACAGATGAACAAAGAGAATAAATGCAGTGTCTCTTTTTGTTTCTGGGTGATAAATAAAAGCAGTTCAATGTTTGCATACAAGAAAACCGGAAAAAAAAAAACCTTACCCGGTTAAGTCCAAGCTCTCAAAAACTTCTTTCAGGGTCAGATATGTACCGTCTCGAAATATTACAACCTAAGTACAAGAATGCATCAAGCAAAAAAATTTAACAGGAAAAAATACTATCTAAAAGCCTACCAAAAAAAATACTACCTAAAAGCCAATTTTAAGATGCAAGGCATCAATTTAAAAATAACCAGAATAAGAACACATCTAGAACACTTTCCAATCAACTAAAAATCCTATTATTTACCTCATCAGGCTCTTTTCTTAACTTGGATTTTATAAATCTCAAAAGATGTTTCTGGTTCATGCATGCTGAGTGATGAACATGAGTGTCAACTTTCCTGACATTATAAAAGTCACGATGTGGAGCACTTTTTTGAGCCAGAAACTCCTTATCCGCATTAAGCATCAGATGAAGATTGAATTTCTGAACAGCATAACCACATGGGAATATATCATCAAGGATAAAAACTAATAACATAAGCAAATATTTCAAGAAGAGCACTAAAGCATTAGAGAGTATCTACTTGTTCGAGAAGATTTAGCCGATGATGGCACAGAGTTCTAATATTTCCTGCTGCAGTAACTCTAAGTAAGTGATGAAGGTCAGTGAAAAATGTGGTTGCATCAGCAACAGGAAAAAGTTCTTCCTTTGCTGCAAAAATTGAAGAAGTAACCATGACTGTGAGAAGAGAAATTGAAAAGAGACATCACAAGTTCATGGATCATAAGTAATACTACCAAAAACAAAACTCTAATATTCTTACAATCTTTATTTGCGTAGACGTGAATGATCCCATCATCTTGCATCTCAAAATAATGCTGCAGTAAGGAACATAAAAAAAAATCAGAAGAATAAAATATTTACATGTAGGAAAATATTAAAGGACGTTTGAATTAAAATGAGTAACATGCAGTACAATAGTTAAAATCTTTTACAATGACAGGAAACTCACGTCAGACTTTCCCTCAGGAATGTAGAAAAATGGGTCTGGATTAGGCTTTGGTGTACTGGGGTCAGATATGACTTCTTTCTCCCATGGAGCAACTGCTTCCCTAAATACATATTTATTTCGCAACTCAAGGCATTCTTGAAGAACCAAATATGATTCCACTTCATCAGGTAATGGTACCTCTACAGAAAATCACGCCACACAAATAGAAACTTAATTTCCAATGTAAAAGTCTAAAACACAACTACATGCATATGAGACGAATAAAAATCCTATATTAGTTTAATTTTTTTTATTAATGAGCTTGCATGTGAGGAGAGATCCCAATAATCTAGCACAACAAATTAAATTACATGAATACCTATATTGTGTCTTTTGAATATAAAACACTAACATCTATTGATCCTTTATACACTGCTGATGAAAGATTGCTGTTAATGTAGGCATAACATACAAACAAATATGTCCATGTGTCTGAGTGAAGTACAAATAAATTATTACTAAATAAGATTATCATCTAATGGCCAGCACAAGTGAAGAAATAAGTCACATATTCTATTATTAATACCAGAAGGGGTAATTTTAAGTCGAACAAAAGTTTCTTGCTCCGGTTCTTTCCTTAAAATATCAGCTGCAATTGGATCAGGCTGAACACCATGAAGGTCACCAGACACACTATGAGATCGGATCATACTTGAAGAAACTAAGGCAATCTGTTCTCCATTGGCATTAATGTGGTTGGGCAGATTCTCAAACATGCCTTTACACTCTGGACCCTGCATGTGGGGGTTAAATGCAACATTGTAAACACTCATTAAGTTTCCAATGTCATCAAGGTCTTCAATAAAATCAGAACTGCACACGGGTTAATTACTCACCACATTTCCATTAGAATGCAGATACCCTGAATCCAATTCAGTAGGGTCATTCATAATATTATCATCATCATCCGATCCTTCAACACTCTCAAAGGCACTAGCACTTGCAATAGGAGACTTGGGCGAAGTAGGCCTCAGAGTTCTCTTGGTAGAATTTTTCCCTGATACAAATGATTATCAAGGTAAAGAACAACTAATAGAAGCCTTTCACACATTAATGATCACAGCTGAATAAATAGGAAAAAATATTGCAATGATAATTTAGATAATCAGGAGTGCTACTGGCAGAATGAAATGCTAAGCTTCGAAGTTGGGCTTATATGGAAAACATGAGCTATGAAGGAGATATAACTCTGGTAGATGCTAATGGAAACTATTATTGAGACAAAAGGGAAAAGCCATCAGTTGTGCAACTCTGAAATCACTTTGCATTTCTTATAAAGAGAAAAATTATAAAATTCAAGCCAACGTGTACCAAAATGGCATGAACTGCAGGGAATTACTCATGCACATGGACTTATCTCCTGTCAAGCATTGTCATGATGGACATTGTAAGGTTACCCTGACATCTATAAACTCCTCTAGATTCACTTTTTGTCTGTCTAAAATTCTAAAACTTTAATTCAATAAAAAACAAGAATTTTCAAGCTATAATCAATCTCCATTTTATAAACCAAGGATTATCTTACGAATTCTTTCAGTAATCTCATTAATAAGGCATCCCATTCTTCTCCCAAAAGAAAGGAGAAAAAAGTATCAAGTGTTAGTAAATTACAAATAATCACAAGGGTAAGCAAGTGCAACTGATATGAGTAGGATTTACGAAGAAAAGTTTTTTTGAAGAAAATTTATGAAGAAAAAATTAAGAATGTGATTCCAAAACTCATAAGATACTACTCCTTAGAGTTGAACAACTAAGATTTAGTTAGCTGAATATAATCATATTAAATTCCCCCAAATAAGAAGAGTTAGATAGCTTATAAACTTACAGAAACGTGTTAACTATAGTATTGTTCATCATATGAATGATTGAAATAGCACAGGGAAAAAAATGTAGCAGCTTCCCAAATCTTAAAAGCACTACATAATCAATTTAACAATTTCTTAAAAATAAGAAATCAAGTCATTACTCAGCCAAATTCCGAAAGAGTCGAATAGAAACAACGGTCTCAAGGAATCCCCATATGCCTCAGAAATGATCCAGATTATAAACACCACCAACCCAGTTCACAAGATTTTCATATAATTCAATATTCATGATTCTAGACTTCAAAATAACACAGAAACAGTAAACATAATAAACAAACCTAACACATAAAAACCACAACCATTTCACGTAATCAATCAATATCATCAATCTCACAATCCAACACATCAATATACCTTCAGGAAGAGTATGCAATCTGGGAAGCCCAGCCGGAATCACATCAAGAAGAGCAGAACCATTTCTCTTCTCCTCGTTATCAATCCCATCCGTAATAGCAGTAACATCAGGAAGCGAAGCCGAGGAACGGCGATAATATCCGTTTCCCTTTCGCTTCCCATGGCCGCCACGCCGTTTCTTTGAATGCTGAGGCGAATCTACCTCAGAGTCATCATCTCTTTCTCTTTCTCTCTCCCTTTCAACAGTTTTGGCAAACTCAAGAAGCTGAGTTAGGGTTTTACGGTGCATGTAATAGGCTGAAACAGCTACAAAAGAAGCCCCGACCAGAGCCGCCATGGCCATATGAAGAGCGTAAGTATCCATCGGAAACTCTCTTTGGGAGAAAAACGATTACGTTTTTCGCCGGAGATGGAAAATAAAAACGTTTATGAGAAACAATTTACAGAGAAATGATTGATGAATTATTCAGAACAGAGGATGTGTGTTCTGATATTTATAGGGAGAGAATCGGAGAAGGAAGAGAGAGCTCTCTCACTCTTCCTTTCCTCGCCCTCTCCGGTTATTTTGTTTTATTATTATTATTATTATTTTGTTTCTTATTAGGTTAAAACTCTTTTACAATTTTTTTCCTCTAGTGGAGTGGATATAAATAATATAATAAAAATTTAAGGTGTTTGTAAATATATCATTTTTGCGGTTTGAATTTATATTTTTAAAACTATGCAGGGCTCTTATTCACGAGTGTTTGTATATGCTTTGTTAAGACTCTGTTTTGATTATGTAAAACAATTAGTTTGTTAAGTTTTAGTTAGTTTAAATATGGTCAAATATGTTGAAATGGTGAAAATGAGTAAGTACTTGTTTGAGATAACTTTAAAAATGTTTAAAAGGGTTTTTGAATAAAAAAAAGTGCTTTTGACAACCATTATAAAACACTTCTAAAAGTTATCTCAAACAGGCTTTAAGAGACAAACATCGGTTAAGTTTGTTTTTTAACAAGAATGTTTTAGCGAGTGTCTTAAACCATGAGAAATTATATATATATATATATATATATATATATATATATATATATTATTTTATTTTTCTGTTGAGATAGAGATTATTTATATTTGACCGTTTAAAAAAATGTTCATTAATAATTTTAACATCTTATATTTCATTTTTAAAACTCTTTTGAAATTTTATCTAAAATTTCAAAAATATTATTTTTATGAATACATAATACTTGAAAGCATTTTAAAAAATGGTTTTATATCATAAAAAATATAAGTAATAAACTCAATTAAAAAAACAAATCATTATCAAATGAATTATGAATTTATTGATTTTTATCAATAAATTGAATTATGTGATATTTAAATCATATATTGATTATTGAAATTTCATTCTTATTTTAAATTAGTTTATAAATTTTTAAATGTTTCATTTCAATCCTCAACTTTGTATAAAAAAATTTAGCCTCTCATATTATTTTTCCTAAACGATTTTACATAAATTTAGTGTGGTGTATAACTTTTATTCGTTTACTTCATTAATATTTAATATAGGGCATCGAAGAAAAAGGGTAAAAAGGAAAAATTAAGGTTGATATAAAAGGAATGAAATACAAATCACATACTTATAAACGATTACCCATTGTGGACTGAGACATGTAGTACTCATCTAATAAACACACAAAAATATGTACTGCCCAAATTTTTTCAATCGATTGGTGGATAAATAATTCAGTAAGTTTAAAAAAATAATATTATATAAAATTTAATGGTTAAACTATATTTTTTAATTTAAAAATTAAAAGAAGAAACTATGAAAACCTAACTGTTGTTGCCTAAAAATGGATAGCTTCCACGTAAGCAACGAACTGAAAGTATGGGACGAGTCGGATGTAGTGCGCTGCACTGGAGGTGCTGCGTAGGTGATATGCTGAGTAGTTGACGAGCACTGTATGTACCTGCACTGGAAATAAAGAGAGCACCGGTGTGGTGCCGGCCTAACACCCTCCGATGCTTAAGTCAGTGCAAGCAGAGCTAGTGTGCCAGAGAGAATTGTAGTAGAAATTAATTACCTAATGAATGAATTTCTTCTCCTATTTATATGAGAGGAGTTTGATGACATCATCGTGCCACGTGTCGCGTCTGGATTGGGCCACGTGTTGCTTCCCAACGACGTGTCACTTGTTGGTCATTCCACGTGTCATCGTTTGATTGGATATCAATATAATGTAGTTTCTTGGTCTTTGATACGTAGTCTTATTAGATGACGTGAGCGTAGACTCCCGGAACTATGTAGGCGTACCTTCCTAGGCGATGTAGGCGTAGCCTTCCGGACGGCGTGAAGCGTAGCCTTATTAGATGACGTGACGTAGACTCCCAGGCGACGTAGACGTAGCCTTCTAGGTGACGTAGCTTTATCTTTTCAGGTGACGTAGACATAGACTCCCAGGTGACGTAAACGTGTCGATTGTCCATTCTTTGAACAAGTTGAGAAATTCCACGTGTCCTGATATAATTTCACCCCACAACAGAGGCCCCCTACTCCCGAGTTGAATTGAGATGTGAGTTCAATGCTACTTGGGAGTATTCTTTCAAAGTGGAATTTTACCTCGGTGATATATCTGAAAATATTCCAAGTGTTGAAGTTTGTAGCGTGAATTTTCTACTTTTCCAGTCGTCAAAATTTTGAAAAAATACTAAGTATTGGAGCTTGGTAGCTTGAATTTTCTGTCCTGGTCGTTTTGGAATTGGCCAAGTTGTCATGCTTAATCATCACGTACTTCGTCCCTTGAAATGTCTCACATTTGGGCGTCATCGTGGCTATGTCAATAGGGCTTTGCCATCGGGCGTTGTCATCAGGGCTTTGTCATCAGGGCTATGTCAATAGGGCTTCGTCATCAGCACCTTGTCATTTGTATTTTGTCTCAGACTTGTAAAAAATCGCATGGCCTCGTCTTTTGATCAGTTGACCCGTGACCCGTCGATGGTTGACTTTTTGACCCTTTGACAGTTGACTTTTTGACCTTCGACCGTTGACTTTTTTTTTTTTTTTTTTTTTTTTGCCTTGCCTTGCCTTGCCTTAAAATGTCTCACATTTGGGCGTTGTCATCAGGGCTATGTCAATAGGGCTTTGTCATCAGGGCTATGTCAATAGGGCTTTGCCATCAGGGCGTTGTCATGAGGGCTTTGTCATGAGGGCTTTGTCATTAGGGCTTTGTCATCAGGGCTATGTCATCAAGGCTATGTCAATAGGGCTTCGTCATCAGCACCTTGTCATTTGTATTTTGTCTCTGACTTGTAAAAAATTGCATGGCCTCGTCTTTTGATCAGTTGACCCGTGACCAGTCGATGGTTGACTTTTTGAACGTTTGACCGTTGACTTTTTTTTTTTTTTTTTTTTTTTTTTTGCCTTTCCTTGCCTTGAAATGTCTTTTGGGAGAAGACTTATTGGAAGAAGGAGAAGTGTCCCGAGTATGTTGCCTCGACTTCCCCTTCGAACCACCCTTCTCGTGATTCCGCGACTCTGCAACACCTTCTATAGGACGTTCTTTTTCTTTTTCTTTCTTCGATCGTAAATCATGATTGTCAGTGGGGGCTTGGTGATCTGACCTTCGCGTGAGTATCTCTAGTACTTTTGCAAGATCTCGGTTCACACCTCGAACTTGCTCTTCTAAGTCATCTACCCTTCTGTCTGGCACAGGCGCAACCCTTACCTCTTCTCGATTCTCTTCAGCTTGTTGTTGTCGTTCCCTATTGCTACGAGTTTGATATCTCGTATTACGAGGGTTACGGTTCTCACCGTCATCCACATCATCGCCGTGTTAACTTCTTCGACTCATCCTCAATGGTAGAGCACTTAGTTATATACTCTTTCCCACAGACGGCGCCAAATGTTGTTGCCTAAAAATGGATAGCTTCCACGTAACAACGAACCGAAAGTATGGGACGAGAGTCGGATGTAGTGCGCCGACCCTGGAGGTCTCGCGTAGGTGATATCTTGAGTAGTTGACGAGCACCGTATGTGTACGCCTGGAAATAAAGAGAGCACCAGGTGTGGTGCCGCCTAACACCCTCCGATGCTTAAGTCAGTGCAAGCAGAGCTAGTGTGCCAGAGAGAATTGTAGTAGAAATTAATTACCTAATGAATGAATTTCTTCTCCTATTTATATGAGAGGAGTTTGATGACATCATCGTGCCACGTGTCGCGTCTGGATTGGGCCACGTGTTGCTTCCCAACGACGTGTCACTTGTTGGTCATTCCACGTGTCATCGTTTGATTGGATATCAATATAATGTAGTTTCTTGGTCTTTGATACGTAGTCTTATTAGATGACGTAGACGTAGACTCTCGGAACTATGTAGACGTACCTTCCTAGGCGATGTAGACGTAGCCTTCCAGACGACGTAGACGTAGCCTTATTAGATGACGTAGACGTAGACTCCCAGGCGACGTAGACGTAGCCTTCTAGGTGACGTAGCTTTATCTTTTCAGGTGACGTAGACATAGACTCCCAGGTGACGTAAACGTGTCGATTGTCCATTCTTTGAACAAGTTGAGAAATTCCACGTGTCCTGATATAATTTCACCCCACAACACTAACTAAAACAAGATTTAAACTAAAAATTAAAAAAGATCATTTGTGAAATTGTGATATGTCTTGTAAAACTGAATTTTATCAGTTATCTTTACATGTAATAATTTTACACACCGTATCATCGGATTTTTTTGCACAATTACCACTTTTTTTAAAGTGTCTAGGGATTTGTCCAAAAGTTTAAATTAGTTAGGGGAATGTCCATTTTTTGTGAAATCTGGTTCTGAAATGTCTTTGATAATCTTTTTGACACACGGAAGAAAATAGATTTTTAAAACTAAACTTTTGCCATATATTCAGAAAATGGGTTTCTAAGACCCGTTTTCACCTTAGAAATACATGCAACTTAAACAACAAAATAAGAGATTATACGTATTTGGTTCTCATTGACACTTCCAGTTTTTCGGTGCGTAATTTCCTCCCTTCTTCTTTTGTGACTCTCCACAGTAGACCACACCTCGTCCTTGACAAGCTGTTGCACGGCACGTGCAGCAACCCCGCTACATTTCCCTAATTATTTTAAACTTTTGGACAAATCTCTAGATACTTTAAAAAAAGCGGCGGTGAAAAAAGTCCCGAATCATCATTAGTAAAATTGTGTACAAATAAATTGATAGAAGATGTGTACAAACTACAAAGACATGGATCAATTGTTAAAAAAAAAAATACTCATTTTTTCTTTTAAATTATATAAAACGCCCTTGAATTATAGGACTGTAACTTTTACACCTTCAAATGTTTAATTTGAATAATTGGCCTTTAATTATCTTAAGTGTTAAAATTAGACTCATAAAATTTTAATTTAATAAATTTATCCCTTTAAATTATCAATTTTACTAATTTTTTTGAAATCTCTATGGGAGTGGGTTTATGAGAACCCCTATCCCACGCCCAACCCCGCTCTCCCCTTCCCCGTGGTGCTTTTTAAGATATAATTTTAAGGGGTGATTTGTCAGACTAAAATTTTGTAGGTTTAATTTTAATATTTGGGCAATTACTCAAATTAAAATTTTAAAAGAGCCTGTGTCACAACACCAATACTCCACGGGTTATACAATTTTCTCTTTTTTATATAAAATCACTAGTGAAATGGTAAGATTTTATTTATATTCATATAACCAAAATAATTATATTAATGAGAGCTATGGAAAATGGAGGGATGAGAGTGTCTATAAGTGATTCTTAATTTAGAGTGGAGACCACTTTGTAAAAACCACTTATCATCTTTATTCTTATGCTTGGTTTTTTATTTTTATTTTTTGAATATTTCTTATGCTTAGTCATTGAGGACTCGAATAGGTGAATGAGAATTGTTCTTTCACATTCTCATTTCCAACATTGACTTAAAATTTTTTGATGATAAGTGAATATAATTTTGTGGTATCAAAATGGGGATCATTCCTCTCAAAATGATAGAATAGGTTATTTTCACCCTTCTTATCACAGCGGGCACATCATTTTTTATTTTATTTATTACTTTTTTTAATACAAAATATCAGGAGTGGGGATTGAACCCGATATAATAATCATACAATAATTTAATTTTGATTATATTTTTTCTATATATATTTTTCATTTTAATAGGATAGTAGACGGTGTTAATGACAATAATCTATACTACAAACTAATTTGAATAGTGGGTAGAAAAAAGGGGCATGGACTCAAATGACACATTTTATAAAACTAATTCTCTAAATAGTACCATCTTTTCAAAATTCCCCAAATGACATTTTTTGTAATATAACAAAATTAATTGTTTTCATTAAATTTACAAAAATGCCACTCATTTATTAATTCACTATATTTGTTCTCTTATTCACTATTTAGTGAATTAAAATATGAACTTTATTAATTCACTAAATTTTATCTCTTAGTCAATAATTTAGTGAATTAAAATTTGAGTTTTATTAATTCAATAAAATTTCTCCCTTCATCAATAATTTATTAAACTAAATTACAACATATAATTGAGATCTTCATATTGATTTTAATTCAATAAGTAATTGAAGTTAATAAATTATTGAATAACGGTTTTGATTTTGCCTATAAAAACACATAAAATCTCAAAGCTTCTCTGCAAATAAAAATCACATTCATTTACACTAGCTAGTATGCAACATCAATAACCAATATTAGTGATTATAAACTTGAAATACAAAATAATATTTTCATATAGTGGTAAGATAGTATCAAGATTTCAATTCAATAATTTATTGAACTCAACGCATTAAATAATTGAATTATAAATCTCAACAACAAGATTCATTTAAACCTATATACATCAACAATTCATTAAAATTTATAACAAACACAAAAAAGAATTAAAAAATGGCATCTTCTTGTGTCCTCATTTGGCCTATCTTCACATTTTTTCTTCCTTGTTTTCTTCTCCAATTCACATATACCCTATCGTATGTAAAGCAACAGTGCAAAATAAAAAGTTCAATAAACTATGTTGCAGAATAAAACAAATAAGTTTAGTTCAATAATTTAGTGAACAATATGGTATAAGTTATTGAATTGTAGAACGAAAAACTAAATTGACAGAAGAAAGAGATTTAGGATGAAAAACCATTTTAAAAACTAAAATGACAGAGTTTACAAACTTTACCAAAACCGACCGGTAAGAAAATTCATAAAAAAATGAACCAGAATCGGAACGGGAAAAGTTACGAACCGAACCAGTATGTAATCGGCTCCCTTTTAATTCACTAAATTATTCCCTTTTATTCACTAAATTATTGAATTAAAATCAATATTAGGTATCCCAAATGTACATTATAATTTAATTCACTAAATTATTCCCTTTAATTCAATTCACTAAATTATTGAATTAAAATCAATATTAGGTATCCAAATATACATTATAATTTAATTCACTAAATTATTGAATTAAAATCAATATTAGGTATCCCAAATGTACATTTAAATTTAATTCACTAAATTATTCCCTTTAATTCACTAAGATATTATCTTTAATTCACTAAATTATTCAATTAAAATCAATATTAGGTATCCCAAATGTACATTTAAATTTAATTCACTAAATTATTCTCTTTAATTCACTAAAATATTCTCTTTAATTCACAAAATTATTCAATTAAAATCAATATTAGTTATCCCAAATTTACATTATAATTTAATTCACTAACTTATTCCCTTTAATTCACTAATTAGTGAATAAGAGAACAAATTTAGTGAATTAATAAATGAGTGACATTTTTGTAAATTTAGTGAATTAATAAATGAGTGGCATTTTTGTAAATTTAACGAAATAATTAATTTTGTTATATTAGAAAAAATGTCATTTGGGGAATTTTTTAAAACTTAAGCTATTTAAGACATTAACACTAATAAAAGTGTCATTATAGGCAAATTCTCTAGAAAAAATGACACATTTTCAAACTTCATTAACACAATAAAAGAAAATTAATAAATTTATAAGTTCATCAAAATAATGAAAATTAATAAAATATAAAAAAAATGAATTTAATTTTAAATATCTCAAAATCATCTCATAAAATAAAATGAGATTCATGTCCTATAATACACGAGAGAGAAAAATTAATGAAAACGAGTCACCTTATTTTATCTCAAAGAAAATTGATTATATTAATAAAAACATATTATATTTTAATTTTTAAAAAAAATATTTTTAAAATTTAACTGGAAAAAATATTGTTGAGTATAATTTCTCTTTTTAACAGACACATTATTATAGATTTTATTCACATTCAATCATGTTAAATATGATTTATTGATTCTTTATGTTAAATATGATTTATTGATTCTTATTATGGTTCTCTCATTCATACTTTCACTACAAAAAAAACTGCTAAATTGGACCAGAAATTTGCGACCACGGGGTAGCTTTTGACTGTTTGCAACCAGAAATGTGACTGCCAGCTGCGTAGCCAAAAAGTGTGTAGCCATGAAAAATTTGAGACCAATGGATAGCAAATTTGCGATTTTTTTTTTTTTTTTTGAGATTACATCAAAATGGGGAAGGGGGACTCGAACTTTCGACCTCAAGGGGAAGGGAGTATATGCCTAACCAGTTGAGCAAATTTGCGACTTGGATTAGTTGGGTCGCAAAAAAGTCAACCCTAATATTTGCGACCCTGGGGTTGCAAATGTTATTATTTGTTTGCTTTAAATAATTATTTTGCTATACTGGGGTCGCAAAGATTATTATTTGCTTTTTTTAAAGAATTATTTGCTACGTTGGAGTCGCACATATATTAATTTTTTTTAATTTTAATAAATAATTTGAAATTGAATATTATTTTAATAAATTAATATAATAATTGATATTTAATTATTTTAATTTATTTATTATTAATATAAAAAATGGAATAAAAAATATATATATAAAATACCAAAATAATTCATATACATCCCAAAATGTTTTAATCCAAAAACTATTGTGGGGTGCTAAAGGAAAAGTTTAGATAACTTACCTTTTTTGTCGAATCGATATAATCACGGGAATGATCCGCACGTGGACGAAAGAAAAATGTAAAAAGCAAATAAAAAACAAAAGAAAGGAAAACGGGGGAGGGAAAGAAAAGAAAAGGAAGGCAGAACAGAATGAGGAGGGGAAATCCGTTCTGCCTCCTTTATTTCAATATTTGTGACCACCTGGTCGCAAATATGTAATTATCACCGCCAATTTTTTCGTGGAATTTGAAAAGCCCGCTTAAAAAAGTGACATTGGGGTCGTAAATTTGATACGACCCCAGCGTCACCTTTGATTATACAGCTGCCTAAATAATTAGATATTTTTTTTACTTTCCCATTGATGATTTGCCACCATGGGGTAGCAAATTTACTACCCCAGCGTCACCTTTGATTATACAACTGCCTAAATGATTAGATATTTTTTACTTTCCTAATGATGATTTGCCACCATAGGTAGCAAATTTGTGACCATGGGTAGCAAATTTGCGACCACCTGGTCGCCAATTTCCCGCCAAAATTTCCCGCCTTTTTTAGTGACTTGTAAGCAACACAGTCGTTGTAATACGACCAGGGAGTCTCAAATATTTTGTGACCCCAGCGTCACATTCTTCGCGCCATTTTTTATGACGCTTTGTTAGATTAAGTCACAAAATGGTCGCATTTTTGCCACCCCACCGTAGCCAGTGGTCAACGCTTAGTATTACGACCCGTGGCGTCGTAAAATGGCTTCCTCACACTTCTGGTCGCAACTATCTGGTTGCAAATCGGCAGTTTTCTTGTAGTGTTTGATGTCAAATAAAGTTTGGAATATATGAACTAACAATCCAACTTCCACAGTGATGACATAATTAGAAGAAACAACTCTCAACATCTAATTTTCTGAAATACAAACACAATTGTAAGGCTGAAATATATACTTTTAAAATGATATCCGAATAATATGTTAGAGTGCAAACAAAATCCCACGTCGGTTAGGAAAGGGGATGATCGTAGATGTATAAGGGGATGAACATATCTCCATTGGTATGAGACCTTTTGGATGAAACAAAAAACAAAGTCATGTGGACCTTGGCCCAAAGTGGACAATATCTATCAATGTGGAGATGTGGAGGCCCGGTGTTCCCTAACAAATGGTATCAAAGTCATGCCCTGATCCTAACCATGTGGGTGGAATCCTCAGGTGCGAACAAAGTGAGGAGCCTTGGAGACCCGATCCGTGGTGGACTTTATCGGACAAGCAGTGTGCTCCGAAAAAAAGAGGTTGGCCTCAATAGAGTGGACGAATATAGGGGAGGCTCGGTGGATATTTGTTCGAGGGGAGGATTGTTGAAGTGCAAACAAAATCTCACATCGGTTAGGGAAGGGAATGATCATGGGTAAGGGTGAAACCAGTTCAGTTCGGTCCAGTTTTTCAATTAATTTTAAAAAGCGGACCGGTTCGGTTTATAATAGGAATCGACTTGGTTTTGAACGGTTTTTACCGGTTCGGTTTTCGTTTTTTTCCGGTTTTTCTAGTATAGGCCATTTGCATTTAGTTTTAAAAAAATCCTCCAACATTGAAGGACGAAACAAAAAAAAATCAAACATAAACAAAAACTTAGTTGAAAAAATTAGATTAATAAATATATAAAATATAAATTAAAATAAAGTGATAAATAAATATATAAAATAAAACAAATAAATAAAAATTAGGGGGAAATAGGGAAGGGGTATGCGATTTTTACTTGTTTTTTAGAAGCTGGTTCGGTTCCGATTTTAACCGGTTTTAGCCGGTTCGGTTCGGTTTTTGAATAATGGAAACCGGGACGGTTCTGTTTTTTACTGTTTCGGCCCGGTTTATTTTTCCGGTTTTTTTTGGTTTTTTCTTTCACCCCTAATCATGGGTGTATAAGGGGATGTGCACATCTCCATTGATATGAGGTCTTTTGAGTGAAACCAAAAGTAAAGTCATGCGGGCTTTGGCCCAAAGTGCACAATATCATGTCTCTATTAGTATGAGGCATTTTGAGTGAAACCAAAAGCAAAGTCATACGGACTTTGGCCCAAAGTGAACAATATCATACCAATATAGAGATGTGAAGGCCAAATGTCCCCTAACATAATATTGGCAAGAAAATATAAAAAATAACATTTATTTAAATTTTTCATTATTTCGAATAGTTCTTTTCTATTTATTTTCATCTACATAGGTAGTTCATCAAAATATTTCTCATACGATACGATCATTGTCTTCCACTTAAAGTCTTACTATTCATCGAGTTTTATATTAAAATTGATTGACAATTAAAACTAACTCATTCTTTAAAATTACTATTGGGTTTTTTTCATTTATTGAGATGAGAATCTTAACATGCCCCTTAAGATGATTGTTGATTGCTCATCATTCTTATGTCAAGTCTCATATTTTAATCGGATGTTCGTTTAAGTTTTGTTGAAATTTAATGTCCTTTTAAATTTTATAGAATTATATCTCGAAACTAATCGACAATAAAAGAAGTTACTTGTAATTCTTTATCAATATTTGTTAGACCTCCTTATTTTTCCACTATATATAGAATCCTTAATTTAACTAGTGTTACGAATCACGATCACTATGCTCATTTTACTTTCTTTATTTTTTCGATCAATTTTTTATGTTTTTATTTTTCTTGTAACATTTTCAGTTTTTAATTAGATCTAACTTCTATCATATGGTTGTGATGACAATAATAATATTAAAAAACACATGTTTGGATAAGACTTATCACAATTTTATAATAATTAATGTCAAATCAAACTTAAAACAAAAAAAGACAGATATTAAGGACCATCGTGTATCGAAATTTAATCTAACTATTAATTAGAAAATGTGTGTGCAGATAAGGAAAAAAATGATTTTTTTTCTTTTTCTTTTTTTAAATTCTTTTTTTTTTTTATAAAAAAGGTAAAATTTAGTGCCATATTTTTTTATAAATAAGCGAAAAGAGTCTACGACAGGGGGTGGTCGTGTCGTGTAATAAGTGGCTTGGATTTCGAGTCGCTTTCATTATCCACATCGAGCCAGGAAGTTGTTGGCCATTAGGCATATGTTGGAAAACAAAATATCAATAAAAAATAATAATAATAATAATAATCACTAATTTGTGATCTAGCTAAGTTTACTAGATAAATATCATTGCTCCCTTTTATAAGATAAAAAAAAAACATTTTTAAACATCAGCGTAATATCTTAAAAAATCATTTTATCATTATTTTTAAAGAAGTTATAACGCGTGAAAATAAATCATGTATCTCTTTTAGTTAAAAATTAAAAACTAATTGATGGAAAGGGAATTTGTAATTTAAAAAACTATGGAGTCATTTGGTTTGCGGGATTGAAATTATATTCTTATGAGTCTTAAATTAATGGACCCATGATTACTATTTAGATCGACATTTTAAACTCACCCTACATAACAAAAATAAATACTCAATTCGATTTCCTTAATGTTTAATTAATTTTTTACGTTATAATGGTGTAACTTTTAAATTAAAATATTATTAATAATTTCATTTTATCGTATTATTTAATTTATAAAAAAATATACCAAGTCAATTCATACATCTATTAAAAAAAACTAAACTATATTTTATAATCCATTCATGCATATTAAATGCATTTATCTTATTTTTAGGCTTCTCAATATGAGACGTAGCACTCTCATTCTAACATACAAACGACTCCGGGAAGAATTTAAAACCATTTTTAAAAAATATATATAATTTGTAAATTAATCGATCACAAATGTGTGATAATTTACAATGATTACTTAAAAAATGTAGGATATTACCATGTGTTCTATAATTTAGAAAATAAATAAAATATTTATATTTAAAAAAAATCATGTTCAACCTTATTTACGTGTCATATTTTTACTTGGATAATATTCATTATAATTAATATATATGTAGGTTGCGTTAATGAGTGTCATTTAATTTGCTTGAAGAGTAGGTTTAACGCTTAGAAAAGTATCTAACAATTGAAAAAAAAATACATGCTTCTTCCAATAAATTATTAAATATCTAATTTTTTAATATTTTCTAAAAAAAAGGGGGTTAAAATACAAAAATGATATGCGTGAATCTGTATGACATCAACACTACATAAATCCGGGATGAAATAGACACATTGAAAACTCAAAGGACCAAAAGAGACACATATCTAAAATTAGAGACAAAAAAATATTTTTATTATTTTCTTAAAATTCAATAATATTACTATGTAGTATTAATTTTTTTTTTAAAATTAACATTAGCATATTTTTTTAAAAAAAAATAGTAAAATAAAATTAAAGTCTTTAATTCTCATACTAGAGATAAAAAATATTATTAAAAATGTTGAGCGATTGCAAATCTAGCAATGTTATCTATGATAATAATAAAAATAGTGTATATTTTTCACAAAAATAATTGTAAGCCACAATATTTTTTTAAAAAAATATTGATATAACAAATTTTTGAACGTGTCAAGTAGTTATTAGTTTAGTATTGATATTTATATTTTTTAAAATAAGTTAATCATTCATTGATATATGATAAATCACTTTATGTTATAACCATTGATTTACATATTTCAACGTTTGACTTAACGTGTGAATTAGGGATAAATAGTAAAAGATGCTAATCACTAATAACCGCAATCAAAATTTACTATATTTACAAAATAGTTTAAAATAATTATATACTAACAAATATATATTTAAAAATGATATATTAACAAATACTACATGAAATTCTACTACCTATTGAAATTTAAAAAAAAAATTATTCTTAAAAATAGTACACATAAAATATTATAAAATATAAGTAATTCTTGTTTATAAAAAGCAGGACCTTAAATAACACCAATTAAGGACATACATTTTTATTTTACATATACTATTTATTTGATATCAACTAATTTCGACCTAAATTTATCATAGAAATATAATAAACTCTTAATAACAACTAACAAGTGACATATCATTTTTATAAAACGATTTTTTTTTTAAACTTTTCTATCACTTGGATCTTTCCCCATTTCTCATTTACCATATTTGTTTTTTACTTTATTTGGGAATTATACAACAAAGGGTGGAAAGAGAACAACACATATGGGGGGACTCCTTTGGACCTTTTCTTGTCAATTATATATATAGGCCTATGACTTTTTTTCCTCTTTTTTTCAAGTAATGTGGATAAGATTTGGAGGGGATTAGATCATGCTTCCAGCTCACGTGTAATATAGGCCCTCGTGGATCCACCATTCTTTTGATTTTTTTAAATAATTATCCATTGGGATCCCACATCAAAGAGATTACAAAATGATCACTAAAGAGATATTTCCATTTGATTGATCTATGAATTTTCCATTGATTGATTTATGAATGATACAAGAGTAATGTATATATAGTTTTTCTACTTGATTAACTATAAACTCAACTAACACTTAACAATATTTCAACTGCTAACAACTCTTCTAACTAATACTCAACAGCCATTGGTTTGCCTTAATATCCCCTTCAACCCAATGGCTGCTGAAGAAAAAACATCAAGTTGAGTCCGCCATTTCAGAAAGGATGAAGCAGACAAAGGTTTGGTTAGAATGTCAGTAAGTTGAACTTTAACAGGAAAATGTTGAATCAAGATCTTCTTGTGTCAAACTAAAATCACGAACAAAATAGATGTCAAGCTCTACATGTTTAGTCCATGAATGTAGAACATGATTGACACTTAAATTCACAACCCTAAGATGATCACACCACAAAATTGGGGAAGAAGAAGGTCTAATTTGTAATTCAAAAAACAGAAATAAAAGCCAGAGGATTTTTGTGGAAGCAAGAGCATTAAGACTTCGATATTCCGCCTCCGTACTTGATCGAGCACTACAAAAAAAAAGTCAATTTGCGACCAAAAGGTCGTTTTTATTGTAGAATGCGACCAAAAAAAGCGACCAACATGGTGGTGGTAAAAAAGCTAGTCGGTCCTAAATTTGTGCGACTAGATAGTCACAAAAATACGACCAAGCATGTTTGGTCGCAAAAAAGTCAACATTTTGAAAAAACGACCAAATGGTCGCTTAAAAAAGTGACCATCTGGTCGTAATTTAAGTTGAAGACAAGTGACCAGTTGGTCACATGCAACAGTGACCACGTGGTCTTTTTTATAAGCGACCAAATGGTCACTTTTGGACTCAGCCAAAATGCGACCAGATGGTCGTTTTTTTTGGGATAAAATACGACCATCTGGTCGTAATGTAACTTGAAAAAAAGTGACCAGTTAGTCACATGAAGCAGTGACCACGTGGTCTTTTAGTGACCACGTGGTCTTTTATAAGCGACCAAGTGGTCACTTTTGTACTCAAACAAAATGCGACCAGATGGTCGTTTATCTTAGGATAAATGCGACCATCTGGTCGTATTTAATCAATATTTTTTTTATTTATTTAAATTACAATAATTAAAATTTAATATTAATTAAATTAATTAGTTAATTAACTATTATTTATTTATTTAATTAATATTAAAATTTAATAACAAAAAATTGGAATGAAAATAAAATATATATAAATCAAATATTCAAAAAATATTTTATACAGAAGAAAACATCCTAGAACTACTGTGGAAGGGCGGGGGGTGGCAGAGGAGGCGTCGATGATGAATGGCCGCCGTTTAGGGATCTGAAGTACGCTGCCAAAGATGCTGTGACCTGGGCCTCGACCCGTGCCTGCATATCTGCCTCAATCGCAGCGACTCGAGAAACGAAGTCTTCGCGCATAGCGTCCATGTCCGTGTGAAGCTGTTGAACCTCCGCGCCCAGCTGCTGGTCAACCGGAGAAGGGTCGGAGCTAGTGCTCGCTCCGCTCCGCTGAGGCCGGGGCACATCCGCGTAAAGGCGTCGCCCGTACGAGCCGAGCCCAGGAACTAATCCATCAGGTCGAACCCCTCCAGCAGCCTCCAAGAACGCCTCTCTACGGTCGTCCTAATTCGGTTGCGAGTCTAGTGTGGGCAACCGCTGACTCAACGACTCCGTGAAACGTTCCTAAACATTTAAAATTCAGACAATAAAATAGTTAATATATAAGTTAGGAAAAATTTTAAAGAAAAAAAATAATTGAAAAAATTAGTAAATACCTGAACTTCTTTCACCTTATCGTCAACGAACGTCCCGTCCTTCTTCGTGTGAAGAACGCGGTGCAGCTCATCGGGCGGGACAGGACGACCGTGCTTCGCTTCCTAAAAATATTAGAGATTGAAGAAGAAAAAATAATAAATTAATAACTAATTGAAAAAAGAAAACAAGAAAAAAATACGTAAAAAAAAAAAAAAAAAACTTACCAATCGATGATGGTGCTCGTCGTGGGTCCGGGCCCCGACTGTGTGTTTGGTGGGATTCTTCGCGCGGTTGGCCTTATTCCTCCTTGACACTGCCATGCCCTCGGGAGTGCTCAAGCTCGCGATAAGCCGCGCGTGGTCCTCCAGGCTCATCCACACGGGGCGGTTTGCTGATTGCTTTCTGCGCGCCCAGTACATGAGGTTCTTGAATCGATCCCGGACGTGTTTGTCCCATAGGGGGAACAATTTACCGTCTGTGATATCAAGATCGATAACAGGAAACTTGCCCTGAAAAAATTGAAATAAAAAATTGTTAAAGTAATAAAGTAATAAATTTATTTCTATAAATTTCAAAATTAATTAATTATAAAAATAAATGATGTTTTTTACCTTCCAATTGTGGTACATCCGACGTTTCTCCGTCGTCGGAATCTTCTGCCAGTGAAGGTCGCTGGGTGGAGGCATGCTCTGGAGGACCTCGCGAAACCGTTTTGAAACGGTTGTATGCGGCTGTACTCTGCAAAAACATAAAATTATTTTGATATTAGAAACTATTAGGTAACAGGAAAAAAAAAGCGCTTTTAAAAATGTTTAAAGATTTAAAAAATAAGTAATTAAAACAATAAACAAAATTGCTTACGTATCCCCTTCAATCCGAAGGGTAGAGTCTGCGGCTCGAGGAGGCTGCGTGCCTGAAGTGGAGGGTCCCGCTGGATCAGACCCTGATGCTCCCCCGGGAGTCGTGGCCTGGGAGTCCTGCGCCAATCGTGGTGTCGCAGGCTGGGCTCAGGGACTACAACATCGAGAGGGCCAGCAAGTCCCGGCTCGTAACCGAAAAGGATGTTGTCCAACTCCTCTGTCGTCAGGCTCGTCTGACTGGGGAGGACGCCGTCTGCCCGTCATAATCCTACAACTAAACTAAACTAATTGAATATTAATTAAGTAATTAAAATAATGAAATAAATTAAATTAATTAATTAATGAAATAATTTGAATTAAATTAATTAATGAAATAATCTAAAGTAAAGTGATTAAATAATGTAAATTAAAATAACATAAATTAATTAACTAATTTAAAATAAACTAATTAATTAATTTGAATTAACGTAAATTAAAATTAGATTAATTGAACTAAAATGAAGTAATTAAAGTAAACCAAGTACTGAAGAATTAAACTAAAATTAATTAAATTAAAGTAAATTAAGTAATGAAAAATTAAACTAAATTAGATTAATTGAACTAATATTAATTAAATTAAACTAACATTAATTAATTAAAACTAAAATAAACTAAACTAATTAATTAAATTAAAGTAAACTAAAATTAGCTTAAGTGAACTAAGTAGATTAAATTAAACTAACATTAATTAATAAAAACTAAACTAATTAATTAAGTTAAACTAAATTAAAATTAGATTAATTGAACTAAAATTTATTTATTAATTAAAGTAGGGTGAATTTCACTAATAACCAAAAAAATAATGGATATATCAAATATACCGGATTTTTTTATTAAATATCAAAAGTACCCAAAAACCGCCACCGGCCAATTAAATTACATTGTGAAAGGACAAACATGCCCTTGATTTAATTTCTCCTTAATTTGTGTAAAATTTAAGGAAAGTTATAAAATTCCTTAAATTTTACAAAATTAATGGAAAAATCAAATCTAAATAAAAATAAAAACTATAACAAAAATAAAATAAAAAATCTTCAAACTTCTACTTTGATCTTCAACCTTCGACTTCTTCTTCATGGAAAAATCGAACGTCTTTCTTGTTCGTCATCCTAAAAAAAACAAAGATAAAAAGTAACGTTTATTAATGTGCACTTAAAATTGATTTGGATACAAAAATTGATGAAACAGTTTTGAAAACATATGTAAAAAAGGCTTTCAAAATAAACATTGAATAAAAATAAACATTTCACTAAAAGTAACTTATCCGAAAATACATAGAAAACAAAGTTCACTGAGAATTGAAAATGTAATTTTTTTTATAAACGATTTACTTTTAGTAAACATTTATTTTGAAAATTCAAATGTCCTTCCTGAGATAGCGAATGAACAAAATTGGAGATGAAAAAGAATTGGAAGGTACAAATTTTTATAAACGGTTTCTTGTTAGTAAACATTTATTGATGTACCTTGGTTCTTGCTTTCTTCCTCGATTGACCGAAACACGAGCCACAACAACGATCACCTTCGCCTATTTTTGAGGATCTCGCAATGAATTTGAATCATGACAGGAAAACCAAACTAGTAAAGAATCATAAGTTTGGTGGTCGAGAAGCCGGTCAAATTTTTATAAACAATTAAAAATTTTAATTTTTTTAAAAAACGGTTTACTTTTAGTAAACATTTATTTTGGAAATTTCAAATGTCCTTCATTGTTCGTCCTCCAACAAAATACGAGAGATAAAAGTAGCAAAAACGAAAGAGACAAACAATTGGAGATGAAAAAGAGATCAAAGTTTCTATAGATATGTAAATAGAGAATAAAAATAAACGTTGAAAAAAAAATAAACGTTTTAAAAATTCATTCAGATCCTGGAAAAAATTCATTCGATTGAAAGAGAGAGTGAAATACCAGGAAGTCAATTCAAATCAAAATTTTGAGATTTAATATTAACATTCGGCAATAACCTGAACGATCCATAAATAGGGTTCACGATTCTTCCACAAACTTCGTATAACAAAGATCCAAAAATTGCAAGAATAACCAAAATGTTAGAGCATGAAAGAAATAAAAATCGAAACTTTATGAAATTGGAAGAGTGGAAAAGGGCTATAGAAACGAAATCATTGAATGAATTGAAAGAAACATACGAAGATCCTTGCTTGTATATGTCTATAGAGACAGAAACATGTTCGACGCCGGATTTGAGACGATTGAGGGAAACTCGCAATTGTTGAACTCTCAGATCTCATGAAACCGTAGAAGAAGAAAATGAAATGAAGATCTAGCAGAAAACGTGGAAAAGAAACAAAGAAAATATGGATATTAATATACAAAAGGAAATAGATTGATAAAATCAAATCCCACGAATCAAGCAAATTTAAAAAAAAACATAAATTCGGTAATAAAGGAGGAAAGAGAACCAACGAAAGGTAAGGAAAATTGGGGGCATAATGGTAAACAGTTTTGCCGGAAAATCCCTACTAACCGCTAAATGTGGTGTTTTTTGGGTATAAGTGAAATATAATCTCAATCACCGGTAATAGTGAAATTAGGTGAATTAATCAGGATATTAATGATATTAATCTCATTAAAGTAAACGAAAATAGATTAATTAACCTTAAGTAAACTAAGTACTTAATTAAACTAAATTACATTAATTAAACTAAAATTAATTAAATTAACAACATTAAACTAAACTAATTAATTAATTAATTAAAGTAAACTAAAATTAGATGAATTAAACTAAAGTAAACTAAGTAATTAATTACACTAAATTAGATTCAATAAACTACAATTAACAAAATTAAACTAAACTAATTAATTAAAACTAAGTAAACTAAATTTAAAGTTAAACTAAAACTAACTAAAAACTAAAACTAACTAAAAACTAAAACAAAAACTAACTTAAAAACTTAAAATCTATAAGAAAACTAACCTCGTAATAGAAACCGGGATTGGAGGTTTAGGGTTTTTAGGTTTAGAGTAGGAACGGGGAATGGGAACGAGGAAAAAATAACGGAGGACGGAACGGGGGAAAGAAAGAAAAAAGAGAAAGAAAAGGAAAAGGGAAACGGGGGAAAGGAAAACTGTGGGGATTTTAAATCAGATTTTGCGACCAAATGGTCGCAAATATGTAATCATGACCAGAAACGAAAGGTCGCGCGTGTTGGGGAAATTACGACCATCTGGTCGCAGTTTTATACATATTTGCGACCACCTGGTAGCATTTATTGAAAAAGCGACCATCTGGTCGCCACGTTGCCATTATCCAGAACAGCTGTTATATCATGAGTCCCATCAAAAATTGCGACCAGATGGTCGCAATCGTGAAATTCACCGCCAAAAATTGCGACCAGAAGGTCGTAATATTTAAATTCACCGCCATGACTTTCATGAAAATTTAAATTTACCGCTCAGATTTGCGACCATATGGTCGTAATTTCACCTATCTTTTTTGAAAAATATAATTCTACTTTTCTACAAATGCGACCAACTGGTCGCCTTTACCTTCTAAATTACTACCATGTGGTCACCGTTTGTGTTAAATTGCGACCACATGGTGGCAAATCTTAATATATATATATTTTTTAACATTCATTAAATAAATAGTTTTAATAAATAAACACATACACAGTGAATAATAAAGTTACGAAATGTCTCATTCATCATCCTCAGTTTCTTCGGTCGTCGCTTCTTCTTCTATTTCTTCGTCGGATTCATCGTCTCAAAGAAGTCAGTCACATAAAGTCATCTTCTTCTTCTTCTTTTTCTTCATCGGATTCATCGTCTCGAATAAATTCAGCATCAATGTCATGTACGTGAGAAGTGGAAGCATTTGTATCATCATCATGCAATGTTATCGTTCCATCGTTCAAAGGACGAACAGTACTTGCATTCTGACCATCGTCGATTGCACGACATCTTATCTCATCTTCTTGAAAAGCAACACCTCCCTCTGCACCGTTGTCTTTCTCGGACAAGTTTTCTTCTACTTGTCGTGGTTTAACTTTACAAACAACTAACCAATCTGTCAGATCTCGTCTATTAATTAGATAGTTCAGGTAATAAACTTGAATCACCTGTGAAGCGAGGACAAACCTATCAGCGGTGCGCATATGCTTAGACTTGTTCACCTCAACGATTTGTAAATGATCAAGCTTACGGACTCTGTCTCGTCTGGTTGTCTCGAACCAAGTGCAGTTGAACAGAACAATGCATTTTAGCGTCGGACTTGAGTATTGAATCTCAAGAATCTTATCGATTACTCCGAAGTAATCGTCTTCGTTTGTGCCGAATACATGACCTTTTATGCAAACACCACTGTTGTTTGTTGCCCTGTTAACTGAATGCCCCTTCATTTGAAATCTGTAACCGTTACCGACGTATCCAGTATACGATCTTGCAATCCGTCTAGGTCCCTTTGCCAAAGAAATTATGCGAGGATCATCTACCGGTAATGTAGGGGAGTCAACCTGTCATTGTTCACATACAATAATGTTAGGAAGATAGTAATTTTTTCAAAAAATTGTCACGGTTTTTTTGACAATTTAAAATAACTCACGTATGCACTGAACCAAGAACAAAACTCTTTGTCGATTATTGACCCCTCCTCAGCGGCTGTAAGACCAACTCGTGTCATTCGAACGTATAAGTTTAGAAATAATCTGTATGTTACAAAAATAGTTAGCAAATAGTTTGTAATTGTTTATACGATGAAATAATGTTAACTTACGAACTCACTCTATGTAAGACTCGATCTCTACACAGTTGCATAACATGTATGTCTGCATTACGTGAAACTCAGAATCGGTCAACGACCTACGCACTGATCTTCCAACTGTCATGCCAGGTTTCGTAAAAATCGACAAGTCGTTTATGTCAACACCTTCAAGTAAATTTTTGACAATGTTTCGTTTCGCTGGTCGAAACTGCTCTGCAATGTGTTGGTCAAAGTAGTATGAACAAAATGTGGTAGTCTCTTGTGTCAGGTACGCACTACAGATAGATCCTTCTACTCTTGCTTTATTTCCGATCGTCTTTTTCAACCGACGTAAGTACCTGTGGGTAGGTTAGAATGTGTAGAAAACATTTACATTCGATATCACTGTACTTTATACGTGTACATTACAAATTAACTGTGCTTACCTTTCAAATGGGTACATCCAGCAGTAATGTACCGGACCCCCTAAGAATGCCTCGTATGGAAGATGCACTGGAAGATGCTCCGGAAGATGCTCCATGGAGTCAAAAAATCCAAGTGGGAACATTCGCTCCAATTTACAGATAATAACAGCGATCTTTGAACTCATTGAAGCGACAGTAGCTTCAGTCAGCTCTGTACATGTCAAGTCCCTGAAAAAAACACTCAACTGTGCAAACGGCTCCCAATGTCTATTCTCTAGGAACGATCTGAACGCGACCGGCATCAATCGTTGCATGAACATATGACAGTCGTGGCTTTTCATCCCGAACATGATATGCTTTTGACTGTCTATACTTCGACAAAAATTCAAAACGTATCCGTCCGGGAATTTGATGGATTTGATCCACTCAAATAATGTTTTCTTTTCATTCGTCGTCAACATGTACTTTGCTTTTGCGTAATTATCATTGTCGTCAGGCTCCAACTCAGGACGGTGACATATCTTCCGTATATCATAACGTGCCTTCAGATTGTCCTTCGTTTTTCCCGGAACTTTCAAAATCGTATTGAAAATGTTGTTGAATAAATTCTTCTCGATATGCATTACATCCAGATTGTGTCTAATCAGTAGATCTTCCCAATATGGTAGATCCCAAAAAATACTCCTCTTCTTCCAACCTGTGTTTTTCCCAGCCGCATTATTTGCACTCTCTGCACTGTCCACTGTAATCTTCTGCATCCCTATAACATCTATACCGTGAAGAATCTCCCTTCCACTATACATTGTCGGGGGGTATCGTTTCTTACTCGTCGACCCTTCTTCCAGTCGATGCCGTTTGAACGGAAAGTATGATTTAACGGTAAAAATCGACGGTGACAATCAAACTAACAAGTTTTTCGACCGTTTCTGAGATAAAATGCATCTGTGTTTAGCATGCAATGTGGACATGCGTATTTCCCCGTCGTACTCCACCCTTTAAGAGGAGGAGATTGAGGTTCACACAATTAACTACACTGACTAAGGAAAACAATAACAAAAGCTAAACACATACTCAAAAATGTATATGAAAGCAATTAAAGATCAACATACCTGACAACATTGAATACGCAGGGAAGTCACTGATCGTCCAGATTAACGCGACGCGCATCAAGAAATTTTGTTTCTTCGAAATGTCGTACGTCATAACACCGTCAGTCCACAACCTTTTCAACTCTGCAATAAGTGGTTGCAAAACACATCCAGTTTCTTTTTTGGACTTTTCGGCCCAGGTACGATCACTGTTAGAAAAATCACCGGATCTCGCATGCACATTGAGGGAGGCAAGTTATACGGGGTTACCATGACTGGCCAAACTGAATATTGTGCCCCGGATGCCCCAAACGGGTTAAATCCATCCGTGCATAAGCCCAATCTGACGTTTCTCGGATCTTGTGCAAAATCCGGATGACAATTATTTAAATGCTTCCATGCCGCAACATCTGAAGGATGTCTCATAACACCTTCATCCTATGAACGCTCGTGATGTCATCTCATGTGCGAGGCTGTCACATCCGATGCATACAACCGTTGCAGACATGGGGTCAGCGGTAAATAGGACATGCGAACGTTCGGAATCAGGCTGCGTTTCCCTTGTTTGTATCTTGGAAGAAAACAGAATTTGCAGTGATGCAGGTTCTCATCCACATCCCAGTAAATCATGCATCCGTTTTGACACGAATCTATTTTCTCCACGGGTGATCCAAGTCTCTCCACTAGCTTTTTCGTGTCGTACAAATTGTGGGGCATATTATTTTCTTCTGGAGCGCATCGACGAAACCACGATGCAATCGCATCAAATCCTCTACCAGGTATGTTGTACTGCGCCTTTATATTTAAAAGTTCTGTAGCAGCAACAAGTTGACTTACCTCACACCCATCGTACAATGGTCGGCTGGCTGTCTTTAGCATCTCGTGAATCTTACGTGCTTCCGGATTCATTTCATCTTCTACAACCCGTTCATCTTTGTCTACGTTTAAATTTTCATGGAAATTTTCATTGCCCCCATACCCCGCACCATCAAGTATCATTTGCTGCATCTGACTATAATGTTGTTCATCATTCCGTTCTTCGTCAACAACCTCTACATTCGAGCTGCTACCTTCGTATCGTCTCGATTCCTGTAATGCAGCGTCGAACATTTCCTTCTTTTCCCCCTGAAACACCCAGTGATAATAATTCTGCACAAATCCCCGACTATAAAGATGCACCTTCAAATCTGTAATCGGTATGATTCTCCTATTGTCGCATTTCCTGCACGGGCAACGTAGCTTTCCACCATACTTTTCATAATAGACAGTTGTCATGCAAAACTCAACAAACTGTTCAACCCCGGCCACGAACTCATCGTTCAAATACCCGTCTATCAAACGAACATACATCCACTCTCTCATTTTTTTTTCTTAATGCTAACAAACAATGGGTGGATTGGTTTTTATAATGGACTCCTCTGCTCATTTGCGACCAAATGGTAGTATTTTTGCTACCACCTGGTCGCATTTTTCCGCCAAAATTTCCGTCCATTTTCCTCACTGCCCCGGGTCACATCAAGTCAGAATTTACGACCACATGGTCACTTTTTTTGGTGACCACTTGGTAGCTTTTATCCCACCAAATTATTTATATATTACTGGTCACATAAAATCACAACATTTGCGACCATCTGGTCACTTCTTAATGTGACCACGTGGTAGCTTAATTCCCGCCAAATTTTTAAGCTATCACTGCTCATTTAGGTCACCAAAATTGCGACCATTTAGTCACTTTTAATTGTGACCACTTGGTAGCTTTCTTCCCTCCAATTTTAAGCTACCACTGCTCACTAAAGGTCACCATAATTGCGACCATTTAGTCACTTTTAATTGTGACCACTTGGTAGCTTTCTTCCCTCCAAAATTATTCGCCATTTTTTGCTACCAAGTCATATTTTTAGTCACAAACATGCGACCATTTGGTCATTTTTGTAGGTGCCAATTGGTCGCTTCTTTCGCGCCATAATTTTGCGCCATTTTTTATGACTACTTCTGATTTTGGTCGCAATCTGGTCGCTAAAAAAGTGACCAGATGGTCACTTAGAGTCAACTTTCAAAAAAAGTGACCAGGTGGTCACCAAAAAACTACCACTTTTGTTTGGTCGCAAAGTTCTGGTCGCATTTTGACAGTTTTTTTTTGTAGTGGCGAAACTATATGTTGTTTCTTGGAGCTCCAAGAAATAAGATTTCCACCCAGAAGAATACAAAAACTAGAGGTAGATCGTCTGTCATCAGGATCCGAGACCTAATCAGAATGTGCAAAAGCTTGAAGCTGAAGTGAAGAAGGTCATTTCAATAGTAAACCATGAGATAAAGTTCATTTAATGTTGTTGTGCATCAATGTCAAATACACAAGTGTAGGATCAAGGATCTATCAATGGCTATGTGATTTCTAGGATTAACTCAATATGAACATCAATGGCAGAAAACGAGTAAAACGAGAGAGAGTTTAAAGAGAAAAGCAAAACAGATTTTATAGTGGTTCAACTGTGATTGTCATCATAATCAGTCTACATCCACCTAGTCCCTCTTATTTATATTTGGTAGCAGTTACAAGGCCTAACCAATTCAGTTAGCCAATAGTTACAACAATGATTAGACCAATTATTACAAATGTATCTAAGGATACGTTTTACAGCCTGTCAATGGAGAGTTGTTGGTGAATGCATAAATTGACACACTTTGCTCATTGAGTATGCTAATTCTAGTCGTGTAATAGTCGCATATTAAAGTGCACCAACAACTTGTCTATATATGGCTAATATCTCACCATGAACAACTGAAAGTATTGATCCACTAATCATAAGTGTTGCAATAGAATTAGATTCCAGCATGTTGTTCTTCTTTAGTAAATCAGTAAGATAAAGGCTCTATGTTATGGTCATTTCAAAACTTATCATGAAAAAAATTAGGTATGATTAAAACCATTAACTCATTTGTTTACTTATGATTTAAAAATTTTCAAGTGACCATAACGTAGAACTCGAAATGACACTTCCAAACATCTTGAATCATTCACATTAGAGTTCAAAAGAATAAGTTATGGCTAAAACAAAAGTTCACAACATTGGAGGCGAGGGGTCTTATTGACACTCGTAAAAACTACGTGCGTTGCACGTGGCTTTTAATTTCACTACCTATATTCGTAAACACCAAAATACCTTTATATCTCCCTTCCTCTATTTATAACCATCAAAGTAGTCCTACATCGCCGCGTTTATAGTTCATACAACTTTTTTATATTGTGTTCCGCTTGCTAATTTATGTCTTACGTAAAGTATTAAAATTAGTCTCTTAACTGAAGCATTAAAAAGGCTCGAACATGACGCCAAATTTCGATCAGACAACATGACAACTTCAACAATTAGAAAACAATTGGAAACTTTTGTAGCTACACATCCGATCCTACGAATTGGAATGACCTATTCATTGGGAATACATAATTAAGTTAATGTACTTGACTGATCCACTAAAACCAACTCATACAATGAATTAATTTCATTGTCTTTGGACTAATTAAAAAAAGTACCTCCTCAATCATCCGACTTGAGCCTTTTCAAATTCAACAAATTCATCCATTTCTCACTTTCTGAATGCTTATTCACTACAAAAACATGTAATTTTGATTGAATGCTTCTTCCATTTTTGACCTGAATGCATAATTTGTTGATTCTTTCCATTGCATACATGATGTTGCTCTTGTGAGTTTATGGTGTTTTTTCAAATGTTTTTTTTATCACATCTTCGGCATCGAAAAGACTAATTTTGTCACTTTTATAAGTGTTATGATTAGGATGTAAACTTAAACGTCTTGAGATTCCTAAGTTCATCCCATTTGATTAACTCCATTAAAACTCAAGAATGGATTTTCATTGCTTACAAAATTAAACATTAAAATAAATTAAAAAGGACGGTCCTTCAAAAGTGTGTGGATTTAAAATATTGTTGTATTATGAGAATACCAATGGTTTGTGTGGGTTGGAAATGAGTTTTTGACTTTGAAAAACATGTAGTATATAGACTGTGAGAGAAGGTTAATTAAAAGATCAAGTTAAATAGAGGAATAAATAAAAAAAATAGGGTAGAATTGGAAAGATGAAGATTCTCCCCTAATTCTGAATTTTAATATAAAATTAAAATTATCCACTAATATTTTATTCATAATTAAAAGATGAATGGTAGAATTAGAATTGTGTTCCACGTGTTTTGTGAAGCGCCTACTGATTTTTTATTTGAACTTTTATATTTCTTTGTTACTTAACCAAATTGATTAGAATTAAATATTTTCTTTTGATGTTTCTTATATGCTCTACTATCAGTGAGAAGCCTAATATATATATTTTGATGTTTAATAGGTTTGGAAATTTAGAATTTGAGCACTATAAACCTTTTTCAATAAATAAAAACCTAAGTGGAGTCACATAATCGTATTATTGTAGTTAAAAGTAAAATAATCAATAGATGGTTTACCTAAATCGTAGAGGAAAATTCAACCAAATAAAAAAGAGTGCTAAATCCCAAATTCCTGATAATTAAAGCTAACTCATGAAGACAATTTGGAATATAACAAACCAGATGAAATGACACCTCCCCACATAAACATTAGATTATATATCTCTCATCTCTATTTTTTTTTAAATATATATTGAGTTAAGACTATTGTAAAAATACAAACCGAGGAAAAAAAAATGAGGTATATGCAAATTTAGCAATTTTTATTATAATATTTATAAAAATATCAATTCTAAAAAAATATTTATAAATATAACAAATTTTTATAAGGTGAATAAGTGATAAATATTAAATTACATATATATAGAAATTCCAAGATGTGATCAAATGTTATTAAGAGGAAATAACTCAAATAAATGTAAAAAGGATTTAAAATATAAAAATGTAAAATATATTACAAAAACTAAAATTGAATTGATGGAAAATCCCATCAAATCTTTTGTAAAAAAAAAACCCCATCAAATCAAATAGTGGATCCGATTGATCTCCTTCCTCCAACTCATTTGTGAAGACGATTTCTCATCAACCTTAACGTTGTTGAACTGCACTATATATAGGTTATAATGACAGTGTTCAAAATTGTCATTTGAAAACGAAAATTATTCGTTGGTCTCGTTCGGTTTGCAGACACAATACGGGGAAGAAGAGGATTTTATACATAAAATCTATGAACTTTAAGAAAAAGTGAATGAATTTCTTGCCCAATATACATGCACCTCGTAATTCCTCTGCTTTTAATTTGTCAGATTATTATGATTTTGGGGAATTGTCTTTTTCATTCCCAATGTACATGCACATTGTGGTTCCTCTGCCTCTCACTTTAATGAAACCGTTCAAATATAAGTTACTAATGAATTAGGGGTCGTTTGGTTGTCAGGTTTGAGTTGTTAAGCATGTTGTTGTTAAGAAGGGAGTTGTTAAGCAGGGGGTTGTTAACACTGTGTTTGGTTTGGTGAGTTTGTTAAGTGTAAAATATGTTGAAACTGTGAAAATGAATAGGTTTGTTAAGAGGGGGTTAACAAACCCATCATATTGGGTTTCAAAACTGGGAAACAAACACTGGTTAGAGTAGTGTAACCCCCAACTCCCTACCCAAACCTGGCAACCAAACGGCCCCTAGAAGTCTTACTAATACAAATGAAAGGATAAAAATGATATATATATATATATATATATATATAAAAGGGTAAAATGGGAAGTGAAAGATTCTCCTATTATTCTCACTTTTAAGATATTAAGATAAGATAAGATTAAGATTAAGATAATTTGGAAGTTCAGGGGTGTGATTTGTCATTTTAAAACTATAGGGGCTATTCACGAATTTGACTAAAACCACATGAGTGTTATTTGCAATTTACCCAAACAAAACTTTGTTGAAAAAAATTAGATTAATAAATATACAATATATAAATTAAAATAAAAGGATCAATAAATATATAAAATAAAATAAGTAAATAAAAATTAGGGGGAAATAGGGAAGAGTATGAGATTTTTACTTATTTTTTAGAAGCCGGGTTTTTTAAGAATTGAACCGGGATAATTCGGTTCTTTACGATCTGGTCTGGTTTAATTTTTCGGTTTTTTCTTTTGCCCCTAGTTTTAATTGAGTTACTTAATATATTACAGGTACGTGTGATTAAATTGAAAGATTAGGAATGATAATTTATAATTTGTAGTTAACCTCATAGTATATGGATGAATTTGTAATTATACTATTTATTTATTAGGTATTATTCTGATAATTTTTTTTCTTCATATTTTAGTTCATCGTGTGCTTTGACTGCATTAAATGTTTGAATAATGCAACAGTCAACCTGATTATATTTTTACCCTGATATTGGGGACACTCAATTTCAAAGCACTTGAGAGGTTGAAAGTAAATATTTTGTATACTATAAAGATTAAAATATGAGATTTGGCTAAAGTATATAGAGGTTAAAATAAAATACTTAGAAATCCAGGGACTAAATTAATATAATTGATAAAGTACGAGGATTATAGGTGAAACTTTTAAAAGTATATGACATTGGACAAAATGTATGACCAAACACGTAATTTAACTTTTAAATTTTTATTAAGAAAAACATAATAATTCAAAACGAATTTAATCATCTAAAACAGTATATAAAATTTTCAAAAGCAGCTAAATAGCCCACATGTTAAATTAAATAATTATAACAAAAAAGTATTAGAGGCCCATCTTGCAGAAGGTGACAAACAGCACATGTAATTATAGTACATGTGTGACTATGAAAGCATGAATTGAAGTTTTAGTGAAGTATAATATGATTCTATTCTCGTGTCCCTAATCTCTGTCGTCCTTTTTCCATTATTGTTGCAAAAGGAATCAAGATAAATTTTGAAATTTCTTTATTTAAATTACATTGTTATATGGTTACTGGGTAGATATTATGAGTCGTGTATCTCATAAAAATATATAGTGTTATAAACATAGCATGTTGAGGAGATTCCAACCTCAAACTAAATAGATGATGACAAATATTTTATCATCGGTCTAAACTTTGATTAGCACACTAATGTACTCCCCAAATGTAGTATTAATAACGGTTATGGGTGTAATAAGAGTAAAACAACCATGTGTCAGGCATACAATGAGACACGTGAAATAATCAAACTGTTTATGGAGCGCGCATGAACGTAATCATCTAGACAAGCCACGCACGACGAACCCAACCTCTACCACTAGTGGGAAACGTACCATCAATAATGGTCTATTCTCGTCTCAATTGTCAAAGACCACGAGTCAACCATCCAATTAAGGATGAAATGACATGCTCGCAGGTGCGTAGAGACACAGACTCATCTTGGTAAAACATTCACTAAGTATCCAAGTGAGAAGCTCTGCAGCTGCACTATGCGTATCTACCTACCACCTCAGAGAAGCGTAGGTGCGTAACAGCCTCCCTGCATACCTACACCTAATCAAGAAACAACACATGGACCAATCCATGCGTGACACGTGGCTTGATGACATCATCTATTTCCACTTCTATAAATAGGAGATGAGAAATGGCCAAAAGGTAACTAAGATTCATTTCTCTCTTGCTTGACACACCAGCTCTGCTCTGCTTTAACTTAAGCATCGAAGGGTGTTAGGCCGACACCACATCGGTGCTACTTACTTTTATGCGCAGATGACTACCTACGCAGCTGAACACCTACGCAAGTTATCGCCTACGCGGGTCATCGCCTCAGACTCAATACAAATTTATTGTTCGTTGCACACGTGGAAGCGAGAGCGGCGTTGGCGCGAAGCACGTCAGCACGCTACACTTACTACCGTTTTCACGCAACAACAATAACAAATAATTTTAATTAAAAGTATGGTATTATTCGCGTTTCTCATTTGTATGATTTTAAAAGGGGAAAATACTTGACACATGATCGATCAGGAAGAGTTTCTTCTGACTTTACTACATGTCTAAGTCTTGTTAGATAAAATATATCCATGGGTACCATGTATTTATTAAAAAAAATCATATATTTATTATCCATTAATATAGTTTATCCAATAAAAATGTGATACGTAAGAAAGTCAACAAAAACTCTTCCTAGTCGGTCTAGAGGCAAGTATTCCTATAAAATGTAGACCATTCTTGAGTAGGATCCCCTTTTTAGACCGAATGCTCGTTTGGGCATGTTGGGCTCGATACCATCTTGATAATCATGGGCATCTATCTCAAAACCAATTGGTAATGAGAGGAGTAGCACATGTATCTTATAAAGCTTGTGAGTTCCTATCATCTTTCCGATGTTGGATTCTCAACACTAAATAGTTTACGTCAAATTCAATCAAACTGCAAAGTTTTTTTTTTTAGATAAATGATCTCATACTATTTAATCTATTCGTATTCTTTGATCTTTTATCATTCTCATTTTATCCTTTTGATTCTTCCATGCATATGGATCACTTATACACATGCACATATTCGTGTTATCAATTTTTATTTTTATTTTGCTAACGTTAACATAATTATTATTGAAATAATTCATTTGAGAAATAATATCTTGTTGCAAACACTATGTCCACGATTAATCTCCAAAAAAAATGAATATCTTTATTTTAAGTTGCTTTAATATATGTATAAAATGCCTCTCATTTCATTCTTTCAACAACATTCTTTATTCCTAAGACATAATTCTTGGAATATGCTTCCTGCATGCTGGGTGCTTTGGATAGAAATGGGTAGGAATCTTCTCTCTTTAGGCTTGTAAAAAAAGCATATAATAAAATAACATGTCTTAGAATTCATTTTCTCCAAATTTTAAAATGTGACAAATTCAAATTCATTTAGATATGACTTAAACTATTTTTTTAAAAAATAAAAATTAGATATGATTGATGTTTCTAATCAAATATTCAGATTCCTATCTTGTAGCATACCAAAAGATATGAACCTAAACTTGCAAGTGAATGAATAAGAAGACAATAGAGTCATTTTTTTAAAGAACTGCTCCGACATCTGTTAGTGGGAACTCTTACCTTCCTTTTTTTATGTGATCTACCATAAAATTTAATAAGATCCATATATTTATTAAATAATTATATAACATACAATAAATAGATCAATAGGCCGAATAAAAAAACATAATAATTACTACTGACTGATGTGATTTTTTTTTAATAACCACGATAAATTTAAATTTATTTTTTAATAATCGTGCTATACATAAATGCTAAGGGAATAGTAAGTAGAATATCATTTCTACGACTCTAGCAACTCATGTTCTTAGTTTATTCTTTTTTAAAAAGAGGTTTTAGTTTACTTTTCAAAAAAATTAAAAGTTCCTAGTTTATACTTTTCAAAAATGAAAAAATTCTTAGTTTATACGGAGATGCTGATGAAAGTTGGATAACATATTTTACTCAAAAAATAAAATAAAAATTGGAACATATTGGTAACATTATTAAAGTGAATATTTTGCGATGGTGGATTGCTTTTGTGTTGTTTATATATTAGATTATCATTTTTCCAAACAAAAATAGGATAATATTTCTTACTATAAATAGAATTTTTGTTTTGTTGGGTGGGGTTAGTACCTAAAAAACCTATAACAAATTATTATTGTATTATTAATTTTCAACTTTTTTCTTCACATGTAGTGTACAGATTCGTGTATAGATTTTCAAGTAACAAGGTTTGTTTATTTATGATAATTAAAATGAGAATATAAATTGACAATAATTATAAATATAATTTTTTTTTATCTCTTATATTAAAATATTATATCAATATGTCATTATTTTCATTAAGGAAAAAGAAGAGAAGAGTTTATAAAAATAAAGTTGAAATATAAGAAAATGAAAAATACTTACAAGAAACCAAGTTTTAATTTATATTGTTATATATATAATTAATAATTAATATTTGTTATTATTATTATTATTGCCATTAGGATGTTGTTTTTTTATCATATTTTTAATTTTATTGTGATGAACCATCTAAAAGTAAAACAAATTAAATACTTTAGTCATAAGGTTATTTTCACATTGTTAGGTCTTCTTGGTGGGAAATCATTTTCAAGCTTATTGTATATATTAACCTTTTTTTTTATTACTTTTAGGGCGGGAACGAACCTTTCAAGAAAAAATAGTAAACAATTAAAAGGTAATTTTATGAAAATAGATTCTCAAAGTTTATGATCAAACAAATGGCTATCTAATGTTAGTGCGCTTTAAATTAAAAAGGTAGGAAACGTAAAGTAAAGATATTATATTTGTTCTTTAGTTTCAATTAATTATTTCTACAATTTACCTTTAATTAAGGGTGTTTTAGATCACTATCATTTACCCAAGTATATAATTTTGAGGGAAAAATATATAAACCACCCATAAATTATAAATATTATAACACTTCTACCAATTTTTAATTTGAACAATAAACCTCGTAAACTTTATAAAGTGTTAAAATTAGACCCAAAAATATTTAATTTGACAAATTGCCTCATTTAAATTATTAATTTACTAATTATATAAGGGATAAAAATCCCTAATGTCAATACTACTCTCCGTCCGCACGTCCTTCTCGACTTGTCTGAAATTACCCTAAAATGGAGAAGACACCATCGAAACGAAATGTGGCACCGGTGTGGTGTTGACCGCAGGGTCTCTGATGATCAAGTTAAAGAGTGAATAAGAAAGGCAGGTAGACGGAATAATGGAAAACAATAGGTTAGAAATACCTCATATGAAGATATTCTTTGGGTATTTATAGGACGATCGGTTGGACTAGATATCACGTGTTTGCTAGATTAACCTAAAGACTAACATGTGTGAGATAACTCAAAGATGATCGAGGAGGGGGGTTTTAGTTGACGGTTGTTCAACCATGATTAGGGTTTCGAACTAGACCTTCGGGGAGCGAACCCGAAGTTAGACTTCAAGAGGTATGAAGGAGCTCGGGCTCGACTTCATGTGAAGGTCTGACAGTTGATTATAAGGCTATATGAGAGAGCTCAGACTTGTCACCATTAAACACAGGGTGGTTCATAGATCAAGTGAGGAAGTTCCGACTCTTCTTCACAGGATAGCTCAAATGAATGTTCAATTTTACTGTCTCCTTGTGGAGAATTAACAAGGGCGACAAGGGGGCCTAAAATCTAATATAAATTTATAGATTGTAATAAATAAAATATAATTAATTTTTTTTAACCATGATCCTTAATGGTGCAATGGTTGATGTATGGTAGTGATCCCCCATGATCCAAAGGCTCGATCCTTGGTTGAGGTGTTTATTCTCCATTTTTTTATTTATGAATTTTAAAAAGATATCATATGATAGAGGGTCTAAAATTATATTTTCATACCTTTATTTTCTTAGGACCAACCCTAATGGCTGCTTGGCGACACCTTGAGAATGTACATTATTTAGTCAAGCAAGCTGATCAAGGTCCTCTAATTGGGTCTAGGATACTTAACATGTGTCATCGCAGTTGAAAATCACTTTTTACCACTAGACTAATTATTTTTATGAAATCTTTATGGAGCGGGTCTTCAAGTGCCTCAAAACCCTCATGGTGGTGAAGACGGAGATTTTTTCTCGGATGTCATCCTTCCTCACCCTATTAGCATTAGGGGTGCATTATTCGTCTCTATGGTATTTTTTAGGGTATAGTTTAACAATTTAAGGAGTAATTTATTAAATTAAAATTTTAATCTAGGTCCAATTTTAGCACTTTTTACAGAGTTTAGGGGGTAATTGCTTAAATTAAAAGTTTAAGAGTTGAAGTGTTACAACCCCTATAGTTAGGGACGATTTCTACATTTTCTCCTAATTTTTATTTAAATAATTTTTTTTCCAATTTTCTTCAAGTATAAAAAATAAAATGATCTTTAACATCTCAACTAATTCAAAGATGAGTGGATCATAATATTATTGAGATATAATGATATAGTATCACTATTCTCTCTACTATTTTAATTTAAATATAACCAATCAATATTAAAAAAAACTGAAAAATTATTTTAAGAAATAATACTTGAGTAACAATAACAACAAGCTTGTTTTTACCAACTCGAGCATAAATGAAGTGGTTATGCATCAATACTTTCTTCCCAGAAGGTCGAAGGTTCGAATTTCCCCTCTCATAATATGATGTAATAAATAATTTTTTTCTTAATTCTTACCAACTTCAAAATAAAAATATAATTTTTTTAAAATAAAAATAAATAATTTTTATGCAATTTTTATTAATGGAAACTTTATCTTATTATAAGAAAATAAGATTTTGGATATTTTATTCGTGAACTTATAGCTCGTCGTGTAAGTTGCATAAGACTGTCTTCCACTTGGATGCTCGTCTCAACAAGCCCTATAGCGGTAGCTGTAGCCCAGCCCATTTCGTTTTGTTTTTGAACTTTTAGATGGTGATATCTCTTTTAAATAAATAAAATATAATTGGTCTCAAATAATATAAATCTCTATGTTAATTACTAAAATGTTAGAATTTTTAAAAATTAATCAAATAACATAACTATAGTTTAATAAATTGATGAACTATATAGTTCAATAAATAATTGAACTATTTTTTATAGGTATTTTTAATGAATTTGTTTCGTTTTTAAGTTCAAGTTTAATAATTTATTAAACTATTTGATTATTTTTTATTATTATTTTCAATGAATTTATTAGTTTTTTTTTTTTACTTTTTTTAGTTCAATAAATTATTAAACTATAATTATACTATTTGAGTAATTTTTGAAAAATTCTGACATTTCAGTAAGGGAAAATACTTGCCTCCGGACTTGTCAGGATGATCTCCTCTTGATCCTCTTACGTGTTAATTTTCTGTTGGTTAAAAGCAAATTGATGGGTCCCACATAATTAATAAAAATATATATTAATTATCCTTTATTGTTTTTTAACCAATAAAAATAGAGATAGGGAGGAGATCCTCCTGATTTGTGAGGAGACAACTATTCTTCTTTCAGTAATTAGTATGAAATATAGTTGTCCTGAATAAAAACTAAGTGTTCTTTCAGTAATTAGTATGAAATATAGTTGTCCTGAATAAAAACTAAGTGTATAGCCCAATTTTGATATTTGAATTTAAAAATTAAGGAACCCAATGTAATCATTTCAAAATATAGTCACTCCTTCACTAATCTGATTTAATATACCATTTATATTTAAGAATTCAAATTATCTATGACTATTATACATCAATGGCCAAAATTTCAATCTCCTCATTTTTACCTACTGGAGTATATTTCAAGTCATTAAACATCTATTATCTTTTCATGAAGTCGGAGGTTCGATTATACTCTCTCCAATTTGATGTACTATAAATAAAAAATAAAAATTATCGCCACAAATTTTAGCAGATTTTTTTAATGTTTTTGTTTTTTAAACAATAGGTTTTATTTCAAATTTGGTTAAATTTAGATTTTAATTTATCAAGTTCAATTAATATTTTCACATACCTTCACTCATTTTTTTCAGCCATAATTTCTTCGTTTGAACTCTGATTTGGATGATTTGATATTGTTTGGAATCCTCATTTTGTTTTTTACGTTATAATCACTTGAAAAATCAAAATCATTAGTAAAAATGGGTTAATGGCTTCAATCATACCCTATATTTTGATGATAATAAACTTTATTTATTTATTGACTATTTAAAGTTTTGAAGTGACCATAACGTATAGCTCGAAATGAGAATTTCAAAAGATCTTGAATCATTCAAATCGGAGTTCAAACAACGAAGTTATGACTAAAAAAAAGTTTATAACGTTAGATAAGATGTCTTACTGATATAATTTGGATCTATGGGGATGTGATTTACCATTTTTAAACCATATGGACTATTAAAAAATTTGACCGAAATCACATGGGTGTCATTTGTTATTTACATTTTTTCTTTTGTTTGTTCTTTTAACATTATTTTAGGAAGTTCCTTAACTTATAAATCATTCATATTTTTTTATTTGTACAAATATTTTATCTTTTTTATTTTCTTTTCGCTGTTGTTGGAAGTCAGGTTATATATATGAAACAAGTTTTTTTTTTTAAATGGAAAATAATCACATAAATAAATAAATAAAATTAGTAAGCGAATGAGGTCGAAGAAAATATCCAAAAACACTACATCTCTAACCCATGCCGGGCTGTAAGAATGCCAGACGGGAGATGAATTACTGTAAAGGCTGCCAAATCATGGGCAGTTTTATTAGCTCGTCTGAGTGAGTGGAAAAATTTCCACATATCCTACCTAGCCATTTTGCTTCGTCGATCCAAGGGTTTGTGACCAGTTAACTTATACCTACCTCGATTAATTTTACGGCTTATCATACAATACAACCCTATAATATAAACTTACGTGATTAAATATCTTAAATATGTGACCACACATAGATTTAAACTCAAGACATCTACGGGTTTAGAGAGTTCATTTCACTTCGTAAATTGAGAAGAACTAAGATTACAATAGAAACAATCTCTAGCATATTTTAAAAATAACAATTTGAACGGTTATTTAGGTAATTTTTAAATAGTATTGACATTTCAGTAATGAATTTGTATAATATGTTATTTCAGTACTTGACCTAAATTACGTCTTAGATTGGCATTGCTTTTAGACAGATTTTTAGAAAATTTTAACTGTTTTATTGTTTGGTAAACAAAAATTTACAAAATTTTGAAAAAATCTGCTTATGTAACTGCCAGATTCTAAAAGCAGATAGGTTCCTCTTTTTGCTTTTCAAAAGCACTTTCCTTAAATCTCTCCCACTAACTCCTACTCTAAATCTTTTATAAATCGAAAATGTATATTAAAATCTAACAAAAAAATTTGTATTATTTATGAATAATTGAGATTCAAATTATTATAAATTAAAATTGATCTGTAAGAAAATTTTGTAGTTTTTTTAGTATGCAAAAGAAATATATTAGTTTTAGATAAAATTTAGAAAATAATTACTAATTGTAATAATTAAATCATTTTAAGAATATAAATATCTTATTCTTAAAATAATGGATTGATAATATTTATTTAGTTTCTTTATTAGAGTTTTTTTTTTATATATTTTCTATTTGGATATTATTTTTATGTTTTAATATTATAATAATTTTTAAAAAAATATATTGTGATTAAATTAATATAAATCATATTTATTAACGTTGTTTTATACATATAAAAAATATTAGATGTTTATTTTATTAAATATATATTAGATTTTAAATTAAAATTTAAAAAATTTAAAGCTCGTCGTAAAAATTATGTCATTTTAAAATCGGTAAGTACTTTTTAAATCAATTAACCAAACATTATTTAAATTTATTTAACTCATAATACTTTTATATGTTGAATTTTTTGAATTTTAATTTTTTGCATAAGTTGATTTTACCAAACACTAATCTGATTTATGATACAGCTGATTTTCTTTACAGCACAGCTGGCAGCAATTATTTCAAAAGCTACAGTAATGCCAAACTAGCCCTACATCCTCCTAATTATTTTATTCATCTCATTACATTGTGGATAAAATTACAACCTCCATTTTGCTCGTGTGCATTAGCAGATACGATTCCCGTTTAGGGGTGTTTATAGGACATGCGTAGAATATGAATGTATCTTAATTTTATTAAATATAACTAATAAAATGATGTGATTTATAATTTTACTAAAGTGCGTGTTTAATTAAAAATTTAAAGTACAAGCGTTGTGATTTAGCAACAATTCAAAGTACTGAGGTGCATTTTGCATTTAACTCTTAAATTATTATTATTATTATATTAGATTTATAATTAAATATGAGATTTTTTATAATGAAATAAATATTTTTTTAGATATTGAATTTAAGTGAACATTTCTATAACTACATTGTATTACTTGGTACTAGATTTAAATTTTTAACTATTTTCAATTTTATGATTGAATCGAGTGTTTATGAAATTAAGATAGCTCAATTGATTATATATTTGTTCTCTTCTACTTTAATGTAATAACTCAAAGATTATATATTTTCTTTATGATAATGTTACAAATGTTTTATTAACTCGATATTTCTACGATTTACTTGGTTGATTTTAAGTAATGTTATATAAATGATTTAGGGGGGTATAATGGTATAAGTATAAGGGTAAAAACGACTTTTCACTTCAATTTTTTAAAATAACTTTTTAAGTAATTATTATTTTAAGTTGTATAATGGATCCTCGTGATTTCTGATGCTGTCCATCAAGACCAATATTTTATATATTTTTTATTTTTGAAAACAGCACACAATAATAATATATGAAATCGTTATTGTCAGGTGCCACGCCCCCTTAAGAAGAACAAGTTAATTACGGTAGGCCTAATACGTAGTTTAAAGCCTCTAACCCCGTTTTATTTGTTTTCTTCTTCTCTAGATACTAATTATTTTCATTCCGGTTCCGATTCCAAATTTTTTTTATTCCAATTATTTCTCGTTCTCATTCCCGCTAAGTAAACGAGGCCTAAACTGACTCTCTCTTCGAAGTTCGAACACAACTCTGGCTAAGTTATCTCTTTCTCTCTCCTCCTAACACTATCTGAGAGAGAGACAGTCTCAGCGAGAGCTTCAAAGAAACCAAAACTAGTGCTTCAATGGCGTTACTATTGAATTCAACTACATCCGTAAGATTACCAAACATCTACTCCAATCGAGTTCGATTTCACTCTACTTTCTCGCCGGTTACTGTTTCATTTTCAAGTAAGTTTCTGGATTTCTTTTCTCCCAATCCAAGAGATTTTGAATTTATGAAGACGCATTTTAAACTCTGTTCATCGTTCAGGATAGTTTGTAACGAGTTTTAGTTATTTTAGTACGGATTTTCTGAGCGTCGATGTCGAATTTATCTTGCTACTCTTTTTTCCATCGGTAATGATGATTGTTTACTGTTTCAGAGAGAAGATTTTCGATTGTTGCTGCGGAGACTGATGCGAATGAAGGTCTTTCATGTGTTTTTTAAGTTGAATTTCTGTTTATTGTAGTTGTAGCAAGAAATTTGAGAATCGATAGAAAATTGAAATGATCTTAATTTTTTACTTTTTTTTGGTATTGATCAGTTAAATCTCAGGCACCAGATAAAGCGCCGTCCAATGGTGGTTCGAGCTTCAATCAGCTTCTTGGAATTAAAGGTGCTGCGCAAGAAACTGTGAGTAATCTTTGGCATCAGCTTGTCTATGGTGAAAATAATATATATGTTAAAATAAGTTTGTAGTAAGTTCTTCATGTGAAATTTATGCAGAATAAATGGAAAATTCGTCTTCAATTGACGAAGCCTGTTACGTGGCCGCCTTTGGTTTGGGGAGTAGTGTGTGGTGCTGCTGCTTCTGGTACTCCTTTTTTTTTATCTAGTAAAACATTACATTTTGTATTTGAAATTCTTTTGTGAATTGCTAATGAATGTTGTACTTGTTGTGAATGTTTTAACTCGTGGTATGTCTCATAGCGATTTTTGAGCGTTTCTCTTATCAAAACTTTAAAGTTTTCTTCTCTTGTTTTGTATTATTTAGTATAATGTCAGCTATCTGTAGACGATGTAGTTGCATCAACTTGTTTGCTTCATTGATTAGCTACCTCATTGTGGCGTTGAAGATTCCTAATAAGATATATAATTTTTTTTTTTAAATTTACAGGAAACTTTCATTGGAATTTGGAGGATGTCGCAAAAGCAATTGTTTGTATGCTTATGTCTGGTCCATTTCTCACAGGCTACACTCAGGTATACTCTGCTTTATGCCAATTTTTTTGGGCCGACTATTACTCATGAAGGCTTCATAACGATGCACGAGATAGAATGATCTGTCCTTTGGGTTTTTTAGACAATCAATGATTGGTATGACCGAGAGATCGATGCAATTAATGAACCTTATCGTCCAATTCCATCTGGAGCAATATCTGAGAGGGAGGTATGAATGATACTACTTTATATCCGTAATTAGTGGCATGTGATATAGTTTCTTACTGATTTCTTCCTTCCCTAAAATTTATCAGGTCATAACTCAAATATGGGTGTTGCTTTTGGGAGGCCTTGGTATAGCTGGTTTGTTGGATGTTTGGGTAGGTCCATTGAAATGCTGATACATACTCGTCTTTCATATAGAATGTCATTCTCGAACCTCATTCTCATCCTTTTCAGGCAGGCCATGACTTCCCTATAATCTTTTACCTTGCTTTGGGGGGCTCCTTATTGTCATATATATACTCTGCTCCTCCTTTAAAGGTAACACAACATTTTCTTTTTCTTTTTAAATTGGATTTTCTGAATGCTAAGAAAATTTGTAATGAGGTTGCAGCTGAAACAAAATGGATGGATTGGAAATTTTGCCCTTGGAGCAAGTTATATCAGCTTACCATGGTGCGATATTCTTTGATCTGTAATTTCAATCACGTAAACCACTGGTTAACTGAGTTAATCACGATTCATCTGAAATTTAAAAAAAAAAAATCTCATGTATCTGTCTAGTAGTCAATGTTCATACTCATTTGAGTAGCCTAATTGGGTTTGAGAATTATATTCAAGATCATCATTATTAGATCCATGATTGATCAAGAGAGACATCTTTTCTTACATTGACAATGAAATTACGCTGAAATCAATTGGTCATGATAATACTTTATCCACGTGTTTATTATTGCAATTTTGATTGATAGATTAATCGAGTTTGTTTGAACTCCTTTTACTTTTCTTCAATGGCTCATGTATTGAACCAAAAACCCTCTATATAGCACTCCAAATGGATCACTAATTTTCTGTATCTTCCATTTATTATTAATGTCCAATTTATTAACTCCTTCCAGGCTCTTACATTAATCATATGCACCACAAAGTTATCTTCTTCATAGCATGATGAAGTTGCTTTTCCAATAACAAGCAATCTTTCAATCTCAGGTGGGCAGGTCAAGCTTTATTTGGAACTCTCACTCCTGATATCATTGTTCTCACACTCTTGTATAGCTTAGCTGGAGTATGCTCTTCTACGAATTATTTGAGTTTATATTTTCATAGAGTGCATTCCTAACGTGACGGCCTTTTTCTTCGTCTTAATCAGTTGGGAATAGCCATTGTAAATGATTTCAAAAGTGTTGAAGGGGATAGAGCTCTAGGACTTCAGGTATTTTATTCTAAAATAAGTTTATGATTTTGTAAAATTAATTTAGTTAGATTAATAGGATTATTTTTATTTTTAATTTTTTTGATGCCACCTTATATTGTTTAGTGCTCTTACAGTCACTTCCAGTAGCTTTCGGAACTGAAACTGCTAAATGGATCTGTGTTGGTGCTATTGACATAACTCAGTTATCTGTTGCTGGTAATTCTTTTAGTTTTTTTTTTTTGGTTGGAGACCTTATTGAAATTGTTCAGATAATTTTTCTGCTGTGTGTACAATTAAGAATGTGAATGGCTCGTAACATCAGGTTAACAAAAGAACTGTATTTAGGTCCTGATTGTGCTGTATGATATGGAATCCTACTCCAGATCGACCATAACTTTCATATGTACCTTCTGTTAATCACTAAAAGAATTAGGCAAAATATACGACACTTCTAATCGCCAAATTAATGAATTGTTTGATTTTTTTTTTTTTTTTTGCCTTCACATGAATTGTTTGAATCTCATAGTTTGAAAGGTGATGTTTCTCACAAGAAGAGTTTTTAACATTTTTTTTTATATATAGTTTTGGTCTTTAAATTTCCTATAACTATGAAGTGCAATATTGCTGTAGATAAACTATGACACTGTATTAAAAGACTTAAAAAGCTATCATCCTCCCATATTTTATCAAATAAATTATTTACTTTCAATGTAGATCAGGGATTATGATTCTGAAGGAAGTTTTTTGACAGCTAGATTAAATTATAGATGTTCATTTGCAAGTTGACCAAACTGTTCCTCTAATATACTAGAAACAAACTATTAATGATTGCAGGTTATTTGCTGGGTGCTGGTAAGCCGTTATATGCATTGGCGCTCCTTGCATTAATTGCTCCACAAGTTTTTTTCCAGGTAAACATTCTGAGAAAGTCATCAAAACCATCTCTTAAAAATAGGATTTGGAGGTCACTGAATGAAGAATATGAATCTAAATCCCTGAAATCCAATTTCTTACTTGATGTAGCTCAGATTCAATCCTATAATCGTAGTTGTTCAAAAAGAGGGTGTGTGGAAACGTGCAATATAAAGATTGAGTTGTTTGAAATTTTATCAGCTTTAATTTATTTTTTTTTGAAAAAGTTATTTTTCATTGCATATTTTTCGTTAATAGCAACCTAATATGCTCAATTGCATAATCATTACATCATATTTTGGATTGAAATTTTGGGGAATGATCCCATCGGCAATCTCTTCCTCTATTTTGGATTGAAGCTGATGTCAACAACCATAAACTCTTAAACTAACCTATACGTTTATGCTTCTTACAGTTTAAGTACTTCCTCAAGGATCCCGTTAAGTATGATGTCAAATATCAGGTACTCAAATTCCCCATCAATTGATGATTTTCTTTCATAAACATTGCTGTGCAAAACCAGTTATCTGTTCAATTTGGAATGCATTTCCTTACTTGATGTTTGCTATATATTTCAGGCCAGTGCTCAACCATTTCTCATTCTGGGTCTTTTGGTTACCGCTCTAGCAACCAGCCATTAAACTATCAGGGGTGACCTCAGAATCGGGCCGTCACGAAAACTTAGCATCCAGGTCCATAGATGTTATATTTGCCTTTTAGATTAATAATTCTTCAAAGCTTCGTCTAGGCTGTAATCATAAACTTGTATGAGTTCTTAGGTTTACATAAAACAATTTCTCGAATTCTTCTTCAAAGCTTTTAATGAGGTTGTATTCATATCAGTTCTTTAAAAATCATCAGTAAATGAAGTTTTTTTCCCCTTTATCCAATAGAAATAGAAATAGAACCTCCAAAATTTACAATCGGATATCTTATTCCACGATCCTCCTTCCCTACACATATACAGAAGGCCAGCAGCAGCCAAAATGACCCAATTTCAAAGAGTCTCCAGCCGCTGGCTTACAAACATCTCCAAAAGCATGCTTTTACTGATCCTAGAAAGAAAAAACAAAACAAAACATATGCAACCCAACGAAAACTACATGAGAAGCTCTATTAAGAGCAGTTGATTTAACGATTCTTGGTGGTGAACCTAGACTCATCAATCTCTATTCCTTCCTCTGCCGCTCGCTCGCCACCGGACTTCTCCATAGTACTAAGCCCTCCTTTCTTTCCCATCTCTTGATATCCTTCAAGCCCTATCTGCTCCTTCCTTGTCTCTCCTCCACGTTGGCCCATCTCCTGATATCCTTCATGACCCAGCTGCTCCTTCCTGGTCTCTCCTCCACGTTGGCCCATCTCCTGATATCCTTCATGACCCAGCTGCTCTTTCCTGGTCTGCCCTCCTTTGCTCCTCCCTTCAACAATTCAAAACCAATGTATCAACTTAGTATCGAAGATTACCTTAGGTGTTCTAGGATACGTTTGACTCGCGGGATTGGCTTTGGTCGTTAAGGATGAGTTATTAAGATTGTAATAGTGTTGAAATTGTAAAAAAGGATGAGTTAGTTAAAAATGATGGATTAAAAAAACCCACCAACCCGAGATTCCATAAAAGGGAGACAAGCGACTATTACGTTTATGTAACCCAAACCCTTAACTGAACCCCTGAGCTCTTAAAAGTGAGTTTAATAAGTATGAGTTCGTATAAAATGTAATCCAGACCAAACCCATGAGCTCTTAAAAGTCAGTTTGATAAGTACACATTTATGTGACCCAAACCCCTTAATCTGAACCCGTGAGTTTGATAAGTATGAGTTAGGCTCCGTTTGGTATAACTCCCTCTAAAAATGTTTTGAGTTAAAACATATTAAAAGAAATATTAATTAAGTGTTTTGAGTTAAAACATATTAAAAGAAATATTAATTAGTATGCAGATTTATGCTATTTCAAACAAATTCTTAATATTAAAATGTAACAGACCCTCAACCGAACCTGTGAGCTCTTAAAAGCGAGTTTGATAAGTATGAGTAGGCATAAAATGTGTTAAAATTATTAAAAATAAAGAGTTTGTTAAAAATGACGGGTTAAAAAATCTACCAACCCAGATTCTAGAATTGGGAGACAAAACGGTAATATGTAAGCTAAACCCCTTAGCCAAACCCGAAAGTTTCAATTTTATTGATTTGAGTTTTGTATCAATATAATTCTAAAAGTTAAAACTTATTATATATTACAAACAAAGACTAAGCTTATAATTAAAAAATAAAAAATGGTGATTGAGATTTGATATAGTATGTATATAAACCTTCGGCCAGTCGTTCTTGAGCATCGAGGCTTTTCCCACCAGTTCCTCCAGGAACGACAGTCTCTCCTTCCTTTGCTCTTGCATCAAGCTTAGCTCTTGCTTGTTCTGAAGCCATCTTCTCTCTCTCTCTCTCTCTCGTAAATATTTCCTTTCCTTCTTCTCCGGAGACGTGTTGATGCTGCTTTATATATAAGTGTTTGAGAGAAGGGAAAGTAAGAGAGTAATGCGATGGAGATGTTTTTGTAAAACGACACGTTAGTCCACCCTGATGGTTGTGACGTGGATTCTTTTTTGCTACTTCCATTCTCATCTCGACATGTCGAAGCTCATGCTTTGTGACACTTGTTTTTCTATTTTAGAAAAAAAAAAAAAAAAAACTTGTAAGAATGTTGTTTTGTGTGTATGATCCTTATCCAACAAGCTCGGATTCCGTTATGATATTTGAATATGGATAAAAATAAACTCCGTTATGATATCTTATACTCGCCTTAGTACATGGAATTGAATTGATGGAGGGGAGATTATAATATTGATATCTTATACTCGCCTTAGTACATGGAATTGAATTGATGGAGGGGAGATTATAATATTCTCTCAAAAGAAGGGAGTTAATTAGATGGTAATTTGACATACTCTGAAAATTTGAAATATAGAATGAAATACATTGTAGAATTAATATTACTTATATTTATAATTTGATAACAAGAATACTTTTTTTTTTTAAGATATAAACTTTTTTTTCATATCAGAAGGATTTGAGTATTCAACTTTTTAACTCGTGAATTATCAATTAATACGTTATGATCTTTAATCTTGAATACGAGAGATTTCAGATTTCATTTTTTTTTAAAGATGGTATTAAAAAAGTCTATAAGGTCTTATCTTATGTCCCTTCTCTCCAAATAAATTTCGGAATGTTCAATGATTTGCTTTAGTTAAATAGTTTTTCATAGGCCTTTAACGAATTTGGCCTTATTGACACATGACACAGATTGATTATATTAATTTATAGGATAAAATATAAATAAAATATTCTTGATTTTGGTCAAATATACGAACACCATGTAGTTAAAAAATGATAAATCATACCCATTTAATTGTAGAACTATGCTATTGCTAATTAGACACTTTCACCACTCAACTAATGCCGTTAAATACTTAACATATTGATATATTTTTAATTTATATTTTCTCTCATCAACGAGCGGAAGCACTCTTTAAGGTAGGGGTCATTTTTTTAAAATGAACATTTTCATTAAAAAAACTAAATTTTTTAATAAAAAAATTTACCTTTTGTATATTTGTTCTATTTTGCCCGAGACTTTGTTTAAAAATGACTTTATATAATTTTATCCGCCTTTAAAAATAATTATGAGCCAACCTAAGAAAAATGGAAGAGAAGAGGAGGAAAAATATATTAAGAGTGGGTCAAAATATTAAATATTTAACGGTGTTAGTAGATAAGAGGTTTCGTTGACATAATTATGAAACTATATGAATGTGATTTGTCATTTTTAATTGGGTAAAGTACTCATTTGGTCCCTGAGTTTTGGAGCTCGTGTTTATTTGGTCCCTACGTTTTCAATTTGTGTCTAAGCGGTCCCTGAATTTTGGATATTGTGTCTATTTGATCCCTACATTTCAATTTGTGTCTATTTGGTCTCTGAGTTTTCAATTTGTGTCTAAATAGTCCATGGATTATTAGAAATAAGTTTAATTCTTTCTTAATTTGTTAACTCATTAACATAATATCGACTTAACGGTGACATAAAATGTTTAATTGATCAAAATACTGACATGAGATTAATAATTATGTCTAATTTTAGGCCTAGATTTATGAAAGATTTATTCCTATTTTCGTATTTTGACCAATTAAACATGTCATGTCAGTATGAAGTCAATAATATGATAAGAAGTTAATGAATACGTTAAATTAAGGACCAATTAAACTTATTTCTAATAGTTCTTGAAAATCTAAGGATCAAATAGACACAACATCCAAAATTCAGGGACCACTTAGATACAAATTGGAAACGCAGGGACCAAATAGATACGATATCCAAAACTCAGGGACCACTTAGACACAAATTGAAAACGCAGGGACCAAATAGACGCGACCTCCAAAACTCATAAACTAAAGGGGTACTTTACCCTTTTTAATTTTAAGGATGTTCGTTCTTTTGATTAAAATTACATGTGTGTTTACCCTTTTTAATTTTAAGGATGTTCGTTCTTTTGATTAAAATTACCTTAAAATTACATGTGTCTTATTATTAAAAAATACTAGTTATAGAAAGGAAGGTAACGGAAAGAGGTAAAACTAAAACCCTAATCTAACCCCGACTGGAGACGAAACTCTATATAAGCAAAGGTCAAGCCGTAATAGGCCGTAAACCCTAATTTCGCCCTGGCTCGTCTTCTTCATCATTTCTCTATTTTCTGAGCTCATCGTTTCCAAAATTCAATTTCTAACTTCTTAACAATCCTCTCATTTTCTGCACTTTGCTTGAATCGCTCTAAAATCATTAATTTCTACTTTCTTCTACTTGACTCAGAATTCTTCCTCTTTATCTCATTCTGAAACTCCAAAACAATGTCGGATGATGAAAGGGAGGAGAAGGAGTTGGATCTTTCCTCTCCAGATGTTGTTACGAAGTACAAAACTGCAGCTGAGATCGTAAACAGTTAGTTTTCTTTGCACCTTTATTCCTTAATTTCATGTTTAATTGAGCTTGTTGCGTTTTTATTTCACTGTAATGTTATTGGAATTATGAACTTGTTAATGAAAATGGGATTTTTTTTTATTTGCAGAGGCATTGCAGTTGGTGATTTCTGAATGTAAGCCTAAAGTGAAAATTGTGGACGTTTGTGAGAAAGGAGATTCCTTTATTAGAGAGTAAGTTTTGAAATTGAAAGTTTATTATAATTTTTTTACTGTTCACGTTTTAATATTTTTTGTTGTTTGAAATTCAAGGCAAACCGGCAATATGTACAAAAACGTTAAGAAAAAGATAGAAAAGGGCGTTGCTTTCCCAACTTGTATTTCTGTTAACAATACAGTGGGTCATTTCTCACCCCTCGCTAGTGATGAAACAGTAATGGAAGAAGGAGATGTGCTGAAGATGTAAGAAACCTATAAATTGCTTTATTTATGTTTTTTATCGTGTTTTTTGTGACAGCTGATTGATATGGGTGTTTTCATGGCAGTGATATAGGTTGTCACGTTGACGGGTTTATTGCCGTAGTTGCTCACACTCATGTTCTGCAAGAAGGTCCAGTTTTGGGAAGGGCTGCCGATGTCATTGCGGCTGCTAATACTGCCGCTGAAGTTGCCTTGAGGCTTGTTAGACCAGGGAAAAAGGTAATAGTTTTGGCTGTTTTTGTCTGAAACATTTTCTTTTTGGAGAGTTCTGTAGTTTGCACCTCAATGTTAATTTATTTATTATTAGATGCAATGTTCTTCTATCTAACAATTAAAATATTTTGTGTGTATGTTTTTAGTTTATAACACAGCATTTGTAATGCTTTTTACAGTCACCTTCACGGCAATTTGGTCTTAGGTCCTGAAATTTTGTTTGATCTACCATACCTGACCTGACTTCGTGATTATGCTGAAATATGTCTGATCTAAAATAGTATTTGTTTGTTTTTAAGATAATTACCCCTGTGGTTTAGCTGAACTTTTGGTGGAGTGGTGAGGAAACTTTTTCTAGTTTTGTTTGTTTTTGATGGAGTTTGTTGATGTGATGGTGTTCTAATGTTAACGATGGCAACTTTGCCGAGGTGATTAGTGACTTGTTGATTACCTCTTTTCCCTGTTGCACATATTTAGCTTGGCCAGACTTGAGACGTTGTAGGTGGACATATTATCAATGGTTGATGCCTATGGTCTCATTGTCCCATATTACTCCAGTAGACTATTCAAGTACAATAGTTATTATTACAATTTATAATGGCAACACTGAATTCTGTAGTCCTAGTATTCATAGTATTTGTAATACTAGTTCAAGCTTGATCTCCTTGCCAATACTCGCCAAATATATAATGATGTTGATGTAGCAATGTGGAATTTATTTTTCCTAAGTACAGTCTTCATGTTTTTTTAAAATGATGTCGCTCAAAGTCTGTTTATTGATGGTTGTCGATTATGGAATGTGTGCTACAATAATCATATTGCAAAGTATTGTAATGAACTTAATGATGGCAACTTTGCCGAGGTGATTTGTAATTTGTGGATTACCTCTTTTCGCTGTTGCCTATATTGTGCATGGTCAGGATTGAGATGTCATTGGTGGACATTCTGTGGATGATTCATATGGTCTCATCTGTCCAAATTGCTGCAGTTAATATATTGTTTAGAATATAAATTTTTTTGCTAAATTAAAATTATGTTTTTTTTTTTTACATTTAAAGCTGTGATTTCATTGGTGAAAATAACAAGTTAAAGGCAACTTTGCCGAGGTAATTTGTGATTTATGGACTACCTCTTTTCCCTGTTGCCTATATTCTGTAAGGTCAGGGGATGCCATTGGTGGACATTCTGTGTATGATGCCTATGGTCTCAACTGTCCAAATTTCTGCAGTTATTATATCGTGTATAATATAATTTTGTGCTAAATTAAAATTAATGGTATAATATTTTTTACATTTAAAGCTGTGTGATCCCATTGTTGAGAATATCAAGTAAATGGCAACTTTGCCGAGGTGATTTGTGGATTACCTCTTTTCCCTGTCGCCTATATTGACACGGTCAGGATTGGGATGTCATTGGTGGACATAGTGTGGAAAATGTCTATGGTCTCAACTGTCCAAATTGCTGCAGTTAATTAGTTGTTTATAATATAATTTTTTGTGCTAATTTAAATATATGGGTATAATTTTTCTCTACATTTACAGCTGTGATTCCATTGCTGAAAATATCAAGTAAAACATATTTTCCTTCTTCACAACTTTGGAATTGCAGGTGAAACCCTACACTTGTTTTCATTGATATTATCCATAAGTGACTTGGAAGTTTTTCCCCTCAATTGAATTATCTCTGCATGATGATAACTATAAGGGGTAATGGTAGTTTCCGATGAAGCCTTTCAATGTCATAGTTACACTGACGAAACTTTTTGAAAGTGCTTTGAAAATTGTGGTATTTCACGTTTTTCAAGTTCTTTGGTGTCTTTGTTCTACACAAGGTGGTGGGAGTTTGTGTTATTTTTTTTTGATAATAAACATTTCATTGATTAATGAAAGTCAAAAAACAATAACAAAAACAAAAGCACCCCTGGATTACAAAAAAACATTCCAGTTGGGGGCAATGATCGAGGGGGGATAATTACAAAAAAATTTAGACTTAGAAGACCAAAGAGAAGTAAATCTGACAACTAAGTCCCAAAGCTCGTGGGCCTCCAAGCACTCGTTCTGAAAGATCCTTTTATTCCTCTCCCACCAAACTAGCCACATTATCGCACGAACCGCATTACGCCAAATCACATTAGCTTTCTTCTTTAACTCCACCCCACATAAAAAGCCATAAATAATAGAATAAAGCTGTAAGGGCCTGGGGCCGTGGATAGGAAAGAAAAGGAGCAGATTGGACCAAATCTTGGAAGTAAACGAACAATCCCAAAACAAATGTTTCGCATTCTCGCCACTATTATTGCAAAGAATGCACCTATCCGGACTGAGAGTGAAGGAGGGGTATCGTCTCTGAATCTTGTCATTCGTATTCAGCCCACCATAAAGGAAGGTCCACAAAAAGACTTTAACCTTCTTGGGGTAGTTATCTTTCCAAATAGCCTGAACTAAATCAGAAGGGGGGGAGGACCCATCCTTAAAAAAGGCTTCAAAAGCATTCTTGCAAGTGAAATTATCCCCTCCACCCATCCACACTCTGCTATCCATGGAGGAATCAGGTTTGACGCAAATTAACAATTCCAACAGAGAAATATAAGCATCTCCCTCACTGTCCTTAAGATTCCTACAAAATCTGATATTCCAGGCATTGCAACAAGGATCCCAGCAATCAAAAACAGTGGCCTGGGGGCTGAGAACAATACTGAAAAGGTTAGGAAAAATATCCTTCAGGGGTCTATCACCATTCAGCCATTTATCAGTCCAGAATTTGATCATTGTACCTTTACCAAGTTTAAAGGATGACAAGGAAACTAAGCAATCATCCAAATTAGCTATAGCCTTCCACGGGCTTCGATAGGAACAGTAAGGATTGGCCTTAGTTCTCCAACCACTATCAGACACCCTATGACTAGCTCTTATCACCTCGACCCACAACGCATCTTCTTCCATGGGTAAGCGCCACAGCCATTTCATCAAAAGGGATTTGTTCCTTTTGATGATACTACCGAAAGCCAGTCCCCCTTTAATCAGGGGTTTAGAGACCTTTTCCCATATGATGAATACTTTTTGAAAGCTATGGAATATATTCCAAATGAGGCTTTTTGTCATAGTTACTCTGATAGGGCATGTAACTTTTCCTAATGATACCCATCTTTATTGGCTCCAGAAACAGTTGTCTTAATCTGATTATCTTCTTGGACTCATTTTAATGATATCAGTCATGAAGAATAATGATGTCAGTCATGAAGAATACACAATTTCTATATTTTGTGATTACAGTGTGAGTTCTCTTGAGGGGTTTTCTGTTGAGTTTGATTCAATCTTTCTATCTAACAGTATTTGTCTGTTGATCTGATGCAATCCTAATGTTCTCTTTTTGGCTTGAAACTTTTGAATTAACATGGGTGTTAAGTTGAATGTAGATTGCTGAACTGTTTGGCCTTTTTTTAACTGTAAATAAGATAATTACTGCTTTTGCATTATTCCTTCTAATGATTGAGGGAGCTTTGTTAGAGATTGCTGTGTTTGAAATATAAGGTTCTGATTGATTGATACAGCACCTTTGATTTCAGAATAAAGATGTAACAGAAGCCATTCAAAAGGTTGCTGCAGCTTACGATTGCAAAATTGTTGAAGGTGTACTTAGCCACCAGCTGAAGCAATTTGTGATTGATGGGAACAAGGTCATTCTCAGTGTTTCAAATCCAGATACAAAAGTTGATGATGCTGAGTTTGAGGAGAATGAAGTTTATGCAGTAGATATAGTTGCATCCACGGGTGAAGGCAAGGTGATGAAGTTGTTAAGCTTAATTACCATAGTAATTCGTTAGCTTCATATCACATGATACTAAATTTTTCTTGATTAAACCTGTAGCCTAAACTGTTAGATGAAAGGCAGACGACTATATATAAGAGAGCCGTGGACAAGAACTACCATTTGAAGATGAAAGCATCTAGATTTATATTCAGTGAAATTAGTCAGAAATTTCCCATCTTGCCTTTCACTGCCAGGTTGGTTGTGCTTTAACAACGTATTATGGTATATACATCCACAACTTTTTTGGAAGGGTGCTTTTGTAATTCTCAATCATGAATTTTTGATAGGGCTTTGGAAGAGAAAAGAGCTAGGTTGGGACTAGTTGAATGTGTTAATCATGATCTATTGCAACCGTTCCCTGTTCTTCATGAGAAGCCTGGTAGGAAATTTTCATTTGAAATTTTTTTAATGGAAAATTGTTTACCTTTTCTGTTCTCATTTCAATTCTCGTTTTTACCATCATACTCTTGGTTCTTCTGCAGGTGATTATGTTGCCCACATTAAATTTACGGTCTTGCTAATGCCCAATGGGTCTGATCGAGTTACTTCTCATCCACTGCAAGACGTTCAGCCCACTAAAACTATAGATGATCCTGAAATCAAGGCCTGGTTAGCACTAGGGACAAAGACAAAGAAAAAGGGTGGTGGTAAAAAGAAGAAAGGTAAAAATTTGAGCAAATATCCTGACGATTTGCTCTAAAAATTTACGTTTTCTCTCACCAATAGTCATTAAGGGTTTTAAGAATAAGACCTATTGAGCTAGTGTTCTTGATGAGTTTCAGGTAAGAAAGGCGACAAAACTGAAGATTCAACAGAGGCTGAGCCGATGGATGCAACGACTAACGGTGGTGCATCATAAGAATGAGACAATCCTTCTTTTGGTCTGCTCTTCTTGGCCTTACCTTTTCAATTTTGGCACTGTTTTTCTCTTTTCTTTGTATGCCTTCATTGGGTATTTACTGGTTTAGTTTAGGTTTTTTAAGACATCATAGAAATGGTATTTTTTTTTATAACTTCCTCTTGTAATTGTATCATCTACTGTTTTATTGAAGTATACAATTTAGTTAAATAAACACTAATTCTTCTTCTAAAAAGCTATTATTTTGTAAATTAGTTTAGTTTCCATGTTCTTTCAATTCAATTTTCTACCTTTTTAGGTAAAAGTGTTTTTGAATAAAGAAAATCTTTTTGATAACCATTAAAAAACATTTATAAAAACTATTCCAAACGGATACTTATTGTCCTGTTTCAGTCTTTGGTTTTAGTAATTTTATTGAAAACGAAATTCTGACAGATGGTCTTATTTTTTTTAATTATTTGAATAGAAACAAATTGTAAAAGTGTATCAATCGAATCGATAAGGGTATTTACCTCAACAATATCATTTCTCTTCTTGTTTTCTATTTTATCCATTGAAAAAGTAAACAAATATATTTGATAATATGTATGGTTTTTTTTTTTTTTTTTAATTATTATAATAATAAAATATCTATTGAAAATTGGTTTTTTTTTTTTTTTAAAAAAATTGATAACAGAAGTAAAATCATTATTTACGTTCACTTTACATAAATTTAAACAAACTGAAACAAGTGACACTAAACGGGAACAAAGATATTCCACAATATGTCACAATTTCCCTTTTTCTTACTCGCTATCATCCCCGCAACGACAGAAAACGAAACTCATACGGCATACCTAATAAATAAAATTTATTGGGCAACACTATTTTAAAAATAATATAATAATAAATATAATAGGATTTTTAACTCGTTAATCATTAATTAATATAAATAAATTATTGTTTTGAGATATTATATCAAATTGGAGGAGACATTCAAATCTTCGACCTCAAGAGAAGAAAACCGTGCTTAGCTGAACTATCCTTAATATTTATCATAGTAAATCACATATTGTCACAACCCGAAAAATCCCAAAACAATTGAACACATAAACACAACAGCGGAAGCATATGAAAGTCATCATCAAGTCATTTTTATTGAAATGAAACTCAGAAATAGTTCTCAACCGATCGGTTTGTTTTAAAACAAATAACAATTCAATGAAAAGGCAAATTCAACCATTTCCTAAAAATTCTCAAAATAAACCTTAACTATTATCTTTATTCAAAACAAAACAAAACATGAAATCATAAAGTTTTTCCCAACATAATGACCAATAAAAGATTCGCTAGCGAGCAAATCCGTGCCAACCGGTCACCACATCGAACCGCATCAGCCACCCAGTTTCTTCTTTCCTTTACCTGAAAAAAAAGATTGTAGCATCATGAGGCTACGCCCAATGAGTAGAAAAATGTTAAATTAAAAATCATGCCATGAGAGATTTTCCTAAGACTTTAAGTCCATAATCGGCCTCACTGACTTCCGAAAACACTCTTACTCCAAAAACTCAAAATTAATTCACAACATCCCAATTCTTACATGTATCTCATAATTCTCGTCCTTTCGAAATAAAACCTTCGAAACAGTTTTAAACACTCTTTTCTCAATTTAAAACTTTTCGATTTAGGTATTCTATCTAATACCTCTAATCTTCTCTTTGCCCGCGAACAAAGAAAGACTATGCTCAGTAAGGAACTTAAACACTCTTTTCTCAATTTAAATCCTTACGAGAAATATTCTTTTCCATTGTCAGGATGGAATGAACGCCTTCGTTAAGTGCTATAAAGTTGTGCACAACTATATAGTCCCCCTTAACGGCATTATTCTTCTTTAAGTAAGGCCTTTACTTAAAGCGAACCTACTATCATATTACCGAGGTATTTGAATAATATGATTCCACTATCTCCACCCAAGATACTTAATTTGAGCCTAAACCCAAATTCTCACAATAACCCTCTTTCTAGGCTGGAATCTACCTAAAATTAAATTCTGGAAACTCTGCCTTTTAACCACTTTAAAACCTTCCAAAATCACCCAACATAACACTTTTGGGTCACTCATAACAACTCTCAAAGATTTGCAAGTCTAGAAGCAAAACTAGTCTAGACTAGTATAGTTTTGCTCCTTTTTCGGGCATTCTAAAATTAGTTTAATCCTAACTAAAATTCAGCGGAGTAACGCCTCTAAATAGACTCCCAAAACAGTCCTAAAACATAGAGAAAACATTCCAAGTCCGAACGCAAATAACAAAAAAAATAGTAATTAACCACCTAGGCTAAATTTCGACTTAAGGGCACTAATTCTCCAAAAAGGCATTATCATGTCCAGCAATAAATTAACATCCTTAAACATTCAAAATATGCATATTTAATCAATTTCAAGGTCAAAGATCACAAGGAAAAGTCAATACATAAACCGGTATCGATAGTCACACAAGCATGTTTTGAATTCCAATTTTATACATACTTCAACTCCAAATTATGTATTCTTTAAAACAGCCCCTAAACCTCTTAATTAAACTTTAATTCACCCAAAAACAAGCTTAACAATTTAGAGGTTTAACTTTTAAAGAATAGAAAAATACAAACATTCATAATTTAAAACTTAACAAATTCCTACTCACCTTTCAAGCTTAGTTTTCCTTCCAAGACTTGAACTTTTCCAACTTATTTGAAGCACCTGAAAAGGCACTTGAACTTCTTAAAACCTAGCCTAAAATACAAATTGAAAAAGGGAAAAATTATCTACAACGAAAAGCGCAAAAACCGGGGCGGAACAAAAGGCTCGGGCAACCCCTCCAGGTTGCCCTTGCTTGCATGAGCAAGAGCGGCCTTTATGGGCGCTTTGCCTGGCAGCGGCGCGACGGCCCCGTGGCTTCCCGTTTTGTGACATTCGGCGGTGAAGGTGCGATGTAAGGGCCCTTTTTCCAAAAGATCTAGGTTAGGGTTTTCTAGGGTTTCAAAGTTCAAGAACAAAAATGAAGAAATTTAGAAAATAAGAAAGTGGTTTTAAGTTGAGTGGGTTTCAATTCCAATAAACAAAGAAGGGAAATTTTTGAAATCGAAAAGAGAAAATCACATTACCTTGAAGCTTCGATTGAAACGAAACCCTAGCTTCTCTTCAAACTCCACCACCACCACAACAACCTATTTCTACAAAAAAAGAGGAGAATGGGTGATTAGAATTTAAATCCCCGAGATCTCCATTAACGGTTTTGAGAAAGTGAAGAAGATGAAGAAGAGGGAATTTTTTTTTTGCCTACCTTGTCTTTGCCTCTGTCTCTGTTTTCACGTGAAGGATGAAAAAAGTCTGAACCCTATTTCCTTCCTTTCCCCTCCCTTTTACGCCACATCACTTTCTTTTTCCTTTTTTTTTTTTTTTTTTTTTTTTTTTTTTTTTTTTTTTATCTTTATCTCCAAATTGAAAATAGCAATTATATTTATTCCTGAAAAGAATAATTAAATATAATTACTAAGGCTTATCCAAAATTTTAATTAAATATTAAAAAGGATAAAATAATATTTATTTAATTGCTTACCAAAAAATTCGGGACGTTACACATATTAATACCTTTGTATTTTGGGGTATTTGCAAATCTAGTTAATTTTTTAATAATATTTTTAAAAATAGCAATTTTAAATTTTTTTGTAACTATATCAAATTTTGTTCGGGTGAATCAGTAATAAACATAGAATTACATATTTTTACACTAAATTTAATATTAATACACATTAATTACGGATTAACATAGTAAAAATTACTACATTTACCAATAATTTTTAGAGTTGCTACTTTTACAAATATTGCATCAAAATCGGCTACTCAATAAATTTTCCTTTGTATTTATAACTACTTTTCTAATCTATGAATATCCTTAATATATAAAAGTGGTGATGTTTAAGAAATTTTTTTGGACTATTATACCCCTTTTAAAATCTTAAAATTACTAACATGCCATTATATATACCCTTTTAAAACCTTCAAATTACTAAAAATGTCATTATTATTTATACTCCACTATCTATTAAATGACTATTTATATTTTTAATAAAATATTTCTTTTTTTTTTTTATAAATAAAATATTTCTCTTCATTGAATAAGAAATTGTCAATTTTATTAAATAAATTCCTTGGTTTTTTTTTATCGTTTTCACAACATCAAATTATAAAATAATTGAAAAAACAAGTACAACATATGAAAATGAATAATGTGATATTAAAATGAATTTATTGTTTAGATTTATCACCAATTTATGAAAAATAAATTATATTTAAGTATTCAAATACTAAATGATTTAATAAAGGTGACGGTGCTTTAATTTTAAAAAATATTAAAAAAAAAAAACTTAAATTGTTTAAAAAAATAGTTAAGATTAAAAAAAACAACTACAACAAAATATAATTTATTGAATTAGTAATGGTATAATATTTTATAATATTTAAATAAATTTAAATTTTTTTAATTAAAAATATTTAAAAGTTTAAAAATCAAAGAGAAAAATATATATAATTTCTTAAATTTTAATTAAAATTAGAAATAAATAATCTATAAATGCAAAAATTAACTAACATATGTATATAGAACAAACAATTTATTTTTTATTTGGTAGTATAAATTTTAAAAATAAAGATGTTAAAAAAATCGTCTTATATAAAAAGGCATATAATTATGTAAATTAGTCAACTATACAATAATTTAAATATTAAATAGAACATAATAATATGTTAATAAAATCATTTCGAAAAAGATTTATAAACCATAGAAAAATCAAATAAAAAATATTTCGATCTTTTAAATATTTCTATGTTAGAAAAAATATCACGTGCGACGCATGTGATAAAAGACTAGTATCTATAAAAGACCCTACATAATAACACTATTATTTTCCTTGATACTTAATTATTTTCCTTCCTCATAATAACTTTAGTATGTTTGAACTTCAATAACTAAATCTTAGTACTGAGGGGGGCGTTTGATATGTTGGCATCAGAATCAAATGGCTGAAAAAAAAGACTTTTGAGAGTAAGTAGAATGAGAATATAATACCTATGTTTGGAGCGTGCCGGAATAAGATTCAAATATTTGAGAATATAATTACTGTGTTTTTATAGGTAGAAATATAATTTGTACAATATGATTTGATTTTTTATTTAATTAAATTAATATTATCAACTATATTTTATTTACAAGTTCGGCTTTTTTAAAATAATTTTTTTTTAAATATTATTTCATTAAAAAAAATTAAATTAAATTAATGAAACATATAAGAACCGATTCCTTACAATCCTGTATTATTGTATAAATTTTTTGAATAATTGACAATGAAAAATAGATGATTGTTGCCATTAAATAATTGAGGTATTTTAAAACATGACATATTTTTAATAATAAATTTCAAAAGGGGCAAAAAATTGATTTGTTAAGAGTCCAACTTTCTAAAAACTCACTAATTAATGAAACAAAACCATTAAATTAATGAATTACAAAAATTACAAAATTTGAAAAATTACCAAATTCTAGTTCAAAAATCCATATAACTTCAAGGTGCAAGAGGAACCGGAAGAATCGAAACCGGTTCATACGGTCCGGTTCTTATTTTTAGTACCGATAAGAATTCTGGTTTCTTACAAAAAAACCGATAACGAACCGGTAACAATTTTATTTCTTAATTATATATATATATATATATATATATATATATATATATATATATATATATATATATATATATATATATATAGCAAGCTCAATCTTTTCACCTACGGCCCAAGGCCCAAGCTCTTTCCTTTCTTTTCTTCCCTTCCTCATTCACATCGCCCAAGGCCCAAGCCCTCGCTCATTTTATTTCTATTATTTTGATTTCATTTTAGTTAAGGAAAATTATAAAAAAAATGTTGACTAAGGAACCGATAAGGAACCGGAACGGAACCGGAAAAATTGGTTCCGGTTCTAATCTTTTCCGATTCTGGTTCTTGCCAAGAACAGAACTGGTAACACCCCTAAATGTGATTATTTATTCTATAATTACAAGAGAGAAACATTCAATGAAAACAAATTTATTAGTTTAATGAAAGTAAGTGTTATTAAAAAAAATATTTGTTGTATTCGAAATTAAGCTTGAAAAAAGTAATATGAAGTGAAATTTCTCTAAAATATTTGTTGGTTCTGGACATATTTATTTCATTAAATTATGTAAAATATATTTAGTTTAATTAAAAAAGTATATAATTTTAATTTCATCTTACCCTAAAATGCTTAATTATTTATATTTTTCTATTCGAAATACCAAAGCATCACTCGTTTACAAAGGAAAAAGCCATAAAATTGAAGATGATTTAGCGAGGGATTTGGGTGGGATTTAAAAATCATTGTCAATATTATTTGGAGGTTGAATTAAACATTGGATCCATTTCTATAACCCATACATGCAGAGCCGTTCCTGAGTGATTAGGAGTCCGACGCGAAATGAAATTTTAGATCCATATTATATATTTTAAGGGTAAATTGCAAATAATACCCTTATGGTTTTTATCAAATTCATGAAAAGTCTCTGTAGTTTAAAATGGCAAATCACACCCCCATACTTTCAAATTATGTCAATATGACTCATCCCCTTCAATGCTGTAAATTTTCTTTTAGTCATAACTTTTTCATTTGAACTTCAATTTTGATGATTTAAGATGTTTTAGAATCTTCATTTCGGGCTCTACATTATGGTCACTTGAAAATTTCTAAATCATCAGTAAACAACAGGGTTAATGACGGTGATCATACCAAATGTTTTGACTATAATAAAACTCTTTTATTTATTGAAAATTTTGAATTTTTGAGGTAAGCATGATGTAGAGCCCGAAATGAGGATTCCAAAACATCTTGAATAATCAAAATCAGAGTTCAAACGAAGAAGTTATGGCTAAAAGAAAGTTTACTGCGTTGGAATGAAGGTGTTATTGGCATAATTTGGAAGTATATGAGTGTGATTTGCCATTTTTAAACTACAGGGACTATTCATGAATTTGACCGAAACTACAAAGGTGTTAATTGCAGTTTACCCTTATTTTAAATATATAATAAATATAAAAAAGATACATAAAAAAATTATTTTTTTAACCTTTAATCAAACAATGAATATTAAACGAAATAATAGTCATTTAAAAAGTGATATCTCAACATCATCTTTTCTTATGAACTTATCAAGAGCTCCTTTTTGAGATTCGAGTAGTTGTTCAATTCTTTTTTTTTTTTTTCCTTTACGTTTCTCAAATCCAAATGGATGCCTTTTAGAAGACATGTTTACAATCTATCTGCCATTAAAATAAAAATTATTTGGTGTAAATTACAATTAACTCTAAAATTAATAACCCAATAACAAAATATTGATTAAAAAATAGATAAAAAAAAAGTTTTAGAAAAGGGAACGAGTGAGTTAAATCGAATAGAGTTGAAGTTTTTTCAAATATTGGAATGATTAAATCCATTTAATCTTTGATATAAATAAAAGATAAGAAAAAAAATCTGCTGCCATTATCCCTTTCAAGATTTAAAATAAAAATAAGCCACTTACCCCCAAAGACTTAAATAAAAATAAAAGAATTATAAAAAAATAAAAACAAAAAAAAGAAATCCTAAAGCGGCGACTACGTTTCTTTCAACTTTCAAGATAAAAAAAAAATTAAAAAGAAAAAAAAGGGGAAAAGCCACATACGGCTTGATCAGTGACCTAAATAAAAAAGTAAAAAAAAGGGGCCCCAAAACTCTGCAAGGCCCCTGCATAACAAACAAACACCCCGTGATAGAATTTGGAAAACTAAAAGAAAATCATAATTGAAAAATTGAATGAACAGTATGAGGTAAGGGAAAAAAAAGTGATTAAAATTTCAAATGGAATAAAGTGGCAAGAGATATTTTAAGATGAGTGTAGCAGCAAAACATATTCCCAAATAATTCTGTGTAAAAAATACAAAACGTACGAATGGCTTTGTAACCACTGTAAAAAATCCCGTGTTTCCAATTCCAAGATACTTAGTGAGAGACGTTGTCTTTTTATAGATTTCAAGTGTTTCTATAATTTTTGGGATGTTTTCTGAGAAAAGTTGTTAAGTTGGGTTTATGTAGTATAGGTTGTGAAATCTAAATTTTGGTAGTCTGTATTTAGATATGTTAAGAAATGAATTTTAAAATCCCAAGTTTAAATATTGATCCAAATTAGGGGTGTAATCGGTTCGGGTTCTGTCGGTTTTGACATGAACCTCAAACCGAACCGATAAACCAAGAGGAATGAAGAGCAAACCGCCAACGAACCGAAGGCTTCACACACCGATAGCAATTGAACCGATTGATTATCGGTTTCGGTTCGGTTTTCGGGTTGGGCCGGTTTTAATTTGTTTGATTTATTTCGTTTGATTCGGGTTGGGGCGGGTCTGCTACTTTTTATTTTTATTTTTTCCTTTCATTCTTCTCAAGTTTTTACTTCAATTTTTTTTCTTCTTCTAAATTTATAATCCACGACAATTGAACATTTCACAATTATTAAACATCAAAACTCCATATTTTAAATTGAAATACTAGAAAACAAACATATTTCATTCACCTAATCCACATCAATTGAACAAAATTTCACCATTAAACATCAAATTTTCATATTTTAAATTGAAATATGTAAAATTTGAAAAAATATTTCTCTCATTGATTCTAATGGCATATAGCCCATATTTATACAAAGATTTATAGGTTAAGATAAGATAAACATATATGTAAAAGATTAATTAGAAAAGGAATAAAATAAACAAAATGGCAACTTACGAAGAAGAAACTCAAATTGCGCCTTTCCAAGGGCTTTAGTCAAGACATCCGCAAGTTGATCTCTAGTACGAATATAAGAAGGTGCAATAATTCAGTCTTGGAGTGCATCACGAACAAAGTGGCAATCCATTTCAATATGATTCGTTCTTTCATGAAAAACGGGATTGGCTGCGATATGCAAAGCAGCCTGGCTGTCACAATATAAGGGAACACAATCATTATGCTGAATCCCAAAGCATGCTAACAAAGATTTCAACCATTTTAATTCACAAGTTGTAGTGGCCATAGAACGATACTCAGCTTCAGCAGAAGAGCGATAAACTGTAACATGTTTCTTTGTCTTCCAAGAGATGGGTGAGGAACCCAACATAATGAAATACCTTGTTAAAGATCGTCTGGTTAAAGGACAAGTTGCCCAATCACTATCACAGTATGCCGAGAGACGAAAATTACAGTCACTTCGAAGGAGAATTCCTTGACCAGGACACCCTTTTAAATAACGTAAGACACGTAATCCAGCGTCCCAGTGTTCAATACGGGGATTCCCCATAAACTGAGCCAAAATATGGATCAAGTAGTTCAACTCGGGATGAGTGATCGTTAAATAAATTAACCTCCCTACAAGACGTTGATATTTTTCTGGATCATCAAGAGGCTTACCATCAATGGTGGTAAGATGGTGATTGGAATCCATAAGTGTGGATAATCCGAGTAAGCCAGCTTCCCCTGTAATATCTAAGGCGTATTTACGCTGACTTAGATACAAACCATCCTTTCCACGAGCTACTTCAATGCCAAGGAAGTATTTTAACGCACCTAAATCTTTCATATGAAACTTCTCACTAAGTTGCTTCTTAAAAGAAGCAATAGCCTTGGATGAACTTCTTGTGAGAAGATCATCCACATAAACCAGAACATGAAGGGACACAAAGTTCTTCAAATAACTGAAGAGTGGGTAATCTGGGTATGATTGGGTAAACCCAATGTCTATCAATGCTGTTGGCAGTTTAGAAACCAATTACGCGATGCTTGTCTCAAACCATATAAAGATTTCCTCAATCAACATACCTTACCATATTCGGTAGGATTAAAGCCAGGAGGTAGCATGTAAACCTCCTCTTTCAAGTCACCATGAAGAAAGGCGTTGTGTCCATCCATCTGATGCAACTCCCATTGTCTAGCTACAACAATAGACAAGAAAGTTCGAACCGTTACCATCTTTGCTACGAGGGCAAAGGTTTCATTGAAGTTGAATTCCTGCAATTTATCGATTTTCATGCACTACAAGACGACTCTTCAATCTTTCCACAGAACCATCTGACTTATATTTTATTTTATAAACTCATTTACATCCGATGGCTCGTTTACCTCGTGGCAAATCCTCCAACGTCCAGGTGCCATTACGTTTGAGAGCATCGATTTCTTCTTTCATAGCCTTTCTCCAACCTGCATCGTGAACAACCTCTTTAAAAGAGGTAGATTCTTTTTCTGTAGTAATGGCAGCCAAGAAACTCGTATGTCATGTAGAGAATTTGTCACAATTTATATAATAAACGAGAGGATACCGAGACCTGAAAATAATGAACTGGTTGTTGATGAAGATGTGATGGGGTTTGCAACACGAACCGTATTAGTAATATAATCTGTTAGTCTACTTGATGCTATCTTTCTTCGCTTTCCTCTACCCTTAGGAATCTCACTTTCAATAGGTTCAACATCAGAAGGTGACACATCCTCCTGAATGTCATCTGACTGAGGTGTGACAATAGATTCTTCGGCATCCTCACTTTCTTGAGGTTGAGTTGTCTCATTGATGATATTTTCCCCACTCCTCCTTTCTTCGGTAACTTCACTTCCTCTTTCTTCAGAAGTCTCATACAATGGATGACTATGAGAGGTTGGGATCATGGTGTCTATGGGTGGGTTATCCACAAAAGAAAAACCGTGTTCATAGAAAGTCACATCCTAGGAAACAAAATTCTTTTGTTTCAAGATCATAAACTCTCCACCCATTTTCCCCAAACGGATAACCCACAAATATGTACTTTCGGGAAAGAGGTAAAAATTTATCGTTGACACGAGGTTGGTTTTTGACAAGACAAAGACAACAAAAAACACATAAGGTGTCAAAGGTGGGGGATTTATTGTAAAAGATGTCATATGGGGTTTTATTGTGGAGGAGGGGTGTTGGCGTTCGATTAATCAGATGAATAGCTGTCAATATACTCTCACCCCAAAAAGAAGTAGGAAGATTGGCTTGGAAAAGTATGGCTCTAGAAACATTGAGAATATGGCGATGTTTTCTTTTGACTCTCCCATTTTTTTGTGGTGTATAAACACATGAAGTTTGATGTAAGATTGCCGACTCACCAAAAAAATGATGAAGGGATGTAAATTCCCTACCATTATCACTTCGTAAAATTTTCACATTCCAATCAAACTAAGTCTTTACCATAGTACAAAAATTTCTAACTAATTGTTGAACTTCATATTTCTTTTCAAAGACTAACTTTAATTGGTTATCATCTCTTGTCTTATTTACTTTCATTTTAAGTGGATTTTTAACACAAGTCTCTTCGAGATGAGTTCTCATTGATTTGGTACCATTTCTCTTCGAATGACAACATATAATCATCCCACAATAATTACACTTAGCTTTTGGATTTTCTTCAGTATATGCCTTGCCGGCTAATCTAGTGAAATGCGACCATACCATTGACCTTAATTTTCTCTTCTTCCTAGTTGTCCTTATGACATTATTATCAGTATCACTATCAACATCTAGTGTGTGCTCATCTTCTTCCATATTATCATCTAAATCCTCAACCACATCATCCTTCACTTTCTCACTATCCCCAAATTTAACCATATCATTCTTTTTAATTCCTATAATATAAAGTGTCAAAAAAAATTCTATAATCAGTATTAAGTAAAAACAAACAGCCACCACTTTCAGAAACTAAATCTATATAGTAAATCATAAAATCAAAAACTAAAATCCCTAATTCATAAAATTAATAGAGACAATAACCCTAAATCAGAAATTAAAATCATAACCCTTAACTCTTGATTAATTTCATACATCAAATTCATTAAAAAAAAACCTTGATTCATAATATAAATGAATCACAATATAAACTATATAAAACCCTAATATTCATATATTTATAAAGAACTAAAAGAAAGAATAAAACCTGAAATGAAAAAAAAAAGATGAAGTTCTTGGTTTTTGGGGCCAAAAGTGAACGAACAAGGGGGAGGAGAAGCGAGCAAACGACGACAGATAATCGAAGCTAATGGCAACGGAGAAGAGAGCGACAGCGACATCGAAGCAATGAGGGAGGGGGGTTCGGGTTTTTTGCTTGAGAGAAGAATGAGAGACAGAGGCAGAGTTACGAAAGAAATGCCTCTGCCTCTCTCGCCCCTGAACCTAATGTTTTTTTTAAAAAAAAAATTGTTTTTAACATAATCAGTTCAGTTCAGTTCTTACTCGGCTGTTCTAGAGTAAACCGAAATGAACTAGAACTGATAAGGATTTCATTTTTAACGTACAAATTGAAACCGAACTGATTAAGTTTGGTTCAGTTTTTTGCGGTTTCGGTTCCGTCTTGCACCCATAATTCAAATTATGGAGGATATTTAGTAGAAGGGGTGGAGTGAGTGAATTGAGTTTTATTAGTCTAATAAAAAATCTATATTTAAAATTCATACCCTCACATATCTAAACATAGTTTACAAAAGTTCAGATTTTATAATCCCAGACTACATAAATCTCGACATAACAACTTCTCTCACTAAACATGTTTAAAGATTTTAGAAACACGAGAAATCCATAAAAAAACTTACTTGTTGACGGCCTATTGAAAGAGGTTACAAAGCCATTCGTATGTTCTGGAGTTTTGACACAATTTTTTGAACTTTTCTGCTAGTTAACCTTTTTTTAAAGTAATTATGTATATGTCCAAAATTTTTAGGGAAATGTCATTTTTTTGGGTGAAGTCGTGTTTTAGAAACCCGTCTTTGACTTAGTTTTCACTCCTATCTAATGTGTCAAGCGATTTCCTTATAGCTGGTAAATTAAAATTAAACACATGCCTTTAAAACCAGACTTCAAGAAAATATAAATTGAAGTCCGGTCATTAAGACCTGATTTCTTGATTAATTTAGGGCGGTATAAAATTTATTAGAAGTCCGATTTCTAAAACCAAATTTCAAGTCTTTTAATATAAATGTATTAACATTTACTCTCATTTTTCCTCACTTCTTCTATTCTACATAGTTTAATATTCATATGATTCCGGCAAGAGAAGTGCGGTTTGGAAACCAAAATTTGAGTTTTATTTTTGTTTTTTACTAGTTTTTAGGAGGCTAATGTAGTACTTTACTTTGGTGATGATTTAGGCAACTAAGAGCATTTTTAAACGACATTGTGATGAAAATTTCGGCATAATTTCGGTTTTTATTCCGACAAAGTGTGGCTGTTTGTTAAGGAATACCCGGCCTCCACAACTCCACATTGGTATGATATTGTCCACTTTGGGCTTAGGCCCACATGACTTTGCTTTTACCCAAAAGGCCTCATACCAATGAAGATGTGCCCTTCCCCTTATACACCCATGATCATTTCCTTCCATTATTTTGGGTTTAGACCCGCATGGTTTTGCTTTTGGTTTCACCCAAAAGGCCTTATACTAATGGAGATGTGTCATTTCCTTTATACACCCATGATCATTCATTTCTCTAACCGATGTGGGATTTTGTTCTAATTCCAACAATCCTCCCTTTGAACAAATATCCACCGAGCCTCCCCTTCATCTGTCCACTCTATCCAGGTTAACTCCCTTTTTCTGGAGCGCACCACCTGTCTGATAGAGCCCACCACGGATCAGGTTTCTGAGACTTCCCACTTTGTTCGGCACCGAGGAATCCATCCACATAGTTAGGGTTGGGGCATGGTTCTGATACCACTTGTTAAGAGACATCAGGACTCCACAACTTTATATTGATATGATATTGTCCACTTTAGTCTTAGGCTTGTATGACTTTGTTTTTTGTTTCACCCAAAATGCCTCATACCAATGGAGATGTGTCTTTCTCCTTATACACCCATGATCATCCTCTTCTCTAACGGATGTGGGATTTTATTTGCATTCCAATGCTGCTTAATATCAAGATGTGTTTTTTTATATTGTTTTCGTTCCTTTTAGGTAAGTTTGACTTTCATTTTCCCTAATAAATGTAATGTTGTGTTTGGGTACATTCAAGAGGCGGTTTTCGACAGCTTTGGTGGTTTACCTGACAACTATTACGCTCTAGGCTGATTTTTTTGTTTTGATTTGCTGCGACTCTGAAAATTTAAAAGGAAAAAACAAAAGTTACTGGTTTGGCGTTCAAATGAATCAAATGAAAATAAATAAATAAATTGAAGACCGGTTTATAAAAACCGTCTTCGCCATATGGCAAGAAACTTTGACATGGTGGCAAAGACTAAGTTAAAGACAGTTTTCTAAAGCCTGACTTCACCAAAAAAGAAATTTAACTAATTACATCAAACGTTTGGGCATATACTTGATTACTTTAAAAAAATTTAGCTAGCTTACAAAAAAGTCCCGATTTTTTGGGTTCTATGTTTTGCTATACTCATCTTGAAATCTCTCTTGCCACTCTATTCCATTTGAAATTTCAATCCCCATTTTTTTTTGTTCCTACTAAGAGTGTAAACTAAACTAAGTAAACCTATCACCCCGCTTCCCCGCCAGACCCACTTAATAAATGGGGGGGGGGGGTGCAGGGGAATTTTTTCCCTTCGTCTCGCCCCGTTTATCTACTTTAATTTTTTTTCTTCTTATAATTTAATTTCGTTTATTTTGATATAGATTATAATTGAGAGTTTTACTTTTTTATTTATGCTCTATTAGGTTTTATTATCATGGAAAAAATTAAATTTTCAAATTATATACATATATATATATATATGAAATTCATGCATTTTTTACATTCTCTCCCACCCCGTTACGCTCTCTTTTAATAAACGGGGTGGGAGATGAGGTTAATTAGGGCCAGGTGGGGAAAAATATCTTAAATGGGGCCCCGCCCCTTTTGCACCCCTAGTCCCAGTGGCGTGGCCAGAATTTTTTTTGGGGGTGGGGCAAAAATCTATATAAATAAAGGATTGTATAAAATGTCAACTTGCACACCGGTTTTGATATATTATATTACAAGTTAAGAAAAAAAAAGTGGTAACAATTTTTTTTTAATATTATAATTGATTCAATTAGGTTTAGTTAGATTTTTAGATTTTGACTTGTGCCAAATATAAAGTTATACAATGGATAAAAAAAATTGCTAGAAATTATGTTAATTATAAAAGTATACATGTCTTTAAAATAGAGACAAATTTTAAAATAATTTCTTAGTATATTAAAAAAAATATATTAATCACTCAAATTATTGAGATTAATTTTTCATTTCAAATGTTTTTTTAATCTAATAATAAGAAAAGCAATCAAAATTAACTTTATTGTATATCATAGAGATGTTTAACTAATATATACTTTATTGTATATCCTACGAACAATCACACTTGGACATTGATTGACATGATAAAAAATTTTAAATTTTCCTATTGAATAAGTTTTGAAAAAAAAGCTTTTTGAAATATTTATTATCATAAAATAAATTTTATTTTATTTCAACCCTGTGTCTAGTCTAGGCCTAGCCTCTGTGTTAGATCCCTACATCCTAAGTTCTAATATAGCTGATAATGAGTCATCTACTAAATTATATATTTAAGAGATGAACATTTAAGGGAAAATTAAGAAACTAGCCACATTTGATATATACCCCAAACAAAAAGTAGCCACATGTATTAATAAAACACTTTTTAGCCACATTTTGAAAAGTTAATTTACATTATACCATTTTTACCCTTTTAGCAAATTTGCTAGTTTCTCTTTCTACTCTCCCTCTACTTTCTCCCTCTTCTACTCTTGTACTTCCCGATGAAATGAGAATGGTTGTCCAGCTAAGGGCTCCTTCCCACATGGCACATTTTGAGATTTTTTTCATCTTTTCCAAATTTTGTGTTCCTTCCTCTTTTTTTATTTTTACTATTCATATAAGGTATGGTCTCTTCCAAACAACCACAACTAATATCAAGACTCCATTTTTATTTCTTTTCATATTCCCTTTTTATTCTCCTCTGTTTTCCTCTAGACGAAAATGGTAGATTGTTAATGTTAGTCCGTATTGTCACTAATTATAATATTACAACACATTTCTGAATACAAACATACACTTTAATTATAAATTGACCATATATACTAGAAGTACCATATATATCTCAGCAAGCAACGATGTCGTATATACTGAAAGTACCATTATATACTAGAATTACCATATATACTGAAAGTACCATGATACTGGAATGACTATATATACATGAAGCCACCATATCATACTAGCATTACGAACTATACCAAATATTAGGGAAGCCACTATATTGAATTGACACCAGATACTGATAGTACCATAAGTATGAATATTAAATTGAATCATAACAAATAGAAAGTAGAACAAAGATTATGGGAATGTTTAAAATGATATTAATAAGACATGGAGAGAGAAACTTCTGATTGGAAATGAAGGAAAGAAGATGAAAGGAAAAGAAATGAAGGAAAGAAGATGGATTGGACATGTCTGACGCATTGATTTGAAGTCACAAGGGTTTTTTTTTTTTTTGTAATTTATCTCCTCTGACGAATTGATTGTGGCTAGTTTTTGGCATTTTAATATTAGGTGGCTAAGTAATGTTATTTGGGTGAAAAATTGGCTATTTTCATAGTTAACCCAAAGATATGTAATTATTAACGAAGTGTAAAATCTAAGATTTGTATAATCAATTAAAATTATATAATTATTTTAATAGAATTGGAAAAATAAACTTAAAATATGTGTTATAAATTTGTTAAAATTAACCGGTAGAGGGGTGCTATTTTGCAATTTTACAAACTACGAACGTGTTTTATGGACTTATAGTTGGGGAAGTTTTTTCCTTATAAAAACGTGAACTCATCATGGAACTTTGAGGCAAAGAACACCATCCTTCTCTCTTCAAACTTTCCTTGCCTACACACATCAAACAGCTATGCCGATGAAGTTCCAAAATGGTTTCCAAACTGAAAACAAGTCTTCTACCAATGACATCTCTTCCGTGATTCAGGCTACTCCTACTATTGACACTATTCCTATCATCCGTTCACCAATGGCGACAGCGCCAACGACCCCATCGACTCTCAGTCATACAAATGGAACTGCAATCCCAGAGATATCACTTTCTAATCATTCCCTTTCGCCAACTATCAAATTCCCTGTCATTACTACTACCCCATCGACACTCGGTCACTACCTCGCTCGTCGGCTCCTTCAAATCGGCATAACCGATTTGTTTTCGGTTCCGGGAGATTCGAACCTCACCCTCTTGGATTATTTTGTTGCTGAAAAAGGATTGAACCTAGTTGGTTGTTGTAATGAGTTGAATGCTGGATATGCAGCTGATGGATATGCTAGGCGGCGTGGTGTTGGAGCTTGTGCTGTTACCTTTACTGTTGGTAGCCTTAGTCTTATAAACGCAATTGCCGGTTCTTTTTCGGAAGATCTTCCTGTTATTTGCATTGTTGGTGGTCCTAATTCCAATGATTTCGGAACTAAAAAGTTCCTTCATCATACCATTGGTTTACCAGATTTTAGTCAAGAGTTACGTTGTTTTCAAACAGTCACATGTCATCAGGTATTTTAAGACTATTATATGGATGCTTCCAAAAGTTATTCCAAACGAGCACCGACAAGAAATAAACTGAGTATTTGATTTTGGTTTTTTCCTTCTAATATATGTTTTTGTACAGGGTGTTATAAATAGGTTGGAAGATGCACAATGGGAGATTGATAATGCAATTTCAATGTGCTTGAAACATAGTAAGCCTGTCTTCATCAGTATTTGCAGTAATTTAGTGGCAATTCCTCATCCTTCTTTCTCAATTCAACAACTTCTCCCTCTCTCCATCTCTCCCAAGTAATTATTATTTCTATTTCTCCTCATTAATTCTTTCTGATTTTTCTCATTCTTTGATATGTGTGGTTAGAACAAAACTTCACTCCTGCCCCGGTAGCAGGGAAGGGAATCCTTCTGCTTGTGACTGGATTTTGGTTACACACCCACGTGAGTGTCGGGAAATGGGCTTAACTACTGTCCTTATTGATATATATTATTGAAAAATAATAAATATATATGAGTTTTGGAACAATAGCTAAGATTTTAGAGGTCCTGTATCAAACCATACAAAGTAATGAAATATAACGTCATGTAAGAAAAAAGCATTGATCCTTATTACTAACTAGAATAATATATTTTCTTTATCGGAAAAAAGGAAAAAAAGCGTAAACCACCGTGAAGTATATAGGTTGTGACAAATATCCCATGAACCATTTTTTTTAAAGAAAATACCCCCTCAATCATCATGCAATTGCAAGGTATTAAAAATATCCTCCTAAACTATTCTTTTAAGCAGATACCTCCTGAACTACGTGGGTTGTGATAGTATACCATCAAACAATTTTTTAAGCAAATAACCCTTACACTTTTATAATTGTTTACTTGTTTTTTCCCCCTTTTTCTTACGACTCGTGTAATTCGTCTTCTAGAGATATATTTTAAATGTTAAATCAAAATTTTTATTTAGTATGTTAGTAAAGTTAATGGGTGTAAACTAAAGGGTTTAATTTAAACACTTATAAAAGTTCAAGGGGTATATTAACTTTATAAAAAATAGTTCGAGAGGGTACTTATCATAACTCTCATAGTTCATGGGTATTTGCTTAAGAGAATAGTTTTGGTAGGTATTTATCACAACTTGCATAGTTCATGGAGAATTTGCTTAAAAAAATAGTTTTAAGATATTTGTCACAACTTGTATAACTTCAAGGGGTTATTTGCTTAAAAAAGAGTTTGCGGGTACTTGTCATAACTCACATAATTCAAATTTCAAGGGTATTTACTTAGGAGAATAGTTTAAGTTTCATAGTTCAGGGGTAGTTAAAAAATAGTTCAGGCGTATTTATCACAACACATACATAATTTCAGGAGGATTTTTACTTCTTTTCCAAAAAAGAAGAAAAAAGAAAAGAAAAGAGCAATATTTTTTAAAAACATTTTCTTATTTTAAATTGCTAGTTATACAATTCTCAGGTTAAGTAACCGATTGGCTTTAGAAGCAGCAGTGGAGAAGGCAGCTGAGATACTAAATAGTGCTGTAAAACCAGTAATGGTTGGTGGGAAGAAGCTCCGGCTAGCCAAAGCCGAAAAGGCCTTCATCAAGCTAGCCGATGCTTGCGGCTACGCCGTGGCGATTACGCCCTCGGCGAAAGGCCTCATCTCGGAGAATCATCCACATTTCATCGGTACTTATTGGGGCGTAGTCAGCACTGCCTTCTGTAGTGAGACAGTGGAGATAGCTGATGCCTCCCTCTTTGTTGGGACAACCTTAGACGAATTAGAAACTGTCTGCTTCTCACTGACGTACAAAAAAAACAAAGCGATTATTGTTGAACCAGAACGTGTTGTGTTTCCTAATGGGCCGAGTTTTGGGCCCATTTTAATGATGGACTTCTTGGAATCTCTAGTAAAGTGGCTCAGGCCCAATAAAACCGCTTTTGAGAATTATCATCGGATTTATATTCCGGAGTCGGGTCCTCTCAAATCGGAGTCGGGTGAAGCGTTGCGGGTCAATGTTCTTTTCAAACATATCCAGAAAATGATATCGAGTGATATGACAGTGATAGCTGAGACAGGTGATTCATGGTTTCTTAGTCAGAAACTGAAATTACCACAATCATGCGGGTAAATTCTAGATCCTTATTTTGTTTTCGTGTTTTTAATTCAGGTTGTTAATTAAGTTTTAATACTATTGAACTCTTAAAAGTAATATTTTTTGAAATCTCACAAGTCACGGTCGTTTTTAACTTTTAATAATATTATCGGACAAGAATATGTTGAACAATATCGATGCTTATGATGTTTTAAACTTTTAAAATAATTGAGATTCAAATGGAAAATACTATACACTACATAATATTTTACATTTTTTTAAGTAAAAAATTAAAACAACATTGCTATCAAATGCGCCCTAAAATTTTGTTTGCAAAAAATTATACTATGTTTAATGGCACAACCGAAAAAATAAAAATGAATTACCAAAATAGCCAGAAAAATGTAATTATTTATGTAGCAATATATATTTTAAAAAATTTACTAAAATAATATTTTATTTTGAATTCAATAAATTATTGAAAATAAATATATAGTTGACTTATAATATTTATTGTTTTAACTTTATTTTGGGTTGAATAATTTTCATCAAAATCAATGTTTAAAACTCTAATTTTAATTCAAGTTAATTATTAATTTAATTATGATATTTTATTCCTAACTAGTTTCAATGATAATTTATTACCTCGATTCAATAGATTATTGAAAAATAATTTTATCCTATTTGAGTAAAAAATTTAAAAAAAAAATGATATAATTATAAATACATATCTTAAATATGCAACGTGAGATAATTTATGAGTAATTTTTTCTTTTTATGTTTCTCTCTAATAAATTGATACATATTTGAATAATAGGTATGAGATACAATTGCAATACGCATCCATAGGTTGGTCCCTAGGTGCAACTCTTGGATATGCTCAAGCTGCACCCGAGAAGCGAGTGCTTCTTTGTATTGGCGATGGGAGCTTTCAGGTAAGTTTTAATATTTCGGATTAAATCTTAATTTCTGATTTTTTTTAACCTTTATATAAAGCTGTTTTATTCTTTATAATTAAATAACCGTAAAAAATTAGAACCCAAAAAAAGTTTGAAACATAATATTTGTATAATAAATAATAGGGTTTTTTCAAAAAAATAATATTTTAAGCTGTCCACTAGTCTCAGACCGAGATTGATCTAATGACAGAATGCCATTTTTGAAATATTTAAAATATTTGTTATGTTTGAAATTACCCATAAAAAAAGGAAAAATTTAGGGGCATTTACACATCTAGCAATTTTTTTAGACTAAAGCTTATCACTGATAAACACATTAATAATTGTCAATCACTGATTAAAATAAAAAAATTGCTATATTTACAAATAGTTTTTAGAGTTCTATTTTTACAAATATTGCATCAAAATATGCTACCAAATGAAATTTCATGAAAATTTACATAGGTGTTAAAATTTTATTAAATATTTACATATCTATCATTTATAAAAAATATTTACACATATGTTACTTTTTTAAAAGAGGGTTTAATGAAACTTTTTAATTCTCAAATTATCCTCATCTTCCTTCCTCCCCTTCCATCATAATCTTTCTTCCTCCATCATCATCTTTCTAAATTACATGTTCCTATTTCTCTCTCAAATTTCCTCGATAACTGTGTCACCATCTCCACCAACCACTGCCACCATCTCCACCGCCGTTGTTGAAGTTTCCACCTTGTTTTTCCCGGTTTTTCAACGAGAGTCTGAAATTTTCTGACAAGACCTCTCCTAACTTCGTAAAACAGTATATCAAAGATGGCAAATGAATGGTATTATATCATGATAAATCGGTGGGTAGTATATCGTGATAAGTCAGTGATTATCAAGCACTGATATACCAAGGTATATTATTATTGATATACTATTACTGATATGATAAATCAATGACTTAATGATATACTTACATGAAATTAGGGGTATTTGTGATATTTTCCGATGAACAGTAACTAAGATTCTACGTTTTTAACATTTTTTTAAATACTTCTTTATTAACAAATTTATAAATATCAGAGCTCATTTTAATATATTTGTAAATACCCATAAAAAAATTGTCATCAATTGAAAAAGGGAAATTTCATTGGGTGACAGATTTTTATGTAATATTTGTAAAAATATCAACTCAAAAAAGTATTTGTAAATATAGTAATTTTTACAATGTTTATCAATGATAAACAGTGATTTATGTGTTTATCAGTGATAAACTTAATGTAAAAATATGTAATTCAATGTTTATCATTGATAAACCAGATAAAAATTGCTATATTTACAAATATTTTTTTGAGCTTTTATTTTTATAAATATTACTATAAAAATTGCTAAATTTGCAAATGCCCCGTAGAAAAATCTCTCAATAATATATCATTTTGTTTGAGAAAACAAAATATTATTTAAGGATAGGAGATGGTTGGTGGGCAGATGGGTCCAGAGGATGTGTCAACGATGATCAGGTTACGGCAAAGGAACATAATATTTATGATAAACAATGGAGGATATAGCATTGAAGTTGAGATTCATGATGGTCCTTACAATGTCATCAAGAATTGGAATTACACTGCCTTGGTCGATGCCTTTCACAATCATGATGGCAAATGTTGGACTGCTAAGGTAAACTCACACGATTTTGTTTTGAAAAGTTAGGTTTTTCATTTGAAAATGTTTGAGATAACCTTCTTTTAAACGTTTCTCTTTCTTGTTTCTTTTTCAGTTTTATCTGTTTGGGATAGGTTTTGAAGTGTTTAAAAGTGTTTTTTTTTAATAGTTATCAAAAACGCTTTTTTATTATTCAAAAATATTTTTAAACACTTTCAAAAGCTATCTCAAAGAGGTACTTAATCTATGAAATGACTTTTTTTTTAGAATAACTAAGGCCCTGTTTGGTATGCAATCTGAAAAGCAGAATTTGAATTTAGTGGATTCTAATGAATTCAGAGTTGTATTATGTGAATTTGTTGGTTCTGAAATTGTGTTTGGTAACAGATTCAGAATTTATAATTGAGATTCAGAAATTTGAAATATGTGTTTGGTTGGTTACTCAAAAAATTTAAAATAAGATTGTGAATCAGAACAGTGTGAAAATAATACATCCAACTTTAAATCATTCATTTTTAAGTTTGAAAAAACTAATAATTCATAACTTATAAATTGAAAACATTTTTATCCGCATCAACTATAACTATTCTCATTCTTAGGATAAATTTTTCTTTTAAAAAAAATTATAATAAAGATAGTAGAAGCATTGCAAGTCTATCAAATAAACTCTTTAGATTAAAACAACTCAGTTTTTCCAAAAGGAGAACTATACAAGACACAGTGAGATCCATTCTAAAATTCATAAGAACCTAGTGCAACCAAAGAGAGAATTTCTCAATAAAAGAGAATCTGAAAAAATATTTTTACACTGAATGGAGAGACCATTTGGGCATTGAAAACCTCCAATAGCGTTATTCAAATAGTACTACATACATTAGTAAACAATAAGCAGAGGAAAAATGTGAGCAACAACCTCCAAAACACACACACACATATGTATATAATTATAAAAACAAAATATAAATAAAAAATAGGATATAGTGAAAAAATAAATTAACTTTTTTTCCATCACTTTAGAATTAAGTTTAAGTTTGAAAAGTTAAAAATCAGCTTAAAAACATGCAATTAAAAATTTAATTAAATAAATAAAATCTAGAACGGACCGGGTCGACCTCGAAAAACGGGCCCAACCCGACCCAAACCCGGAAAATGGGCCCGACTCGTATTTTTATCTCATGTGTTCAAACCCGTGAATTAAATTGTGTGGGTGAGGTCAATCTGTGTTTTTCAGTTTTTGAGTTGGATATTTTGGATTCTTGTTTAAGTTGAATTTATTTTTTAGCCTAAAAAAAGAAATTGAATCCAAATTGGTTTTTTCTGGATGGTAAACCAAACACAAAACATAGCAGATTCCTTTTATTCATTCAATCCAGATTCATAAAACTGAATCTGGATTGCAAACCAAACAGGCCCTAAAGCTTCTCTAAAAATCTAAAAAACATGTAGGTATATTGATAGGAGGAGTTGTTAAGTTCGGATTTATGTAGTCTGGATTTGTGAAATTTGAGTTTACGTAATCTATGTTTGGTAGATGAGTTTAACTTAGATTTTATGTTGTTTAATTTTTTTTTCTTTTCTGTTCAAAATTCTTGGTTTAAGAGAGTCAAATATGAGGTAACTAACATTACCTAACTAAAATATGAGTTAGGCTAATGAACCACCCCACCCACCTTACCCACCCCTTTTACTAAATACCTCTCTGTAGTGATTAGTATTAGAAGCTACTCGAAAAAGCTTAAAGTTCTCATATTGAAAAGATGTAGAAAACTAATAAGGTTTATAAGTCAACGAATAACTACTCTCATAAGTAATTAGTCTTGAGATGGAAACTTATAATTATTAAGTAAAAACAATTTTAGAATTATTAAAAGTAGAAAGTTATTGTTTTACACTCTATACGAGAACAACTCCCACAATAACCTCTTTTAGTTCACACCAAAATTGACATTTCAACACATGGTAATGTTTATTATATATAGGACAATAAAAAAATCCAAATTTTTGAATTTTATTTACAAGAGAAGAGTAGGAAAATAATATATTTTTCCATAGTTTGTTTGTGGGGATTTTGATAAATTTGAGTATTATGGACATGAAGGTTCAAACAGAGGAAGAATTGGAGAAAGCAATTGAGACAGTAATGGGAGAACGAAATGATTGCTTGTGCTTTATAGAGGCTATTGTTCATAGAGATGATACAAGTAAAGAGTTGCTTGAATTTGGGACAAAGGTGGCTGCCATCAGTTCTCGCCCTCCCAATCCTATGTGAAAAAAACTTCCTATTTGTTAAATTTTAGATGAAAAATATTTGAAATTATGGTGTTTCTTAACTTTTGGAACTCTTATTTAAAGGGCATCTAAAACTAAGTAAGATTTAATTTTGAATTAGTTGAATAAGATAAGTGATTACCCAATTTGAATTTTCATTTTATACCAACGATTGTATTTTATATTTAATTAACATTATATCAACTATATTTTATTTACAAGTTCGGATTTTTTTAAAAAATAATTTCATTTTAAATATTATTTCATCAAACAAAATTAAATTAAATTGATGAAACATATAAGAATTGATTTCTTACAACCCTGTATTATTGTATAATTTTTTTTTGAATAATTGACAATGAAAAATAGATGATTGTTGCCAATAAATAATTGAGGTATTTTAAAAATGACATATTTTTTATAATAAATTTCAAAAGGGGCAAAAAAAAATGATTTTTTTAAGAGTCCAACTTTCTAAAAACTCACTAATTAATGAAACAAAACCATTAAATTTATGAATTAAAAAAAGTACAAAATTTGAAAAATTACTAAATTCTAGTTCAAATGATCCAAATAACTTCAATAAGAAATACAATGTGATATTCATTCTATAATTACAAGAGAGAAAAATTCAATGAAAACAAAATTTATTAGTTAAATGAAACTAAGTGTTTTTTTTTTTAAAAAAAAAAAATTGTATTTGAAATTAAGCTTAAACAAAGTACTATGAAGTGAAATTTCTCTAAAATATTTGTTGGTTTTGGACATATTTATTTCATTAAATTATGTAAAATATATTGAGTTTAATAAATATATATATATATATATATATATATATATATATATATACTTTTAATTTCATCTTACCCACTGTAACCTATTAAAATGCCCAGTTATTTATTTTTTCCTATTCGAAATACTAAAGCGTCTCTCGTTTATGAAGGAAAGAGCCATAAAATTGGAGATGATTTAAGGAGGGATTTAGGTGGGATTTAAAAGTCATTGTCAATACTATTTCGAGGTTGAATTAAACATTAGATCCATTCCTATAACCCATGCCTGCATAACAAACACTTGTGATAGAATTTGGAAAACTAAAAGAAAATCATAATTGAAAAATTGAATGAACAGTATGAGGTAAGGGAAAAAAAAGTGATTAAAATTTCAAATGGAATAAAGTGGCAAGAGATATTATAAGATGAGTGTAGGAGCAAAATATATCCCCAAATAATTCTGTGTAAAAAATACAAAACGTACGAATGGCTTTGTAACCACTCTAAAAAATCACGTGTTTCCAATTCCAGGATACTTAGTGAGAGACGTTGTATTTTTATGGAATATTTCACGTGTTTTTAAAATTTTTGGGATGTTTTGTACGAGAAGTTGTTAAGTTGAGTTTATGTAGTATGAGTTTGTGAAATCTAAATTTTTGTAGTCTGTATTTAGATATGTTAAGATATGAATTTTAAAAACCCAAATTTAAATATTGATCCAAATTATGGAGGATATTTAGTAGAAGTGGTGGAGTGAGTGAATTGAGTTTGATTAATATAATATAAAATCTATATTTAAAATTCATACCCTCACATATATAAACATAGTTTACAAAAGTTCGGATTTCATAATCCCAGACTACATAAATCCTGACTTAACAACTTCTCTCGCTAAACATGTTTAAAGATTTTAGAAACACGAGAAATCCGCAAAAAAATTATTTGTCGACGGCCTATTGAAAGAGGTTACAAAGTCATTCTTATGTTCTGGAGTTCTGACACAATTTTTTGGACTTTTCTGCTAGTTAACTTCTTTTTTAAAGTGATTATGTATATGTCCAAACGTTCTAAGTTTTTAGGGAAATGTTATTTTTTTTTGTGAAGTCGGGTACCCATCTTTGACTTAGTCTTCTCTCCTATCTAATGTGTCAAGCGATTTCCTTATAGCTGGTAAATTAAAATTAAACACCGGTCTTTAAAGCCAGACTTCAAGAAAATGTAAAATGAATTTGATATTTAAGACCCGATTTCTCAATTAATTTAGGGCGGTGTAAAATTTATTAAAAGTTCGGTTTCTAAAACCAGATTTCAAGTCTTTTAATGTAAATGTATTAACATTTACTCTCCTTCTTCCTCACTTCTTCTATTCTACATAGTTTTATTTTCAGATGATTTCAAAAAGACTAGTTAGTGCGGTAATAGGACGGTTTGGAAGCCAAAATTTGAGTTTAATTTTTGTTTTTTTTACTAGTTTTTGGGAGGCTAATGGATTACTTTACTTTGGTGATGATTTTAGGCAATTTAGAGCATTTTCAGATGACATCATGATGAAAATTTCAGCAGAATTTTTGTTTTTATTCCAGCAAGGTGTGGCTATTTGTTAAGAGACATCAGACCTCCACAACTCCACGTTGGTATGATATTGTCCATTTTAGGCTTAGGCCGGCATGACTTTGCTTTTGGTTTCAAAACCAAAAAGTCTCATACCAATGGAGATGTGTCTTTCCCCTTATACACTCATGATTATCAACTTCCCTAACCGATGTGAGATTTTGTTCACATTCCAACAATCCTCCCCTTGAACAAATATCCACCGAGCCTCCTCTCCATCCACCGTCCACTCTATCTAGGTCAACTCTCTTTCTCCGGAGCTTACCACTTGTCCGATAGAGCCCACCACAGATCAGATTTTCGAGATTTCCAACTTTGTTCGGCACCAAGGAATCAATCCACATGGTTAAGGTCTGGGCATGGCTCTGATACCACTTGTTAAGGGACACCGGGCCTCCACAACTCCACATTAGTATGATATTGTCCACTTTGGGCTTAAGTTCGCATGACTTTGTTTTGATTTCACCCAAAAGGTCGTACCAATGGAGATGTGTCCTTCCTTTTATACATCCATGATCATCCCCTTCCCTAACCGATGTGGGATTTTGTTCGCATTCCAACATTGTTTAATATCAAGATGTGTTTTTTATACTGTTTAATATGTTCCTTTTGGGTACGTTTGAATTTCATTTTCTCTAATAAATGTAAATGTTGTGTTTAGGTACATTCAGGTGGCGGTTTCCGGCAACTTTGGTGGTTTACCCGACAACTATTACGCTCCAGCCTGATTTTTTGGTTTTTGTTTCTCGCGACTTTAGCAACTAAAATTTTAAAAAGAAAAAACAAAAGTTACTGGTTTGGCGTTCAACTGAAAGAAATAAAAATTGAAGACCCGGAATAGCAAACATACTTGGATCTCCACCTTTAGGAGGCAATTTCTTTTGGATTATAGATGAGACATTTCCCCCAAACTTATTTTCTCATTGTCTTTTAATTTCTTTTTATTGATGCACAAGTTCTTGAGAAATCTAGCATAACGAGGTACTTGTCTAATAGCATCAATCAAAGGAATATTTACCTTGACTTTTCGAAACGTCTCGAGCAACTCTTTCTCTTCCACCTCATTTTCAATTTTTCTTGAGTTAGTTAAACGAGATGGAAAAGGGGGAGGCGTCAACAATACCTTAGTCTTATTGTGATTAGAAATCTCCAATTCAGCTTTTGGAGGTGAAACAACTTCCTTTTCAATTTCGGCTTTTGGGGCGCGATTGATCTTTTTCATTATAGGCTCTCCCAAAGTTGTTCCACTCCGTAACATGATCGCACTAACATTCTCAATCCGGTTGACCATAGTTTGCGAAGGTAATTTACCTTGAGTTTCTATCTTGCTTAGAGAAGATGCTATATGACCTATTTGAACTTCCAGATTTTCAATTCTTGTTCCCATCTTTTGAAAATCTGCTTGAGTGGTCAGCTGAAACTGTTCCGTGTTATTAGCAATACTTTGAACACGTTCTTCTAAAGACTTACCTGATTTGGTTGAATATGGTTGGTATTCAGGAGCTCTTCCGCCAACCTGGATTATACGAATTAGAGTGATTCGGTTCGTATCTTCTTTGAGGTGCTCCTTGAAAACCGCCTACAACATTGGCGTATTCATGTGATTCATCTTGAAGTGTGGGGCACGAATCAGTTGAGTGATTTGGTGTAGTGAAAATACCATAAACTTTCACCTATTGAATGTTTCCTGCTACCCATTATTGAACAAGAGAAGTTAGATTTTTAAGTTGATTTTCAAGAGATGAATCACGTACCTCATAAATGTTTCGAGAATTAGGTGTATCTTGAAGTGCTCCATTTTGTTGACTAGTTGCAGCCATGGTAGCGATCAATCCTTCGAGCTTCAGTTGGAGTTTTATTAACTATTGCACCACTACTAGTGGCATCCATCAACCTCCGCTCTATCGATGTCAATCCTTCATAAAAGTACTGAATGATGAGTTGTTCTGAAAAACTGTGTTGTGGGCAACTTGCACAAAACTTCTTGAATCGAGTCCAATACATGTGTAAAGTCTCATTGTTCTTTTGCGTAATCCCAGAAATCTCTCTTCGAATGTTTGAGGCTCGAGATGAAGGAAAAAATTGATCCAAAAATAATCCGGCAAGTTTAGCCCATGTAGTCACAGAATTAGAAGGTAGATCAAACAACCAATCCTTAGCATGATCAATTAATGAGAATGGGAAAGCTCGTAGTTTAATTTGATCTTCAGTTACCCCTTCTGGCTTCATGCTTTGATAGACAACATGAAAAGCCTTCAGATGCTTGTTGGGGTCTTCATTATCTAGACCTTTAAAAATAGGAAGAAGATGGATTAGTCCAGATTTTAATTCAAAATTTACATGTACAGCGGGATATTGAATGCATAAAGGCTCCTAGTCAATTGTAGGAGCAATCAACTCCTTTAAAGTTCTCTCAGCGTTAGTCATCGTTTCCTTGGTTTCAGAATCACTAGAGGAATAAAAAATATTGTGCAGCGAAGTCTCTTCATCAGATGAAGAGGATGGAGATTCTAGCTTATTTTTAAGTTTGGTTTCCTTCCTCAAGTGTTTTTCCGTCTTCTCAATTTCTGGATCAAATTGCAATTCACTTGTACGAGAAGAACGGGGCATCAAATAGAACAAAACTAAAATTAAAACTAAAATTTAATTAGAACCAATTCCCCGGCAACGACGCTAAAATTTGATGGGTTTCGAAACCACCAAAAATAATAAACTTACTCTTGGAATTTAAAAATCTGTAGCAGTGGTGAGTAAGGTCAATCTCCATAGGGAAAAGTGAATTAAATTAAAGTTAACTAAAAAGGGGGGTTTTGAGTTGTTGTTGTTTATAAAACGAAAAAGAAAATAAAATTAAAAAGAATAACAAATCAATAGAGAAAGCTTCCAACTAAAGGTTAATCTCAATTATGGTTCATGGATTTGATCATCGATTCCTAAACATGCATTCCTAAATTCTTCTCTAAATTGGTTGGAAGTCGTCAAAACCAATCAACATCTTATAAGTGCTCTTCCTTAACTTTTTGATAACCAAGATATGATCATTGATTATTCCCTAATTAATGGATAACCCTAGAATACGATAATAAGATTTAACTCATTAACAGCATTAAGAAGAGAAGAACCCAATTCTAACTAACAAACACGGTACGACCGATTCATTTAAGTTAGATCATAAATTCTCATAACATAAATCAAAAAGTGTCCTAATCAATTTATGCTATTATGCTACTTGTATTAGAACAATTAAACAATTACAGATTTAATGTTCTAACTAACGATATGCAAGATTAACAATTGAACAACGGGCCCTATTGCACAAGAATTAACTAACAATAAAATATACAAAGAGAAAGCATGAATAAAGAGAAAATAAGAATAAAATTAAGAGCAAAATCTCACAAATTCATAAACCAAACCTCAATAATCCTCTAGTTGGAATAAGGAAATTAGCTAGAAAACATATAAAAAACTATCTAAGATTCCTAAGAAAAATAGGGGAAGAAAGGATCTTGAATTATGGTTCAAAAGGGTATTTTAAATAGGCAAAAAGGAGATATATACTAAAATATCTCTTCCAGCCGCCATCTGGAGCCGTGAGCCGCCACCAGCCGTCGCCTTTTGTGAGGAGAGCTGGAGCCAAGTCGTGGGCGTCTGTCCCTTTATACATGGAGCGACGTGTCGCTAGTGGCTGAGCGACATGTTGCTCAGCCTTATTCCTTCCCAGTGCACGCTGACGTCAGTGAACACTTTCTTCTTCTTGTGGATGACGCAGCTCAGATGATTTTGCATGGCAATTGTATATTAGCTTTAAATTCTTCGTTATATGTCCGATTCGAACGCCGTTTTCGCCTACGTTCATAAAATTCAACGATTAACAATATTATGGACATTTAAATCAATTATCATTCATATTTTAATTATTTTGGGGATAAAAACACTTATAAATAGGCATAAATTACGAGTCATCACATGTCAAAATTGCAATTTGATATTATTCATTATGACACGTGGGGCCCTTACCATACTTGCACACATAAAGGCTTTTCTTATTTTTTAACCCTTGTTGATGACTACACCAGATTTACTTGGGTAAATCTCATGAAAACCAAATCAGATGCCTTATCCATTGTTCCTAGATTCTTTGCTCTTGTTCAAACCTAATTTGGAGCATCTATTAAGTGTTTTAGATCTGATAATGCACTCGAATTTAAGTTTAAGGCTTTCTTTCAGACAAATGGTGTTTTACACCAATTTTCTTATGTAGAAACACTTCAACAGAACTTCGTGGCTGAACGTAAGCATCAACATTTATTGAATGTGGCAAGGTCTCTATATTTTCAATCCAAGGTTCCTATTATATTTTGGGGGGACTGTATTCTCACAACCACATTTATGATGAATAGGACACCAACCTCACTTATGTCCAATCGAACACCTTATGAGCTTCTATTCAAACAACCAGTTGATTATACCTCTATAAAAGTTTTTGGTTGTCTAGCATATGCATATACCCTATCATCTAATCAAAAAAAGTTTGATCCAAGGGCTAGAAGATGTGTGTTTCTTGGCTACTCACCAAGTGTAAAGAGTTTCAAATTATATGATCTCTTAACACATCAACTTTTTCTATCTAGAGATGTTATTTTTCATGAAAAACAATATCATTTTCACACTGAAGCTCATTCTTCTATTTTTCACAACATTTTCTCTGATTTTGTTCTGCCACATCATCTTCCTGATAGATCACCATTTCCTTTACCTAACCCACCTGTTTCATCTACACCTACTATATCTATACCTACACCTTCCATTCCATCTTTAAATGACATTTCACCCACTTCTATCAATCTTCCTATTTTACCAACTATTACACCTACTGTACCTTCTCTTCCTACTTTACTTTCTATACCCTCTCTATCTTTTTCTGAAAATATAAGACAATGCAGTAGAGTTACAAACCCCCAGCTTATCTAGCAGATTATCACTGTCATCTCCAAAATAAAATTCCACTCTCTTCCACAAACAAAGATATCCTTTAGAACATCATCTATCTTATTCCAATTTCACCTCGTCTGTTCAATATCTCTATGAGCTATGAACCTTAATATTATCTTCAAGCAGTCAAATATGATAATTGGAAAACGGCTACGGAAGAAGAGCTTAGAGCCATGGAAAGAAATTCTACTTGGACTGTTGTTTCTTTACCTAAAGGCAATCACACTATTGGCAGCAAGTGAGTATATAAAATTGTAACAACTCGGATTTTCCCTCAAGGTATTTTAGCCATTTCACCAATTTTGATCCAATCAACGTCATTTTTAGTTCTTATTAACCGTCACAGCGTTACGAATTCAACGCAATTGACTACACTCAATTTCGAGTTTCGAGTAAAAAGTTATGGCCCGAATACCGATTTCGTCCTTGACTTCTACTTTTCTTTCAAGGGTATTTTTGTAATTGGACAACCAATCAGTTGACACTAAAACCTAGGTTAACTATTTTTATTTTCTTCATACGTAAGTCAGCCATTTCTTGGTTTCAAGTTGTGTCCTTTCTCGTTTCGTTTTGAGTTCTCGCAAGGTAATTGATCAAGCTATATTAATCGTTTGTTTGTCATTAATTTTGAATCAATTTTCAACTTATTGGCTGCCTGTTAATCTCAGTTTCAAGCTCCCTTTCTTCACCAAAAAATCAAGGAAAAACCTCATTCAATCTCGTTATTCCTTAGGTAAATTCTTTTAGTTTGTGTTAGAGATAGTTACTAGGGTGTTTTCAGTTTAATTCCATGCTAATCGAGTGGCGTTTTAATTGGTTTTCGCGTGTTTAAAGGCTGGCCGGACCTTCGCCGAATTCTGGGCTCTTCCGCCGCCATTCTTGAAGCTATTGGTGGAGTTTTTGAGTTTGTTTTACGTTTGATTTTTCCATGGGTTGTTTATTCATCGCTTTTCGTCGTCGAAAGATGCTGGAACTCGAGGTATTAATCAGAAGAAGAAAAAACGCTGCTGCGTTTTCCTTTACTTGCCTCGTATGGCTGCTTAGGGAAGAACCGATCCAACTTGACCAGCTGGGTTGGTTCAACTGGTCCAGACCGATTTAAGGGTTATTTTTTGTCAATTCGAGCCAATTTTCATCCTATTAGTCCATTTATCGTGAAATTGACTTTATATTAATATTATTACAGGTCTTGGGCATTGTTAGAATTCCTTATGGATATTTTTGGAGGTCAATTGCTTGTTCAATTTAGATTTAAGGTAGGTTAAACTCTACTTAGAAGTTAAATTAAATTCCATGTGTTTGCTTATTTGATGTATGATTATTAGGATATTTATGGGTGATGAAATTACTAATTTTAAAAGTATTATGTGCACATTTTGACCCGTGATTAATGTTTATATTTGATTTATTACCGCTAATTGGGTTTATATTATTATTAAAGTCTATATAGTATTTAAGTTAAATTAACCCTATTAATAAACCCATATTAAATTAGATATTTTTGTTTGTTGTTATTTTGTTATTCGTGAGATATTTTAAGATTAACGATTGTTTGATATTTATTTGAATGATTTTACTCAAATATATGATAATCACGTTGAATAGTGTGGCACGTATCATAATAGCCATTATGATACTATTCTATAGAGCCGGGCACTGTGATTATGATATATCTAAATAGTTGAGATGAGTTTGATAAGTGATTACCACGATAAATAGTGTGGCACGTATCATAGTGGCCACTATGATACTATTCTATAGAGCTGAACTTTGTGGTTGTGATCTTTGTAGGCTAAATACCTATTAGTTATTGATGAATGGTAGAAATGGATGAGTATCCATATGTTATTATAATTATGAGACAAATGAGTCATGTATTTACTTATTTATCTGGTTATTTTGGGTCAGGTCGTTACAAAAATAAAATACAAGGCAGATGAGACTATTGACAAATATAAGGCCCGTCTAGTAGCCAAGGGATACACTCAACTTGAGGGCCTTGATTACTTTGAAACTTTTTCACCTGTTGCAAAGCTTGTCACTGTCAAAGTGCTTCTCTCTCTTCCATCTCAATATTCTTGGCCATTGACACAATTGAATGTCAACAATGCTTTCTTAAATAGAGACTTATTTGAAGAAGTGTTTATGACTTTACCAGTAGGATATCATCCTCAAGCAATTGTTGATCTTCAGGGGGAGCCCTTAGTTTGTAAGTTGAACAAGTCCATCTATGGCAAGCTTCTCGACAATCAGTGGTGAGGCCACTAACCCCCCCCCCCAAATTTTCAAAAATATAATTTTATATGTATATTTTTATATAATTTTTAACTTTGCCCCCAAAAATATTTGATGTTTGTCCCTTATTTATACAATATTTAAGACATTTTAATCTTTTAAAAAACAAATTTTCTCTATATATTAACCCACATTTAGGTTTGTCACTATTAAATTTCCTCTCTTAATCTCTATCCAATTTATTGTTCATTGATGTGATTTTTTATGGTTTAAATATATATATATATATATATATATATATATATATATATATATATATATATATATATATATATTTTAAATACATAGGATAATTGTTGATTTTTCTTGATAATTGTTGCATCTATATATGAGTTATACAATGTATTATTTATTGTTAAGTTTAATAAAATGAAAATTTTAAATAAATACGTTTTTTTACTTCTATATTTTTTTTTATATTGTAATTATGTAGTAATGATTTTATGTTCAACATTTATAAATACTTTAATTCATATTTATTAACTAAGAAGTGAGTGTAATTTTTTGTTTATAAATAGTTTATTTTTTCTAAATTATAAATAATAATGTCTCTTTAGTGAAATCTAAATTTTATTAATAACTATATAGTTTTATGTCATGAGCTTCATAATTGTTATAATTTTATTATTTCATACTTGTTCTTTTAGTTAAATATTTCAAACTTGTTAATTATTATATAAAATTAGTTAAACATCTTTATGATACACAATAAAGTTAATTTTGATTGTGATTCTTATGAAAGAAGTGTGAGATTCATTCTTTCAATTCAATAAAAAGAAAGAGAAAATAGTGTTACAAAATAGTGTGTGATGTTCTAAAAAAAATATAAAATAAAATAAAATAATGAGGTTATTTAGAGGTTACAAATTCATAGCAATCTCTCGGAACCCCTTAATAAGTAATATGGTAGGGACAAAAAAAGTGCGAATCATGATTCAAACTAAATATAGATGAACGTTTATTTTTATTTTTTTTTGGGAATAAACTTCAATATTATAGTGACACGTGTTTGTTGAGTTAATGTGTCTTACTTTAGCTCATAAATTTTTTGATGAATTGTTTATCAAAATAATTATAGGTTAGTTTAGTGGTTAAGATTACTTTTCAAGTCTTTAAATCATAAATTTAAAGGAGAAACAATTTTGAAAAATAAAGAAATGTTGAAGAAATGAAGTAAAAGAGATGATGAAAAAGAAGAAATCAGTTAGAGAAATAGGATGATTGGCAATGAAATCGACGATGAACTCACACGAGGTAGAGAGAGAGAGAGAGAGAGAGGGTCTGAGAAATTAGAAAGGATGTGAAGAAGTGAAATATTAGGTTTTTTCAAAATGTAATATAATATAATTTTAATTAAATATCAGTTCAATTCGCTTTTCTTGGTTCATGAAAATATTTTAATCGGGAAAAAATTTGAAAAAAATCGGTTTTCTATATTAATAAATTGAGAGAACATAAAATATAGACGAAATCGGACCAGTCGATTTGTCCAGTTTGGTCCAGCCTGATCTGGTTCAAATGTTGTTTTTTTCACATCCCTAATTGTTATTGAATTCTATTAAATCACCACAAGACTAAAAACTTAAACTATTGGGTTAAGATAAATTTAAGTATTTTAATATAATCTGACCTCACTTGTAGGCTCATATGCTAACATAAAGTCTAATCACCTTGAATATTAATAATTGAAAAGAAAGTGATAATACATTAAAATTTAAATTTAAGACCTCCTATTCTAATATCTTATCAAATCACCATAATTAAAAAGTTTAAGTAGTTAGGATAAAATAATTAAGAAAAAAGAAAAAAAAATCATTACATGAACCCTTATTTTTGTCATTACATGTGAGGGTAATATTTTTTTTGAAAACTACACTAAAAAAATTCCCCAAGATTTGATTTTCTCTTTTGTCATAAAGTTCAAAAGAAATAATTGATTAGTTATTAAGTGTGGTCCTGTGTGAACCCCACGGGTATGGTTCTTCTTCATGTTACCAACCACCGTTGTCAGTTTTATTTAATTAAAAAGTTAATGTGAAGTTCGCCAGGGGAGCCCACTCTCCAAGATTTACATATGCATTACATTACACTCTCATCAAAAACTTTAGGGAGTTTTTTAAATGAAGCGTGATGATGTGAAGAGAAAATCACATATTTAATAACTATGAGTGGAGAATTACTTTATTTTAATCCATTTCAAAAAATTTATTACTATAATATGATTCGCATCATAATGTGAAGAGAAAATCGCAGATTTAATAACTAGAAGGGGAGACTCACATTATTTTAGACTAGTCATTTCATGTTGTTTTAAAATTGGGTGATATTAAATTTGGAAAAATTATACTTGGTAGCCAACTTTTAAGTTTTGTTTTCATAAATGTCACGCTTTTATGTTTATATATCAGATTTACTCATTTCTAGATATTCTATTAATTTAATGATATATCAGTAATGTAAATTTCTAACAATAATTTATCGTAGATTCTAGTATTAAATTGATATCAATAATAATATATCCATTATAATCAAATTTTCATAAAAAAATTGTGGGTTAATTATGAAAGAAGAATATCATGGTAATAACTCATGTCTCTATATGCGTACATCCTCATGTGCTGGGTAATTTTGATATTTTTCAATCTTTATGGTTTTTTTGAAAACTGAGTCTCAATATTGGCTATATGTGATAATAGTCCGTTAACTTTGGTCAATTTCTATAATATTTGTGGTTTACTAAACATTACACTTAAATTTTATTTTGATCATTCATCTTTATTTCCGTCTTTCTTAAATAGAAAAATACTTACCCCTATACTAATCTAAAGAAATTCCTCCATATTTTCATATATATATTTTATTCTTATTCGATTATAAAAATTAATGGGACCACATATTTATCAAATATGATTTTGTTTTAAAATTCTTAAATTGTAAACAAACAAAGCTTTCCCAAACAAAAAAGAAAAAAAAAAAAATTAGAACCGTCACCTCTGCCAACTGCTATTGGCAATGAAGCTCCAAAATCAAAATGTGAAATGTGAATCCATCATGGCGAATCTGAACTTGGATGCTAGAAGTAGTACATTGTTCTCTCATCAACTTTCTTTGCCTATCCGTCTAAAACCTCTTCCAATATTAAACCTCCAAAATCAAATTAAATCTTCCACCAATGCCATCTTTTCTATTCTTCAATCTCCTCATACAAATGGAGCTGCAATCCCAGAGATATCACTTTCCCCAACTAATGGCACTGTCAATTTTCCTGTGATTACTACTACCCCATCGACACTCGGTCACTACCTCGCTCGTCGGCTTGTTCAAATCGGGATAACCGATTTGTTTTCGGTCCCCGGAGATTCGAACCTCACCCTCTTGGATTATTTTGTTGCTGAAAAAGGATTGAACCTAGTTGGTTGTTGTAATGAGTTGAATGCTGGATATGCAGCTGATGGATATGCTAGGCGGCGTGGTGTTGGAGCTTGTGCTGTTACCTTTACTGTTGGTAGCCTTAGTCTTATAAACGCAATTGCCGGTTCTTTTTCTGAAGATCTTCCTGTTATTTGCATTGTTGGTGGTCCTAATTCCAATGATTTCGGAACTAAAAAATTCCTTCATCATACCATTGGTTTACCGGATTTTAGTCAAGAATTACGTTGTTTTCAAACAGTCACATGTCATCAGGTATTTTAAGACTATTATATGGATGCTTCCAAAAGTTATTCCAAACGAGCACCGACAAGAAATAAACTGAGTATTTTGATTTTGGTTTATATGTTTTTGTACAGGCTGTTATAAATAGGTTGGAAGATGCACAATGGGAGATTGATAATGCAATTTCAATGTGCTTGAAACATAGTAAGCCGGTCTTCATCAGTATTTGCAGTAATTTAGTGGCAATTCCTCATCCTTCTTTCTCAATTCAACAACTTCTCCCTCTCTCCATCTCTCCCAAGTAATTATTATTTCTATTTATCCTCATTAATTCTTTCTGATTTTATTATGGAAAAACTTGGCTGCACCTCATTGGTGAGGTGCAGCCAAGTGGATTTTTCGAAAAAAAAAAAAGAAAATTTGCCACTTTCCCAAATTTCTTCCTTTTTTAATTTTGTAAACCTATTTTTCCACGTGAGTGTGGGGAAATGGACTTAACTACTACTAGAATAAAATATTTTCTTTATGGGAAAAGAGACAAATGGCATAAATCACCTTGAAATATATAGGTTGTGATAAATACTCATGAACTATCTTTTTTAGAAAAAACCCCTCTTAACCATGCAATTGCAAGGTGTGACAAATATCCTTCTAAACTATTCTTTTAAGTAAATACCTCCCGAACTTTGTGGGTTATGATAAGTACCTCATCGAACAATTTTTTTTAAGCAAATACCCCATGAACTTTTATAATAGTTTACCAGTTTATTTTTTTTCGTTTCTCTTATCACTCGTGTAACTCGTCTTCTAGAGATATATTTTAAATGTTAAATCAAAACTTTTATTTAGTATGTTAGTAAAGTTAATGGGTGTAAACTAAATAGTTTATTTTAAACATTTTAGAAAGTTCAGGGGTATATTGCTCTAAAAAAATTGTTCGAGAGTGTATTTATCATAACTCTCATAGTTCATGGGTATTTGTTTAAGAGAATAGTTTTGGTAGGTATTTATCACAACTTGTATAGCTCATGGGGTATTTACTTAAAAAAAAATAGTTTCATGGTATTTATCCACGACACGTATAAATTTAAGAGGACATTTGCTTAAAAAAAGAGTTTGAGGGGAGATTGTCATAACTCACATAGTTCAGGGGTATTTGCTTACTTAAAAAATAGCTTAGGACGTATCTATTACAACAAGCATAGTTCGGGGTGATTTTTCCTTCTTTGGACAATATTTTTAAAAAACATTTTCTTTAAATTGTTAGTTATACCATTCTCAGGTCAAGTAATCGATTGGCTTTAGAAGCAGCAGTGGAGAAAGCAGCCGAGATACTAAATAGTGCAGTAAAACCAGTAATGGTTGGTGGGAAGAAGCTCCGGCTAACCAAAGCCGAAAAGGCGTTCATCGATCTAGCCGATGCTTGCTGCTACGCCGTGGCGGTGACGCCCTCGGCGAAAGGCCTTATCCCGGAGAATCATCCTCATTTCATCGGCACTTATTGGGGCGTAGTCAGTACTGCCTTCTGTAGTGAGACAGTGGAGATAGCTGATGCCTCCCTCTTTGTTGGGACAACCTTAGACGAAGTAGAAACTGTCTGTTTCTCACTTGCGTACAAAAAAAACAAAGCGATTATTGTTGAACCAGAACGTGTTGTGTTTCCTAATGGGCCGAGTTTTGGGCCCATTTTAATGATGGACTTCTTGCAATCTCTAATAAAGCGGCTCAGGCCCAATAAAACCGCTTTTGAGAATTATCATCGGATTTATACTCCGGAGTCGGGTCCTCTCAAATCGGATCCGGGTGAAGCGTTGCGGGTCAATGTTCTTTTCAAACATATACAAAAAATGTTATCGAGTGATATGACAGTGATAGCTGAGGCGGGTGATTCATGGTTTCAGAGTCAGAAATTGAAATTACCACAATCAAGCGGGTAAATTCTAGATCCTTAACTTTGTTTTTTCGTTTTTTTTAGGAAAATTATGCGTGGTAGCCAACTTTTGAATTTTGTTTTCACATATGCCACACTTTCATGTTTATATCAGATTTACTCATTTTTATATATTCTATTAATTTAATGATATATCATTGATGTAATTTTACAACAATAATTTATCAGTAATGTAAATTCTAGTATTAAATTTATATCAATACTATAAATTTACTAAAATAATATATCAATTATAATCAAATTTTCATAAAAAAATTATGGGTTAATTATGTGTTGGGTAATTTTGATATTTTTCAATGTTCGTGGTTTTTTTGAAAACTGAGACTCGATATTGGGTATATGTGATAATAGCCCTTTTTTTTATTGAGGTTGTTAATCAAATACTATTAAACTCTTCATTATAAAAAAAATATTATTAACTCTTAAAAGTAATATTTTTTTAAATGTCAAAATCACGGTAATTATTAACGTTCAATAATATTATCGGACAAGAATATATTGAATAATATTGATGCTTATTATGTTTTAAACTTTTAAAATAATTGAGATTCAACAAAATAGTATATACCACCTGATGTTTTACATTTTTTTTAAGTAAAAAAATATGTAAAACATCACGTGGTATATACTATTTTGTAAAAAATTAAAAACAAAATTGCTATCAAATGCGCCCTAAAATTTCGTTTGCATAATAAAGTTATAAAATGTGTAATGGCACCACCGAAAAAATAAAAATGAATTATCAAAATTGCCAGAAAAATGTAATTATTTATGTAGCAATATATACTCTAAAATATTAGAGAAAATAACTGAGAAATTTTATTAGGTAACAGAATTTTCTACAATATTTATAAATATAGCATTTTTAAAAAAAATATTTGCAAATATAGCAGTTTTTTAAAACCTCTCATTCATGTGAATCAGAGAAATCAGTGATTCATGCACAAAATATCAGGATATCGGTAAAATCAGTGATTACTTGTGTGGATATCAATGATTACTTGTGATGAAATCACTGATTACTTATGCAAATCTAGTGACAATTTTGTATTTACTATTTTTATAAATAAGTTTTTTTACTGCTATTTTTACAAATATTGGACCTAATTTTGCTATTTTTACAAGAGCCCCAAATAAAATTTTGTGTTTCATTTAATAAATTATTAAAAATAAATATATAATTGACTTATAATATTTGTTGTTTTAACTTTATTTTTAGTTTGAATAATTTTTATTTAAATGGATTTTTTAAAGGGCTCTTGCAAAAAAAAAAAAAAAAAGCAAAATTAGGTCCAATATTTGTAAAAATAGCAGTAAAAAAAGTTATTTGTAAAAATAGCGAAAATCTCAATTTCGCGCCTAAAATATTACAAAATTGCCACTAGGTTTGTATGAGTAATCAGTGATTTTCTCACAAGTAATCTCTAATTTTACTGATATCCTGATATTTTATGCATGAATCATTGATTAACTAATAGTTATCAATGATTATCTTACAAATTATCACCAATATCTCTGATTCACATGAATAAGGGTTTTTAAAAATATGTTATATTTACAAATACTTTTTAAAAATGCTATATTTATAAATATTGCAGAAAATTCTACTGCCCAATGAAATTTCCCTTTTTTAAACTCTCATTTTAATTCAAGTTAATTATTAATTTAATTTTGATATTTTATTCCTAACTAGTTTCAATAATTTATTGCCTTGATTCAATAAATTATTAAAAAATAAATTGAGTAAAAAACTTAAAAAAGTAATGATATAATTATAAATACATATCTAAAATATGTAACGTGAGATAATTTACGAGTAATTTTTTTTTAATATTTCTCTCTAATAAATTGATACATATTTGAATAATAGGTATGAGATACAATTGCAATACGCATCCATAGGTTGGTCACTTGGTGCAACTCTTGGATATGCTCAAGCTGCACCCGAAAAGCGAGTGCTTCTGTGTATTGGCGATGGGAGCTTTCAGGTAAGTTTTAATATTTTGGATTAAATCTTAATTTCCGAATTTTTTTTCCATTTTAATATTTATACTTTTCAATGTTATGTTTTGTTTTTTAAACTTTATATAAAGCTGTTTTATTCTTTATAATTTTAAAAATAGAAAAAAATTTGAAAATTTTTCAACATGACATTTCTGATTGGGAAATTTCATTGGGTGACAGATTTTTATGCAATATTTGTAAAAATATCAACTCAAAAAAGTATCTGAAATTATAGCAATTTTTATCATGTTTATCAGTTATTAACAATAATTTATGTGTTTATCAGTGATAAAAATATGTAATTCAATGTTTATCACTGATAAACCCGATAAAAATTACTATATTTGCAAATATTTTTTGAGCTTTTATTTTTACAAATATTACTAAAAGAATTGCTAAATTTGCAAATGCCCCTTTCTGATTCACCAATCTCAGACCGAGATTGATCTAATCTCATAATGCCATTTTAAAAATATTTAAAACATTTGCTATTTTTTAAATTGCCAATAAAAAAGGGAAAATTTACATAGGTATTAAAATTTGATTAAATATTTACATATCTATGATTTTTAAAAATATTTACACATATTATAATCATCTTCCTTCCTCCCCTTCCATCACAATCTTCCTTCCTCCCCTTCCATCATATCTTTCCTTCCTCCCCTTCCATCATATGCTTCCTTCCTCTATCAATATCTTTCTAAATTACATTTTTTCTATTTATCTCTCCAATTTTCCTGTCCACCAATAATTTTAAAAACTTTCTTTGTTTGAAAGAACTCATCCCCATACTGAGATTTGACGAAATTCTAAGTTTTTCAATTTGTTATCCCCTGCTATTTGATGAAAATTTGAAGTTTTCCAACGATACTTCAAACCTGAATATTTTTTTTCCTACAAGAATGTAATCAAATTTGAAAACTATTATTTTTTTATCAAAACTCATCCCCAAATTCATATTTGATGAAATCGAAAGTTTTCATCTTGTTTTCCTTCATTTTCTAACGAGAATTTGAAATTTTTTGACAAGACCTATCCCAACTTCGTAAAACAGTATATCAACGATGGTAAACTAATGGTAGGACATCATCATAAATTGTATCATGGTAAATCAATGATAATCAAGCACAGATATACCAAGATATACTATTACTAATATGGTATATCAATGACTTATTGATATAGTTACATGAAATAGGGGCATTTGTGATATTTTCAATGAAAAATAATCAGGATTTTAACATTTTTGTAAATATTTTTCTTTTGTTAACAAATTTCTAAATATTAAAACCCATTTTAACATATTTGTATATACCTATAAAAAAAGTGTTATCTATTGAAACTTTCCTAAATAATATATAATTTTGTTTGAGGAAAAAAAATTATTATTTAAGGATGGGAGATGGTTGGTGGGCAGATGGGTCCAGAAGATGTGTCAACGATGATAAGGTTAGGGCAAAGGAACATAATATTTATGATAAACAATGGAGGATATAGCATTGAAGTTGAGATTCATGATGGTCCTTACAATGTCATCAAGAATTGGAATTACACTGCCTTGGTCGATGCCTTTCACAATCATGATGGCAAATGTTGGACCGCTAAGGTAAACTCCATTTTGTTTGTGAAAAGTTAGGTCTTTGTTTGAAAATGTTTGCATAACCTTCTTTATAAAGTTTCCTCACCTTGTTTCTTTTTATAATTTAATTTTTTTTTTAAGAATAACTAAAGCTTCTCAGAAAATCTAAAAATCATGTAGGGATGTTTTGATAGGAGGACTTGCTAAGTTCGGGTTTATGGGTTTATGCAGTTTGGATTTTTGAAATCTGAGTTTGTGTAGTCTATATTTAGTAGATGAGTTTAACTTGGGTTTTATGTTGTTTAGTTTTTTTAAGGTGTTTTTTTGGGTTCAAAATCTATGATTTAACAGAGTCAAATATGAGGTAACTAAGGTTACCTAACAAATACGAGTTGGGATAATAAAGTTCACCCCACCCTACCCCACCCCTACCCTACCCCTTCTACTAAACACCCCTAATAATTAGAAGCTACCTGAAAATAGTTAAAGATCTCACATCCAAAAGATAAATGAACCAAACAAGGTTTATAAGTCAACGAATAACTACTCTCATTAGCAATTAGTTTTGATATAGAAACTCATAATTATAAAGAAAAATCCAATTTTAAAAAGAAAGAAAAAGGTAGAAAGTTATTGTTTTACACTCTATATGAGAACAACTCCCCAATAACCTCTTTTTAGTTCACACCAAAATTGACATTTCAAAACATGGTAATGTTTATTATATATAGAACAATAAAATAAAGGAAAAATCAAAAATTTTAAATTTTATTTACAAGAGAAGAGTAGGAAAGTAATATATTTTTCAATATTTTGTTTGTGGGGATTTTGATAAATTTGAGTATTATGGACATGAAGGTTCAAACAGAGGAAGAATTGGAGAAAGCAATTGAGACAATAATGGGAGAACGAAATGATTGCTTGTGCTTTATAGAGGTTATTGTTCATAGAGATGATACAAGTAAAGAGTTGCTTGAATTTGGGACCAAGGTGGCTGCCATCAGTTCTCTCCCTCCCAATCCTATGTGAAAAAAACTTCCTATTTGTTAAATTTTAGATGAAAAATATTTGAAATTGTGGTGTTTCTTTACTTTTGGCACTCTTATTTAAAGGGCAACTAAAATTAAGTAAGACTTCATTTAGAATTAGTTGAATAAGATAAGTGATTACCAACGATTGTATTTTATCTTATATATTTGATTTTCAAATTCACTTTCAACAAGGAAGATGAAGATATATACAAACTTTATTAATTATCATTATTTGAAATAATTTCAATTAATATGTATTTAAGAAAGAATTATTTAGGGAAATAGATTTTTAAATATTATTAATAAGTTTACATGATCACGAATGAAAGATGGCATCAAAGTATTATTGTCCTAATTTTGAACTAATTATTAGTTTATTTATTTATTTTTATTTTTTTTAAATTTATGACTAAGAAATTTTAATTTTTGTATTTAATATTATAAGAAGATAATTTTTTATAAGAACATTAAGGCCCTTCCAATTCAATCACTATTAAATTAATTTCATCTAAATATCCGTGACAATTCAATAAAAAATATCACAAACTCAACAATATTAAATATTATAAATATATCTCAAGTGGTCAGACACCTAACCTCTTCTTTTGAAGTCGAAGGTTTGAGTCTCTCTTCCCTCAATTTTATACAATATCTAAAAAAAAAAATACAAATAAAACTATTAACTATCCATTTTTTTCACATTAAATGAAATTGTTCATAGTTTTAACCTTTAAAGTAAAATTCAACCGATTTAATTTTATTATTAAGAAAATAGACTATCATGAGTTTAGATGGTTTTTTAACTGATATTGACCTGTAATAAAGTATAAGTGATTTTTTTTAATTAAGAGTGTAGGGATGTGATTTGAAAAATCATTAAAAGTCAGAGATAATTGTTGCATTTAACCAAAAAAAAAGTGGGCAATTGCCCTTCCTCCCTCTCCTACAAACGATCACAGTTGGACACTGATTGACATGATAAAAAAAAATTTAATTTTCCTATTAAGTTTTGAAAGAAGAAAAAAAACTTTTTGAAATATTTATCATCATAAAATAAATTTTATTTTATTTCAAACCGTGTCTAGACTTTACCTTTGTGTTAGATCCCTCCATCCTAAGTTCTAATAGCTGATAATGAGTCATCTACTAAATTATATATTTAACCTATGAATACTTAATGGTTAGATATATAATTGTTAACAAAGTGTAAAATCTAAAACTTGCATAACTAATTAAAATTTTATAATTATTTTAATAGAATTGAAAAAACAGACGTAAAATATATGTGTTATAAATTTGTTAAAACTAACATGTAGAGTGATGTGATTTACGCACGTGTTTTATGGACTTATACTTCTTTCAACCTCACAGTTGGGGAAGTTTTTTCCTTATAAAAACGTGAACTCATCATGGAACTTTGAGGCCAAGAACACTATCCTTCTCTCTTCAAACTTTCCTTGCCTACACACATCAAACAGCTATGCCGATGAAGTTCCAAAATGACAACACGTCTTCCACCAATGACATCTCTTCCGTGATTCAGGCTCCTCCTACTAATGACACTATTCCTATCATCCGTTCACCAATGGCGGCAGCACCAACCACCCCATCGACACTCGGTCACTATCTCGCTCGTCGGCTTGTTCAAATAGGCATAACCGATATATTTTCGGTTCCGGGAGATTCAAACCTTATCCTCTTCGATTATTTCGTAGCTGAAAAAGGATTGAACCTTGTTGGTTGTTGTAATGAGTTGAATGCTGGATATGCTGCTGATGGATATGCTAGGCGTTGTGGTGTTGGAGCTTGTGCTGTTACCTTTACTGTTGGTAGCCTTAGTCTTATAAACGCTGTTAGTTTAAGATTTCAAACAAAGATGAAAAAGGATGAAAGAATGAACGAAGAAGAAGCTTTTATTGATAATGGAGTTCTGTATTTACAAAGAACAAGAAAGAATATCTAAGAGAGCTATGTACAAAGTTCTAGTTAGGCTTTTATACTAGTCCTAACTGATTACAAACTAATCACATCATTAAGCTAATTAAGCTAAAAGTTTCAAACTAATCTTCAGCTCAAAAAGTCACACGTGATGCTGACTAACTGTTCAAAAACAGTTTCTGCCAACTGCTATAACAGCCTTGACCAACTCCATTTTGCCACGTCAGCTAGTGCATAGTTGAGTATCACTTATCTACAAATCACCCTCTTGATACTAACTCTATGCACAGTATTTCAAATAGTACCAATATGTAGTAAACTACACAAATGCTCAAATCTACCCTTAGGCAATGCTTTAGTAAGCATATCAGCAGGGTTGTCTTTGGATTCAATCTTCTCAAGCTTCACTTCTTCCTTCTGCACCATATCTCTAAGATAGTGAAACTTGATGTCAATGTGCTTAGTTCTCTCATGATATACTGAATTTTTAGAGAGAGCTAAGGCACTTTGGCTATCACAAAATATGACAGCAGCCTCTTCTTTCTGCAACATATCAGCAAGCAAACCTCTCAGCCACACACCTTCTTTGACAGCCTCTGATAATGCTATATATTCAGACTCTGTAGTTGACAAAGCAACAACTGACTGAAGAGTTGATTTCCAGCTTATCACATTCCCAAACAAGGTAAACACAAAACCAGAAGTAGATCTTCTTTTATCTAAATCTGCAGCATAATCTGCATCAACATAGCCCATCAAGCTATTTCTTTCAGTGTCTTTCTGCAGATATACCAAACCATCATGCTGAGTACCCTTAACAAATCTAAAAATCCACTTTGTAGCTTCCCAATGAGGCTTGCCAGGATTGCTCATAAATCTGCTAACCATGCTCATAGCATATGCCAAATCTGGCCTTGTACAGATCATTCCATACATCAAGCTACCAACAAAATTACAGTAAGGAATTTTAGCCATTTCTAACCTTTCTTCTTCTGTTTCTGGTGATTGAGCTTGTGAGAGCTTGAAATGTTGAGCCAAAGGAACAGTCACCCTCTTCATCTGATCAGCATTAAACTTCTTCAAGATCTTGTCAAAGTATCCTGACTGTGAGAGCTGCAATTTTCCTGCAATTCTGTCCCTTTTAATTTCCATGCCTAAGATCTTCTTAGCACTGCCCAAATCCTTCATTTCAAACTCAGAGAAAAGTACAACTTTAAGCCTTTCAATTTCTGTCATACTTTGAGAAGCTAAAAGCATGTCATCTACATATAATAGTAGATAGATCATCACCTCATTGCTAACCTTTTTCACATAAACACAGCTATCATGAAGACTTCTGGAGAAACCTTTTGAAATGATGAAAGTGTTAAACCTGATATTCCACTGCCTAGGTGACTGTTTCAATCCATAAATGGATTTCTTTAGTTTACACACAAGATGCTCCTTACCTTCCTCAATAAACCCAAAAGGTTGATTCATATATATTTCCTCTTCTAGCTCTCCATTTAGAAAAGCTGTTGTAACATCTAGTTGTTCCAGCTCAAGGTTAAACTGAGTGACAATAGATAGGAGGACTCTAATAGAAGTATGCCTTACTACTGGTGAGAAGATTTCATTGTAATCTATTCCAGCTTTCTGTGTAAAACCTTTAGCCACCAATCTTGCTTTATATCTAGGTCTCTCTTTGTCTTGTATTCCTGGTTTCAACTTGTACACCCACTTACAGTCTACTGTCTTCACATTTGCAGGCTTATCAGTCAATTTCCATGTCTGATTCTTCTTTAAAGAATCAATTTCCTGCTGCATGGCTTTAAGCCATAACCCTTTTTCTTCTGATGCCATAGCCTCTTCATAAGTATAAGGCTCAGTATACATGCTTTCTATACAATTCAAAGCATAAGCTACATAGTCAGATTGACTATATTTGGATGTAGGCTTGACAGGTCTTCTTTCTCTATCTCTTGTCAAAAGATAATCATCTACCTCCTCTGAACCAGTCACAACCTCTGAAGCTTCAGTTTCTGCACTGACTTCCACAGCAGGCTGCAATTCTTCTGATTGAGACCTCAAATCATAGGGCTCAATCTCAAAATCACTCTGAATTAAAGTACCAGCTTCAACTAACTTTGCTTCAGAACTCTTCTGCATATTTCCCCAGGGCATGACATTCTCATTGAATGTAACATCTCTACTTATTATGCATTTTGTTTCTCCTGGTTCTAGGCACCAAAGTTTGTACCCTTTAACCCCTTTAGGATAGCCAAGAAATAGACACTTCTTAGCTCTTGCTCCAAGTTTATCTTGCCTTGTGTGTGCATAAGCAGCACACCCAAACACCTTAAGATAAGACAGATTTGGGGCTTTACCTGTCCAAACTTCCTGTGGAGTCTTCAAACCAAGTGCTGTAGAAGGGCATCTATTTATCAAATAGGTAGCAGTTTGAACAGCCTCTCCCCAGAAAGTCTTTGGTAGATGAGCACTGAAAAGCATACATCTCACCCTCTCAAGCAAAGTTCTATTAAATCTCTCTGCTAAACCATTCTGCTGAGGTGTATAAGCCACTGTCAAATGCCTACTGATTCCAGATTTGCTGCACATTTCCTGAAATTCTTTGCTCATGAATTCCAATCCATTATCAGTCCTTATTGTCTTGATGCTATGCCTGTCTCGATTCTCTATAAGGGTCTTCCAATCAAGCAAATGTCTTAAAGACTTCACTTTTGTTCTTTAAACAGAAAGTCCACAATCTCCTTGAGTAATCATCCACAATGGTAAGAATATATCTTGCACCTCCATGTGTTGACACTCTAGCAGGCCCCCACAAATCTGAATGCACTAGTTCCAAGATCTGTTTTGTAGTGTGTTTGCCCTTACCAAACTTGGTTTTAGTAGCCTTACCAAGTATGCAAAATTCACAGAATGGAAGTTCTCCCAGTCTTTTGTCTCCAAGTAATCCACTTTGATTCAGTACCTGCAACCCCTTTTGACTAACATGCCCCAACCTTTTATGCCAAAGTTGAGCATCATCTTTGCTGGTTGGTTCCTTCTGATGCACAAGCTTTACCAGTGAGAGTGGTACCATTAAAATGGTACAGTCCCTTTTCCAAGGTTCCTGAAATCTTCAATTCTTTTCCTTTTGAGATTTCTAGTTTTCCATCTTTAGAATGAAAACTGTAACCAGCTTTGTCAAAAGTGCCAAGAGACATTAGACTTCTTTTTAGTTCAGGAACAAATCTCACTTCCTTTAGCAATCTGTCCCTGCCATCTTCCATTCTTAATCTAACAACTCCAATGCCTTTGACTGAACATGGATTATTGTTCCCCATCATTACATCTCCTCCTTCAAATTTCTTGAACTCCTGAAAAAAGTGTCTGTGAGGGGTCATGTGATGGGAACAGCCTGAGTCTAAAACCCATCCTGTTGATTTGGAGTCAGATGCCACTAATGCTTCAGCAGATTCATAACCCTCAAGCGATGCTTGTATTGAACCCTTCAGGTTCCTTGCCGCTTGTTTCTGAATCTGTTTTGAGGACAATTCGTTTTCCAATGCCCTTCTTTATTACACAAGAAGCATCTCTTGTGTTTGGGCTTTGGCTTGAAATTTCCTCCCTTTCCATAGATCTTGCCTTTTTTTCCTTCAAATTTGCTTCTTACCATAAGAACATCAGCTTCCTTTCTTTCACCTGTCATTTCCAGATCTTTGGATCTTAAAGAATCCAGGACAATACTCAGTGTCAAGGTATCCCTGCCATACTTGATGGCTGTCTTCACCTCCTTGAATGATTCAGGCAATGAGTTTAGAAGTATTACACCGATTCTCATCATCAAGCTTTTCTCCAGCATTCACCAGATCTAGACAAATCTTATTAAATTCATCAAGATTTTCTTCAAGAGTCTTCGAGGACTGCATCTTGTAGCCAAAAAACCTTTCTTTAAGAAGAAGTTTGTTTGAAAGAGAAGTCTTCATAAACAAACTCTCCAATTTGTTCCATAACCCAGATGCTGTAGATTCTTCATTTGTTTGTCTTAGAACCGAATCTGATAGATAGAGAGTGATGAGACTAAAAGCTATCTCATCCATTTCTACTCTTTGTGCAGCAGTGACAGTTTCAGGAATGTCTTTGGGGTCATCCAAAGCTTTTGCAACCTTCTGATGAACTAGCAAGGCTCGCATCTTCTTTCTCCATAACCCAAAATCACTTTTGCCATCAAATCTCTCTACCTCGAATCTTGCAGTCATTTTCTTTCGTGGGTTTTTAAGGTTCTTCTCCAAGAATGCTTCGATGGTGTTCTTGACACTGATTTAGATGAATGGTTCTTCTAATCTGAGATTGAAGTTACACAATCCTTCTTTCCTTCCAAAAGCTCTGATACCAAATTGTTAGTTTAAGATTTCAAACAAAGATGAAAAAGGATGAAAGAATGAACGAAGAAGAAGCTTTTATTGATAATGGAGTTCTGTATTTACAAAGAACAAGAAAGAATATCTAAGAGAGCTATGTACAAAGTTCTAGTTAGGCTTTTATACTAGTCCTAACTGATTACAAACTAATCACATCATTAAGCTAATTAAGCTAAAAGTTTCAAACTAATCTTCAGCTCAAAAAGTCACACGTGATGCTGACTAACTGTTCAAAAACAGTTTCTGCCAACTGCTATAACAGCCTTGACCAACTCCATTTTGCCACGTCAGCTAGTGCATAGTTGAGTATCACTTATCTACAAACGCCATTACCTTTACTGTTACCTTTACTGTTGGTAGCCTTAGTCTTATAAACGCCATTGCCGGTTCTTTTTCCGAAGATCTTCCTGTTATTTGCATTGTTGGTGGCCCTAATTCCAATGATTTTGGAACCAAAAAGCTCCTTCATCATACCATTGGTTTACCAGATTTCAGTCAAGAGTTACGTTGTTTCCAAAGTGTCACGTGTTATCAGGTACATATTTAGAGTTTGTTTGGGATAACTTTTTACGTTGTTTTCAAACAGTTACGTGATTATTAATAGGGATATTATCATTATTTATATCTACTTAAGTTAGTTTGAGTTGTTAGTGAGTTAGTGTATTGTATAAATAGTGATCACATTTCATTAATAGGAAAGCAACTAATCATTACTTTACTAATATGTTAAAAACATTTTCTTTATTCAATTAAACACTTCTAAACGCTTCAAAAAAAAATTATGGTTCGTTTGGGATAACTTTTAAAAGTGTTTATAAGTGTTTAACGAGAATTTAGTTTGGTGTTTTCTTTCTAATATTTGGACTATTATATAGTTTTTTTTTCCTTTTCAATTTCAATAATATATGTTATTGTATAGGCTGTTATCAATAGCTTGGAAGATGCACAGTGGCAGATTGATAATGCAATTTCAATGTGCTTGCAACACAGTAAGCCTGTTTTCATCAGTGCTTGTTGTAACTTAGTTGCCATTCCTCATCCTTCTTTCTCAATCAATCGAACCCCTACCAAGATAATGCTTCCTCTCCTGACTTAGGCCTATCTTCTTCCTACCATAATAACCCAGGTTATGATGATCTTGTTCAAGAAGAAACCCTTGTTAGTAGTGCGACTTTACCATCTATTTTGCCAGATGATGACGGTTTATTGGTGTCTTCTATTGATACTTCTACTATTGTTGGTGATGTGCCTACTGATTCTTCTTCTTCGAATGTATCTACTGATGCTTCTCCGGATGTCATTCCAACTGGGAGAGGTCATCGAATTAAGAAGAGTTCAACGAGGCTCACAGATTATGTTACAAATACCGTTCGCACTATAAACCCCGTCACATCACCTTCTTGCGCTCCATCATCATCCTCAGGTACTCGTTTTCCTATTGCTTGTTATGTAAATTGTGATAGATTTTCGCACAACCATTCTTGTTTCTTGGCTGCCATTACTACAGGAAAAGAACCATCCTCTTTTCAAGAGGCAGTTCAGGATGCCGGTTGGCGGAAAGCAATGCAAGAGGAGATTGATGCCCTTGAACGTAACGGGACATGGACCTTGGAAAATCTCCCACCTGGGAAACGTGCAATTGGTTGCAAATGGGTGTATAAGATCAAATATAAGTCTGATGGATCTGTCGAAAGATTGAAAGGTCGTCTTGTGGTTCATGGAAATCGACAAATTGAAGGGATCGATTTCAATGAAACTTTTGCACCCGTTGCCAAAATGGTAACTGTTCGGACTTTCCTTTCTGTTGCTATTGCTCGGAAGTGGGAGTTGCATCAGATGGATGTTCACAATGCGTTTCTGCATGGTGATCTTGATGAAGAGGTATATATGAAATTGCCTCCGGGTTTTGCCTCTTCTGCTACTGGTAAGGTTTGCCGTCTTCGTAAGTCTCTATATGGCCTTCGACAGGCTCCTCAACTGGTTTGCTAAATTATCTTCCGCATTGAAAGATATAGGTTTTGTTGATCTTACCAGGATTATTCTCTATTCAACTACTCGAAAAATTCTGTTTCTTTGCATGTGCTTGTGTATGTTGATGACCTGATTATTCTGGCGGTTCTTCTAAGGCCATTGCTTCTTTTAAGAAGCAACTCAGTGACAAATTTCATATGAAAGACTTGGGTGCATTAAAATACTTTCTTGGTATTGAAGTAGCTCGTGGAACCGATGGGCTTTATTTATCTCAACGTAAGTATGCTCTTGATATTATTGGGGAGGCTGGTTTACTTGGAGCCAAACCTGTTTCTACTCCTATTGAACAAAATCACCGACTTGCTCTTATTAATGGCAAACCTCTTGATGATCCTGAGAAATATAGACGTCTTGTTGGCCGTCTTATTTATTTGACTATTACTCGTCCGGAGCTGAGTTATTCGGTTCATATCTTGGCCCAATTTATGGGAACTCCTCGACTTGAACATTGGGATGCGGGCTTGCGCGTTTTGCGTTATTTGAAGGGATGTCCTGGTCAAGGTATTCTTCTACGAGGTGAATGTGATTTTTAGTTAACTGCCTATTGTGATAGTGACTGGGCTAGTTGCCCCTTATCTCGACGTTCTTTGACTGGCTATTATATTCTTTTGGGTTCTTCCCCGATTTCTTGGAAGACTAAGAAGCAGTTATCGTGTCCGTTCCTCTCTTTGGCGGAGTATCGTTCTATGGCATCTACGATCCGTGAGTTAAAATGGCTTAAGTCTTTGTTATCCTGTTTTGGTATAAATCACTGCTGACCTATTCAACTTTATTGTGATAGTCGATCCGCGTTACATATGCGTGCTAATCCAGGTATTTCATGAACGAACAAAGCATATTGAGATGGATTGCCACTTTGTTCGTGATGCTCTTTCTCCTGGACTTGTTCGCGGCACATCTTCGAACCGATCTTGACTTGCCGACATTCTCACTAAGGCCCTCGGTAAAGCTCAGTTTCAGTTCCTTCTTGGCAAGTTGGGCATTTGTGATCTACATGCTCCAACTTGAGGGGGCGTATTGGCAAGTTGGGCGTCGTTTGGGGTGTTTTGGCGGTTTTTCTTCTGCCGCCGCTGTGGAGTCCTCACTGCGCCAGGCGGTGAGTCTAAGACCATTTTGTGCTTCTCCGACCAAGAAACCCAAGAGTGGGCGCCGCGGCGGTGGCCCCTCACGCCGCGGCGACCAACTCGCGATTTTTCGTGATTTCGCTCTCACCGCCGCGGTGGGAGTCCTCACCGCTTGCGGCGGTGGCCCGTTTTTGATGATTTTTATTCAGATTTTGTATATTTTATTCCTTGTAAAGCTTGCTTTAATTCTCTTGTATAAATATGGGTCTTTGACCATGAGAATGAATGAGAAAAACCTTTATACAAATTTTATCACAATCCAAGAACTTCTCCCACTTTCCTTTTCTCCCAAGTAATTATTCCTTACACCCATCATATTCATTTTCTTAATATAGTTAATGCGGGTTTGAGATAGTTTTTCAAGATGTTTAAAAGAGTTTTTTTTTAATGGTTATCAAAAAACACTTTTAAATGCTTTCAAAAGTTATCCATAAACAGATACTTATTCTATTTTGATACTTAAATTAGAAACTGTCCGTTTTAATCTCTAAATTTTTAAACTATAAGTTCTTATGGTTTTTTTTTACAACAATTGATACAAAGTTTAACTTATTTGTAAACATAATAAATTTTAATACGCTAATCATTGATTAATAACAATTAATGTGTGAATTTGTGATTCACTTATAATATATATATATAAAAAGCATCGTATTTTTATAAATATTACATATAATTTTTTTTTATATATATGCAATTATTTGTAGATTATTCCCACAATCATGTAATAAATTTTATGTTGTTTTTTTAAGATATAATATATATATATATATATATATAGTAATCCATACATGACTACCCCTAATTTTTAATCAATATGAGATTTTGTTCACATCCCAACAAATTTCCATTAATGATTTAAAAAAACCATAAAGAAAAAAAAGAATTTTTATAAAAAATTATAAAAACCAAAACAATAATAATCTGTTTAAGATAACAAATATAAGTAATATATGCTTTATTTTGCTATTTTTAAACTTTAGCTGTATTATTCTCAGGCCAAGTAATCAGGTGGCTTTAGAAGCAGCAGTGGAGAAGGCTGCTAAGGTGCTAAATGGTGCAGTAAAACCAGTAATGGTTGGTGGGAAGAAGCTCCGACTAGCCAAAGCCGAAAAGGCCTTCACCGAGCTAGCCGATGCTTGCGGCTACGCCGTGGCGATTACGCCATCAGCGAAAGGCCTCGTCCCGGAGAATCATCCTCCTTTCATCGGCACTTATTGGGGCATACTCAGCACTTCCTACTGCAGTGAGACAGTAGAGATAGCTGATGCCTCCCTCTTTGTTGGGACAACCTTAGACGAATTAGAAACTGTTTGTTTCTCACTGTCGTACAAACAAAACAAAGCGATTATTGTTGAACCAGACCGTGTTGTGTTTCCTAATGGGCCGAGTTTTGGCCCAATTTTAATGATGGACTTCTTGCAATCTCTAGTACAGCGGCTCAAGCCCAATAAAACCGCTTTTGAGAATTATCATCGGATTTATATTCCGGAGTCGGGTCCTCTCGAATCGGAGCCAAGTGAAGCGTTGCGGGTCAATGTTCTTTTCAAACATATCCAGAAAATGATATCGAGTAATATGACATTGATAGCTGAGACGGGTGATTCATGGTTTTTTAGTCAGAAATTGAAATTACCACGATTATGCGGGTAAATTCTGGATCCTTATTTTATTTTTCGCTTTTTTTATTTAGGTTGTTAATTAAGTTTTAATACTATTAAACTCTTAAAAGTAATATTCTTTTTTAAATGCCACAATTGGAAAATAGTATGTACTACATGATGTTTTACATATTTTTTGACATAATTGAAACTAAATTGGAAAATAGTATATATAACCATGATGTTATCATATATTTACGTATTTTTTTAAGTACAGAATTAAAAACGAAATTGGTATCAAATGCGCCTGAAAATTTCGTTTGCAAAAAAGTTACAAGTATGTGATTTTAACCGAAAAAAAAAATTACTAAAATAGCAAGAAAAATGTAATGATTCATGTAGCAATATATATACTTTACAAAATTTACCAAAATAACATTTTCATTATAATTCAATAAATTATTGAAAATAAATATATAGTTATATATATGATTTTAACTTTATTTTAGGTTGAATAATTTTCATCCAATTTTTTTTTTTTAAAACTCACATTTTATTACAAGTTGATTATTATTTTAATTTTAATATTTTATTAGAGTTCTTGCACATATAGCTGAAAAAAGTCTAATATTTATAAAAATAACAGCCTAAAAAGTTATTTGCAAAAATAACAAAAAAAACTCAAATTCGCGCTTAAAATATTAGGCTATTATCACATATACCCAATATCGAGTCTCAGTTTTCAAAAAAACCACAAACACTGAAAAATATCAAAATTACCCAACACATAATTAACCCATAATTTTTTTATGAAAATTTGATTATAATTGATATATTATTTTTGTAAATTTATATTATTGATATAAATTTAATACTAGAATTTACATTACTGATAAATTATTGTTGTAAAATTATATCAATGATATATCATTAAATGAATAGAATATATAAAAATGGGTAAATCTGATATAAACATGAAAGTGTGGCATGTATGAAAACAAAACTCAAAAGTTGGCTACCACGCATAATTTTTCTAAAATATTACGAAATTGTCACTAGTTCGAGTAAGTAATCACTGATTTCTGCATAACTAATCATTGATTCCGCGCATATGTAATCACTGATTTTACTAATTCACTATATCAAATGATATTTCATGTATGTAATCATTGATTACCTGATAAGTACTCCAAGTTATCACTGATTTTTTTGATTCACTTAAAAAACTGCTATATTTACCAATACTTTGTAAAAACTTCTAGATTTATAAATATTGAAGAAAATTTTACTACCCAATGAAATTTCCCTATTTTATTTCTAATTTCAATAATTTATTGTTTCGATTCCATAAATGATTGAAAAATAAATTAGTAAAAATCTAAAAATATTGATATAGATGTAAATACATATCTAAAAGATGCCACGATGAGATAATTTACGAATAAAAAAATATTTTTAATTTTATCTGTAATAAATTGATACCATGATTTTTGATTAAACAAAGTTAGATATAACTTTTAAATAATGAAATATAGGTATGAGATACAATTGCAATACGCGTCCATAGGTTGGTCCCTAGGCGCAACTCTTGGATACGCTCAAGCCGCACCCGAGAAACGAGTGCTTCTTTGTATTGGCGATGGGAGCTTTCAGGTAAGTTTTAATATACGGATTAAATCTTAATTTCTGAATTTTATTTTTTTTCAATTAAATATTTACACTTTTAAATGTTATGTTTTGGTTTTGGAATATTAGGAGCTCTTGTAAAAATAGTAAAATTAGGTCCAATATTTATAAAAATAACAGTAAAAAAATTTATTTGTAAAAATAGTAAAAAACTCAATTTCGCATCTAAAATATTATAAAATTGTCACTCGTTTTGCGTGACTAATCAGTGATTTCCTCACAAGTAATCACTGATTTTCACACAAATAACCACTGATTTTACTGATATCCTGATATTTTGTGCATGAATCACTGATTATCTAATAGTTATCACTGGAGGTTTTACAAAACTGCTATATTTGCAAATACTTTTTAAAATTCTATATTTATAAATATCGTAGATAATTTTGCTATCCAAAGAAATTTTCCTCAGAAAAGTTTGAAACTTGAAACCTAACAGGCTTTTCAAAAATGACATTTTAAGAATAGATATTTTCAAAAATAGTAAAAGTTATGAAAATCACCAATCTCAAACTGAGATTGATCTAATCATAGACTGAAGAATTCAATTTTTGAAAAAAAAAATAAAATATTATTATTTTAAAAATTACCTATCGAAAAAGTGTCATCTATTGAAATTTCTCTAAATAATATATCAATTAGTTTGAGGGAAAAAAAATAGTATTTAAGGATGGGAGATGTGGTTGGTGGGCAGATGGGTCCAGAAGATGTGTCAACGATGATAAAGTTAGGGCAAAGGAACATAATATTTATGATAAACAATGGAGGATATAGCACTGAAGTTGAGATTCATGATGGTCCTTACAATGTCATCAAGAATTGGAATTACACTGCCTTGGTCGATGCCTTCCACAACCATGATGGCAAATGTTGGACTGCTAAGGTAAACTCAGATGATTTTGTTTTGAAAAGTTAGGTTTTTCATTTGAAAATGTTTGAGATAACCTTCTTCTCTAAACGTTTTCGTATCTTGTTTCTTTTTTAATTTTTAATTTAAAAATCATATGTAGGTATGTACGTTGATAGGAGAAGTTGTTAAGTTTGGGTTTATGTAGTCTGAATTTATGAAATCTGAGTTTTACGTAGTCTATGTTTAATAAATGAGTTTAATTTGGATTTTATGTTGTTTAATTTTTTAAAGTGCTTTTTTCAGTTCAAAATTTATTGTTTAAGAGAGTCAAATATGAGGTAAGTAAGGTTATCTAACAAAACATGAGTTAGGCTAATGAAATCCACCTCACCTACCCATCCATCCTACTTACCTACCTACACCTTTTACTAAACACCTCTGAAATTTGAGTAAAATTATCTAACAAAAGTGACTAGCACGTGAGATAAAAATTCCATTAACGGATGTTTGACGGAAATTTAACTTTGGGTGTAAATTGATTCACTCATATAAGTTTAGGATTTAAATTAATGAAATGAAAAGTTCAGGGTATAAATTGATACACCCTCCTAAATTCTGGGGTGTAAATTTATATTTTTCCATATTTTATTTGTGGTAATTTTGATAAATTTGAGTATTTATGGACATGAAGGTTGAAACAGAGGAAGAATTGGAGAAAGCAATTGAGACAGTAATGGGAGAACGAAATGATTGTTTGTGCTTCATAGAGGCTATTGTTCATAGAGATGATACAAGTAAAGAATTGCTAAATTTTGGGATAAAGTTGGCTGCCATCAGTACTCGCCCTCCCAACCCCATGTAAGAAAAAATTAAAAAAAAAAACTTTATATTTGTCAAATTTTAGATGAAAAACCTTTGAAATTAAGTAAGGTTTATTTAGAATTAGTTGAATAAGATAAGTTGATTACCAATATTGAATTATCATTCATATACTAATGATTGTATTTTATCTAAGGTTTATTTAGAATTAGTTGAATAAGATAAGTTGATTACCAATATTGAATTATCATTCATATACTAATGATTGTATTTTATCTATCTATATTCTTTTCTTCATTGATATTCATATTTTCTCTCAACAAGGGAAGAAGAAAATATAGCAACTTCTTTAATTATCATTATTTGAAATAAAATTTCAAATATTTTATTTAAGAAGTAGATTTCTTAAAGATTAATTAAAAGTCTATACTGTAGTGTCACGACTTAGTGTTAATATTGTTTAACAATATAGTTGATATTATAATAATTAAACTAAGCACCTTTCGCCCAACGTGATCATGAATGATTTAAAACTACGTTAATTACTCAAGCCACTTAAATTTAAAAAACACTATAGTATATGTTAAACCTTAACAAACATTTAATATCAAGAGAGTTTACTTCATAAATATATCCGTTATTCTAAACGTGTATATAATTTTTTTTAATTTTATCCTCAATATTCAATAAATTTTAATTCTACCTTTTACTTATTAACATTTTTCAATCAATGATATCTCTAAAACATAAACTTCTCTCATTTTTCAAGTTTGAAGTTTTTTAATTCTAAATCTAAATCTATGACACATACCTAATGAATTTTTATTATATTTTTAGTAAAGCATTCAAATATTTTAAAACTATACATAAGGTTATTAATAATAAAAATAAAATAAAATAGTTAGCATATACTAAAAAATAATAAACTACTTAACATTTTTTATGAGAGAGAATTTCATGAAAGTTGAGGATGCATAGACTACATTGTACAAATTTCAAAGTTGAATGGTAGGTTGGAGAAACGATTTTGACATAAAATTCTCTTTCAAAACGGTCGATTGCACAATTGTTTTGGTATAAGTGTCTCCTAAAAAAGTTTTTATGAAAAAATAATTAAAAAAATGTTTAGAAAATACTAAATATATGATTTTTTTTTTTAAATATCATATATTTATTGGAAAAAAAAGAGAAATTTCATTTGGTAGCAGCATTTTCTGCAATATTTATAAATATAGCATTTTTGAAAAGTATTTACAAATATAGTAGTTTTTTAAAAACCCTCATTCGTGTGAATCAGAGAAATCGGTGATAACTTATAAGCTAATCAGTGATTTAAGACAAAAATATCAGCTGATATTTTGATATCAGTAAAATCAGTGATTACTTGAGAGGAAATCACTGATTATTCACTCAAAACTAGCGGCAATTTTTTAATATTTTAGGCGTGAATTTGAGTTTTTTGTGATTTTGTAAATAAGTTTTTTAGTTCCTATTTTTACAAATATTGTACCTAATTTTTCTATTTTTGCGAGAGTAAAAAAAAAAGGTATGGTTTTACGGGAAAAAAGAGCAATGGAAATGCTGGGTTCAGTCCAAATTCCAATAGGATGGTGGTTGAAAATGGGCCTTCTTCGGCTCAAATGAAACAAATTTGTCGGGGGCCTTTCTTTCAAGGCTGGCCCATACAAGCAGCCATTTGATTAAGACAAAAAAAGTGTAAAAGAGATCTATTGCTTAATGAGTAACTAAAAATAATGTTTTATATCTGTGAATTTCCCATGTATAATCAAACAGCTATAATTATATAAATCGTCCAACTTAATTTTAGTAATTCTTTATATTTTTATTATTAAAACAATTTGAACTTCAAATTAATAGATGAAATATAAATGTTTTGTTAAGGAGAAAAGACTTGACAATCTTTACATTGGTATGATATTGTCTACCCTAGGTCTAAGTCCGTATGGAATTACTTTTGATTTCACCCCAAAAACCCCATACCCAAGTAGATGTTACCCTCTCCTTGTATTCTCATGATCATCCCTTGATATAATATAATCTATCTAGGACTTTGTTTGTTCCCAACATGTTTTATTATTAAATTAAACTATCGTAAATGTCTATATATATGTCGTATTATATTTCAAAGCTTATAAAAAAATGATCTGTAACATTTTGATGAGTTGTCGATGCTAACTAGGTCCCAATGAAAATGCTCAAGTAGTTAAATCACTAAAATATATTAAATGACCACTAGATCTAAGAGTTTAATCATATATCTAGGCTCACCTCACATGTGGGCTTGAATATTTGCACAAGATCCAATAATATAGATTTTTTAATAAATGTCATTACACGGGTTCAAACTCATGACCTAATCATATTAAATATGTTAAATCATCACTAAAACCAAAAGCTTAAGCTTATGGGTAATGACAAATTTAATTATATATCTCAATATGTATTTATTACAATTTGCATAATTTAGGAGGGTATTTATTACAAAAATAGTTTAAGGGTATTTGTCACAACCTACATAGTTCATGGAGAATTTTGCTTTTTCCCTAATTTTATTTTCTTTTTATCTATCTAGAGTTGGATAAAGTATCCAATTTAATTATCGACACCGGTAACTATTGTATCTATATAATTATATCTCTCTCCTATTAAAAATTATACATGACAGTCTCATTGAATAATTTCGTAATAAAGTAGGGGTCGGGGAGATCCCGAAATCCGACCCATCCCATTGTCATGGGTAGCTTGTTGACACAATCCAAAACAGTGAAAGGAAGAAGGGAGGGGGGGGACGACCAAAGGTGGGGGCTGCAGCCAACTGTAATTGTGGTTCTAAATGTGAATAGAATCATATCATATGGGGTTGGGATGATGAGGCCTTAAGAGTGAGCTTAAATTTTGATTTTCAACCCTTTTTTTTTAGAGAAGTGGGAATTGGGAAGTGAGAGATGGGCAACAAAAGGAGACAAACAAGGACTGCTTTTCTGTGTGTGTGTTATTGAGGTGATTGTTCATAAGGACGATACCAGTATACAACTGCTTCAGTAGTAGGGCTCCCCCACCCCTCTGCCGCCATTGCCCGCCCACCAATTCAATCTCTTTTCTCTTTATCAATATTTTTAGCTCTCTTACCACTTACCACACAAATCCAGCTTTTTTGTGTTCAGTTGTTATTCGTTTATTGGGTTAAAAAAATTCATCGGGATAACTATTATGAGATAATTTCGGGTACTCGCGTTGTTTCGAAATTTTTGTATATTCCTGTTAGTAATATGTCATGTGTATTTATTGTGAATGATAATCAATTAGTAGGATTCACCATTTTCAGTTCTATATGATTCATTATTAATTGAGAGAGTGCCTGAATGTTTGCACACACAAATTTATGTGGAAAACCATTGAAAATAAATAGAGAAAATGAAATCTATTTCAAACAAAATTGATACAATAAGATAATAAAATATGAAAGAAACCCTACATGATATCGGTGAGCAACAAATTCCGATCTATGACTAATATAAATTATTATTTTGTTATCATTTTCTAATTTAATGGGCTTTTCAACATTGAGCAATAGAAAATTTTGATCAACCTATTAGTAAAAATTACATTTTTTCCCAAAAAACCTACTTTGTTTGTTTTAATATTGGGAAAAATCAATAACCATTAATCAGATTAATGAGGCAATTACTGAAATAACATATTTTTACATACTAATTACTGAAATGTCAGAATTTTTCAAAAATTACTCAAATAGCCTAATTTTAGTTCAATAAATTATTGAACTAAATAAAATAAAAATTTTAACGAATTCATTGAAAATAAAAAAAAAAAATATCAAATAGTTCAATAAATTATTGACCTTGAACTTAAAAAACCAAAAAACAAACAAATTCGTTAAAAATATCTATGAAAAATAATTCAATAATTAATTGAATTATAGTTCAATATTTTATTGAACTATAATTATGCTATTTGAGTAATTTTTAAAAAGTTTAGATATTTTAGTAATTAGTATGCAGATTTATGCTATCTGAGATAAATTCTTTTGATTAATTTACATAACTAAGTAATAGACAAAAATATTGATCGATAATAATCACGGATCGTTCCGTTCTATTAATCACTAAATCAATCTTAAAAAAAGTGAATGAATCATCGTATTGCTCTTTATTAAGTAATAAATGCAGAATGAGCTTGCAAAATGTACCTTCATTTTTTTTTAATAATTAATTTACAATGACGGAATTAAAGGGTCGTTTTCTTATTCTACTGTTTTTGCATGTTTTACATTTAATGTTTTTTCTGGTTGCAATTGCAAGACTAACGATATTGAATAAAACTGGTCACTATCATAATTTCCTCTCTCTTGTCGTGATCAGCCTCTCGTTCGTTTGGTACCTTATCATTTGTAGGGAAATTCCAACTCCGACCTGTCACTTGTTGGGAAAATTATGTGAGATTGTGACTTCAACTTTTCCAATCCACATCTAATCTGTTTCTTTTGCTAAATTTTTTCATTTTAGTTTCCTTAATATTTATTAGTATTAATTGTCGTGTTTGTTTTTTAGGCTCATTAATGTTGTAGTGTCTCGTTCTCGATTATTCTATTGAAGAGTGTTCATCGGTTTTCATTCAAATAGAATATGAACTAAATTTGTCAATATGAACGTATAGTTCAACTAGTTAGACATCGGAAAAGGCTCTTCTAAATCCCCTACTCCTAAGTTTACGCAGGAACGATCTGACTAGAAAGTCATTCAAAACTTGATCGAAGAACCAGTGTTTATTGAAGAAGCTATAGAGTCAATTACCATGGGTACATGACCCTTTACATGTAAGACCTATTGCTCATGCAATTTGGGACGCCTAATGGTTGAAATTCCCTTATCGAAGCCAATCTACGTTTAGCTATCTTATCCTAAGATATATATAAATAATTGATTCAATATGTAAGAAAAAATTGACCAGATTCTGTTTTCCGAGTTACAACTATCCATTGCAAGGAATTAACTACCCTGATGATTTAATAAATGGTTTTCTCTATTTCGCATGATGAGTAAAAGATAATAAAAAAAGTTTCATCGTTGAGTGAGAAATGGGGTATTTCTCTTACATAAAATTGAATATCCCCTAACCCAATTTAATGTAATATCTCAAAAAACAAAACATGAACTGGTCTTGTCGAGATTTTTCATATAAGTTAGGTTTAATTATACATGTTGTCTCTCTCCTTTTAGGTTTATGTCAATTTTGTCCCTAAGTTTTTAAAAGTGTCACAAACATCTCTATCTTTTGATATTTTAAATCTAAATTAATAATGTTGTGAATAAAACAAGTTAAATGTAACATAATCTTCCACATAGATTTACATTTATCATTTTGTATTCGTCACGAAATAAAAACATATCACATTCTAATGTGAAATTGGATTACAAATATAAAAAATAAGAGGAAATTAGTTGGTATATAATTAACGTTTTGTGGGGAAAAGGGAGGAAAACAATTAGAAATGTGATGTTTTTATCTACGTGGTATAAACAAAAATGTAATCTAAGTGTAAAGTGTCGTTAATTTAATCTGGTTTATTCTCAATAAATAAGATCTAGACTTATGAAAATCAAACGATAGACACATTTGTGATACTTTTGAAAGCTTAGAGACAAAATGGATACAAACTAAAAAAGATTGACATGAATAATTTAGTCTATAAGTTACTATCAAACACAAAACAATATAAGTTTAGAAAAGATTTTTGAACTAAATTGATTGCTTCCATTTAATTTGATTTCCTTTTAATTAAAAGTAAGATAGTGTCGTTTTTTCACCATAAAAAAAAGATTCCTTAAAAAAAAACATACATCCTTTTCTTTCATTATCTATATTAATTTTAGCTGGCTAAACTAAAATCTTAACCAAATTTTTTTTATGGGACTTATCCATACACATTGAAAGTGAAATCATGTAATATTTTAAGATTTTATTTCATGTTAAGACATACAAACACACATTTGTCTCCATCAATCAACATTGTCTATCACACTCTCGTGGACTTTAAAGCTTCTTCGTGTCCCAAACAGCCCTTAAGAGACGTGTCCCATGAAATAATTCTTTATCATTAAAGAGGGAAAAAGAAGAACAAAAATTATTAATTATTTGCATCCCAATTTTTTAAAAGATTAATGTGAAGAAGAAGAAAAAAGATTATCAAATTACAAAAATATTAGAAGCTAATTGAAGAAGTGAGATTAGAGATTTGCCCTTTATCTTAAAGTTGTACGGATAGACTCTCCACCATGGAAAAGAGGTTCTCTTGTTATTTTTAATTAATTTATATGTTTAATATTTTATTTTTCAATTAGTATTATTCTCTTGGATCAGTAAACCTCCCTAATTACTGGGAGATATATTTTTTTCATACTTGGATAAGAAATTATGAGATTTTTTTATGACTAATTTTTAAAATAGTAAAAGTTTTAAAATATTTTAAAAGATCAATCTTAGACTAATCTCAATTGAGATTGATGAATCTCGATCCAAGAAACACCTTAATTATAATTATAATGGCTTAAAACTCAAAATTTGAAAATATAGTGAAAATGACCAAGATAAGTACTTTATAACTATTTATTATAAAATCCAATTCCTACACAAAAAAAGAAAGGGGATGATGAATTTTTAAGGCCCTTTTAAGGATAATAGAAAACTAACCAAAAGAAGAAAAAATTACTTGAAATATCGAAACATTCCCTTAAAAATATAGTGATAGTCCATGCAAAATACTAAAAGAAAACCTACAAATTATAGTGATTTATTTATTTTTGGGCACAAAAATCTAGATCTCAAACCCCAATTTGTACTAAATTGATTATAATAATCCACATCCTTAAACCCCACTAAAAATTACAAAATACAAAGTAATTAACATAATTAAATACGTACAACTCACATAGAGAATGGAGCTTAGAAATTCATGTAAGTATCATAAGAACACATGAATTGTTCATCTCCTGCAGGGAAATAGTTAGGTTCAAACTGAGGCAAAAAGGGTTCCTCCATTTTAACACCATCAACAACATTAACATCATCGTTTGTCGTCGGGTAAAAAATGTTGCTAATGTTGTTGTTGTGATGATCAAAAGGAAGAGAAGAAGAAGCGGTAGCGGTAGCGGAAGCAACGGGATCGTCGTAATCGACGAAATTGATCATGGTTTGATGAAGCCAAATCTGAGTTTTGAGAAACTTAACGTAGTGAATAGCTTCATCAAGCATAGAGACAGTGTCCATTTTAGTCCCACCAGGAACTAAGCTTTGCAAAATCTTGAACCTATCACTGATTCTATGCCTTCTTTCTCTTGCTGCCACGCTTTGTGGATCTGTTGAAAGCTTCATTACCCCTTTGTTTCTTTTCCCATTTGATGATCCATTTCCATTTCCATTTCCATTTCCATTACTAATTTTCTTCATCTTTTCCTTTCTGTTTTCTCCTGTTCCTGATGATGAACCACATGAACTAGGGTTGTTGTTGCTGTGGAAATTGTTGTAATCCATTTTCCAATGAAAGAAGAAAAAAAAACAGAGAAACCCCTTTGGTTTAACAATTGGTTCATAGAATAAGTAGGTTTTTTTTTTTTGCTATATCATATAATATTTATATATATAGATATAGATATATATATATATATAGAGAGAGAGAGAGAGAGGTTGAATTTGATTTGAAAGACTAATGAGTGAGAGTGAGAGAGATGTCGTCATGTGAGTCAGCCAATCTATGGCGTGGGATACGAGTGTTTAACCTATAAACCCTAGATGGGAACCCGGCTCATTAGACCTAAGGAAAAAAAAAAAGTTGAGTTTTTTTATTTATTTATTTAATTATATTTTAATTATTATATGTGATTTTATGTGATTGTGATTTGAAGGAGTGAGAGTGACGTTCTAATTGATAATGTGCTATGTTTGAAGCTTGTAAGGTATTAAGTAAAGGTTATTTGTTGAATTTATTAAATAATAATAAATAAGGGTATTTTTCCTTTTGAGAATTTTTTTAAAAAAGCATAATATATGTAGATAATTTTCTTTCTAAATTACTAGTTGTATGATAAAAAAAAATTCTATCTTTTTGTAGTCAAGTGAAAGAGGTCTCTAGTAGACTAGAATTTTGACTTTTTTTTTTAAGAGAATCTAAGTAAATATGAATATGTACCATTTTTTTATTCTTTAATCAAACTTCACCTTTCATGTGACATCTTAAGTATATCCATACAAGTAAAAGATATCAAATGGATAGTAAATCATTATCCAGAATCTTTTATTTCGGTTTTGAAAATTCACGTTTGATTATCACTAGATCTAAAAATTAAAGGAGAATATTTGGTACTCATTAATGAGTATCAATTTATCTAATTGTCCCTCGTCTCACTTTCTTATTGGATAAAATATTAATGAAACTCATGTATTTATTAAAATAAACTCATATTTATTACCATTAATATATTTTATCCTATAAAGAAATGACACTTAGAACATTAAGTACAAACTCATATTTACTTGTGAGTATCCAAGTATCTTCCAAAGTTTTATATTATACGGATTGAGATAAATTTAATCTCTTCTGCATGTTAAAACTATTTTTTTCCACTAAAAAATTCAATATAGAAATTAGATTCCATAATCTTAAAAGGATGAAAAGAAAAATTAAGAATATTTATGATTGGTGGGAGAGTTTTCAAGTTTCTTTTCATCAATCTTTATTTAGAAGTAGCATTTGTTTGCATGTTTAGCTTTAAGAGATAATATTTCCACATATAGTGTCCCACAGGGACCCCCATCTAAAGGGTAACAGTGCCTCTCCACAAGTCGGCAAGTGAGAAAGATATTACTTTTAGTCACGTTTGGGGGGTCAGAAAAAAAAAGGATTGTGATTGTGGGGTTTTAAGGTAGGGGGGGTCCTTCATGCAGCTGCCTCTGAATTCAAAGTAGATTTATTGATCGTAGTTTGCAGATATATGTGTGTGTTTGCCCTAAATCCAAGGACCAAATCGTTGCCGGACTTTATCAATGTACGATTCTAATTTTTCAATTCTTTTTAAGTTTTTTTTTCCTTCTTTATTTCTAATTATTTACTGTTTGTTTGGAAGGAAAGAAAAGTTAGAAGAAGAAAAAGAAAAAAAACAAGACTATTTGATTTGTGTTTATGCTTTCTTTTTCGTTTTGTTTTGTTATTTCTATTACAAGGAGAGGAATGAAAAGAACTTCAAAATGTCTCGTCGGCTCTTCTTTTCAAGGGGGAGGAATTTCAGGTTAAAAAGTTGCTTACTTACACAATGTTTTATGATTTTCAGGTTTTTTTTTTTTTTTTTTTTTAACTTTCTTTGTTTGAGTGGATTATATTCCCGAGAAACAAACAGAAAATAATGTTTAGTTACTTTCTCTCAATGTAATTGTAATTACATAAAATTAAGAGCTATTTGATTTGACCATTTATTATGTAAGTTGTGATAATAGATTGTTATTATTCACAAATTTATAGCTTTATATGAAAGATAAATTAACAAAAGCTACAATATAATGTAGTTATTGAAATATGTTGTTGAGAAGTGGTGTATTGTTAAAGAGTTTTTTTTTTGTGTTACTTGATCTCGGAACGTAAGATTCTCTTCATTTTTTTTTTGTAAATATTTAATTTTATAAAAGAATGTTTTACTGGCTTGTTTGTGAATTTCAAAATTTAGATTCTTGTTTTTAAAAATAAAAATAAAAAGTTATTTTAAGATTTTTTTTCTTTTTTATTAAATTTATTTTCACATATGAAATATTTGTTAGAACTAAAACTTCATTCTAAAATCTAAAAAAAAAAAAAAGTTGAATGCAAAAAGCTACTCTCACAAACATATTTCAACTTTCTGTATTACAAGAGACCAAGATAATTTAATATATTACTTCAAAAATATAGTTATTAGTTTAAAAGATTCATTGTGTAAAAACGTTGTGTTCAATTCTCAATCTTAAAAAATTCTGAACGTATTCTAAATTTTTTAATTAAAAAGATAGCTTTTAAACTTGACCATCTAAAAAAAAACTCTTCTATTAAAACGTCCAACATTTCATGCATTAGAATTAAAATGAATTGACTAAACTAGACACAATGATATCCCATCTCCATCCCATCAAAATACGAGAGCCCCATTAATTTTTATAAAACGTGTAAGGTGTTTACTTTAAAAAAAAAAAATTAGAGAGAGAAAAGATAAACGAAACATTTAGAATTTTCAGAAATTTAACGCGTGATTAAAATTTGAAGATGTAAATTATGTTTTTCATTTTTTTTTTCCTTTTAAAAAGAAAAAGAAAAAAGAAAAACGAACTTTAAATCAAGTTGGGATATGAAATGGGGAAGATGAATAGTAGAAGGTGATGATTAGCGGACCCCTCTAATTTGAAATCATAGGACGATTGGCAACTAGTGTACAACGTATCGTAACCATGCAATTCTCTCTTTCCTTTTCATTCTCTACTTTATATATCTATCAGTGTCCGAGTCAATTTACGTGCACCTCGATATTTTTAGTGACGAGGCTACTAAGGAGTCCCTCCCCCCAATTTTCAAAATTTTAATTTTATATGTATATTTTTATATAATTTTAAATTTTGCCCCCCAAAAATTTGATGTTTGCCCCTTATTTATACAATATTTAAGATATTTTAATCTTTTATGTTGAGGGCGAACAAAATCCCACATCGGTTAGGAAAGGGGATGATCATGGGTATATAAGGGGAAGGGCACACATCTATTGGTATGAGACCTTTTGGGTGAAACCGAAAGTAAAGCCATGCGGGCCTAGGCCCAAAGTGGACAATATCATACCAATGTGGAGTTTTGAAGGCCCCGTTGTCCCCTTACAATTGGTATCAGAGCCATCCCCCAACCCTAACGATGTTGGTGAAATCCTCAGAGACCCGATCCGTGATGGGCTCTATCGGACAGGCGGGATGACCTGGATAGAGTGGACGGATGGAGGGGAGGCTTGGTGGATTTGTTCGAGGGGAGGATTGTTGAGGGCGAACAAAATTCCACATCGGTTAGGAAAAGGGATGATCATGGGTATATAAGGGGAATGACACACCTCCATTGGTAATAGGCCTTTTGGGTGAAACCAAAAGCAAAGTCATGCGGGCCTAGGCCCAAAGTGGACAATATCATACCAATGTGGAGTTGTGGTGGCCCGGTTTTCCCCTAACATTTTAAAAAATAAATGTTCTTTATATATTATCTCACATTTAGGTTTGTCACTATTAAATTTTCTCTCTTAATCTCTATCCAATTTATTGTTCATTAATGTGAGTTTTTATGGTTTAAATATATATATATATATATATATATATATATATATATATATATATATATATATATATATATATATATATATATATATATATATATATATATATATATATATATATATATTTTAAGGGTTAATTTCATATTAGAGCATAATAAATAGGTATAATAGCATTAATACTTATATGTTTTATAAATTAGCAAACTTACCCACTTTAACTCCACGCGCCGTTTAAGGGAACAATGAAAAGACGTTTTCTGCCCTCTATTTATTATGGTATACAATATTTAAGGAAAGGGTGTGATGGTAATTGTTCAAAACGGAAAACATGGGATCACCGCCATTTATGGTGTTTTTTGGGCAAAATTGATATTAAAAAAACACAACCGGTATTAGTGAATTAATGTGGATATTCTTGATAATATTTCTTTTTTTAAATATATAGGATAATTGATGATTTTTCTTGATAATTTTGTTGCATCCATATATGAGTTTATACAATGTATTATTTATTGTTAAGTTTAATAAAATAATTTTTTTAAATAAATACGTTTTTTTTTTACTTCTATAATTTTTTTATATTGTAATTATGTAGTGATGATTTTATGTTCAACATTTATAAATACTTTAATTCATATTTATTAACTAAGAAGTGAGTGTAATTTTTTGTTTATAAATAATTTATTTTTTCTAAATTATAAATAATAATGTCTCTTAAGTGAAATCCAAATTTTATTAATAACTATATAGTTTTATGTCATGAGCTTCATAATTATTATAATTTTATTATTTCATACTTGTACTTTTAGTTAAATATTTCAAACTTTTTAATTATTATATAAAATTAGTTAAACATCTCTATGATACACAATAAAATTAATTTTAATTGTGATTCTTATTATTAGATTAAAAAAAACATTTGAAATGAAAATTAATCTCAATGATTTGAAAGATTAATATATAGTTTTTAATATACTAAGAAATTATTTGAAAATTTTGTCTCTATTTTGAAGACATGTATACTTTTATAATTAACATAATTTCTAGCAGATTTTTTTTATCCATTTTATAACTTAATATTAGGCACAAGTCAAAATCTAAAAATCTAACTTTATATTAATTTGTAATATAATATATCGAAACCGGCTTGGAGTTGAAATTTTATACAATCCTTTCTTTATATAGATTTTTGCCCCACAAAAAAAAAATTCTGACCTCGCCACTGACTAGAGCGAGTAAAAATTGAGAAGATGGTAGGAAAGGAAAAAGGGATTTCCCGGGAAACAAACAGGCAAATTAAAGCTGGAAAAAATAGTAAATAGAAGAGAAAGGGGGGAGGGGGCCGAGTGAGAAAGAAGAAACAAAAGCACATGGTAGCTCTCCGGCATTCGCGTTGGTTTGGTAGAATCCTAATTATTTATTCTTACTTGTTTCAGTTCTACTAAATTTTACCCGCTTTTTACCTGACCCTCTCATTCTCCCTTTTACCTGTCAAAAAAAAAACAGAGAGAGATTTTAGGATTTTTTTTATGTAAATATCTTTATTGTTTTCTTTTCATTTTTTCTTTTTCAAAGATGGTAAATTGTGGTTGTTCAACCAACCCATGGTAATTTTGTTATATTTTACAGTAGTTATGTGGGTAAAAGATGGAAAAGACTTGGCTTATTGTTATTTGCTATTAATGGTCTCGGTTGATAAATATGTATGTTTTGATTTAAATGATGATGGTATGGTAGTTATTGTGAGAATTTTCACTTAATTGTGATTTAGTTATACATCATATTATTATAGATGATTTAAATTTATGAAGGATTTATTTGATGGTGCTATTATAATATGGTTATCTCCTTTTATATTTATTGGAAATATGTTAGTGTTTTTTTTTTAATTAATATAATTATGCATCTTAATAATTAGGAGTGATATGACCCACAACAAATAATTTTCTTTCTGCTTGGGCTTTTTTAGCGAGAATTATCCATTAGATACATAAATGAGGCCTTTTAAGTAAATACATGATTAATTCAAATAGAATCTTATATTAAATATACTTGGTCTAATTTGATAATAATTTAATTTTTTTATTTAAAAAAAAACCTTCATCACTAATAAACTCTTCATATTTTTTTAATCAGATATTACATTAAAAATTTGAGAGAGAATAATTGAACATTCAATCTTATGAGAAGGAAATACATATATCTAACCAGTTGAGTTATGTGAGTTGGAAGACAAGTTTTTCAAATCTTTTCCGACTTATTAAAAACTATATTGATATCTTAGTCAAATTTTTAAAAAAAAAAACAAACTAAATTATAATATAAGTAAAGGATGATTAACCATTTTATTTTCTGTTTTTGTTTTTAATATTTTAAAAAATAGTTTGATAATCAATTCAATTTTGTTTTTAATTTATGAAAATTCTTTTTAAAATTACAAAATCAAGAAATCATTTGGTTATTTTTTTTATATCTAAAATCAGTTGGTTTTTAAACAATTGTGCTTTTCAAAAGGTAAAAAAATAAGAAATGGAATGGTTATCAAAGGTTGCCTAATTTTTTTAGTTTTAAAATATTTGTTATGATTTCAAAAAACCAATTGTAAAACTTTTTAATTTTTTTATCAATTGAAAAGGAAATGAAGAAACAAAATCACATAACAAATAGGCATGTAAAAATTTTCATTTTCATCTATTTTATTGAGATATTTCATCGAATTAGAGGAGAGAATGTTCGAACCTTTAATTTATAAAAGGGAACACTGATATTTAATCAATTGAGTTTAAATAGAAGAAAACATAAATAAATGCCACAAATATATTCACTATTAGTTATTAATAACAATTTATGTCTTAGAGATTCTAGATGTTTGTAATATAGGATGGAACTTTATTAAATTTCAAATTCAAAAAAAAAAAAAGGAAAAATTCCCTTTTCATCAAAATATTAAAAAAAAAAGTTGGGAGAAAAATAAATAACCCTAGTTAAAACCTAAAGGAAGGGAGAGAGAAGAAGGTAATAAACGAAAGAGGTAATTATGGCTTTTTGACTTGACTATATAGAAAACATACATTATCAAAAGGAGTAAAAACCCATGAGTGATGAACAGTATTACTGAGAGACAGAAGAAGAAGAAAGAAGAAGGAAGTTGGTACAAATTTTGGATTAGCCAATTGATTGAATTATTCATATTTGGGTCCCTCCATTAAATAGTGTTTTTGATGTGAAGTTTGCTAATACAAAAACTGACCAAAACTTGTCTCTAATCATAAATCATTATTTCACTCTCCCAACGATGTTACTGTTTTAAAAAAAAACCTCGTAACAATCTCAATTTCTATATATCTACTTGCTTTTCATTTCTCTATCGTTAGTATTTGACTTTTTTTTTTCCTTGTTCGTTGAGAAATTTCATTGAATATTGATTAGTTTCGTAGAGAGCAATCAAAATTTATTTATTGATTGTTTCTTAGATATATTTTTAAAGGAAAATTACACAAACCACCCCTAACTATAGAGTTTGTTATACTTACATCATTAAACTTTTAATTTGGACAATTAACACCTGAACTATATAAAGTATTAAAATTGGACCTAAGAAAAATTATTTTTTCAAATTATCCCCTTAAAATTAGTAATTTACTAATAATTATCATAAAATCTCTAGAGGGCCGTGTCTACGAGGGTTCCCGTCCCATCCCGACCTCGTGGATGACCCAGACTCAAAACTCTTTCAAGGGTCGGGAACGAGAATTTTTCTCGGATGTCACCTCTCCCTTTCTCATTGACTTTAGAGATGTATTCTTCGTCTCTACGATGATTTTCGATGGTCTAATTTTAAAAGCGAACGAAGTAATTTGAAAAAAATAAATTTTGTTGGGTTTAATTTTAACACTTTGTAAATTTGGGGGCTCTATTGCTCAAATTGAAAGTTTAAAGATGTAAGTGATATAACTATAGTTCAGGGGTGGTTTATGTAATTTTCCCTATTTTTAATAATATTGTTGGATTTCTTTTGTCAAAGGTGTAATATTGTGAGTTCTTAATGTTAAAGATCAAAAGCGGATCTAGAAATTTTTATAGGGGATAAATATATGTTATGAAAAAAATATATTATTTATATAAAAAAATATTTTAAAGATTTACCCGTGTTAGAACACGTGTCTTCTTCTTCTTCTTTTTTTCTAACAGGAACACGTGTCTTTTTTTAAATCATATGAACTTAACTTTAACAATCAATCATATATAGCCGAAGCGTAAAGATAAATTCACAGCTAGCAGATATACTTCCTTCCTCTTGAGATCGAAGGTTCGAGTCCCCCTCCCCACTTTGATGTAATTTAAAAAAAAACAATCAATCATATATATATATATATATATTTTGATAATATTTAATGTTTTGAAAGCTTTGTGTATGATCGATTCATTGTCAATATTATTAAACGTCTCCTGTAGTTAATGTGATAAGCAATCGGTGTGAACCGTTAGTTTTCTATTTGATTACGTAATAAATTTTAGGAAAAAATATATATAATTTTGATCCATGATGTTTGGATTAAGTTTTACCATCTAAGTCTTTAATTTTGAAATAATTAGTTTTAATAACATAAGTAATATCTAATCATAGTACAATAAAGTGATAAGAAATATATGAGTTTTTTTTTTATAAAAAATTCTTTTAATTCTACAGTAGTAATATAAACGTTATATTAAAATTCACATAAGAAATCAGTTAACTCGATTTTACTAATTCTAAATCTAAATGAAAAACTTATATCGAAAACCTGTTTGAATGATTTTCTATTAATAAATGAATAATAAATTGTTGACACGAGTATAATTCAATTGATGTACTATTACTCTCTTTTCCTTGGTTAGTACCATGATATTCCCTCCCCTAATTTAATATAATATTTAAAATAATAATAATACATTGTCTATAATAATAATTCTCATATTCATAGGGAATCGATTTTGATCGGCATGCTATTTTTTTTAGGAAAACTAAATATAAACTTTTGCTATTGATTAAAACTTAAAACTTCCGTTCTCAAAAAAAAAAAAAAAAAAAAAAAAAAAAAAAAAAAACATATATGATTGCTCAGAAAATATTGATTAAAATTTTAATTCTCAGATTGCTAATAGATATGCTTAAATTTAATGATCTAAATATCATAAAAGGGCAAATTAATGCACTTTTTTTTTACTATTAGTAATCAATAATCAATTGTTGTCTTTATAATAAAAAGTCAATAGCTGTTCTTATATATCATTCAACTCTATTTTATTTTTTATTAAAAAAAATTATATTATATTATATTTATTTTTCATTTTAATATAGGACATTACAAAAGACACGGGCCGCAGGGTGCAACTTGCAAGGAGAGCGACAATTCGGCCCAATAAAAATATTGAGTCCACAGAAAAGAACGAGATTGTGATTTGTGAAAAAGATAGGGGTGAATAAGAATATATTTTTTTTCTTTTTTTTTTTAGAATTTATCTTAAATAGCATAAAATTTATATATTAATTACTAAAATATCAGTATTTAAAAAAAAACTCAAATAGCATCGTTATAGTTTAATAAATAATTAAACTATATTTTGTTTTTTTTTTCAGGGGTATTTTTAATGAATTTGTTGGTCACTTTTTTTAGTTCAATAATAATTGAACTATAATTATGTTATTTGAATAATTTTTAAATTTTTTTTGACATTTTAGTAATTAATATAAAAAATATATATGTTATTTTCAGTAATCGTGCATTTTTTTCCTTTCTCATTCAAAGTAAATGTGAAACCCAACCTAAACATACTTTAAGAAAAAAAAATCATTTTGAAAATATTTTAAATCTTTGCCTTTTTTTTAATATATCAATTCATAAAATGTCATCAAGTAAAATTTCTCTATTTTCTTTTACTAATAATAAGGGGAGAGGAAGTTGACGATAATAAAAAGTTCGAATCTCCACCCTCATTATCACAAAAGGTGAGTTTTCCTACTCCAATAACTGATTTTTGCCTATTAAACTGTCCCTTATGACTCCAATATAAGAGTTTTATTAACTTTGTTCTTTAAAATTTTTTAATATCATGTTTTAAAATTATGTTTAATAATTATGAGATTAATTGGTAATGAGATGAGTGAAACCATATGGACTTTATAATGGTTACTTTATCTTTTTGATGTGACCCCTCTTAAGATCGTGGTTTTTATGGCTCACTATTATTGAGTCGAATCCCATTTAAAAGTTAGATGTTTGTTTAAGTTTGTTGGGCTTTGATATCATCTTAATAATATTATGAGCTCCTATCTCAAAATTAATTGGTAACGAGATAACTGACCCTTATATTTTTTAAACAATGTTAGATTTTTTATTTTTTTTCGATGTGAGATTGTTAACAACAAATGAGCTTTCGTCTTTTATAAATAATGTTAAGTCCTTTTATTTTTTAAATGTGAGATCCTTAATAGCTATTAAGGCCCTGGTTCATTCATTTAACCTTGTTTTTTTTAAGAACTTAGATTCAACATCCTTTTAGAATGAAATACAGTAAGGGTCTGTATGGTGTACAACTTCTTGTAAAAGTGTTTTTAGTGAAACTTTTAGAACAAATATTAATTAAGTGTTTTATCTAAAAAACACTTGAGTATACTAAAAAAATGTGATGGAGAAAATACTTGATTTGAGATTTTTCCAAAAATGTTTATAAACAAGTATTTCACTTAAAATGTTTCACTCAAGTGTTTTTAGATGAAACACTTAATTAGTATTTATTTTAAAATGTTTAAACCAAAATGTTTTTGGGGAAGTTATATCAAACGAACCCTATCATTAAATAGACTTTTTCCAAATAATTTTTAGATTCTGTAACTCTCGAATTTTAATAAAAGAGATTTGTATTAATATTTAATAGGAGCATTTGCAAATCTAGCAAATTTTTTAGTAATATTTGTAAAAATAAAAGCTCAAAAAATATTTGCAAACATAGCAAATTTTGATAGAGTTTATCAATGATAAACATTGAATTACATATTTTTACTCTAAGTTTATCACTGATAAAAATTACTATATTTGTAAATATTTTTTTGAGTTGATATTTTTATAAATATTGTATAAAAACCTGTCACCCAATTAAATTTCCCTATTTAATATTATATTGATAGGCCAAAGAAAAGATATATATGAAGTATTCAGCTTCAAACTCCAGACGATATTTTAAAGGAATATTTTGTTTTGAAAAACACTCCTATGCATTTTCATAAATTACAAAAATACCCTTCATATATTCTAATTTTCACTTTTTGATAAAAACATATTTTGTAATATTTTGGTTTAAAATTAATACAAGTAAATACTTAAAATTGTTGGATTAAATACTATGCCCTATTTTTTTTTTAATCAATTGATGAAGGGGGGAGAGGATATGGCAAAAGTAGGGTTTGGTTTTTTTTTTCTTTTCCATAATGTGTACAATAGTAGGGTTACGACATCCCCTTATCGTTTTTATAGCATCCACCCTAATTAGGGGCGGATGTAGGGGTGGACAAGGGGTTTAAACTTCTTTTTATATATCTGAATAAATAATTATTTTATTCTTTTAAATAAATATATATAATATTTATATTTTGATTTATATACTTAAAATTTTAAAAGGATGATTTTGATAAGATCTATTTTTTATCTTTATTTATAATTATGATAATATTTAAAAAGATAATATTAAATGGAAGTTTCAATTTTTGGTTAATTAATAAAATTAATGGTTAAATTATACAAAATACCTCTAAGTTAGTTTCAATTTTTGTTTTAAAATTTTCAATTCTACCTTCAACATTTTATTTTGTTTAAAAAATACCCCTTATTGAGGAAATCAATCTTTAAATATATATTATGCATGCAATTCGGTTAAGTTTAATGAAAATTAAAAGATCTAAGGTATTTTTGAAAGATTTTTATTGTAATGAAAGATAATTTCCCGAAAAATGGATATTTTGAAAGAGCAATTTTTCAAACAAAATTATTTTAGAAACAAAATAAAAGTGTAGTATAGGGGTATTTTGTATAATTTAACTTAAAATTAATATATATTAATTTATAAATATGAGATTTTTATACGTAAATGTGATAATAACATACTCGTTTTGATTATTTATAAAATATATAATTAAATTAATTTTTTTTTATACATTATAGAGATTAAATTAACGTAGATTTGAAAGGATAAATTAATTTTCTGGTCGGACCGACCAGTCGACGATCGTATCCTTCGATTAGAATGCAAAAGAAACGGACGGACCACAAAAATTCTTCCTCCTTGTGGTCGAAAAGAAGGAATTTGAGTCCTGATTAACTTCTAAAAGTCTCTCGATTTCTCTTCTTAATTTCCTTTCCCACTCTCAATTTCTTGACTCAACGAGTTCATCAAATTTTCAATCCCTCAAATCTTTTTGCATATTCAGATTGAATTTGAAATTCTACAGTGATCAAAGCCAGGAAACATGACGGAAAAGAGTTCTTACCCTTGTAGATCATTATCAGCTACTGTACAGAACGAAGGTGAAATCGATTCCAATTCCGATGTTTCTCATGGCGTTCCCATGATCACTGTCAATGTTACTCATGGTCATGGCCCTTCTAAATTTAAGATTTCTCTTCCTACCCATTCCACTTTTGGTATTCATCTTTTCTCTTGCTCTGTAAAGTTTTAATTTTTTTTGCTGTTTTAGGTTTTTTTTTTTTTAAAGAATGATTCTTTTAGCTGAATGAGTAAATGGGAGGGATATTTGTTTTTATCTTTTTGGTTCTGAAATTCATTTTTCTTTGTTTTGGTTGAAGATATGATATGGGATCGTGCTGATTTGACATGGGGTTTTAGCATTTTTCTTGCTTTGATTGATTTAATTGATGAGTTTATGAGTTGGGTTATGTGAACTTTGCCTTTCAATGTATGCAATTGCTTTGCCACTGTCTTTTTTCGTTTGTCTGGAAATAGTGTTGGAAACTAACTTGTTTGATATTAGTGTTTTGTTCTGTTTCTGTGCTTGATGGAACACTGGTTCATAGTATCTGGTATACTAACTCTATGTACTTATTTTGGAGTTTGGACCGATTTATGTTTCAGTAACCAATGTGATTATTGTATGTGTTTCTTTTGTTTACAGGTGATATGAAGAAAATCCTTGCACAGAAAACCGGTTTACAGCCTGAAGAGCAGAGACTTCTGTTTCGGGGTAAGGAAAAGGATGATGATGAACATCTACATACTGCAGGAGTGAAGAATATGTCTAAGTTATTACTTTTGGAGGATTATGCGAGTACAGAGAGGAAACTGGAAGACATTAAGATAAGCAATGAGGTAACAAAGGGATTGGAAGCCATTGCGGAGGTTAGATCCGAGGTTGATAAGCTTTCAGAAAGGGTGAGTTTGCGTCTTTTGAAAACACCTTACACCTTCATATCGAGATTTGTAGTTTTTTTGCTTTGGTGGGCTTGTTCATTATATTTTAATCTTGATAGGTTGCTGCCCTGGAAGTGGCTGTTAATGGTGGCACTATTATTGTAGACAAGGAATTTGTAGTATTAACGGAGTTGCTCATGAGACAGTTGTTGAAATTGGATGGCATTGATGCTGAAGGAGAAGCAAAGTTGCAGAGAAAAGCTGAGGTTAGTATTTCTTGATGGTGATTTATTACTGCTTTCGTTTCTTGTTTCATTTTACTGGATTCCATATTATCTTATAGTATTTGATAATAAAAATCACTTGACACCATCTGAGGGGGTATTTGAGTATTCACTAGCAACAAATAAATTTTCATGTTTTGATCAACTTTTGCATTTGAGTGAAATATTTTAAACAGTGATATCAGATGAAATAGATGAGAATGTCTTCCATTCATGATTCTACTAATTGGATTTAGTGTGTATCATCTTTACGGATGTTTGTGATTCTTCATTAATGTATTACATTGATTGAAATAGTGCATGTTTAAATATTTTTGCGTAAATATTAGTTATTTAAAAATAAATTCTAATTAGTTCAAATATACTTTAGAAATATTAGGATCAAACTAAGTGATATATTTATAAGCATTTGTCAGTACTTAAAGAGTGTGCTTGGCATGACTTATGGAAGAATTAGCTAATTAAGGGCACTTTTGGCCCTTTATAGGTTTTTTTGGATGAAGCATATAATTAGCGTCTTTTTTCTAATGCAACTTTTGTACATAGCACTTTAGCTATGCTGTTCAGTACCAACCTAGTAGTTTGGATAGGATTTCTATTGACCAATTTTAACTGGCAACTTGGAGTCGCACACTAGTAAACTTCTACCATTTAATGAAAATGGAGTTTTGGTTCTCCTACTTGGTAATCATGGCTTTTCGTTGATATGCTCGTTTGATTATTTGGTTTTCTCAACTAGTTCTATTTTTTTGTCCTTGATTATTCTTCAGTCGTCAAGGTCTGATATTCTCAATCAGAGAAACAAACACAGTTTTTTTATGCAGTCGTCTATGTAATTTTGAACCCTTGGACCCAAGTAAAATGTATTTCCAGTCTGTAAGATAACATCAATGCATGTGTAGCCTCAAAACCTCTTAGAATGATCAATACTAAAGAGTGGTCTGTAACAGGTAAAACGTGTCCAGAACTTTGTGGACAAACTGGATGCTCTGAAGGCAAGAAACTCAAATCCCTCGAGCGACAATCACAACACAGTTTCAGTGACAACTGGATGGGAGACCTTCGACTCAGGAGTCAGTAGCGTGATTCCCCCTCCCCCATCTCCATCTTCTACAGCAGTTACTCAGAATTGGGAACGGTTTGAATAACTTAAAACTCTCCTGAGTGTCATTTATTTTGGTCTGCTAGTTTTAGTTGAACTCAAAGCACAAAGCATACAAAGTTCAACCCCCCTCCCCTTTTGTTTTCTGTTGATTATATCAGTGCTTTAAATTGTTGCCATGACGGGGTAAAAAAAAAAACTATTGTTAGCTAGCTAGAAACCCAGTTTCAAAGGTAAGTTGTATTTATGAAGACAGCTTCAACTAGTGAATTTCTGAATGCATCAGTTTTGTTGGTTATTGCCACAGTAATCAATCGCTCTCACAAAATAACAGAGTTACAGTAGTTGTAGGATATAGACGTAGAAGCCTTGGTCCCATATCATCATTCCTTAAAGTATTGCCTTGTAGGCAAAGAGACCAAAACCTTGGCCATTCAGTTATTGCATTGCATGTACTGTTTCCCAATTATTAAGTCGTTACGAGTGTTGTGATGGTCCACTTCTTAACGTCTCGTCCCATCAGACACAACTCATAGACGAGCTTTATTTAAGAGAGAATAGGGAGTGAATCGATTCCGTTATTGTTCAACTTGGTCGAATTCGAATGTTAAATCTTATAATACCAAACCATAATAAATTCCACCTCCACTGGGACCATTTTGCTTGTGGATCTCAACAGAAGTTTTTTTTTACCAAGCATCAAGTACTGTACCTTCTCTGGTCCTTGAAAGGTTACAGCAATCTAGTTGATGAGAATCAATGAGCTGCTGATGTATTTGTTTGAAATTAATTTACATTCTTTTTATCTTTATCAGTTAATTGATTTATGGTTTGTATTTTTTCCACAGTTGAGATTTTTCAGCGTTGTCTGGAATGTGTATCTCATTGGGTTGTTTTTACTGAGAAGTGTAGTAGAAAAAAGTATTTAAATAGTCAATTTTTATCACTAACGATTATTATAGATTGATTTGTTTGAATTGTAAATTATACCTATATGATTCTAAAATTGTAAATCATCTCTCTATCAATTAATTCTAACGTATGGGTATAATTGTAAAATTGTAAATCATCTCTCTATCAATTAATTTTAAGGTATTTCAGATATGTGTTTAACCTTGGTAGTGTTTCAATCTCATAGAATACATGAAAACAAAAATAAGTAGAGTTTTGAAATTTGTTAAAACTAATTGATTGAGAGGTGTGAATTGCAATTTTAAAAAATCATCGGGTGTTTAAAACTGTTTTTAAATTTTAGATTGTGATTGTAAATCAGGCAAACCACTCGGGTGTGTTTGTAATTATTTCAGGTTTGTAGTAATGTGATAATAACTATGGCCGTTTTTGTCCAAAAATTGGAAATAAAAATAAAAATTAATGCTTAGTAGCAAGTTTTTTGAAACATTTATAAATAAATTATAATTATAGTATTGAAATAAAACAACTTAACCACAAACTGATTGTAGTAATTGAAAATTATAAGTTTGATTTATATAATTCTATAATTAACTTTGATTATTAAATGATCACTAATTGATGTGTGTAAATCCAATTATTTTTCTATCCAAAAAAAAAAAAAAATCCAATTATTTATTATTTTTCTTAAATAGTATTTGTTCATATTTAATTTACAAACCATAAATCAAGTAACCGACTTGATCGGCTCCATCGACGGTGTTTCAGAGAAGAAAAGCGATGTCGATTCTGAATTATTTAGTTTTTTTTTTAGATTACATCAAAGTGGGGGAGGGGGGACTCGAACCGTCGACCTCAAGGGGAAGGGAGTATATGCCTAACCATTAAGCTATGCTCATGTTGGCTTCTGAATTATTTAGTTGTTGCTATAAGTTCGTTTATCTTTAATATACCGTTTATTAAATATAAACATGTTTTATATATGACTGTTGTTATGCTACAGATATTAATGGTTGCTGCTACATGTTTGTTTATCAATAATAAACCGTTTATTAAATATATACAGTTTCTATGGCTGTTTTTACAGGTTGTTTTTTCAATTATACACTATTTATCAAATATAAAAAACGTGTGAAACGATTTATGATTTTTTTTTAAAATGATTTTTTATGTTCTTTTTTTCAATTTAACGTTGCATTTGGTTTACTTTTGTTAAACTTTTTTTTAAGAAAATAAATACTTATTACTTTTTTTTGTTTATCAATTATACACAGTTTAACATTGTACAATTAATAGTGATATTGTTTAAAAAATTCTAGAGCTTGAAGAAGTATTAATGACGGTCAGAGGATGATCGAAGAAGAAAGAAATTCGATATTTCCTGGAAGAAAGTCAGGAACTTGGAGATTTTTTTTTCTTTTATTTTTATATTTTTTAGATTAAATTTTACAAAATTTAAGGGATTTTATAACCTTCCTTAAATCTTGCATAAATTAAGGAAAATTAAACCGGGGTATGTTTTGTCTTTTCACAATATAATTTAATTTGATCTGTGTGGTTTTGATATATATAGAAGACTATGTTTCTGAAATAAACAACATTAATTTGTCTATTACTGAAATTAACTCATAATTATATTGTTTACACGAAGAGTGGTGGCCAATTTTGTATGATTGCCAGAAAAGATTTGTAATATAATTAAAAGATGTGAAATTATGAACATCTGCCCGTCTAGCTCAGTTGGTAGAGCGCAAGGCTCTTAACCTTGTGGTCGTGGGTTCGAGCCCCACGGTGGGCGTTCGTTATTTATGTATGTTTTTTTATCACATTATTTATGTATGTTAAGTGAATAGTTTTTTTTTTTTAATATATATTATTCACAAGGTATTAGCCAGAAAAATGGGTCTATTTCGTTGGTCTTCTTGCTTCTGTAGATATGAAAAAATATACCCAAAAAATGAAGATTCTTGCTTATGTACATCTGAATATATACCTCTTAAATGTTGTTGATTCTATTCCCATTTTTTTGTTTTTTGTTCCTTGCCTTGATTGAAAGAAAAGCTCCGCCTGGTTCTTAGATCCTTAACTATGGAGAAAGAGAGGGGAAATAAGATGAAAGGAGATGAGAGAGGGAGACTTTAACCATGAGTTTGGTAAATAATAATATAATATTATTAATGTTAGAAATAATATTAAAAAATTATCTTTAGTAAGTTTTGGATTTTTTTTAACCGAAAGTATAGGGGTGAAAATATACAAATTGATAATGCAGAGTGTAAATTAAAAAACCATGAAAATGCGTTGGTGTATTTAACCATTTATTTAATTGAGATAGTTAATTAAAGAAACAACGGAAAATTATGATCTTGTGATAAATATGAGTATTTCCAAAAAGAATAAAAATTCAAATCTATTCGTAAAAGTAATTATAAATATAATAGGTTTTGAAATCCTAAATTTATCATTTTAAAAATTATTGATGATTTTTTTATATTATAATCTTGAAAGATATTCGAACCTCTAATTTAATAGAGGAAATATAAGATTTTTTTTAAAATAAAAATAAAATCTCTAGTGTCTCACTATTAAGTAGTCTATTACTCAAAAAAAAAAAAAACGTAGTCTAAGTTATACCCCAATTAGTAATTAATGACAAATTAATTTTCAAAAGTGGTAACCAATTTATTCGGTAAATCATTAAAAAAAACTTTGTTCTATAACTTTCTATATTTATAATTATTTATTTGAACCACTATTTTATAAAAGTTCATCTTATTTTTGTTAAACCCAAAAATTACATATTTGAAAGAAAAAAAAATTCTATAAATGCTAACTTTTCAAGCTATATATTATATAGATATATTTTTATAGAAATTACTTTTAAGGAAATTTTATTGGGTAGTAGATTTTTATGTAATGTTTGTAAATATATCATTGCTAAAACTATTTATAAATATATAGCAATTTTTACTACTTTTATCATCGATTAATGTGTGAATCAAGTGATTAACTTATTGTAAAAATTTGTAATTCGATGTTGATCACTGATTAAGCTGGTCAAAATTACTATATTTACAAATATATTTTTAAGAGTTGATATTTATACAAATATTTTACCTAAATTTTACTAGATTTACAATCATCCCACACTTTTAGATACTAGGTTTTTCACACGTGTCATGCACGTGGGGAACGTGGTTTGTCTTTCAAACTTTATAATAAAAATATCAATATTATTATAAAGTTATTTTCTTAACTAATATTTTAAAAATTCAAATTTTATAATGAAATGGAAGAAATTAACGTAACCCATATTAAAAAAATATATTTAAGATGAAAAAAACTTAAATTTCATGATTTTATATCATCTTGTTACTCATGGATGATAGATACATGTAGATGAATAAAGATTAATAATGATTTTATATCATCTTGTTACTCATGCCTAATATTCATTTCCTTTCCATAACTCTATCCTCAAACATCCTAGTTTTTTGTTTTTTAAATTGGTGTGTTAGTTCATCTCTATTTACATGTATATATATAGTAAATTAAAAGTGAAAAATTCAATAAATTTTTAATTCAACTAGTGAAAAATCTTGATTGAGTTTTGAGTTTTTTTTTTCCCCAACGAGTTAGCTCTTCTTTAATTTTGGTGGAAGAGTTCCCTTCATGACCAGAGAAGCTTCTCTAGTTGTTTTTTTTCCTACTGTTTTTGCTTTTGGTTTTCTCTTTTTCTTTTCCATGTAAAAAAATCGTTTTATAACATCTTTTAAAAAATTAAAGGGTAAAATACCATTTTGGTCCCTGAACTTTCACTCCAGTTTCGTTTTCGTCCCTGAACTTTAAAAAATGACCGATTTTGTCCCTGAACTTTCCAAATCGTTTCGTTTTCGTCCTTCCGTCCATTTTTCCGTCTGGGTCATTAACAGAGGCTGACGTGGCTTTTTTAACAATATTTTAATATATTTTTTATTTTATTATAATTTTAAATGGTTATGTGTCAATTTTTTTATTCTCTCCTCCATTAATTCCCTCTCTCTTCATCATTTCTCTCTGTCTGCTCTATCGTCTTCTTCGTGAACCATCCCCATCAAGAGGACTTCAAATCATGAAGAGGGAAAAATCTTAGAGAGTGAGGGATGATTCAGATCATGAAGAGGAAGAAGAAAGGGAGACCATTGAAGAGGTATAACATCGTCAACCACCCATATCTGCCGCTTCAACCCAATTCAATGATCAATGGCTGAACACCGAGCTTCTTGAGTTAATAATTGTTTGACTGCTATGATATCCTTGGGACAAAAAGACAGTAGATTTGGATTTGAAAATATTGGAATGTTAATTTGAACTTAGGGCTCAAGCTTTGGATTTTCATATTCATTGAACAGGGTAACATAAAATTCATTTTTATGTCCATTTTACGTGATTGCCTTTTGGAGTTTTCATATGTCATGGATTAATTGTTCATATCACGCCTCGTTTCTATGTGTTCATTATTAAAGGCTTATTTACTTCTAAATCTAGGTTCATAATCAATGCCTCGGAATGCCCTCGGAAATCATCAAGTCGCATGGTGAGTTGCCATCTGTCCATCGAACGAACATCGGTATCAAAACCGAGCTTCTTCATTTGTTCGAGATTGAGAAAAATGAAGTTGCTAAATCAATATTGAAAACATGCGTTGAGAATCTTGAAAATCTCAAACAGGATAATGTCCAGGAAAAGTAATTGTATCTTTTCTAATTGGGTTGAAGCGCTAGATCTGGGTAGTTGATGGTCTCCCTTTCTTCTTCCTCTTCACGATCTGAATCATCCCTCACTCTCTAAGATTTTTCCCTCTTCACGATTTGAAGTCCTCTTGATGGGGATGGTTCACGAAGAAGACGATAGAGCAGACAGAGAGAAATGAGGATGAGAGAGAGGGAAGAGAGAGGGAATTAATGGAGGAGAGAGAATAAAAAATTTGACACATAACCATTTAAAATTAATAAAATAAAAAAATATATTAAAATATTGTTAAAAAAGCCACGTTAGCAGCCACGTCAACCTCTGTTAATGACCCAGAAGGAAAAATGGACGGAAGGACGAAAACAAAACGATTTGGAAAGTTCAGGGACGAAATTGGTCATTTTTGAAAGTTCAGGGACGAAAACGAAACTGGAGTGAAAGTTCAGGGACCAAAATGGTATTTTACCCAAAATTAAACCTTGTTTTGCATACCATTTATCTTAGCTGGTTTTCATTTATAGCAAAACACTACTTTGAAATATTTCCCAAGTTTCAAAAACAGAAAACGGATTTCGAAAACTACTTTTTGATGTTGTTAATTTTTGTTTTCAATTTACCTATAAATTAATTTGATAGTAATTTTAGTTTTAGTTTTTTTTTTTCCAAACAGAACTTTATTGGAGAAATTAACCATTAGCCTTGATCTGATTTTAAAGAAGGAATAAAAAAAAGAAAATATATAAGTTGAATGATATAATGTTAATAATTACATAGTGCACTTACTCTAGAGAAAAAAAACATACTCCTTATAAATATGATGAGCCAATTTGAGTATAACTCAAAATTAGTTTCGAACGATATTTTTTTATAATATAATTATAGGTTCGTACATCTTCTCCCCCAAGAATCTAGAGAACTCTAAAGAGAAATAGAATTACAAAACCACCAAATCACCGAATCACCAAAACCACCAATTTAGCCAAAAATGCAATTTGGACCAAAATTAATGATCAAATCACACCTAAACACAAATTTGAAATTCTAATTTTTTTTAATAACAAATTAATTACCTAAAAAGACTCGGGACGTTACATTGATTTTGTAAATTTCATATTATATATGTAAAAAAATTTAAGGTAGAAATATGAATGGTACTTTTTAATGTTTTTTTTATTAAATTGCCCCCTTAAGATGAAATTTTTAAAACTACCCCCTCTTATAATTATTTTTTAAAATGATCCCTTATAAAAAATATCTCTTACTAAATTAAAAAGTTGGTTTAGTAAAATATTTTTTTTTCTTTTATTTGTTAATATAACCCACTTAAATAAATTTACTTATTAAAATTAAAAATTAAATTGATATTGTAACTATTTTAATTTTTTATTCATATAACTAAACTTAAACTAATTTAAAATTTCTTTTAAGTATTTTTCGTTTATACTTATTAATTGTTATGAAAATTAGTCATGCATTCTACGATATAAAATTTAATCAGTTTAGATTGTGATTCTTAGTACTAGTTTTATTAGAATGAAAAATTAAATATCGCAATAATCTTAGAGACAAAAACTAATATATTTATTTATAACTATTGAAATTAGAAATCTACTTTTTTCGTTGCTTTGAATTATAAAAATTATTATAGGGAACTTATTTTCAAGTTGGGAAAAATTAAATCAAAGAGGGTTAATAAAATGTTTTATGGAAACTTTTTATTGTTGACACAAAACATATAAAAAAAACAAGGAAAATAAATTACAAAATTTATAATATAAGGAATGAAGTTAAAAAAAAGAATTACTTTAAAATATGTCCATATTGTAAAAACGTATTTTAACAATTAATAGAAACTCTTTAGAGTAAAATAATTGAGTTTTAATAAAGTAAAAAACCAAAAAAATTCCAACAATCAACTTTAGTAAAAGAAAATGGTTAACTTTTGATTGGTTGTAAACTATCAAATAGATGTTAAACCGATCTGCTCATATAATCACTTTCTGTACAAAAAATTTTTTACCCCCTTAATAAATTTTCTATCCTCGTCCCTGATCTGAATGATGACAAAAGGGTTTATATACAAGATTATAAAGCTAACTAATACAAAACTGAATGTAACTAACTTCTTTAGTTACAATATTAAATAATTAATATGCCCAATATTTATAATATATAATATTTCAAAAATAAAAAAGATTGGGAGAATTTAATGAAAAAATAAAATAAAAATAATGATTCAAATTTCACATCCTCATCAAAATCTCCCTCATAAGTTTTGAAAAAAATCAGAATATTAGAACCACTATGCTATGCAAGCAATTTATTCAAGTATTAATTAAATCAATAAGATGAATAACAGCTCTTCATGCATCCATCAAGAGACATAGTTAACATTTAATGTTAATCAATTAAATTAAATAATTTATGATATGTAGTTTTTATCAACTCAAAGCATGAATTTATTAGATCTTATCTAATTTACGTGTTAAAAATATATGAAATTATAGCCTTATCCAATTCATCAAGTAAAGTTTTATAAACACTGAATAAAAAATATTGCTAAATTAAATTAACCATAAATCGCTGAGAGAATAATAATTTACGCTTTAAGATTTTTTTTTTGATAATTACAATGTTGAAAAAAGAAGGGGACAATTACTAAAATATCATATTTTTACACGCTAATTACTGAAATATTAGAACTTTTTAAAAATTACTCAAATAGCATAATTATAGTTCAGTATATTTATTGAACTAAAAAGGTAAAAAAAAAAAAACTAATAAATTCATTGAAAATAATAATGAAAAATAATTCAATAGTTCGATGTATTATTGAACTTGAACTTAAGAAAAAAAAAAGAACAAATAAATTCATTAAAAATACCCATAAAAAATAGTTCAACAAATTTATTAAACTATTATTATGCTATTTGAGTAATTTTTAAAATGTTCTGACAAGTTCAATAAATTTATTGAACTATTATTATGCTATTTGAGTAATTTTTAAAAAGTTCGACATTTTAGTAATTAGTATGCATATTTATGCTATTTGAGACCAATTCTATTAAAAGAAAAATTAGGAATGTAGTAAGTATGAATATTTAATCCTTAGTAGATGCAACAAATTAATAATTTAAACTATGATAGAATGTGTAAATAACTATTAGATAATGAATCCAAAAGAAAAAAAAAATTAACTATTAGATAATTAAAAAGTTAAATATTTAGACCTAGTTTAGTAATTTAAGAGAGTATCAGTGTTAGGAAACTGAAGCTTTTAAATCCATATCTAAACCAATTGATCAACCATGGCTTAAATAACCATATATATTTTTTAAAGCTTATTGTATGGGAGGAAGAAAGACTCAAACATTTGAATTTATAGAATTGGAGTAATGATGTCTTAACAAGCTGAGCTATGTTCGGGTTTGCTGTTAAATGAAGCATTTAATCATATAGCAAAGAGAGAAATTTGATTTCTAATAATATTTACTGCAAACTGAAGAAGAAATGAGCAAAAACATCCAATAAAATTGGCATTAATAATGTCTGATATACAATTAAATTGTAAAAAAATAAAATCATGTTACACATGCACATTAATCTTGAAGCTGGGGGAAATAAGTACCTCAGTATCTCACTTAGAATTTTGATATCTTTGAATTCATCTAGTCAGATCCAGAGTACTCACTCTCTCTTTCGAGAATATTTAAATGTAACTGTCACAACATGACTCTCTCACTTATCCATTGACTTAATATAAACATCGTTTTCTCTTCAAATTCAATGATAGTGAGAGATGATCATATTGTGACAGCCTCATTCAATAATTTCTCGTCTCTTCCCGTTCTAATTCACCGTAATCATCTTGACCACAAAGATAGAGATAAATCAGTTCTACTTTCTCCTATTCCTTCATTATCATCATCTTCTTTTTCTATTCTTATTCTCTCATCTAAATTCTCTTTTCTTGGTGCAATCTTGAGTGATAAACTTAAATCAATTTCACTATCTGGGGCCTTCCTTTTCAATGAAATCAAATGACCCTTCTCTTGTTTCCTATTGTTTTTCCATAATTCCATATTATCCTTGAGTTCTTGAGTTTTGAATGAGCTGGAGAAGTTGCAGTCAGTTCCTGAAGCATTGCCATTGCCATTGCTGGTGCTAAATAGATTGGATCTTGCTTGATTGAACACTGTTGGTGTAGTTTCTTTCCCTGAACATGGGGTTTGTATTTTATTCTCATAACTATTCCATGATGGCCCTCCATATCTGCATCTTTGTGGACATCAAAGGAAAAGGATTGAGTATCGTGATAACCGGAGTTGAGAATCGATAAGAAATGACATGATTTAAAAAACTAGAAATGATTCGGAACTCGTAATTTTGTTTGGAATGAAATAGATTTAGAACGAGTATGTGATTACTATTATTAACAATTTGGAATATTTTCTTTAAAGTTAAAAACAAGAGTTTAAAATCTTTTTTAGTTGAATCTTTTTTCTTTTAGGGATATCAAATATAAGAATTCATTTCAAATCACTTATGATGAATTTAAAAAGTTCGGAATTTATGAAAATGATTGTATTATATCGCGACTTCATACCGGAAAATATTGGAGGTGTAGCTTTGGCTAAACCCTTGAAACATAGGGATTTGGCTGAGATTATATATATTACGATCTCTAGTGTCTGCCATCAGAAGCCTTTGATCGGACAATACTGTCATTTCCATATAACATAAGAAAATTATTGAAAAGAAAAATGAAAGAATTTAGACTTATTTTTCCAATATCATATTTTTATATAATGTCTCAATTAAAATTATATAGTTTATACCTTGGCCTGGTTCATTGCTCTTCTTGCTTCTGTACATCTGAAAAAATGATACAAAGAAAATAATATTTGAGATAAAATTAAGAAAAGTTAACCCAAAAAAAGAAAAAATGAAAAGGTCAATTAACCTGGAGATGGCTCTTGACATGGGCTATGCTTAATCCTTTGATGTTCATTAGTTGAAGTACTAATTTAGGAGTAGCATCTATGTAGGAAAATAATCAAAAAGAGATATAATTAATTATAAAATCATTGATTAATATCAAGAAACATGCTAGAGAGAGTGAAGATTTTTCGAAGTATAGCTATAACCCTCCTCAAAACAATAAAGTTTTGTCGGGTTACGACCAAAATCACACACAGACTAGAAGTGAAGAAGATCGTAAGTTTATAAAATATGATAATACATATTTTTAATAAAATTGACAACAGTACGAGCTTAGACTCAAAGTGAACAATTCCAGAAACACGAAATCAATGTTAAACTCGGAACAATTGATCGATGATGATTACTTTCTTGGCCACCGAGTCTTTCGACAGCATGAACAAAACGGAGATGAAGATCGGGAGTCCAACGAAGTCTAGGCAACTTAGATCTGACATAAGGCCTAACAGAAGGCTTCTTTTGATGATCATTTTCTTCAATTGTGCTATTACTTGATGAATTACTTCCTTCATTTCTTCCTTCACTTTCATTCTTTGAACATTCTCCTTCTTCCATAATTATTATAATTTTTTTCTAAAGAGAAAAGAGAGAGATTTATATATATATATATATATATATATAATGAGATGTAATAAATCTCTATGAAGAAAAAAAGAAAAAAGAGAGGAGAGAGAAACCCTAAATAGGCTAAAAAGACAGACAGATCTTCATGGAGAAGACAGAAGACTCGTGTCTTTCTTAGGATATGTTGGGAAAGTTCATTTGAAGCTTCATTTACATGTTATGATCGTGTTTCATGTATCATACATGATCATGACATGGCCATACATGCATATCATATGTGGTGCATGGCATGGGCTGGCTTCATGTGAATCCATACTTATTTTATGCTTTTTTAGGTTGAATTTGAAAATCACTATCCATAATTAAAAAAGAAAAATTATTGTTTATTAATGGGAATAAATCAAGAGCATCTCTGTTTAATTAATTAACTTTTATTTTAAGTGTGAAATTTTAAATATATATCAAGCGAAACCTTCACAGTGTGTAGATTTGTCCTTTTGGTACGAGTCCAATTATAAAATTGATTAAATATTTCCAAACGGGTGTGTTGAAAAAAATAATATGACTTTTTATTCTACCTCGAGTTTTGATTCTTTTTTTTTTTTTTTTTTTTAATGATTGTAATAATAGAAGATATTTATAGCATTTTGAGATAGTTTTTAAAAATGTTTTTTTTAATAATTATTAAAAACACTTTCTTTATTTAATTTTTTTTAAACATTTTCAGAAATTATTTCAAATAGACACTTACTCTCCTCATATTCTTATTAGATTAATTATTTTTTTTGATATAATAATACTTTTAGAATTAGTTATAAGAATGACTTTATTAAAATTGTTGAGTTCAAAAAATAAGAGACTCAACTACTAAATTGTAAAATGGTTAATTAATCTTTATAAAATCTTCTAAGGGACTTTTGTATAGTTAATCAATAATTCAAAAATAATAAACTATTAATTTAATATATAAACTAGAAAAAATTACACATTACAAATTTTTTTAAAGTGGGTTTTCAAAACTGACATTGCCTTTAAAAAATATATATATATATATATATATATATATATATATATATATATATATATATATATATATGTTATATCAAATTAGAGGAGAGAAAACTCAAAACTTCAACATTATAGAAGGGAGAATTAATACATTACCAGTTGAACTATATTTAAATTGGTATCATTTTTTGACATGTTAATAAATGATTTACTATAATTGATGTAGGAGGAATAGGACATATTAGTCATTTTAGCATATTAAAAATTGCATTTGTAGTAATTATTATTAAGGTTTTATTTTCTTTCAAAAATTGTATTTTAAAAATTTATTATTAGATAGGTTAAATCACCACTAGACCCAAAAGCATAAGCTAATGGGTAAGAGCAAATTTATTCATTTATTTTTACACCCACCCTCACATGTGGGCTTGAATATTTGCACAAACATGTGAAATTTTTAATAAATGTAGAGGAAATATCATCACAGACCACGGGGTTCGAACTCCGAACCTCTTGCTCTGATACCATATTAGATATGTTAAATCACCACTAGACCCAAAAGTTTAAACTAATGGGTAAGAGCAAATTTAATCTTATATTTCAACATTTATATTTTTTAAAATAGTAAAAACTTAGATTTTTTTTTAAATGACATTTTTTCAGACTGTGATCCACCAATATCAGTCTGAGAAATTTTATTTTTTAAGTATTTCAAAACTTTTGTTATTTTTGAAATTACTCATAAAGCCACCTATTGAAATTTCTCTTATTATTATTATCATCATTCAAATATGTATTAATATATTAAAAATTGTTAGGGGACAACCGGGCCACCACAACTCCACATTGGTATGATATTGTCCACTTTGGGCCTAGGCCCGCATGGTTTTACTTTTGGTTTCACCCAAAAGGCCTCATACCAATGGAGATGTGTCATTCCCCTTATATTCCCATGATCATCCCCTTCCGTAACCGATGTGGGATTTTGTTCGCCCTCAACAATCCTCCCCTCGAACAAATATCCACCGAGCCTCCCCTCCATCCGTACGTCCACTCTATCCAGGCCAACCTCCTTTCTCCGAAGCACACCGCCTGTCCGATAGAGCCCACCACGGATCGGGTCTATGAGGCTCCTCACTTTGTTCGGCACCTGAGGATTCCACTCACATCGTTAGGATCGGGGCATGGCTCTGATACCACTTGTTAGGGGACACCCGGGCCACCACAACTCCACATTGGTATGATATTGTCCACTTTGGGCCTAGGCCCGCATGGCTTTGCTTTTGGTTTCACCCAAAAGGCCTCATACCAATGGAGATGTGTTCTCCCCCTTTATATTCTCATGATCATTCCCTTCTCTAACCGATGTGGGATTTTGTTCGCCCTCAACAATCCTCCCCTCGAACAAATATCCACCGAGCCTCCCCTCCATCCGTCCACTCTATCCAGGCCAACTCTCTCCCAGGAGCTCACCGTCTATCCACTAGAGCCCACCATGGATCGGGTTTCTGAGACTCCTCATCTTGTTCGGCACCTGAGGATTCCACCCACATCGTTAGGACCGGGGCATGACTCTTATACCACTTGTAAAGGGACATCGGGCCACCACAACTCCACATTGGTATGATATTGTCCACTTTGGGCCAAGGCCCGCATGGTTTTGCTTTTGGTTTCACCCAAAAGGTCTCATACCAATGGAGATGTGCTCTTCCCCTTATATTCTCATGATCATCCCCTTTCGTAACCGATGTGGGATTTTGTTCGCCCTCACCAAAAATATTGTTACATTTACATTTTTTCCCCTTCAAAATAGTGTTAATAATTGAAATTTACCTATTAAAAATTAATTTACACGATTACGAGGAGTAGGAAACCCATCTATATATTTTAGGCTAATGAATTCATTCCAATGCACTGCATGGGTGAGATATATATATGTGTGTGAAAGATCAAATTTATGCATTTTACTTGGGAAATGTGAGATTTTTGGACAACTACGAATAATAATGTACGATTAAATTGATCAAATATACAAAATGAATAATGAAAAGAATTTGGCTGTAACAGGTCGGGGAAGATCTCCTTCACATTACTTTATATAATTAAACAGACATTGCTCTTAATTAACCTTCTCAATTATGTTAATTTAAAGGCTTTGTTCAACCAAAAATTATTATCACAAGTTTATTTTATCTACACAACTTTATATAGAATAGTTTATCCATATCTTGATTTTTTTTCACCATATTAATGTCTCATCACTCAAATAATCTTAACTTCATCTATTAGTATTAAACTAATACAAATTCCTAACCTTATCCAAGAAGTCTTCATCAACTATTTTAACTAACACTTTTAATTTTTCCGATGAATATTGAAGTTTTGATGTTTTCTCTCCTTTATTTTCTTTTACCTACTGATTTATCTTATGAGCTTAATCGAGAAGTGTGTAAACTAGACTAAAAAAGTTATTTAAATAAACATAAATTTACGAAGGAGTAATAACATATTTTGTAGGTTCTCAAATCACAAGAAAAGATTTGATCAGCCTCCAAAATGAGATATATAAATGTGATAATGAATTTATTCCCCTATAATTGAATTGAATTGAAATAAAAGAAAATGTAGTTAATGAATAATATATATATATTTTTTTTTTTGATTGAAAAGCATGTGTGTGGGTGAATGTTGGCATGTGTGTGGGTGTAATTCTGTGGTGGAGTTGTCGTTGATGGAGACACCAAAACTGTGAAGAAAAAAAACATATTTATATTTCAATAAATAAATAAAAATATTAATTATTTTATTTTACACGGGAATCACGGGTTTCAGTGCATCACTCAGTTCTCTCCCTCGAGCTTTGAAGAATCTCTCTATCTTTCTTTTACAAGGGTCAACTCTAGGGTTTAATAAAATAGTTGTTTTTCCATGTAGAAAAAAACCCATGTGACAGGAGAGTATTTGGTTTTATACTTTAATTTACCTTTGCCAATGTCGAAAATATATAGCCATATTAAATGGAAAATAGAGAAGAGAAGAAATTGGAGAATGTATAGTGTTGGATTATGTGAAAAAAAACTATATGGTCGGATGAGAATAAATCAACTATGTTTAAAATTGATACGAAATCTTAGATTGAATATTTTCGTTTATAATAAGTTTACAGAAGTTGTATCAAATAGTATATTTCTATATACTAATTACTGAAATATTGTCATAATTTTTTAAAAATTATCTAAATAGTAGTTTGACTATTGAACTATTGTTCAATAATTTATTAAACTATTTTTTTTTTCATTATTATTTTCTATCATTTTTTTGGTTTTTGACTTTTTCTAGTTCAATATAATAATTTGTTGAAATATTTTATTATTTTTTAATGAATTTATTCGTTTTTTTACCTTTTTTTAAGTTCAATAATATAATTTTTAATAATTTATTGAACTGCTAATTGGGTAATTTAAAAAAAAATCTTAACATTTCAGTAATTAGGTATGAAAAATATGTTATTTTAGTAAAGATCCTTAATTTTATAAACATAAAATCATGAACCACTTGATAACTAATGTAGGCCCTGTTTGATACCTATTTTAGTTTTTAATGTTTAATTTTATAAGTGATACTTGTTTGATAACTGTTTTTTGTTTTTAAAAATTAGATCAAACATGTTTGATAACACTTTTGATTTTTATCTTTTTGAAAATATGAAAAAGAAAAAAATATTCAAAATAAAATCACAATTTTTTTTAAATTACTTTTTTTTCCATGCTGAGTTTTATTGAAAATTTTAAAAATATTTTTCAAAATTTATAAATTGAATTGATTATCAAACGAAAAATGAAATGTTTATCAAGCCGAGCCTAAACAAACCATTCCCAATTTGAGGAGCCCAAAAGTCTAAAACAGTTATCTACTTTTGTGGAAAAGTCATCCTTATAACTATACTTGTACATACATCAATAAGAAATCTACCCCTTTTTCCTTTCGGTATATCCAGCAAAAAAGTCTCTCTTTCTCTTGTGATTTGGAATGGTTGATGGAAAAAAAATGGGTACTTAATAAAAATATGAAACTTTGATAAAAAGAAAGGAAAAAAGGCTGAAAAAGTTGCTTTGATTTATCATTCCTTCCACGTGTACATTGTCATGCTTGGAAAGCTATGAGCCTTGGATTTTGCTTCCAAAGGTTGCTAATAAAAAGGGATTCATGCCATTTTTTTTTTCTTTTACTTTAAATCACGTAAGTCTTGAGTTTGAGTTTGAGACAACCTTTTATTTAGATTCTAGTTGCTTCATTAATATACCATATATACCATGCATGCAACTTGGATATTTTTTGTTTATTTGATAATATTAATTTTGTAATTATTTAATATTCGACTATCTCAACATAAATTTAACTGATTGGACATATATATATATATATATATATATATATATTTTTTTTTTTCTTCTATTAAATTGAAGGTTCTCTCCACATTTTCTAACCTATATTATCGTACATAGGTTACTACTATACCTCTTTTTTTCCCTCAAAGTTGAGTTTTCTATATTTTAGTACAATAATTTTTCAACTTCTCTTCATGAATATGTGTTTCTATAATTATATAAAGAAGTTTTTTTTAATGACATTTTAATAATTGATATCAATCTTAGACTGAGATTGATCTCAATCTTAGATTGAGATTAATAATTGATAATAATTTATACCGATCTCAGTGTGAGAAATGTTATTTCTTTAATATTTCAAAACTTTTATTATTTTTAAAACTATTCACTGAAAAGAATGTTATCGGTTGAATTTTCTCTCTTATAATAAACTTATATATTATATAAATATGAACTTCTCACCCTTCCGATCCAAACGCAAGGTCTAAAGCTTAAAAATACATCATCAACACACTTTTATACACTATTAATTTCTCTTTTTTATAGGTCATTCACATTCTTCAGAGCATCAAAAAGATTTTTTTTCTTTCTTTTTTTCCTTTCCATATGTCGGAGCTTTGAGAATAAGTCGAGAGAAAGACCTTACATTAGATAGTAAAGAGCATGCAACTCTTTTGTTAAAAAAGAAAATTATATCAAATAAATGAAAAAAGGCTCGAACTTACGATCATATATGAGAGAAAACAATGAAGTCTAATCTATTAAATTATGCTAATATTGACGATTAAAACTCTCTAAAGAACGATATTTCTCATATTTCAATCAAATTATTATACGTGACTTTTTCTTAATGTAAATTAATTCCGATTTTAATTATTAATATAATTTCTCTAACCCTTGGAATAAAATAGGGGGTTTTCAAAAGCATTTTAAACATTTTAAAAATTGATATTTTTTTAAAAATAGTAAAAAAAAAAAAATTAATTTAAAAAATGATATTTCTCAAACTAATATCCATCAATCTCCAACCGACATCGGTGGAATTTCAGTAAAAATATCATTTTAAAAATATTTTAAAAACATGGGAAATTTCATTGGATGACAGATTTTTATGTAATATTTATAAAAATATCAACTCAAAAAAGCATTTACAAATATAGCAATTTTTATCATGTTTATTAGTGATTATAATGATTTATGTGTTTATTAGTGCTAAACATAGTGTAAAAATATATAATTCAATATTTATCACTGATAAACTCGATCAAGATTTGCTATATTTACAAATATTTTTTTGAACTTTTAGTTTTATAAATATTACTAAAAAATTTGCTAGATTTGCAAATGCCCTTTAAAACATTTACTATTTTTATAGTAAAAAATATCATCTGGTAAAATTTCTTTAAAATAAGTCATCTAAATCTCAGACGATAGGGTCATAAAGATTCCCCAAATATACATGATTGTTGTCACTTTTAATTCGATTTCTTACTTAACCATGAAAAAAAAGGAAGAACAATTAGATAAAACAAGAAAGAGAAGCTTACACGAAGAGTTCTCACATGTAGAAAGGGATCAAAACCCATCGAGAAAATCAACACAAAAATTGAGAGAGAGAGAGAGAGAGAGATAGATTTTCACTTCCAATGGTTATCTCTAGGAGGTCAACGCTGAACAGTAATCTTGTCTAATTTTATCATTAAATTATAATTTATTATTAATAATATAAAACAAAGATTAAAAAAATAATATATAATTGAAGTTTGCATGAGATGAGAATGCCAAGAGCCTATTTCTGCGGATCTAACCCATAATTTGAGAATGAGTATGTCTGTCCTTTTTCGTCTTTTATTATATATAATATTCTCTTTTTCTATATATATATATAATTATATAATTACAGATCTACATGCCTGTGTATCTATATGTGACATGCATGAATATTCACATGCATGCATATACCATATACACTAATTTTGTCTATGCATAATTAATATGTTTAATATTATTTATATATATATATTATTTATTGGTAGGTGGAAGGTATTTCTATCAATATTATTATATTGCCAATAATCCGATGCCGTATCTCTTTTTTCTTCACTAAATATATTATTAAATGTGAGATAAAATAAAAAAAAATATATATTAGAATCATGTTCCTAAGTTATTTACATAGGAAGAATTCCCCTAGCTAGTTTTTAATATATGGACGTTTAAAATTTATAAGGTTAAATTTTATTTTATGTTATTTTCATATACTTTATCACTTATATCAATTAGATTTTTATACGATTAAAAATTTCAATATAGTATAGTTTTTAAAATTTAGTAGTTTTTTAATTATTGAACGATGTTGATTTCAATAAAAATAATATATTAATAAGAGTTAATGAGTGTGTGTCAATTTTATGAATGGTAAATATAAATATATTTAGAAGATTTTTATTTATTTTTTTTGTAAAAAAACATTTGAATGAAATTAACCCCAAGTCTAATTTTGATTAAATTCAATAATTGGTAAAATTTAATCAAAAGTCAATGACTAAAAATAGACTTTTAAAGTTTAGGGGCAAATTATATAATTATAATGTTTATATATAATAAATACTCAATTTTGGTTTTTATCATAATCAATTTTCTATCTTGCACCTTTTTTTTTGGCCTTTGAAGGAACAATATATCTTACTCTTCTTTTTAGGGAGTGTAAATACTATTACCTTTAGTGAGCTTATTTATCTTAAATTTAGAAAGAAAAACTAAATCTTACGTGATTCAAAATAATTATAGTATCTCACAAAATAGTTCAACTAGTAAAATTTAGTTGGTTTAGAATCTACTAATCACATTTGTAAAACAATATAGAGAATAGTAAGAAATAAAAGGGGAAAAAGCAAAAATCACCCTTCCACTATACGGATACTATAAAAATCTGACCTTGACACATGTGAAATCAAGTGTTCTTCTACTTTGAATTTCAATTTTCCAGCATGACTTTTGATTTATATAGAATTATTAAATTCTAAATGATTCAAATTATTATGGTATCTCATAGATAGTTTAACTGTTAAAATTTAGTTGGATCTCTGTAATAGGTTCGAATCTCATCCTACTAATCACATTTGTAAAACAATATAGAGAAATAGTAAAAGATAAACAAAAAAAAAAAACAAAAAAAACCTCCTTTTAACTATGCGGATATTGTAAAATAAACTATCCAAGGAATTACATTTGAATCCCCTAATTTATTTTAGGCAAATACTCCCCGGAACATTTATAATTGTTAAAATAAACTCTTCTATTATACTTGTTTAATTTTATGTTTCTCTTACCATACGTGTTACCAGACACGTGCGAAATGAAATCTTCTTCTGCCTTGAATTTCAGTTTTTTAGCGTGACTTTTGCTTTGTAGAGGAGGAAACTTAAGGTTTAAAGAGGTGGAGAGCCGAAACTCTTGTAACTCGTTTTCTTGAGAAATTTTTTTAATGATAAACCGAAACTTTGGATAGTATGTCATCTAATTTCTCATGTATTAGGTCACATTAGTAAAAACTAGAGAATTTAACGGGTATAAATGAAAAGATTTTATTTTAAACACTTAAAAAAACCATGGGAGTGTTTACTTAAAAAAATAGATCTAGGGTTACCTTATCACAAGCTATATACTTCATAAGGTATTTTCTTATAAAATAATTTGAGAGAGTACTTTTCACAACTCACATAGTTTAGATGCATATTTGCTAAGTTAAGAAGGTATTTATCACAATTCACATAGTTTTAGAGTGGTTTTTATTTCATTCTCTTTATGTTTTTTTTTTAAAAATGAAATTAACATAAACTTTAGTGTACGGTATTTTACAGTGATTCATTAACTCAGATCAAAACATAGTGAATATAAAGATCAGATAAATCATTATACAATACATAATTAAATTAAATAAAAAAAGTTAGATATTTTAATTAATTGTATATCTATATATTGACCGATGTGGGAGCTAGGTTTTCCCAAATTTCTCCATAGAAATTAATTATTTATATTATGGTTATCCCAATCAATACGTATGCATGGGGTTGGAGGGAATATAAAACGACATCGCAATTTGTATCATTTTCTTAATTCTCAAGTCAAAGGTTTAAGTTGTCGTATTCTCACACATCCCATGGATCCCACACCCCTTTGTCTCTATGTTTTTTACCTATTCTTTCTTATCTCTATCCCTTGTTCGACATGTCGTTCTCTTTCTTTTATAATAATATCTGTGATCCAAAATTCCTCCCTAATTAATTAATTCACCCATCACCAACTATATTATAACTACGATTTCATATGGTAGAATTTCTATTCATGCTGATTAGAGATAGTGATTAATAAACTTCATGAAATAATGAAAGAATCTTTTAATTTTAAAATATTGATTATTTAATATAAGTTGCATAATTATTATATTCTATCAATCACTTTCCATTACCAAGGGTACATTTCAAATTAACTAGTCCTACTAGCTAGCCCTAGTGGAATTATTCTAACTACCCAAAAAAATAAAAGAAAATATTCCATTATTATTAGTTTAGTTTTACTGTTAGAAATTAAGAATTAAAATTGACAAGTACAACTAATAATACATATTAAGAAAAATATATTTACATTGTATGTGTCCATCAATAGTTTGAATGTCATTCAAGAATGGAAAAGCATGGCCTTCTAAAATAAATGTTATTACAAAGCTATGGATGCATTTAGTAGAAAGAAAAAAAAAGTTTGGATGCATTTAAAAACTTATGAAATGGTAACATTAAAAAAAAAAAATTATAAATGAAATTTTTTAGAACTTGATTTTTTTTTAATTTCTTAAAAACATAAATTAAATGATACAATTACTTAAATGTAATCAAGAGGGTAGAGGTTTAAATCACTCTCTCATAAGAAAAAAAAATCATTTATCAATAATGTTTGTTTCTTTAAATTTCAAAAAACTGTTAATAGATACTTCCAATTTAATTTCATACTCAGATATTGTAACGCCTCGGGTTTTCAGTAAGTTTTGATAAAAAAAAATAAATTATTATAAATTTTCTCTTTTATCTCTTAAATTATTTAAGAATAAAGTGTTTAATATTAATTGAATTAATTTAAAATATCTTTAGAACTTAGATATTTGAGGGATTTATTTATTTAATAAATGATTTTTTTTTTAAAAAGGGGGGGAGGCGTAAAAAGAAAAAAAGAAAAGAAAAGAAAAGGCAAGACATCTCACTGCTCATTCTCTCAGTTTCACGTGAAAACCTAGACAGAAGAAAAAGGTAGGTATTTTTCTCCTTCTTCATCTTCTTCCTTGATCATTCGATTGTGAGATAAATCGATTCCGATTAATCAGTTTGTAAATCCTTGATTTATAGGTGTTTTGGTTGCTTAGGATTTCTCTTTGGTGGATTTGTAGAAGAGTCTCTTCCGGTCTGAATTGAGGTAATGATTCCTATTTTTGAAACCTAATGTAGAATTGATAGATAACGAATGAATCAGAACCCCAAAATTCTTCCTCTGTCCTACGTCCGTCCTACGCTGTCCTACGTCCGTCCTACGTCCGTCCTACGCTGCCGTCCTACGCTGTCCTACGCCCGCCCTACGTCTGTCCTAACCCGAAGCCAAACTCGTAGCCCTCTGTCCTAACCGTCCTAACCCAAAGTCGAACCCGTCACCCTCCGTCCTAATTGTCCTACCATCGTCCTACCCCGTAATCCCTCTGTCCTACGTTCAGTTTTATGTTTATCTTAGCATAAATGTAGGTTTAATTTATTTTAGATTGTAACTTATTTTTCAGGTCGTAGTTGTGTGGTGGAAGGAATAAAGAATTTTGAAAAATTCTTACTGTGTACAAAGTGAGTAGAATTTTGTTAAAGTTAGAAGTGTTCCATGATTGCTTTTCCTTTTTCTTTAAAAGTTTTAACCTCTTGAAATTGGTATTAAATTTGGATGTTAAAAGAACATTTGAGGTTATGTGAGTTAAATCAAGAAATTGGTATTTTCATAGTGAGAATTATGATTCTTTTAAATTGAGCATAAGATGAAAGATATCGATATCGATTGAGATGATTGGCAGTTGTGAATTGATTCCTTTCTTACCTTGGATGTTTACTGAGTATTAAGAGTATCTCTGGTTAAATTATTAAATTCGTTGTTTAACTTAGATGTCGATTCATGATAGTGCCAATTAGGAAAGTTTAGGCTTATGCGGTTAGTTAGATACTGTTGCTGGATGTATTATTCTGGAATTGTGATACTTTATTTGAACGAGTAGGTTATGTTTTCTTTTGGGAGTTAAGAAAATATAGTCGTTATGCCGCCGATTTCTCCTTAGAATTATTTAGTAGATCCTAAGTTTTGCTTAAGGGGTGAAAAAGCGTAAGCGTAGGCTAGTCTTCACCTCTAGATTTGTAAAGGATTTTGGGAGTGACCGAGTTCGATTCAAAAGGGTTAGTTGGATCTTTTTGGCTTGTAAAGCGTTGTGGTTGGTTTTGTGGAAAATCATATTACCTTAAAATACCTTGGGTAATATGGTTGTAGGTTCACATTAGGCAAGGCCTTGCCTAATGAAGAATAGCTGTTAGGGGAGATTATTTAGTGTGCATAACTTAAATAACACCTAATCAGGCCGTTCATTCCATCCGTACAATGGAAAAGAATATCCCTAAAGGATTTAAATTGTAGAAAAATTATGTTTAAATTCCTTAAGGGCGTAGTCTCTCTTTGAATGTGAATAAAGAGGAGATTAAAGGTATTAACGGGAAAGTTTTCGATTAGTTTTAAATTGTAGAAAAATTATGTTTAAAACTAATTCGGATAGAGATGATTTTCAAGATTAGAGGCAAGTTTTATGACTCTTTGGGAGTGAGAGATTTATCGGATGTCGGTAAGGACGTTTTTGGACTTAAAGTCTTAGGAAAACCTCTCTATGGCATAATTCTTTCTTTAACAATTTTCTATTCACTGGGCGTAGCCTCATGATGCTACATTAATTTTTTTTAGGTAAAGGAAAGAAGAAACCTGGCAAATGATGGATTTGTGGCGGGAGTGGTTGATTGATTTTACACGCCGGCGGTGTCTGTTTTCTTTTAGTGATGGGTCAAAAATGAATGATGTTTCTTTTGAAATTTTATCATGGATTTATTTATTGTTTTGGACTTCTTTTTTTTTTTTTTTGGGTTGAATATTGTTCTTAATTCCATGTTTATTTCATTTGATTTTAAGGAGTTTTGTTTTGAAAAGACCGGTCTGAACTAAATGTCCGTTTTGGATTTATGAAATAAATGGCTTATTGAATCATATTTAGCTTCCGCTGTTGGTTTTTATGCTTTCCATGTTTTGGAAATATTTCAGGTTGTTACAGATATAGAAGTTTTGAAGGAGTACAAATTGATCTTTAAATTTTATTTTATTTTACAAACTAATTTTTACACTTGAGCTATAGCATTGAGTAACAACCAATAAGATTAATTTAATATTTAATTGATAGACCTTGATATCTCTCTAATTTAAACACATGTAAATTCAATTAGTTTGAAATATTCCATTATTCCAAATCAAACTGAGTCAGCAATAGTCCAATAGTGGATATGTGAACTTACATTTCTATATAATATCAAATGTCCATATGGATTAGTGCATATAATATGAAATTAAAGAAAATTAAAAGGATGGACAGTCAAATTGACAAAAAGATTGTTCAAAAAGTCATAAATCTATGGATTTGAATTTTGCTCCCCTTTAGGTTTGGTGAGTTATTGATTAATCTTTGCTAATTAAATATTTTACTTACATTCTTGGATGGACATTTTTTCAATTATTCTTACTTTTTAAAATACCTTCATAGCATATTTTGGATACATTGAATTGAGATATAATCAAATTATTAATATAGATGGATTGATTTGAATTCTATATTTATTTCTTTTAATTGAAATAAGGAAAAATGGCACAAACCACCTCTGAACAATAGAGAAGTTGTAACACTTACATCTTTAAACTTTTAATTTGAGAAATTGGCCCCCTGAACTATACAAAGTGTTAAAATTGGACCCAAGATAATTTATTTTTTTATATTACTTCATTAGCTTTTAAAATTAAACCCTCGAAAATCATCGTGGAGACGAAGAATACATCTCTAATATCAATGGGTCGGGTGGGGTAGGTGAGATATGAGAAGAATTTTCATTCCCGACCCGTGAGGGTTTTGCGTTCGAGGTCTAAATTAAATTTTATCGTTTATAGGGAAAAAGGTAAGCTAAACCATAATTTAATATAAAAAAAACTTAGTTTATCAAATTTTATTTGTTTATATTATTTAATAAACTAATGAATGAAAATTAGACAATTAAGGGGTATTACAAATATGATATTTTAAAAAACATAATTACAAATATCGTAAATTATCGAGCGTGATTACTGCAATTGATATATAAATCAATAACTTTGTTATGAAATAATTATCATTTATCACCATCAGTCATTCAGTTTTTTTTTTTTCAAGCACTACCAACAAAAAATTTCAAATAAATAACCTGATTTGTAGAAAATGAGCCTTTAAATAGATTGATTTTCTGGGCTCACATTTTTTTACTTTGGGCTTGGTCCCACCTCGGTTCTAATTTGAAGTTCGTACCTTGTGTTGATCTTGGACCTGTATCTATGGCCCAAACAAAGCACTTGGGCCGCAATTATGAATGAGTTATATTAGTTAGATAGCTTTTTTTTTTAATAAGATTTATTCACCAACCCATAAATAATAGAGAAATTTTATTGGATAACAAATTTTGATGCAATATTTGTAAAAATAGTAACTTTAAAAACTATTTGTAAATATAGCAAATTTTACTATATTAATCTGTGGTTAACAGTGATCAATGTATCTATCATAATAAACTTAGTGTAAAAAAATATGTAATTCAATATTTATTACTGATTCACCTGATGAGAATTTGCTAATTTTCTGATATTTTTTAAAGCTGCTTTTTTTACAAATATTACTAGATTTGCAAATGCCCTTAAATAATAATATTTTTAGCCTATTTGGTATATAAAATACCAAAACAACCCTCACTAAACTTAATTAAGAAGGAAAGAAGAGGGAGAATGAAGATTTGAAAATGCTTAAATCAAGGAAACATTAAATATTTATTTAAAAAAAAAAAGAGAAAATAAGGAATTGAAAAATTGAAAACTAAAAACTAAAAAAAAAAAAAAACTTACCTTTTCAAAACCGATGACCATTTTTTCCTACCAATCTTCCGAAAATTCTTTCGATGTACATTATATACGGTGATACTGTACGCACATTCAATATTAAACTATACCAAATTTTTACTTCTCCTTCATTCTTCAACCTAATCAGTGCGTACTATTTGTACATTCGTTAATGTACTACACCATATTCAAGTTTCTCCATATTTCTTTAGCTTAATCAGCGTATAGTACTAGTACTCATGATGTACATACCAAATTTGATATTTGATCTTCTCTTTATTCTTCAGCCTTAACAACGTACGGTTTGTATATTTGATATTGTTTGTACATTTGTTAATGTACTATACCAGATTCGAGTTTCTTCACATTTCTTCAGCTTAATCAGTGTATAGTAATAGTATTTGATAATGTACAATACTAGATTTGAGTTTCTCTTTTATTCTCCAGACTCAACATACGATTTGTATATTTGATACTGTACTATACTAGATCTGGGTTTCTCCTTCGTCTCCACATAAAAATGAATCGGCAACAATACTCCTTCCGACCACCACTTCATCACCGTCATAGGGCTGGTGTGGATCTTTACAACAAAACCGTATAAAAAAATATCCAGAAAACCATAGTTTGAAAGAACAAAGCAGATGGAAACGTACAATATGAGCTTTGATATTATACTATATCAAATTTGGGGCGAAGTTTCTCACCAGAATTGTAATTTTCGGTCGAAGAAGATGAAGGAAAAATTGGAAAATAAAAACCCTGGCTAACGAAGAAAATATAAACGGCACGAAGGAAATATGAGAACAATGAAAAAGATGTTCACCACGAAAAAGATGAACACCATAAAGAAGATGAAGGAAAAACTAGGGAAAAAAAGAAAAAAAAATTACCGTCTAATGAAAGAAATGAGATTGCGAAGAAGGAGGTGAATATGAACGTTCAAAAGAAGAAGAAAACGCTAAATCCTAAGAAAAAAAGAAGTTGAAAATGAAAATAAATGTTAAAAAAGAAAAAGAAAAAAAATCCTAGAAAACACATAATAAGTATTAATGAGAGATGGGGGAATAGAAACGTGAATGAAGTGAAACTGATTCAATTATCATACCAGGCTATAAAGTATTAAAAAGTTCTGATAGGCTAAAATGCATAAGCATATAATTAAAACAGGTTATCTATTGGATTATCCCATTATGAATAGCATGGGAAACTATGTACCTAATGTTATTTTATTTTTAAATTATTTTTTTATGTAATTTTTCAAGGAATAAAAAATTTAAATAGCTTTAGTATGGGGAAACCAATTTTTTTTCATATAATTTACATGTTATTGCTAAATGACCTATAAATTTTAATAGTCATATATATTTGTGAACTTGAATGTATTCTCTTAAATAGTCTTATGAAAAGGAAAATCAAACTTTTTTCATAATTACTTTTTAAGAGGCAAAAAATATATATAGCTATTTTTTTTAAAATGAAGAAGACAAAATAGATAATATATACTAATTTTTTCTTTTACCATTTTTAAAAAAAATTTATACGTTAAAAAAAAGAAAAGAGGTGTTCAATTCCCTTCCTATACAAGTAGATCCGTCGAGATATTATTTAATATGGTCGTTACAATGTTGATCATAACCATTTGATCTATATAAATATTATTGTTTCCGCTATTTAATTGTGTCATTTTGTGATAGATTCATTCAATTATTTTGTCAACACAAATCAAAATATCTTTCAAAATGAATTTGGTGAAGCTATAAATAGCTATAAATTGTACCTATCCATAGACATGATAATCTAAAACGCACTAACTTAATGTACATTCACATCTAATACGTAACTAAAGAATCTCATAAGAAGAAGATATCTTGGATTTGCTCTCTCCCCTTTCATAAGTGTTAAAATCTTCTTTTGCCGCCTCATGTGACTAATTTTCATACCCCAAAAAAAAAAAAAATCAAACTTTTTTACATTAATGAAATCCACGAGATCTCCATATACTTCCCATCTGTTTTCATTACCAAATTTTCAACCAAATATCTTTCCTTTTAATCTCATTTCCATCACTTTTTTATTTTATTTTTTATATCTCAAAAATCTTTTTAGCCCTAATGGAACAACAAAATCATCTACAAGAAGAAGAAGAAAAAGAAAGGCAAAATCATGGACATCATATTTCTAGGAAATTAAACTTCAATGCTCCTCTCTTGACGACACGCCGCCCCCCTGTCGATCCCACCGAGCTGAAATTCGATCGGAAAGTATCGTCGACAATCGATAGAGTTCCATTCTCTTGGGAACAAGCTCCTGGAAAACCAAAAGAAAGTACCAACTCTGCTGTCCATGACGGCCCCGCCACCCCTCGTCCATCTCTTCCACCCAGCTGGTGGCGTCCAACCAATCAGCATCGACAACGCGAAGACGAAGACGACGATTCAAACCGCTACGTCATGTCTGATTCAGTAGATGTATTTTCTTTATCAGAGGCAATAGATATAGTTGAGAAAGCAGAAAAAGATCATAACATTACAGAAGAATTAAAGATAAAATTCGAGGAAGAAGAAGAGGAAGAGAGAAGAAATAATTATACGCAATCGTCGAATTTCATGATCGAGCGGTTTCTTCCAGACGCCACCGCATTAGCAGCGGCTTCTACTTTGGAATGCCATGATTATTATTCATGTAGCTACCGGAATAGAGAATGTATGTCGCCGCAGACGGTGGCGCGTGGAAAGTTTTCGCCGCCGAAGGGTTGTGGATTGGATGTTTTGTTTCCATGGCGGACGAAGCAGCATCAGCTTTGTGGAGTGAAGAGTCCGGTTAGGCATGGTTCTCTGAGCTTGGGATCTAAATCTTCTGCCAAACATAAGAAACATAATTAGTTTTTTTTTTTTTTTTGTTAACTTAGATTATATATTTTTGTAGAAATTTACTAACATATACTAATGTAAAGTTTATTTTTATGCCAAAATTATTGTTTTTTTAATTATCAATTTTTAAAATAACATATTTCTCTATACTAATTACTGAATATGAGTGTTTACGGGGCGTAAATAAAAAATACATTTCTCATCTCATCTCTGTTCCCGCCTCCTAAACCATTCCCCATCTCTTAAAACTCTGTTCAAGAAAGTCAAGAATTTGTAGGGAACGGTTCCCCATTTTTACAAATTTAAAAAATACATTTATTTTTACTTTTTAAAATTAATTAAATTTATAAATATATTTATATTTAAATAGTAATACTGAAATGTGAAATTAATTTTTCCTCCTCCTTATATAAAGTTCATCGTTAGTAAAATTTACATGGGTTCCATCAATACTTTTTCTCCGATTACACGTTTTGCTTAAAAAATTAGGGCGATTGTAAAATTAGGTCTAATATTTATAGAAATATTAGAAGACCCTGTCTCAGCAAACAATGCCGGTGAATTTGTCAATTTCGCCAATATTTCTCCATCAATGACGGCGATTTGAATTTCGCATCCATTGTTTCGCCACCTTTGCTTGGATTTTTTGTAGTGTCTATTGGTTTTGCATTTGTTAAAATGATAGAAATTCATTGTTAGATTCTTAATGAGAATGGTAGCGATATGGTACTTGCAGTTTATATATTTACTGGAAATTCATTCTCTAGGATTTTCGATGTTCCCTGAAATTTCTTATGCAACATTTTACTTGAAATTAAAGTAATGGTTAAACTATAATGTTACTTATTGCAATACCATCTTTTCCTTTTCAAGTAGATTTTATTAGGATTAGTATAAGACTAGGGTCTTCTAATTTAATGCATGAAAAACAAACAAATAGAGTAAACCATGTAAACCACACTCTCCCATGATCCTTGCAATATCTCTACATTTTCCCTTTCTAACTAAACTTTGAATTTTAACGTTTACCTTGTTGAACATCACATTTGTGCAATTTGTCAGTCTTTACTTTTCTACCAACATGTCATTGAACCTCTGCTATTTGACTTGTAAATTCAATTATCCTCATTGAGAAAATCTTTGATTGTTTGAGAGGAATGATAGAAACTTTAATGATTTATCGTTCAATCTGCATGCTATTTGGATTTATTCAAAGTTTTGAGTTTTTGGTGTACTTGTTCCAAGCTCTTTTGTAACTAATAGCTTCTTGATTATTTTGGCCAATTAGAATGGTTTTCTTTAATCTGTTGGCCTGACAACTTTTTGTTCTTTTCATTTATCAATGAAAGTTTTTTTCTTAAAAGGAAAAAAAAATCTTTGTTCTAGTTGAGATGAAGTGCATTATTCCTTTTATTTTATTTTTCAAGTTTTCTGCATATATGGCTTTAGCTTTGCTGGTCCCACTACCAAAAGACAGATCCTGTGAATTTAACTTTGCTCATGGATTTTTCAATCCAAAAATGAGCTAATAAAATGAGTACCTAAGTTACTTATAAGTGATTCATGTAGGTGTGATTGCTATTGGAAATAATCATGCTCCTATGTTGTCTTTGACTTCAGGTCTGGAGGATGCCGAAATTGTATGTCATGTATGAGAATGAAACAAAAATAATTTTGTTTTTGTTATATTACATATATCTATGACTTAACATCACTAAATTATCACGTCCTTATTTTTTATTTCTCTTTATCAATGACTATCAGATTTCTCAAATTTATAACATAAATAACTATGAGTTGTATATTTTGCTATTACTTTTTCTCAAGTAGATGACAGTCGAGGAAGTGTCATAATTATTTATGTTGTAAACTCTTCTTTGACTTATGTAAAACAGTGTTTTTATGTTGTAAACTCTTATTTGACTGTAAAACTGCCTATTCTATGAAATATATAATGATTTAGCTATAGAAAAGCTTGTCTGGTGCTTAGAGATCTGAATATGTATGTGTTTATTACAGGGATGCGTTTAGGGAGTCTCTAAATAAATAGTTTTTTTTTTAATTTTTTTAAAGGCTATTAGCCACGCAATCGTGTCACTAATGAGCTGCCTTAATTTTAATTTTATAGTTTTCTAAAGGTTATTAGCCACGCAATTGCGTGGCTAATGATGAGCATCAGCCACGCTCCACTTGTGTGGCAAATAACTGTATATCATTCACCACGCATGCCAAGCGTGGTAGATGTCGTCAATTAGCCACGTATTGCCTGCGTGGCTAATTAATTAGTGAGCATCAGCCATGCAGGCCAAGCGTGGTAGATGCTTGAACGCATTAGTGACGCGCTGAAATAGCGCGTCACTAATGCTCAAAACGGGCATTCGAACGCATCATGACGTGGTATTGACGACGTGCGTGGCTCGCGTCACCAAAGACTATTGGAGACGCGAATGTATATTATTAGTGACGTGATCACGCATGACTAGTACCAGAGTTTTTTTGTAGTGGTAGAGAAGAGGATTCAATACTATCTCGATAGAGATTAATATATTATAGTTAAACCTGGAATTGTATTTTTATAAATATTATATAAAATTGGAGGAAGAAAATCTCGAACCTTCCAGCTTATGAGAAGGGAGCGGGTGGCTAGTTAAACTACGCCTAGATTGGCTAGTTAAACGTTGATTGAGAAGTAGGAAATTATTGTTGTTAATTGTTGTCTTTAATCATTTAAGAAGCATGATATTTTACTTATTTCATTTTTAAAAAAAAATTAAATAGGAAAGATGTCTTATGCTGACTAGTCAATTGGAAAGCTACATTAACCTTTATGGCATGTGAAATCTTTCAATAATCCGGCAATCTATCATCATTGATGAAAAAAAAAATGCATGATAGGAAAAAAGTAGAAGCAACTCAGGAAAATTATTTAATGATATATCTCTACTTATATCTATTGAATAATTAACTTTAATAAAAAGATAAAATTAAGTATATAAATCTAATGATTATATTTAATCAAATTGAAATAAATATCATGCTTTTATAAAAGAAGACCACGACTTCAATAAAATTTAAATGAAGTCCCCACAACTCCACCCTTTTAAATTTAACGCAATGATTTAATAAATAAAATTTAAAATGGCAATTTTTTCTAGAAAATACAGTCATGGTACTTTTTTCTACCTTAAGTTTGAAAATAATATAAGTTTAAATTAATGAATTCTTTTATTTTGCATTGTAGAATGACAAATACTTGATTTTTTAAAAAAGAAAAGAAAGTAACGTCGACAGCAGGATTCGAACCTGCGCAGGCAAAGCCCAACAGATTTCGAGTCTGTCTCCTTAACCACTCGGACATATCGACTCTTTGAACACCATATGCAATCAAATAAGGTCTTTATTTTAATTTATTAATTTTCGCGCTTTAACAAATTTGATTTTTTCTTTTCCCGTCGAGCCCTAGAATTGGAGAACTGAACCGAAATCCATCATCCATTTCTTCTTCCATCGAAGCTGAAATTTTCCAGACTTTCACATCGTCGTTAATCGTTGTCAAGTCTAAGAAATTGAAGCTTTCTCGGAAAATATCAAACATGGAGAAGCTGTTATCTTCCTGCGACGATCTCATTTCACTACTGAAAGATCGAAAGGACATTCATAACTTAAATCAGTGTCTGGAACATTTCAAGGCTCTTCATTCTTCTTCTGATGATGATTTCACTAACATTCACACTTTATTTCTAGGTCTCTCTCTCTCTCTCTTTTTCTCTCTGTGTGATTTGTTTTGATTTCATGTTTATTTGCTTAACGAGTGAGTTATTACACGATTCAGATTATGAGAAGAAGATCGATGAATGCCGGAAGAAAACCGATGAGGCGAGAGCTGAAATTGTTGCTGATTCTGTAATTGATGTTCTCCAAAAGGAGTTAGAAGAGGAATTAGGGAAAGAACATTTACTCATGGAGGAGATTAGATAAGTATAAAATTAGAATTTTAATTGTGAATAAAAAAAATTGCATTTTGATTATTCCTAACATCTGTTTTACATCAACACATTTGTCACTAGTGAGATTGATGAATTGGACCGTCAAAGAATTTCCGTTCAAGAAAGGAAGCAAGCGTTGAGGAAGCTAGAGCAAGAAGAATTTAAGGCACAGTGAGTATTTTTTTTAAAAAAAATGAAAAATTTGAGAAGCTTTTCCATTTATACTTTTGAGTGCTTATTTCATAGCAATTTATTTTTGTAAACTTTGTGTCTGCATCAGAAAGATAAAGTGATCTAACGTGGTTTTAATGCTATAAGTTACACGTCTCATTGTCAATTGATTGTTAGATAGAAGCCCGAATATCAAGATTTTTTTTTCTTTCATCATTGTCAGTATCAAGTGTTGTCTCACTGTCACTAGTCAGGTTTAATGTTGTTTATGTGGAAGTAAAGAAGGTTTACCTTATTACTCTGTTTCTCCTATCAATTTGCCTGTGGTAGATGTTGCTAGTTTTGAAAGGAGTGAAAGTTTTATGGTCTAATATTGACACATGATGTAGATATTGTTAATCTATGAGTCTATTCTAAAGATCATAAACCAATGGATTTCATTTCTTTGTAAATGGAAGGGAAAAAAAATCCTTGTGTAGTTTGTAACTGTGAACCATTTCATTTCATTATTTTATTGTTGTGTGTTAATTCATTGGTTAGTCGACGGGAGATTTAAAATTTGTGTAATTGTCAATGTTTGTAGTTCCTGTATTGCAACTTACAATGCCTGTTCCCCAGTTAATGATGTTGATGGGGGCTACTAGACTGTTTCCAATTTCAAAAAATGATGTTCATTTCGAATCCAGAATAGAATTGCCACTAGATGCGATCACCATACCATTTTTTAACTATGAACTCATCATTTGAGTGGCTGTTGAAGATCAACACTTGGTCTCAGTAACTTTTTTAGTGAACAAAATTGTCAGTTCCCTCCCTTCCCAAGTGATTTCATTCTCGTTTTCTTGCAGGAGCAAGCTTTCAATGTATGCTTCTGTCACTGATATAATTCCAGACATGGATGATCAATCCAAAATTTCCGGCCGTATCCTTTACCTGCAATTTACTTTCTTTTCTGTTTTCTTCTCTCTTGCTATTACTCTTACTTAACCTTAACATTAATCAATTACAGATATTGTGGATAGAAACAAAAAGGTGGTGCAGAAATTTGAATTTGAACCAACTAAGATGTCTGCTTTTGATACATGCAATGGCATCTGGAATATGATTAATTCACGATAGTACCAGATTCAATTACATTGTTGATGCACCTATGATTACTTCATGGCTTGCTGTTAACCAGCCGATGATTGTGTTTTTTATATTTAGCTTCTTCCTTTATGGGTTGACTGCTTGCTCATGTGTACAAAGAGTTAGCATTTTCCCTGTATTCACCATTTCGTTCAATCTGTAGTATTTCCCTTGCATGTAAACCCTCTGTTCCATACGAAAGATAGGTATTGTAATGTTTCTTTCCTATTTTACATAATGAAACTTGTATTTCAGCTGTCTTTGAAGGAACTGTTCTTAACCCTTCTAGTAATCGAAATTTATTGACTCCTAAGTGAAATGTGAATTACCTTATGATAGTTTTCATCTTTTTCTTTCTTTGCTTCATATTTTGTTCATCTCCAAGCATTGTGAATCTTCCAACTATGCTGTCAAATTCAATTCCCACAAGTTCCATAAGATATTGTTCAGAATATCAGGTTCTATTCTTAAGCTATTTAAGATCATTAATTTTTGAATCAAGTGCAGACACCAAGATTAAGATGACGATGTATTTGACCTGACGAACAGCACTTGTGGATTTGTCGATATAAGAATTTTCAAAGGGGTCATTCTGAGATTGAGTATGCTTTTGAGAGAGAACTAACTTTTGCCAGAACCTCCTCTATGAATTTCGCACCAGACAGAGACTATCATAATACAAAGACATAAACGCTGGCTTTTGTCTGGAGAATGTGAAGAAGATATGAACAAGATTCATCTGAGAAGCTCATGTTGCTCGCATAAAAGCTTTAGAGATTGATCTCTAAACAACTAGTTTTTTATTGAAATCGTTGTACTGATTGATTTTGTCAAATGCTGCAGCATATGAATAGTCGATTGAAAACGATGGAATTATGAAATCGACAGTCAATTTTATCCTTTTGAATTTGCAGAGCAATAGGCTTGTTTTAACCAGTGAATGAAGTCCCATGTCGATTAGAATTATGAAAGATTTTGTCTTGTACGAGCTTTTTAGGTAAAACTAAAAGCTAATTTATTTAAAATCAAAGTGGATAAAATATTACACTAATATATATGGTCTTTGAGTTACTGTATCAGACCAATTTTATGCTTTGATGGACCACTGAAATTGAGGCCTAGATTCTCTTAAAATCTCTGTTATGGAAAGTTTTTTTTTTTTTGGGTGGATGAGTCGTTTTCATCTATTATCAATGAGGAAGCAAATTTTCTATTGTCTTGGAGTCAGAAAAAAAAGTATGGAAATATTAATAATTATATTACCAAAGTTCCAAACTCAATACTATCCATTAGCTTAAACTTTTGGATGTAGTGGTGATTTAATATATTTAATAGAGTGAATCGACGCTAGCATCCACACATGAATATTAACATCATCTAATTACAATTTGAAACTGAAACTGACATGGTTTTGTTAATAATTTCCCGTGTAAAACTGATTTTTGAAATCCAAACTAAATTTTAAAAACTAGAAAAAATTGTTTTTAAATTTTGATTAAGATTTCAAAAGGTGAATACCCAAACAAGCTTGATTTTTAAAATTAAAAAACTAAAAACAGAATCGTTATCAAACCGGGTCTAAAACTTTCAGGCTAATATTCGAGGTCTTTCAAAGTTGGCTTTCAAGATGTTGAATTTTGGGCCCAATTTGCATAACAAACTTGACCAATGCCATTGGAATTCTCCAAGTAATAGCTATCACCAAGCATCAGATTCCTGCAAGCATCTGGTTTAGGATTGCCTGAATAAGCTTTGCAAATATATGCCATGAAGTTCTGATAGTCCTGGATTCATAAAAATAAATAAAAACAGCTTCATTTCATAGAATTGAAAGGAAAGAAATTAAAAATAAAAATAAAAAGTCTTAATTTTGAAGCTAACCTCTTGGATAGGCTGATTATTGACAACAACCCATGGAACAAATCTGTGTTGTGGGTTTAGGTGAGTTGTTTCAAAAGCATAGTTCTGTTCAAGCTGTGTTTCAATGGCTTCCATATAAGATTCAGCTAATGATAGAAACTTACTAAGATATGTTAAATAATTAAATTTATATAGCTTCTATTGATGATTTATTGTAGTATCTATCATAGGAGAAGGTTATGACTTCAAACCCCTGCGTTAATTTCTTTCCCAACAATAATATTCCACATAATTGGAAAATATTCGAGCTCACACATGAGACGAAATATTCAGATAGATTGGTTCATTTGGTAACTTTCTCAATTTATGTTTCTTGTTTCTCTTTTCTTTTGTTTAAGAAACACAGTTATTTGAACTCTTACCATGTTTCTTGTTTCTCTCTCTCTTTTTGAACATTCTCAAAATTATATAGAAACAATAAATAGCTATCAAACATATTTCTGTTTATTTTCTTCTTCCATAAACAAGAAATATGAAACAGTTATTTTCTGTTTCTCATTTTTTCAAAATAGTATGAGAAACCAAAAAAGGAAAAATAAGAAACAAGAAATTAAGAATGTTATCAAATGGGCCCTACATGATTAAATTTATCTTAACTCATCCATTTAAATCTTCGGATGTTTGGGATGATTTAATAAAACTTAATCAATGGAGAAGGAAGAAAGATAAAAAATGACCTGTCTGCCATGACCATTTTTGTAGCAATCAATTGGAACAGCACTCAATTTAGCAATGTCAAAACATTTGGTCCATTCATTGTGCCTGTTTTGCAAGGTAAGTCCCTCCACACAATGGATGAATCTGAAATGTTTTTCCTGCATCACTTTCAAATGTTATTTTTACCAATGCCCATAAAGTAAATAAGTAAAAAAAAAATGATATTTGATAAAATATTATTTAGTAAAAGAGTCTTACTGTATCAGGGTAAATGGTAATAGTGCATGCTACAATAGTGTTCAACATGCATTCATCAGGTCCATGCTAAACAAAAACAAAATGCATTCCAAGATTTAATCAACCAAACAAAGAGAAATATCATAAATATTATACTTAAATCATAAACCTTAGATACATTTATATATATAAAGGCTCATGGTAATTTTCTAGATTGTATATTAAAAAAATGATGGTTCTGGTAAGTATATAAGTTAATAAATTCAACCGGTGACATTTTTTTTATAATATCATTTTTAAAAAAATTCATATTTTTTTCACTATTTTTAAAAATATCAATTCTTATAAATTATAAATACATTAATTAAATATAAATTATATTTTTAATGGTTGAATATGTCATTTTCTTAAGGGTTATCTATATTAATAGCCACTTCAACACTACTAACAAAGTTTTATATCCACTATCCTAAAAATAAGGGTTTGTAGCCACTTTTTTAAAAAATTGATAGATGCAATTACATATATATCCTTGCACGGTTACACAAAGGAAAGAGGCTGGCAGATTTATTAGGCACAATAATCAAGATTCATGCAAAAAAAAAAATCTTTCATTTCTCTCTCTTTTTTTATTTCCCAAAAAATCTCTTATCTCTCTCAATTTCCTCTTTTCTCTCCTCTTTGATCTCTTCTGTATCTCCCACCGTTTATTCATCTTCTCCAAAAAAATCTTGTTTGATTATTCTCTCACTTTCAAAATTTGATAAAAAAAATCTCTATTCATTTTTTCAGATTTCATAATCCATACAAAAACGGTGATTAAAAAGCGTTGAAAAATTTCAATTTCCTTCAAGCAAATGTAAGTATTCTACTGTTTTGGAGCTATTTTTTTCTCTCACTTTTAACATTTCTCAGATCTAAAAAATCTTTTTTTGCATTTTAGATTTTAAAAAATAGCAAACGATGAAGATCAACTATGTTGAAGATCATGAAGAGACGCATGGGGATGGACAATAAACATTAGCCACGGTGGATGATGAAGAAAACAAACCAGAAAAGAAGGATTGAACGCTAAACCCATAATTTTTTTTGTTATTTCGAGTTGTATATGTCAGATCTGTAAAAATTACCGTATATTGTATATGCAGTATGTACGGTATATATAATGTATACTGTATATTTCTTAAAATTAGAGAAAAATAAATAAACTTCATCCTTTTATAATTTTGTCTTACTTGCTTAACCTTTTGATTTTTTAGATGGATTCTTGTACTTTTTATTTATGGATTCTGGTATAAAACAATGAAATGTTTTGTTGTAAACTGAATGTGCTTATTTATTTATTTATGGATATTATTTTGAAAATTACTCATTAGTTATATATTTTGGTATATATCGTATATGAAAATAGATAAGACTATACGAATACACATATACGACAATGATAACTGTGATTTAATTAAACCAAAGTTCAATGATATTTGTGTATAATGTATAAATACATTACTTAATGATAAAGAACAATTTAGTAAACCATACAATATAAATGTTAAACAAAAAAACTGAATGTGTTTATTTATGTATGGCTGTTATTTTGAAAATTACTCATTAGTTATATATTTTGGTATATACTGTATGTGAAAATAGATAAGCATATACCAATACACATATACGACATTGATAAACTGTGATTTAATTAAACCAAAGTTCAATGGATATTTGTGTACAATGTATAAAAATACATTACTTAATGATAAAGAACAACTTAGTAAACCATACAATATAATTGATAAACAAAAAAAGAACAATCTTATTTGTACAAAATAAGACAAAAAAAACATACGTAATTTAACTAATAACTTGGATGTCACGTTATTTTGTAACTTAATATTATAAGTCATGTATACTTGTTATATACATTTATTATATACAATATATATGACATTATGACCAGCTGAAATTGATGGTAGATACATGGAAATAGTGAAAAAGGAAATCAATATTAATGGGAAAAGGGCCAGCCGAAAATGATGGTAGAGCTACATGAAAATAGTGAAAAAAATGGAGGGAATGTGGATAGTCACTGTTACCTTTGTTAATGAATGTTAAATTAAAAAAAAAAAGTCATTAAATGGGAAGAGTGTGGATAATAATTACCTAGAAAGAGAAGAGATCCTTAATAAATGAGCTCATTTTATTAATTAACATCAGAAGGGTAAAAAGGAAATTTGTTAAACAAAAAAATCTGGGAAAAAATAAAAGTGGCTACTAACTTTTATTTTTAACATGGTGGCTATAAACCATTATGACACCATGAAAAGTGGCCAAATATATAATTTTCCCTTTTCTTAATTTTGAGTTTTAAAAAGTATATTCTTGGCATCCATCCCTCTTTATATTCTAGAATAGTCGAGCTAATTTTTCAACAACTCAATTAAATGTGCAATTTCGGGAAGAAAAAAATAATAATAAACGTGCAATTCTCTCTCCCATATTCATAGATTTTTCTTCCAAAATATAAAGATTTTTTTTACAATTTAAGTAAATTTCTCTTGAAGTATTAAAAATGGAGTACGTACCATCAAATGTGAGCATTTATAATTCAAGTGGGATGGGTGGGTGGTACTCGAAAATATATCATAAATACCCCTTAATTAATTAAAAGTGGTTTTCAAAACTATTCTAATAAAAAATTAGTTTATTTTCTACCTGAATTGGTAGTTTTTATTTTATATAATTTATTATAGTATCTCACCATCAATTATAGCAACTTGTTAATTTTAAGGTAGTTTAGTTTTAAAGCCAACATGAGCATAGCTCAACTAGTTAGGTATATACTCCATTTTCTTGAGGTTGAACTTCGAGTCCCCCCTCCCCCACTTTAATGTAATCTCAATAAAAAAAAAAAAGAAAAAAAAAAGTAATCTTAAAAAGTCTAACGACATTAAGATACTTTTGATAATTTAAATTATAAAATGAGTAGTTATGAAAATTACCAGCGGATCTAAGTAATTAATAGCAATTTGATTGTAATATTTATAAATAGAGAGAGAGAAGGGGAAACCTGGCAAGTGAAGGTGCCATCAGGCTGAATCCAGGAGTTGCCCCAAGGAATCATCCTAAGATTGACGACAGAAATGAGGCCTGTCTCGAACAGTTTGACCAAATGGTTTACTATGAAATTTGCACAAAACGGACACAGCGTTTCGTAATACACTGATAATCTAACCTTTTCACTCTCAGACAACCTTAAACTTGAACTCAAATACAGCAACACCACCACCACTCTTCTCCATTTCCCATTACAATCCATTCTTGATCTCCCTCTCTCTCTCTCTCTTTCTTTCTCTCTCTTCTTTCTATATTAAATGCAGCAATAAAATCAGCTAGAGAAGTGGCGCTCTCTCACTTTCTCTTTTCCCATTATTTTTGCCTTTACTTTGCTTTTATTTCCCCTCCTTTTCTTTTCTTTCCCTCTTTTTTTTCTTTAATGAAAGAGAGGCTCAAATCTACCTTTATCATGAATTATATTAGTTTTCGTAAATCAACTTCAAAAAAAAAAAACCCCTTCTGATCTGTTTAGATTGTGGGTTTCATCTATTTTTTAACTATGAGTTTTTTTCAATTTTTCTTTATAAACACGGTTTTCAAAATATTTTAACAGAGACTACATAAATCCAATGTTCACAACATGCAATTATGCCCAAGAAAAGTATTGTAAGATATATATACAAGTAGTTTAATTTAATTGTGCTTGATATATTGATTTAAAGATGTATACTTAATTGTAACAAATTATCTATTATTTATTTATTTATTAAAGTTATCAAAAAAGTTATATATCTATTTATTTGTTAATACCACATCATCATTTGATTTTATCATATGATTTGTCATATTCATTAAAAACAAAAACATAAACAATTTATTAACTTTTTATTAATGGTAGAGAAGTTTTATGAGTTTTTTATTAAATCATAAAATTTAAACTGAAAATATAAAAATCATAGGACTCAATTGGACCAAACTAAAATCATGATTAAAAATTGGAATAGAATCAAATTATAAGAATTAAAAATTTATAATTAAACCAATAAAAAAAATCTAGGTACGGATTGTCGGTGTCATTTCCAAATGAAGGCTAAAAGTAATGGGCCAACAAATCAATTGTCCAAGCCCAAATAGGAAAAGGCCCACTAAAGCAGACAGGGTGACCGACCTAAGATTTAAATAATGAACTTAAAATACTACGCGTCAAATCATGATTGGTGGAAACAGACAAATATTTTCAAATACGTGTAAACCCAAAGGGAAGCCATCTCTCTGTTTCTCTATTTTTCTACAGAAATTCGAAAACGCAAAAGCAAAAGCAAAGATGGAAAACGGAGTTGCAGATTCTGAAAACTCAGAGCATCCTAAAGAGAACATGGGTTTTTCAGAGGAAAAATCAAATGGGTGTTTGAAGAATTTTATCTCAAACATGGTTTCTGTTTCTGTTTCTGGAGAAGAAGAAGAAGATGATGCTGATGGAAAGAAAGGTGGTGGTGGGATTATAAATAATCTTATTTCTAACTTAGTTTCCCCTCGGAGTCTCGGCAGTAAAGAAAAGGAAGAAGGGTCGGTTCTTAAAGACGGCGGTTCTCAGGCGGTGGATGAAAAGGATAATAGAGCTGGCGGCGGCGGTATTATTGATAACATTGTTTCCCACTTGCCTGCTTCACTTCAAGGTTAGTACTTAAATGATTACCTATTTATAAAATTGGTTAAATTATACAAAATATCTCTAACTTATAAGGTTTGTTTCGATTTTTGCTGTTAGCTTTTTAAAAGTTTCAATTATACCCTTAATCTTTTTAGTTTGTTTCAAAAATACCCTTTGATAGTAATTTTTGTTAAAATTTACGGAAATTTAAACGTGAGAGTCAAAATATATTAAAGGTATTTAGTTTCAATTTTGCTCTTAAATATTTTAAATGTTTCAATTTGATCAAGAACGCTTAAATTTCCATAAAACTTAACAAAAATTGCTTATAAAATAGTATGTTTGAACCAAATTAAAACATTGAGGGTAGAATTGATACTTTTGAAACATTAGAGGTAAAATTGAAACAAACTCTATAGGTTGGGCGTATTTTGTATAATTTACTCTTATAAATATAACTGATTTTTTTCCATTTGAATATGTGATCAACACCAATCACTTGAGATAACCAGCGTTGATTATTGTTATTTACTGATTCACACGAGAGAAAAAAACATATTATATTTGAATATAGTTTTTAAGCCATTGCAAATGCCCATATGTTTTATGGGTACTAATTGATTGATTTAAAACTAAATGAGAGATTGTATTTGGTAATGAATGAACAGGTGATGCGGTTACGACAGCTGATGAAGCTACAATTCTCATTCACTCCATTATTCATGACTGATAAATATATTTTTTGATTTGATTTTTTTTGGGTTGGTTTTTATAGGCCTTTGGTTGCTTTGGTTTTTTGGTTGGGTTTTCATTGGCCTTTGATATTTTGATTGTTTCGGTTTTTTTTTGTTATGGTTGGAATTTGGTTGCTTTGCTTTTTGGTCATGAGGCTCTCCATCTCTCCCATGCTGTAAAAAAAAGGGAGGGAAATTAGTGAGAGCGCTAGACATTTCAATATTTGACATGATTTTGTAAAATTCGTTGTAATTAAATCTATTTTTCTTCTTATAACACGTATCCATGTCTCTATATTGGTGTAAATTGTTTATTTTGGTTCTAAGTTTTTTTTTTTTTTAAACAAAATATATTTCTTTAGTAGAGTACATATCACTAATCAAGTCTAACGAGTTTTTTTCCTCATTTTTAATGATATCATATTTTGATCGTATTTTTAACACTAATAATTATAAATACGGTTTTATATTTTGACTTTGAAACGACCCATTTGATTCCTTTATAAATCTTGATGATGTGAGGATGGTAAAAATAGTACATTTTGTTTGGAGATCTATCAAAGGCTTATTAACATGAATTAATCATAAAGAAAAAGAAAAAAAAACTTAGGGGGTATTTGTTTGTAGTGTTTGGAGATCTATCAAAGGCCTTTTAACATGAATTAATCATAGAGAAAAATAAAAAATAAAAACTTAGGGGGTGTTTGTTTGTAGTGTTCAGAGATGAGATCTAAACCTCATGGTGATCTCATCCTCATTCTCATGTTTGATTTACCAATAGGGAATGGGATCTAAACCCCATGAGATTCTCATAGCCCCCTCCATGGGGTTTAGAACCCCTCCAAAATACATGGGGTTCTTATCACCCAAAGGAATAGATGAGAGAGAAAGGAAGAGAAGATAGGAGTGAGAGAGAAAATTTATTTTATATTATAATTTTATTATTCTCATCACCATCCAAAACCAAACACAATGATTTCTTCTTCAGGCATTTTGTCCCCATGTATTTCATCCTCAGACATCTCAATCTCATGCAAACCTGGAAACAAACGCCCCTTAGATACTTATTAACCAATACAATAAGTTAAGTGTTTGACATGATATTTTAAAAGGTGGATAGTTTTTCTCTATTTTAAAGAGTAATTTACTAATTTTACAATCTTTCCTATTTTGAATTGATAGGCAAAAAATCCTAAACTTATATTGTGATTTTTTTATAAATATTAATAAGAGGACATTTGTTTTGTGAGAATTATAGAAGTAAATGAAGTGTGTATTTATAGTTCTATATTCATGGGAAAGATACTCAGATATCTTACTATACCATTTAGAAGGAGCATTCAAATAATTATTCTAAATCCAATTTCAAAGATTCTTAGAACCCGTTTGAGTTAGCTTTTGAAAGTGTTTGAAAGTATTTTTTAATGGTTATCTTAAACACTTTCAAAATACATCTCAAACGGACACTTAGAGTGGGAGCATCTTTTTGAGACATCTTCGCTCATTTTATTTCTACATTAATTTCTTTATTTGATTAATTCTCTTCTTTTTCATTTTATTCTATAATTAGAAAGATTTAATTTTTTTAATTAAATAATAAATCACTATAAAGGAGATAATTTTTTGTATATATTATATTTAAATTTCAGTAGTTTATTAAATCAAAGTAGAATTAGAATAAAATTAATATGAATCAATCAATGAAATATAAATAAGATGAGAGTATTAAGGATCTAAAAAGACAAGAGTATAAATGAAATATGTTATAATCCATTCCTTCATACAAATTCTACACAAAAAAACATAATTATCTAAATATTTTTTGGATATTAATTGAGTAGCATATTTTGATATAATATTTCTTAAAATTATTTGTAAATATAGTAATTTTATTGTGTTAATTAATGATTGACAATGATTAATGTGCGCATCGAATATTCACTTTTTGTAAAAGTATGTAATTCAATACTAATTATTGATTGACCATTTCACAATTTGCTATATTTAAAATTATTTTTAAACCATGATATTTTATATAAATATTATAGAAAAATTGCTAAATTTGCAAACATCCCAATATTTTTAGGTATCTACTCAAAAATTTCTCTTAAAAAAAACATAACTATTTAAGAATGTCGAACATCTAAATTCTCAGATATTTACAAAAAAAAACAACAATTTTTAAACAAATGCTTGAAAGATTCCCTTCTACATGGAAGGATTTATTTTGTGAATTTTTTTGCAAATAACTAAATTTATTCATGTAAATCAAATTGTATTTTTAAGCTAACCTTGTTGTAACTAAATGAGAGAGAATTAAACATTAGTACTCTTATTCCATAAGATTGAAATTTGGAACCCCCTTCTGCAAGTTTGATTTAATTTTTTTTTTTTTAAAAAAAGAAAAAAAGTTATGGGATCAAGAAAATCGTTGAAGACACTTGAAAACAAAAGCTTAAAAGAAGGGTTGATATATCTCAATTTTGCCTACCCAATCACCTTACATAGATCAAGATGATAGATGGGCTCCCTTGGTGAGGTGTCTGAAGTCCAAACTGACTGTCTGTGATACAACAACCCCATGTCATGTCATGTCATGTCTAGCCCTCAAAACCCATAAAACCTATTTTCCTTTTCTCACAGTCCCATATCATCAATAAGAAATGGGAGGTGGATAAATCCGTAGTTGATATTTTAGGATATATTTGACATAATTTTGGTCCTTTTAAAAAAAAAAAAAAAAAAAAAAAAAAAACTTATTTACTGCTAATTTCTTAAAAAAAATTATCTTTTTAATGTAGTTTTATTTTACTAAAAAACTAAATATAATACCCGTGACTTTGTGAAGTGTAAATTTGGTTCGAAAACTAACAAAATTAAGAGTCCGTTTGGTAACTTTCCTAATTTCTGTTTCTTGTTTCTAATTCTCATTTTTAAGAAATTGAGTTGTTTGGTAACCCTTTTTTTTTTTTTTTTAAGAAACACTTCCCAAAATTGTGTAGAAATTTTAGAAACAGTAAATTCTAGTTTTTTATTTCTCTTTCTTGTTTCCAAAGTTTCAACACATTGATAAATTATTACGTTGTCCCGTTCTAACTTATAAAATATATTATAAATATCCAAAAATTATATTGATATATGTTATTTAAAGTTGTAATATTTTGAAAATATTTTTTATAAATGAGAAACAGCAAACAAGAAATAGTTACCAAACACATTTGCGTTTTTTTCTTCTTGAAACAAGAAATAAAAACCGATTCTTCAAACATGTTTATGTTTTCTTTTTAAAAAAAACAAAAACAAAAAATAGAAACGATAAAGGTTACCAAACGGGCCATACCTTTCTCAACATCACTGTCATCTCTAGATTGGGTGCAAAGTGAGTGATTCCTAGAAGTTAATCTATTGCCCTAACTCAAGGGCTAACGAATATGCCTAAGTCGAATTCTTGCTCTAAGAAAAGTTGTGAAACTCTTACCTAGGTACCAAAAGATTGCTCAACCAAGTTGAGTTCATGCCTTTCCAAACCTATGAGTTCATCTCCACTTATTTTTATTTGAGATAGTTACTTGCCCATATGGAATCAAGTAAGCAGGTCTTTTATGGAGCGTTTGGTTGCCAGGTTTGGGTAGTGAATTGGGAGTTAAACAACTATAACCTGTGTTTGTTTCCCAGTTTTGAAACCCAATATGATGGGTTTGTTAACCCCCATCTCTTAACAAACCTATCCATTTTCACAATTTCAACACATTTTACACTTAACAAACTCACAGTTTTGTACATACCAAACACAGTGTTAACAACCCCCTGCTTAACAACCCCCTGCTTAACAACACTCTGCTTAACAACTCAAACCTGACAACCAAACAACCCCTTAAGGATGCCAAACTTCGTTTGGTTTAGTCTTCCAAGGATGAGTACCTACTTTGTCAGCAAATTCTTGTTTCTTATTTCTCTTTCTTGTTTCCAAAGTTTCAACACATTGATAAATTATTACGTTGTCCCGTTCTGACTTATAAAATATATTATAAATATCCAAAAATTATATTGATATATGTTATTTAAAGTTGTAATATTTTGAAAATATTTTTTATAAATGAGAAACAGAAACAAGAAATAGTTACCAAACACATTTCTGTTCTTTTTTCTTCTTGAAACAAGAAATAAGAAACCGTTACCAAACATGTTTATATTTCTCTTTTTAAAAAAACAGAAACAAAAAATAGAAACGATAAAAGTTACCAAACAGGCCATACCTTTCTCAACATCACTGTCATCTCTAGATTGGGCGCAAAGTGAGTGATTCCTAGAAGTTAATCTCCCTTAACTCAAGGGCTAACGAATATGCCTAAGTCGATTTCTTGCTCTAAGAAAAGTTGTGAAACTCTTACCTAGGTACCAAAAGATTACTCAACCAAGTTGAGTTCATGCCTTCTCAAACCTATGAGTTCATCTCCACTTATTTTTATTTGAGATAGTTACTTGCCCTTAGGGGATCAAGTAAGCAGGTCTTTAAGGATGCTAAACTTTGTTTGGTTTAGTCTTCCAAGGATGAGTACCTGCTTTGTCGGGTCTAGTATGCGCTCATCCGATCGAGCTCAGTTGATTAAGTTGGTTTCCACATGATTTTGTAAATATGTGTGATATTAGGTATGTAATTTTTTAAAATTTCACCCACAACAATTACCAAACAAAACTTTAACATTATAAAAAGCATCATACAAATTATTAAAAAAAAAAAATACACTCCAAAAGCTATCTCAAACATATTTTTATCAATATGAATTTCTTACCCTGATACTCTATTTGATTCCTATCTATTATCCCTTTTGCTCTTTTTTTTTCCCTTAAAATATTGATGAAATGAACTAAAATGAATTCCATTTAATTATTTTAATATCAAACAAATTAAGTTTTCTTTTCCCCATATTGTCATCTCACAGAAAACAAATGACATTCTTAAAAATGACAGCTAAGAACTAAAGCTCCAAGTGACAAACTTACTCCTAAAAATGAGGTTGCATAATTGGCTTCATCAATGGAATTCTATTGTTGATTTTGACTTTTGAGTTCACTAAACACTTTAATGTGCATATTCCAATCATGAAAGTACATTAGACATAATTCAAAAAAATAATAAATAAGGAAAAAAATATAGATAAAACCAAAGGGCCTATAGTTGGTGAGATGTCATAGGAAAGGCAGTTGAAGACTGCACACTACCAGAAACATATGCTTGGCACATGATCAATTCCTACTACTACTACTTCTTGGAGACCTCAAGTAGAAGAATATACATTACTTAATCTTTTTACCTACCATTTTCCTGCTTTTTTTTTAAAGAAAACATTTAAAGTATATGATTTAATATAGAGTGTTATTTTAATCTCGATTTATTATCAGTTTAACTTATCTAATTCAGTCGTGTATTTTTAATTGGTATGACCTAAATAGATTTATTGATTTTATTAAAAAAAATCTCATAATTTTTTTAAGTGCAAAGTGAGTAAGTACTTTTATTCAACCATAAATCATTTATCATCGACCTCAAAACAATGTATTTTTCATATTAAAATCTTCTAAAACGTACATTTTTTATGTTTTAGAGAATATGTACATATGACCAATTTGAACATAATTTATTTGGTTAGATATTTCCACCTATAAGGTCGAATATTTGGATTTTTCTCCTCAATTTGATGTAATATCTGTATGAAAGAAAAACGTAGGTAGATATGAATAATGAATTTAGACAAAAGAAACCTTTTGCTTAAGGTATAAATGTAGTTTTAGAGTAAGATAATGATATGAAAATGAGAGAGAATAAATCAAATAGAAGAAATAAGTGAAAAGCCAACCAACCGTTTGACCCAGGGCCCATTCCCAACTTCCTAATGTATTTTAATGAAAAGAATCTAGGTTTCAAGAATAGGTGAGAAAAGCAAAATCCAAAGCCTTTTCTCCTACTCAATGTCCATTTCTTCCTAAAATTCCATTAATCCTCATTCCCCTTAACTTAATCCCCACCTAAAACTTGATTAAAACTTAACTATTTTCACTGGTTTTTTTAGTGTCAAAATGTTTCTTCTAATGACAACTGTTCTAACACAGATTAATCTTTAATTAGACCCTTTAACTACTTTCATTAACCTAAGCAATATGTCTTGATGCATTTGGTCAAGTTTAATATAAGAACAAATCAAACGAAAAATCCATAATTAATTATCACTGTTCTTTCTCAAAAATCTTAAACTCTAATTATTCTTTACTTTGAACCAATCAATTTTAAATTAAATAGTTCAATGAATAGTTTAAATGTTGTCAATATATATCCAATTCTTAATTTATTCCACACTCCAAGCGTCCGTCTGTTTTATTCATTAATTGAAAACTTAATTTATTTTAGATTTGGAGAGAGAGAAAAAGAGAGAGATTATGCATATAAATTGAAGACTTTTCAACAAAGGGAATCAAAAGGAAGAGGCTATATGTGAATTTGAAGAAGAAGATGAAAAGGTGGCAATTCTGGGGTTGCTTCAAACGCTCAATTTTTAGCCTTGTGCATAAGCCTCCAAGAGGTAAGAATTCTCTCCCTCTCTCTCTCGGTTGATATCCGTGAATGTTCGAGTCAGTTTACATGCACGTCAACCGTCTCTAACTTGTTTAAGAAATGGATAAAAATGGCAGGGAATGGAAGTGGGCTGCTGAGTTTGTACAAGGATATAGAGTCTTGTGGAGAGTATAGAGATATTCAAGTGATGTGGGATATAATTCATTCTTGTCCTCATCCTCCTTCTCATATCAAAAGAAGAAGCAATTTCAGATTCGGGTTTTCAAATTGGAGATTCTGTTTTCAGCCAACTAATTGAAGGAATTTTTTTTTTTTTTTCTTCAGACCACAGCCACATAATGTTTATAGAATATTGAGTAAAGGAATCACTTTTATGGAATTATTATACAATTTTCTCGTTTACATTCAGATTATTTATGAGGGTATTTGATCAAATTTTACTTTGATTTTTCTTGATGAATGTATATACTGAATTTGATTCTTGTTCTGTTTTCCTCTCAATGCTGATTTTTGGTCAATTTCCAACTGGTTTACCTGATTTTAAAAATTAAAATTAAATTAAAATCATCCTTGTTTAATTCCTTGGACAAGAATGAAACGCCAAAGGCATAATTTAGAAGGAAACAGTAGCTACTAAACTTGATTATCATATGATAGGTCAACCAATTTTTTAATGATTGATACATCAGTTCATGCATCTACCAATTATATATATATATATATGTGGTTATGTGAAATTATGTCTTTTTTCCTCTATTTATTTATACTTGTATTTAGAAGTTTAATTTAATTTGTTTTCAATTCAAAACGTAATCTTCTTTCATTAAAATAAATTTGTTAAGATTAAGAACATCACATCACGTTAAATTTGAATTACTTAAAAGAGCGAGATACTAATCTATCGACCTAATTACTTATACGTTTGTTTATTAATATATTTTAATTTTCTTTTACTATTTATAATTTTAAAGGAATTAAAAAAAACCATCTTTACTAGTTAAGTAAGGAATCCAAATTACTATGAGATGCTGCTTAAATTTGACGAGAATATAATATAAGATAGATATTGAGAAAGAAAACAGAGGACACTGCAGGCAAACCTCACTTGGAAGTTCCAAAAGAATCCTCTTAACTACTGTAGCTTTCTTGTAAAGTAAAATCATTTTGTCCACACCAAACCAAGCATCTCAAAATAACGACAAAAAACGACGGATTGGTCTAATGGTTAAAGAGTCTTCCATAAAACTTTAAGGTCATAGGTTGATATTACATATAAATATATATGACTATTTACCTAAGATATTAATTGTTATACGAGTTCTTGACGTTGAATGATGTGGGTCGTGTGGTGATTCTGTAAGATTAGTCGAGCTGTGTATAAATTAAAAGAAACATTTGAGAGACATTTGATGCTCTGTAGATAATGGATAAGATTATGACCACCCACTTTGGCACTTCCATACTTACAGAGATAATCATCTCAAAGCTCAATGAGAATGAAAGAGCTTTCCTTGACATGGCAATGGAATATACTATAAACGATTCAATATAAGATAAAAATTGAATCTTTTCTTTAAAAGAAAGAAACTACGATTGATAGCTACTCTAAATGACGATGCTCTGTGATAAAAATAAGCAGAAAAGACTAAAGAAACGCCAATTCCATTTTCCATTTCTATGGCAACAGATTTCTCGCCGGTAATTTCAATTCCGCCGCCGACCCACGACGGACTTTACTTCTGGCAATTCATGATCGCCGGGTCGGTGGCAGGATCCGTCGAACACATGGCAATGTTTCCAATAGACACACTCAAGACCCGAATACAAGCCATAAACGGGTCAACGGTTAAACCGTTTGGAATCCGACAATCCCTCAACTCAATTTTGAAACTTGAAGGTATCGCCGGGCTCTACCGTGGGATCGGAGCAATGGGTCTCGGCGCGGGGCCAGCACACGCCGTGTATTTCTCAGTATATGAATTCTTCAAGAAAACCCTCTCTAAGAAAAACCCGAATAACCCAATAACCCACGCCGTGTCGGGCGTGTTGGCGACGGTGGCGAGTGACGCCGTGATAACGCCGATGGACGTGGTGAAACAGAGATTGCAATTGAAAAACAGTCCGTATAAAGGAATAGGAGATTGCGTGAGGAAGATGATGGGGGAAGAAGGGATTGGAGGGTTTTATGCTTCTTACAGAACGACGGTTTTGATGAATGCTCCGTTTACGGCGGTTCATTTTGCGAGTTATGAAGGAGTGAAAAGGGGATTAATGGAAGTTTGGGGGGAAAGGGAAAATGGGAATGAGGAAAAGTTGATAGTTCATGCGACGGCGGGTGCGGTGGCTGGAGGTTTAGCTGCTGTTTTGACGACGCCATTGGATGTTGTCAAAACTCAGTTGCAGTGCCAGGTTGGTGATAAAAGGAAACGTTTTTTTTTTTAATTCATGCAATAAGCAAAATGGAAAATGGGAAGGACTTGTTTGGTAATTTTTTTTTTTTTTTCCTTCTCAAAATGAAAAATTGAAACATATTAGGTAACATTTTTTATTTCTTGTTTTTTTTGGAAGAAGAAAATAAATATAAATGTGTTTGATAAGTATTTTTATTACTAGATCTCATTTAAAAAATATATAAATAAATATGTTGAAAATATTAAAATTTTAAATGAAATGTTTAAGGATATTATATCAATTTATTTTTTGGTATTTTTAATATATTTTATGAGTCAAAATAATAATTCATTAATGTGTTCAAAGTTTTGGAAACAAAAAACTAGTATTTGTTGTTTCTAACATTTCTACAAAATTTTGGAAATGTTTCTTTAAAAAAAATTGAGAAACAAGAAAAACATGGAAGAGATACATAACAATTATGCTTCTTAATAAATGAAAAGCAAAAACAAGACATAGAAATTGAGAAGTTTTCAAAAGGGACTTTTTTGTTTTGGAAGAATCATAATTGTAGTTTTCATTTTGTGGAATTGATTTTTTTTTTTTTTCATTTTTGGATAAATTGTGGAGTTGATGTTGAGCAAAATAATAGCAATTTTTAAGGAAAACGAGTTGTTCAAAACATAGTTTTTAGTGAACAAATATTGAGTATTCACGTTGTAGGTACTTCTCCTTCTAATATTTAGTTATGTGAAAGTGATGGTAAGTGATGAATCCCATTATTTCTTTACTATCGATAATAAATATACTATCAAAATGAAATTTTATCTTCTTAAGTCTTTGTATCGACTATTATCATGTTCTTTTTTCATAACGATTTAGTTTTTATACTTTCAAATATGGTTAGGTCCTCGTCATAAAAACCGTAATAAAAATCGAGCTTATCCAACTATATAATAAACTCATTAATAACAGCTTGGTGTTGGGTCCTTATGGTTATAGGGAGTATGTGGATGTGACAGATTTTCAAGTAGCTCAATCGGTCATGTAATTGGGTGTGTGGTAAGAAAAGATGGATACAATGGATTGATGAGGGGATGGATTCCAAGGATGTTATTTCATGCACCTGCTGCTGCAATTTGCTGGTCTACTTACGAAGCTTCAAAAACCTTTTTTCAACACCTCCATTCCTAACTACTAGATGGCTATGCTGCCTCTATATTCAAACAAAACATGCTTTCTTTTTAAACCTAGAAAGGGTTGTATTGTATTTATGAAGATGTGAATATTGGATGTTATATTCCAATCGCAAATGTAATACAAATTGGACAAATAATTGCTTAGGATTAAATAAAGGTTTAAATCTTATTTTAACCCTAAACTCTTATATTTATTTTGGGGGTAAAGTACCCCTTTAGTCTTTGAGTTTTGGAGGTCGCGTCTACTTGGTCCCTGCGTTTTCAATTTGTGTCTAAGTGGTCCCTGAGTTTTGAATGTTGTGTCTATTTGGTCCCTGCGTTTTCAATTTGTATCTAAGTGGTCCCAATTTGTATCTAAGTGGTCCTGAGTTTTGAAAATTGTGTCTGTTTGGTCCCTAGATTTTCAAGAACTATTATAAATAAGTTTAATTAGTCCTTAATTTAACATATTCGTTAACTTCTTACCATATTATTGACTTAACACTGACATATCATATTTAATTGGTCAAAATATGAAGATAGGATTAAATATTATTTCAAATCTTTCATCAATCTAGGCCTAAAATTTGACATAATAATTAATATCATGTCAGTATTTTGGTCAATTATCAATATTATGTTAATGAGTTAACAAATTAAGGAATAGTTAAACTTATTTCTAATAATCCAAGGACCATTTAGACACAAATTGAAAAATTTAGGGACCAAATAGATATAATATTTAAAACTCGGGGACAAAATACATACAAATTGAAATGCAATGACCAAATAGACACATTATCCAAAACTCAATGACCACTTAGGCACAAATTGAAAACGTAGGGACCAAATAGAATCGACATCTAAAACTCAGGGACCAAATGAGTATTTTACCCTTTATTTTGTTAATCACTCAAGTTCAAATATTATTTTTCGTAAAACATTTTACAAAATTTAGATTTATTTTCTAAACTTGACATTTGAACTATTACATAGGACTTCAAACACTTTGTCATGTCAAGGTTATATTCAATGATTTACCTAAAAAAAAAAAACTAACGATAACTAGATTTTTAAAAATTTGAGACTATAATAAAACATTTTAAAGTTTAAGGATCAAACAGAATAAAAATAGAAATCCTTGGACCAAATCAAGATTTAAACCTGAATAAATTAATTGAACATGTTTATTAGACAACAAAATTTTAAATGAAATCCCATTTCCTTGCCATTCTCATTTGAAGAAATCGAGTCTAAAATGCATGTTGGCAGAGCAGAGTCGTCTATATAATTTGATCATTCAGTCATCTATATAATCTTGGGTCTAAAATGCACGTTTCCAGATACATGGATTCATTAGAGATGGAAGAGAATTCAATAATGCAGGCTGCTATAAGACATCAGAAGACAAGCATATCATTTATGTCTGGGCGAGATTCTCGACTTTACAGTAACATCATGTTTAAATCTATCAAAAGGTAGAGATTTAAAATATATATTGACCCGAAACACTTACACCCATTTTAGAACTTTTCAACACTTACACCATCTCTAAGAACCTCGTAAGCCTCTCTTTTCCTGCTTTTCTTCATTCCAGCCGTGAAGTGGAGCTTTGGTCCATCTGAAGCAATACAAGTCACCTTCACCCATATCATCACTTTAGTTTTCATCCCCTCTATGTCAGCTAGCTTTCCTTTCTCTAGATACCCAGTTATGGTTGTGGAAAAACGTAAAACCGATGAGTCTTTATAGCCAACTTCGCACACTGATGGAATGTAGACGATAAGCTTTCCTGTCTCTTCATTGAATTCGTAATTGGTGGCATCACGAGGGAAAATTCCCACTGCTAAGTCGTAATCCTTCAGCAGTTCAGGCAATGGTTTTTGCATTTTTCCTAGGAAGATGAAGATCAAAAAGGATAAATTAAAATAATGTACAAAGAAATCCCATTATCATATTTCATTCAGCAAAATGATAAAGATTTAAATCTGAGCCAAGTTCATATGACAACACACTGTCTTCTACTTCAGTATTGTTATAAATAATGCAATCTCCATGGTCATTTTACATTTGAAAAAGACTAAAGCATGGATAGAACGGCAGGATAACGAAAACATTAAAAATCCAGCAAATAAAAAATTAAAACCATTATGATAATATATGGACAAAAAAAGGGAACTAAACATATACAAAGAAAAGACTAACCTTTTATTTTATTAACCAACCAGCTAGTCCCTCCTTGAAGACTGGTTGACAATGACTGGTTATAAAAGAGTAAAACAACGCAAAAATATGAGTTAAGTTTTATATTAATAACTAACGGAGAAGTAGCATCAGCTGCAAAGGAAGGAAACATAGTTAAAAAAAAAAACTATTATAGCACAAGCACAACATGAACAATTCAACTTGAAATTGAATAATTAAAAATCAAGCTACGGAAAATGCTTTTTGTTTTTGTTCGATAAAGCTGTACATAACACGATGCATAACTTGATCATTCTTGACATATATGGAATAAACCTTCTACAAAAGGTAAATAACGCCAATATTTCTCAAAATGCTAAAAGTCACAAAACAGTTTTAAAAAAACAAATAAAACTAACGTGTTTTGCAGTTAGAATTAAGTCCAAAAAATCTGTTTTGCTGGAGACTCTAGCATAGGAATTGCAAGACACGTTATGTTCAAAAGAAGTAACAAAAGGTGTGACCAAATTAAAATAAAGGATGCCGACATTTCTACTCTTGCTAAAAAAAAAAGACCATCAAAACTTACATTTGCCCAAATAACAAACTGGTAGAACACAATAGTTCATCTCCATCCAATCCAACATGAGCATAGCTCAAATGGTTGCTTTTGTGGGTTCGGATCGAGCCTCCCCCCCCCCCCCCCAACTTTTAATCGATAAAAAAACAAACAAACAAACTGGTAGAACACTCTAATAAAGGGAACAAGCAATTGGCCAACTAAGGCATATAAAGGCTGAATTAGCAACATAATATGTCCCAGAACAAATGGGCAAGATTATCGTACTAAATTTATTTACCCTAAGTCTCTGAATCAAAACAATTAATATAAAATCTAAACAGAATTAAGCATTAATATTCATATTAACATAATATAAATGATTAAAAACTAATATCTCAACAATTAGTCAAAGGAAACAAAATGAATGTCGACAGAAACTCGTTAATTACGTAACCGATATCATAAAAATCCAAACTTTGTCATATAAAAACGAAAAAAAAAAAAGGGATCAATGCAACAAAGGAAAGCACATATGAAATCATTAAGCAATTATTTAGAAATGAGATTACATTAATATCATCGCCGATGGAGCCAATCTCCTTGTTAGCCTTCTGGTTGAACCAATAAGAGCCAACTTTGTTCATAATCTGATCCATTCCTAACCTTCAAATCGAGCTTCAATTGAATTGGGAAATCAGAAAGAATCAATATCCCTTAAAGGAAATTGCAGATAATCTAAACCAGTTAGGTCAATTTTTGAAATCGCGAGAGAGAAGGGACGATGACGATGATGAGAGAGAGAGAGAGAGAGGTCTTCACCCTCTCGACGCGCTCTTCCTTCCGTGTGACTTTTCTCGAAATTAATTTGCAACTCTCAATTTGGTTAAATTCAACTTTAATTTCTCGTTTATCATTTTTCAATATGTCTCCCTCTAACAAGTAATAAAACTAGTCAATGGTATTTAAAAAAAAAAAATATCTTCCTTAAAAAAAAAATATGTACTTTTTTAAGAATTGAATTTAAAAGTAGTAAAAGCTTTTTTTAGACCTTTGTTAAATAATAATTTTATTATATTTATGAATTTATTAAAATCGTAATAACGTTTAAAAAATTATTTAATTTTAATTTTAAAAGTTTAATTAAAAACATAAAATAAATAATAATATTGATGATTTGATATTATTAGAGGAAGAAAAAGGTAAAATAAATTTATTAATTATGAAAACAATTCGTTCACCAAAAGAAAGTAAAAAGGTGGTGTTTTTTTTTTTTAAATTAAATCCGACTCTAGCTACAAATTTGTTTTTAAAAAAAGTGCTATTGATTATCAATTTGACAATAATCAAACTTTTGTAATTTGAGAGATTATTCTCTCTTAATTATTAATTTACTAATTTTTTCTAATGAATCTCTATGAGATTAAATGATCAAGTGTGCGATGGCCCCCACCCTGTCTCAACCTCGTCCATGACTTCAACTAGAAAACTCTAGTGGTTGTAGAGACATGGATCTCTTCTCCGATCTCACTCATTCTAACCTCCGTTAACATTAAGGACCAATTATTCATCTCTATAAAGATTTTTAGAGGTAATTTAACAATTTTATTGAGGTGATTTTTTTAATATTTTATTAAATTTAGGGGTCAATCTAAAATTAAAGTTTGATGGTGTAATTATTACAATACCTATAATTCAAAGATGTTTTAGGCAACTTTAACTATTTATTATATTAATTTACTATTTAGCTTTATTTCATAATGTTACACATGTAATTAGGATTGGGCTCAGATCGGCTCGGTCCAGTTTTGACCAAAACCTTGGACCGAACAACATGCTCGGTTTTCTAAATAAGTGAATCGATCAGTTCACTTTTTTTTAAAGCACCATTCAGTTCGGTTTTTCGATTTTGGCCTTTATTTGTCGGCCTTGTGTATTTTCTTTATAAAAATATTTAAATATTGGTTTAAGAAAAAAAAAGGTTTAAAACCTATCTTACATGAGTTTTTAAACCTATATTATGAATTAAGTTCAATTATTAAGGAGGTTATGATTGAAATTATTTTATTTAATAAATTCAAAAATCTAATACTATTTTTTATTCACACCTAAATTAAGATAATTACTATTTTGTCTCAATTTCCATATTTGGAAGAATATTACTAGACATAATTACCTAATAACAAAAACAAAATACCTCAAGAATATTAAGATGACTCTTATAAATCAAAGCTTATTAATGAATTTATTTTGTGATAATAATTAATGAATTTATAAAATAAATGTAAGAACTAATTGCGTTTTAAAAAATATTGAATTTTAAATTAAAATATCTCAATAATCCATCAAAAGAAAACAACTTCACTCACTACAAGAAACTTGACTTTTAATATTCTTTGGAAAACTTATTACAATTTTTGGAGGTTGTTAATAACCTTCGATAAATATAACATATTTCAAAGGTTATTAACAACCTTCGATAAAAAGTTGTCGAAATAGCCCAATTTTCTTGTAGTGACTCCTAAGCAAATACAAGAGGGAAAAAGAGATGAGAGAAAAGAAGAGAAGAGAAGAGAAATTTAGTTTTTTTTTTTTAATCCTCGGTTCGGTTCGGTTCGGTTCGGTTCGGTTCGGTTAACCAAAAAAACCGACCTTTTAAAACCAAATTTAATCAGTTTTTAATATTGATGAACTGAAGAAACCGGCCTAACTGAAATAATCAAATCGAGTCAATCATTTTGGTCCAGTTCAAACCGATTCCTCAGTTCGGCGGTTTTTTTGCTCAACCTTACCTGTGATACTCATTATAATCCGAGTAGTCTCTTCTCAATAGACTCTCACCGGAATATTTTATCATTTATGTGCTTTTTTTTTAACTCCCTTCTCTCCTATTCTCCCGTGTTCAATCTTAATCATGGGTGTACTTTTGGTAAAGAGTATTTTTCTTAATATCTTAATTATTTTTCGTTTGGTATAATATAAGTTCACAAATTTTAAAAGATTGGCTTTGCTAAGGACCTATATTTAGAGGGGTGGTTCTATTGAAATGTTTAAAATTACACATGTCATTTTTAAAATATTTCAAAACATTTGCTATGTTTGAATTACACATGATAGTTTAATCTTTAAATTTCGAAAAGGATTATAAACAAGCCCTAAACTACCATAACAGAAGACATATGGCAGTTGAGTTACATTTGTTTATGTGATATATTTATTAATTTTATTATATTAAATATCCTAACGTGATAGTAATAATCGGGTAAAGTATCTTTTTTATCTCTGAAGTTTCATATAAATTCGATCTTGGTTTCAAATATTTTTAAAAACTGACATTTATAACCTCTCAGTTATTCAAAATAATTATAATTGGTCTATATCGTCAATTTTTTAATTAATAACTTAAATGAGGAGACCAATTATTTTGATAATTCAGGGTTAAATATCCATTTAAAAACTTTTGAGACCAAAATCGAATTTACCTCAAATTGGGAGAGGAGAGACTCGAACTTTGGAGTTCATGGAAATTGAGCATATGTCTAACCACTTGAGTTACACTCATGTTGACACATTATTTTTTCTATTAAAAATACTACAACTTGATAAATTATTTAGAACAATAAACCTTGTCGTACTTCAAAATTTAGAGGCTAAAAAATAGTTTTAAAATAGTATTTGATTTCATAATTATTTATCATCACATATTAAAATATAATCACACACACTAAATAAATAAAATCAACAATCTCACCACATTTGAAGTTTAATAATATATGCTGCTAATTGTCATGTTTTCTTGAATTTCTCTACGCCCCAATCCATTCAACAATGGCTTCATTTGCTACCCTTTCCACTGCCAAAGGGTCATTGCCCATCGGTGCTTTTAAAAGAAGCAAAGTCCTATATGCTTACTAATTTAAAAATAACCTTAAATCTAGGGGAAGATTTTTACCTCCATTCATGGAATTGTTTTAGATTTTACATCAAATAGGAATAGAGAAAACCTTTAACTTTATGAAAAAATTTATTAATTTATAATCAATTGAACTATGTTTAAATTGACAGATAGATTTATTCTTTATAAAAAAAAACTTAAAATAATTACTAATCAAACTTAACTAGGTTTGAATCTACAAAATAAATTTGAAATAGAATATAAGTTGTTCTACAACTTGATGTGATAAATTTAAATAATTTATATGAAAAATGTAATTTTTTTTAATATCTTTCATGAGGGAAAAAAATCACATATATTTTTTAGAAGTTTCCTTTTTTTTTTCTCCCTTTGGGGCTAAAGACTATAAGTTTCCTCGTGTTAGGTCTATTTTCTCTATCTTTTTCTTTAATAAGGTTTGGTAGAGGGATGTGGGGTTTGAAAGGTACCAATGATTCATTGACCAATATTGATCTTCAAGTATTGTTATGGACAAAAAAAAACTTCTCATTCATTACCTTATTTTTTTAAACTTTACAAAAATATTTTAACTTTTAAAATATTGAAACTATTTAGATGTAGACATTTAAATTTTGTTCCTCGTCAACAACAAAGAGTGGAATTGTTATTTGAATTATTTAACTTAGTCTAGACTATAGGCTTAGATCTAAAGACTAGAGGTTTAAATGAACATTTTCTTTATTTATTTCTTCTAATTGGATTGTATGGATCAAATTAGACAAGTTTAAACGGATGGAATTTTACCCTATAAGATTATGGTAAACTTTGGAGGATATCCACATCATTGGATCCAAGCCCCTAAAAATGGTCCCAAGAGGCTTAAAAATCAATTAAAGAGTAGGGCATGAGCCAATAACCACAAGCATAAATATAAACTCACATGCTTTATTTGGGTCCAAGATTTTGCTCCCACCAAAAGACAAAATACCTTTTGGTTTGTATGTAAGAGAAGGTCAAACTTATATAAAGTTTGAATTTGTGTAGTTTATGTTGGGTAATATTTATGGTTTATAAAGAAGTTAAAAAAGATTAGCACAATAATATATATAGATTTTAAATGGGTGATATTTTTTTAGATATTATGTGAAATTAAGAAAGGGAAGACACAAACCTTCATAGAATATAAATATTTAATTAGTTGAGTTATGGTGAAATTGATAAAATATGATATATGGTATAAAATTTAAGTGTATCCATGAAAAGATCCTATATATATTTGAGATAAACCCATGGAAATGATTGAATATTTATCCTTTTATTTTGAATATTTTTTAAGGAAATTTTTGCATTTTTTAGGGCAATTACTGAAATAGTATAATTACTGAAATGCTAGAACTTTTCAAAAATAAATAAAATAGCATAATTATAGTTCAATATTTTAATGAATTATAATTCATTAATTTATTGAACTTAAAAAAGTAAAAAAAAATGACAAATTCATTGAAAATAATAATGAAAGATAATCAAATAACTCGATAAATTATTGAACTTGAATTTAAAAAAGAAAAAAAAACATACAAATTCATTAAATACCCATGAAAAATAGTTCAATAATTTAATAAATTATAATTATGTTATTTGAGTAATTTTTAAAAAGTTTTGATATTTTAGTAATTAGTATGCAGATTTATGCTATTTGAGACAAAAAAAATTATAACTATTTTATTGTTTGATTATAGATTGGAAGAAAAAAGTAAATGAATATAAATGAGGCGAATTATTATTATTAGTGGAATTGGATACTAACTTCAAATTATCTAAAAATAATTACATTTTAAACTTTTTTTAATATTCTAAAAATAAACAATTTGATCTTATCCTTGAGATTACGCCTTTTTCCAGCAAGTTGATTGTCTATTTGGCAGTCTGTTTACCAGTTGTCAAACCTCATGCGCACTTTTCTTTAATTGGGAAATTACCATTTCTCCTCCCTCAAGTCGGCTAGAAGTCCACAATATTAAATCGTCCATTATTGGAATAAATTTTTAAATATGAGTTAATATAATTAATACGTGCTTTATTTACTTACTTTGACTTGACTTATTATTTTCAATTCGTAACAAAATTCATAATAGGATTTATTAATAAATAAGTTAGATTCAAAATTTAAAACAAAAAAAATTGGTCCATTCTATTTCATTCAATAATTTTCAATTTCGACCTCAATTTTCAAAATTTTAAATATTATTTTTGAACGGATTTGTTTCTATCTCTAGTAATTTATATATATATATATATATATAGAAAATATATTATTATGGTGGATGGATTCGGCAGTTGAGCACGTGTCGACATGTGCAGACTTTTCGTTAGCCTGAATACCTGAAATATATATGAGTATCCATCGAAAACCTCCTCCGACGATCAAGTTAAATTCATGGAGAATTATTGTGGAAAAGGAATGTTAAGGGACAATGGACCTCTAAAGTCTCTACATTTGTATGATATTGTTCAATTTGGGCTTAAGCCCGCATGACTTTCTTTTGGTTTCACCCAACGACCTCATACAAATAGAAATGTGTCTCTCCTCTTATATACACATGATCATTCCATATCTTAAACAACGCACTCCAACAATCTTCCCATCGAACAAAGAACCATCAAACCTCATCTTCATCCGTCCAATCTATCCATCCCAACTCTCTTTCTCTAGAGCGCATCGCCTGTTTGAGGGCCCCCCCTTTTGTTCAACACTCGAAGATTCCATCCACATAGTTAGGATCGAGGCATGACTTTGATACGACTTAATAATGGAGAACGAGTCTCCACAATCCTCACATTGATATGATATTGTCCACTTTGAGCTTAGGCGCGCTTGGGTTTGCTTTTGTTTTCATCCAAAAGACCTCATACTAATGAAAATGTGCTCTTTCACATATATACCCATGGTCATCCCATCTTTTAACAAATATGTGATTTTGTTAGCACTCCAATAAGGAAACTACACAATAAGGAAACTACACAATAAGAAATATTAGGTCTTGGTTTCAATTCATACCTCATTGGGTAATTTTTCTTGTCTTTTATAGCCGTTGAAAGTCAGATTGTATGTCTCCGACCGTGCTAATATGGACTTGATTTAATTCTCTGAAGGCTTGACTGGGTCGACGCTCATACTAATCTTTAATGTGGTATGGACCTTATATCGAATCAAGCTTCTATGTTAAGCCCTTCATGAGTGATTTTCATGCTCCACAATTATAAATCACATTCAGATAATTTTTCACTTTGTGATTTTAAAATACTCTTATATTTTGTAAAATAATAAATCACACCTCTCTATCAATTAATTTTAATGAATTTGAGGCTCATGTTTATTCAATTGATCATATCTTCCAATTCTTTTAGAAGCATTTGGAAATTTTAACATATAAATGTAAATGGTAGGAAAATCTTTTCGTAAAGTTTTACTAATACAACTTTTTTTTTTGGAAGCAATACACAACTTGTTTGAATTTTTTTTTTTAATATATTTGATTCAAATACGACAAAGGAAATTAAAAAAAAAAAAGGCTATTTTAGTAAAAGCACCCCAACCAACTTGGCCAACTACCATCTCCCTCCCTCACATGAAAAATAAGCATAAACTCCTCCCATTTTTCCTTTCACAAAAATCCAAACCCAAAGCCTCCTCCCATTGCCATCTCCTCCTTCAAATAAACCCTTTCCCGAAAAATAAAAATCCAATCTTTTTTTCTCAAAATCTTCCATTAAAAATGCCTCAAAATCCACCAAAATCCATAATCTCCCACCGTATAACAAACCCAAAATGCCACAACAACCGATCCAACAATGTCCCAGACGCCGTTTCTCTTTATCACAACCCCACCGTCGGTTACAACCAATGCTTCTCCGCCGTCACCCAACAAATCTCCGCCCCCGTCTCCACCGTCTGGTCCGTCGTCCGCCGTTTCGACGAACCCCAAGCTTACAAACACTTCCTCAAAAGCTGCCACGTCATCGTCGGTGACGGTAACGTGGGTACACTCCGTGAAGTCCGTGTGATTTCCGGGTTACCGGCGTCGAACAGTACGGAAAGATTGGAGATTCTTGACGATGAACATCATATAATGAGTTTCAGGGTTGTGGGAGGAGAACATCGATTGGCAAATTATAAATCGGTAACGACACTTCATCCGTCCGGCGAAGGGACGGTGGTTGTTGAATCTTACGTTGTTGATGTTCCGCCGGGAAATACAAAGGAAGATACATGTGTTTTTGTTGATACAATTGTTAGATGTAATCTTCAATCTCTTACGAGGATTGCTGAGAGTTTGACCGCCGGTAACCGGTCTTGAATTCTTTTTTTTGTTTTTTTAGTTGTATACATGATTATTATGTGAGATGTTTTGTTTGACTTTTTGATACTTAATTTTTCAAATGTGTTTTTTAGTTTTTATTTTTAATTTTATTAACTTGTATTGCTCATTGAGTAAATTTTTTATAATTAAAAAAATAAATAGTTCATAAAATGTTTTAGGGAAATTTTATTGGGTAACAGATTTATAATCTATGAATAAGTGACAAATTTATTGTAAAAATATGTAATTCTGTATTGATCAATGATTACCCCATTCAAAATTAGCTATATTTAACAAATATTTTTAAGAGTTATCTAAAAATTTATTAGATTTATTATCATTCTTTATTACTATTTTTTTATTATTGTAATTTTATTTTTTCAAAAGTAAAGTTGAAGAGAGAATATTTTAGGTGGAATTGGAGGTGGTGTTATTGTTTTACAATAGAAGTGAAGGTGATGATCGTTATAATGTGTTACGTTAGTTATTATATAGTTTAACGGGAAATTCATATTTAAGGATTATTTTACCATTATTTTAGTCTTTTACATGAAGTAATAAATATCGGGTATGTCGGAGTTTAAGGTGTGTATTCGTTATGATTTAGTTATACAACTAAATTATATATTTAAAATTATTTTAGAAAAATAACTTTAAATGGTTAAATTGTTAACTAGATCATACATTTGAATCAAATATTTATTTATTTTCATATTCCGGTCTTGATTCCATTTATTGAGAAAACTTATTTTAAACTTTCAATTATGGTCGGTTCTTAATTAAATGTTATTTTATATTTTAAAACTTTTACGAAATTTGGAAGTTATTATTAATTCTTTTTTAGGCGAAATTTGGAAGTTATTTAAACTAATAATTTCGCATCGGGAAGACTTCAAATGGAAACAACTTTAATCTATTAATTAGGAAAGTCCAACTTGAATTATTTTAATTCACATTTACAAATTTTGATTGGTTTAAAACAAAAGAAAGCAACTTTTTATTCAATTATCAAGTGATTACTTAAATGAATATTCCCATTGTTGGTGGGAACAACGTAAGGATTAGTTTATTGTTTTACATTTTAAAAAAGAATCCCCCCTAATCAAAGGAAATAAAATTCAATTATGAGAGATTAATTTAAAGGTCCGATGCTCCAACTTGGAATTAGTTAAATTAACTGGGTGTATTATACATTGTATTGTGCCTCACGAGACCCTCTCTCATTAATGATTATTATTGGATGCATGTAAAATAATATCATAGATCTTACAATAATAATAATAATAATAATTCAATCAAAATATAACAATCGCATTAATAGAAGAATTAAACTTTTCACTCGTAAAAAGAAAGTTTGTTTAATCATTTTTTATTTTAACTTTTGAAAATGTATAAGAGAATTTTCCACTCTCACTTAAAAATACTATATATATTTCAACATTTATAATATTATGATTAATCTGATAAATAAAAATAGAATGTGACATTAACAAACTGAGACAAACTAAATTTTAATCACGATATATATGTATCAATTTGTAGAAATTATCTTCACGAGTCCAGGTTCATAATTAATAGATTATTTATTCATTTAATATATGCCCACTAAAAATGAGAGAAAATTTTGAACATATGGGTAAAAAGTATAATTATATACTTTCTTATCAATCAAATAACTATTCCTTATCCTTAGGTTTAGTACTACAACCTTGAATTTTGGTATTCCAAGTAAAGGAAGAGTTGAAAAGAAAGGAACGTACAAAAAAAAAGGCAAAAAAAAAGAGTTAAAGAAAAAGGAAAAGAAAAGAAGATTAGATGGAGAAGGTGGAGGGAATCGTCAAGACCCAAGAGGGATTATACCCTTCCAACTATACAACTTGCTCTCTTTTCTTTGATTATTTACTCCAACTAGCTGTTTTTTTTCTTTTCTTTTTTTTTTCTTCTCTTTTTAATGAAAATATTTAAATACCGATCTACTTGGCATGAAGAAGTTCTGACTTTTTTTTTTTTTTACGTATCTCATTTCTATTAAATAAAAAATAGGGTAAAATATTCTTTTGAGTTTTGAAGATCGTATTTATTTGGCCCCGTATTTTTAATTTGTATCTAAATGATCTCTCATTTTTAAATATTGTGTCTATTTAATCTCTACGTTTTTAATTTGTATCAAAGTGATTCCAGAGTTTTAGACATTATGTCTATTTGGGCCTTAAATTTTCAATTTATGTCAAAATATATCTGACTTATTATAAATAAGTTTAATTGTTTCTCTATTTGTTAACTCCTTAACATAATATTGACTTAACGTTGACATAAAATATTTAATTTGGCCAAAATACTAACATGAGATTATTATTATTTTAAATCTTAAGTCTAGATTGATGAAAAACTTGAAATAATATTTAATCTCATACTCGTATTTTGGCCAATTAGACATATTATGTCAGCGTTAAATCAATATTCTGTTAAAAGTTAACGAATATGTTAAATTAAAAACCTATTAAACTTATTTATAATAAATCTTAAAACTAAGGAACCAAACACACTCAATGTTCAAAACTCAGAGATTACTTAAACACAAATTGAAAACACAGAGATCAAATAGATAAACCTCTAAAACTCAAGGATCAAAAAGATAATTTAACCCAAAAAAATATTAACGAGACTTGTGTATTTAATTATTTATTAACGTATTTTATCTGATATAAGTGAGCCACACGTAGAAAAGCTAGAAAGATTTTGTCGTCTTTTATTTTTATTTTCCAACTTGCAACTCTCTATTCTATCTCTATTTTTCTTTTTTTTGGGGAAATGATGTTTTTTGAATGAGACTGGGTTCTGCAAGTTGGTATGCAAGTTGAGAAGGGAGAGGGGGCAGCTTTTAATGATCCCTCGTGTTTTCTCTTCCCTACTTTTGATTTTTTTTTTCTTTCTTTCAAACCCTTTGAAGCCACCCATTATTTCATCTCTCTCTCTCTCTACCTTATAATTTCAATTGGAAATATTTGAATTTTGACCAATATGAATTCAATTGACCATGCAATTTAAATTGATTTCTGCCCACATATATATATGGTATAACAAATGTAATATGCCTATTTCCATTTAATGACCATTATATAGTTCTTCAAGAACACGTTAATTTCCAATTTCACCTCTATTATTTTGAAATTTTAATTTCATCCAAAATGTTTATCAATATTTTGAATTTTTTTTATTTTTGTCTAGTGATACTGTTGAAACATGATGTAATGTTTGAAAAATATTATTTTGGTGAAATTGGTCTGATAAAAAATCATGTTTTTTTTTTTTTTTTAAAATTAGATGTTACATAACTGTTAAATATTTTTTTAACGGTGTTATTTAAACAAAGATTTGATTGTGAAAGTGTCGATATCCTCGAGATGGAATTTAATCTTTTAAAATAATGACCTAAATTTAAATAGAGAAATTAATTGGGTAGCAGAATTTCTGTAAATATTACATTTTTTTTAATTCTCACTCATGTGAATTAGTAAAATCAGATAAGGTGAATCAATGATTACATGTAAGAAATACCAATTAAAACTATGAATCAGTAAATCAGTGCGTAGAATCAGTGATTACATATGAGAAATACCAATTAATACTGTGAATCAGTAAAATCGGTGAATACGTCATACGTGTAAGGTGAATCAACGATTATATACTCGAAATCAATGATTAAAGTGTGAAACTAGCGACAATTTATAATATTGTACGGGCGACTTTGGGTTTTATACTATATTTGCAAACAAGTTTTTGGACGACTATTTTATAGATATTGGGCCTGATTTTACTATATATGTAAGTGTCTTTTATTTATACTAGTCCAATATTACGTGCGTTGCACGTGTAAATAATGTTTTTTTAATAATTTAGAATGTGTAATATAGAGCATACTTTAGTATAAAACCATCTTTTTGTTTAGATGGTAGATAACTCATATATATGGTAATAATTTATAGAATAGAGTAATTTTATTTTAACATTGTATAAATAATAAAATAACATACACGCTATAAATATTATCATTCGAACATGACTCACTCACTGATAATTTGTCAACCGGAAATTCAATTCATCACAACAGATTTATCAAAATTGAAAGAATAGACGAAATCAATAAATAGAATAATATAAGATTGTACAAATACACCATTCGGTTGGGGTTGGACTCTCTACTTGAAATTTTAATCAATCTCTTCTTCCTAGTCCTCCTCAAATCAATCTCTTCATGTTTCACGATTTCTTGTATTTTTCATTATTTCTATCATTGGTACACATCATAAATAATGTCAAATTTATCAATCCATTTTTACCGACCGTCTGGAACATGTGGTCTTCTCCTCACATAAAACTAAGTAATCTCAATCTTCTCCCTAAAAGTTGAAATTAAGATAGTGGATATTTATGAAAGTATAGACTTCTTGAGATGACATTGGACATGGAGAGAATGTTAAAAGGTAGAGACAATCCTTTGGCTTTTCAAAATATTGATACATGAATTTATAACGATATAATTATGATATTAAACGCTGATACATGAATCTATTCATGAAAAACTTTTCAAGGTCTCTCATGTAGATTAATTCAATTTAATTTTAATTAAAATATGATGCTGCAACCCTTCAGTTTAGCATTCATGGATGGAAAAAAAATTGATTAATAAGTGGAAGAAGATTTTGGGAACAAAGAGAAGAATTTGGGAAGTGGAAGAAATGCTCTACGGGTAGAAGTGCTACGAATAGATCAAAATAAAACAATTAATTTCATAAAATATGATCAAGAAAACTCAATTATTATAAAACTAAAATATAAATAAATTAATATTAAAAGAGGGGCAAAAGGGAAATCAAATGTTTCTCCCCTTAACCCCCTTTTAGAGGCACTATAGATAATTGACGTGCGTTGCACGTGGTTTGTAAAATTAAAATAATCATTGACAGTGATTATGAAGATAGCCCAATTGTGTAAAAAGATAAAATTGAAAAGAAAAAAAACTTAATTATTTTTGTTCGAGATATCGACACTATAGAAAGACAATATTATCATTGTTTGATATAGTATGATACTTTGGTGTAGCCAATTATTAAGTTTTTCTCTTTGAACCTCTCTTTAATTTTGACTTTTGATTATAAGATATAAAAATGAACAAAAATAAATAAAATTATAATCATATTATTTAACGATCTTCATAGCTGAAATTCCTGGAAAAAAAATTAATTAGATGGACGAAAACATGTCATTTTCATTTGAAAATGTCTCATTAGAAATTAAGATAATTCATTGATTACCCAAACTCAATTAAAAAAATAGAATTTAGACTTAAAATAAAATATAGAAAATTAAACTCCCTGCCTCAAAATAAAATTCATGTTAATCGTCCCTCAGGTTCAATTTTTAGCTTCTATTAACTAATACCAAGCTCGATTGCTTTGTTGAATTCTTGAGTTTCCACGCCATCTATTTTGAATTTCCCTTCATTTTCCTAATCCCAACAGGTTTGATTTTAAAAAAAATATCAACCGGCTACCCATGAAGTTTAACAGATCTCATACACCATCTCTGAAACCGGAGCTATAAATCGTGATTATCAAATCTGTTATGAAAGTAGATAGACCTATGACAACGAATCCACCAAAATCTCGACATTACTGTTTGTATTTCTTCCATCTAACCCCTTATTTGCGTTCACTCAACTCGAAAATCAATGATCATACGAATCCTATTGTTCAAACTCACTCCATGAAATGAAAGGTGGCTGAGGCTTGTTAAGAGTTTTTTAATACATCTTCCCATTATCTTTGAAGAGTCTTTATAGGTAATAATTTTGAATGCCCTCTCAATTTTCTATTTGTTTTTTAGTTTTTAGATGAAGCTACTACACTAACTGAGAAGAGAGAAAATAAGCAAGATATTTAATAGGTTACATTGCACTAATCAACATACATTCATTTGAGAACATTAAATAAAAAATAAATATATAAAATTCAATTTAATAATTTTAAGAGGGGCAAAAGGGGAAATCAAAAGTTTCTCCCCTTAAGCCCCTTTTAGAGGTAGTATAGATATATATATAATATCAAATGATATATTTAACCTACTTTATATATTATGTGCACACATTTTAGATTTTTATTTATTTATTTATTTTTATTTATTTTTTGTGAAACGAAATGTCAATATTTAGGTTTGTAAAAGTAAATTAAATTTAAAAAAAAAATTGTTAGAACATAACATCTATGATCTATGAATCTCTGCTTATTTTATGGACACATTCCATTAATTTCTGTTCACCTTCATGCGGAAAGAAAGAGGGCATTCTCAATCTCCCTCCACCATTAGTCCAATCAGGGATTTTTATGTAGGACCTAAAGGCTAAAGCAAAGAAAATATATATAAACTAAAAACCTTGCAAATTGAAGTCAAATGCCCATTATTTATAAAGCCCAAATCACTACCTTTTTGTTCGCTTGGTGGAGCTTTGCTATAGATAAGTAAAAATTTATTAATTTTACTGTTTGTGACAAAAGCCTTCACCATGTGGCCTTTTCACCCGAGAGAGATATTCTCTTCATGTGGCGGTTAGGTTTGTTCAATGGCCGTCTATTGAGTAAATTTAGTGTTTGTTCATAATGAAAGAAAATAGAGAGTGGACAACCGTTTGAGTTATTCTCAAAATTACGTTTAATTGTGAGCAGTTATACACTATTTATTGTACGTCTCATTGATGTAACATTCAACTTCATAGTAAAACCTGCATGGTCTACAAAAGATAGAACGTACCAATTCATGTATAAAATCTCTGGTGTTATTATTTTTTATTTATTCTTTGTTACATGATATTCATCGTTCTTGGATTAGAGAGTTTAGAGATTTAACAAATCTTTAGCTTTAAATTCCCAACATTTAAAAAAGTCTTCAACAAAGAGAAACAACTTTGATCAAAGTTGACTTCAGCTTAAGGATAATCAGCTTCACTTAATTAAGCTTAAACCTTTAGTAAAAAAGACTTGGTTTGATCACATCTCACAAACCTAATTGTAAGACATATATTCTCACTACTTAGTTGGATCTCTCACATCTTTTTATTGAGATCATTTAATCCAAATCATTCCTTCAAAATTGAGAGAAAAAATCTTGTCCAAACTGAGTATTGAGACATGAAATCACAATTTAATGTTTGAGGGGCATTTGATTTGCAGCTTTGCACAATTTAAGATTACATAAAATCTTATAAATAGATTGGAGGTTCATTAATTTACTTCTATCTTAACTCAAAATAAAATTGGGTAAATCAAACATGCTTAGTAAAAAAATTCAATGGAAAATCTAAACCATTACAAATGAAACGATTGGTCTACACTTGAAGACTTGAAAATCATCCTTGTGAAAGTTAAGAAAATCAATGGGAAACTAGAAGAAAAATGTGTCATTAGAGCTAGAAATTGTTGAAAGAACATGAGAGGATTGATTGATACAAGCTACCAATTTGAACATATGGTATTTGCCGTTTGGATTCATTATTCCATACCGAGATAGCAATGTTTGGGAAGTCTTTGAAGTTTCTTTACGACAAAGAATGTGTGGAGGTAGAGATGTCATATCGAACTTGGCCTTTTTTACCAGCTATATAAATATTTTAAATAGATTCGTGATTACTAGCCTTATTTACTTAACGGGAATTGGAACAAGAAATAATCGGAATGAAAAAGTATGAAATTTGGTATAAGATTTTTAAAATTTTGTTTACTATTTTTTGTAATCGGAATGAAGAAATTATCATTGATGTTGTTTATTAATGTTTGGAAAATGAATCAAACTCAAATTGATGTGAGAGCCATAATTAAGTAGAGATTAAAAAAATAATAAAAGAAAAGAACTGAGATCTACAAAGTAAGGAAAGGGAAATGAGATTGATAGAGTTTTATAAATGAATGAGATTTTAAAAAGAGTGATTCCTAAATTTATGTGGGTCACAACTATTAAAATCATTCCATGATTGAGGTAAACAACAATAAGAATAGAAAAAAAAATGCATTCTCATTCCCTTCCTCTATTCTCATTCCCCAAAGTAAACATGGCTTTATACGAGAACAAAAAAAAAGTACTTAGGAATTAAAGAGTCTTACAAATACTAAGTAAAAGTCTCTAGACTCTTTGTCGAGATAAATTATTGGATGAGATTGTCACATTATGACTCCTCTCTCATAATCATCAAATATATAGTTTTAATAGAAGAGAAAATATCATTTATATAGATTCAATCGTTATAAGTAGGTGATACACATTATTACAACAAAATTGAACAATTTCTCCTTTATTACAACTCCTCTATCATAACTATCGATGGTCTAAAACAATAAACATATATATATTTCTTCTTGAAGTGAAAGACTATCCAAAATCCATATCATTTGTCACAACGTGTTTGCGACACGGAGCGCCAACGTTCAATTTATAGACCTCATTGTAAAAAGAAAAAAATTGGAATCAAATTAGGGTGTGATTGGTTACCTAATAAATAAAAATAGTCTACGAAAACCATGGAGGGTTCAAGAGTCATTTATGTGTAGGGAATGTATTAGCACCCTACAACATCCATATAAAAAATTGTTACCATATTTTATCTTATATTATCTAATTTTAAATTATTGGTCCTTAATTTAACTAATTTGTGAAAGATTGATTTTAAGAATGAAGTAAGTTTAAAGATTAAAATAGGCGAGGTTACGATCGTTAATTGAACAATATTGGAATTTGACGTTCTTCACCTAGAGAAATTGAGAGTCGTTATTTTCCCAAAATCTCATCATCGGGTTTGTATTTATATTTTAACACGTTTTATTATTATTTTATTTAAAATATTTCTTTTAAAATACTAATATAACAAGCCAAATAAAAGATAACAATTAAGGAAATTTACATAAATGTTATAATTGGGTGAAATATTTACAAATTTGTTAGGAAAAAAAAAATATTTACAAAAATGTTATACTTTCAAAAGTTGAGTATATCAGTTAATCACTATTAGTACATCAGTCAATAACTAATAGTATATTAGTGATAGATTATATATTAATGATCGACTAATAAACTATCATTATATACTAATAATTCACTGATATACTAATAGTGATTGATTGATATACTCAGAATTTTTAAAATTCTAAGATTTTTGTAAATACATTTTTTCCTAACAAATTTATAAATATTATAATTTTTTTTAACATATTTGAAATTGCATCCGACAATTATTTCAAATCTAAATCTAAACTTGAAAAGTTCATAACTCGTTAATCGAAATGTATTTTGACTTGATTCTTTCTCTTAAATACTTTTCATTAATCTATCAGACCTATAATGTTAAAATACATTTATTTTATAAATTAAAAAAAATCAGAATTATGTAAAAGATACCTCAATCACGTTTTTTTGGGACAAACACACTGCAAAATTTGTATCGGATTTGAAAAATCATATCTTTTTTTTATAATAAACCAAATGAAGTGATTCTTATTCCTAACGTTTCCTTTATCAGTCTAGTTTCAAGGAAAAATAAAGCATAGATATTAGATAATAATCACCGAAATTATACGTAATAGAAGAATCTGTCGTTTTTTTCGAAACAATAAATCTTCAAACCAGAAATCAAAATCGATCGTTTCTTCTACCTGTCTATTTTCAAATAAAATTAACCGTATAATGTAAACCATTAGACAAAAATCACAATTTTAATGGAAAGGCAATAGACTCATATGAAAGAGATGGATTCGTTTGAGAAAGAATGAGATGGAGAAATTTTGATAGATTTTCTCCCTCAAACTTTTTCTCTATATTTTCCTTTTTTATTTTTATGAAATTAAAAATTGTTTTATCTTTAGAATTAAAAGCTAATATTATCTTTAGAATTTAAAAATAAAATTACCTTTATCTTTTTTTTTATATATAAAATGTTGAAGGTGAAGATTGAACCACTCTCTTGAAGATGGAATTATAACATCTTAACTATTGGGCTATGCCCTGATTGTCACCTTTATCTTTTTAAAACAATAAAATTTCATTTTTTTTTATTTTTGATTATTGAAATACAGAAAAATAAATTTTCGGTATCTCCAATCTCCATCATCCTTTTGCTTTCAATAAGCTACTAAAAAAATTAAATTTCAAGATTCCTATCTGGAAAGCAACCTAGCCTAATCCCACAATAAAAACATATCTCAATCTCACCAACCACAAATTTCTAGCTGGGGAAACTTAAAATTCAAATGAAACTTTATTATAAACTCACTACCCAAAAAGATCAATTTTTTAGATCTTTGAATATGAATAATATTTCTTGAAAGGGCCAAAAAAAAAATGGCAAAGAAGCAGCAAATGGTGAATCCAACATCATGGGGATTGGGAATCAGAAGCAGCTTTAAATCATTCATCGCCATTTTGATAGCAATCCTCTTCATCACGGCCGTTTATCTAACTCAAGAAAGAGCGAAAGTTTTGGAAGAATATTATTGGAACTCCCGAAGAGTTTCGGTGTCGGATAAGTGCAATATGTTCAAAGGCAAATGGGTGTTTGATAATGAATCTTATCCACTTTACAAAGAACAAGAGTGTAGTTTCATGTCGGATCAATTGGCTTGTGAGAAATTTGGAAGGAAAGATTTGGATTATCAGAAATGGAGATGGCAACCTGATGATTGTGAGATTCCGAGGTTTAATGCGACGGCGTTGTTGGAGAAATTGAGGAACAAGAGAATGGTTTTTGTCGGAGATTCGTTGAATAGAGGCCAATGGGTTTCCATGGTTTGTTTGGTTGGGTCTGTCATCCATGCTCATCTCAAAACAATGCAAAGTGATGGCAACCTTATGATCTTCAAGGCCATTGTGAGTTCATCTCTTTCGTTTATTTTTATTTCATCTTTAAGTTTTGATAAAAACTCATTAAACGTTTTTTTCGTTACTGAAAAATTAATATATTGCTTGCATTCGTTTTCGATGAATATGATAATCATGTAGTAAAAGAATTATGACAATCTAGTATTAATTAAGGTGTAAATTTGAGACTTTTTAATATGTAGATCTCTTTATGGTATCAGGGGGGGAGCAAGAAATATATTTTTGAGGGGCAAAAAATATATAGAGCTATATTTGAGAATTTAAGGGGGGTAAAATAGACAAAATATATCAAAAATTAAGTTTTTTATAAAAAAAAAGTAAACTTTTATATAGAAATTTTAAATTTGTAAAAAAATGAGGGGGGGGGGGGGGGGGCAATTGCCCCCTACCCTTGTGAGTAGATCCGCCCCTGTTTGGTATTGTAAACTTTAAGCAAATCATTAGGAATAATTGAAAATTTTAAAACTATAAAGACTAAATTGAAATAGACTCAAATTAGAGGGATTGAATTTGTAATTGAAAATATTAAATAAAATTTAATAAAACAGATAGATTTGTAGAAATTGATAGAAAATAAATAAGTTTCTTATTGAGGCAAGTTTATATAGGCGTATTTTCACTTCAATTTATGTCAATCAATTAAAAATTGAAAAAAATTTGCAAGCTGTAAATATCTGCTTATGTGTCAAAACCGAAATTGACACGTGTCGAATCAATTTTGACACATAGGGTTTAAGGTATTAATTTCTATAGGCGCGGTTTCGATTTTCTATCAATTTGACAATTTTAAGTTGAAACCCTAGTATGTGCCCCTAAACTTAAATCCTGGATTTGCCACTAGTGAAACCTGTCTTGTATCATTTATATATTTCACCACTTTGGTGGGGAAAAAAATCACAATAATAATTGTTTGACTCCTTGACATCAAGTTTTAGTTACATGTCAACATGAGTATAGTTCAACTGCTTAGACATATGCTCTGTTCTCTTGAGTTCGAAGGTTCGACTTTTCCTTCCCCCCAATTTGATGTAATATTTTAAACAAAGAAAAAAAAGAGTTACATTTATATTTTTTAAAATTTTATTATATTTAAAGAATACATTGCTTCTTACTGTATTTAATTATGGAAATCCAGGAATACAATGCGACAATTGAGTACTATTGGGCCCCATTGATGGTAGAGTCCAATTCGGACGATCCAATAAACCACAGATTGGCAGATCGGATCGTCAGAGTTAAAGCCATTGAAAAGCATGCAAAGCATTGGGCCGACGGAGATTTTCTCATCTTCAACTCTTATCTTTGGTGGAGAAGGCCCAAGATTAAAGTCTTGTAAGTGGCCCATTTATAAGCCCATTAGGCCCAAGTACATTTTTGCCCTTTTTCCTTTTTAATAGAGTATTATAAATAATGTGAGAAATTTTCACGGGTATCAAAATTTTGAGTAATATTTCTTTAAAAAACATAAATATATCACTGAGTGACTGATAAATGAGTGTGATATACAATAACCACTTCACGCAATAACTATTGATTCACTGTGATATATGGTATATTATCAATTGACATGTTCGATAAATATTTTAGAAAATTTGTTACATTTATATATATATATAATAAATTTGTAATCATGGGAATATTTGATGAAAGTTTAGGTTGGGATCGTTTGAAAATGGTGAGGAAAGTTATTTGAAAGTGGTGAAGATGAGGCGTGCGTATGAGATGGCTTTAAGGACATTGTCAGATTGGTTGGAAATTAATGTAAATCCAAACAAGACACAATTGTTCTTCATGAGTTTGTCACCCATTCATGAAAGGTATGTTGTTGCTAATTGTTACATGATTTCTACTTGCCATAGATATTCACATTTTTTCATAGAGAAAGTGGTAACTATTTTACTTTTAAGTTTTCATTTTAAGAATATGATAGTTTAGCAATATTTTTTCCTTTTTCTTTTTAAATTTTTGAGTCAAATATTTTTAACACTGAAAAAATAAACCTTATATGAATATTATTTTCTATAGTAGCTTTATGCTTTTGAGAACCAAATTTTCAATCCAAATATGCTTGAATAACCTTTTTAAAAACTTTGTTTTCTCTTCTTTGTCTGAGCATAAGAAATCAGTACATTCTTTCATAAAATTGAAGGTTTTAGTCCATCCTCTTCTAATTTGATGTAATATCTTTAAAAGAAAACTTGTTTTCTTTCGTTTTCTTTTAATTTATTCACATATAACTTTTTTTTAATAATAATGAAAGGTTTTTTTCCTCCCAAATCATAAATTTGTGAACAGAGACTATAAATATTAAAAAATATACTTCCCAAAATCATTCTTAAAAATTGTTTTGAATATACAAAATAGAGAGTTGCTTTTCGAAAATAACATCCAAACACAATTATAATTTTGAGAAACCACCTTTTTTTCTATTAAAAACAAAATAATCATCCTTGATCGTATAGCCAATATCCTTTTGTTATGTTATTTTTTGGACATGAATAATCAAGATGACAAAAACTATAATTGTTTAACTAAGATAAAAACAACTTATAATTTAATAACCAAGAGATGCAATCTTTCCAATTTCCATGTCCATCACCCTAAAATTTCTCATTAAAACTTAAAAAAAAAAAAATCCCACAAATTTCCCTCTCAATAAAGGAAAATGTTGCATCATGGCAGGGCAGAAGAATGGGGTGGAGCCAAGGGTCAAAATTGCTACACAGAAACAGATCAAATTAGAAGAATTGGATATAAAGGAAATGGATCAGATCCCAAAATGATGAAGATAGTTGAAACAGTGTTAGATGATTTAAAAACAAGAGGATTGAATGTTCAAATGATAAATATTACTCAACTTTCTGAGTATAGAAAAGAAGGTCACCCATCAATTTATAGGAAGCAATGGGAACCATTGAAAGAAGAACAAATTTCAAATCCAAGCTCTTATGCAGATTGCATTCATTGGTGCCTTCCTGGAGTTCCTGATGTATGGAATGAACTTCTCTATGCTCATATTTTTCAATAGACTATGCTTTTTTCTTGAGATTTTTAAGATAGTTTTTTTTTTGTTGGGGTTGAATTTAACTTCAATTGAGCTTTCATTGAGAAATGGAATGAGGGTTTTGAAAGAGAGATTGACAGATTAGATTATAGCACTTCTTCTTCAAGTCTCAATCATATTCATATTTCATTGAAATTTTTGAGTGTGAGATGATGAATTGTGGATTTCACTTGTGTTTTGAAATGTATAAGATGTTGAAAAGAAAGTGACTCAAACTTTATGTAGAGAATGTTAAAGTATATTAGGTTGGCACCATTATGATGATTTGTTGTTTAAATTGAATGTAAAAGAAGAGTGTTGGTTTGAAGATGTTGACGGACAAAGTGACAATCATTTTCAATATGCTTGGTGCGTTCATGGAAAACATCATTGTGAGCAATCTGGATAGCACTACGATTATCACAATAAAGAATAGTAGCAGACTTCTGAGGAACACCCATATCTTCAAGCAACCAACGAAGCCATAATAATTCAGAAGTAGCATCAGCAAGAGCACGATATTCAGACTCAGTGCTAGAACGAGAGGTAACAGTCTGTTTCTTACTTCGCCATGAGATAAGAGAAGTTCCCAAGTAGAAGCAGTAGCCTGTGGTGGAACGTCGATCCGTGGGGTCACCAGCCCAATCAGCATCAGAATATCCAGAAAGAACCATAGAGGACTGTGAAGAAAACTGAAGTCCATGGAGAAGGGTGCCCTTCACATAGCGTAGAATACGGAGCACAACAGTGAAATGGATAGTCCGAGGGGCAGACATGAACTGGCTAACAATATGAACTGCGTAGGCAATATCAGGGTGAGTCACAGTCAGATACACAAGACTTCCAACAAGTTGTCGATACAAAGTAGGATCCGAGAGAGGTGTACCATCAAAAGGAGTCAAGCGCACATTAGAATCCAAGGGAGTGGATGCAGTAGTAGAATCAGTGATACCAGAACGTGCCAAAAGATCAGATGCATATTTAGCCTGAGATAGGTAGTAGCCATCAGAGCGAGAGGAGACCTCAAGGCCTAGAAAATAACTGAGTGGACCCAAATCTTTCATCTCAAAGTGTTTCCCAAGATAGGTTTGTAAATCAGAGATAGCCTGAGGATCATCGCCTGTAATAATCATATCATCAACATAAAGAAGGAGAAGAACAATACCATGAGGAGTCTGACGAGTGAATAAGGCTGTATCGTGAGCACTTGAAATAAAGCCAAGTTGGGTGATGGTTGAACTGAATGTGGAAAACCAGGCTCGGGGTGCTTGTTTAAGACCATACAAGGCACGTCGAAGAAGACACACTTTCTGAGGTGGAGGAGAAGTGCCAGGAGGTGGTTTCATAAATACTTCTTCAGACAGAGTACCATTGAGAAAGGCGTTTTTAACATCATGTGTGGGAATTATTTATAGATTGATGAAAGTATCTTTGATAAAAAAAAAAACAAATCATCATAATGGTGCCAACCTAATATACTTTAACAGAGAAGATGATTTTGTAGAGAATTTGTTGGGTGTGTATGCTCAAAGATGAAATTTTCTTTAACCCAACACCTTTATTTGATTATGATTTGGTGTTTGTTTTTAGTTTTTTTAAAAGTTAAATTTATTTATTTACCATTTCTTTGTTTTGTAATTCATTCTTTTAAATTGTGTTTGAACTATTAATCAAAACTCTTAAAAAAATAGTTTGCAAAAACTAAGGCCTGTTTGGTCTGCAATCCAGATTAAAAAAAATTGAATTTTAAATTTGTTTTGTTTGCATCCATATTCACAAAATTAATTTTGGATAGTTTAGATTTTGTTTTAGTTGAATTTAGATTTTTAAAAAATTTGTATAAAAAATTTATGAATTTGGATGGCAAACCAAACAAATTTAAAATTCAATATTTTTATTCACACAATCCAGATTTATAAAATTGAATGTAGATTGCAAACCAAACAGGGCCTAAGTTTTTGTTGAAAACAATTGATGAATAAAACTCAATAAACTAAACCGTTATCAAAACAATGGTTTAGATTTTCAAGTTTTGATTAGACATGAGCTTTTTCTTTTAATATCTATGAGTGTGTAGATCAGTTTACGCGTATCAATTAATTTTACAGGATAAATATATAACCTTATAATATTTGACGTTCAAAACCAGTAAGATAATAATTCATATCAATCCAATTGTCCAATCTAATCCACAAGACGAGAGTTTTAAAAAGAGAAAAAGAAAATTTTGTACTTCTTTCTAATCAAAAAGATAATTTACCATATTTATATGAAGGGTAAAATGCAAATGAGACCCATGTGGTTTGTTTCAAATGCATGAACACCCTCTGTAGTTTGAAAATGGCAAATCACACCTCTGTGATTCCAAATTTGTTCAATCAGACTCCTTTATTTCAATGTCTTTAATTTTCTTTTAATCATAACTTCTTCGTTTGAACTCCGATTTGGATGATTCAAGATGTTTTGGAATCCTCATTTCCGTCTCTATGCTATGATCACTTAAAAACTTCTAAATCATCAATAACCAAAAGAGTTAACAGTGTCAATCATACCTGGTACTTTGATGTTAATAAAATCTTTTATTTATTAATCATTTCAAAGTTTTAAAGTGACTATTATATAGAGCCTTAAATGAAAATTCTAAAACATCTTGAATCATCCAAATCAGAGTTCAAACGAAGAAGTTATGACTAAAAGAAAATTATTGACATTGAAGGGAAGAGGTCTGATTGAAAAAATTTGAAATCACGGGGGTGTGAATTTTCAAACCATAAGGGGTGTTCATATATTTGAAACAGACCACGTGGATTTCATTTGCATTTTACCCTTATATGAAGTCTCATGATTAAAAAGGGCATTGGCAAATGGCAAGTTTGACACAATCACGAGATGCAATTATGGCGTTCCCGGATGATAAGGTATCATAGAGTTTGCAAATCTTGGGAGTCGACTGTTGAAAATTATCAACCGAGAGTCCGAGACTAATTTAAGTAATTCGAACAATGATCAAATTTCAAAGACCATTGCCCAAAAAAATCAAAGACCATAGTTAAGATACATCAACAAGACATTGATACCATTTAATATTTTAGCTACTTTCTTCGATCTATCCTATGGTTTGTAAATTTCGCCTGGAAGAAATTTGACTTTTGTAAATTTGTGGGGTCAAAAAACTTCAATCTTGGGGTCCTTGAACTCCTTTCATCTTTCCCTTTCTAATTCTAGTTTTAGTATTGCTATAAAATCTTCCATCTTCATCACTGTTAAATAACCTCATATTTCCACTCTTTCTCACTGAATCTAGCTGCTGAAACATCAATTTCTGTACGTTTCTTTCATTGGGTTTAATCGAATCGTACTTTTAAGGAAAAAGTAAGCACCTTTTTCAAAACCCATGATGCAGAAATGGAATCGGAGAAAAACCCATCTTCATTTACTAGCTTTGGTTTTCCTTTTATTCATAGTTTTTACGATCCTTCACAACGAGCTTAGCATTCGACAAATCCATGAAAACCCAGATCCGGAAAATCACCGACAAGAAGCTTCGATTAAGTTCGTGAAACCTAATCTTTTAACCCCTCAAAATGGAGCTCCTGGTCATGGTATGCTAATCTTCTTTCTGCTTCCGTTTTTTGGTCTGTTTGGATTTATGCTGTCTTAATTAACTGAAAAGTTGTTTTCTTTTGGTATATTTATAGATATTTTGGATAGATTTAGTAAGTGTAATGGAACGATGAAATATAGTGGCCGGAAAATTTCTTGGGTTGACCGGGAATCGGAATCAGGTCGTCGGAAAGCGAGGTCGGAGAGTTGTGATGTGTTTTCAGGCAAATGGGTTTTCGATAATACCTCGTATCCGTTGTACAATGGATCAAATTGTCCTTATATGTCGGATCAGTTAGCTTGTCACAAACATGGCAGGTCTGATCTGAGGTATCAGTATTGGAGATGGCAACCACATGGCTGCAATTTGAAGAGGTTAATTTTCTTATTTGGAAACTGTTTTGAGTTTTTGGTTTGATGGAAAACTGATTAGTTGTTATTATGTAAATTTGAATTGTTCTCTATAAGTATCAGTTTTTACACATTATTCAATATTCAATCAATAAAATAGCATCTTTACTCTTAGAGTGAAGAGTGAAGATTTTACCATTCTTTTAATTTTACTTCAAGGATAGTGTTAGGATGACGGGTCATTCAAATTTTTCATATTGATGCTTGCAAAGTTGTGCGGGGTTTCTTTTGGTCTTACACGAGTAGTCTCATATTATTGGAGAATGGAGATGATCATCTTCCACACGTTTAAGGAACATTGGCCGCACACGAAAACATACAAATTATTGGACATTTCTGTGTGGAATATATTGAAAACAAAGTTCTTCACCTATAGGGATTCATTGCTCATGGAGCAATAATTGTATGTTCTCTTTGACCAATTTTTCTCAGGCTTACAGATTTCTTTTCGAGTTAAGAGTTATAATTATTAATTAGTAAACTAAATACGAATGTGATGAGTGCTAAAGAGATACTTTTTCTTGTTTTCTTAACAGGTTTTGGTATCTTGGTAGGTGAATTAATGGATATTTTTTCTCTGTAGATGGGATGTTACTCAAATGTGGGAGAAGTTAAGAGGGAAAAGGTTGATGTTTGTTGGGGATTCACTGAATCGCGGGCAATGGATATCAATGGTTTGTTTGCTCCAGTCTGTGATTCCAGCGGATAAGAAATCCATGTCGCCAAATGCTGCCCTTACCATTTTCAGAGCGGAGGTAATCAGAACTTCGTCCATTTTATTTTAATCTAAGTGACTTGTCTTTTCTTTACCCCCCCTTCTAAGAGTGTTTTTGAAGAAGCTGGTGCTGGGATTATATTTATCGTCATGTTAAAATGGGAAAAAATATTTTTAATTTCTCTACACTATACAATCTTTGAAGAGATGAAACTTGCAAAACCATTGACGTAACAAATGAAAATCAAGGAGTCACACAAAAGGAAGCGTTTCATTGTCGTTTGAAAACAGAATTTTATGTGTTGTGATTTAGTTTGCATCTGTCTTATCCTATGCTTTGTGAATTGCAGGAATACAATGCCACCATAGAGTTTCTATGGGCACCACTTATTGTGGAATCCAATTCAGATGACCCAGTGAATCACCGACTGGATGAACGAATAATACGTCCAGATTCGGTTCTCAAGCATTCATCGGAGTGGGAGCATGCTGATATATTAGTTTTCAATACCTACTTGTGGTGGAGACAAGGCCCAGTAAAGCTATTGTTAGTATAACTCTGTTTCTGTTCTGTTTAAGGTTTTTGCGGCACCTTAAAATTTAATTTCGGTTTAACATCAGTGAGAACTGGAATTTTTGCCTGCAGGTGGAGTGCTGAAGAAAATGGAGTTTGTGAAGAATTAGATGGGCATGGAGCCATGGAATTGGTTATGACTACCTGGGCAGACTGGGTGGCTTCAAGGGCCATTCCCCTCGAGAAAAGAGTTTTTTTCGTTACCATGTCCCCTACGCATCTGTGGTGGGTGGCAGAATCCAATTAATGAAACATTCATTTATCATTTTCTTTGTTTATTAGGATCTCTTTATTTTTAATCCATAAATTTTTTAGTGTGTTTGATCTGGTGGGGCTTTGATTAACTATACAGTATACTCTATTTTGATACATTTCCTCATGAATTTCAGGAGTCGCGAATGGAACCCCAGTAGCGAAGGAAATTGCTACGATGAGAAAACACCAATCAAATCGGCGAGTTATTGGGGAAGCGGATCTGACCAGCCAACAATGCAAATGGTAGAGAAGGTCCTCGACAAGTTGAGTTCGAAGGTGACAGTTCTCAACATCACTCAGCTTTCCGAGTATCGAAAAGACGGACACCCTTCTGTATACCGCAAGTTCTGGGAAGAGCTTAGTCCCCAGCAGTTGGCAAACCCTGCAAGTTATTCCGACTGCATTCATTGGTGTTTACCGGGTGTGCCTGATGTATGGAATGAACTGTTATTCCATTTTTTGTGAAATTATAGAACTGGTCATATAAATTATTTTGATTTGTTCAGTTATATTTATTGAGGGGAAAAAAACTGTTGATAATTTGTGGTGTTTTCCTTCTGGTCTCTTTTTGTTTATAATATATCTATCAGAATTCAGGAAACGTAATTTTGGTAAAAACACAACACCTGCTTTCTTTAGGTCCTCTATGAATCATTCATGGCCCTCTTTCTCTCCACCATTTCTTCCAAGTCTCTGTTCAGTATATATATATATATATATTTTTTTTTTCCTTTTTTTTTAAACAAAGTGTCGGGTGGGGATTGAATCAAACTCTTGAGTGTGGAATTATATATTGTTAAGTATAATTTCAGTTTCAGAAAAGAGAGAGAAAGAGAATGAGAGAGATGAAAAGGAAGAGGGAGAGAGCCTTCTGTATTGATTAATCTCAAAAGTGAACAGCTACACTTTACATTCAAGAGTTTCTTCCTTTAAAGCAAACTCTACACATTGACTAACTAGCTAACTACATCATAACAGACTAACTAATTAGGTAACTAGCTCCACGTGGCAAGTCACCATTGGCAGCCTCTTTCACAGCTTTAGCTAGTCCTTTGTGTATCATCAATATTCAACAATTCTCCACCTTGATGATAACACACAGCATCAATACAATTGAATATCAAGTCTTCCTTTCCAACAAGCATCATTCCATCAGCAGCACAACTAGCCAGTCTCTGATATTACTCTCAGATCTTTCATAAATCCATTGAATCTCCCAATGCTTAGAGTTTTAGTGAAAGCATCAGCTGGATTTTCTTCTGAAGCAATCTTTTCCAACTTTACCTCTTCTGAACTCACCACATCTCTTATGAAATGATACCTGACATCAATGTGTTTTGTTCTCTCATGATGACTTGGATTTTTAGAAAGAAACAATGCACTTTGACTGTCAGTTCTCACCCTGGTTTGGCATGGTTCAGCAAGTAGTTCTTCGGTTAATCCCTTTAGCCAAATAGCTTCCTTAATCGCCTCGATTATGGCTATATATTCGACCTCGGTTGTTGAAAGGGCAACAATGTTACAAGAGTGGATTTCGACTTACCACATTTCCAAATAACTTGAACACATACCCTGTAATTGATCTTCTTTTGTCAATATCTCACGCATAATCCGAGTCCACATAGCCATCAATGCAAGGATTGTTGTCAATCGATCCGGCGTAAACTAGGCCAATCAATCATGATTCTTCATGTATCTTAGAACCCATTTCTCGCCTCCCAGGTGTGCTTTACCTGGTCTTGCCATAAATCTGCTTATGACACTTAATGCATAGGCTAAATCAGGCCTAGTGCAAATCATGGAATACATTATGCTTCCCACAGCTCTTGAATAAGGAATATCCTTCATTTCTTCCTCTTCCTTTGATGTGCTAGGTGACTGCTCAGCTGAGAGCTTAAAATGCCTAGCAAGAGGAGTTGAAGTTCCTTTTGATTCATTCATATTGAATTTCTTCAAAACAGATTGCACATATCTAGCTTGAGTCAGAAAAATGCTCTTTGCAGCTCTGTTTCTCTTTATCTCAATTCCCAAGATTCTATGAGCTTGCCCCATATCCTTCATTTCAAATTCAGATGACAGTTGAGCCTTCAATTTGCTGATTTCATCTGGATCTTTAGAAGCAATCAGTATGTCATCAACATACAGGAGTAAATACACAGTGACTGACCTTTTTATCCTTCTCAGATATACACACTGATCAAATTTGCTCCTCTGATAACCAATGGACTGAATGAAGCTGTCAAATCTCTTATTCCATTGCCTGGGAGATTGCTTCAAACCATAGAGGGATCTCTGGAGCAAACAGACTTTATCTTCTTCACCTTTTCTTACATATCCAGGTGGCTGTTTTAAGAAAATCTCCTCTTCAAGTTCACCATGCAGAAAAGCTGTGCATACATCCATTTGCTCAAGTTCAAGATCAAAATGAGCAACCATGGATAGTAAGACCCTGATGGATGTATGTCTGACCACAGGTGAGTAGATCTCATTAAAATCAACTCCTTCTTCCTGAGTAAAGCCTTTGGCCACTAATCTGGCTTTAAATTTGGGCTTTTCACCAACAATTGAACTTGGCTTCAGTTTATACACCCACTTGCAGTCAACTACTTTCTTGTTTTCTGGTTTATCCACAAGCCTCCATGTATTGTTCTTCTCCAGGGATCTTAATTCATCTTCCATGGCTTTACACCACTGTTTTACATCAGATGAATTCATTGCTCCCTTTAAAGTAGTTGGCTCAATTTGCAGTAACTCATCAGCTGCATAAAGGGCATAGGCAACAATATCAGCATGAGCATACCTTGCTGGTTGTTTTTTCTGTCTTATCTCCCTATCCCTAGTCAACTGATAGTCACTAGGAATATCTTCATCTAGTTCAAGGTGTTCATGTTCTTCAAGAACAGGCACATCAGATTGTATGCTAGGAGGCACATCAGCTGGTGAAGGATCTGTCTCTGCTATAGGCTCCACCTCAATTGCAAGGTTCTCCACCTTCTTTGCATATGATGTAACACAGGATTTATAACCCATAACCTCTTCATTAAAGGTAACATCCCTGCTGATGATTGACTTGTGTTCATTTGGTTCTAGACACCACAATTTGTATCCTTTCACTCCTAGTGGATAGCCAAGATGGATACACTTCAAAGCTCTAGGTTGCAGCTTGTCTCTTCTCACATGAACATAAGCTGAACAACCAAATACACGAAGATTACTCAAATCTGGTGCCTTTCCTGTCCATAGCTCCTGTGGTGTCTTGAATTCAATTGCAGATGATGGAGTTCTGTTGATCAAATAACAGGCTGTCATTGCTGCTTCTCCCCAGAATGTGTCAGGTAGGCCAGCACTAGTAGCATGCTTCTTACCCTTTCCAAAATGGTTCTGTTGAACCTCTCAGCCAAGCCATTCTGATGTGGAGTTCCCCTCACTGTATAGTGTCTAGCAATGCCTTCCCTTTCACAGAATTGTTTGAATTCACTATTAAGGTACTCAAGGCCATTATCTGTCCTCAACTTCTTGACCTTCCTGCCTGTTTGATTTTCAACTAGAGCCTTCCATTCTTTGAATTTTGGAAACACATCGATTTGGATTTAATGATATAAATCCACGCTTTTTCTTGAAAAATCATCAACAATGGTCGGGATAATATCTTGCTCCCCCATGTGTCTTGGTCCTCCTGGTCCCCATAGATCGAATGCAAGTAATCAAGTCTGTCTTTGGTAGTATAGCTGGCAGGACCAAATTTTAGCCTTGTTTGCTTTGCCAAGATGCAATGTTCACGGAAGTCCAACTCTACATTCTTAGTTGTGCCAAGCAATCCTTGTTGTGCAAGAACTTTCGGCCCCCCTTTCACTTACATGAGCCAGTCTTTTATGCCACAAATTTGCTTGGTTCTTCCCCTTTACATCCGCAACTAAGGCTTCTCCATCAATCGATTCGCCATCAAGAAAATACGGACCATTGATCGGTTTTCCTTGCGGTTTCATCAATTCCCTTTGAGTATCTTCAAGACACCCTTTTCTGATTCAAGTTTGTAGCCAGCTTGATCCAAGACACCTAGTGAAATCAAGTTCCTCTTCAAGTCTGGAACATATCTCACATTTGTAAGAATTCTTTCCACTCCATCATGTAGTATAAATCTTACATAGCCTGTCCCCTTTACTGTGCATTCACCATTGTCTCCCATCATGACATTCCCTCCATCAATCTCCTTGAAGTCTCTCAAAAGCCCCTTATTCTGTGTCATATGGAAAGTGCAGCCTGAATCCATAATCCAAGCCTTGCCTACATCTCTGTCAGTCACAGCCAACACTTCAGCATCTTGATAACCTTCTATCACATTTGCTGCTGCATGATCTGGCTTCTTGGAGTCATTGAATCTCTCCCTGCCTTTGTTATCAGGACAGAATCTACTAAAGTGTCCTTCCTTTTGACATGTGTAGCATTTCTTCCCCTTGGCCTTTGATTTGTTGAATCTTCCATTGTTCTTTCCCTTACTGAAATGTGGCTTCCAGTCCTTCCTTTCTTGTTTGCCTCTTGCAAACAACACACTCCCATCACTCTTCTCAGTCTTGTCATTCTTTAGTTCAAGATCTCTGGATCTTAAAGCACCCAAGATCAACTCCAGATTTAGATTATCTCTTCCATATTGTATAGCAGTCTTTAAATCCTTGAAGGCCTCTGGCAATGAATGAAGCAGGATGATGGCTTGATCCTCTGATTCAAATTTCTCTCCACAACTTGCCAAATCTGACACCAACTTGTTAAACTCATCAAGATTTTCCTCCAAATCTTTTGTCGCATCCATTTTGAAACTAAAGAACTTCTCCTTAAGATAAACCTTGTTAGGGAGAGTCTTAGTTTGATATAGAGTTTCAAGTTTGGTCCATAGCTTGATGGCAGTGTCTTCTTCACTCATCTGCCTGAGCACATTATCACTTAGATAAAGGAGAATCGTGCTATGAGCTATTTCTGACATTTCTTGCCTCTGTTCTTGAGTCACTGTCGCAGGGAGAAGCTTTGGATCATCAAGGGCCTTGGATACCTTCTGCTGGACAAGGATTGCTCGAATCTTTCTTCTCCATAAGGTAAAATCCCCCTTGCCATTGAACTTTTCAACTTCAAACTTGGCCGCCATTTTTGCACTTCAAGAACTTGCAGATCTTCTTTCAAGAACTCAGAGAGTAGCCTATTCTCACGGGAGATTCTTCTCTTCTTCAAGGATTAATCAATTGCACAATTTCTGGAACGAATCTTTCTCTTGCTGAGCACCAAGCTCTGATACCATTTGTTAAGTATAATTTCAGTTTCAGAAAAGAGAGAGAAAGAGAATGAGAGAGATGAAAAGGAAGAGGGAGAGAGCCTTCTGTATTGATTAATCTCAAAAGTGAACAGCTACACTTTACATTCAAGAGTTTCTTCCTTTAAAGCAAACTCTACACATTGACTAACTAGCTAACTACATCATAACAGACTAACTAATTAGGTAACTAGCTCCACGTGGCAAGTCACCATTGGCAGCCTCTTTCACAGCTTTAGCTAGTCCTTTGTGTATCATCAATATTCAACATATATCTTAGCCAATGGGCTATGCCCTAGTTGGCTATTCAGTATCCACTTATCAATGCAAGAGATTAGATTCTCCATTTTTTTTTATAATTTTTAATATAGAAAATCCTTTTTTTTTTTACAAATAGTTGGATCTGAGATGGGTACTATAAACCAATTGATATTTATTGTGTATGCATATAGAAAATCTGATGGAGCTTAATTAATATAGGGTTATTTATTAGAGAATTAGTTTACTTTTAATGTAATTAATTAGTATTAGTTTTAATTATTTTAGTTAAATTTAGGGTTTTCATTGTAAGGCTATATATAGCCATTTTAGGTTCATTTGTAGACATCTTATCTTATCTTTTATCCAATATTGAATCAAAGTCTATTCTAGGGTGAGTTTTCTCCTCTTTGGGTTTAAACCCTTTGTTCTTTGGGATGGATTTCCCATTCAAGCATGGTTTGCTTGTTGAGGCCGTGATCTATTTGAATTATGGATTTTTTAGAATTGTTTTTAGTTGAGTTGAAATGAGAAGAGAATAATCCTAGGATTGTTGGCCCATATTTTAGGCTAATCATAATTAGATATTATGTTGTTTAAGTTTATTTTAGTTTTTTATGTTTATCTAAAATCTGCCATCAATATAGTGGAACTATCTTATATTTTTTTTTTTTATTGAATACAACGTAGCTTTTTTGCTAACAATAATTTTCATGTATTCTTGAGGACGAAAAAAATAGAGATCATAGCTACAACGAGCGCATTATTCATTGAACAGTGTCAACGAGCGCGTTATTCTGTGCCATCAATATAGCGGAACTATCTTATATATTTTTTTTATTGAATACAACGTAGCTTTTTCGCTAACAATAATTTTCATGTATTCTTGAGGACGAAAAAAATAGAGATCATAGCTACAACGAGCGCGTTATTCATTGAACAGTGTAATCGTTCGAAAACAAAGAATAAAACAAAAGGTTGATGAAATATTTCTGTCATGAGAGGGGTCACATAATAAAATCTCTTAAAATGGAAAGTTTATTAAAAGGGGAGCTCCTCATGGTCTTTGGGAAACCTGCATCTCCATCCCTTGATTTGTCATTTGATTGAGGAATCCGAATCATAAAATCAAAAGATATGATATATAATAGACGGGTAAGATCTGATCCCAGGAACGGATAAGGGATAATCAAGATGTTAAAAGTTGATGTTGATGAAAATATCAAGGTTCAAATTGATATGTCGACGAAAAATATTGATGTTATATCGGATAAAAATTATGAAAACAATGGAAATTTAAATGAATTTTTAGAATCAATCGAGAAAACATGAACAATTGTTTTGTAAGTCATAATTGATCGTATGCTTACAAATGTTATTATATATTGTGAAATTAAGATATATATATATATATATATATATATATATATATATATATATATATATATATATATATATAAATTCAGTATATCATATGATGATTAAAAAATATATATGAAATAGAGAGAGATAAAAATACAAACAATTTTATCATATAAATAGAGATGTTGAAGAAACTATTTTTTTTCTTACAAAATTTAAGAAATTGTTTTTTATTTTAATTTTCACCTATTTTTGTTGATATTTTGTCGCTAATTTTTTATATTTCTGACATTTCATCAATATTTTCACGGCTTCGAGGAAGAAAGATATTACCCCTACATATCGGTGTTTTCTTTTATTAACTCTCATATGTTGACTTTCTAAGCCAATTAATCTTAATTTTTATTTTGATGATAACAAACGTGTTTTTATTATTAATCAATTTTCTGTGTTTTGATAGTCCAATGTGTAGAGAAAACTATAACGAATCCAACGCAATTGGAATCGACTCGATCGGACTTCAAACGAGCAAGATATTGTTTTTAGAAGATTGGAATTAAATTAATTATTTAAATCGGATTGTATATGGCAAGCTTCACTGATCTTATTATGCGCTCAAGTACCAGCCGTCAGATCAGATGGAATTCAAATTAAGTGGCCCAGATTATTTGGTATTTTGATTTAAAGAAAAGAAATTAAATCAGCTTATTTTTCTATCCGTTAGATCAGATAGTGGTTGAGATTGAAGACCCAGATTTATTCAGAATTATAAAATAATGGAAAAAGAAAAAGGAAAGTCAGAATTGCTTTAGGCCGTTCGATCGAAGTCTTCAAGGAATCCAACGCTCGTGGTTCGTCAATTCGAAATTATTATATATTATATATAATTTCGTATTTAAAAGAAAAAGAAAAATAAAAAGAAAATCAGGAATGAATGTTTTCTGTCCGATCTCGCCTCTCGCACCATCCAAGCGTCCAGATGACGCCACGCCTGTGCGTGTTTCTCAACCCCTTGACGCACCTGAGGGAGCTGCTGCACGTGTGGACCCCATTGTTTTACTTCCTCCAACCGGCGCGCGACACGTGGCCAGCCTGTCCCCTCCACCAGCTGTTTTGCTTTTCCAGATGCAAGGAAAAGTTCTTTCTGCCCCTCAGCTTTTGGTCTAATGTCGCCTATGTCCTTACCATTACTATTTGCTTTAGCTGACCGATTTTTGATTCTCTCTCACAACGGTTGGCTGCCCAGAATACCCCTACTGCTCGAGATTTTATTAATAATATAATTATCATTAATTTCAATTTCAGAAATGCTACAGCCAATGACGTTTCGACACGTGGTCTTTTCCATTGACTTTTCTGAAGCAATTATTACACTACTTTGGTTAAATACTTCTTTGCCCCTTCTCATATTTGAATTCATTTGAAGATTCAAGGGTATAAACGTCATTTCAAGACTTTCTTCATCAGCCGCATTTCTGGAAATTCATCAGCTCAAAAATGGCTATTTTTCTTCCTCCTTTTTGTCAACAATGGAGCATCTTCTTTCTTCAATTCACACCATTGAAGTCAAATTCATTTATGAAGGTGGATGAAATAGTAGAAAAACGGTAACATTTTTTTTACCTATAAATAGAGCTCGAAATTGACAGATTTACACATAAAAAAAAATCAGAAGCTAATTCTTATTGCTAAATCCTAAAGTTCCATTTTTAATCATCTTTTTTAGCCTTCTTGTGAGCCAAATTTGTGAATTACTAGCCATTGTTGAGGGCTAACTTATTGTGAGCAAAATTATTGTAATATTCATCCTTTGTGAGGATTTACTATTTGTAAAAGGTTAACTCTTAAACCTTAGTTAAAAAAGTGATAGAAATCGGTTGTCCTTGCTCCGTGGAAAGGGTCATTGTTCGGGTTTGATCTTGATCCCGTTAAAAGGATTGGGTTGCACTTGCTCCCGCAAAAAGTGAATACAAATTCCCGAGAGGCGCTCGGGAAGTGGACTAGGCCGCATTTTTGGCCGAACCACTATAAATTTTGGTGTCACTTTCTCTAACCCTTACTCTTTTAATTATTGCTTTACATATTTATTCTTATATTTTACAAAGAACAATTAAATGGTTAGAAATTATTTGTGATACAAAATTTTCTATTATCATATTATATTTGCTTACTTTGCTAAAAAGAATTCTAAGTATAAAATTCATTCATATTGGTTAAAATTAAAAAGTCCAATTATTTTGTTAATCTAATTTTTTAAATTGATTGAAAAAGTTTTATAATTTTTTAAAATCCTATTCACCCCCCCTCTAGGGTTGCCTTAGATCCTAACATCATATTGATGTTAAACATATGAATACACAGATTTATTGATGGATATGTCAACATATCAATTTAAAGAAAAAAATCATTGATTAATGATTTATCAATTGGATAATTGCACCAACCAAGACATAGTCTATTAGTGAAGGCATGTAATTTCACCTTCAAGAGTAAGAGTGTTCAAAATCCCCGTTTTGGTCCCGCCTCAACTGGAACAAGGAATCCCCACTTTGAGCAGGGATAGGAATGGGGACGGGGAACATTCCCCGTTTCAATTTTGAGGACGGGGATGGGTAATGTATTTCCTCGCCCCACCCCGATCCCCGAAAACAAATTCTAAATTTGTGCCTAAATAAATCCAGAATAGAATGAGATCCAATCTAGGGGTGTATTGTATAGTGTTAGCCAAACAAGGTACAAAACAATTAAACAAAGGAAGTTAGGAGAGTGGGGTCCGTCCAATATAATTATATAGCGTGGTAGTAGCTGCATCGTAGTCGTACCTTATGTAATCATTTCCCAGATTTAAGACATCCCAACAGGATTGAGGAAAGCTGACCCGTTTTTCAAGTCGGGTCTGCTCCAGCCCCTGCCAGCATTACTCCTGTGGGCCCTACTTATCCATTGGTGATGATGATACGCATACGGTGTTACAATTGAGACATACTCGAACTTTTGTTTTGACCTTTTTGTCCTTTGCAAAAGTCCACTCGTTTTGTCTGGTTCGTTTTTTTTTTAAGTTTAATGCCCTTTTTGGGGTACACTCTCCGGGTTTCCCTTTTATGGGAAATTGATATTATTATATTCTTTACACCTTTCTCTCCCTATTTTCTTCCTTTTTTTTTTCTTTTTTATTCTAATATTTGTGAGGCTAAAATATCTTTTTTTTAGTCCATGAATTTAAAGGTTTGTATCTATTTAATCGTTGAGTTTTTAAGTTGTATTTATTTTGTTCCTGAGTTTTACAAAATCAATTTATTTGATCCCTGAGTTTTCAATTTGTGTTTATTTCATCTGTGAGTTTTGAGAAATAAGGCTAATTTGGTTCATAGAATTTGTTTTTCAACTATAGGTAAAATGAATTTCTTTACACCAATGAATGTAAAAATTTACCAACATAGATCAAATTAACCTATTTCTCAAAATTTGGGACAAAATAGACAAAAATTGAAAACTCTATAATCAAGTAGACACGAGCCTCAAACTCGAGGACCAAAATTGTACTTATCCTATTTGATATTGTTTCCAGAAAAATTACATAAATCACCTTGATCTATGAAGGTTGTAATAGTTACACTTTCAAACTTTCTCTTTGAGTAATCGACCCTCTAAATTTTATAAAATGTAAAAAAAAAAGGACTTATAAAATATTAATTTAACACCCACTTTAAATTATTAATTTACTTTTTTTTTAAAAAAAATCTCTATGGGATCGGGCCTCTGAGGGTCCTCATCACATCTTAACTTCATCCTTGACCAAGACATCAAAATTTTTATAGTGATGGAGACAAGATTTTTCCTACAATTTCACATTTTCCTGTTTATGATATTAATGATGTATTATTCGTCTCTATTGCAACTTTTGAATGTCTAATCTAATCATTTAAGAAGTTAGTTCAGTAAATTAAATTTTTAAGGGCCAAATTTTTCAAACACTTTACAAAGTTTATGGATTAACTTTTAAGGTAAATGAGAATGAGAATATGATTCACAAACTTATTTTCATTGTTTGTTTCACACTTCTTTTCTATTTGCGTTGATATCACATTCTCAGGTCTACTACTCTGATTTTATATCTCATTCAAACACACTCACATTATTTTCACTATTTATTCTCATACAGTCCAAACACATACATCACAGACTCATATTTCACTTTTTCAGGCATCACAAATCTATACTTCGCTAGTTAAGGTTGTTAAGCAGTGAGTTTGTTAAGTTAAATCACTGTAAAATGTGTTTAAAATTATAAAAATAAATGAGTTTACTAAGCGGGTAGGTGTAACAACTCCGTTACCTAGGGTTTTGAAATTAAGAGACAAGTGTCATTAAATTTATACAACCCCAACTTTTTATTTTGACCGAGCATCCTAAGAGATAAAGATTATGGTTATGATTATTACAATTGACAACTACTATTAGTTTAAAAGGTCGTCCCAATTGGGTTGAATTGAAACTATATTTTAATTTTCAGGATGGGGTTGTGATCAGGTACGAGAAATTCCAGGGTACCAGTCCTCTGGTGGGCCCTCGTCGTAACCATACGCGATCTGACATATCATCATTGCATATTACAGTTTTTCTTACCTCTCATTTTATTAATGTATTAATATTGTTTTAAAAAAAAGCAGGTAAACAGTAATAATTGAGTCTCAGTACACGATCATGATTGCTCTTACATTTTTTTTAAATTCATAAATGCTAATTTTTTTTAGAAAAAAAAAAAAAAAAAACTTTTTAAATAATTATATATTTTCCATTGTGTGAAAAGATGTAGTACAATAAAAAAAAATATATATAAAGCATACTTAACCGAAATGATACACATTTTCGGAGGATGAACTTTTTAAATTTTATATATATATATATATATATATATATATATTTCAAATCACGAATGGGTTTTGAGAGACCACTTAAATAAATGATCCCATAAACTATGATCCATTTTTAGCTTGTCCATATCAATGGAAATGAGCCATTTTTAGAGTGAAAATTATAAAATAAAAAACTAATGTGTTGGCAATATTTTCTTAGTAGGGTATTAATAAAAATAATATTTATTAGTTATAATTAAACCGTCAAGGTTATTTAACACCAATGATATAAATATCACATGAGTAGAAATTATAAAGAAATTTGTCCTTAAAAAAACTCAAATAATCTAACCCAACCTTGGATCAGGTTAAAAAAAATTGAAATCCTTTGGGTTAGATTGGTTCATAGTTTTTTTTTTAGTTAGAATTGAATTTAACCGACTAGAATTTATCAATTAAAAAATAATCATTTTATTTAAGAAAAAATAATTCATCACCCTCTGTTAATTTTATACAACGTAACCTTTAATTTTTTTTATTTCTTCCAACAATATTTTTTTTTCTAATCAAATAATTAAAGTCAATAAGAATATACTTGTCATGGAATGGAATTATATTATCGAACTAGCATTTATGATTTAATTCATAATAACATAAAAATTAGATCTTTACATTACTATTACTCACAGTATATTCTATAAAATATTTAAAATAGTAAAACCCAGATAATCAAAGCAACTAAATGTGAGGTTAAGTTTGGATTGTATTCATTACCTGTAAATCTAAATAATGAACGTAACCAATAGAAAGCCTACACGTAGAGAGAGGGTAAGGGTATATTTTACAGTTTATCCTAAAATAATAATTTATGAATCCATACTAAAATGAGAGTGCATGTACTTGTCAAAAATACAATTTTTTTTACCAAGAGTAATTTTGATTTTTGCCGGCAATAGCCCCCACATAGGGAAAGAAGTAAATTAACCCACTTTCACTAAAGGTGGAAAAAATATCTTTTCGTGATGATATTTTGTATATGAAAAATTATATATTTGTTCATAATATTTATAGTTCATAAAAGTTTCTATACATTTCAATTAAACACAAAGTTTTGTTTGTTTGTTTTTTTTAATAGGGGTATAGTACTTTGGTGGAAGATCAAGTGAGAAAAAATTGCTGTTAAAAGTGAGGGTATGTCAGATCTGTCACTCTTTTTAATCTTAGACACATTTCTATAAGTTTAGGGATTAATGTTTAAAGTTTAGGTTGTTCATGAACATATTTAAATTTTTTTTTTTTTTTAAATTTAAGAATTTTTTTTTTTAACAGAAAACTTGTTTGACAGTAGTTTTTTAAAATATTTTGTTGTTTTCATGATTTTTTTTACCGTTAAATCACCAGTAGACCCAAAAATTTAAGTTGATAGACTAAGATAAATTTAAATATTAAGGTATTCCTAACACTTCCCTCATTATGGTGGCTAGGAAAATAACAAACACCCAACATGTGAACAAATAATACAAAATGTTTGAATCAAAGACCTTTTACTATGATACCATGTGAAATCACCAAGGGGTGTTCGGTTGGGGGTTTGGGAAACGGAAGCCTGAGTTTGTGATGCCTGGGAAAAGAAAGTGTGGGTTTGTGAATAATGTGTTTGGATTGAATGAGAATGAATAATAAAAATAATATGAGTGTGTTGAAATGAGATGTCAAATCCAATAGTAATAATGAGAATGTGATGTCAATACCAAGTAAAAAAAAAGAGTGAAACAAACATGAGAATTGTTTTACAAACTCATTCTTACACTCATTTTCTATTCTCAAACCTTCAGACAAACACCCTTAATGTACTCCAAAATTTTAAATGTTAAAATGAAATCAACTTTACCTTTTTAGCCTTTGGAATGGAAAGGAGGGGTATTTTGGGGAAAAGAGAAACATGGGGAAAGGGGCCGAATGCTCTGAAATTCTGGCCTCTGATCCTTCCTCTACGGGGATGACTACTTTGATCTTCGGGCAGACGAAAATGAAAGTCAGCAACTTTTCCAATTTCCAATGCCACCCCTCCGATTTCAGTGTTCTCTTTTCGTTTTCCCCCTTTTTAACGGCCACAACTTATATTTTTTTATAACTATTTTCATTAATAAATTTCTCTTTTTATTTAAAAAAAAGTTTCAAACAAATATATTGTTTTACCTATAATTAATACATCAAATTAAATAATTATATATAATTCAACATGTGCATAGTTCAACTGATTAGGTATTTACTTATTTCCTTTAAAGTCGAAGATTTGAGTCTCCTCTCCTCTACTTTGATTAAATTTAAAAAAAATAAAAAATAAATAATTATATCTTCTTCAATTCTTAATTTTATAGTATCAGGTATATGATCTATATGTTTAAATTCATAAGATCTAAAAATAAGGTTAAAAATAAAATAAAATTGTTAATTTTAGCCATAAAAAGGATACATAGGTTGTTTGAGAGTATTTTAAGAAAACTGACATTTTATAAACACGAGTAACTAATTTTTTTTTCTCCCATGTTCTTTGTTTCATATGCCTTTTTTGTATTGAAATATATATTGTTAGTTGAGAATATATAAAAGATTAATTTTGTCTTACTCTAATGGTATAAATTTTAGATTCTATTGATGATTTAATGTGGTATCAAATTAGAGGTTCTAAGTTCGAAGCTATATTTGATATTTTCTCTCCATATATTAATGTTCTACATATTTAAATTCTATGTAAATATTTGAATTCACACCAAAAACCTATGAATCGATTTTAAATAGATACTAATATTATTAATTTTCAGAATCTAACAAAAACTCCTTTTCAAAATAAACTCTAACCAACCAAATATGGATTTTAGTCTAGAACTAAATATGATATTAGAGATGAGTTATTGAACGTTACAAAAATAACTATTTTTTTATAACAAAATATCTATTTCTTCACGTTATCGAAATTGACATTTTCATATAATCAACTCTCAAAGTCTCACCATATGTTTTTTTTTATGATGTTATTTAATTCCTTAAAATTGAAATAGAAAATAAAAACAAGATATATATTAATAAAAAAAAGAGAGGCATAAAATAGAAAACTCATTAATTAGAAATGTGAGTAATAAAAAAAAGAAAGATGATGACGTGGAGGGTCTGCAAATCCCACGTTGAGGTGAGTCTTGGCTATAAATAAGAATTGATTTCTTCTCCCAACTACCACATCATAAACGTCTTTCATTTGCTTTGAAGCCCTATTCACAAATGCTAAGCATGGAAGAATCCGTTAAGCTCAGGAGGGATAGCGCCGTCGATACGGCCTGCCCGCCGATCATTTGATCAGCTCTTCATCTTCTTTTGATGAGATTCTGTTCTTATGGCGCTATCTATCCTGAGTTTTATGGCTTCTTCTTGCTCCCTTTCTCTCTCTCTGCGTCTCTTCAAATGCACGATAGGGTTAGTTTTTTGTCATTAACTTTTCTGTTTGTTTTACTCTTGTAGTAGGATGTTGTAAAGGTTTTGTTTCTCGAGAAGACCTGTTTGGTAACGTTCTCGTTTCTGTTTCTTATTTTTATTTTCTTAAAAAAACATAAATCTTTTAAGAAATATATACATATAAAAATATTACTTTCTTATTTCCTGTCCTCTATTTTTAAAAGAAGAAAAAAAATGTATTTGTTTACTTTAAACCCGTTAAAGCATCTTATTCTCCATCATTTTAAAAATAGAAGGTTTAAAATTATTTTCTCATCTTAATTTCTTTTAAATATAGTTTTAATTAAATATTATAAAATTAGAAAGAATAAAAAAACAATTCACTATATTTTTGTTTTCTATTTTTTTAACAATCTTGAAAATCTTTTTTTTTTTGCCAACACGAACATAGCTTACCTGCTCCCTTCCCACCCCTCCCCTAATTTGATATAATATCTAAAAAAAAAACGAATTTTTTTTAGAAACCAAACGTGTATGTATATTATTAAAAAAAGGGCTTTAAGTTGAGCCGCTGATTTAGGTACCTCCCCCATTTTAAGCACTGTTTTCTTATTCCATAAAAGTATCGATCTTCTTGACTCGTTAAAAACATTAAAAATTTATCTTAACTCGATAATTTAAAAGTTTCATTTAAAAAAAAAAACTTCTATGCTTTATTTGATTGAAAATCCGTTTTTAATTAAAGTAATTAAATCTCCGGTCTCGCTGAGTAATAAAATGAGCAAAAGAGAAGTTATTTTATTCAAACTCATTTTGTCTTCTATTTTCCTCCAAATGTCATAAAATCGTCATTGATGCTTCTTCAAACTTCAAAATTTAAAAACGAAAAAACAATGGTTAGTTTAAGAGATTTATTTTCGTTGAACCAATAAAATCTAGATAATGAACAAAAACCGCTGTTAGTTTAAGCATGTTTATATTTATTAAAAAACCAATAAAAATTCATAGATTAACATTATTAAACATAATATGGTTAGTTTATCAGGTTTATATTTCTTAAATTGATAAAATCCATAAAATAAAGAAAATGTAGTTAGAATAACATGTTTATATTTGTTAAATCAGAGAACAAAAAACGTAGAAACAAATCAAACCTCCAATGATTTTAGTCTTAAACAAAACCACTGTTAACCAATAAAATCTAGGATATGAACAAAAAGTCGGTTAGTTTAACATGTTTCTGTTGGTTAAAAACCAATAAAATCTATAGTTTAAAAATATTAAACATAATATGATTAGCGTTTCACATGTTTATATTTGTAAAGCAATGAAACCCTTAGTTTAACATCATCAAACGAAACTTGTTTATTTTATTTTATTAAACCATACCTGTGGCTTGAGAAAGATCGTATCAACGTGAATTTGACCTATGTGGAAATTAACCCATACTTGTGAAAAAACTTCATAAGCAGCAATCAATCGACACTGTCCTTCATTGTCGTCGGAGACGGTTTCCATTTCAAAGAATCAGATTGTAAGCATAGAAAACAGAATGGACAATATGGAAATGAAGAGAGCGTGAAAAATGAGGAAGAACAATAAAATGAAGTATTTGAAATTTAAAAAAGAAAAGAAAAGAAAGTAAAATGTACTCGTGATCTCGGAAATCATATCAACAATTACAGGTAATTACCATTGAAAAAATGAGGGGCAAAAAAAAGGTAAGGAAAGATCATCATTAATACGGTGGATAATAGGAAATCGTGTGATTAAATAAGGGTAAATTTGACTATAATTTCAGTCACGATTTCAAAGTTGTTGATAAACAGGTTTATTTTTTAATATAGAAAATGTTGAGATATATGATTAAATTTACCTCTACCCAATGGTTTAAGCTTTTGGGTCGATTGGTGATTTAACATATTTAATATGGTATCAGAGCAGGAGATCCTAAGTTCGAATCTTCATTAGGTCAATTGGTGATTTAACGTATTTAATATAAAATAAAATAAAAAATTGTAGATATTATATGATCAATTTTTTTTAAAGATGTTTGGATGAACAATTTTTTTTGTTAGGCACAATCAGCTCGTCCCCTTAAAGAGATACATTCTTTCAATGGTTGATTTTGTGACTCATTTGACCAAAATTCAAAAAATTAACCCACATTAATTATCTATAGAAACATCTTTTTAAGAAAAATATACATACTAAGGCTGGAAACCTATTTCTAACATTAAAAAAAATGGAGAGGAGAGGTAAAAAATTTAACTACGGTTCAATTTTAAAACAAAAGTTATATAAACATATATGGATTCCAAGAATACCCCTTGCAGATTTAATAGTTAAATTCTGTCCTTTGCTGACAGTTTTTTGCATTTCAAAATTTCCAATATCATAGAAAATTGATATTCTCTATCTCTGCTAACGGTATTGGAATTTTGAATTTGAGAAAAGGACTGGATAATGCAAATTGAACCCCATTATATATTCAGGGGTGGTTGATGGAATAAATATATCATTGATGTAGGAAGAAGAAGGGGTTGACATTTTATTTTTGTAATATAAAATTTATAAAGCTTGTTTGGTTTCTAGGTTTGGAGTGAGAACAAAATAAATTACCAATGAGTTTTGTTGTATTTGTATTATCAAATCATGAGTGATGATAATATCGTTGTTTGAGCTTCAAACTTATTCATTAATTGTTCAATTTTAACACATATTACATAAATTCAAATTGGCGAACTCATTCATTAATATAAACTAAACGCATCGTGTACAAACTTTGATATTTAAACTTAAATTGATGTAATACCTTAAAAGAAAATAACCCAAAGAGTATTTTAAAAATAATTATATTTGTAATTAATTTTAAAACACAAAATATCAAGGGGATTTCATAATAGGGCTCTCGGTTTTGCAAGGTGAAGAGGATGGGTTTTGGTGTTTAAAATTTTTAGTCTAGGGATTGAGAAAATGTAAGAATAAAACTTAAATGAAACTTTAAATTTGAAATCTTCAAGTTCCATAAGATGGAATTGAAGATTTCAACTCAAACTTACATTTAAGAACTAAAGAAAGAAAACCCATGAAGAAAAATGAGGAATCTCACATTTACTGGTTTTTTCTTGAAATTGGGGAAAAACTTCAAGATGTATAGATAGAAAGAATCCTTAGGGTGAGACATTTCCAACGCAAAAAGAATCGTGTGAAATGGAGAAAAGATGAGAAAAACCCACATTGGAAGGTGAGGGAGGGTGGCAGCGCAAATGGAGGGGAGGAGAGGGTTTGGTGCTTCTTTTTCCTTTGTTTCAAAATGAAGGGAATGTGAAGAACCCTAATTAATTGAAGAGTACTTTAATTCTTGTAAAAGGACCCTCCAACTTCCTCTCATCCTTTAAAATGAACCCCATGCATCTCTACTCTAAAGTTCACTAATTAACATTGACAATCACACTTAGACTAAGTTAGAAGGTGATTAATTATTATTAATTGACCTATTAATGATAATTAATACACATAGTTTCTAAATAACATTTTTAAAATAATAAATTACCAAGTAAAATACCATAACATCTAAAATCTAAATTAAAATAATTAAATTCTACAAATTAAATAACCCAAAAAATTACCTATAAAAACATGGGACGTTACAACATTGATCATTCATAATCGCAAAAATTTACACTAAAAATTTAAAATGTATATCAATCATGTATATTAAATATCAAATATATATAATTGATATAAAAGTTACATTTCCAGATCTGATTCCTATACAGATATAAAAATATCTCAGATATGGTTTTTTTTTTTTTTAAAAAAAAGCTTTCCTTCATGTATCTCTTAGATTCATTTTTTTAAAATACAGATCACTTCATTTTCTCTCAACTAAAAACAAATCTAAAAAAAATATTTACGAATCTTCACATTTTCTTTGTTGTTTCTTTATTCAATCTCTACTAATGTTGACGAAGCCCCAACCCTAAATCCCAGATCTGGTTTTTCATATGCATCTTCATTATCTGTTTTCTTTCCGTTGTAGCTTCTTGAAAGTGAATCAGTGATGACCTCCAATGAATAGATAGAGAGAGATTGAGTAGAGATGAATAAAGATGATTTTTTATTTTAAGATTTTGGATGAAAAAGGAGAGAGGTAGAGAATAATAAGAGACAATGAAATAGAAGAGAATATATGTATGGAAAGGGGGAGTAATTAACGGGTTGATGAGAAATTGTTGAGGAGTAATTAATAGGTGTAAAGACCCGAATTTTGTATAATACTTTAAATCAGAAGTAAACAGCGGAAGACTTAATTTTACAAAAAATTGGCATGGTGTCGTTTGTATTTTGAACGTGCCAAAAACAAAATACATTGTTTATAACCAGAATAAACGATAAAACAGATAAATCCTGGAAATGCGCATTCCCGACATAGTTTTTAAATTCAAAAGAAACAACTAAAAATTATAGATCAGTCAATTGCTCTCCTGAGCTCCAAATAACCAATAAGATAGTGAAAACGATAAAAGTTCAAAGAGTGTTTAAAGTTTGTGCATTCCTAGAATGCACATATCGATCCAGTCCCAGTCCAAGTCACCATCCCGTGATCATACGACACCACCACCTCTACCACGACCTCTACCACGGGGCGTACCTGAAAAAAATTAAAGTGTAGCAACATTGGCATAAAAATGCTAGTGGGAGTAGAATGGAGTCATGCAATCCTATGGACGAATTCCACATCAGAAATTGTGTCCAAAAACCTAGCATGCTCTTTACTACCCATTCTATGCTCCCAAAGATCTTATACCCACATACAAGTCGATTCCAAATGTACATTCCACATATTACCGAAGGAAACATTTAAACCACTAATTACAATCAGAATTTCATGAGTCACCACTAATGTTCTCGACCAAGAAGCATTAGCAAAAATACGCACGTTACCATCAATATTCTCGACCAAAAATATTGCCAAAATGATATCACCACCACTAATGTTCTCGACCAAGAACCATTAGCCAATTACATTATTACCATTAATATTCTCGACTAAGAATATTACCAAAATGTTATTATCACCGCTAATGTTTTCGACCAAGAACCATTAGCCAAACACATTATTATCTCTAATATTCTCGACCAAGAATATTATCAAAAAAGAGAACTATTACCACTAATGTTCTCGACCAAAAACCATTAGCAAATAATATAAACTGCAAGCATAAGAATGATAATTCATGCCATTAGCCATTCCTTGAAAGAAAAGTAAAACAAAGATTAATATGCATTTAAATAACGACGGAGAACATCGTTCGCCCATCATTTCGCTTTCCCATTACCCAATTCCAAATCTCACCCTAGGCTTAACTTTTCTCAACAACCAACCCGCATACCCCCAAGCAACTCAAAACTTCCAATTACAATATTAAGCTTTACTCTTTGGCTTGGTTATCTACGATTTTGAATTTCAAAAACCGTGAACTGAATCCATATTACTTATTTTTTGAATTCTTAAACTAAGAAAACCAGGGATATTAAAAAAACCGAAGCGAAGCGAACCGAACCAGTAGGTTTGGTCCTTTCCGGTTCTTCGGTTCAATGGTTATTTTGCACAACCCTAGATGTGCGTATATGAAGACATGAGTTATTACCATAATATCCTTCTTTCATGATTAACCCACAACTTTTTTATGAAAAATTGATTATAATAGATATATTATTGTTGTAAATTTACATTACTGATATAACTTTAATACTAGAAAAATGGTTGATTATAATGGATATATTATTATTGTAAATTTACATTACTGATAAATTATTGTTGTAAATGTCTATAAATGAGTAAATCTGATATAAACATAAAAACGTGGCATATATAAAAAAAAGACTCAAAATTTGGTTACCACGCATAATTTTCCATTAATTAATAGAGGAATTTTTATATTTAAAAAAAAGAGAGAGAAAGAAGACATAAAATTGGGTATTTTTGAGATTTCAAAACACATTAGTTTTTTTTTAAAGGGTAAAATGAAAATAAGACTTATGTGGTTTTTGCCAAATGCGTAAACACCCTGTGATTTGAAATCATACCCTGTAATTCCCAAATTATCACTTTCAACATCATAAATTTTCTTTTAGCTATAAGTTTTTCGTTTGAATTTCGATTTAAATTATTTAAGATGTGTTGGAATTCTAGTTTCGAGCTCTGCGTCATACCCACTTCAAAACTTAAAAATCATCGGTAACCAAAAGAGTTTATTCCTAAACAATTTCTCCATGTGATATCCATTTGCCGGGAGAGAAAGAAGCCCATTGGGTGGTCAAAAAGGCCCAACTCGATCATGAACGCGGGAAGATATTTTCGCTCGCAGCAATTCCGTCCGTTAAAAATCAGGACAAATTCATGTAGTTATCTATCTTCCAAAGCTCATCATTCACTCTTCCACTTCAGTGATCGGCGATGGCCGCCGCCTCCGCCACCGCCACCGGTCTCTCTCTACATGTTCCATGCTTTAACACAAGCACTAATCTATCTCCAAAATATCAAGCACCGAACAGAAACTCTAATTGCAGCGTTCGCTTTCGATCTCTGTCAATAGCATCGTTCCAGAAGAATCCTAATACTTCTTCTCTGGAAACTCCGCCGGAAGATTCGAAATCTACCGCCTCATTGCCGGAAAAGCCTTCCAAATCAGCGTCAGTTCCACTTCTTAATCGTCTCAGGTATGCTTTTGGTAATTCGTTTGAAGCTATGGAATTTTTATTCTTTTTTGTTTTCGTAATCGGAGGATTTTTTTTTTAATTTCTATACTTTCATAGAAATGGTGTTTATGAGTTTGATCAACTTGCGTTGGATATATTGGCGATTGCGTTCCCTGCTGCTGTTGCTTTGGCTGCCGATCCAATTGCGTCGTTGGTTGATACTGCTTTTGTCGGTCATTTAGGTATTACTTTCTCCATGTTTCTGGTTAGGTTAGGTTATGGTTGCTTTGGAATTGGAAACAAAAGAAATTTGTGATGGAGGTGGTTCTGGTTTTGGAAGTAGTTTTAGAAGTGAAATTTCTTCTTATTGTTTTTTATATTGATGACTGCAGCAGCCTTCCATATACATTCTCTTTGTAGGATCTGCTGAACTGGCGGCGGTCGGGGTATCGGTTTCAGTATTCAATTTGGTGTCGAAGTTATTCAATGTTCCATTACTCAATATCACTACTTCATTTGTTGCTGAAGAGCAGGCATTAGTGAGTGGAAATGAGAAAGGTATTGAAATTGAACCAACTGAGATTGGTTAGTAATTTTTGAAATTCAGTACTTCTTTGCTTTTTCATTGTTTTTTTTCAAATGAAATATTAAATCATTTTATTTCACCATGTAGATGGCTTATATGATAATCAAGGGAAGAAGCTCCTTTCCTCTGTATCCGCTTCTCTGGCACTTGCTGCTGGTCTTGGGATTGCTGAGGCTGTTGCACTCTTTGTCGGTTCAGGGTTTATTTTGAATATCATGGGTATACCAGCTGTATGTCAAGCCTAACCAATTTGTAATTTTTAGTGCACTGCTTTATTCCCCACTTGATTTCAATTTTCGTCCTCTTTCCCTTTTAGAGATCTCAGCTATTATTTGTTGCAATTTCCTCTCATGTCATCTTCATGATATCTAGCCTCTCTCTCTACAGGAAATAATCACTGATTAATTGTTCTGGTTTTGATGTGTTGTCTTTCTCTATTGAGTGTATTTGTATTTTCAAATGTTATAGGATTCAGCAATGCGTGCACCTGCTGAGCAATTTTTATCTCTGAGGGCTTTTGGTGCTCCACCTATAGTTATTGCGCTTGCTGCACAAGGCACTTTTCGTGGATTTAAGGATACAAAAACGCCTCTTTATGCTACTGGCAAGTTTCTTGGAATACTCATGTGCTACTTTTGTTGCATGTCAGTCTACGTTGAATTTCTCCAATCTTTTGATCATTTATTGTTCTCTCACTCAAACCCTTTTTTTAATTATCTAATTTTTTTCTTTGCTTATAGTCTATTAGATAAATTGTCTATGTGTGTGTTTCGTTTATAATATCTTAAGATGCATAGTCTTTTCTTCCTTCTGGAAAATTCTTGTAAGTCTTTAGTTTTATTCCATTTTTTTGGTGTCCAGTGTTGACTACATTTTCATTACGTTTATGTGATTGTCAGAAAAGGATACAGCTTCAACATGATTCTGAATGTTTCTTTTCATTTGATTTTTTATTTTTTATTTTATGAAAATTGACATTTGCAATGTAGGTGCTGGTAATTTACTTAATGCTATACTGGATCCAATCTTGATATTTCTTTGTGGATTTGGTGTTGGAGGTGCTGCAATTGCAACAGTGATATCTGAGTACGTCAACAATGTGGTAAACTTAATTATTTGATCTTAACATTTGAGACATGAGTTCCTTGGTTAGGAAGCCCTGCTATTGTTGTTTTCTGATGACCCTGATGCTTTGGTCATCAGGTATCTGATTGCTTTCATTCTTCTGTGGAAATTAAATGGAAAGATGTCGTTCACTCTCTCAAGTATTGATGCAGGGAGAATTGTGCGCTATCTCCAATCTGGTATTTTCTTTGTAATCACATAGTGTCTTCTGGCTGCTTTGCCATGTACAAGTTTATTGTTTCGGTCATGATCATATTGCTGGAATTAATTAACTTTGTCAATTGTACCTTGACCTTTTTAATGGATTATTTATATCTTTGTCAAAAGGATGATCAGTCTTGTTTCTCAATGTCTCAAAAGAAGGAACCTTTTTTCTTTTAGTGTAATACGTATCAACAGAAAAGTGTTTTTCCCATCGGTCATGTAGGCAATGATGTATAAATAACTATTAGTTATTCAATATGGTAGATAGGTTATGGCTAATCTGATCAAAAGAAGTTGATGCCATCCTCTTTTAAAACATGAACTTTTACTAAAATTGGTAAGTTATAAGGAGTTGACCATTTTTTTTTTAATTACTTGTTTGGCTTACCGTCCTTGTTCCACCAATGAGTTTGAGGGGGTGCGGTGCCTAATCCTTTTTGTAAGCCTGTTATATCTTTTATATACCAATCAAAAGGGCCCTCATTTCTCCCAAAAAAAAAGTGTTCCTGTTTAGTTCTAGGCTCTAGCTCTGACTGTTGTATGTTGCAGGCGGTCTCTTAGCGGGCCGAACATTGGCTGTGCTTGTTACTCTGACTCTAGCAACATCCATGGCAGCTAGAGAGGGTCCCATACCTATGGCTGGTTATCAAATTTGTGTACAGATATGGTTGGCCATATCTTTGCTTACTGATGCTCTAGCACTTGCTGGCCAGGTACAAAGATTGCTTTATGAATTAGGGATTTTGTCCTCAGCAAAGCCATTTGCTGCCTTAGTTTTATAGCTATTTACAGAGCTTTCAGTAAGTTTGTTTTACCTCTCTTATCAAAAGAATTTATGTTTTACCTCTATTAAAACTGGTCATCTTCTCTTTTGTATTTTTCTAATTGTCTTAGCTCATTGTTGACGGAATCTTGATGTAGCAGTCTTTAATAGCTAGAAAGAAAACAGTTTTGCCAATTTTGTCTACTAGTGTTTCTCCTGTGACTTGGGTGGGAAGATTTTATTATCATGGCACTTGGTGGTGCATTTGTACTGGGAGGGAGATATTTGTTAAATTTTACGCGTATTCCTATAGAAATATATTCTATAAATTTAGTAGACATTATATCTTGTTTTCTGTTGTTTCTTAGGTGAGTTGACACGGTTAGAGTTCTGTTTGTGTCACCTATTGCTGAAAGAATATTTATTGCTTTTTAGAGATGTGTATATATTCTTGTATTTTGTCTTGCAGGCTTTACTGGCAAGTAGCTACTCTGTTCAAGACTATGAAAATTCACGCCAAGTTACTTATAGAGTTTTACAGGTATGTTACTCAAACATGAATAAATTATTTATGAGTTTAGTAGCACAGGAATAGATAACACACCATTTTCTGAAAAACTAGAAGACAAACACAACAATGACACATCTGTTGAAATATGCAACGTTTTAATATTTTTAAATATTTTCATACACTTTTATGACTTTCACATTCATAATGTTTTAGTTTATAATATTTGCACTCGAAAGACAATGATGAAATATGCAATGCTTTAATAAGTTAATATAAATACCTGTTTCTAATGCAATGTTTTATAGCAAAAGATTTGGAAAAAATCTAAAACCAAATTACTTTTTTCTAAATGATTCAACTATCTCATAGAAATGAAATTTAAAATTAACTATGTTTAAACATTTGTATGTTTAAAATTAAGTTTGATGTTTATTACTCTTAAATTGTATCTTCTCCTAGTTTTTTTTTATTGGTTTTTTTTTTTCCAAAAAATAAAAGGGATTTCACCCCTTTGTTTTAGTATTCAATAGTCCAGCATACGTTCAATAGTGTCACTGACACATGATCAATATGTTAACTGTTCGACATGTTTGAAATGTACTCAACAAGTGCCTCATATGTTCAACAAATATCTTATATGTTTCCAATAATTGTCCGAGTGTCCAATAGGTTTTGGCACGAAGACATAAACCATAGCTTAGTGTCCATGTTTCTTAGTTTCTAAAGCATGTTTTTTTTTTTTTTTTTAATCATAATAAAAGAATTGACTGAAGTTATGGCCTCTTTGTAACAGATTGGTTTGATCACGGGAGTTTCTTTGTCTACTATTTTATTTTTGGGGTTTGAGGCATTTTCAAGCCTATTCAGCACTGACACGGAAGTTCTAGAAATTGCACGGTCTGGGTTATTGGTAAGAATCTGTTTATCTAAATGATTGTTATTGAACTATGTGGATGAATGCTTAACAATATTTACAGTGTTAATTATAAGTTGGATCAGTGTTCACTAGAAAACATATTTGCTCAGGCTATCGAGTTTCATTGCTAATAGCCTGAGCAAATGTGTTTTCTGGTGAACATTGATCCAACTTATAATTAAGATATGTAAGATTCCCAACAGGCCACAGTACTTCAGCGCTTCATCTTCACTAAGATTTTTACACATCACAATGTTCCAGCAACAGCTTATTACCTACCACTTTTCACTTACCAGAGTATCTTTAAAAGATGCTACATCACTAACTCGAGGGAATTTATCTTAGAAAACGTCTGGTCCAAACCAACAATCTTTCCAAAATAGAGTTTCCTCTCATCTTCCACCAATAATTTAGAGTGTTCATCCACTGCTCTTTCACAATACTTCTCTACAAACTTCTTAAGCTAGCTGCCCTACCATCCAGACTTGTCGGGGCCATGTATATTCGACACTATTTTATTCCACCAAGTGTTGTCTTAATTGAAGAATATCCAAATCCATTTAGCTAACAAGGCTTCATTCCTTTTCTTAGATTTCAAACTCCTGAACTACCAAATTCTATTGGCAGAGAGAATTTTTCTCCCACTTGACTAGATGGACTTGACCTTCCAACCTCGAATCCATCCAAGTTCCCTCCCCGCCCCATAGAAATTCCTTATGTCTCTTTAACTTGATTACTAACCTCCCCGGCATTAAAGTACTTGCATTCTGAATATGGGCAAGCATGAGAGCATAGATTGTGCTAGTGTGAATCTCCCACCCTTTGACACGCACAAATTTTTTCAGTTGCCTAATCTCTTCAAAAGTCCCTCCCCCGGTTTCCAGAAGTTCACTTTCTTGGGGTCTTTCTCCAAGAGCATTCTGAAATAAACCATAGGTAGTTGGCCCCCTTTGCACCACAGAAATTTGGCAACTTCCTTTACTCTCGTTGAGTTCCAGTTCATTCCGCATGCATCTTGATTCTTCATCTTAACATTAATTTTCAATCCCGAGGCTCTCTCTAACAGTTTCAACCTTGAGTTAATACCATTTAGGGGTAATTTCAAAACTTTGATAATTAAAAAAATTACTTTTAAAAGTTAAAAGATCGAATTAGAAATAGGCACAAATTTTAAGGAAAAAAACTATATTTTGAACCTAAATTCTCTCTCCCCCATTGTACTGCATAAATAGCACTAGTTAGTTTACCCTTCCTGCATGCCAGATATGCTCTTGTGATATGCTGACCTGATATCCTAGTCATGCTTTTACAGTTTGTGGCTGGATCGCAACCAGTAAATGCTCTCGCCTTTGTTATTGATGGGCTTTACTATGGAGTTTCAGACTTTGAATATGCAGCCTACTCCACGGTACTGCCTTCATGTTGCAAGTGAAATTAGGAATTTGTCTGTTTTTTTTTTGAAGTTTATTTCCAGAATGTTAATCTATCCTGGAAATAGCAGGTGCTTGTTGGACTAGGTTCTTCTGTGTTCCTGCTTGTGGTCGCTCCTGCATTTGGTCTCACTGGGGTCTGGAGTGGGTTGTTTCTTTTCATGATGCTGCGTGTGGTAGCTGGAATTTGGAGGTATTTGTTTAACATGCCTCTGATCCTGCATGATGCCATGATAACTCATAACACCTTTAACTTATCCGATGTCAGGACAGGACATACGGTTTGACATAAAATTTGTATTCACAAGGAGTATTTTGACATCACATCAACTACAATTAATACATCTTTTCAAGTCATAACCTATATATAGCACAGGCACTTCAACTTGAGTGTCATGTGTAGCTGACATGTTTCGGACGCTGACACTTTGGAGTACGTCAAACACGTGTTGGACATTTGTTAGATAATATTGGACACATGGTAGCCATATTAAACACACATGCCGTACACTTGAATATAAGGTGAGGTGTTTGTTTGAGGGTTTGAGAATGAAAAATGAGTGTGGGAATGAGTTTGTGAAACCATTTCCATGTTTGTTTCACTCTTCTTTTTATTTTGGCATTGACATCACATTATCAAGTTACTTATTGGATTTGACATCTCATTCCAACACATTCACATTATTTTCACTATTCATTCTCATTTTCATACAAACCAAATACATTCTTCACAAACTCACATTTTCCTTTCCCAGACATCATAAACCCAAGCTTCTGTTTCCCAAACCCCATTCAAACACCTCTGGATGAATACTTATAGGACATTTATACTAATATATTAGATCTTTGATTTATTTTGTTTTATTCGGAAAAATTAAAGGAAATAAATAATAAAATATAGAAGAAAAGTAACAAATTTTAAGAATGTGATTATTAATTCCATTCCAGGTTGGGCATGAAGAGCGGGCCTTGGGAGATGGTTTTCAACGAGGTCAAGGAAAAAAAGTGAGTGAGATAAGGCTGAAACCTTCTTGAAATTCGCTCATAATCTCTTGGCACGAAGGGATTTGGATCGTGTTGAAAGAATAATTTAAAACCTCTTCCAATTCAGTAGTCTGAAAGATGCCCTCTCACTGACAGCCCCACCATCTTTTTCAGAATTGCGTATGCTGACGGTTGACTGACTTCACCTCGCCGCAATTGTAAATGGATAAGGTTAAATTCTGTTTATAAGGAAGCCTTGAAAGGCAGCATCTAGCTTAGGTGGTTCATTATTTTTGGTTTCTATGGGTCGTGGTGATTTCTTTTGTTTAAAGGGAAAGATTTTATTTACTCCCGTTAGACAGGTGAAGTGTAATTTTTGTTGTATTCGACTTGAGGTTTTAATTTAAACAAAAAATTGTTAAAAAATCTGGAATCAAATATTAATAGACATAATGATGTATAAATATCGATGTCGATAGAAATTTTGAGATTTAAATTTTTGAAAATATCGATATCGTTGAAATTTATAAGAAAAATTAAGGAAATCGTAAAAAGTTGAAAAAATTACTTAAAAGAACTCATTGAAATTATTATTTATATAAATAGACTATGGTTTATTATTTTTAATACTTAGATTCATATCTCAATAATTTGATATTATTTAGAAGATTATATAATAATTCATAGTTTGAGGCCTGTTTTAATTTAATTTTTATGGTTTTTAAAATTTCAATTTAGTTCTTATAGTTTAGAGTTGTTTCAATTTTCTACTCATGATTCTATAAGTTTCAGTTTAATCTTCTATAATTTGATAAAAACTCATAAAACGTTCTTATTGTTATCACTTTTACAAGTAAAAAAGTTTCATATTTATATGTTAGTTAACACTATACCAACATTTGTCTTAATCATATCGTTGTCATTTTAATAGAAACTGACTTTAGAGAGATTAATTTTTTATTTTTATAATGATAAAGACATATCATGATTTTTTATATCAAACCATAATAACCAAATTGAAACTTTAAAAAATAAAATAACTAAATTAACACAAACCATCAAAACTAAATTGAAAATTTTAAATCATAATTACTAAATCGAAACAGACCCTAAACCATAAAAATCAGTTTTGATGTAATTAAACCTAAATCAATTTTGTTTTTCATAGAATTTTTTTCCTTCATATTCTACGTTGACATTTCATCGATATTTCCTATGGACTTCGACCATATATATAATAATATACACGAATATATCAAATGGATATACCACGGGATATTCAGATTCACTACTTCCCTTGTTAGTTTTTACACACCTATAAACATTATATGGTGGGAAGACCCTACCCTTCATTCCAATGTGATCCCGCGTTAACACAAGAAAATCTATTAAAATTTTGATCGATCATAACATAATAATAATAATATCAACTTTATCAAAATAATAATAATAATAATAATAATATCAACCCTTAATGGCTTGCCAAAAAGAAAAAAAAAAAACCCAAATAAAAGTGGAGTGAGGGTACTGTATTTTAAAAAAAGGAAAGAAAAGAAAGAAAAGAGAATATGTCATTACCAATCACACGAGATACCGGATATAATTAGATTTCATTTATGTAAATTATACATTACAATAGCTCATAGTTTAATAAATTTGAGGAAACAAAAAAAATCCCTGCCTACCTAAAATGTTCTGTTTTAAAAGGGAAAAAAAAAAAAAAAACCTTAATTTTGGAACAAGAAATCAAGCAACCTACGTTCCTCGTCCAATCCAAAATCATAATCAGGCTTCAAATAATCAAATTCATTATAATCATCAACTTGTCTGTGTTTTGGCCGATCCACCAAGAAACTCAAACTATGGTTGAAATTCATACAATCATCATAGCTCTCCATCTCTGTTTCTTCTTCTTCCATTGCTTTAATCCAATAACTCTTTGGAAATGAATATTCATTCTCAATCTTCTCAAACACATACTCATTACAATCATTGAACTTATCATGATCAAATCTTTTCTCTGTAATAACCCTTTCTTCATTCAAATCCTCATTGTAAAGCTCAGTTTGGTCATGGTCTTCTTTCACTAATTCTTCCTTAATCTTTCCCTTCTCCACCTTCAAATTCTCCATTGATTCCTTAAATTTAGAAGCTGACCCATTTGAGGATGAAGAAGAAGGAGAAGGAGAATTGAAAATGGGGAAATTAAGGCGAGCATAAGGACCATACATGGCTTTAGCAGCTTCATCATAAGCAATAGCAGCAGCTTTAGCAGTAGGGAAAGTTCCAAGCCAAAGACGGCTGCTTTTCTTCTTTATACGGTTGTTATTGGAATTTGGCTCTCGAATTTCAGCTACCCATCTGCCCCAAGTTCTTTGACGAACTCCTCTGTAATTGCAATCTGAGTTTTCTGGTCCTCCTTTTCCTCTCATACATCCCTTTGTTGATCCTTTTGCTGGAACTTTACGAACCTTTTCTTCTGTTCCATCTTTTGCTGAATCCAATTTGTCGTTTAGTTTTTTCCATTTGTTTAGTGTTTCTACTATTGATCCACCCCCATTACGCCTCTTTCTTGATGTCTTTTCTCTGCAATCAAATGGAAAAATGAAGCCTTTTTCAGTCATGTCGTAACCCTGTTTTGGTTTTGAATTTAAAGAAAGAGCAAATTTTGTATGAACCCAGATGGAAAAATCATACAAAAACTGAAACTTTGGAAAATTATGAATGAACCCGGATGGAAAGAACATATAAAAACTGAAACTTTGGATGATTTGGAACGCACCCAGATGGAAAAATCAAATAAAAACTGCAACTTTAGTAAATTATGAACGAACCCAGATGGAAAAATCATATAAAAACTGAAACTTGGGTAAATTCAGAGCGAACCCAAAAGGAAAAATGAAATAAAAGTGGAAACTTACTCACCCATGAGAATTCTCAGACGTCATGCGAACTTCAAAGTCCAGTTGAGATTGTCTTTTTTCTTCCTTTTTTTTTTTTTTGGTATTTAGAATTTCACGCAATCTAGTTAGATCTCTAACTTTCCAGACCAGAGAAGACAGGAAACAAACTAAAGGGAAGTGAAGCTAAAAAAGTCAGTAAAAAAATACCAATGGAAAAGAAAAAGGATTTTTATAGGCAAACAAAAAGGCAAACTTTAATTTAAAGTTATAGAAATATCCAAATTGATGACGCCATTGTGTGTGTGGCTGATTCCGGCCCTTTCATGTTTCACGTCCACATCCAGACCCTTTTTTTTTTCGGGTTTCGTTTGATGCTTTTTCTTAGCTATGAAGTTTCTTTTTCTTGTGAGATAAATATGAATTCAGAATTTCGGCGGTACAGAAATTAAGGCAACTACTTGTTCATCAAGTAATATATATATATATATATCTCTAAAATCAATGTACGTGTGGGGCCCGACCGCACGGATGGTCAATTAAGCAATGGAAGTTGAACCACGTCTCCATCAATACCAGCAAAGTGTTTGCTTTTTTGCTTCTCTGTCTCTCTGTCTAGTTCTCGCATCGCACATTCGTGTTCACTTTATATATTGCAAATGCAATTAAATAATTATGAGTAACGAGAAGATTCAATATTAAGTATACCTTTAGAACTTGTCCACTCAATTTAATTGATAAGATATTTATAACTTTTTTTTTTCTTCATCTCTCCTCAAATTCATGTAACTATATTTATATTTATATTTAGTATAGAAGAATAATTGTTATTTTATTTATTAGTCTAAATGATCTTTAATGTTGATATAATTGATTAAGAGATATACAATCTATTTTGAGATATTACAATCCCAAATTAACACATTTAGATTCTCATATACCAAACGACCTCTAATTATAATGAGAGGATTTCACGTAGATAAAAATGACATTTATAAGCTACCATATATAAAAAAAGATTGGGTAAAGAACATTTTTAGTCTCCCGAGATTTTAGACTTGTTTCTCTTTGGTCCCCGAGTTTTCAACATATACTTATCCCCTGAGTTTTGAGAAATAGGTCAATTTGCGATTAATTTTTGTAGTCATAATAAATGTAAGGAAATTCGTTTTTGGGAAACTAATTTCAGGGACTAAAAATACCTTATTTTTTTAAAATGCAGTGATGAAATAGATACAAGTTGTTAATTCAAGGACCAAATAAACCTATTTCTAAAAATTCGGGGACGAAAAAAATACAAATTGAAAACTTAAGGACCAAAAAGAAACAAACCTAAAAACTCAGCTATCAAAAAGGTATTTTACCAAAAAAATAATAACAATGTTGAGTTAGATTTTAAAAGAGGATAATTGGAAACAAATTCATGCTAATACTAATAGAATTAATTACACCAATAACTACTTTAATTCACCTTATTTCAAAATCAATGGTTGATTACTAATAATATCAGATTTACCCATAAAACACCATTTATAGTGGTGATTCCGGTGGATTCTAATTACTATCTTTACGTTATTACCCTCAACTGTCTCTTTCTTTTTTCTGTTACCCCTTTTCTTGTTTGTTTTTTACTTTTTTTTCATTTAATTCCGTTATCTTAAATTATGAGATTTGATCTAATCAATTCAGATTCTCTTCCAATTTTACAGCTTCATCATTTTTTCTTTTCTTTTATGTTTCATCCTTTTTCTCTTTAATGCATTATCGTCAATCGATCTGCTGTATGATGGTTTTTGGGATGAAGCGCACAATTATCAAAAAAACGAAACAAGGTCGATGGTTTTGTGTAAAGACACAAAATTTATTGATCTAGTTAATAAAGTTAAATGAAAAGTTCTCTTTAAACTTGATTCTCAATATCTTTTGATGGAAGTAATCACCCACACTAAAGTCAAGGTTTATTTGGATGTTAAATGTGACAATCCCTGTCAGATCCGATTGTCAGATCCGACCCACACTCACCACCCCTTGCCCCTGACCCACGACCACTGTTAGGGTTGAAATCGCCACTGGAGTTTCGTCAGAGTTCATTATATGGTTTTGTTTTCGTTCGCTGCTATATTTAATGGATGCTGCTACAGGTTGGTTTATCATACACCGTTTATTAAATATAAACATGTTTATATACGATTGCTGCTACAGATGTTAATGATTTATCAATAATATACTGTTTATTAAATATAATCATGTTAAACTATGTATATTTTTTGTAATATTCGCCAAAACAGCCATGCTGACTACTGCTACAGGTTTTTATAGCCGTTTCTACAGGTTGGTTTTTCAATTATGCACTATTTATCAAATATAAACGTGTTAAACTATGTATGATTTGGTTTTAAATTTTTTTTTTTTTTTTTACGTTTTATTTTCAATTTAACCTTTCATTTGGTTTAGTTTTGTTAAACTATTAAGAAAATGAATACTTATTACTTTTTGTTTCTTTTTTTGTTTATCAATTATACACTGTTTTACATTGTTAAACTAACGGTGATTTTCTTAAAAAAAAATTCAGAGTTTGAAGAGCATGATCGAAGAAGAAAGAAATTTGATATTTTCTGGAAGAAAGAAGCATTCAGAAGCTTCAAGATTTCGGTTGATCAAAACCATACTCGATTCTCGTAAGATGATACACACTAACTAACAGTCCGTCTGATTTTTGTTATAGTTTTATTTTTTTTATATTTAAAATTTTCTTTAATTTTACAAAATTTAAGTGATTTTATAACTTTCCGTAAATCTTGCACAAATTAAAAAAAAAAAAACAGCGTATGTTTCGTTTCAGTACTGGTTTTGGGTAGTATTGATATATATATAAAAGATGTGTTTTTCTGAAATAAACAACATTAAATTGTTTATTACTGAAAATAACACATTAATTAGGGTTTATTTGACAAATTACACAAAACATATTGCTAAAACGTGTAGAGAAAGTGACGAGATAAAAGAGAATTTTGGAGAAGAGGCCTGAATTTAACAAGATGTGAAATCATATGAATGTATTATTAGAATTTATTGAGATGGATTCTTTATAATTTTCACTAAATTCGTTTTATGCATGAAATCTTCATCCTCACGCACAAAGAATGGTTTTCTATCGTTTTTCTGTTTTTCCATCACATATGAATGTTTTCTCGATATTTTTTTTTCTCAATTTGTTTCTCATAATTAATCCTGATATCTATTGTGTGACCCAACCCAACCATACTAATTTAAATTGACCGATAAAAAGAAAAACTCAATAATGTCATTTTATTCTAACCCTATCACTTAACCGCACAATTTATTTTTAATCACCTTAGTAAACTGTCGTTTTTTACACTTCTAATTAATAAGCGCCATTTAAGATAGTTTTTTAAAATGTTTAAAAATGTTTTTAATAAAGAAAATGTTTTTTATAATTATCTTAAAAAAACCATTTTAATAGCTATCCCAAATAAGCCATAAGATATTGTAATAAAAAAAAAAATAGGCCATAAGATATTAATCATGACATGAGTGTGGGTGGGAGGGCAAGTGATCCTCAACTCTGGATTTATTTTTGGTTTCATCCATGTTTTAAGACATTGGGTGCATTTACATCTTAAAAAAAAAAGGTGCATTTACAGGAAGAAGTATAACATATTAGAAATGAAAAATCTCTGCAAAACTTTTTTTTTTTTTTTTCCACAAGTGAGGTTGTAAAGAAGCAAGAAACCACATTTTTTTTTTCAAGAACAGTGACGAAAATAAAAAACACTTTCTATAGAATATATCATATAATGCAGAGAAGGTGTTTCAAGTAATAGTTAACATTAACCATACAAAATGGCAGGGCAATGATATTATATAGCTCAGAAATTGAAAATTTAGACCAAGCAAAAAACTGTGACTAGCCATCCCATCTTAGTATCCACCAAAAAAACAACTGCCTAAGGTCATCATTTTCTGCAGTTCCCTGGATTGCTAGCTCCATTCAGCTCAGAAGTCTCCATGATAATTTCAACAGCACGTAACGGCAGTTTCAATGTCTGAAGTTCTTGATTCCGTTACATACGAAACTGCATCGACTTCTTGCAATCCCTACTTCCAGCGTTTTGATGAAAAAAAATAATGACAGTTAGATAAAGATTGATGTTGCAAATCTAGCTTTTACCAACTTTTATCGTGCAATAACCGGTTTAACTTGATTCCTAATGTCTTTCCACATACAAAATATAATTAAGGATTTATATAAGTAGGCATTTGATAATCTATAGCTTTGTTCCTGTGTGAAGTATGAAAGAGTTGGCATTTGAAACTAGAGAGATGATTAGAAATGAAAATCAAGAGGATCTATAACTAAGTTTGACCAGATAAAATCTATATGTTCAAGACATGGACGTAACAAATCCATCAAGATCGTCAGGAAACAACATAGAGAGTTGATTGCGTATTCCCCCACATTGGTGGAAGGTTGGAAAATGGGGATATGATATCTATCTTTGGAAAATGGTTTCACGGTTAAAAATGGGATGGTTATTAGTGAATACACAATTTTGCATCAGGAACTTAAAACCTCAATAATATGATAGGAAATAGAATATTGATTCGAATTCAGTTTGGCAAAAGAATTAGGATTACCCCTAATTTCCACTAATTTTGGCTAATGTCTAGTGCTTGTTTGGTATAACTTTTAGAAGTGTTTTTTATAATTATTAAAAAACACTTTTAAAAGAAAAAATACTTCTAAAAGTCACCCCAAATAGGTCCAAACTCCCCTAACCTTCACTATTTATAACGACATTCAAATATTGTTAGTCACTTAGAAATATACCTAACCCACCTAATAACATTATACAACAAAAAAAGAAAACCCAAAACAACAATATCTGCATTTTTAATTTCAATCAAACTTAAGAGAGTAAATGATAGACTCGATTCTCCTTATTTAATAAGGAACAAGACACCATAAAAATGGTATCAGAAAGATACCAAAAATACCAAAGCGACACAAAAACTACAACATTTACAAGCATACTGCTTACACCCCCCTCTTTTACTTCGTTTCTCTTCTATTGCTATTTCTTATAAAAACATACCCCAAGCATTAGAAATTAGGAAAAGAGAAATGGATACAAATTCCATAAGACTAATTAAAGATTTGGGAAAATAAGATATCACATTTTTTTAAATTAAGAACTCAAGATCATATAAATTGCAACAAAATATTATATATGGAAGCATCGATAAATCCAGCTAAAAATTAATGGCAGACACACTTTTAGAAGTAGTTCCTGTTCCACCAGCATACTGGAATACTTTGCAGTTATAGGGAACTAAATGTGCAAGGGAAATTCCAATGTTAATTTGGTTTTACACATGAATGAAAAAAACCAACTTAATTTTACAAACAAGTATAAAGATCTTCATGTGATTTTTGACATCATTTTTTATATCGCTGCCACTTGGTCTAAGGCTAAGCTTAGCAATTCTTTTTGTAATTACTCCACTAATGATATCTGTTTTCTTCACTGTATATAAACTCGCCCCTTCAGGCTTGGGTCTTTCTCATGTGTGCCCCTCAATTTTTTCAGAAAAGAACAATGGTACAGACCTTTTGGTAGTAGAGCAAAAATTAAGAGATGTGATGAATTGAGATTACATAAAAAAAAACAGACAGAACTTTAAAGAACTATATAACAACTTGAACAAACTAAACAACTGATGACTCAAAATCCTGTAAATTGTTCAACCTAATGAAAAAACGACATATCAACCATGAACTAAATCTAACAAGACTTTCAGTCTCATTGTCACCTAACAGAAAATCCGATTACACATATATGACAGGATAATATTGTATAAGTTTCACTTGTAACATTAAGATACTAGCAAAAGGTGATAATTTGAGTACTTAATCTCTCTCATGTTTACACCCTTCGAAGGCAATGTTAAGTTCATAGATAATAGCATTAGACACACAATGCAGATAATATACAATGATACGGGGGATGAAATTACCTTGTGAACAAAAAACGCCAGTAGAAAGAATAATTCTCTTACTCAAATCCAGCAAAACCCGAGACTTTATATCTTAACTTCCTGTTGTGGTTTTCCTACAGAATATGGCAGCCGAAAAAAATGAAATCTTAAAGAACTTAAACAGGCAAAAAGGGACTTAAACAACAAAGACCAAAAGTACAATTCATTACAGCCATTAGAGCAGAAAATAGCATAAACAAAAGCAAGAATATACCTGCTCAAGGACCTCAGCAGAGCTCTTCTCCACGAGCCGTGCTAAGCTCTCGATCTTAGCAAGCATCTTCTCATACAAATCCTCCATTCCAGAAGTATAATGTGTAGCCTCAGAACCCATTAACCGAGTAAAGTTCCCAACTTCAAACCCTTCAGTACATAAATTCAATTGCTTTTGATCCTTAGAAATCTGCTTCTTCATATTCAAATTCTCATCATTCTTATCCTCATTCATAGGAGAAGCTCCCATTTCACAAACCAAATGTGGGAAAGGTGAATTAGGGGTAAACGATCCATAGTGACCACGAAATGCTGGTCCAATATTCACAATATCCACCGATTTCGGCTCGAAAAACTCATTCGAACGACGAAATTGGTAAGCACGGTATTCATGGGTATGGATAATTTGATCAGATAAAGGCGAAGTTAAAAGAAGAAACACACAAGGGGTTAAAAGGGTAGGATTCAAAGCATCTTTAACTGGAAAAGATAGATGCTTTAACGAAGATAAAGAGAAACTTACTGAAAATTCACGCATAGAAGGTCGAAGTTGAGTTCTCCGACGACAGGAAAACCAACCCAGTAAAGAATCATGAGTTTGGTGGCCGAGAAGGCGGTCAAGAGCGCGTGAATCCAATTTCCCAGATGAATCATAGAAGCTATTAGTCGTGCCGGAGCAAAGAAATCCGGTGACGGTGGCGATACGTGTCGGAGAATCGGCGTTAGTAGAAGAAGAAGAATCGTCGTCGGAGAGAGATAGAGGAGTTAATTCGGAGATATGGCCGAAAAGGAGACCGTCAACGGCGGAGGAAGAAGAGGAGAGACGGTGGATAAGGGAAGCTAAGATGGGTCCTGAAATCGAAACTTTCTGTAAGGAAATGTCTTCCATGGCCGATTCGATTCTTCACATTTATCGTATCGGCAGAGAAGACCCTGATTCAGTTTTTAAGGTACATAAATATAATGCTGTTTTTTTCCTCCCCTTTAAAAACGACAAATGGTTGTTGAAAACTTGACTTGTCGTTTTTTATTTCCGACATATCGTATTTTACTTTCTTTCAATGCCCTTACCAACATTAGGAGGATTTGGTCTGGAGGACATTGGGATGTCTTCAATTCATGTGAACTTATTTATGTTCTGGTATATGAATACAGATTTTAGGGATGTCTTCAATTTTTTTTTAGATATTACATCAAATTATAGTTGAGGAATTTCGAAGTTTGGATCTTAACCCCTTGAGTTATATTTGTACGGGCTAGGGATGTCTTCAAGTTGGTTGATTTAGATCTTGAAATTTTATTTTATTAACATTAAAATTTTAATTTTAATGAGTTGTGTGGTTAATACATTTTATTTAGTTCAATTATTATTATTATTTTGATGATTTTATAGCTAAAATGTGGTGGTTTTTATAGTTGGATAATTTTTTTCTCTGTTAAATATTTTATGTGGCAAAATTATTGTATTTTAATGTCAAGGAACTTTTTCCTTACTATTTGATTTTGTGAATGAGATTAAATGTTTTTTTAGTTTTTTTCTTCTTAATAATTTTAATTGTTTTGTTTTAAGTTAATGAATAAAAACAAATTTAATCTTATATTTCAGTACTCCCCTTCACATGCGGGATTGAATATTTGTTTAGAACTCAAACATATGGAATATTAATATATGAAAAGGAAACAATATCACAAAGATTCAAATTCAGGACATTCTGTCTCATATCATGTTAAATATGTTAATTCATGATTCGACCAAAAAACTTAAACTAATGGGTAAAAATCGTATACCTCAACATCGAACATAACTCAAATAGTTTAGACATCTGCTCAATTTTTATGCAATATAATGTTATAAACTCTGATCTTTCAATTTGATGTAATATTAACGGTTGAATCTATACCAAATAAATAATCTTTTTTTTTCCTTACAAACAATACAAAACCCAATATATAACATACAATAAATAAAACAACCAAGAAATCAATCAAACCAACTTCATACAAAACAATTACATGCGAGAAGCGGAAGGAGGAGCACCGGCACCGGCACCGGCAACTGCGCCATTTGCGGGGAAGAAGAGATTCAAAAAGGAAGTGGAATCAACATCATGTTGATCAAGAAAAAGATCATCAGGAGATCTAAGAGCACCATGAACACAAACAACAGCAACACCACCACCAATCCCAGAAACCAAAACAGATCCAACGCTGCTAAAAAACACAACACAAACACTCAAAACAACCAAACCAATCAAAACCTCACTGTCTTTAAAAACACGACCGAATAAAACAAGAGGGTGGTCGGAGGGCCGGAACAGGTAGAGAAAGAGCCAAGAGGAGAGAAGGGCTAAGAGAAGGAAAAGTGAAGAAGGGTTGGAAAACAGAGAGAAGGAGAGAATGAGAGAGATGACGATGAAGTAATTGATGCGGAAATAGGAGTAGTTTTTCCTGATTCGGATGATTGATTCAGGAAACGAATTGGGTTTTGAAAATTGAGATCGGTTTGTGAGTTCCGACCATGGGCGGCGCCGAGATAAGGCGTGGCGGAGAGAAATGGAGAGATGGTTGATGAATGAAGGGGAGATGTATGGATGGGGCGTGGAGATTGGGAGAATGGCCGGAGATGACGACGACGACGACATTGGGTCTTCGCCGGAATTGGGATTATGAAAACGGCGGGACTCAAATGGAAGGTGTGGAGAGAAAAAAGAAAAATCGGTTGTTTTTAATTTCCTATATATATATATTTGTTGGTGAGGGAGAATCGTATATACCTAACTTCTTTAACTCATTATTAGCCTTCTAAAATCTAACCCTTTTTCCTCCTCTTTTAGTTAAACTTACAACTTCAAAATCCAAAAATAAAAGAGTTTATGCATTCAATCATTTCAATGTTTTGATAATAATAAAATCTTTTATTTTCTTGATAATTTTAAAATTTTGAAATGATCATAACGTAGGTCGAGGGATGTTGTGTTATTGCGGGGTTGGATGGTGCATTGGCTTTGTAGATCTCGATGTTGGTCGTTTATTCTGTCTAAATCTCTTATTGACATTATTTAACAAGAATGTTTTTTGTTCGCCAAATCTGTATTTTGTAGCCATTTTTTTGCGGCTTCGTTATTTGAACATTTAATTTTTGTTTTATTAGGAGAGATCTTAACTTGAAGGCCCATTTGCTTGTTAAGAGGGGCTTGATTTGTGCTGGTTGTTTTATTTCTTTTATGAAAGTTTATTGTTTGAAAAAAAAAAAAGCTATTTCCTACTGTTTTTAATTCAAATACGAAAATCTAGAAAAATATAAATATATATATAATAAAGTTATAACATAAGTTTAATTAAAATAATTTTGAATGCACCGATTTTCTGCGAGTTGAGATATATGAATAAATTTACCTTTACCCATTAGTTTAAATTCTTCGGTCTTGTGGTGACTTAACATATTTAATATGGTATTAGAACAAGAGTTTTTGAGTTCGAACTCATGTAATGACATTTCTTTTCATTTATTAAAATTCCACATGATTTTATCCATTATAGCATAAACTTTTGGATCTAGTGGTGATTTAACAACATATTTAATATTACATAGCTAAAATTAATTTCAATTAATTAGGTCACAATTTTGTTTTCATTTACTGCTTTCAAGAAATTAAAATGTAAATGAAGATAGAAGAGAAAACCAAATAGAACTGAAAATAAACTCTCAAGTAGTTTTATTTATTTTAAGTGGTAATAATTATATCAACTCCAGAAGGTCTTAAAAAAAATTCAAGACATTTTAGTTAAGAAAATGGACAGTGGAACCATTCCATCCACAATCAGAACCCTGCCAAAAAAAAAAGAAAAAAATAAAAATAAAAATAAAATTGAAATTGAAATTATTATTATTTCTTTAATTAATTTACCTTGACATGATGAAATTTGAGGATGAATCTAGACTTGGGAATAGAGAGTTTGGTTTCAAGAATAGAAGCAATTGCGGCTGATATGTTTTTGTTGAGATCAGGATTCAAATCAACAATTGTCATAAGTTCACCATATGCTGCTGCCTCATTTGTCCCATCAAATGTTATGTAAACTGATCCCTTCAACACAACCATCATATGCTGCAAAAAATTTCATTATTAATTCACAAATTTTTTGTTACCAGTTGTAGTTTCTTTCTTCTAACGAGAAATAAGAAACGAGAACGTTACACTGTCCGGCCTTCCGAGGAGGTTCGAGACGGCAATGGTGGCTTCGGAGTGGATTGAGGAGACGTCTATGTCATCCAGGTTAACATTTGTTGATAGGTTCAAGCACGGCATATCCTCTCTTTCTATCTCAAGTAGATTTTAGATCAAAACTGGCCGTGCACCATTTTGCTTTATAATTAAAATCAATCTACACAAAAGAGGGCTATAAGACAAAATGCCCTTATAAAAAATGATATTGGATTAAATGTCCTATTTTTAAATTTATAATAAAATATTTTTTTTAATATTTTAGATTATAATTTCGAGTTTTCAAAATATTTACACCAAATCTAATAATAATTCTTCACTTTTAAATTACACAATTTACCATCTCACCTATTTTTTCAAAATAAAATATTATTAAACTTTCATCTTTAAAAATCAAAGCATGGGAAATAATTATTATTTTGTATCTCAGTTAATTTACAATTCACCGTTTCATATTATCAACTAATTTTTCATCAATAAAAATTTAAAATAAAAAAAATATAAAATAATTCAAAAACTAAATTACTCTAAAATTAATAAATATTCAAAAACTAGCAAAAAAAAAAAATCAATGATATTCATTCTTATAAGTTTTCTAACTATTAAACGGAGAAAAAAAATTACATTATAAACTAAACCAAATGAAAAAGTTTTAAAAACCAAATCAAAACAATTTGTTGGGGACAACAGACCTTCATAATTTTTTATATTGTATGATATTATCTAATTTGGGCCTAGACCCGCATGACTATATTTTTTGTATCACTCAAAAAAACTTCATATCGATGAAAATATTTCTATCCTTATATACTCATAATTTAAGTAACGTGAGATTTTGTTTGCTCCCAACAAATTGATTTGAATTGATTTAGAATATCAATTTTTTTGGGTGTTTGTGAAAACCTACCGAGGAGATGTATTTATGTCTATACAACATTTTATCCATTCAATGCGAGTTCTTCAAATTTTGCTCTACACTCCTACTTTTAATCACCAGAAAAGGCAAAGGTTGTTTAAAAAAGGAACAACATAAAAATTTGGGGGCATTATCGCGGAAATAATATTTATTATGATAAGTTTTAACTATTAAATTGAGAAAAAAAATTGCATTATAAACTGAACCGAATGAACAAGTTGCAAAAACCAAATCAAAACAATTTGTTGGGGGATATCGAACGTCCACAATTAGTAGAATGCCCATTTACATCTAGACCCACATGATTATGTTTTTTGTTTCACCTTAAAGGTCTCATATATTAATGGAGATGTTGTTCTCGCTTGTATACCCACAATCCTCCCTCTAACCAGTATGAGACTTTGTTTATTCTCAAAACCATTGGTCGGAACTTATTCGATTCAGAATATCAATTTTTTTCAGTTTTTATGAGTACCTACCAAGAAGATGTATTTACGTCTATGCAACATTTTATCCATTCAATGCAAAATTTTCAAATTTTGGTGTAACACTCCTACTTTTAATCACCAGAAAAGGCAAAGTTGTTTAAAAAAAGAACAACATAAAAATTTGTGGGCATTATATATATATATATATCTTTTATGCCAATCAATTTATTTAATAATTTCAGCTTTATATAGTTCCTTTGCATAAGATGACGAGTTATTTAATTTGCATCAAATTAAAAAATGTGGGGAAAAACAACTAAAACTGACAAGAAACATTTTCAGCAGTTTTATAAGTGGTAAGTATACCAACTCCAAGGTAGACAATGTTATAGCCAACAGCCTTAGCACGTGGAACCATTCCATCCACAGTCGGAGCCCTACAAAAATAATAATCATAATAATAATAAAAGTTAAATTATATTATATTGGGCTATATTATAAAAAATTCCTCTAATTTATTGTATTAGTTTTAATTTTAATCCTAACATTAAAAAAAATCAATTTTATCCTAATGTTTTAATTTAAGTTAAACTTAACAAATGTTATATCAAAATGTATTTTTAAAACAAATTAAAAGATTAAATATAGAGTTAAAACTTAGGACTAATTTTTTTTTGAAGCACATAGGTTAGGGGTGTTTAGTCATTGTATTATTGATTTTTATATTTTACCACTTATATCAATTAACCTTAGTATTTTTTAAATATATAATTTGATCCTCGCATCTTGACAACTTAATCAATTTGAGATATCATGTCAAATTAAGGAAGGAGAGACTCGAAATATTAATCTCATGAAAAATAAATATTGACGTCTAATCACTTGAGCTATACTCAATTCGATCAATTTAGGGCTTGTTTGAGAGTGATTAAGAAATAAGTGTTTTAATCAAAATACTTTTCTATAAGTATTATGATAAAAAATGCTTAGTGGTATATTATTTTATTATTTGGATATAATATTTAAAAAGTGTTTTTAATCTTGTTAACAGAAAATGTGTGTAGAAAAGAAAATTTGTAGAAACAAATTAGAGAAAGAAAGTGTATAAGGAGAAGTTAGAGAGAGTGTGGAAAAATAAGTTGAAGAGAGAAAATGTATGGAGAAGAGCTGTTAGATAGAAAAAATGCATGGAGAGAAGTTTAGAGAGAGAAAGTGTGTACGTAGAGACGTGTTAGAGAGAGAAAGTGTGTAGAGAGATAAAATGTCTAGAGAAATTAAAGAGATAAAATGTCTAGAGAAATTAAAGAGATAAAATGTGTAGAGGAAATTAGTAATACAAGATTTAAAAAATAAAAAACACTTCAAAAAACACCTATTGCATACTTCTTAAAAAAGCACTTTGAAATGCTTTTGACTTCTACAAAAAGTGCTTCTAAAATATTGTCAAACATAAACATTGTATCTAGGAAGTGATTTTGCTTATTTAAAAGCATTTAGCCAAAAACACTCTCAAATACACCCTTAATACTAATACTTCAAAACGATTTATTTTACAAAATTTGACTCAAATGATAGATTTTAGATATCTAATTCCATTTATATCATTACTTTTAGTTTATTCATAAAATTAGTGATGTAAACGAGGCTGGGTGGGGTCGGGGTACCTCATTTACACCCCACCTCGTTTATGAGAAACCATTAAAGTGTCGGGGTCGGGGTTAAATAGGGTGGGGGTGTGGTCACGATAAATATAGAATTTTTTAGGGTGTTTAGAAGAAGAAAAAACACGTTTTTGTTTAAAAATACAAAAATATCAACTCATTTGTACCTAATAAAAGAAAAGGAAAAAGAATTAACACTCTAAATAGGGTCGGGTTGGTAAAGGCCCCAGACCCCGCCCCATTTATTAAACAGGTTGAGTAGGTTTAGGGCGGGATGATAGAGTCAATTTTCACTCCTACAAATAGGGGTATTATATAATCTATTGAAATCAAGTCAATAAATGATTGAATTAAAAATAAATTATCAAAATTAAATTAACAATTATGTTATTTGAGTAATTATATTTTTTTCATTAAAAAAAACAAATTAAAGAGACCATTGATAAGATTGAATTAAATTTACCTTAACATCATAGAATTTGAGGATGAATCTAGACTGAGGAACAGAGAGTTTGGTTTGAAGAATGGAAGCAATGGCGGCAGAGAGGGATTTGTTGAGATCAGGATTCAGGCAACCGACACACATGAGTTCACCATGCGCCGCCGCCTCATCACTTCCACCAAATGTTATTGAAACTGATCCCTTCAATACAACCATCACTTGCTGCCCCAAATTTCATTTCATTTCAATTCCAATTCCAATTCACCCTTTTAAATTTACAATTTTTTTTTTTCTTTTTGGAGAAATTAAGGAAGAGGAGGAGAAGAAAAATCTTACAGATTCGGGCCTTCCGAGGAGGTTGGCGACGGCGGTGGTCGTCTCGGAGTGAAATGAGGAGATGTCCACGTTAGCAAGGTTTACATTTGTTGATAGGCTTAAACACGGCATCCTCTCTCTCTCTCTCTCTAAGTAGATATTAGATCAAAATAGGGCACTATTTTCAATTAGGGCAAAACTTAGGTGCTCGTAAAGACACTAGAGAACTGCACATTCATCTAGATGTCAAGTTCGAATTTTTAAATAAGGTTAAGTAATATCTTCGACAATATCAATATGTCCATCGAATGCTCAAATATCATTGAACACTCTCCCTCCTTTTATTCTTTTTTTACATTTTTTTAATCATTCTCTCTATTTAATTTATTATTAATTTTTAGTTTTTCTCTCTTTAAATTTTTTAAAACTTTTTAATTTACTCTCTCTAATTTACTGTATTTTTTTCTCGATGTATGTTAAATATCATTTATAAGTGCATAACTTATATATATGATTAAGTATGACCTATTTAAAGAATAGTTCAAGTTTCATTGATAATTCTAAGTATTTATTTAAGCTTCATTGTTTCTATAATTTTTATTTACCGAAATATTCGTGACAACGATATTTCCATTGGCATATCCATAAATTTAAAGCTCAACATCTGACTTTTAACACCTCCCTTGGAAACGCGAATATTGGAAAATTTCAATCCATGTGAATTTGGAGGTAAGATTATTAAAAGACTGATTAAATTGATATCTAAAAAAGCTAAATTTAATATTTTCAAAGGAAGAATCGTACCTTCAATCTTATGAAAAAAGCTACGTCAAAATTTAATCCCGATAACTTTTTGAAATGGGTTGTGTTTGTTAAGTAAGTGAATAATAATTAAAAATGAATAAAATTTAAAGAGGTTAATTGATTAATCGATTGTAAAGACATCTCGACGTATTGATCGAAGGTATGATAAAAAGAGGATGTCATTAGTGTTCCATGGTACTCTCTCTCGTAATCATCGGCTTAATTAATGGTTATTAATTTAGCTAAAACAACTTAATTCATTCATTCTAAACTAATCATTTAAACATTAAACTAATTAGTATAAATAAATCACTTCAATCTGAACGATAGGAATCGCCAACTGAAACTTAGATGGTTTTTATGCAGTGTGTTCGTATGCCACAGCTTGCAATTTTGAAATTCATTTTAAAATAAAAATAAAATTAATAGCAAATCCCCCTTCTCTCTCTCTCTCTCTCTAAATTAGAGAGATATAAAACCTTATTTCAGAGACAACCTCCAAACAAATAATCTTTCACAAGACTCGTAAATTTCCATACCAATCCTAAAATCACTTTTGAACTTCAAAGGGCTTAAGCTAATGGTTTAATCTGTTGTTTTAATCTACTGTTAAATAGAACTTCCCCTCACATGTTAAAAAAGGGCGGGTGCTAAGACTAGGCGAAGAATTCAATGAATCAGTTCGCTTGACCAACCCGAGCCTCTAGTTCTTCTGATTTCATCCTTCGATGACAGGCCGACCGAAGGAAGATGCAAGGTAAGGAGGTCCATTACCGGCCGGCTTCGGACCGAAAAGACCAAATGGAGTAATCCCTTATCTCGAATCGGAGATGCTAATGGGGTGGGAATCGAAGTGGGGGACCTCTCTTTTGTAAGGCCTTCTCGTCCCTTGAGTGAGTTAGATAGACCATTCCTTGTTGATAGCCTAACGAAGGGTATTTTAAAGGCTCACACTATAACAAGAATCCGAGCTACTAGGAACTGGCTTGAATACAGAAAGAGATTCATATTGTTTGCGCTTACCCATTTGCTTATTAACAATCAAAGACACCCATGTTCGCTTACCTACCCGAAGGGCAAACATTTAAGTTAAATTATTTAACTATATATTTGCTAAATCCTAGACTTGAACGAAAAAGAAAGCATTTGAGGTCATATTACTTCAAAACTCGGGATTGAACGTCAAAAACATCAGAGCAAGAGTGCAAGACTGAAGGCAGGAGCATTTTTCATAATAAACATAATCCACAGAAACTTGATAATATTCGATACAATCAAGTGTTAACAATACCCGATAACGACATTGTAACTACGTACGTCTGGATACACAGCCTTGATAAATACAAGGCGTTTAAGCCACAGCTAAATGGTAGAGTTAGAAAGTAGAACCATTCCATCCGAAGTTGGAACCCTGCAACGAAAAGAACAAATATCAGTACAACCCCATGTGGGAGCATTGATCATAAAAGGACAGATACTATGGAAATGCTAAAGGAAACTAGCTTAAGACCGGTTCAAATGCTTGCAAAAAACCAACAAGAGTAGTAGTGCACATTGGTTTCAAATTAAAAAAAAAGATTTAGTTACATGAGCTAGTTCTGGTGTAAAGCATGTAAACACTGTGCATATTCTTGGCTTTGATGGGCCTAAACAAAAATAAAAAATGCAATGAGAAGTGACCACATGCGTGCAAATAACCCGTCTTTAAGAAAATTCAAAAGTTGAATAGCTTACCTTAGTGTCATAAAATTTGAGGAAAAATCTTGACTTCGGCACAGACAACTTAGTCTCGAGGATTCCAGAAATTGCAGCAGTCAATTTTTTGTTGACATCAGGGTTAAGACCACCAATAGACACCAATTCGCCATAAGCTGCTGGCTGCTCAGAGCCACCAAATGATATGGGTACTGACCCCTTCACCACAATCATCACATACTGTTTGCAGCAAGATAATCAAGTTAAAACTAAAGAACACAAAAAATCCTGACATAAAGAACTGCACTCAAATATTGTCACACAAAGAAAGATAGATAGGCAGTACTTTATAGTCATTCAAATTAATACCGAACTAAACTGCGAAGAACATAATGTCATCGTAAAATATTCAATTAACCTTGAAGGTGCAAAAACATAGTTATAAAACTCAAAACTCAGAAAAACAATGAGTTACATTTCACACAATTTCATCATTGATTCAGAGTCAAAACCCCCCATCACTACCGATTATCGACTATCGTTATTCGAATGAGTACAAAGATCTCTTCCTCCACAAAAAGGGCAAGTTTTCCAGTTCAATTCAACTCTCTGAACACACATTCCTAAAAAAAACTCATTAATGATGTATTACAATTACAAGACAATCATCAAATTCCAGTGGATCCAAGTTATAACTTCCGATTTCAAACGATTCCCTTCTTCTAAACTAACAAATAAATCATCAAGCACTTAAATTTACTAAAATGACAAAGAAACGATTCAAAACTAGAAATGAAATCAGTAAAAGAAATAGAAAGAATCAAACTTGAAAAGGAGAAGTGTACCGCCTCAGGCTTGCCGAGGATATTGGCGACGGTGGAAGAAGCCTCAGAGAGGATAGAAGAGGTGTCGATACCATCGACGTTGACATTGGTAGAAATGTTGAGGCAAGGCATCTTCTTCTTCGTTTCTTCGTTTACAGAAGATTCGTATCTGCTGAATTTCATGCCCTCATTTCGTTTTTTTATATTGGTCGCAAGGCCCAAAACGTGAAATTTGGAATATGTTATTTATGGATCATCATTTGTACAAGCTATTGACCCATATTCATTACCATTACCATATGGGCCAAACCAAAAAAAAAAATTAGTACCTTTTTGTTTTGGTAAAAAAAAAAAATTTTTTTTAAGAGGTTTTGGTAAAAAAATTTAGTCTTTGAGTTTGAAACGATATATATGAGACAAATACGGATGAAATTATTTTGTAGGGTAATATATTTTTTAATGATGAGTATAAAACATTTACAAATGTAGACTATTTGCTAATATCATAATTGATATAATTATGATATTTTTGCGAATATATCATCTATTGTATTGTATAATTATGATATTTTAAATATACATTTAATTGGAGAGATGATATTTATGAAGAATTAAATTTAGAAAAATTTAATGTACATTTAATTCCATAATCTTTTTTAAATCATAGGTAGTCGATGGTATAATAGACCGTAGCTCTACTTTTGGGCTATTTTCTAATATATACTCAATATGTATTGTGTTTAGAGATAATTATAACAATAACCACTTTAATTCACTCAATTTTAAAATTAATGACAAATTACAATCAATATAAAAAATAAAAAAAAAACAAAAAACACCATTTATGGTGGTGATAATATGATGGTTTCTGATTTTATAGTTTACCATATTGCCTTTTTATCTCTCCTAATAACTATATCATTTAATTCATAATTTACTTTTTTTTTTAATTCAAATCAATATTCCTTGATTTTTGGAATCCTTATTTAAAGATTAAGAAACTAAACATAATATAAGAAAAGTCATCTACCTTCTCCCACCCTTTGCCGCCGCACCTCCTTTGAAAAGTGCTTCATTTCATTAATTTTTTCCCCACTGTGTCGTGACCATCAGTCATAGAAAAGAATATCATAGTTTTTTTCCCTTTATTTCCTTCGTCCTTTAATGCCAGCACCCCACCATGAATCAAAAAGTCAGATCCTATTTCTTACCTTACAATCTCAATGATCATATCTCTCATTCCCTTTCTATTTTTCTTTACTAATCCAGAATCAAAGAAAACAAATTGAAACAAGAAGAGAAAACGTTGGATCTCACAGCTACCGCTAAACTTCAAAGATCACCAAAGATCTGTAGTTCTAGGTATTCGAAACGCTTCAATCAGAGCCAGAGACCACCGACTAGGCTAAGGGAAACCCATAAGCCTTCAAATCTAAACAAAAACCGTGAGATCTAAGAAAAAATAAAGAAAAAGTTTCCTTGGCTACTGCCAGTTTGGTTTATCAATAATACACCGTTTATTAAATATAAACATGTATTTTCTGTTTAAAGGTTTATCAATATTACACTGTTTTATTAAATATAAACATATTAAATCATGTATATTTTTTTGTTGCAGAACCAACATTACTTTTCATGTTAACAACTGTAATGCCCTGCATTTTTCTGTAAGTTTTATGTTAATAAATATTATTAATTTTTATTATAATATTTATGGGATTATAAGATAAGTGATGGTAATTAATAATTAAATTTTTTTTTCAGGAATTTAATATTTTTACCTTTTCATTAATTGGAGATAAAGGAAAAGGAAAAAAAGAAGAAGAAGGAAACATGGCTTTAGGCGTGGGGAAGAAAAAAAAAGGAGATAAGAATTGGTCATTCTCATCTGAACGTGAAAGGCTTTATAGAGACAGAAAAAGGTAGGGTTTCCTATTCTCTTCTTCTTCTTCTTCCTTCTTGCCAACAATCCGAGAGGCTATCGGATTATCAAATTTCTCTTCTTTGTGTTAGGTTGTTGATTGTTGGGGTGGAATTGGAGTAATCGTTAGAGTTGTTGGAAGAAGGTTTCATCAAATTTCAAGAAGATGTAATTTGGGTTTCTCTTTAAAAATTTCATATTTGAATTCGTAATAGTTTTAATTGAAAAACCATGTTTCTTGAATTCTTTATTCTTTTCTTCATGGTTAAAACTCTTTTCCTTTAGTTTTTTTAAAAACCTAGAAACACTAACCTTTTCTGATATGAAACCCTAGGAAATTGAAATAGAAACCCTTTGAAAGCGCAAAGAACCCCTAGATGCAAATCCTAAAACCCCGATGAACAATAAGGTAAAACCCTTGGAATACAAGAAGAGAAAGACTATTCCAATGATCTATTATCTTGAAATAAGAGAACCTGTTCTTGTTTCAAGATTGAAACAATCCACAAACACAATAGATCAATTCATGCTTGAATGTTTCTAAGACATGCAACCTAGAACAAGGCTACGAAATGCAAGGTAAAATCAACCAAGCAATAAGCAAAACAAAGCCAATTTATATCATATTAATTCATAGTATTTAGGGTTACAAATGAGGCCTTTAAATAGGCAAAGAAACCCTAAAAATAAGCTAGCAAATTCGGATTACAAGGAGCACAAAATTTGCCCAAAACTTGCCTTGTATGAAATTGGCAAATTTTGTGGAAAATCTTTTCTAGAGAATAATATCTTTCCTAATTCTTTCCAAGCTAATAAACTGAATATTAATGGCCTACAACATGTCTAAATACATCATAAATTCATTGGAACTACATATGGAAAGTTCGGGAACAAATATGGAAAGTGGTCCAAATAAGGAAAGTTTGCAAAAGTGATGCAACTTTCCTAATTAGCTCTTCTCTTCAATTCTGATTGAATAAGTCTTCAATACTCTTCTTCATAATGCATTTGTCATAGATTAAAGTTCATCAAGTCCTCTTTGTAAGCCTCCATGCTCGTATCTTCAAAGCTTGTCTTGACTTTGCTAATGTAGGCTTGTAAATGGATATTCAATGTTTGTCATGAATTTTGATTTTAAGATTAATCCTTGAGCTATTTGTGACGTTTCATGATTCATATCATTTTCTTGAAAAAAAAAACCTCCTACCAAGTCCATCTACCGCCAAACGACGCACACCGGGAAGCCATGAGGGGCCACCGTGCCTGTGACGACCCGTTCCCTGTAAGTTTTAATTTTAATAATTATTAAATTTCTTTAATAATTATTAGGATTCCTTTCAAAAGAATAGATATTTATTGATCTTTATTTTTCTAAGATTAATGAGTTAATATCTTATCTTTTGGTTAAAAAAATTGGTATAGAGAATAGAAACGTACAGAAGGAAGAAAATGTAGGTTTTCTTCCCTTCTTCTCCTTCTTTGCCGCCGCCCCTTGTATGGGAAGAGGCCGGGTTTTTTATCGATTCTTTCCGTCTTTCTTTGATCTAGGTGTGGGTTGTGAAGATTGTTTGATTCGAGAAGTTTCGAAGTCGAGATTCATTGGTTTCCTAGGAAATTCAAGAAAAGGTAATTTTGGTTCCGTCCTTTAAAGATTCATATTGTATTCTTGGAATTTAAATCAAATTAAATTTTCTCTCTTTGAAACCAATTTCAAATCCTTATTAAGAAATTTTGTCTCAAACCCTAACCTTTGATTCTTGAAAAACTCATTCTCCCTAATCCTTGATTCGACAAGAAACGAACCCGAATAGCCGTTGGGACCGCCGCCGTCGTAAAAAAAAGCCACAACAACAGATCTTTTGGGCTGCTGCTGGCCGACGCATGAAAGCAGCCTTTCGAGGTTGCCTTCGCGTCTTTTCGTCCCGTTGATCGTTCCGTGTTGGCCTATAATTTTAGATATTTGTTTTTAGATATTTTTGTGTAGGTTTTAAGAACATTAGACCTTGATTTCAGGTTGTGGAATTGAGGAAGGAAGCACTTTTTGAATTGTTTTGTCTTGCTTTTAATTAAATTAAAGTGAGAGTTTTGTTAATCTTTGATCAGTTTCATGTGTCTTTTTCTGTTTCTTTATAAGTATAATTAGGTTCTGGATTGTGTGGTTTGAATGAATTAAAGTGGGTGGATTTTATAAGCATGTTTTGTGACGGTTGATGTTATTTGTTTTTGGGAGTTAAGGATTATAAAGATCAAGTTGCATGCATGCTTGGAATTACTTTTTAATATTAAATTTTGGATTTCTTACTGGATGGATTATTTTGATGTTTGACTTAAGTTTTAACTTTGTTTTGGATGTTTTAAGAGTGATTAAGCTGCTGGATTTTTATGTTGAAAAGTAAGAACGATAGAGCCTTATGTGGAAATTAGTCCAGTCGAACCCCTTTTCTTGGGAGTTTAGGTGGGGGATTAATTTTGTATGATTCTTAAGTGTATCTAGATGATTTAGAGGCCTTTAAAGCTGCTGGAAAAATTTATTAAATTTCCCTATCGATTAAGCGCCGAAAAAGAAGTAAAACCACACTAGTTAGGCTAGTTTGGCTTTTTCGAGTGGGTTTTCTTTGGGGGACCTTCCCGTGAGTTCTGGATCTAATTTTGGGTATTTTTAGACCATATTGACACTGAAAATATAATAAATTTCCAGATTTTGGAATTTTAAGTTTTAGCCTGTTTAAAGTCAGTTTTAGGAGGAAACGAGTTTTCTGGGTTAGAAACTGGACCTAGGCTTTGACAAGCATTCTGGTAGTGATACTTTCTTTAAAATCAAATTATTCGATGCCTTAGATAATGTGGTTGTAGGTTCGCATTAAGTAGGGTCATACTTAATAAAAAATAAACCGTTAAAGGGTGAATTAGAGTTGTGCACAACTTAATTACACTTAGCGGGGTAGGTTCATTCCATTTGATCAATGGGAGAGAATAAACTTGTAGTTCGCTTGTGAGTCTTGCAAAATCATAAGAAGAATAACTCAAAAGTCGAATCGTGGTGACACGGGTTCAATGCTTTGAGTGTGCGGCTCACTTTAATTGCGAATAAAGTGGAGCTAAGGCATTGGGTAAAAAGAATAAAGGATGAGATTTTCTCTAGAGTTGAGATTATGCCTTGGAAGTTGAGAGTTATTTGGAAGTTGTGAGGTCGATTATGGACTTTAGGTATTTAGGAAATTTCTCATGGCATTGCTCATCTTTTAACATAACTACTCATTGGGCTTAGCCTCATGATGCTACACTGTTTTTTTTTCAGGCAATAAAAAGAAGAAATCTGGCAGATGATGGGGTTGTGGGCGGTGACTGGTTGGGCTTGGATTTACAAGCCGGCAACATTTATTTCTTTCTTATTTTAGATGGATATTTGGGATTTAATGATTCTTAGTTTTTTTATTATTCATGTTTTACTTTCATTTGGATTTTTCTTTTGTTTTGGTTCAAGTTGATATGTTTTGTTTTCTTTTTAAATCGAGCTCATTTAAACGATGTTGATGTGTTTTGTTTATTTTGAGAATTTTATTGTGAACAGAAGTGAAAAACTGCTTCGTTTTGATTTCAATAAGAAAGATTTGTTTTAGAATTGATGTTTATGATTATTCCGCTGCGTATTTGTTATTTCCACATTTTGGAAAAAAATTAGGTTGTTACAGTGCCTCTGCCATAGCAGCAGCCATAAAGCTGCTGCTGCCGTGGCAAGGGCAACCCCATTTGGGGTTGTTCTTGCGTGGTTTTCGGCCCGTCGTTTCGTGCGTTGTTCGTTGTAATTTTTCCTTTATAATTTAGGTATTTAGGATATATTTTTGAGTAGTTTAAGTGCCTTTTCAGGTTCTTAAAATTATTTTGGAAAGAAGTCAAATTGTTGAAAAACTTAGCTTGAAAAGGTGAGTAGAATTGTGTTAAACATTAAATTGTTATATGTTTGTATTTTTCTTTTTCTTTAATAGTTAAACCTCTAAAATTTAAGTATGTTAGTTGGATGATTTTATGCATATTAAGAGGTTTATGGGGCTATTTATAATGAAATTAAATTATGGATTAAAGTAAGTGAAAAATTGGGACTAAGCATGCTTAAATTGATTATCGATATCGGGTTTTGCCTAAATTACTTCCTTATGTTTATTGACTTGGAAATTGGATATTTAAGCATGTTTTAAAAGTGTTATAATGTTGCTGGTTATGAATACCATAATGAAGGATTAGTGCCCATTACATCGAAAACTAAGCCTAGGTAGTTAGTTACTTTTAATTATTGTGTTCTGGATCATTGGTAGTTATTATCTTATGTGTATAGGGGCTATTTTGGGAGTGGTTTTATAGCCGTTATGTCGCTGGATTTTAGTTAGAATTATAGTAGACTTAGAATGTCCGAAAAAAGAATGAAATTACACTAGTCTAGGCTAGTTTCGCTTCTAGATTTGACAATCGTTGGAAGTTGTTGAAAGTGACCCTAAAATGGTATTATGGGTGATTTTGGGATATTTTAGAGCGTTTTTGTTAGGAATGGTGTCCTAGAACTTGTAATTATTTAATTATAATAATTTATTTCGAATAAATTAAATAAATAAACATAAGTTCTTTATATAATCTAGATTGATTCAATTGACGATATTAGGAATATATGGAAATATATAAATATCAAAACATTCAAATAGTAAACCCTAAGTTACTCTTATGAAATCACGACTTAGTATGTGAGTCATACAAGAGGATTAAAGTCGGGATGAGTAACTTAAATATGTCTGCACGAAAAGGATAACGTTTGGGAACCTTATCCTGGTAACATCGTTGATAGCCTGGCATTTTGTTTATAGACAAATGATCTAATCCTGATCATTCATGTGGGTGACATGAAATGGAAGTATCATATGCAATGTTGATTGTATAAGACAGACCACGATATTCGATCAAATTTCTCATTAGTACCAGTTTACGAGAAATAATCGAATATCAAATTAAGTTTATCAACCGTGATAGATCTCAATCCCTGAGTGAAATGCGGACTCTATTTGTGGAGTTATGTTCTTTGATTCACATAGTTGAGAGCGATCTATAAGAACGCTCAATATACTCCTGTTTTGGGAACATGACTAGATAAATAGCTGGGAACTCATTCTCACGAGATGGAATTCATAACTTTCCTATAAATTAACCAGTATCGGTGCGATACCTAAACATTTTAGGAACTTTAGGAAACTCCTGATGTCTCGATTCGAGACATGAACAAGTGACGTCACGACTTCTATTGATCACGAAGTATCTTATCTCTAGTTCGACTAAAGATAAAGTTCATTGGAGAATCAGCGGGAACACAAGGATAAAGCGATAATTACAGGGGCAAAACGGTAAATTTATCCGCTTGTAATTATGAGGGTTCCACGTGAAGGATTATATCACGAGATATAAATAATGATAAACTAAATGGACATAACTCATCTATAGTGAGGGGAGTTCACTATGAATCTATAGTGGAATTATTCATAGTTAGATAATGAGTAATTAACCGATTATGTGTTAATCACTTAATTGACTAATTATTAAGCCCATGATCTATAGGTCCATCGGGTCCCTATGCTAGCCCAAATATCGTAGTCGCGAAATCAAGTAGAAGAAATGGAAATTTTAAGTAAAGTAAATTACTTAAAATAGGCAATATTAATTGTTTAAATATTGAGTATATTTAAGCGGTAATTAATATAAACATTATTAATTGTTTAAATAATGAGTTTATTTAAACATGAAATTAATAATGAAATATTATTAATTAGATATTATTAATTATTTAAATATTGAGTATATTTAAATGGTAATTAATAATTTGAAATTAATTAACAATTATTAATTGTTTAAATAATTAATTCTATTTGAACGAAATTAATAATTAAAATTAATTAATTAATAATAAAATATTGTCAATAAAATTATTAATTAAATAATGAGTTTATTTAATGAAAATTAATAATTATAATATTTATTATTAATTATTTAAATAATGAAAATTATTTAAATGGAAATTAATAATTAAATATAATTTGATAATATTTAGACGGGAGAAAATATTAATTATTTAAATAAAATATTTATTTAAATGGTAATTAATAAATAAATTAATTGAGTTGGACTTATTAATTTAAGAGAGAGTTTCTAGCCCAATTGGATTAATGAACCCAATTGGGATTGGCCCGAAATAATTAATTAAATAAATTAGAATTTTTTTTAATTAATACATGAATTTTCGGCCATATGATGTATTTTGGGAAGAGATAATTGTTTGAATTATATCCTAAAATAACTACATAGATTTATTTACCCAAGATAAATAAAAATAAAGAAAATAAAATAATCTCCTATTTATCCTTGGCATTTTCGAAATTGCTAGATAAAGGAAAGAGATTATCTTTTTCTTTTTGTGTTTATCTCTATAGATTAATCCTAATGTGATTAGGATTCCTATTTTTCTATAAATAGGAGGGTTGGGTCATTCATAAATCACACAATTCAATTCCATAGAAAGTTGGAACTCTCTCTTCCTCCTTCTCCCTCCCTTGGCCGATTTTCTCATATTGTTGGGAAGAAAAAATATTTTTTTTCTTCTTCCCAATTTCTTCTAAAGTTCGATCCCACAATCGAATTTCGTTTGATCGATCGGGATATAGCATAGAAGATCCTGGTGTTCTCGAGGATTGATCTTTGAAAGAAACCTCCAACCAATTCTCCGATTTTACTCAATGTAAGTTCCGGTTTGATTTTAATTTTCGAAAATATAAGCATGAATCTACATGTCTTTCACAAATTGCATGATGTTAATAGATCCGTTATTAAATGTTAATAAGTTTACTAAATGAAATTCCGCTAATTTAGTAAATCATCCCTTCAGTTTTAAAGGTGAATTTTCCAGAATTTAAGTTTAGGGAATTTTCGGCCTAAAAAGAGAGTTGTTTCGAGAAATTGAGTTTATACTTAATTGAGCATCATGGTAGTGATGTGTAGGATCATGTTACTCAAATACCTCGGGCAATATGGTAGTAGGTTTGCTTTAATCAAAGGCCTTGCTTAATGAAGAATATTGTCGTTAAGGGAGATTATACGGTTGTGCACAACTCTATAGCACTTAATGGGGTAAGTTCATTCCATCCGTACAATGGAAAAAAATATTTTCTCTTAAGGATTTACATTGTGAAAAAGTGTTTAAATTCCTTATTGAGCGTAGTCTCTCTTTGTTTGCGGACAAAGAGGAGATTAGAGGTATTAGTGGAAGTTTTAAATCGAAAAGTTTTAAATTAAGAAAAGTATGTTTAAAACTGTTTCGAGGCGGGTGATCGGTTGGCATGGATTTGCACGCCGGCGAGATTTATCTTTCTTTCTATTTGTTTTCGGGATTTGATATGGATCATGTTTTGTTTTGTTGAACTAAGTGAAGTAGCTCAATTTTAGTTTGAGCATTTTTCTTTGATAACGCTTTAAAGATTGTCTTTGATTTAAATGACTTTATATTTTAAATTAAACCGATCGGTTGTGAACGTTTTAATGATTTGTTTTAAGTGAGAAAAAACTCTGATTTGATAATTAATTGCTTCCGCTGCCTTTACATTATGAATTCCACGTGTTTTGGGATTTTGAAAATTTCTGGTTGTTACAACAACTTATTATGTACCTCTGTTTCTTCTTCATCTTCGTCTGCTTCTATCACTTTTTCTTTTCCTTTTGATTTGCTCTTTAGGAATGTTGGTTTTGCATTTACAAATCAGACATCTTTTAATTTTATTTTATTTTTAAAAAATGTTTATTTTGGGTAAACAATTTATCATTTATGGACCTTTTTATTATTTTATGATTGTTTTATATTCATTACAATCTTACCTCGAAATCACTTTCTCCCACTTCTTCCTTTTTCCTTTTTTTTTGGAGTCCTCCTTATCTACATTGATTTCTGCAATTTCATTACATCGTTAGTTGTATATTTCAATGTTTATTTGAAAAAGAACATTTTAATCAGCGGTGGATTAGTTCTTCTTATTCATTTTAAAAAAGTAAAACAAAATTCAGGACTTAAAGAAGTATTAATGGTGGTTGGAGAATGATAGAAGAAATAAGTATTCAGAATCTTGGAGATTTCTATTTTTAATTTTTTTTAGATTTACATTTTCCTTTAATTTTACAAAATTTAAGGGATTTTATAACTTTCATTGAATCTTGCACAAATTAAGAAGATTGTGTTTTTCAGAAATAAGTAATATTAATTTATCTATTACTGGAATTAGCCCTAAGAGTTGCATTATGGCTTATTTATAGTGGTTGAGATTCGACAATTAAAATATATATATATATATATATATATATATATATATATATATATATATATATATATTATTTTAACTGATCTCAAAATATTGTAAATACCTAATGTTTGGTATTAATTTTTTTAATTGATATTATTTTTATTTTATTTTAAAAGATAAATTATTATTGGTTAATGATTTTGTGGTCCATTGGGGCACCTGGTCTAAAAAGTAAAAGAAGACGAAAATCCATTCAATTTTGGGTTCCACCTTTTGCCTACTTCACTCTTAAGTCTCCTCCTCTCGTTGGTTCCTTCGTTCATTCCAAACATAGCATATAGGGTCTATTTGATTCCTAAGCCCCATTTGGAAAAAAAAAAAAAAAAAAAAAAAAAAGGAAAGGTGGGATTTATTTTCTCTCTTAAAGAATTATTTTTAGTGTAAAAAATTAGTTTTTCATTTTTCCTTCTATCAATGAAACTGTTTATAAATATCCAAGAAAGATAAGGTTTTATTTGAATACTAGGGGGGACTTTAAAAATAATTATAGATAATTAGGTTTTTGTCTATATTATATTTAGAGGCATTATTCGTATATTTATTATTATAGAAAGACAAATAACTTCAACGATTCTAAAAGTTAGTAATCTTTTAACTATAAAAAACAGCCACATGATTGTTTATATTATATATGAATACATTGAGTGTATCAAATAAATTAACATATTTAATTACTTCAAAAAAAAAATTAACATATTTAAAAGTCAACTTAAATTGATGGGTTCTTAATACTATCTAATCATGGCCATCGAACAAGTATGCCCACAAGATGAGCATTCACATTCCTATTTGTTTTAACCATTTTATTTTTTTTCACTACTTTATTTCGTGACTCTTATATTTTTTTTTATATTTAAATAACTCAAAAAAAGTTAATTTATTAATCTAATAATAAATCACTCGATAAAATTAATTTATATTTATATAGATAATAAATTTTATTTTAATTATGTAATATATTAATTTACGTCCAGTAACATATTAAATTAAAGTAGAATTAATCAAAATAAAATAAAATTTATTATCATTATATTTATAATAAAATTATTTTAAAAACATGTTATTTAAATATTTAATTAACATGAATTAATCTATTGTTGATTTTAAAAAATAAGGGTATAATTGATATCATGTATAGTTCTTATAATCACAGTCGGATTGGGCATGGTTCATCCGGTGCGACGGAACAGGGCCCCTATCTAGAATGAGTCTATATAATATTAAATTAAATATATCAAACAGAGAATACTATAATAGAAACTATTAGTGGCGTGTTGGCTTCACTGAAAGCTTCAAAATTTCAATTCTAGTTTGCCCCAAGTTCCATCCCTGCTAAGGATATGAATTCTTTTGTTGCTATTTTTTTTTATTTCCTATTTTTAGATTTAGATTTTTAAAAAAAAATTGATTAAATAACTTACCTCTCATTTTATCTATTCAAAACTTATCGTATATAAATTTTATGTTAAATTAAAAATAACACCCCTGTGGTTTCGGTCAATCCTTGCATAGTCTCTCTAGTTTAAAAATGGCAAATCACATACTTGTAGTTTCAATTTATGCCAATAAGACCTCTCCCCTTTAAACGTTGTAAACATTCTTTTAGTCATAACTTCTTCATTTGAACTCTGATCATTTGAATGATTCAAGATGTTTTGAAATCCTTATTTCGGACTCTACATTACGGTCACTTGAAAACTTTTAAATCGCCAGTTAACAACGGGGTTAATGACTTCAATCATACCTAATATTTTGATGACAATAAACTCTTTTATTTATTGACGATTTTGAAGTTTTGAAGTGATCATAATGTAGAGCTCGAAATAAGGATTTCAAAATATATTTTTTATTCAAATCAGAGTTCAAACGAAGAGGTTATAGCTAAAAGAAATATTACAACGTTGGAAGGGGTGAGTCTTATTGGTATAATTTAGAACTACAGAGATATGATTTTCCATTTTTAAACTACAGGGGCTTTTCATGAATTTGACCAAATATACAAAAGTGTTATTTGCAATTTACCCTAAATTTTATGAGTTAAATTTAGAGTATAAATCATGTTTTTTTTGTTACAATTTTTCATTTATTATATTTTTATATTTTATAATTAATATGAATTGAATGATGTTAAACTAAATCGATTAAAAAAATATTTTTTTTAATGTATAACACATTAAATATTATTGATCAATAATTCAAATAATTTTTTAGTTATTATTATGAAAAATTACGCCCAATACTAGTATTTTTAACCAATTTATAATATAGTAAATATTTATTATTAAGAATTATATGATAGAGGGCCCAAAATTAAATATCGCACTGAGCTCTTCGTTTTTTAAGACCGGCCATGCTTATAATATAATACATTCCCTACATAAAAATTGTACAGTTATCCAAATATTTATAAACATCCGCCTAAAAATTTTCTACAAAACAAATAAAAAAAGTGTTTCTCAAAATATGTTTTTTGGTCCAAAGATGCTTTATAATGAAAGGCAAATTTGAATCGAGAAAAGAACCTTTTTTTTAACAACTTTTCAAGCTAATTAGCTCTAGCTATCAAAACCCCTTTGCATACTAGTCTCTTTTTATTCCCTATATTATGTGAGACTCATATCTAGGTTTTTTTTTTTTAATTATTGTTTTCACATAATCTGATAATCTCATATCAATTTTAAGAAAATATAATTCGATCCATTCAAACAAAACCTTTATTAAAAAAAATAAAAGGGTTGATTCCATTATTGAAATTTATCAAATGGTGAAAACTTTTCCATTTCCTTGAAAGCAGGGATTCGTACCCTTTTTTTTACTACAATATAACCATATAGTGGTAGGTGATCATTAAAAAAAATTGTGTGGAGAGAGCAATAGGATAATAAATATGTGAATGGAATGTCAAAATCAAAGCATTAAAAAATTATAAAGTTGTCAAAACGAGCATAACTCAAATAGTCAGATATTTCTTCTCTTTTCATCCGATCGAAAGTTTGAGTCTTACTCTCTAATACAGGAAACATATTCAAATTCACTAAAAAGGGAAAATAGAGACAAAGAAAGAATATTAAAAAATATATATATATATGATAAATGGAAAATTAAATTGAAAGCAGACAGCCAGAAGGAGAAAAGTCCTGGGAAAGTCGTTATAATTTAGAAACGGGACGACCAGCCGTCGTGTCGTGGACTTTAAGGAAGAAGCGAGACGGCGGAATGGAAAGCTTGGAATGAAGAATAGCAGAGATGGTAGAAATAAGCTTCCTCTTGACTTCTGAATTGATACCACCCATTGAAACCACTTCTGCAAATGCTGCTGCTTCTCTGTTCCCTCCAAAACATATCTCCACAGATCCTTTCAGCAACACCATCACGAACTGTCAAATTCATAAATAATGGTCTTTTGATCATTGGATTTTCTTAACAAGTACTTGAGTAGTAATCGGTGTAACGATCAAGCGTCGAGATAAATGTAAATACCATCTCTGTGGTTTAAAAAAAGTTTTGAACATACATTTGGTTTGTAAAATTTGTAAATTACACTCTTGTATCCGTTAGTTTTAACAAAATCCGGGAGTCACGTTTAATACAATATTCTACCATTAAATTCACATACATCCATCATAATTTTTAACTATTTTAATGGAAGTGGAACAGCTTAACATATATAAGCATATTTTTGAAATTCGTTAAAACTAATTGGTAAAGGGGTATGATTTGTAATCAGATCGCTCTTTAAAAATTATCCAAAAACCACGTGGGTTACATTTATTCTTAATAGATAATAAAGATACGAGTTTTTTTAATAAATACATGTCTCACTTGAATGTTTAAATATTTTCAACAAAAACTAAATGCGGAAAGTAAGTATATATAAAATTTACATTTTCGGGTTTGCCGATGATGGTGGAGACGGCGGTGGTGGCGGCAGCAAAGATGGAATCGGTGTCGATTCCGGCCAAATTGACATTGGTGGAGATGTAAAGACAAGGCATCGCAGCAAGACAGGTTTAAGATTGAATGCCTAAAATGAAATTGAGGGAGCTTTCTTTATATAAGAGAGCGATTCTATTCTAAGTTTGGTAAAAAATCAAAATACAATTTTTGGGACTTTTGAATTTAAAGAGGAAAAAAAAAACGTTTTCAATGCTTGAACACAGGCAGGGAGAGGGAGGTAAATAAACACACGCAACCTTAAGGCTATGACTCTGTAGACTTTTATTTTCATGTTCGGGCCAGCATTATTGGAGGCTGTCTCTGCCTACGTAATAAATGACTTTATATTTTTATATATTTATTATTTGTATTTATAATCAGACCAACTTTTTTTGTTATACCAAAATAGTATAGTTTAAACTCGGTTCAATAATCACCGTTCTTCAACTTCTATTTTTTAAAAACTATATTATATATTAGAGAGAAGAGACCCGGATCTATAATATGAGAGAATATTGATGTCTGATTTTAATAAATTAGGAGAATAATTTGTTATATTAAAAGTTTGAGAGGGCTTGATTTTAATACTTTAATAAGTTGATAAGGTTCTATTATTATAAATAAAGTTTGAGGGTACAATTTTAACAAATCATATAATTCACCTGTGACATATCCCATAGTGGAGTTCAGCATGTATCCCCACTAATAGGGTTGTGGTCACATGCTAAATAAATCTCCCACACCACATCTTTGTGTTTTTTTTTTTTTTAAGAAATGTCATTCTTTCTTTGTCGATAAGTAACCTAATTACAAATAACCATGTATTTTCCTCTGACAACTTCTAAAAAAATGTTGATTTTACATTTTTTTAAAGAATAATACTTGCATACACACCGATAAATATATAGTACATACTTATCAATGATAGAGAAGTATTGTTCTTTTTTTAGTAACTATATGAGAAGATACATATAATATTAAATTATTAAATTCACCTTGTGCTTTATATATACATTATGACCTGGGGTACTAATATATTTTGTTTATCTATTGATGGAATATAATGGAATGAAATACGAGACCTATTTGAATTTTGGAAAGCACTCCTTATTTTTGGGTTAAATGCAGATAAGACCCCTGTGGTCTTTTCAAAATGCATGAACACCTGTACTTTGAAAATGGCAAATCGCACCCCCGTGGTTCCAATTTTTTTCAATCAGACCCCTCCCCTTCAATGTCAATAATTTTCTTTTAACCACAACTTCTTCGTTTGAACTCCGATTTGGACGATTCAAGATGTTTTGGAATCCTCATTTTAGGCTCTACATAAATGTCACTTCGAAACTTTGAAATCATTAATAAATAAAAGATTTTATTAATATCGAAATACTAGGTATGATTGACATCGTTAACTCTTTTGGTTATTGATGATTTCAAAGTTTCGAAGCAACGATTATGTAAAGCCGGAAATGAAGATTCCAAAACATCTTGAATCATCCAAATCAGAGTTCAAACAAAGAAGTTATGGCTAAAAAAAATTATTGACATTGAAGGGGAGGGGTTAGATTGAAAAAAATTGGAACCACAGGGGTGCGATTTGCCATTTTCAAAGTACAGGGGGTGCTCATGCATTTTGAAAAGACCACAGAGGTCTTATTTGCCTTTTACCCTTTTTTTTAAATCCAATTTATTTAAAAACTCAATTAAATGTTATTCGTATTATCTATTTTATGGGTTCACTGTTTTTTTAAAGTTATTATTGTTAAATCATTACCATTTTTATGGGTCTATCTCCACATTAACTTAAATTTAATCATTGTTTTTAATAGTGATAATTCTTTTATTTATATTTTTTTTTAAAAGTAAATATAATTTTAAAAATTTATTCTCATTCCATATATTTTCTATTCCCTTTATTTTTCATTCTGATTTTTCTCATTTTCATTCGGGTGAAGTAAACAATGTCTATCATTGATATAAAAAAAAAAAACTCTGGTAGAATTAATCAATAAAATAAAGATCTGGTGGTACCAAAATGTGTATGATCAGAAAGACAAAATGTCCTTCAAAATTTTTTTTATTAAAATATTATTGTAAAAAGTCAACAAATTATGACAACTAATTTAATGGATGGATACCAAAGAAATTTTGTTGTATGTAAATTCAAATCAATGAAGATGACTTGGTTTTGGAATTATACCTAAACCACCGCTTAGCAAAGCCACGATTCCTTATTTTCATGAGTATGATTAATTTATGGATGGGGCATTTTCAAATATGTTATAAATTTTTATAATATTTATAAATTTGTTAGAAAAAAGAATATCTATAAAATTGTTAGAATTTTAAAAATTCTGAGTATATCAGTCAATCATTAGTATAACAGTGAATTATTAGTGTATCAATGATAGTTTATCGGTCGATCATTAATAGTCTATCACTGATATAATATTAATTATTAACTGATATACTAATAGATTGACTGATATATTCGACTTGTGAAATTATAACATTTTTGTAAAGATTTTGAAGTCTAAATACTTTAGACAATTCTCATTTCTTGAAGCTACGACATGTAATAGAGCCTCTTGGGGCTAGCGAAGCATCATTGAAGGCAAAAAGATCCTCTCTAAAGGCTTGCGTTGGAGAGTTGGCAATGGCAATTCGATTCATATCTGGAATGATCCTTGGCTCCCTCACCTTTTTTCCTTTAAACCAGTTTCTGAAGTGATTTGGTTTTAGATCTTATGCTTAGTGCTCCTCGTAGATAGGATGTCCCGAAGATCTTACATCACTTATTGTCAGCTTATTCCAATCTCATTCTAGCCACTCCTGTCAGCTGTTTTAATAGCTCTGATAAGCTTATTTGGCACTTCGATACCTTTGGATGTTATCAGTTAAATCAGGCTCTTGTACTGCCCTTCAGGAAGCTAGATCAGTGTTTCCTTTGGGTTTAGATGGCAGCAGCAGCTCTTCCCATGGCTTGTCTAAAGATTGGATTAAGTTTTGGGCTATTCCAATAGCCTCCAAGGTCAAAAATTTCATTTGGTGAGCTAACAATAATTATCTTGCCTCTAATGTCAACCTGAAGTGAAGAGGGATAGCTCTTTCTGTGGGCTCTGTGATGCGAATGAAGAATCCATCAACCATCTGCTTCTTACACTTAAATTCAAGCATTTTTTAGGGAGGTGTGTTTAAAGATAATTGGTTCTTTTTTATAAACCTCTTTTCGAAGAACCAGTCTGATAGTAACTCTCTGGGTCTCCTCTGTTTTGGCGTGTGTAGATTATAGAAGATGAGGAATTCAAGGGTTTTAAGAGGTGAAGAAAGATAAATTGTGTACAAGGTATCAACCTTACTTCTCAAGATGTCTTTGATTTCAAATCTGTCTTAGCATCCACTTTGTTATCTCGAGATCCTTCTCCATTTCGAGAACCTGTTTCAACTCTTTCGAGTTTCTCGCTTTTCTATAATGCTACTTGGATAGAGTCTAATCTTTCTACTGGAATTGGTTGTCTCATCTTGAATCTGGATGGCTCCATTCTCTCTTCCATGGCTGTTTCTGGACTGAAAAGTTTCTCTTCTCTTCATGCGGAAAGCAAAGCTTTGATGACTAGTCTTGATGAATCTCGTCGTCTTCGCATAGCCAACATCTCTGTGTTCTCTGATGCTCAAGGTCTTATTAACATTGTTAATGGCTTTGGATTTTGTCCAAGCTCACTTGATTGTTTTGGGAGTTCTTCCTTAGTTTGAAATCTGTTTTTGCTTTTTTATCTTTTTTTCATATTCATAGAACTCTGAATTGTGAGGCCCATAGTTTGGCTAGTCATGGGTTGTTAGCTGATTCAGTCCTGTTTTTGCCTTTTTGATAAGTCGTTATTTTAGCACATAAATTTGTGTTAATTGTTCATACTTTGATGATTAAATAGCTTAAAAACTAGGTAATTGTCTTTGATTTGTGTTTATGTGCTAGGTTGGAGAAGAGATGATGAAAAAGGACTAAAAAATTACATTTTGGAGCTTTCTTGACACTTCGGCGCTATGGCAACAACTTTTAGTGGCCGCGGCCACAAGGAAAAGTCTGATTCCAAGCCAAAATTCTAGAGAATTCGGCGCCCCAACGCTGATTTTCTAGCGCCATAACACCGAAAACGTGAAATTTCCAGATTTTAGTCTTTTTGCTTAGCGCCCCAGCTCCCAAAAATCAGTGCCGCGACGCCAGTTCGGATTTTTTTAGGATAGATTTTTTATCTTTTGTTTTAAACCCTAGTTTTCAAGGATATAAAAGGGAGACTTCTTTTCTTATAGGTCCAAAACGTTTTTCCTTAGGTTTTCTTAGAGAATGATGAACTCCATGTCTAGCTAAACTCCCAATTTCCAACCAAGGTTAATCAAAGTTTGATTTTTATATTTGTGAGATTTGTTCTTCATCTTTCTTTCTAATTCTTCTCTATTTCTATATTTTCTATTTTATGCATTCAATATCACATTGTTTGATTGTTCAAATAGGGCCCTTTGATCATTCTTCAATTTGATAGATCGTCAATTAGAGTGTTTAAATCCGTAATTGTTTATGCATTCTAATCCATGTGACAATTAGTATGAATGATTAATAAGTCTTTTCATCTCATGCTATGAAAATATAGGATCTAGTCTAAATAGATCGAACGTTTCGCATATGTTGGCTAGAATTGGTCGTCTTTCTCACCTTATTGTTGTCATTGATTAAATTCTATTGTCGTACTCTAGGGTTGTCATTGATTAGGGAAGTAATTAATGATCGTATCTTAATTACCGACAAACTAAGGAAGGATAGATTAATAAGACGTTCTTAATAATCATAACCAATTTAGAAAATGAGTTAGAATTTCATTAGAAAATCAATGATCAAATAATATAAATCAAATGATGATTACACCTTTGGTTGGAACTTTCTCCCATTGAATCACTTCTTAACTTTTATTGTTTTCTTTCTCAATTTCTCAACAAACTCAAAAACCCTCCAATTTTAATTCACTAATCTCTGTGGATTCGACCCTACTTTCCACTACTACAAATCCATAAACCGAAAGTAGAGATCTTTATTTTTGGTGGATTCGACACCCACCAAATTTTGGCTTCGTTGCCGGGGATTTGATAAGTCGTTATTTTAGCACATAAATTTGTGTTAATTGTTCATATTTTAGCCCATAGTTTGGCTAGTCATGGGTTGTTAGCTGATTCAGTCCTGTTTTTGCCTTTTCTAATAAAATTTATTCCTTGGAAAAAAAAAGATTTTTATTATCTATTTGTTTGTTTGTTTGAAATGTTGGGAAAAAACTACCTTTCCCACATTCACCGCTAGAAATATAGAGAAATAATCGAGAAAAATAAAGAAACAAACGCAATCAAACGACACAAGGATGTATACTGGTTGACTCCAATTGGCTACGTTCAGTTGCTACCGCTGTGGATTTCACGATGATAAATCAAGAATTACAGTGAAAAATATTCAATACACGGAAGCCCTCAAGAAAGTAAACCCCTTCTTTACAATATTTTTCACACTCTTAAGCCTCTCACTGCCGCTCAAACACCCGAAGTGAATATGCCACTTGACCTCTCGGATTGGCAATCTCATAGCTTACAAACAATGAAACCCACACCTCTATTTATAAGCAAAATACCCTTGGTCATCAAGTAAAATCCAACGGTCATATTCATCCTTGCCCACCAAGTAAATCCTCTAACCATAATTAAGTCTTGGTCACCAAGCAAGCTTGTTGAGCAAGTTTAGGGTTTTTCAATCTTTTCATATAGTTGCCAAATCCCAACATGAAATATATAAGACAATTCTCGTTTTTTTCTTGACCCTCTACATTTATTATTGAGTACGGTACATAAATAATAAGATTGTATAAAACATGATTGTAATATAACATTGGTTGAATAAAATTATAATTAGTTTATTCTCATTATTAGATTTACTAAAATAATATTTGATAGGAAATTTTAATCACAATAATTCGTGAGACAAAATATAATATATTAATTTATAAATATTGAAATTGGGAGTTCACTTAAATTATTTTTAAATATATATATTTTTCTTTTTTATAACTTATTTTCATGTTGGATAAATTAAATCAAAAGAGAAACTTAAATATTATGTAGACATTTCATAAATAAAATTTGTAAAAAAAACAAACAATAAACATATCAAAAACCTTAAAAAATACATAAATTTAGTGGATAGATTGTCAATTATTTATTTATTTTTTAAATATTGATCACTTTAAAATCTGCATATATTGTAAAGGCATGTTTTTATAATTAAAAAGAAATTTGTTAATCTAAATTTACTTCAGTACCAATTAGAATTAAAAAAATATATAATTGAATTGATGGAATTAACTTTAGTAAAACAAAATATTTGGTTCAATTCTTGAAAAACGTATGATATATATATGTGGAGGAGTGTTGAGATATATGATTCAATTTATATTCACTTGTTATTTTTGACTTTTGACTAATGATGATTTAACATAGGGTAAATTGTAAATAAAACCCCTATAATTTCGGTCAAATTCATGAAATATCCCTGTAGTTTAAAAATGGTAAATCACATCTCTGTAGTTCCAAATTATGCCAATAAGACCCCCTTCCAACTTTGTAAACTTTCTTGTAGCCATATCTTATTCGTTTGAACTCCGATTTGAATGATTCAAGATGTTTTGAAATTCTAATTTTGAGTTCTATGTTATGGTCACTTCAAACCTTCAAAATCGTAAATAAATAAAAGAGTTTATTATCATCAAAATATTAGGTATGAGTGAAGCCATCAACCCTTTTGTTTACTGGTAATTTAAAATTTTTCAAGTGACCGTAACGAAGAGTCTGAAATAAAGATTCCAAAACATTTTTAATCATTCAAATTGGAGTTCAAATTAAGAACTCATGGCTAAAAGAACGTTTACAATGTTGGAATGAAGATGTTTTATTGGCATAAATTTAAACTACACCGAGTGATTTACCATTTTAACACAATAGGTCATATGTAAGAATTTGACTAAAACCATACTGGTATTATTTGTAATCTACCCTCTTAACATATTTAATAATTTGCGTGTGAGCCGTACACTTTTAACAGTAAAATGACACCAGTTGAATCACTTGAAAGGAAAACAACTTTCTTTTATAGGAACTTTATATGTTTGTCAAAGAGTTTATTAAAGGCTACTCTATGTATATAATGGCCGACAGAGTAGATTAATAGGGTGAAGAAGATTTTAGCCATGTTTTATTTGGTAGTAAAAAGGAACCAAATCTTACAACACCTTTTTGCCGAGTTAACTCACCCGATATTTTTAATTATGGTAAAATCAAGGAGTAAAATGTTGATGTCGATGAAAATATTGATGTTCAAATTTACGGAAATATCGATGGAAATATCGATGTCGATGGATATTACCGGAAAAATCACGGAAACGATGGAAACATATGTGAATTTTTGGACATTTTGAATGAAACTTTCTCAATAACTTAGTTTAGTCATAATCTATCATATAATGAAGTTATACACCTACAAGTGATGTTAAACATATCACAATATAAAAAGTATAATATATGTTGGTGAAATATAATATTAAATATGTTTATTACAATAAACTGTCAAAAGATAATACTAAAAATAACATGAAGATTTAGGTTGTCTGACATATATTATAAATGTTTTTATAGCTTTATATATAATTTAAAATGTGACATACATATTTTGTAATAATACAAATGTTTTATACTAGTTTTTTTTTAAAAAAAATCTGTTAAGTTTTTCTTATAGTTCAAATTAACATATATTTTTAGTTAGATTATTTAACATATATTTCATATATAATTATTAAAAAAATTCTGCTAACTTTTTCTTATAGTTCAAATTAACATATATTTTTAGTTAGATTAATTAACATATATTTAAGATATAATTATAAAAAAAAATCTGTTAACCATTTCTAATAGTTCAAAGTAATGTATACTTTTCTAATATTTTTAATAAATTATTTAACATATATTTCATATATAATTAAATATTTTTTTAATAATCTGATTTTTAATTAAAGCGTGTAGAAAAAGATACTTTACTCAAATTAGTTAAAAGTTATATAAATTAAAACATTATATTAAAAATTAGTAAGAGAAATACTAACCAAAACTTTGATTTGAGAATAGGCAAAGAGCACAAGATAAAACTATAATTTTGTATGGATTGGACAGAGAGCAATTTGTAAACAAGAAGATGAACAAGTTTTTTCTACAATGCAATTTGAGAATGAAAGAGAGAGCATACTGGAAGACATATAGAAATTTTTTTGGAAAAAAACCACATTGATGATTCAAATCAGTCTCATATCTCATCTAAATTGCAAAAATTAGTAAAAATAATAACAAAATGAAAAAATCAATGATGCATCTAATCAGTCCAATCTAACTAAAGTTACTTTTTTTTTTTTTTTTTACTAAAGAGTCAAAAGTTATTAAAAAGTAATTTAAAAAAAATAAAAAAATAAACTAAAAGGACAAGTCTGACGACAAGGGGAAAGTGAAGCAGTTTCGACGACATTTCGTGGAGTGGGAGAATCCCTTATGCGTCTGACTTCAAGCACGTGGCACACGACTATAGGAGCTAGCGAAACCGGCGACTTCATCTCGAAATTTCGATGGAAACCATGGATCCCGGCGAGAAGCTCGAAATTTCGCCGATAATGGAGAAAAATAAAATTACCCCACTTAGACATATCGAACCTTCATTTTAGCGAGATTTCGAACGACATTTCGTTCATATCGACGACATTGCACTCCCTAGGTAAAATGTAAATAAGCTCTTTGTGATTTTTTCTAAATGCATGAACATCCTTGTGTTTTGAAAATAACAAATCATACCCCTATGGTTCCAAATTATTCCAATGAGACTTCTCCCCTTCAACGCTATTAATTTTCTTTTAATCATAATTTTTTCGTTTGAACTCTGATTTGAATGATTTAAGATGTTTTTGAATCTTCATTTCAGGCTCTAAATCATGGTCAATTCAAAACTTCAAAATCGTTAATAAATATAAGAGTTTATTATCATCAAAATACTATGTATGATTTACACCATTAACGCTTTTGGTTACTGATGATTTAAAAGTTTTGAATTGATCATAATTTAGAGCATGGAATGAGGATTCCAAAACATTTTGAATCATCCAAATCAGAGTTCAAACGAAGAAGTTATGGTTATAATAAAACTAATGACGTTGAAGGGGGAGGTCTCATTGAGATAATTTGGAACCACAGGGGTATGATTTGTCATTTCTAAACCACAGAGGTGTTCATGCATTTGAGAAAAATCACAAATGACTTATTTGCATTTCACCCTTTTAATTAAAGTCTGTTTGTGATAATTTTAAAAATATTTTTTTATTTAAAAAACAATTTTAAACACTTTTAAAATGTATCATAAACGGACACTTAATTTATATCAAATTAATACTAATCTCTTTACAGGTTTAGGATCATCAACTTTTTACGGATTTTTTTGAGTTCATGATCAAATCACTTTTTAGTCGGATTAAATTTTTTAATTTCATTCCCTGAATGTTTTCACACTTTTTAAACAACAACACAATAAAATATTTCCCACAAATATAACACTCAATAAGAGCAAATATGCAATTTTTTGCTCACAAGAGCTATGTAAAATTATCCAAATAAAATATCTCACCAAGATAAGTAGGAAATTGATGTAAGATGAGACAAAATATTTTTTTTTTATGTCTGATAGGGAATTTGCAGCAACTTGAATCTCTTTGAGAGAGAAGAAAATATGATTGTTTAACTGGGTCCGAAAATATGAACCCTGATAGGACAACTTTATCTAATAAAATAAAAGAGACATATAATAGAGAATTAACAGCCAACCACATTTTTTTCTGCATTATTTTTCAAAATAACAATTTTTTTTTTTAAATAATAGCACTTTTATGCTTTCAATATATATATATATATATATTGTTGATGGTGAATCTTATTGTTGATTTTTATGTTCCTAATTAAGATGTTTTAAACAAAATTCGATTTTTTTAATGATTTATTAATAAAGATCTTGATAATTTCTTTACATAATAAAAGTTTTAAAAAAAATGTTATTATTGAAAATTCTCATAATTTTATTATTTTTTAAACTGATATTTTAAAAAACCCATATATAAAAATAAGATAATTTTTTTCGATATAAATCTAATTAGAAAAGGGTAGACTCAAATCCACTTAGTAAGAAGCTAACAATGATATCAAACAACTCAAACTATGTTCATGTTTTGCTTTTAAATATTAAATTAATAAAGGTGATTTTCTTAGTTCTTTAAATTCACGACTTAAGCACGAAAATTATTGAAATTTCGTAAGATTATATTGATTATTTATCTCCCTTTTTCTTGGAGGGGAAAGTCCTTAGGTGTAGAGATGCTTGCTTGTCGTTGGATAATGGTCAGTTTTCTCTCTCAGAAGAGAAATACTTTTTGTGTAAGTAAAATTAGGGGTGTTCATTTTCCCCGCGGGGACCCACCCCGAAAGTAGCGGGGAATCCCATTCTCAATGGGCATGGAGACGGAGATGGGGATGAAAAATTCCCTGTTCGAGTTTCAGGGACGGGGAATGTCGACCCTGACCCCGACCCTATCCCCCGTTCTCCGTTCCCATATTAAATCCCTGAAAATAATATATATAAATTATTTTAAAATATTTTTATATTTAAATTGTTTTTAATTATTTTTAAAACCGTTTTTTATTTTTATTTTTTTAAACCGTCTTCATTTTTTATTTATAAAACTTTTTTAATTTTTTTTTAATTACTGTTTTAAAAACTATTTCATAATTTTTTTAAACTGTTTTCATTTTTTAATTATAAAATTATTATTAAAAACTATTTTTTTTACTGTTTTTCAGACCCTTTTTTTTTACTGATTTGTTGTTTTTTTATTGTAATTTGTTGTATTTTTCTTTTTTATTATAATTGTTGTATTTTGTTTTAGGTGAAAACAGGAAAAATTCCCCGCGAAATTTCCCGTTCCCCATGATTTCCCCTGTGGGGAATCCCCGTCCCCATCTCCGACCTCTTTGAACAGGGAATGGGAGTGGGGAAGGGGACGGGGCGTCCCCGCCCCGTGAACACACCTAAGTAAAATGACAGGCTTTTGTTAGTGTCAACGACGTCGGTGGGTTGTGGTCCATTTATTAATGGGCTTGCTTATTAATAAAAATAATTTCTTTTATTATTTTTTACACTAAAATTAAATCAACAACTATTATTATTTAATTTTGTCATTCACACTTAACCACCTTTAAAGATTTTTTTTTCTTTTACAAAGTAATTATAATTAGGAATAATTGAACTCAAAATAAATACATCAAACCCATTAAACTTTTAGGTGTTGAGTTATTTTATATTTCACTTAATCTCATTTAAACTTAAATTCAAATTATGCCTTTATTTAATAGAATTCTTTTTTCAATTAGTGTTGAAAGTGTTATAAATGGTGATAAATCCCTTTTTTAATAGAATATAAAATTAAATTTATATTCTTTTAAACTAATGATTATGTCACTAGACTATTATATTAATGATAATAGTGACAAATCTTTCATAAAAATAAGACAAATAGATCCTATGATAGTCAAATTGATTGTGATTTAACTCGTTAGATATCAATAGTCTCTCCTATTTTTATAACAAGAAATGAGCTAAAACTTTTTAGTGATGTACGAAAATTTTGACAAAATTCTATCATTCAGCAAATGAAAAAAATGATAACTTCCTTTCTTTTAAAATGGGATACCCGTGTTTGAATTGAAAAATGTTCAAAATAATTTCTAGGTAATATTTATTTAATTTCTAAAAAGGAAAAAAAAAAAAAAAAAAAATTTCCATCACATAATTTAGGAAATTAGAACTTTTCACTAAGATTGGGGCCAAAGTCCACAGCTATTTTTTTTAGTTTTAGCAAAGCCCAAACTTGGCATGAAGCACATGACCCAAAACCAAAGTGAAAAGGCAAGTTACAGAAGCAGGCAGGGATATATATTACATGATCTGCCGCCAATTTGAATTTGCAAAATGTCGTTTCAAACGTTTTGGAGAAATCAAGGTTTCGATTTCAATAGTTTTGTCTATCAGAGAGTTTTGTTCGTTTAGATTCGCCTGAGGCTTTTGATTCAGACATAAAAGGTTAATTTTCATATCTACCCTTTTAAAAATTCAGGTTATCAAAAATATCTATATATTATAAAAAAGTTTCATAAATACCTTAAAATTAGTAAGTGACTTTTATTATAATGCGGGAGAAAACTAAAGATAATAAAAAAAACTAAATTTTGTTGCTAACACCAGCATAATTCAAGTAAGTATGAGTCTCCTCTCTCCTAGTTTTTTGATTTAATATCTTATAAATAAATAAAAACAACAACAACGAAGAACTAAAATTTTAATATAGTTTTGAAAATCACACTTAATTTAAAGGTAAATATGATAATTTTCGTAAAACTATCTCTTCTCATTGATGTTTCTTTAAAAATTGTGGAGAGAAAAGTGAAAATTGAAAGAAAAGATACATAAGGGGGATTCGATGAGGGTAATTTGATTGAATTCTTACCTTTTTTACGGCGCTAGTCTAGTATGATCTTTGTTTAACGTTTAGAAACCTTTGGGAACTGATTAAAAAGGTTTATATATATATTACATTGATTTTTCTAGTTCATTTCAGTCTGATTTTGATGATATAATACGTCTCAAGTACATAAAAAATTTACATAACTAAATTGATTAAATTAACTTGATTGGTTTAATTGAAAAGGTGGCACAACTACCTACAATGTTAATGAATAGCTAATTGTAATCTAGATTCCTAATTTATATAGTGATAGTATACACATTAATAATAATATAAGGGTAATGTTAGGGAGATAATAGGTCTCCACACATCCACATTGGTATGATATATTGTTTACTTTGGGTTAAGGCCCGCATAGCTTTACTTTTGGTTTCATTCAAAATGCCTCATACCCATAGAGATGTGTCATTTCCCTTATACACTCATGATCATCCTCTTCCCTAACCAATGTGAGATTTTGTTCGCCCTCTAACAGGGTAATATTCTCCTAATCAAGTAAATGATTTTTTTATTAAATATATTACATCATATTGGATAATGGAGGCTTTGGCCTTTTAAATTTATAAGAGGAAGCATCAATGTCTATCTTATTGAAGTAAGCTCAAAGCTGACAATCCCTCAAATCACGATCAGAATGATTATATATAGAATTAAATGTAAAAAAAATACACTAATTTATTTAGATTATTGTTAAATCATACCCCTAAATATAAGTTTTTTTTAAAACACTATGCAGATTATTAAAATTGTAAATCACAATATTCTATTAGATAATTTTAACGAAATTGAATACCATATTCTACGCATGTCATGCCACTTTCATGAAAACTAACAAAATAAAAATAAAAATTGACAGGTGAGCATAAATTTATAATAAACTGTAATATTACTAAGATGTAAAATCTATAAGTCACACTCTTATCTTCAAATTTTCCGTTATTTTTAACGGTAATGGAACACATGACATGTATAGAATATGTATGTATCTCAATTTCCATAATACTAACCGAAGAATAATGTGATATACAATTTTAATAAAATATATGAGTTTAAAAAAAATATATAAAAACATGATTTAACCATAATCTAAATAACCGATGTTTTTTTTACATTAACTCATATATTATACACAAGAACATAGTAAAGTTTTATCTTTGTTACCACCCTTGATTATTTATAAAGAGAACAAAACTCAAACACATCCTTTTAATGATATTGCTTACCAAATAAAATTTGAATATTTGACTAGACTCATAAAGATCAATATTTGGTTGATTGAATAGGTCAAACCATGGCCAACCAAATAATAAAGCATGAGATATGCAGACCAAAATGTCCTTGTGTGGAAGGACAAATAATTGCTTCAACTTGAAGGATCATTCACATTCACATATGCCATAAATCAAGGGATGACCCCTAAACATTTATTACCCATTTTGTTTCACATTTGTTTGGTTTGAATTAATTCTCATTATATATTACAAATGGAAACCTTAAAAATCATGCTAGAGAGAATTTTCTTTTCTATAATTCCCTTCCTTTTTTCTCTCTCTCTTTTTTCATAGATTTATATTCACTTTCCTTTAAGACACTAAAGTTAGTTAAACATTCATAACCTAATCAAATTTTAAAATTTTAAAAATATAACTTTCGAAAAATCAGTTTTTGTTTTTAGAATTTATTAGATCTAAAAAACAGGTTGGGTTTGATTTTTTTTATGGTTTGATTTTGTGATTGGAAGTGAGTCTTTTAGTGGTTGGGATTAGGCAATTATGTGATTAGGTTATGAAGGTTTTTTTTTTACTATTAGTTAGTTTTATACTAATTTTATAGTTTTATTTCTACATGAGTATTAATTACATCACTTATATATGAGACTAATTTTAGAATTAATGAAATTAAAATTTTAAGATTAAATTGATAAACTCTATTGAGTTGGTAAGTACAAAGTGATTTATTTTTGTTGATTATTTTTAAAGTAAAGATTAAGATATCTTATAAGGCTTGCCTTCGATTTTTTAATTGATATCAAATTGAATGTGGTGAAAAAGAAATTTAAACCTAATTTACTGTGAAGGTGATATAAATCCAAAATATTAAAACATATATAACAAATATATACTTTTTTTTTTAAGGAGCGAAAAAGGTTAGTTTGATTACCATTGTGAGTCTTCTTTATTCGTGGTTTGGTTTGATGCTTTAATTTAATATCATCACTATTTTCTTTTAATATGATCCATTGTGAGCTGTAATCCTTTTGTGTTGGTCGTTTAGTCGTTATGGTGGGACAATATTTTAAACCTTTTCAAAAGGATCGCATGCATTCTTGTTCTTCACAAAGATTTCTAATGTGAATGATTAATTGAATATATATATATATATATATATATATATATATATATATATATATCAATAAATTTAAGTTTCTTAAAAATTATTATAATTAGTATTTTAGTTTAATTTAATTAATTGTTATGCAGTTTTTTTATAAGGTCATAGAAAGTCACATTCAGATTTCTCATAATTTTTTATCCTTTTAGTTTTATTATTTTAATGAATTTAAGGATTTAGATTATTCTCTCATTTTTTGAGATGGATTTCTTTTAGAATTTGTGGATTTGGGTCGAGTAGATTTTATCCTACATCAATATGATTTTACTCTATTATAAATAATAATGAATAATTGTTTTCAATTATAAAAGTATTAATGGGAAAATATTAAACAATAAAATTTAACTTATTTAACATCCCATCTCATTTCAATATATAAAAGGATAAATATAAATAAACACCAATAAAATTTAATTTTAAAAACAATTTTTTTCAACTTTAAAGGTTTTTTTTTTTTTTTTGTCATCGTTTAAAAAGATAATTTGTAGGTGAGGGAATTCTACAATATGAATGGGTTTAAATAATATGTTTTTTTTTTTTTATAATAAATCAAATGGGCCTAATTAATTTTAGAAGTGAGTGATACAATATGAATCTCTTGTCTTTCTTTTTTTAATTTTATTTTATCAATAGTTAATGAAAACATAATTATTGATTCATCCATTTAGGTGGATATAGTTAATGAAAACATAATTATTGATTGATCTACTTATGTGGATAATATATCTCAAAATTTAACTTATGAAATTGTAATTCAAGGTAGAAAACGTCCTACTTATATGCACAATACTCATCACGTGTATTGTTATCGGTCACAAATAATTCATAAACATGTAAAAACTTCATTTTTTTAAATAGACATACGAGTTTTAATTTGAAAAAACTCCATCGTTGATATTTGCATTTATCTCAAAATACATTATCTTTAATATTAAAGAGGTAAGTGGGGGTGAAATAATTTAGGAAGGATAATGAGTAATTTGGACAAAGCACTTTCGAATGTGTTATGATTAAAGCGGATCGTTAATCAAGTGAGATTTGTGGCCAAAGTCAAAAGCAACTCTTGTTCAAACCAACAAAAAAGCAAAAAGAACGTAATTAATTAATTTATTTTTAAGAATAATTAAACCGAATATTGGCCAAGTTACCTTTATAATATCTGAAATTTAACATTTATCTGACTTTTTCCGAGTCCCCATGTCACATGTTGTCCCAAACTTCAAATTATCATAATCTATGTACTTTAAACACCGCTAGATACCAATTATTTTCAAAAGGCTAATAGCTTAAATTAAATATAACATTTTTCTTATATTGTACCTATCAAGAGAGTGGAGGTTAATGTAAAAAAAAAATGGAGGGGCTTTTTTTTTTCTAATTTATTTAATATGGTGATTAAGATTTTTTTTTAAAAAATAAATATGTTTTATTTTCTATCCTCATAATAAAAGAAAGAACGGTGGAATCTTAGTCTCAGAAATACCATTTTTGTAATATTTCTAAATATTTACTATTTTTTATAAATAATTTTAAAAATAAAAAATATTTTTAAATATTTTAAAAATTGTATTTCTCAGACTAAAATTGGTGGATCTTAGTATGAGAAATTCATTTTAAAAAAATTTCTATTGTTCCGTTAAAATGGAGAATCGAGAATTGATCTACGGTTGGGGTGTCTCCCTGACCTAGACTGCACAACAAATTTGAAAGAAGAAGAGGAGTGAGAAGTGAGCCGAGGTTTGAGGTGACCTGCACAGAAAACAATTGAGCATTGGTTGGTGCCGGCCTATCCACTCCTATGCTTAAGTCAGACCAAAGGTGTTGTCGAGTAGAATAAAAGAGGAGATAGTGTATCTCAACAATGGGCCTCCTCCCGGTATTTATAGAAGAGGTGTAATGATGACCCTACTGCTTAGGTGTCAGGCGTAGACCCTAGGCTACGTGCCGACCTTCAGTTGGATGCTAGGGGCGGTTTCGTCTGTCATGTCCGAGAGCGGGGCTTGGTGGTCGGTGTTCTTCCTTTGGAAGAGCAGCTAAGCCATTTGCTTTAGTGTTGAATTGATACCACACCAGGTGGGCTCATGCCTTATCTAGCCTATGAGTCCATCTTTACCCATTCTTTTATGGGGATGGTCACATGTTCTTCTAAGCCTAGGTGAATTGGTCTTCTAGGGATGAGCATACACTTTGCAAGACTTCACGTGCTCATTCTGTTAAGTTCATTGCCTCGATCCTCTTCTTGAGGACGAGCCTTCTAGAAGTGGTCTCATAGGATGAGCACTCGCCCTGTTGGGCCTAGTGTGTTCTTCCAGCCCACTCCATGAGTGACATGGATGGTTTTGATCATCCCACGTGGTCCTCTAGAGGGGTGTCATGTGACCGTAAAATTGCTTCAAATTTCACCCATAATATTTTCAAAATCTTTTATTATTTCTTAAATTGAAAATATCAATTCTTAACAACCTCAATTAATAATCGAGATTAAAATTATAAAATTGGAGATGATAAATGACATATTACCTCCAATATTCCTTTTATCTCTTTTGAAATTTATCAAACTAAAATTACGGACTAAGTAGGTTAATTTTCAACCTAAAATTCGAATCTTTTCTCAATGTTGTATGACACGTCATCTAATAAAATAGAAGAATATTCAATCGTGAAAAATGAGGAAAGAAAGTTATGAAGCTTAAAGTGGGTAAAATGATGAAATGAAATGAGGTAAATTTTTAAAAAACATAGAATAAAAAAGCATTAAACCAACCAAGCATGCAAATGCAAGGTGGCAATTTAACTTTTCCTTTTTATCCCAAATTCTGATCCCTAAATATTCCCTCTCCCCGTTTAATTTTTTTTTTTTTTTTTGTCAAAATTTAAGAACCCTTTTTCTTTAATTTATTAAAATAAAAACTTTGTTTAAGAATCCAATGTAATTTGATTTGTTTATTTGTTTCCAACTTTAGGGTGAAAGTGGGGTCGAAAGGCCCCTCCATGATTTGTCCCAACCGCAATCGACTCTTCCCTTTCACACTGTGGCTTTCCATTTCTCACTTGAAATCAGTAGCTCTTCTGGTTTTCAGAATGCCTATTTCTTTTTTCTTTTTCCCCTTTTTAATTTTGTTTTATTGATATGCAAAAAATAAATAAATAAAATAAAATAAAATAAAAAATTGTATAGATTAGCTTATAAGTTCGAGATGGGGAAATTGACAATACAAAGACAAAGGCACAATCATTATTTAATATCTAACATCGGTCATTTGTCACTATATGCTGATTTTGTAGTTTTATCTTCAAATTTTGGAATATCAGACATCTCAAATTAGAGATGTAAACAAAAGCAAATAGCCACAGTTTCTATTTTGATAAAAATTGGTTTTTCTTCTGCTGTTTTAAAAGTTTAAATTTATTTAGAGGATTATATAAATCACCTCTAAATTATAAAGACTTTAATGGTTATATTTTTCAATTTAAATTTGATTCTTTAAATTTTTTAACATGTTAAAATTAGATCCATAAAAATTTAATTTGAAAAATTAACATCTTAAATTGAAGAGACAAGAAATACATTCTTTATATCAACGAGGCAGTGAAAGGGTAAGATTGGAGAAGAAATCCTCATCTCCACCACTATGAAGATTTCGAGATTGGGATAAAGAATGAGATTGAGGTGGGATGAGGCCCTCAGACACCCGACCCCGTAAAAATTTCATATAAGTAACGAGTAAATCAATAATTTAAAAGGGATTTTGAATACAAGTTGAAGAAGGGGTGCTTAGTAGAAGATATTTTTTTTTTGTCTGTGTTTGTGTTTGAATGAACAAGGGTATGTGAGTTTATAAAATTTATGATTGTATATTTGGTAGATAGGTTTAAGTTTAACTTTTTTTTTAATAAATTATGTTAAAAGAGTCTACATTACTACTTTAAATTCACTGGTTTAAGAAATCTTAACGAAGAGTTATTGAACTCTTTCTTAATAAATATGAGTTTGGGTAAGTATGTCATACTCACCCAACCTCAATCTATCACCTAACATCTCTGTTGTAATCTATATGTATTCCTGAAAAGTGGATTCTTGTATTTGGTATGTAGGAATAGGATTTAAATATTATGATGGGATTTTTTTACTTATTTAATTACGATCTAAAATCTAATAAATTTTCTAAAATGCAGTTATTGACATAAAATTAATTTAAATTATAAACTAGATTTTATTTAATAAATTATATCATAATAAATTAAAAATTAAGTAATTTTAATTTTAATTTTAAAAAACAATAATTAAAATTGGATCTTAATTAGTCTAACATGAGTATAATTTAAGTGGTTAGACAACTGCTCACTTCCATTCTCTTAATTTGATGTATTATCTTTAAAAAAAAAAATTAGACCTAAATTAAATCGAATCATAGTGAACTTTTGTTGATGTTGCTGGGTAAAGCGATCAAAGGTGGAAACTTTGGACCATCTTTTTCTTTTATTAAAATTGCACACTTTTCTTTTTCTATTTAAAGTTTGCAAATTTAATAAAGCAGCAATATCATATCTCCACTCCAAGGATATAAAGGTATAGTTGTCAAATATTAATGTGTTTTTTTCAAATATGATTTAATACCCATAAAGGGAAAATATCGATGATATTATTTTCAATATTGATTGATGTGGTGTTGATGCAAAATATTTCTTTTTATTTTTTTAGAACAAATGTAAAATATTTCATTATAATTATATATATTTTTTTAAATAATGGTAGTCTAAATGAGGATCTGAGATTCAGTTTCTGAACCAGATATTTAAGACCTATTCCATGAAAAAAAAAATGTTTTTAATTTTTCAGATTATTTAAAATCTTTTTTATTCTTTTTACCAAAAAATCTCTTTTTATTCTTGTTTTAAGAAAATACTTTTAAATTATAAAATTTCAATGTAAAAAAAAAAAAAAAAATCAATCGCCGGCATTTCTCTTTCTGCGTTTAACCAAAATCGTTTAAATAGATTCTTACATTTTTTTTTCATTTTAGAAATTCAAAAATATAGTTTCATCGAGATATATTAAATAACAAATAAACTAAAAATTTAAGCAGACTAAGCATATATGGGTTTTAACTCAAAATTTCTTCAGATAAAAAAACTCAAAATTTCTTATTATCTTATTAATTACCAATAGACTAAAAATCTTAAATGGTCGGTCTGAGATAAATTTAATTAAATGTAATATCAACAGTGTTTATTTTTAAATTTATTCATATATATATATATATATATATTTTGCTGAATTAAAAAAAAAAATATTGTTCGAAACTCGAGGCTGGGAAGGCGTGTACGAGCAATGGGACCCACAGAGAAAAAAAAGGGCAGGAAGGGCTTTGTTTTGTCTGTTAGGAGCGGGTGGGTCCCACCCATTTCAGGAAAACCTTCATAATACTCGTGGGCCGTGGCCCAGCCCAGTTACTCCTCTGTCTCTTCAATTATTATTATTACCTCCTCTACCTACGGCTACTTCCATTTCCATTTCGTACAAATACGCCGATTCCTACTTGTCTGTCTCGTCTCACGAGTCGTCCCAACCCACGTTTATCTCTCAATTTTAAAATTATAATTTCTTATCCCCAGTATACATAATTCAAACACAGTATTAACAAACCTGTATTTAATAATACTCTGCTTAATAATTCTTACCAACGAACTAAACGGACTATTGAATATCACATTCTATAAAATATATTTATAATCCTAATATTTTTTTTTATGTCAACCGAGGTTTAATATTGATTCAATTTTAAATAATTTGGAGTCCGTATTAATTTAATTTTTATTTTTAAAATAATTTTATTTAGTCTCTATATTTTATGGGCGGTGTCAATTCAATTCTTATAACTTGTAAAAATTTACAAAAATTGTTGTTATTGTAAAAAAGTTAATAAAATTACTTATGTGTCCATTTTCGGTGAATATGTCAAAAAAATATTTCCAAATTATGTTATCTAATATGTAAATATTTAACTTTTTGATGTATAAATTTGATTCTAAAATTTTATAAAATTATAAAAACTAAATTAAAACGGATTTCAAACTATAGAAAAAATATTACATTAAAATAACGATTAAAGATTCAAATTTAGAAGAGAGTACTGAGGTTTAACCATTCAATATTTTGTCAACATAAATATTGTTCATCTTGTAGTCACCTACTATTTTCTCTCGACATCAAAAGTTCGAGTCTCCCCTCTCACTTTTATGTAATATCTCTAAAAGAAAAAAAAAAAAAAAAACCATTCAATATTTTGAATGTACATCTCTTTAGATTCAGATTCTCACTCATTAGCCATCGATCACCAGCTCGTGGTTTTATTATTTCTCCCGCTCGTTTCTTGAATTTGTCCTTTCTTCTTTTTAAGCTTTTCTTTTTCAAAGTTTCAAACCAAAATCGCGGCCCAAAATCCTCTCTCTCTCTCTCTCTCTCTCTCTCTCTCTCTCTCTCTCTTCCCCAAGTTTCCTGTGTTTTCTCTATTTACCTTACAAACAACTACTCTATCTTCTGTTTCCAATAGTTAACCAATAAGAAAAAACCAGACCTTCGAAACCAAAAAAAAAAAAACAACCCCAGAAATAAAAATCGCATCTTCATCAAGAAATCTCATCTGGGTCCTTTTCAAAATCCTTAATTTATGGAAACTAAAACATCATCATCCTCACCCATTTCCCTTCCAAAAGCTCCATTCCCAGACCAACCAGAACCTTCTCCAAAACCCTTCAAGAAAAGCTTCGTGTCTTCTCTAATGGAAGCCGCTACTCTCCGTTCTCCCTCTTTCAAAGAAGACTCTTACTTCATTTCCCACTTGAAATCTTCAGAGAGAAAAGCCCTTCAAGAGCTCAAAGACAAGCTCTTATCAACAGCAGATGCCTCTTATACCATGTGGGGTGTTCCCTTATTAGGTGGAGACGACAAAGCGGATGTTATTTTCTTGAAATTTCTCCGAGCTAGAGATTTCAAAGTGGCTGATTCACTTATTATGTTACATAAATGCTTAGCTTGGAGAAGAGAGTTTGGAGCTGATAGTATCATTGATGAAGATTTGGGATTTAAGGAACTTGAAGGACTTGTTGCTTATATGCAAGGATATGATAGAGAAGGCCATCCTGTTTGTTATAATGCTTATGGGGTTTTTAAAGATAAGGAAATGTATGAGAGAATCTTTGGTGATGAAGAAAAGCTTAAGAAGTTTTTGAAATGGAGAGTTCAGGTTTTGGAAAGGGGGATTAATCTTCTTCATTTTAAGCCTGGTGGTGTTAATTCATTGATTCAAGTTACTGATCTTAAAGATATGCCTAAAAGAGAGCTTAGAGTTGCTTCTAATCAGATTCTCTCTTTGTTTCAAGATAATTACCCTGAATTGGTTGCTCGAAAGGTGAGATTTTTAAGTTTTGTTCATGACCCATTTGTTCATTTTGATCAGTGATTTGAAAGACTGCTTTTTGTTCTGTCTTTTTTTTTTTTTTTTTTTTGGGTTTAGATTTTCATCAATGTTCCATGGTACTTCAGTATGTTGTATTCTATGTTTAGTCCGTTTTTGACTCAACGGACAAAGAGCAAATTCGTCATTGCTAAGGAAGGCAATGTTGCTGAGACTCTTTACAAGTTGGTTTTTCTTCCCTTCTTTTTCAGTTCATCTTTGAAATTTGGTTGTTTCTGTTTTTTCTTTTTATGAAGTGGGTTTGTTTTGAATTTTGAATTAGATTTATCAGACCGGAGGATGTCCCAGTGCAGTACGGTGGCCTGAACCGACCCAGCGACTTACAGAACGGACCACCGAAACCGGCATCTGAGTTTACTGTCAAAGGTGGAGAGAAAGTGAACATTCAAATAGAGGGCATTGAGGTTCTAATTCTATAATTGTAGCTCTGTTCTTTTTTTTTTGGTGGTTGTGAAGTTAGATCTACATTTATGTATTACTCTTCTCGTTACTAATCGGTTTTAACTCGTTCTAATTGATGTCTCCTTGAGTAGGGTGGTGCTACCATAACATGGGACATTGTGGTGGGTGGCTGGGATTTGGAATACAGTGCAGAGTTTGTACCGATTGCTGATGGCAGCTACACGATCGCGGTGGAGAAACTGAGGAAAGTCGGGGCTAATGAAGAAGCAATTCATAACTCATTTACCACCCGAGAAGCCGGGAAAATGGTTCTCTCCGTCGACAACACCGCCTCCCGGAGGAAAAAAGTCGCTGCATATCGTTATGTTGTCCGCAAATCCACGGCAGTCTAGAATGGAAAAAAAAAAAATTTGATATATATAATATTGACGCAGAAGAGAGAAGACCTATCTAATGTTATTTAAGAAAGAAAAGGGTATCTTTGTAAGCTGTAATCTGTTTTGTATGGCCTAATTTATTTTTCCTTTTTTTCATCTTTCTTTTGAGAAGCTTTTTAGTTAATTACTTGGTTTGTTTATGCAACTTTTGGATTTTATTAGCTTAATATAACAACCTTAATGTATAAAAAAAAAAGAATGTGCTTTACTACAACAAACATTGCATCCCATTGTTTGTGTTGTGAATTGTGATATGCTTTTTTAAATGAGTGGTGTTTGTTATGTAATTGTCTTTGAATCCATATTTGTACTCAGTTTTGTTGCGATGTCGACAAATTCCACATCGATCGAATCCGACAAAGGTTACTAAGGAGTCTAATTCATAGAGTTCTATACTTAAAATTGAAATACTCAGCTTTCAATTTGAAAATTTGTTTTACAGAGGCATGAATGTCCTCCTCTTAGATTGAAAAAAGTCCCCCAAAAAGACAAGATAAAGAACAAAGAAAGATGGGTGGTCAGGGCACATCAAAGCAAAAGCAGAGATCTTTTTTTTTGCTTTTTTTCAAAGTGTCAGATGGGGTCAGGTATCTAGAAATGGGGAATTGATTTGAAGTTGAAGTTTGAAGGGATTCTTTTTCTTTAACAAAAGAAGAAATGGTGAGAAAAAGTAAGAGTAAAGAGAGAGAGAGAGAAAGAGAAAGAAAGACATTGACAGGGCCTCATTGTCCTGGTATGGTGTCTGGTCTGGCTTGTGCAGTGGAGCTGGCATCAGCCGTGTGTTTTTTGCCCAAATCACAAGGAATCCATGGTGATGTTGATGGGAGCTTAGTAGAGGTAGAGTGTGGCGTGTTGTTGTTGTTGTTGTTTGTTGTTGCTTTAAAACATGAAAATTTGATCATCATCATCATTGTTACCATCACAAAGATTGTGACATTCTCTCTCTTCTCCATTTTACTATTTTCTTCCTCATATGGATTGATTGATTCTTAAATATGGAGTGATTTCATTTATTACTATGCCCCCTTTGAATCTCTCTTTCAATTTTGGTTGTATTGTAGAGTAGCTTTTGAGAGTAGAAGAGGGTGAGATTTGGAATTGAGATGGAAAATGGAAACTTTAATTCAATTTTGAGTATTTTTAATGACTATATGTTGTAAAAGTTATCCCTATGTTTAGAGTCTCATGTTTAATTAACTATGGATTGACTCTTTCAAAAAGGTCATGCTACCTATGGTAAACTTTTAAATTTGTTAACTTGACTGTCACTTTGCCTGCACCAAACTAATGATGTGGGTGCAGCGAAATTTATTTCTTATAATTTGATTTGTAAGTAAACTTTTATAATTTATAAAAAATAATCAAATAGATAATATGTACACGGAGGTTATTGAAGTATATTTTGTAAATGCAACATATAGTTTGTAAGTACTTTTATAATTTACAAGTAATAGTCTTATTGCCACTAATAAAAAAAAACTATTTTTATAACCATTAGTTTATAGGCTATCTTAAAAATGTTTTAAAGCTCTATCTAAAAGAAGAGAATTTAAATATATAAATTACAAACCCATGTACTTTTTTTTTTCAATTTAAAAAAAAAATGTAGTTGGTCCATCATGGGAAAGAGAACAAAAACAAAAAGGAGAACCATCCATTTCATAGTGAGACAAATATAGACCAAAGGGATGGAAGTTGAAAAAAGTAGGTAAATTTAGATGGCCATGTTTTAGTTCTTAATTGGAGTATTTAATGATTCAATTAAAAAAATTAGAAATATATTACGACAATATTTATAATTAGAAGAAGAAGAAGGTGGGTATCAAAAACAAATATTATAATAAATATGTAATAAAAAACAAATAAATATAATATTGCTAAAAAACAAATTAATATTTGATATTTTGCATAATAAGTTGGGTGAAAAATCAAACTAGCCACTTTTGAGGGGTCATTTAATAAAATAGCCACATTTTTTAAAAGTGATTGAATTAGCCACTTTTTACTATTCAAATTTTAAATATACCAAAAATGCCCTTTTCCGTATATCAAGTATATTCTGACACGTCTGACACTTTCGTATATGACGTATATCTGACATTTCTGACATTTTTTCTTTCCCAATACATTTTTTCTTCTCTAATTTTCGTATATTTAGTATATCGTGTATAGTTTTTATTGCATTTGATATTTTTTTTGTAAATTTTCAATATTTTTAAGTAAATGCTTTATTTCGATTTTGAATTATTGTATTTTGTATGTTTTGTACATATTTTCATTTTAATTCATTTATGTTTATTGTTTTTAGTATATTGGGTATATCGTTCTCTCAGGTAAAATGTTTGTGTCTTCTAGTATATTGAGTATATCGTCCTCCGATTTTGTAAGTGCATTTGAAAAATAACACGTGTATGTAAATATACGTATATACATGTCATTTAACCTGCAAATGAAAACAAAAGAGTGTTAATACATAATACTTAATGTGCAAAATAAATAACCAATGTATATTACGTATATTACTTAGTGTACGGATAGTAAAAAATATAAAAGAAGAAGGAAAAACAGAACAAATGATGGGAATGCGTTGACCATTTCCTCAGTTTGTATATCACGTATAATACAACACTTATGTATATTACCTATATTATATAATATATATTTAGAAAACAAACAGTCGTATATTACATATATTGTAGATTATACATTACGGATATGTGCAAAATAAACAACCAATGTGTATTACGTATATTACATAGTGTACGGATAGTAAAAAAATATAAAAGAAGAAGGAAAAACAGAACAAATGATGGGAATGCGTTAACCATTTCCTCAGTTTGTATATCACGTATATTACAACAATTATGTACATTACGTATATTATAGAATATATATTTAGAAAACAAACTATCGTATATTACATATATTGCAGATAATACATTACGAATATTATATTACGTATATTACTGATCGATTAAGCAAAACGAAACAAACGATAGACAAGATATGTATCGTATATTGTAAAAACAATGTATATTACGATCGTACATTACGAATACTACAATAAGATATAACAAAGAATGTAAAATCGTATATTACATGACGTATATTACAGACAAACAAAATAGAAACAGACGAGAGACAAAATATGTATATTACGTATATAGCAGAAAACAGTATCGAGAAATTATGTATACTACATAAAACAACAAAATACGTAAATCAAACTAAAACACTTAAAAAAATAATAATACCTTTCGTCAATCTATGCTATTTTTGGTTTAGATCTTCGAGATTCGGAACAAAAACGTGAAAAATATTTATGAAAAAGACGAGAATGAGAAGAAATTAAAGAGAGAGATAGTAAATTAAAAAAGTGTAGAAAGTTTGTAAAATAAACATTTGTAGAAGATAAAAATGGTAGATTTTTTAAAAAAAGAGAGAAAGAATAAAAGAATCAATGGAGGTTTGGGAGAAAATGATAGGGAATGGATAAAGAAATGAGGGAGAGAATGAAGAAGAGATAAGAGAAAAATGAAAAAATGAAAGAAAAAATAAGAGGGGATAGGGAAAATCTAATATATAAAAGAAAATGAGGGGAAAAATGGGAGGGAAATTTTATTTGAAATATTAATGAAAAAATGGAGAGATATTGAATTTAAAAAAAGAAAAGAAAAAAAGAGGTGGATTTGTGGAAGGAGAGAGAGGAGAGAGAAGAGAGAGGAAAAAAAGAAAAAAGAAAAAAAGAAAAAGAAAGTGATGTGACCAGAAGAGAGAGAGGGGAGAGAGGAGAAAGAGATTGATTTGATGTCAAGGGGTGTTTTTGTATTTATACAAATTTATGTAGTTATTTATTAACAAATTTAAAATTGTGGCTATTAAAAAAAATGAGAGGTAAAAAAGTGTCATTTTAATAATTGTTCCTAATAAGTTTGAGTTTTAAATTTCACTCATACATCAACTTGCAGGTTTAAAAAAAGAAGTGTCACCCTTGGAAGTGACATAACTTGAAAGAGTCAAAGAGAATTGTTCTTATTTGTACCATCTCTCAATTTGTAAGGCTTTTTTTTTTAAAGTACAAAAATAATTTAAATCTTTCATTGTATCAGTTATTTTTATATTAAAATCTAAGACCGAGTAGTTCAAAATATAATTTACATAAGGGCTATTTTCTTTAATAATAAAAAAGAGACTAATTACAAAAATATTAGTGTCACTTTTATCACGAATATAACCGAATAATACCACCGGAAAATGTGAAAAGACGAAAAATACCCTGCTTTAATTTTTCTTAAATCACACAATATTTAAGGAATTTATTAAATCCCTTAAATTTTGCACGATTTAAGATAAATTAAAAACTAAAAAATTAAATGAAAAGGAAATATAGTTTCTATCTAACTAATAACTAAAATAAATCTTCTTTCAAATTCCTCTCATCTTCAATCTTTCTCCAAGTGCCGTAAAATCCGCCATTGATGCTTCTTTAAGCTACAAAATTTTAAAAACGAAAAAACAATGGTTATTTATTTATTTTTTTGTTAAACCAATATAATGCAGAAAATGAACAAAAACCACAATGACGAATTTTTATTAAGAAAACATATTCATACATATGAGTATAACAAAAAAATTTTTGTTAAACAAATAACAAATATAAAATTACAACAAACTAATTACAATACGTTTATATTACGAAAACATATGCATGTTTAACAATGTTTATTTTTATTAAACAAATAACAATTATACAATTACAACAAACTAGTTAAGTACAACAAGTTTATATTACGAAAACAGATGCATACATATGAGTTTAACAATGTTTATTTTTATTAAACAAATAACAATTATAAAATTACAACAAACTAGTTAAGTACAACAAGTTTATATTACAAAAACATATTCAAAGATATGAGTATAACAAATTTTATTTTTGTTAAACAAATAACAAAAACATATTCATATATATATGAGTATAACAAAGTTTATTTTTATTAAACAAATAAAAAAAATAAAATTACAACTAACTAATTAAGAACAACAAGTTTATATTACGAAAACAGATTCATACATATGAGTATAACAAAGTTTATTTTTGTTAAACAAATCATCAGTAAGGAACATTTGTCTTTAACATATGAATGTTACAATGAGAAATAAAATCAAACGAATTTCATTATAAAAAATGAAGCATATACCTGGACGTTTGTTGTTGCGATCAAACTCCTAAGATAATTTTCTTGTTTAATAGAGTAGAAGCAGAAGTGGTAAGATTGGGTGAATTTGGGCAGATCTGTGGCGGTTATAAAAGTGATGATGGTATAATCAAATAGGAAAAATGTACAAGTTGGATGCAATAATGACACATAGCTGGATTTGAGCGATTTTGAAAGAAAACTATGCGAATTTGGGTGATCATGAAATTGATAGGTTCTAAAACAAAGAGATCTGAGTGGAAAACATAGAGATCTGATTGAAAAAAATGGTTCAAGCATGAAAACTTGGATGTATACCTATGAGTTGTTGAATTTGAGTGATGATGGCGACAACGAAGAAGAAGAAAATTATCAACGAAAATTTGAAGATTAGGTTACAGTTTTAGAGAGATGAAACTGCTAGGGGAATTTGAATTAAATGACTAAAATTAAGGTTTGTGTATTTTAAATAAAGAGAGAGATCAATGCATTTTAGATATGGTTTGAAAAGAAAATCCAAAGTAATTAACGAGGAATTAAAACAAGAAAAATCCATTGTTGGTACGGTTTGAAAAAAAAATAGAGTAATTAATGAAAAGGTAAAAAAGGGAGAAGAAATAGAAATCACCAGCCTAGATTGTTCAGATTTGTAATTTATTGATACACATATATATTCATGTTATTACCTACTCAAATTTGGTTTAAAGTGTAATTAATTCTTTATATTACTCATCCATGATTAAAAAATGGTTAAATTATACAAAATATCCCTAATTCACGAGTCAATTTCAATTTTATTCTTAACATTTTAGAATTTTCAATCTTTTAATTTATTTTGAAAATATCATTCCTTCATATTTTCTGTTAATGTTTCATGAAAATTAAAAACATTAGAACGTTTATAAAATATGGTTTCAAATTTACCCCTAACATTTTAAAAAATTTAATTTTGTTCTTGTCGTTACAATTCCCGTTAAATTTACTAATTATAAATAAATGATATTTTTAAAGTAAATTAAAAAATTAAGGGTATGATTGAAACTTTTAAAATGTTAAGAGTAAAATTAAAACTAAAAAAAAAGCCTTAACATGACTAAAAAAATAGGGGAATTTGCATGGATATTAAAATTTAATTAAATATTTATATATTTGTCATTTTTGAAAAATACCCGTGTTACTTATTTGAAAGAGGGTTTAATAGATAATTTTAATGCTAAATTATCCTCATCCTCATTCCTTCAACATCATCTTCTTAAATTACCTTTTCTTATTTCTCTCTAATTTACTTGCCATCGTTGTCATCATCTCCTCCTTCACGATTTCCGCCGTCTCTGTCGTGGACACCGTTGCCACAAAGTTTTCTTGAAAAATTAAACCAAATCGAAAAACTATCACAAAACCATTATTATTATTTTTATTATTGCTAGAATTCATCCGCAAACTCAGATTTGATGTAACTCGAATCTTCCAACTTGTTTTCCCCAGCTATCAAACGAGAATTCGTAGTTTGCTGGCGAGATCTCAAAAAAAATTTGTATTCCAACTTCGTGAAAAATAAAAAATTGACATATGAATAGAAATTTCAGAATAAACTATAATGTTACTAAGATGTAAATTTATAAATCACACTCATATATTCAAAATTTTCATTATTTTTAATGATATTAGAATTTGTAATATGTATAAAATATGTACGTGTCTCAATTTCATTAAAACTAACCGTTAGAAAGGTGAAATTTACCATTTTACTAAAATACATAGGTGTTTAATAAAAATTGAAATATAAAATTATGATTTAACAATAATCTAAATTACATAGTTGTATTTTATATTTAACTCGTTTTTTAATAAGAAAAACAAAGCAAACAAAAGGAACCTAATGATCCTAAAAAAAACAGGGAAAGAGCCAACCCAACAACTAGACTTAAGCTTGAAGTTCTATTAACAAGAGTGAGAGTAAGAAATCTGAGATGCCCTTCAAATCTGCAAGTTTCAAAGCCTAAAAAATAAGCAAATCAACCTCCATTAAGTCAAAATCTTCTTTATTGAGAAGCTTCACCAACTCAAAGCAATCAGACTCCACCAATAAGGTTCCAATGCTTCTTAAGCCTTTACAAAGGAAAAAACTGCTACTCCCCATTATCCATTGAGTAGGTATTCTCCCCCACTCACAAACATAAAAATGTTTAAAAAATAAGAGATTGAAAAATTGAAAAAATAATTATAAATGAAGATGTGGTGGATAAATTATAACCATAGAATGTAGGGAGGGCTACTGACTTAGGAGGTGTTAAGTTTTATCCCTTTACAAATGGCTTGGGCTTCCAAAAATTTGATAGAATGAGAATCCAGGACGATTTTGCAACGTGTCAACCATGAAAGACCCAACTGAAACCTGCTATGAGTTGGTTGGGATCGAGGCGACATCGACATTGAGCTAAAACTTTTGACTCAACATATGTGATATGAATTATGAATCTATGCCCAAAAATAGTATTATTATTGATATTGAAGAGGTTAAAAATATTCCATAACTTCAAAAAAAAAAACCAATTTCATTTTTTGGTTTTCATAAATACAATAAAACAGATAGAAACACCCACATGAACCCCTAATCCTCACTTGTACATTTTATCAAACACTTAGTGAACGTAAATTTTTATGATTACTCAGAGCTCGACCAAATCTCCTAAGCCTCAACAATGAATTAATTCTTCTTAATCCTTGTTGCCCATTTCCTTCTTCCTTTGATTCAGCTTTAATTTCTTCTTCTCCATCTTCTTTCTTATTACCCATTACTCTACAGCTTTTTGAAACTGTTAGTTCTTGATGGTTTATCACATGGTTCCTCCTTGTCACTGTTGTCATTGATTTTGTCAACATTGGTGGGTTTTTAAAAAACAAACAAATCACTGCACAATCATCAATTATTGATCCTGGAAATCTTCTTTTCCATTCTCTAACTGCTATTTTTACTAGTAGTTTTGCTGCCATTGACCTGTTTCTTGCTGATGCAACTATGCTTATTACTTGTTTGTTTGTTAGTACATCCCATATCTGTAAAAAAAAAAAAAAACAAAAAACAAAATGTTTGAGAAATTGTAGAGATATGAATTTGTTCAAGTCCCATTTGATAACCATTCTCGTTTTCTGTTTTAGTTTTAAAACTAAAAAATCATAGGTAAAGTACCTTTTTGGTCATCAAATTTTGAGACTTGTGTCTATTTGATACATAATCTGTGTCTATTTCGTACTCGGGTTTTGAGAAATAGGTTTATTTAGTCACTGAGTTTTCAATTTATGTCTATTTCATCCTCAAGTTTTGAGAAATAAGGGTTTTGAGAAATAAGGTCTATTTCATCCTCAATAGACAAATTTCTTTGCAGTAATGAATGAAACAAATAACATTAAAAACCAAATTCATGTATATCTCAAATCTTAGGGATAACATAGACACGAATTGAAAAATTAAGAACCAAATAAACAAAAACCTCAAAACTTGGGGACGAAAAAAATACTTAACCCAAAAAAAATTTAAAAACTAAAAATGGAACTATTTTTAAAAAACAACTCTTTTTTTTTTTAGTTTTTGAATTTCATTAATAATTTAAAAAACATTTTTCAAAATGTAAAAACTGAACAATCATGTTATTTTAAAAAATGAAATACAAAAAACGAAAAATAGAAAGACGAAATAGTTATCAAACGAGACTTTAGTTATGTATATTAACTGACCTACCCCATCTGTAGCTAAAACGATGAATTCATCTTTTCGAGTGAGTTTTCTGTAAGAGATAAGAGGGATAGAAATGAGGCCATAATCTTTAAGACAAAAATCACCAAAAGATCTTGACATAGCAAGACCAGGGTAATCTTCATCTGGCATCCATATTCTGTATACATCTGGGTCTTCTCTGTCTGCAATTATTCTTCCTTGCCTATTCCTTATTCTCTCTGCTTCACCTGATTTCAAGTTTAATCACTAATTTTTTAAAATGTGACATCTTTAAACCTTGTTGATATATATATATTTGTGAGTATCCGGATCAGTTTGCACGCACCACAACTAATATTATGAGACAACCACATCACCCTACATGTAGGATAATATCTTAAGTCGCTAGTCATACATGACTTGAATCTATAATCTCAAAACTTTAAATAAATCTCTTTGACTACTAGACCAACCCATAGTTGATTCTTGTTGATATTATTTACACAAAATAAAAGTGAATTTAATGGTGATTTCGACGGAATACAATCAATAGGTTGACATCACAATACACAATTAAATCCAAGATTTAAATTGATGTAGTTGAAAGCTTAAAATCTAAGGAAAATGTGTTAAGTTCGGGTTTATGTAACTTGGACTTGTGAAGCCCAGGTTTGTGTAGTATGTGTTTGGATATATTGAGATATAAGTCTTAGAAACCTGAGTTTATGTAGTTTATGTTTGATAGATGAATTTTAACATGAGTTTTATGTTGTTTAATTTCTTTTAGAGGGGGAGTTATTGTTCAAAATCTATGGTTTAAGAACGCCTAGCCCAAGGTAATTAAGCCTACCTAATAAACATAAGTTAGACTATAGAGGCCTACTCCACCCTGTCCCTATCCTTTCAACCAAACACCCCGGATTAAAACTTGGTTTTCTTTTACTAAATTTATTATTATGAAAATAAGAAAAAGAGTAGAAATCAATCATGGATGGGTAAAAATAATGATGAGAAATACCCACTTGGAATGTTTGGTTTTTGGTCAACTGTGAGTTGAAGGGGAAGATGTTGATTTTTGTCTCCTCTTGTACATAGAACCGCCCTTGAGTCCCCTAAGCTAGCAACAATCAAATGCTCTCCCTGTTTATCAAAAACACCAAAAATACCCAAACTCTACTTAAGATTATCCATCTTTTGACCTCAAAAACCAGAAGAAAACCAAAAACAAAAAACAGGTTTTTCCCAAGAAAATAATTAGTGCCTGTAACCTGTTTGATAATGGTCACAGCTGTTGTTCCACTGCAATAGCTATCAATACTTGAATCAAAGCCAAGATCTTGATCCATCTCTTTAAAGGATTCAACAAAAGAAGTTTCCCATCTTGAAAGCAATTCAGAAGAAGCTTCAGAAACCCCATTTTCAGAACAATTTTGTTGAGAAATATGTCGTTTTATCGCCTTTGAAAGCTTTGATGGTAGATTGTCACGTGCATGGCGAGCAACCTTATGACCAGATGGACCATGTCCATCAAACACTCCACAAAATATTGTCTCTTTCTCCCCTGCGAAATCCTACAAATCAAGATATAAATTTTATAATCCATCTCCCTATTGTAAGGTCATGTGTGTTGTTCCGTGAGATTTAGTCGAGGTACGCGTAAACTATCCTAGACTTACGATTATATATATAAAATCATCTTTACACAATATTTCTATAGACACAGATATAAAAATATAATCTTTACATAGTTTTTATAACTCTATCTTATAAGATTATCTGATTGTCCCGTAAGATTAGTCGAGATGAAACCATGAAGAAAGATGAAGAGAAAAAATCCATAAAGGGTATTAGAGAATGATGTTTTTTTTTGGGTACCTCCCAAACAGTGATGGCATCTTGATTGACTCCTTTTCTTCCTCTTTGTGTATACATAGATGAGAATTGAGAAGATCCATGGAGTCTAATAAGGGCATTAGAATCACCATATCTAACATTTTCGCCATCATCACCACCAATGGAATCCTTATCATCCTTTTCATAGTTTATATACCTTCTAGAAATGTGGTCTTTGGTACAACAGGCTCCCATTTCTAGGCCCTACAAAAGGGCAATCTCAAAAAGAGGAAAAAAAAAAACCCAATAATTTTATCTTTCTGGGATTGGAAGAAAAAACATCAAAACGTGGAGAAAATGGAGTTTTAAGGTTTTTTTGTTTTGTTTTTGTTTGACCCAATTAAGGATATGGACAAGAAGGAAGACTAGGTAAGAGGAGAGGGAGAGAAGCAAATATTGTGGGGATGGGATGAGGATGGGGAATTTTAAATAACAATTTTATATTTAGACTTTTTAATGACCGTATTGATTACTCCTGTGAATTTTTTTTTGATTGGTGGGTTTGTTTTTGTTTCTTTTGATTTTTGTCAACTAATTATTTAAAAAAAATGATGATTTAGATAAAAAAATTTAGATTGGGTAATAAATTAGCTTGATATTATTTTCTTGTTACAAGGTTGATAATCCACGTGTGAGGATATTTGGGAACGTATTTCTTAATGTCTCTATTTAAAATGCTTGTTGTAAAGTATTTTGTAATTACTCGTCTTTGATTATCACTCTCAATTGAAAAGTGTTTATGTAAGGCTAGTTTGAGCTCTTCATTCATAAATTGAAGTTGGGAATCCATGTGTGAGATTATAAAAGATGATGAACCTAAACAAATCTTCATAATCTAATTATTTTCGTATTAAGGGTAGTAAATTAATTTTTATTCTCTCATAATTATCATTCATTTGGTATTTTTTTTTCCTTATTGGAGTGGCATTTTAAGAAGACTTTTTCAACACAATAATTGCTATGGATATCATTATATCTTTGACAACCAGGTTCCCCTTCACATTTGCCCATTTGAATATTTGGACAATGGGCTATTTGCAGGGCTTTGCACTACCAATTCCACGTTTGGAACAGTAGATTCTTCTTCTTATCTTTTTAATTCTTCAAAATTTATTCTCTTACTTTTAGTTTTATCACTGCCTTTTTTTTTAAATGCATTGATTCTCACACAATTATAGATGGGTTAATATCAAGCTATCTAAAAGATATAATAGGTGTTGCAAATATTTTAAACGATTTAATTTATCTTAGTTTAATTTTTGTTATTTAACATAGTATCATAATAAATAGTCTAGGATTCAAACTTTATCATATCTCATTTGTTCCCCTTTCGTATTATATTTGTTCACAACCGTTACAAAACGAGCCCCGATTTTAGTGGCACAAAAGAAATAAAGAGTATTCTAAAAACATATAGGTAGAAAATGGCACAACTTTTACAATTGCAGATTCATCTGTTGTGACCAAAACAATGTATGAGAAAAAGAATGTTTAATCCAAAAGAATTGTGTGTTCGTCGTGTTTTTCACCACCATTGGTGAACCAAGACTCCCCTTTGCCTGAGTGAAATAAACAATTCCAAGCATTGGGAATAAGTTTTCTCATACTTTTCACTCCTTTTGCCCGGGCAACACCTCTGCCATCTATTATAATGACATTCAAGAAACATCTCATCTATCAAACAAATTGCTCCTGTTTCCAACAATCTTGGAATCAATTCAAACTCAGTTCCTTCCACATCCATCTTCATCACCACGAAATCCTTCTCTGATACCGTGTTCTTCAACCAATCGGCAAAATCAAACCCTTCAATCTCGTTCACCTCCCCATCAAAATTCCCAGACGATCTCACGACCGGACGAATCCTTCCCATCCCTCTAGTTTTCTCTTCGATTTCCTGAGCTGGGTCATTGTTGATTTCAAAAGCTAATGTCTCATTCCTCACCCATGCAGCATATGGCAATAATGTCACCCCTTTCTTCAATCTATATTGTTCATGGAAAGTTTTATCAGCCTCAATTGCATAAACTTCAAAGGTTTTGTTTTGCTTTGGATATTGTTTTTTAAACCAACTCCCAATGCTTGAACCATAACTCCTAGCTCCAACATCCACATAAACATACCTATTCTTGAAGCTTATTTCAGCCATTGATGGCAAATACTTTATGTTCTTTATATTCCTCTTCAACGTTAACCACGGCTTCAACGGCTCCTCGGAGATCAAAGCCTCGGCATTTCGGACCAATTCGTGTTTATACCTAGGAACAGAACAATTCTCAAAAGAATCCCCTTTCTTCTTCAATCCATTTTCAAAAACCCTATCCTCTTTCATCAATACATATTCATGAATTGAAGGCATCAAAGGAAAAACAGAAACACCATCTATATCATGTGATTTAACTAATTTGCAGCAATTGAATAAATCAATAAACGAATTAAAACTATAAACATCTTTCGCCCTTACATGAACCACAGCAAACCCTAAGGGTTTCAGAATCCGAGCAATCTCCGAAGCGAAATCAACCGGCCGACGAGAAACATCAAGACGATTATTACCGGAAAACACGAAATCGAAAGTATTATCCTCAAACGGAATCCGATGACTCTCTCCCTTAATCACCAACGGCTTCAACGCCTTCTTGAAAATCCCGACGGAATCAGAAACTCCGATCTCCTTCAAGGCATAAACATCCGGTCCGGCGGAGGTTTCAACGCAGAGAGATTTAGAATTCGGCGATAAATAACCATCAGAAATCAGATCTTGGAAAACGGAAGAGTAAAAACGAACGATCTTGATCCAATCATCAGTAGAATAAAAATCGGAACGAGAAGGAGGAGAAGGTAAAACACGGGGAGAGGGATTACCGAAGAAACAGAAGTTTCCGATAGTACAAGATTCACCGGCGATAGAAACAATGTAAATGAATCTCGAGAGGATAAGGATGATAGAGAGAAGAAGAACACGTACGAGAATGTTTCGGAGAGAAGAAAACCTATTTCCGGGGGATGATTCCATGAGTAAAGAGATGGGAATGGAGATTAGCGGGAGCAGAATCGGGAAGAGGTGTGGTTAGCTCCGATGAAAGGTTTAGGAGTGGCAGTGATTGGGAAATAGAGTGAGGGAGGGAGGGTAAAATGGGAAATCATGGCCGGACGCGTTGACGGTGTTTGATGGAATGGAACTACTGTTAAAGAAAGATGCCCTTTTTTTTTTTTTTTTTAATTTTTAATTAATAAATATTATTCTTTTAACAGAAGGGAAAGGATATGGAAGGGATGAGGAAGAATGAGAAACGCGGGCTGACATGGCAACCGGGATAGCCGGTCACTGAATGTGGATAGGAAGGATAGAAGAATACAAGCAAATGGAACGTTGAAGGGAAAGATGAAAGTGACGACGTCTCGTTTTGTCAATTTTGCCAATGGTAATTTTGATTAAATAATGAGATTGCCATGCTTGTTATCTAGTATACCACATCCACCCACCGATGCTAATTCCTCTGTCTTCGTTCAGATCATCCGAATCGAAACCCATGTGCAAGTCGAGCTCACAAGTGTTTGAGAATGATTTTACCCTAAAAGTAGGGGTGTTCAAAATCTCCGCGGGACGGGGATGGGGACGTTTCAATTTTGGGGACGGGGACGGGGAATGCATTCCCCGCCCCCCATCCCCGATCTCCGAAATTATTTAATTAATTAATGGTTTTTATTAATATTATACTATTATTAATTATTACATTTATATAATATTAAAAATTTAATAATAATATATGTTTTTTAATTCTAAAAAATATATAATATATCTACTAGTACTAATTATAATATAATTAAAGATATTTATAAATTTAATAAATATTAAAAAATTAAAAAGTATTTTGTAAACGAGAAAAATTCCCCGTGGGGAACCCGATACCTATAAATTCCCTGAGGGGAATTCTCATCCCCATCTCGAATTTTTAAAGCAGGGATGGGGAATGGTTTAAAGATGCGGGGACGGGGATGGGGAATACATTCCCTGCCCCCACCCCTCAAACACCCCTACCTAAAAGTGTTTTTAAACTTTCTAAATACAATATTCATGTTTGATAATATTTTATAATTACTTTTTGTAGTAGTCAAAAAGTATTTTAAAGTGATTTTTAAAAAAGTCGGTGGATTTGGAAGTGATTTTAATTTTTAATCTTTGTATTTCTAATCTCTATCTACAAATTCTCTCTAACATCTCTTTACACATTTTCTTTAAGAAAATTATGCATGGTAGCCAGCTTTTGAGTATTGTTTTTATATATGTCACACCTTCATCTTTATATCAGATTTACCCATTTCTAGATATTATATCAGTAATGTAAATTTACAACAATAATATTAAATTTACATCAACAATGTGTAAATTCTAATATTAAATTTATATCAGTAATGTTACAATAATAATATATCCATTATAACCAAATTTTCATAAAAAATGTAGGTTAATTATGAAAGAATGATATTATGGTAATTAGATAACTCATGTCTTCATAAGCGCACATTCTCATGTGCTGGGTAATTTTGATATTTTTCAATCTTTGTGGTGAAATATTGGCTATGTGATAATAGCCTTATTTATCTAATTTCTCTCTACATTACATTTTCTCTCTCTAGCTTCTGTCCATGCATTTTCTCTCTCTAACTTATCACCCCACATTTTCTCCCTCTAACTTATTTTTTCACTCTCTTTAACTTTTCCTTATATATACACCTTTCTCTAGCTTATTTTTAAAAAGTTTCTTTTCTATACACATTTTCTCTACCAAGAACTCTAAACAAGATTAAAAACACTTTTTAAATATTCGATCCAAACAATAAAATAATATGTCACTAAGCACTTTTTATCATAGTACTTATTAGAAAAGTACTTTAATTAAAAGCACTTATTTCGTAAACACACTCCAAACAAACCCAAAATATATCAACATTGAGAATTCTCTTTCAAGATCCCCTAGGAAGCACACTTACAACTTGATTGCCTAGCTTCTTTATATAGTTAAACTCGAACTCTTTTATATCTCTGATTCCAAGGGCCGACCCTGGACAAGTGTCCCAACTTTTTTTTTATGTCTTTTACATTTTTTTACATATTAGTTTGTATGGTTGAAAGTGCTTTTGCAATTTTTTTAACAATCTCTAAATCTTACTATCTTAAAAGAGGCAATGAGGGGAGAATCTTTCACTTCCTTTAATTTAATCAATAAAGAAGAATTCCTTTAATTATTTTAATAAAGAAAAAAAAAGTAGAAAATAAATGAAATCACTACAAGAAATTCGTCTCTAATTAAAAATAGCGACGAAATTAGAGACGAAACATTCCATCTCTGAAAATGGTGTCGCTTCTTCATTTTAGCGACGAAATTTATCGCTATTAGAGACAAAATAGATAATGGGACGCTAATAAATGTTGACCATTTAGAGACGAAATACATCTCTAAAAATTAGAGACAAATTACATCTCTAAAATTTAGAGACTCAATGTGTCTCTATATTGAGAGTGAGAGTTTGTCTCTAATATTAGAGACAAATTACATCTCTAAAACAGAGACGTATTGGGTCTCTAACAAAGTGACTTTAGAGACGAAATGTATTGCTAAAAAAGTTGATAAAATTGTATTTGAAATATTTAGAGACGTATTGAGTCTCTAATAAAGCGACTTTAGAGACGAAATGTATCTCTAAAAAAAGTTGATAAAACTATATTTGAAATATTTAGAGACGTATTGTGTCGCTATTTCCACTTTTAATTTAAAAAAATAATATTTAAAAATTAATTTTAAATATTTAAAATTAATTTTTAAATATTAATTTTTTTAAATTAAAACAAAATGAAATAAATATTTCCATCCAAAATAAAATATCCAAAACAAATTAAATGTTTCCATCCAAAAAAAAATATCCAAAACAAATTAAATGTTTCCATCCAAAAAAAATATCCAAAAGCAATTTAAATTATCCCAAAAAACAAGGAACTAAGGAGCGCTCGTCATATCGTCATCTGGACGATGAGAAGTAGACCCGGTACCGGGAGCCCTATGCTGAAGCATAAATGCTTGCATTTGAGCCATAATATTATTACATTGAGCCTGAAGATCGTGCAGACGGGCCCAGAGCGGATCTCGTTAGCTTGAATCTGGAGACGCAATGATTCGTTCTCTTTCCTCAAAGCCTCCGTCTCAAGACGCATGAAAAGAAAAGAACGCTACTGGTCCGCATAAAGCTCCCTCCCATAAGCGCCAAGACCCGGGGTGAACCATCAGGCTTCACACCACCAACGGCCAGAAGGAAAGCATCACGATGGTTCTCCTTAGAGTAGCCGAGACTCAGGAGTGGGCAATAACGACTCGAGCTTATCTTTAACTTTTCCCTACAAAAAATAACAATAAACATATGAGTAATTAAAAAAAGAAATATTTTAAATAAATTAAAAAGCACGAAAAAGACGAAACTAACATGTATGTCTCGAGCTCGATCATCTACATAAGTAACCCCATCGTGGCCCTTCGTATGCAGATGGAGGAACAACTCAATCAGGGGTACCTCACGTCCATCCCGAGTATGTTAAGATGAAAAGAAGAAAAATAAGAGATTAGTTAAACATGAATTGAGAATATTAAAGATATTAACGAAATAGTACAATGACTTACCAAGATCTCGTAATGCTCGTCGTGACTACGAGTCCCACCTTGTGTGCAAAGCGGGTTGGCGGTCGGTTGGCCGAGTTGATTTTAGAAATGCGCAACTTCTCCTCGGCCCGAGCATCGCCCGGTAGCTTCGGATGAGCCTCCTCGTCATCCACAAAAGCTTTTTAGCTGGTTTACCCTTTGCTTTGTAGATGGTGTCCCGATAACGTTTCCCGCCATTCCGCTCCCAGGGTCGTAAATAATCTCATCAGTGAGCTCTGGAGGGATCGTAAAGTGTGTCTGGAAAAATAAGAAAGTCTTAAATTTGTTAGAAATTAAAAAAATTTTAAAATCAAATTATAAAAAATACAAGTTTTACCTTCCAGGTTTGAAACCACCGTATTTTGGCGATATCAGAAATCTCTTTCCATTTTCCGAACTAGGGACTCTTCTTGAAAACGTCTGTGAAAACTCGGGAAACCTTACCCGATGGATGTAATCTATAAAAAAGGAACAAAATTAATTTTTTATAAGTTAAAAAATTAATAATTTAAACAGAAAATGTAAATTGTACTCACTTTTTTCTGGTCAGCCGTAAAAGAACCCCGGTGATCGGTATTTGCTCAATGGCCTGGGTGTCTGATGCTGCTGATGACGTGGTCGGGATGATGGGGACATGTGTATTGGATACCTGTGTATCCCCTAACGCCCCTGCGCTATCAGGTGTCACGGGAGTATCAAACTCCTGTGACCGAGGTGGATGGCGCCGCGACGTAGACATCTACAAAATAGATAACATACAAGGAATTAAATAAATTAACATTTAATATAATTATTAATTAAACTAATTAAACTAAATTTTACTTAAGTAATGAATTCTATTAACAATTAACAAACTAATGATTTAAAAATGAATATACAACATACAAATTAATTAATTAACTCTAAATAACACGACATTTTAAAAATGTACATTGTAATGAAATAAAAATTTAATTAAAGAATATGGATTCAATTAACCGTAGAATTTGAAATTGAATTAATAACACCTAATTGAATTAAATTGACACTAGATTATGAAAAATTAACCTAACTAATCAATTACAAAGTGTACATTTAACACTAGAAGTATACATTTTTTTTTTAGTTCTAGAATTTGAAATTGACCCTATAATTTTAAATTTAACATACTAATGATATAATAAAAAGTGAATTAATAATATGTAATTGAATTAATTATAATTAAATTTGAACAATTAACCTATATACTAATGAAATTAAAGAAAAATATATTTAGTAATTTAATCCCTAAACACATAATCAATAGAAATTTAATCCCTAAATTTGAACAATAAACACACTAAATCAAATTAGCAATTCCTTAAGCTAATCCTTAATCCCTAAACATGGATTCAATCAAAGAATCATATATTTACCAATTTAACAATGGGAATAATCATTAACCATGAAATCAATAGTTAAACAAATTATAACCATTCAATAGCAGATTTCATTGGCAATTAGAAGCAAAAAATAGTTAAATCAATAGTTAAACAAATTTGGTTCTAAGATTCAATAGTGAAATCAGAGGGAGAATGTCAGCAATAGCAGATTTCAATAGCAATTAGAAGCAAAAAATAAACCCTATTTCAGCATATTACAAAGGGAATTCCCAAATAAACCCTATTTCAGCAAAAAAGAATGTAGAAAACAGAGGGAGAATAAAAAAATTTCAATTAAAAGGAAAGAGAAATCAGAGAGAATCGAAATTTTACTCAGAGGGAGACGGTGGTTGCGTGAGACGGTGGCTGTGGTGGTGGTCTTGCGCCGTTTCTTCTTTTCCACGAGGAGGTGGTTGCGTGAGACGGTTGATCGGTGGAGGGGAAGGGGAAAGGGTTGGTGGTGGAAGGGTGAGGGGGTGGTGGTGGAAGGGTGAGGGGTGGTGGTGGCTGTCTGTTGATCGGTGGAAGGGAAGGGGAAAGGGTTGATCGGTGTAGGGGAAGGGGAAAGGGTTGATCGGTGGAGGGGAAGGGGAAAGGGTTGGTGGTGGAAGGGTGAGAGGGTGGTGGTGGAAGGGTGAGGGGGTGGTGGTTGATCGGTGGTGGTTGTACGGTGGCTGTCTGTTGATCGGTGGAGGGGAAGGGGGGTTGATCGGTGGAGGGGAAAAGGAAAAAGAAAACCAGAGAGAGAAAAGAGAAGAAGAAATGTCGGGGGAGGGGAAAGGGATTTTTATCCCTTTTAATTTGGTTTTAGCGACCAAATACCTCTCTAATGGGAAACGAAAATTAAATTGAAAATTTTAACTTACCGCCTTGTTATTTCGTTTAGAGACGAAATGCATCTCTATTTATTTTCAATTAGAGACGAATTGTGTCTCTGTTTCCAATACATATTTCATTTTAAAAATGTAATTATTTAGTATTAAAAAGTAATCCTGTTTCTTTTAGAGACGAAATGCATCTCTATTTATTTTCACTTAGAGACGAATTGTGTCTCTATTCCCAATACATATTTCATTTTAAAAATGTAATTATTTAGTATTAAAAAGGAATCTTGTTTCTTTTAGAGACGAATTGTGTCTCTGTTTAACAAATTAGAGAGGAATTGTGTCTCTGTTTCCAATACATATTTCATTTTAAAAATGTAATTATTTAGTATTAAAAAAGAATCCTGTTTATTTTAGAGACGAATTGTGTCTCTGTTTAACAAATTAGAGACGAATTGTGTCTCTGTTTCCAATACATATTTCATTTTAAAAATGTAATTATTTAGTATTAAAAAAGAATCCTGTTTATTTTAGAGACGAATTGTGTCTCTGTTTAACAAATTAGAGACGAATTGTGTCTCTATTTCCAATACATATTTCATTTTAAAAATGTAATTATTTTGTATTAAAAAAGAATCCTGTTTATTTTAGAGACGAATTGTGTCTCTGTTTAACAAATTAGAGACTAATTGTGTTTCTATTTCCAATACATATTTCATTTTAAAAATGTAATTATTTAGTATTAAAAAAGAATCCTGTTTCTTTTAGAGACGAATTGTGTCTCTGTTTAAAAAATTAGAGACGAATCGTGTCTCTGTTTCCAATACATATTTCATTTTAAAAATGTAATTATTTAGTATTAAAAAGGAATTCTGTTTCTTTTAGAGACGAATTGTGTCTCTGTGTTACAAATTAGAGACGAATTGTGTCTCTGTTTAACAAATTAGAGACGAATTGTGTCTCTGTATCCAATACATATTTCATTTTAAAAATGTAATTATTTATTTCTTATATGTCATATTTTTTTTATAATATAATAAAAATAAGATAAATAAAAAAAACGAGCTTATCTTAACGAAGGTTTGAATTTGTCAAATGTTCAATGATGAGATAAATATCCAACTTCCGGGTTACATTCAAGATTTGAGTTTGACCTCTCTTAACTTAATTTAATTAAAAACACAGAGAAGGAATAATGATCAAGAAAAAGTATTTAAATTTATGACGGATCATTAACAACTAAGAAGTTGTTTATTTTTTAAATCTGTTTCCTTTGTTTAACAATACATCATCTTCACGATCATCAGTTGTTTGATGTAGAACTGTTGTCCTCGGATCTTCTTCTTCCTCCTCCGAAGGTTTAGGGGATGAATCATCAATGAAAGGAAGTTCAATATATAAGCCGTTGGGATCAAACAATGTTTTGTTTCGTCATTCAACGGTCGAAAGCGATTTGATTTTATTCCTTCATCTATTTGACGACTTAACATCTTCTTCTTGGAAAGCTACAAATTCCTCGCTATCTTTATCCTGGGAGACTTTCTTCAATGTGACACCGGTCGACTTTGCAAACCACTAACCAATCATTCAATGGTCTACAAGATGGATAAGGCAGAAATACGATTGAATCGCTTGTTGTGCCAATACAAATCGATCATTTGTGCGCATGTGTTTTCTCTTATTCACCTCTAAAATCTGCAAATGTGGTATCTTCCTGCATCCCACCTCGCCGCATTGTCTCAAACCACGTACGGTTAAATAACACGAGGACGTTTTACACTCCCTCCTTGCATATTCAGGCTCAATAATTTCATCAATGACTCCAAAGAAATCCCCTTCGGTGTTTCGAACACTTGACCCTTGATGCAAACGTCGCGCTATCGGTTGCTCGCTCTGTGAATGAGATTTCGTTTGAAATTTGTAGCCCTTCCCTAGATAATCGAAGTATGATTTGGCAATTCTAGCAGGGCCTTTTGCCAACATTACTATGTGATTGTTTGTAATCGGGTGCGGTGGGTGAATCAACCTTGCACAACCGTGAACTTAGGTTGAGAAATTACACTATTGCAGCTCATTTGAACAATAATAACATGTAATCATACGCACGAAAGCATAAAACCATGAACGGAAGTCTCGTCAATTATGATCCCCTCCCATTGCGTTTAGTCCAGGATTAGCAGGACGTACAAATAACTCAACGAATAACCTATTATTGAGTTTAATATATTATGAACATGAAAATAACCTAATAATATAAATATTTCACCGATTAATTTAGTCCATCCTTACTCGATATACGGCTCCACCTCCTGGACAATTACACAACACGACGCGTGCGTGCGATGTGAAACTCTTCCTCGTTTAAAGGTCTCCGCACGGGCTTTCCAATAGGTCTCCCAAATATCGTAAAAATGGACAAATCATTTGGATCGACTCCAACCGGTAGGGAATTTTGCACAAAATTCCGCTTCACGGTTCGGTATTGTCTGCAATTCGTTGATCAAAGTAATATGAACAGAACGTGGTCGTCTCATGTATTAGGTATGCATTGCATATAGATCCTTCCACTGTAGACTTATTTCCTACCGTTTTTTTAGCCTACGCAAGTATCTGACATAAAAATATATCAATTACAAATAGTACCTTTAAGAAACATTTAGAATACAACAGTCAAAATATGTACCTTTCAAACGGGTACATCCATCGATATTGAACTGGACCTCGTAGATATGCCTCGTAAGGTAGATGTACTGGTAGATGCTCCATAGAGTCGAAAAAAGATGGTGAAAACATTCTCTCTAATTTGCAAATGATGATAGCAATCTCACTGCTCAATGACTCGATAGTGGATTGAGACAGCTCTGCACATGTTAACTCTCTAAAGAAAACACTCAATTGTGCCAACGGTTCCCAATGTTTTTCGCCAAGAAATGGTCGAATGCAAGCAGGCATGAGTCGTTGCATGAATACATGACAATCATGACTTTTCATTTCAAACACAGTATGGTGTGCACGTCAATGCACCTGGCCGATTTGATACATATCCGTCCCGGAAATTTAATCGATCGCATCCACTCGAACAGGTATTTTCTTCTGGTCATTGTTAGCATGTATTTTGCCTTCGCATACTTTTTTCCACTTTCATCCGGCTCTAACTCTGGTCGATGACAGATTTCCCGAATGTCGTAGCGTGATCTTAGATTGTCTTTCATTTTTTTTGGAATATTTAGAACCGTGTTGAAGACATTATCGAAAACGTTTTTCTCGATATGCATGACATCTAAGTTATGTCTGATCATTAAGCCTCCCCAATATGGTAGCTCCCAAAAAATATTTCTTTTCTTCCAACCTGTATTTTTTCCCACCGTCTTATTCCAAGCCTCACCACCAATCTCTGTAACACTTCGCATCTCAAGCGCATCTAACCGTTGTAGAATTTGGTATCCATTTATAATTTCAGGAGGGCCCTCGTTTCGTACACTCCTCCCTTTATACCAATCAGTTCTATTCGATCGAAATGAATGATTGAGCGGTAAAAACCTTCTATGGCAGTCAAACCAACACGTTTTGCGACCATGCACCAACGAGAATGCACCGGTATCGTCCATGCAATGAGGGCATGCAAACTTTCCCGAAGTGCTCCACCCTAACGAATTTAGTTAGGGTAGTATATTCCTTACGTTTTGTGCGCAAAAACATAAATTTTAATTTAATCTAAACCATGATAAAATTATTTTACAAACGTACTTGATAACATTGAATATGCAGGAAAGTCACTTATCGTCCAGATAACTGCTGCTCGCATCACGAAGTCTTGTTTCTGTGAAACATCATACGTCACAATGCCTTCGTTCCATAAACCACAAAGCTCAGCAATTAATGGTTGGAGGTAGACATCCAACTTCTGCTTTGGACTTTTTGGCCCAAGTACAATGACCGTTAAGAAAATCACAGGATCTTTCATGCACATCGATGGAGGCAAGTTATACGGCGTCACCATAACTGGCCACACTGAATATTGAGCTCCCGAAGCCCCAAAAGGGTTAAACCCGCCAGTACATAACCCCAATCGAATGTTTCGAATTTCCCGTGCAAATTCTGGATGACAACGATTTAAATGTTTCCACGCCTCAGCATCAGAAGGGTGTCTCATTACTCCTTCATCTTGCGAGTGCTCATGATGCCACCTCATGTGAGAGGCAGTGACTTCTGACGCGTATAACCAGGTGCGATCGTTGCGTGATCGGTAGATAAAACATGCCAGGTATGTGGAATAAGAGTTTGTTTACCTTGTTTGTATCTCGTATGATTGCACATTTTACACATATGAAGATTTGCATCCGCACCCCAATATATCATACATCCGTTTGGGCAACAATCAATCTTCTCCACAGTAAACCGAGACCCTCCACTAATTTCTTCGTATCGCATGCACTGCGGGCAACGTGTTGTTCGCCGGAGCACAACGATGAAACCATTGTGAAATTGAGTTGTATCCTCTTTCGGGAATGTGAAATTTTGCCTTTATATTCAATAACTCGTTAGAGTTGCAAGTAGCGTGGACGTCACAACCTTCGTACAACGGCCTGCTTTCGATTCTATCATCTTAAACATTCTTTGCGCATCCTGATTCAAATCTTCATTTAATAAATTTTGAGAACCATCACCTTGATAACCGCATCCATCATAAACCATCTGTTCTAGATGTTCGTAGTGATGTTCAATATTTTCAGAACTTTCATTCACATTCAAATTGCACTGCGAGCTGCTTCCTTCATTTCGGCATGACTCCCCCCTCGCTGCATTGAACATTTCTTCAGATTCTCCTTGATAAACCCATTGATAATAATTATCAACGAAACCCCGACTATACAAGTGTAACTTCACATCATCTGTCGGTAATATCTTTTTATTCTTACACTTTTTACATGGACATCGTATCTTCTGTCCGTTGTTATGAAAAATCACAGTAGATTGACAGAACTCAACAAACTCTTCGACCCCGGCTACAAATTGGTTGTTGAGAAACCCTTCAAGTAAACGGACATACATCCACTCACGTATTTTCTCTCACTCGAGAGTGTTATAACGTAATTTCTTTATATTCAAAGCCATTCTCAACACACCTATTTATAACAACTGTTCTGTCATTTTTAGAGACAAAATATGTCTCTAATTAGGCGGGAACCCTTCCCGCCATTATTAGCGATAAAATTGGTCTCTAAATCAAAAGAAGCTTCTTCCCTGAAACGGACTACGTCTCTAAATAAGGAGGTGGACTAAAATTTCAATTTTGAGGCGCATTTCGTCTCTATTTTAGAGTCCAAATGAGTCTCTATTCTGGCGGGAACATTTTCCACCTCATTAAAATGGAGGGAAAAATTCCCGCAATATTTTTAGCGACGAAATGTGTCTCTAGGAAGATAGTTTTACTTTTCATATTAGAGGCCAAGTTCGTCTCTATTTTACAGTCGAAATACGTCTCTAATAGGGCGGGAAAAGGGGGAAAATTCCCTCAATTTTTTAGCGACGAAATATGTCTCTAGCTAAGAAGCTAGTTTTACTTTTCATATTAGAGGCCAAGTTCGTCTCTATTTTACAGTCAAAATACGTCTCTAATCAGGGGAAAAGGGGGAAAAATTCCCTCAATTTTTTAGCGACGAAATGTGTCTCTAGGCAAGAAGATAGTTTTACTTTTCATTTTAGAGGCCAAGTTCGCTCTCTATTTTACGATCAAAATACGTCTCTAATCAAGGGAAAAGAGGGAAAATTTCCCTCAATTTTTTAGCGACGAAATGTGTCTCTAGGCAAGAAGATAGTTTTACTTTTCATTTTAGAGGCCAAGTTCGTCTCTATTTTACAGTCAAAATACGTCTCTAATAGTAGAAATGTAATTTAGAGACGAAAGTGATCGCTGAAAGTCAAAGGTCTGATTTAGAGACGAATTACGTCTCTAAATAACGTCCCAAATTTTTCGTCTATAATATTTGGACGCTAATTGCAGTTTTTCTTGTAGTGAATTCTTTGAATATCACGTACATAAGTGAAATTTGAAGCCATGAAAGAGAACTTGAAGAAAGTAGAAAATAAATGAAATTCATTGAATGTATAAATTTGAAGCTATGAAAGATAACGTCTTTGATTTTTTTTTTACTAACTTCTATGATAATATCTACCATATATATTAAAATTAAAAGGGAAATTTACATGAATGTTATAATTGAGTGAAATATTTACAAAAAAGTTAGAAAAAGAAATATTTACAAAAATGTTATAAATTCAAAAGTCGAGTATATCAGTCAATAATTAATAGTATATCAGTGATATATAATAGTATATCAGTGATAGACTATTAATGATCGACTGATAAACTATAATTGATATACTAATAGTTCACTGATATATTAATAGTGATTGACTGATATACTTAGAATTTTTAAAATTCTAACATTTTTATAAAAAAAAAATTTCTAACAAATTTGTAAATATTATAAAAATTTCTAACATATTTGAAAATGCCCCAAATTAAAAATCTAGAAAAGTGACTTCACTTTCTAAATTCTCACTTCATTATTATATTCTTAATTTACCCTTTAATTTCTTTTCATTTTAATTTCGTTCTAATTTTTAAAAATATAAATGGATCCCCACCACAATCAGCGTTGTTGCCTTGAAAATCAACAAACATAAAATTATTGTTAAATTTAATAAAACTCAAAATTGCATTAATTGCATGTGTTTAATTTCAAAGAAGTGGATGAAGAAACGTTCTCCTAAAGTTAATCAAAATTGAAGATGCATGTATATCTGAAAGAAACACAATATTTAATGTAAAATGACACTTGAATCGATACTTCAATCAGCCCTGACGATTCATGGCATTTCCCGATCTAATTGAATTCACTAAGTAAAAGATGGTATTAATTTGCAAAGCAGATGATCTCCATAATCATATAAATGTTGTCGGGGTAAGGAATACAAAAAAATAAAAATCAAAGAATCTTTATCATCTTTCTGTTTTGTTTTCTAACATTTTTTTTCTCCTCATAATTACTGGGTTTTGTTTCTTTTTCTCCATGCAGTAGCTTTGATCGTCAACCCAACCAGAGCAAAATACCAGTCCTTCAAAACACATGCATCGAGAATCGAATAGATGGCTATTAAACTCACATGCTTTGTAATGGTTAGACATCATTCTCACCCCTTTTTGAGTTAAATATGGTTTGTTTGACGTTTCAATTTACAAAAAAAAAAAAAAAACCATGGATTTTCTTAGAAGTGGCAGAGAAATATCTATATGGATTGTCCATCTTTAGTATAAGGACTATTCATATATATATCGACTATTGAGATATTAATTTCATGGGCGGTCGTATTATAATTTATATATGTGTTTACCTTTTATGATGAATTATAAAAGTTGTCCAAATTTAAGGCCAGTTTTAGGCCAAAAATAAGATCAAAATAGGGAAATTTACATGAATGTTATAATTGAGTGAAATATTTACAAAAATGTTAGAAAAAAAAAAAAAATTTACAAAAATGTTATAATTTCAAAAGTCGAGTATATTAGTCAATCTATTAGTATATCAGTCAATAATTAATAGTATATCAGTTATATATAATAGTATATTAATGATAGAATATTAATGATCGACTGATAAACTACCATTGATATACTAAAAGTTTACTGATATACTAATAGTGATTGACTGATATACTCATAATTTTTAAAATTCTAACATTTTTGTAAATATTTTTTTTTCCTAACAAATTTGTAAATATTATAAAAATTTCTAACATATTTGAAAATGCCCCATAAAAATAAGATGACATATTTAAGAGAGTAGAGAATTTGCTGAGATAAATTCAAAAACTTCTTTGTTGCAATAGCACTAACAACTACACATTTTTTTAAATATTCGGATCAACTACAAGTGATACTAACATAGTGGCTTTAATATTCCGACACTGATTCAATTGCTTTATATGTGCATAATATTACTTTTGAACTTTTTGCCAATCTCATAACCTATGTATGCCTCTTTGCTCGTGCACACATACATTTATTTATGAAACACCGATTTACAACTCATAAGGGGTGGGAATTATTAAATGAAATTGAAAAAAAAATTGAGGACGTTTTCCAATCAAATCCCCACATTGTGATATGTTGAATAAATTTGAGTTAAATACTTCACGAATGGATGTAGATCCATTTTATTTTTATAATTAATCATTTTTACAATAATGGATTATGTGTAATTGTGAATGGCAATGCATTTTTAATTTTAATATGTATTATTTTGACGTGCAACGCACGTGTTATAGAACTAGTTATATTAAAAGAGTAAAATAGTTTAGTCATTCCAACCACTCCACTGTTCACTCTCTCTAAAAAATTTTAGTTTATTTATCGATTTTCTTCCCCTAAATCTTTGTGTTTATCTATTTTTTAATCTATATTTTTGTTTCTTGGGTTATCCAATTTTTCATTTTTTTATTTCTTAGATTTTTTTTTTTTGAATTTTAGAGTTAATTTGAAAATCACACCAAATAATTTTTATTTTAATGACAGATAATGTATAAATATTTCTTTTAGAAAATATCTATCTGGTTTGAGAAATGTAAAATAAAAAGAACAATTAGTTGAATCTTAAAATGGAGCTCTTGATAAGATCATTAGAAAACACATTCATGTAAATGAAGGAAAAGATGATGTTGCGAATAAATTTTTAAATAACATTTTGAATTATATTATTTTGTTTAACATTCATGTTTGATAATGTTATATTTGTTTATGTATTTTTTGATTTAGTATATATTAAAAATTATATAATAGGAAGTCCAAAATCTTATTTTTGCACCGGACCCCTATTATCTTAGGCCCTGCTGATTCCACGGTATCAGTATATTTTATAAAGGCTCCCGCAACATAATCGTACTCAAACTACTGAGTCTCGCTAAGACCCAAGAGCCTTTTGTGTATGAGTCCATTAATTTGAGGATCCACTTAATCTATATCAGCTTCTGGGTGACCTAGACCCATAGATTTTATGCGGTGAATCTTTCCTAATTTAAACTCTGCCAATTTCTCTTTGGTTCTTTCACCGCCTTGACCTTCAAAGCCTATTTCACAGATACCCAACTAATGCACATCTGACAGATCACATTTCTTCTCATCCTTCTTAGGTATCCTCATCGAAGAGGTCAAAAGTTATAGTTTTCTCTCTCCTAATTCGATGTAATATTTAAAAAAAAAGTCTTCATCATTAAAAATTATTAAAAAATCACATCACATCAAATCAATTTAAATATGAAATAAAATTAGTCAACACGAATATAGTTCAAGTAGTTAGACATGTGCTATCTTCTCATGAGATCTAAGGTTCCAGTTTTACCTCCACTAATTTGATGTAATATCTATTAAAAAAAGTCTAGATCAATTTATATATGAAATAAAATTAGTCAACATGAATATAGTTCAACTAGTTAGACATGTACTCCATACTCATGAGATCTAAAGTTCGAATTTCTCCTCCCTCAATTTAATGTAATATCTATAAAAAATTAAAATAAATGAAATCAATATATTTTTTACCAGTATAATCTAATTGTAGAATAATTTTATAATGTATGAATATTAATGAGATTTTACTTCAACAATCAAACTATTATATTTTTAAAAGGGTAAAATGTAAATAAAATACACCCCTGTGATTTTGGTCAAATATAAACACATCCTAATCATACCCTTATGATTAGAAAATTATACAATTTGATTTCTTTTTTTTAGTTATAACTTCTTCATTTGAACTCTGATTTGGATGATTAAAGATGTTTCAGAATCCTCATTTTGAGTTTTATGTCATGGTCACTTCAAAACTTGAAATCATCATTAAATAAAAGAGTTATCATCTATAAAAAAATATTAGGTATGATTGAAGCCACAAATCCTTTTATTTACTAATGGTTTTGAAATTTAGACCATAACGCAAAGCTTGAAACGATGATTTCAAAACATCTCGACTCATCCAAATCAGCGTTCAAATGAAGAAATTATGACAAAAAAAATGTTAACGATGTTAGTGGGGATGAGTCAAATTACATAATTTTAGAATCATATGGGTATAAATTTTCATTTTAAAACTGTAAATGGTACATTTATATTTAACCAAAATCACATAGGTCTTATTTATATTTTGCCCTTTTGTAAAATCAAAAATAAAATATTACAACTAAAAAATTCAAACCAAAAGATTACAAACATCAAAATATAGTGAAAATATATTTAAACCTTTTTTCATTTATCTAAAGCAGGAAATAATTCACATAACTGTCACACCCCATTTCAAAACCCAACATCAAAATTTAAGGATCTCTTTAAATAACTCTATATATGCTAAATTCCTAGCAAACATCCATAGAGATTCAGAGGGTGTTTGGTTGATGCGTTTGACATCGCATTCCCGGACATCTAAATCCCGTGGTTACTATTTGTATTCACATCCTAAACCCATCATAAATAAATATTAAATATTAAATATAGTTAATTTTAATTTTAATTATTTATTTTTAAATTAAAAAAATTATTTAAAATTTATTATGAAGTGATTTTTCAGTTAAAATATTATTATAATTTTTAATTTATTTTTACATCATTATTATTTTTTTTAAAACATAATAAGTTAATTAAATAAAAAAGTAAACCACTTTTTCTATTCCCATTCCTGCATACCAAACATAGACTTCACATTCCCAAACATCTCATTCCCAGGCATCACATTCCTATTCTCATACACCAAACACCCTTAGGGGGCGTTTGGTGTGTGAGAATTGGTCATGGGAATAGGTTTTTAATACTCATTCCATTGTTTGGTTCACCCTCTATTACCATTAGCATTGACATTCAATTCCCATCCAAATCTCCCCTTTATTTAACATTGGCATTTAATTAAATCCTCTCCAATTTTGTGCTATTTGGTATTTCTAATAGAAAAAAAATAAATATTAGGAGTATTTAGTAGGTTAGTGAACAAAATAAAATTAAAAAATATTTTTTAATTAAAAAAAATGTACATATTTTTTAAATAAAGAATATTTTTTTAAAGAAACTCAATATATTATACATAATTAAATTAAAAAAATATGTTCAAAATAATACACTAAGTAATTTAGATAAATTTTACCTTATAGTACTTTTTTCAAGCTTAATTCCAAATACAACATTTTTTTTATATAACACTTTTTCATTTTTTTTTTAAATTAATAAATTTATTTTATTATTAAACCCTAAATATTTAATGACAACAATCATTTATTTTTTACCGTCAATTAATATCAACTAATTCATATAATAATACATGATTGTAAGAAATTGATTCCTATATGTTTCATCAATTTTCTTTTCTTTTATTCAATGAAATAATATTTAAAAGGAAATTAAAAAATTCAAACTTAAACTTATAAATAAAATATAGCTGATAATTTTAATTTAATTAAATTTAATATTATTAATTAATTTTTTCAATTTTTTAATTAAATTTTATATAATAATTAAATAAAATAACAAATCATATTCCTTACTATAAAAACAATAATCATATTCCCATAAATTAAATTCCAGCACACTCCAAACACATGCATCATATTTCCAGGCATTTGAATCTCATTCCAGTATACACCAAACACATACATTAAATTCCCATCCGTTTTATTTCATACTACTTATTCCCAGACATCTAATTTTAAAGCATTCAATTCCGATTCCCGCATACCAAACGTCACCTTAAAGAATTATTTGAAGTGCAAGTGACTGGTTTTACTCATTTTTTATTTTTAAAAAAGCCAATTTTGGGGGACCCATAGAGATTCTCAAGGGAATTTGGCAGTACATTATATCAGATATTTCTTTAAAAAATTACAAGAATGATGTGATTTTGTCATTGTTTTCATTTTGGAAAGTACAGATAAGTCTCAGAGATGGGCCAGAGACTATGTGCTGTCTCTCCTTTTTCATGCCCTTTCACATGCGTTTGGTTTGGTTTGGTTTATTGATTATTATCATTAATCGGCTTAAATCAACAACTCAACTGATTAATAAAGTGTTAAAAAATAGTATTAGCCTAGTATTATGACAACGGAAGCTTCGAGTCTATTAAGAATATCGGATCAGAAAAATGAATAAACCTACCATCATTTATAAGGTCTAAATATTACTTCTCTCATCACCAATTGATTTTAAGATGAAAATTAACTAACAAACTCAAATGAACATCCTATCCAACAAATGAGATTTGATTCAAGAATGGTGAGTCCAAAAGAACCAACATTTTAAAAGGGCATATTAACTATTTTTTTTTTTTTGATATTCGTGAGTGTCCGGGCCAGCTTACGCGCACCTCAACTAATCTCACGGGACAATCACACGACCCTACAACACTTGGCGTCGGGAAACTCGTAGGATAATATCGTAGGTAGGTGGCCACACATGAATTTGAATTCATGACCTCAAGATTGGAAGAACAACCTCTTAGCCATTGAGCCAACTCATGGTTGAAAAAGGGCATATTAACTATTAAGAATTACACATAAAAAAAACATGAAAATTACTTAACAATATTTATAAAGTTTGAAAGAAACTTTTCTCAATACTAAGTAGTTTGAGATGAAAGCCCAATATAATTCTTCTAAGAGTCTCATCTCCTCCAATTTAATATAATAGCTTAAAAACAGTTAGCACTCAATTATTTTAAAGCACTTCATATATATATATATAAATGAAATTATTTGGCTGCTTAAAATTAAGCAATAAAAAATGCTTAGAGCCAATTATTGAGTAACATATGAACAAAAATTGAAAAGAAAAAAAAAAGAATTACAAATTTTATCTAGATGGCAATTTTTCAATGGCCTTTAAACACATTAAGCAGCCAAAATTAAGCACCCAAGTATTTCTCATATATGGATTAAGAATTAAGGAATTGTGGGTAAAAATAAAAGGATTAAAGAAGAGATGGTGGGTATGTGAAATGGAGATAATTTAGAGACAAAAGAGGGACAATTGTTGGTTGAGACAGCAGAGCAGAGAATGGCAAAGAGGGTACAGATTGGATTGATAGTTCTTTTCCTAATCATTTCAACATTTATGAATGAATGATATGATTTGATATACCAATTCAAACATCGCAACGCGAATCTGATGTTGGATTTGTTAGATTATTTTGTTATTTAAATTTTATTTGCTTTTAAAATATTGGATATGTTTTATTTTGATTAAATTATATAAAATGTCTCTAATTTTTAGGGTTTTTTTTCAATTTTACCTCTAATATATTTTAAGAGTTTCAATTCTTCCCTCTTATTTGTTTTTAAAATACTTTTTAACAATTTTCGTAAAGCTTTTACGAAAATTTAAATATTATGAGAAAGATTAAAACTTTTAAAACATTAAAGGGGTATATAACTAATACCCACTGCATTTAATATATTTTACCTCTTAACGTTTTCATTTTTATAAAATTTAATAAAAATTGATAGGGTATTTTATTAAATAAATTTAAAGATCGAGGGTCGAATTAAAACTTTTAATACGTTAGGAGCAAAATTGAAACAAACAATATAAATTAGAGGTATTTTGTATAATTTAACTTTTTATTTATAAAATGATATCCCAAATAACGAACATACTAATTATTAAAATATCAAAAAAAATTACTCAAATAACATATTTATAATTCAATATTATATTGAATAATTACTTTCATTGTTATTTTCAATTAACCTGTTGATTTTTTCATTTTTTTTAGTTCAATATAATATTGAACCACAATTCAATGAACTATTTTATTATTTTTCATTGTTATTTTTAATGAATTTATTATTTTCACTATAGTAATTTGAATAATTTTTTTAAAATTCTAACATTTCAATAATTAATGAAATGTAAAGATTTGACTACCATTAAAAAAGAACTTTCTAATTTATGTCCCTTAAGAATACAAGAGAATTATTTTCAAGAATTAAAAATATCCGTTTAATAACCATTTTTAATTTGTTTCTTTATAATCTCATTTTTGAGATCCTAAAAAAGTAAAAATAGTTTTTGTTTAGTTTGTAATATATATATATATATATATATATATATATATATATATATATATATATATATATATATCTTGTCTAATTACCTAAAACAATATCTCTCTTGTCTAATTACCTAAACATCTAAGTTTTGTGACATAATTACAATATAAAAAACATTCAATTTCTATGGAAAAGAAATTAGAGAGAGATAAATAACATAATTAAAATGGAAAGGAAAAGATCAAAGTAAAACTTACAAAAACTCACTACATCATCTCAATCACTTTCAAAGAGAGTTTTTTTAATTTATTTATTTCGTATTTCCTAAATATATATAAAAAAAAAAAAAAACAAATTTACTATCCGGTTCCAGTAAGACCGAGGTCTTGTTTGTTTTTGTCGTCATCTTTACCAGCACCAAAAACCGGACCACCTTTTCCGGCAGCATCATGAACCTTGTCTTGAAGCTTATCTATTTGAATCATACCTTCATCTTCTCTAGACCGTATATCCGTTTTCGTACGGTTCTCTCCTCCAGCTACTGATTCATACGTTGTTGCCGTAAATGAACCTTTTGGCTGAGCTCCTTGCGCTCCTGACATTATTACAAGTCCTATTGAATTATGTGATGAAGCTTTCGTATCGTTGGTTTGGTTTTATTTTCATGGTTTTTTGGTCCGAATTTGGAGTTTGAGTTGTCGTGGCTTTCATGCAGGTGAGACATGTGGCTCTCATGCACCATCGACATTATCAGTTACGTGTCTTTCTCTCCGTATTTTTAGATTACAGTGAAATGAACGGTCCAGATTGTTTTAAAAAAAAGTCACATTTAATTAGCTTGGTCATGTAGTTTTTTGTTTTTTACTTTTTTAATATCATAGGTATTTTTAAAACATCATTTAATAATACATTTCTAAACTAATTTTCAAAATGAGATGATTATGGAGTGGTTAACAACTCATGAATTTTAAATACATACACAGCTAAGACAATGCCTCCAATTTACAAGTGCTCGTTTAATAATGATTTGAGCATTATTTCCTATTTTTGAAACTTAATTTGGTTTATTCAACAACACTTACTTTCTTCTCATGAGTTCGAAGATTCGAGTCTATCCTCCCTCAATTTAACGTGATATCTAAAAAAACAAAAACAAAAAAAATTAAAGTTGGTTTATTAATGATTTCTTCACTTATAATTCTATCTTTTATCTTCTTAAAATAAAAAATCTCAAATAGCAGTTTAAAAAATATTTTTCATTCATCATTTTATTTATTTAAATAATAATTTTGATTTTGAATAATTTATTAAAATCAAAATAATAATGCAAAAAAAAAAACCATTAATTAATTAATATCAATCGGGGTTTAATCTAATGGTAAGACAATTGTGTTCTATCTATCAAGTTAGAGGTTTGAATATTCTCCATCACATATGGGTTAAAAATATTAATATTCAATCAAATTAAAATACTAAATATCATCAATGAATTTATATTTCAATATCAATTTAAATTATCTTATATTAAAATTAGAAAACAATTATTATTATATGTTTTTTACAAAGGTATTATTATAAATTGAGAAGAGGTAAAAAGAGAAATTTATGTGGTTTACTAAACAAAGTTATAATAAACACAAAAATATTGACCATTAATAGCCCAATAATTTTTGTGACACGATATAAAGAGGAAAAAAAAAAGCTATTTAAACATTCTCTACATTTTATTAGTGTCCGTTTGGAATAACTTTTGAAAGTGTTCAATATTTTTTAATAAAAAATATGTTTTTATAATAATTAAAAAACACTTATAAAAACTATCCCAAACGACTTTTTAAAATAAAACAAAAAAAAATAAAAAAAAATAGAGAGAGATCAATGATAATATGGGCACCACGTATTTCCATTGACCAAGTTTTGTATTGACTTAAGACTTTCAACAATTATTGGCCCAACCAACGTGACAAGTTGACTTTTCGTATCCCAGGTTTGACTTGGATGCATATTTCTTTCGTACGAATATATATATAGATATTGTGTTTTGTCTTCATTGTTTCATTATCACTTACTAGTGTTTTTCTGAATTTAAAATTTTGAAACATAAACATGTCTAACCTAGACTTAGAGAGTGAAAATGTGAAAATGCCACCGACACCGATGCCGTCAGCTCCTCCGTCTACCGTAACCGTGTCACCGGCGACTGACGGTAAGGGTACCACCACAACCCCATCAGTGACGAGGTTGAGGAGACGAGACATATTGAACAAATGCTCTTTAGTTTTGAAATGGTCTGGTTTCTTGTTTTCATTCCTTGCTTTCATACTTATGGTCTCCAACAGACATGGTGAACCAATTAATTTCGAAGATTACCCAGAATATAGGTACTCAACTTTGCTTGGTTTCTAATTACATTATTGAGATATATTATTAAATTTAACTTTACTTATTGACTTAGCTTTTAGGTCTATAAATGACTTAACATATTTAATATAATATCATAGTCTGAAGTTCGTTTATAGGTACTCAACTTTGCTTAGTTTCATAAGTTTCAGTCTTATGTAAATATCCAAGTTGATATGTGAGCAAGAGTGTTGTGATACATGATTAAATTTACATTTACCTATTAGTCCTCGTTTGGTTCGCGGTAATCTTATATTTCCTTATAAGAGGCATCTAATTCCATTGTTTGGTTGGGGTTTATTTAAAAATATTTGGGTAATCTAAGATTCCTGACATCCATATTTTCTCAGATAAAAGGGTATTCGATTACTTTTGAATTCAGGTGCTTTCTATGATTCTCACGAGAAGGTAATCTTTTTTTTTTCAATTTTAACCCTATTTAATTAGAAAAAGTTGTAAAAAAAATTAGGAAAACAACCCATACTCACGTTTTCATTTATTCTTCATAATTATGTGGTTTCTCCAATTTCCTGTTTGTATTATTAATTAATCCTCTCTCTTTTTATATAATAGCTTTGATCAAAATCATTCTCAACAAGTTAGTTTTTTTTTTTGGTTCATTTTGTTGTATTTGATAAAGATTTTTTCCACTGGGTTTTAATTTTATGATATTTTGATTTATTCTCCATACATTTGATAGACCCCAAATTCCTTTGAGATAAACCCTATTATTGTTGAAATTGCAAGTTTTTTTTCTTTTTTTTTTTTTGCAATTTCTTCGTGATTGAATTTATCTCTATTTGTAGATTTGTAGATAAATTTTGTAACATATTTTGTAAATAAATTATTGTGTGAAAAATTATTAGTTCAAATTACCAGACATCCTCATAATATTATTAAGTTAAATAAACAAGGTAATCTAAGATTCTCAGTAATCAAATACTTTGGCATCAGATTCTCAGGTATTAGATTATTGGTGATATCTTAAATTATAACGAACTAAACGGGGGCTTAGTTTAAATTTTTGCGTCTATCGGTGATTTAACGTATTTAATATATTTTATCAAATTAAATATAATAATAAGTTAATTTATAAAGGAGAAATTCCGGCATTTTTTTGTGAGTATTTTTAAAAAGAGATTTCACCAATTCCGGCCTAAAATTAGACCGATCTGAATTGATGTTTTTTTTTTTTTTTAATCAAAATACTATTTTTGAAAAACATGATTTATAAAGATATAATGATTATTAACAACAGTTACGTGGTGGCAATAACAATAATGTCGACATTGTATACGGCAATCCAAGGAATCCGACAGATCGTACAACTTGGCAGTGGAAAATCCATGTCGAATCAAAGAGTTTTGGCCATCGTCGATTTTGTTGGTGACCAGGTTTCTACTATACTATAAGTCTATAGTTATAAGGTTCTGCTTGCTTTGTTTGCATCTAATTTTCAAACCAAATTTAATTCTCGTGCTATTTTTAAAGGGCAATTTTTTTTTGGAAAAACTAACGTCTTTATAAATATTTTCATTGTTCATCAAAGCAATTCAAAACAAACAAGATATATATAGATATATATCTTATTATTTTGAGGATTTGGATGTGGCAGATTTTTGCATATTTGTTGATATCAGCAGCATCGGCGGCGTCTCCATCGACAAATAAAGCAAGAGAATACTACGGCAGTAGACGATACTCGAAGGTAGACACGTTTATCGGCATGGCCGGGGCGTCGGTCAGTATGGCTTTCCTTGCCTTCTTTGCCTTAGCAGCCTCAGCCATCATGTCTGGATACAATCTTTCTTACAATATTTAATGATTTTGGCCTCTATTCACCACCAAAATAAAAATATCATCTCCTTTTGTAATTTTGACTGTTTTGATCTCTTGATTCCTTTTTCATGATTCTCGATCGTTTTTTGTACTCATTTTGTTTGTAAAGTTGATGTATTTTTATAATGTGAGTTTAATCATTAAAAAAAACTTGTTCATTATGTTGGAAATTAATCTTTTGATTAAAACAAACGCTAAGATTTATTTAGATTTTTACTTTGATCCATTAATTTAAAATTTGGTCTTCCTCACTTAATTACGTTGGACCTTAATTGATAGGAGATTAATTGAGATGCATAATACTATACGTCTAATATTAACATATAATCAACTTTACTTTATATTCTTCCTTACAAAGAATAAACTATCATTCTAATCTCATGTAATTATAAATTTGTTAAAAATCGAATTACATGCATAATCGATTAATGAATAAATATAAATACTAAAAAAAATTATTTGAATTAATTCACATATGCCTATGCAAAAACCAATGACAAGATCTTTTAAAACTGATTAGTATCAGATGATTTTATATTTTTGTTAAATTTATTTTAATTATTAAGTATATATTTAAAAAAATTATTAACATAAGGGTTCTATGGTGTAGTGGTTAGCACTCTGGACTTTGAATCCAGCGACCTGGGTTCGACTCCCGGTAGGACCTTTTTTTTCATCCTGCAAATCCTTGATGGGAAGTCAGCCATTCATTTACTAATCAATTAAAATTTTCTTTTAGATTTTTTTTCTTTCTTTTTTTACAATATTATATTAAATTGAAGGGGGCGACACTCGAACATTCGATCTTCAGAAAGAGTACAAATGCTTAATCAGTTAAATTATATTTAGGTTGGTAACTAAACACTAATTCTAAAAAATTACAAAAATTAATGGGATATTCTACCTAGTATGAAGGCTAAATTATATAAAATACCCCTAACTTATGAGATGTGTTTCAATTTTACCATTAACGTTTTAAAAGTTTCAATTCTACCTATTAATCTTTTAGTTTGTTTCAAAAATACATTTTACTGGAAAAATTGCCATTTTTAAAATATTTTTTGTATGCAATTTTTGTTAAGTTTATCGAAAATTTAGAGATTAAGGGTATTTTTTACTAGACATTTTTGAAATAAAAGGATAATTTCCTGAACAAATCATTCTTTTTAAAAAGGAACATATTAAAAGATTGAGGTAAAATTGAAACTTTTAAAATGGTCGGGGCCAAATTAAAATCCACCTTTAAGAGTATTTTGTAAAATTTAACGTAATAAGAATAACATAGAAGGTGAAATAATAGATAAGTATCTAAAGTTAAATAGTGTCCATTGGATAAACACTTAAATTTTTTGTTTTCTAGTTTTAATTCTTAATTTAGTTATTAACAAGTTTCTTTATATTACACTCTTGTCTTTAAAAATGTTTTTAAAATCCTACTTTTAAAAAAAATTATATTTCTCTGTTTTTGTTTTTGAATTTGATTACAATTTTATAAACTGAGCAACAAGATGAAGAAATTATTTTTTATTGGGAAGAAAAGAAAGCCTTGCTTTTCATGACAGATTTGAGTTTGTAGAGAACTGTTCTAGCACAAATTTTAAACAGCAAGAAGCCAACTTCTTGAAGTGAAATAGATGCTTTCGAACCGTATAGAGGTGGATGGTGTAGAGTAATGCTGCCATTGTCACCATAAAAAACGACACCAGAATCAACCGCCCGAAATCCTGGACAAACGATGAGGACGAAACCGAAATGAACACATTTGCATTGCATATAGAAATTGATTATTTTAGTTAGCGAAACATGTTATTCGATGATGAAAACGTCGCTTCACCTCGGGATTTGAGATGGCGATTCCCATAGCATATCCCATCAAATCCATTGTTGATTGAAGAGCATTTTGCGCACCTCCGACGACACAACGATCGGTTTCGGGAACATGATCCTGACAACAAGAAATTGATATTCAGAACACATTGAACTAGTAAAAGAAGCTGCATTCTTTATCCATCATATTATATGAAGGAAATTTTTTATGTTGCTTCACAAAGAAGTGATTTATAACCTGCATTTGTTGGATGACTGCCAAATCAAACATCCAGAGTCCAAGCCGGGACGTCGCCACTCCAATTATCAACAAATACGCCGACAAGAGGCGATTTTGTATCCATATTGAAGCAACACATATCAGCAGGCAAGTCCACTACACAGAAACCAACATCAACGTTTAAGGGTAAATTCCATCAATCAATCAGTGAGTGATTTTCCTTGAGATGAAACTGTAGAGACCTGAGACCAGATAGACCAGAGTCCTGTTCGAAGCGTCGAGATACGGGACTGTACGATAGGGTAGATAAGTGTTGCAGCAATGCCAATGGCAGCGCTTATTCCCCGTGCAAAACCAATAATATAGGCAGGTATGCCTTCCCATTCTAAGGTTGCTGTCATTAAAGTTCCAAAGCTGGATGAGAGAAATTGTTGAGAATTCGAAACAAAATCGATTAGAATCAAGATCAAACCAAACCTTTTATGCAAAGCCAGTAAAGATTTATCAAGAGACGACTTTTAAAAATATGATAAATATAGCTCTATGTTGAATGCAATTGCGAGGCAAAATCGTTCAAAGACGGTCACCTGAGGACTGTGAAGAATAACAAAGCCAAAGCAACTCCAGGGACTACAATATCTTGCTGTAGATAAACCTTCCAAGCACTAATAAAGGGGAGCTTTGAAATCCAGACAATTAATTTGGTTCTCCAGCCCGTTTCTGACGATCTTTCAGCTTCATCATTTGAAAGTAAGGTCTCTCTTTCTTGAGAAAGAGAACTACTCTCTGCCACATCTCTAAAAGCAAGTCTTGAGACTCTCCTTTGGCTGCTTTCTGCCAAGGCAGGAATCCCATCATATACAGAGATGAAAAGCCAATATTCTAACCAAACGGAAACGACATTCCAAATCGCGAAAGTCACAGCAGATGCTTTCAATGAAATGAAGCTAATGATGAAACCAGATACTACAGGACTAAGTAGCTGGCAGATTAGATCGATCCGCCTCATCGTTGAATTTATTTTCGTCAGTACTTCTGGAGGATGTCCTTCAGAAATCACCACCACCCTGTTAAAACATCAAAGTTTCTAAAAAACATTTTGATTGGTTCTTGTAAAATGTAATGCATCCCCAAGATCACACACTTTAAAATTTAATCAACTACCATTCTCTTTCAATCAAGATGGTACCGGCTAGAGAAGAAAGTTCGCCGATAGCTCCAGAGATGTTGGTCAATATCGCCAACGAAATGAATCCCGCGAAATAGGTGGATTTCAAATCCGAGTAGAAGAGTAACGCAATCACTGTCACTCCAGCAATTATGTAAGAAAGATTTTGTGCTGCCAACCAAATTCTTAGAACCTGTTTACATAGAATCGAAAACGTAGCAAACACCGAGCAAACAACAACAAACTTTAACTATAGCACATCTGAAGACTAATGTGATGATTTTATCGATCCGTAACAAGGTTGTAGATGAAATTATGAAGCAAAATGATGCAAAGATTATCAAAGTGACTAAAAAAGAAAACAAACCTTGACATATGCTAATTTATCAACCCATTCCCCGACTATTGTACCAAAGATAGCAGCAGAGGCAGATTCCACCACACCGTAAATCGCTGCGAAAAGTAGAGAATTCGGCCACACACTGATCATATAGAGACCAACTGAGAATTCCCACATTCTGTGACATCATCCAACGTTAGAAGAACAAATCCAAATCTATTAATTACATTAAAAGAGAATGAAACTGGTTATCAATTCGACTAAAAGAGTAGTGAGACAGATATGATTGTTTGACATCAGATAATAAAGCAAACAAAGAAAGATTATAGATTTAAAACTTCTCAAAACAAGTCAAGCGGGCCGAGTCATGTCATGACCGATATGATTCGAGTAAGACTGAGTTATAGTCCAGTCACTCATTCTTAGGATTTATTTATATTGTGTCTTGTTATCGTGTCTTATTACATACTAAGATGGATACGACTCGACCAATACTTTGAACCTTGCTTCAGGCTTGGAAAATGGTCATATAACCCAAAACAGAATTTAAATCTCAGTAAAAGAAAAAAAATTAATGGAAGATAGAAACATGGAAAAGAGAAAAGAAACCTGGCACCCCATCTGGCCAAAAAGTGAGCAGCATATAGACGTTGAAGAAGAGAAGAAGGAAGAACAAATGGTAAAGGAGGAGAGCTTTCATGGGACAAAAAAGGAAGCTTCTCCATCATGAATTCTTCAATTACTGCTTCTTTCTATTGGGATTGTAATTGTAATCATCATTCATAATTTTTTTTAATTTTTTTTTGTTGGGGGACAGTGAGAGATTGTGGCAAGTACAAATTGAATCTGAGTTAGTTTTTGTTGTTTCATTATAAGCTAAGCAGAGCATATGAAAGACGGCTAAGAATCTTTAACAAATACGAAAAGAGCCACACCAGATAAATCAAAATGCATGAGAAAAAAAATTGATTATTTTATTTTTAATTAGTTAATTGTTAATTGGTGTTAATTGTTGATTAGTTACACTTTTTAGAGGTCTGTTCCTTGCTTCTTTCCGCATGGAAAGGGACTCACTCTGATTTTTTTATTGTAAATTATCTATCTTAAATTTGTTACTTCCAATTTTGACCCGTGAAGATATATATTGAATTACATATTTTTACATTAAATATAGCAGTTATACATATATTAACTAATATTAATAAAAAAATTGTTATATTTATAAATAGTTTTAAGTGATGATATAATAGCAGATGAACGACGGCTAAGAATATTTAACAAATACGAAAAGAGCCCAGATAAATCAAATTGCATGAGAATGAAAATTAAACATTTCGTGTGGAGTCGAGGACATCCTCGTCCACATCTTATTGTCATCCCTTATGTGATTATTGTACTTTATTTTTTTATTATGATATGGTGTTAATCGGTAATATTTATATTGGTCCAATTATCCAATTAAAATTGTTTGGTCTATGCTAAATATAGATTAATAATTAATAATAAAAGCTATTTTATCTTCAATCTTTAATAGGTTAATACGAGGCATCTTAAAAAGTCATATTTGGACTATTTCATACATAAGTAATTTGCAATCACATTGTCCTAATATATTTATTAAATTATAAATGTGATAGTTTTTAAAAAAAAGTCAATATACTAAGAAAAAAAGTTAATCATCGATTGATTGTGATATAGAGTATCACCCCACACGATAATTATTGATTTATAAAAAATAATAATGAATAAATAAACTAGACTTCCAACCCCCTATGCAATAGTGCAAGTTTCCACTCTTTTCAAACTTTTCATAATTCGATATATTTATAGTCTAACTCTTCGTCTATATTTTTTTGCAAGTGACTTTTTGAATCCTAAAATGCCGAACTCTTCGTAGTCTCTTAAATTTATATTTCAACTATCAAGACTAATAATTTATCCCTTACAATCTTTTTGTTAAAAAAAAAAAATCTTTAGTCTTTAACCACCAAACTCTTCATGAGTTCTTATATCTCAAGACATTTACCAACTACTTATAAAAATATAAATAAATCAGTCGAACAATTTTTTTTCATTTTGACAAAGTTTACCTTATTGTAATTTTTTTTTGAAAAAAGAGCACCAATTTTTTTTAATACAATTAAATACTATTTAATTTCTCATTTAATTATCAGATCATATTTTGTAAAGGAAATTGTATAGAGAGAAGTTATGGAAAAATATTTTAAATTTATTCGGTCTATATTTTATTTATTTTTTATTTTAAAAAATTATAATATTAATTCTTCAAATGTGTTTAGAAGAAATTGTTATTAATTATAGGTATTAGAATTTTAAAATGATCAGAAATTAAGATATACCATACATACTCGTATGAAGAAAAAAATTATTCAAAATATGGCTCCTGGAATAAATTTTATTTTCTCATTGTTCATTCAAATATATGTGTGAGAAATAAACAGGATTGAGAATCTATAATTTTAATAACAGTTCATAATTAGTAAGTATTATTTATTATTTCATAATTATGTGTTTTCTATAAAATAATAGATAGAATAATTATTACATCACGAGTTTAGAATTATATAACTTATGTCATCTAATATTTTACGAAACACCTTATTAAAGTTTTTTTTTTTAAATTTCTTTTATTAATATAAAGAAATAATATTTGATCGATACTTTCAAGCAAAATTTTAATTAAAAAAAAGAAAAGGAAATCACGTACAATATACGTGTTAAAAGACTAACGTTGAAAATAGGTCGCAAACCAAACTTAGTACCCATTTGAGAGGTTTTAAAAATATTTTTAAGAACTATTAAAAAACACTTTTAAATATTTTAAAAAAATCCCAAACCGGTCTTTAGAATCTAATGTCAAAAACAATAACTCAACATTTAAAAAGGTATAAAACTTTATAAGATCACACAGCTTATGACGGTCGGTCATAATTTTTAAAAACAAGAACAGGGACGGATCTAGGATGTTTTATTTGCGGGGCCGAAATTAATATATATATATATATATATATATATATATATTAATTTTATGTTAAATTTTACAAAACATCCCTATACTATGGGCATGCTTTTAATTTCACTCTTAAGGTTTCAAAAGTTTCAATTCTACCCCTAACTTTTTATTTTGTTTCCAAAATACTCTTTGTTTGAATAGTTACTCTTTCAAAATATCCATTTTTTCCGGAAATTATCATTCATTACAAGAAAAATCTTTCAAAAATACCTTCAATCTTTTAATTTTTGTTAAACTTAGCCGAATTACACGCATATTATATATTTAAAGATTGATTTCTTCAATAAGGGGTATTTTTAAACAGAATAAAGGTTGAGGTAGAATTGAAACTTTTAAGATGTTAGGGAAAAAATTGAAACTAACATTATAGATTAGGGGTATTTTGTATAATTTAACCAAAAATAAAACTCCCATTTAATATTATCATAATTATAAATAAATAAAAATAAATCTTATCAAAATAATTCTTTTAAAATTATAACTATATATATATTTAAAAATAATAAAGTAATTATTTATTAAAATATATAAAAAAAAGTTTTTTTAAAAAAAAAAATTGGAGGGGCCATGGCCCCCCTTGCCACCCCCTGCATCCGCCCCTGAACAAGAACTTATAATGTTCACCAATGATATCACAAATAAAAAGGATAACCATAAAATAATTTAAATAATCTTAAACTTTTTGCTTTTTTTACATGTATAATACCGATGATCATTAAGTTATTTATTAAAATATTAAAAAATAAATAAGAGCATTCAATTATCTAATTAAATATTATATTGTATTTAACTAAAGTATATAATTTATTATTTTGACCAAATACACTAACAAAATAAATAAAATTTCCGTCAGGTTAACATTGTTAATCATAAGTTTCATTTCAATAATTTTCGAATCTCTAGAAAAATGTTATTAAGTAGAACTCAAATAATTATCGAGAACTATATTAAAAAAGTGATAAACAGAATTTGTTATTACAATAATCATTGAGTTCACACATGTATTTATAGATAGCTAACACTCACTAACTAACTTGAGCTTAAGTAGTATATTTACAATAATACGCCTAATTAATTATTAGAAAATCTTAAGCGCCAGGAGGGACGGGACAGGAGAGAGAAGAGAGAGATACTTCTTGAGGTCAATAGAACATGAACAACATATATTCGTATAAATTGTCAATAGTAACAAAGAATTTTACTGTAGTGAAAAGAGGCCATTTAATATAAGGGCCAGAGCTACAATGTAAGAAGAAATATGCATCAGACTCTACTAAAATTACATCAAAAGTATATTACAGAAGACAAAAATTTAATCCATTTTCATACAATTTACATTTGCCAAGATCTTTACTAATTACCTGGAGAATTTGATTGGCCCAGCACTAGTTGAATGCTTCCTTAATTTGTCATTCTCGTATAGTGTTTGACGGTTGCTGCTGGGTTTTGTTGATTGACCAGAGCCTGATGACGAATCCGAAAAAAGGAAGGAAGAAAAGCGAGAGAGATGGCGGGAAAGAGAGGGAGGGAGAGGACAAGTGAAGTATGATATACATGAATTAAGCTTTGTGAAGAAGAGAAACTCTAGACTACCAAAAAAATTACCATCAAGGGTGAAAAAGATTATCTCAATCCAGTTCATGGCAGAGAAGCAGTGATGGAGTATTTTAAGATTGTAGGAATAAAAGATCATTCAGAATCACCCCAACTATCAGTATCATCATCTTCATCACTCCCAGCGAATGCCTGTTTCAAGAGTTTCCAAATAAGTTTCATTGAGAGAGAGGAGGAAGGGAGGGAGAGAGAGAGAGAGAGAGAGAGAGACACACACCTGCCGAATTGCGTTTGCTTTCTCCAAGATAGCAGCGACCCTCAAATTAGTTTTCGGACCGTGTATGCTGGGTCTTGTTACAACTGCAGGCTTTAAGTTGAAGGACTGAAAAAATATAACAGAATATTTCGTTAAAAAACAACTGCACTTGAAAGTTTGTGAACAAGTTAATACCCAAAAAAAAAAATTACTAGAAGGAAAATGCGGCTTCCACCTTTGTTCGTATCTGTGCCAGCAGTGAATCTCTTTCGTCAACCTTTGGTCCAATTTGAGGTAGTATTCGATCAGAAACCTTTTTCAACTGCATATTACTTAAAAGTTAGTTCAAGTACTTCACAAACATAGCATTGATTAGAACAGACTTATCAAAATGAATACTGAAAATTATCTCACCTTGCTTTTATCATGAGCAGCAACAGCATCAATGAGAGGGCTTCGTGGACGAAGAAGTTTACTAGTTGGGTTTCCATTTGGCCTTCCAACGTCAGAGGCTGATAGCATAAAAGATGTATTAGAAGATGAAGCTATTTCTTGCTCTGTAGTTGGCAAATCGTGCTGAAATTTTTTGTCCTTCACCAATGACAGGGGTGCCGTCATGACAGGAGAATTTCTTCGTTCCCCTTCAGAATCCTGAGACACATGTGTCATGTCAGGCTTCGAGCCCGTTTCTTCTGATGAGCTACTCAAAGTTTGGATAGAGTTTCCATATGAAGATCCGTTATCATTTTTACAGGTTCCATCCATAATTGTTGATCCTGCAAGTACTTTTTCTCCATCAGACGTAAGAAAATGATGCTCTGGGTTTTCTTTGGGTATTGGTCGTAATGTTGCAAACGGATTAGTCGATTCTTTATCATCTTGACAATTATCATTGCTAATCATTGATAATGGCAATGGAAATGGAGGAGTTTGCTCTGTGTTATGTACTATATTCCCAGATATATGTGTGGACTCATCATCTTCATATTCCAAACAGAAAAAGTGTGGGTTTTCAGGTTGCAAAATCACTGCATTTGATGGTTCTAAGCCAATAGGCTTCTCACTATCTTTAGATGGTTGTATTGATGGATGTGAATCCTCATTTCCAGGTGGAACAGGAAAAGATGGTTGAACCTTCCCTAACCTCCATTGCATTGGAGGTAGAGGGGGCAATGGTGGCATCTCATTCAAATTGACTTGATGTACCTCAGGCCATTGCATTGGAGGTAGAGGAGGCAATGGTGGCATCTCATTCAAATTGACTTGATGTACCTTAGGCAGCAGGACAGAGGGTAGGGCAGGCTGTAATGTGTCCATTGTTTGACCTGTCATATTGACTCCACCAAAGGGATGATGAATAGATAACTCTGATAGAGGAAGATCAGCTTGAACGATTTCTTCACAAGCATTGTGATTAGAATTTCGATCATGTTGTAGTAAATCTGGACATTGTGCCAGTTCAAGTTCGTCATCATATAACAAACCAGGAGATTGTACTTTTGAGGATTGTTGAAAACTTGAAGAATTGTAAACATCTCCAGTTTGCATATGTCCCACTTCTACCGATGGTAATGGTTCCTTCTGAGTTTCTATGGAAGAGGAACATAAAGAAGATCCAGACATAAATTCAATGCCCACTTTAAGATCTTTTTTATGGGAAGAATTAGAATTTGTTTCTGATTCCAAATTTCTTCGGTCCAAAGATTTTGGGCCAGTAGAAATATCATCAGTAATTGAAGTGCCTTGGGCTTGTATGGGCATAGGTAAACTATGAACACCATCAATCATTCCGGAATCACAATAACTAGAAACTAATTCGTGTTTGGAGTCGCAAGGTGCGGATGAAACTTCTAACTGATTTACTCTGTTTTCAAGTACTGGTTCCCAGAAATATTCTGAAGTGTCTCTAAATCCATTCATATTTGGATATGGATCCTTAAGACCAGGCTGATTTTCTAGTATATTCCCTGAAAGATCATTCAAGGATGTGCAAACAACTTCATTCACAACATGATCAGCATCACATGAAAATCCATCTTCCGCTTGAAATGTTCCAATGGGAAGTTTATCAATGGTTAAATGATCTAAATTTTTGGATGTAACTACAGCTAGAGTAGCAGCGTCTGAAACAAAAGCAGTAGATGCAACCAACCCATCTGCTTGAACCTTTTCAGTTGCAACATCACTACAGTTTACAGAATCAACCAAAATATCTACTTGATCCTTTTCAGTTGCAACGTCATTACAGCTTACAGAATCAACCACATCATCTGCTTGAACCTTTTCAGATGGAACATCATCATGGTTTACAGAATCCCCATGATCCCGATTACCTGGTGAAGTTTGTTCATCATGGGAGTAAACAGAAGGATTAGGCACAGTTATACCTTCTGGATTAACTGTTTGAGTCAAAAACTCTTGTGAGTTTACATGAATCTCGTGAACTGCGTTATTTGGAGAACAAAGTGGCAGTTCATCCAAGGCAGCCTCTGCATGTCCATCATTAGATGTCCATGTTTCAACTACAATATTTGCTTTCCCTTCAGAATAGCACGCATCATAACCTGCCGAACCAGCTTCAACTTGAGAAACGTCATCTGCTAAACTTGCCAATTGATCATTCCAACACTGGGACTGCAGAAAACCTAGGGTGGGAGGTAAATCTCCAGATTTAACTTCAGATGCCACAACGTTCTCATCACCTTTGGAAACAATGCCATTGTATTTGTCATCTGAAGAATCATCGGTAGAAGCAGGTAAAGTCTCGGAGAGCAATAAAAAAGTGGGACGTGATTCAATTTCTGGCAAGGCTTGCTCGTCCATAGTTTTATCATCCTGGTATTCTCTTTGCGGCAATTCATCTTTAATTTTTTCTATTGTTTCATTTTCAACAGCTAATCTCAAAACATTTGAAGGATGAAACAAATTTTCAGACATGACATTTATATCTCTACCCTCCCTGTCACTAATAGGATGTCTTTCAGACATATTAGAGCTGTCAACATCATTTACATTCTTGGAGGGAACATCAGGGAAAACAACTTTGTAATGATCTGGGTCTGTCTCAGTCTTTGATATTTGCGAACCAAAATTAACAGGTTTGGCTGGTGCTTGATACAACTTAGGTTCCACTAATAAGGATGATGATGGGCTTGATCCTGGATCTAAGAGTGGTTGTGAAGGAATTGATTCCCGAAAACATGAATCGCCAAATGCTTTTTTGGATTTAGGGATTTTATCTTCATCTACACTAGTATTATCAAGCACTTTTCTTTCATGAGAATGAGGGATATCATCCAGTTTACCTGGCATATTTTCTGTATCCACCATGCAAGATTTAGGAATTGAGGGCAATGCATTAGCAGCTCCTTCAGAATCATAGTGTATGTTGTCAACCGAACTACTCACTGTATCAGAGCAAGAAAAACTGGATCTATTTCTCTTGAATGAACTATTACCCTCATCTGATCCAGAAGTTGCAAAGGATTGTGAATCTGATAATTGGGCTTGAATTTCTAAGTGTTCAGCATTTGCATCAGATTCACTCCCCTGTTTTCCAATTTCCAGAAGGTTGAAATTTTTAGGTCTATGCTCATTGTCTGTTTCTATTTCTGACTCCATTGTACCAAGAGCATCCATATAATTGTCTACTTCACTGATTACCCCATCAGAATGATACCCATCTAAACAGTCCTCCGTTTTTCCTTCTCCATCATATACTATTTCTAACTGGTTTTCAATCATCACCACATCAAGATTGGGAGTTGTCTCAAGCTCATTATCTGCAATCGATTCAGGCATCTTCACAACCTCTTGATCATAAAGATCACCAGTTATTGGTGGTTTTAATACTTCTTCTTGGGCAATACTTGACGAACACGAGCTTACCCTTCCAGGGGACTTTCTTGCAGGACTAACCATGGTGATATCAAGTATTTTAAGCCCCAATCCATTGGTATTATCCGACATCAAATGCAAAGTTGGAGCAGCAACAGATGCTTCACAAACCATCTTACGCTCTGGAGATGGAGTCTCCAAAAATTTCTCCATGTAGCTTTTTCCATTTTTTGAGTCAATTCCACATCCATTCAAATGCCTTCTCTTCAATTTCACAAGCCGTGAAGGGTCATTAAAACAACTTTCAATGCGCTCTTCCAAGAACAATTGATGTAGTCTGCACAATTGGAAACATTTGACTTACCAATCAAGCATCTAAATCTGAGCATATGTAGTAAAGCAAGTAAAAAATATCTTCTGCAGGAATAAGGAATTAGACACATTACTTGGAATGAGATGTTGGTCCAATGTCTGGCGTCCCTCCATTCCTCCAACGTGGTCCTTTTTTCTGCTAGAAGGCCAAGAAGTCATATTTCCAACTAAATAAGTTAATCATGCATGAGTAAGTTCAATGAGTAGTGGGACAAGAGAGGATGACAGTCATAAATAACAATCACAGAATTGAGAGAAAAAATGGGCCAACTGCCAAGACAAGCATATTTTGTCTAATGATACAAGAATTCAAATGTTTAAAGGGTATATAAACATAATGAATTGCATTGTGATCCAAAACATGCAACTCAGGAATGGAGTGGGCTTAAACATGTGTAAATTCAGCCCTCACATGAAAATATTCTATAGGTGCATAATGAGTTAATTCAATTACAAATTTTATATTAGACCAGCCAGAAAGATACAAAATAAACAATCCATGCATGATTTGAGAGAATTTCTACAAATGGTGATGGCAATGCTGATCTGGGAGGAAACAACAAGACACCAAATTAATAATTGAATGGAAGTTTCTTTTAAAAAAGGTACATATAACACATACATCCAAAAGCAGAATCATTACATAAGAATAGTGGTCAAGTCAATATATGATCACAGAGTCCAGGATTCAGCAATGTTCCAAAAGAAGTAAACGATACATGAAACTGACTAATAGCACAATGCACATCAGAAATGCTATAGAAAAACTTCTTGAGAAGTTCAATATTTTTGAAGGTCAACATGAATCAATTGAAGGGATATGATATCAGAGACACTGTCATTCAACTTCTTTTTGGGGGGACAGAAGAAGAATAAAGGAAGAAGACAACTAAAAGAACCAATATAAAAGTGAAATAAATCCCCAAAAAAAGAGCTTCCCAAAGTGCTTAAAGAAATAGATAAGCTGCAGATCTCGTGTTACTGTGAGTTGTCTAGTGATGACTATAATTTTTTTTTTTTGGGGCAAAAAGGTGAGGACTATAATATTGAATATACCTTCACTTTACGAACTTTCTTCTCCCTTTGAAGATCAATTGTTGATCTCTCATAAGTGGGTTCCACTTTAAAGACTGATGGGTCAGTGTACCGCTTCAAACATGCCCCGGCCCCTGCAACATCAAACCTATCAAAGGTAGATGTCAAAGAAACTTCTTCAAATCCTGAAAATAAATTACTTTTACATTCATCACTAGTATACCATACTTGTCTAAAAGGAATAGACGAGGGGGCCCCCTGCATTCTTCATAAGAATCCATGACAAACCGAGGCAGGTCCCCACGAGCAATAAGATTTTGCTCAGATTTCAAATTTGGATGCCAGTCAACTCCTGCAATACAACAATTTGTATTTGTGATATAAAAGCTTATCCTTCGGAAGTCAAAAGTCTCTCTACATACAAATCTCATTTCCTATGTTCATGACAAAGCCATTTAAAATATGAAATAATCATAAAATAGATTTTTTTGGATGGCCTTATATAATGATACGTGCCCATTGTTAAACTAGCCTAAAAGATAAACATAAATTGTCCCCTTTTTATAAAGTGGGAGAAAAAAGATTTAATATAAAATATCAGAAGGGATGAAGTATCACACGAGATTAATTAGATATTACACTGTCCACTCCAAACCTCATACCAAACTGTGATTCTTTCACAATAAAAATTACATCATATTTTCAGTTTGAATTATTTCAAGGAACTTGAACAACAAATTTTATTAACATCTGGTGATGAGATCATATGCAGCTATCAGGAAAAAAAAAATCATGTTAGTCTATACTTTTTTTAACACCATCCAACAGTTCATATATGCCCTTGAAAGTACAAAATCTATTCAGATAGCAAAAAATAATCTTTTAAAAAAATTAAATGAACAAGACAATGCTATGCTATGCTGCATTTGGTGCTTTGCATGAAGTGATACAGTGAGTTCAAGTATGTGCTTGTGTGTATGCAGTAGTTTGAATTTGAAATGAGAGAACAGCTTTCAAATTTCAAGCAAATTTTTCTAAGCCTAAATTCGAACATCTAAAAATTTAATGAGAAATAATGAGGGGAAAATACACTACAGGAGCAGTTCATGATCACATATCAACTGTTCAGATGTATCCAATAATCAAGCAATCAATGTGGTGGCTGTGATTTTTTTTTTTTAAATTATTCCTAACCTGCACTGGTAAAGAAAGATGAATGACTTGTTTGGGACAGAAATGATTTCTCAATTAATGGAATGTCTGCCTCAAGTTGCTGAACACGAACCATAAGACCATGGCCTCTTGCCGCCGTTGTAATTACCTCTTCATGTAAGTCATGAAATACCTCAGCAGCAAACCTTTAACAAATAAAAGAAATGAAGATGAACATACTTTTGAGGAAAAAATAACCTTACATAGAAATTAATAGAGAGGTGAAAATGGTTCTAGAGAGCTAGTGAAATATTTTAAGTAATAAAGGGATGGTAAGATATTTGTATCCAGAACAATCTCATCAAAAAAAATTTCCCACAACACACCCTTCATTTTCCAAAAATAACACTTAAACCAAAATGTCATTTTTGAAATAACATTTCTGAAAGTATAACCAACTTTGATTTATCAATTACAAAAATAGGAATGAACAGTGAAGCAAAAAAAAAAAAAAAAAAAAGAAGCTCAGCCTAACCCATCTCCTAAAGTACAAAAATTTAGAAGAATAAGATTAGGAATAACTGAGCACTTAATCATTGACTAATCAACCCTAATTGAGTTACAATATAAACATAGCAGAGCAGTAATCTTAACGTAAGAGCACAATTTACAGAAAAGGAATAATCAAATTCAGTATCATCTCAAATTATCCTGAAGAACAACAACAAACTATAAATCTCTACCGCCCCATCAATTCACTCGTTGAATTTTATCCCAAAACACAAATGAAGAAAACTTTCAGCAAGCATAAGCCAGGTTAACTGATAAATCCGACATAAACTTCTCAATTCCAAACACTCAACGAGCAAACAATCTCAAGAAATCCCCAATTCAATGCCTCAAAACTCAACAATTCGAAAAAAAAATCCTCAATTAAGAAGAATCAAAACAATTTAAACAGAGAGAGAGAGAGAGAGGTAGAAACAAACTCAGCAAGGTCACCGAGCTGACGCAAAACTCCGACGAGACCGGCCATGGCAACACCTTCAAGAAGAGCCTCAGGATCATCTTTATCGGCAGCTTTAAAGAGCTCTGGATCCGCTAAACTATACTCGTTCCTTATTTGGTACCGAGTCAGCGGCATCTCTCTTGGTCTTCCCCTTCGTCTTCCTCGTTGAGCTCGAGAATGTAAATTCTACTCTTTCAATATTTACACCATGGAAGAACCAGAGAGAGAGAGAGAAACTAGAGAGAGAAATGGAGTTAATTGAAGATCGGGGTGGAAGATGTGAAATAGATGAAATGAATTAATAATATACGGTTGTCTGAGCCTCTCTGATATTAGAATTAAGGGAGAGAATTTAATGAGAGCTCTACCCTCAAGTATTAAATTTTGGTTTTTTCTTTTTAATTCCCATTTACTTTCATTAGATGAAGATGAAGATATTTTTATACTTTGATGAAATATTTTTGGATAAAATACCATTTTAGTCTCTTTAACTTTCACTCACGTTTCATTTTCGTCCCTAAACTTTTAAATATTATATTTTTCGTTCTTGAACTTTACGATTTGTTTTATTTTACTCCTTTCGTCTGTGTTTTTTCTTTTTGGACACTAACATAGGGGTTATGTGGAATGTAATTGATGATGTGGCATTAGATAAATATGTAGTTAGGTTAAATGACATAGAAAAATAAATATACAATGAGGTTAATCTCATCATTTTCTTTTTAATTGCGGTTTAAACATCTCTGTATATTCATTTTTCCACGTCATTTAACATCACCGAATATTTATATAATGTCACATTATCAATTACATGTCATCTAAGCCCTCTGTAAATGTCCTATACGAAAAAAACATAATTGAATGGACTAAAAAAAAATGATTCGTAAAATTCAGGGACGGAAAATGTAACTTTTTAAAGTTTAGGGACCAAAATGAAACCCAAGTGAAATTTCAGGGACTAAAACGGTATTTCACCCAAAAAAAATAAAATAAAATTGATTGATGTATTTTGGTGTTGATTTTTCTTTCTTTTACTGTTTGATTTTTGGTTTTTCTTCTAGTGTACACAGTTGGATTCTGTCAGTTTTTCATAATTATTGAATATAACCATCATATGAATATATCAAACCGGGTTTTGAACGAATTCGATGGTTCGATTTGTTCTCTTGATAACAAAATTTAAACATAAAACTTGATAGGAAACAGATAAAAATGTTAAAATTATGAACTTGTCTACTAAAATCAAGGTTAAAGATAGAGAGGGGAAGGAAGCTGTAAGATTGAAAAATGAATGTTGTGTGTTGTTCGATTATTGAATAAGGTTGCATAGTGACCAAATAAGAAGTTTTTTTTAATCATTACATACATATACAGTTTGGTTCAATTTTTAGAAGGTTTTTCAATATAAAAACCAAATCAAAACTGGTTCACACGATTTTTTACTATTACAAAACGAAACAATCATTCGTTCTAATATTTAGTTCACGAATAGAAAAATCATCGGTTTTTCGATCTTTTTGAACACCCCTAGTTATCATCAAAATAACAAAGGCATCACTTTGTTTTGTCATGCTATCAAAAAGTACCTTTTTTTTTCATTAGAGTTACTTAGAAGATTGTCCTAAAGAGAAATTAAAAAATACATATAGGGAATGAAATGAAAATGAGTATTTAACAGCTTACACAAGACGAGTAAGCTAGACTGCTAGAGACCATCGTGCCGCTTATTTTGCGCTTGTTTTGTATTGGATCATGTGGTACACTGTTCAATAATATCTAATGTCTTTTTTTCCCTATAGTTATCTGCTGTTTCCAACCCCACTGTGTCTTTGTGTTCCCATTCCATCAAATCCATTCCTTCTATTGACGAAAACCATTACTAATTTTCAGTTGTAGAAATATGGAAAATTTTCAAATGGATAAAGTGATACGGTTCATTGATTAGGTAATAAATCTACCCTAATTCTCTAGCACAGTAGCTTTGACTTTAGCATCAAAGGGTGTTAGGTCGGCACCACACCGATACTCTTTTTGTTACCTGTGCAGGTGTATATAGTGCTTGTCAACTACCCAGTTCACCGCCTACGCAACACTTTCAATGCAATGCACGACCTCCGACTCATCTCATCTTCTAAGTTCGTAGCTTACGTGGAAGCTTTCCATTTTTAGACAAAAACAATATTTATTAAAATTTAGCTTACACCCGTTTTTTTCTTTAGATATTACATTATACTGAGAGGGGAGACTCAAATTTTTATTCGGAAAGAAACAGATGTCTAATTAGTTGAGTTATGCTTATATTAGTTGTTTACATCTGTTAAATTTTATGACATGCTATATAAAAGTTTCGATTTAATATTAAAAATTTATCGCTAAAAGATAAGTCAAACAAGTGGTATGAGAAACGAAAAAAAAATTAACGGGTGATACACTTATTAAATTTCTAGGAGTATTTGTTTAAAAAAATAGTTAGAGGATAATTGTTACCGCCTATATAATTTAAGGGTATTTACTTCATAGAGGGGTTTCAAAAAAAAAAAAAAAAAAAAAGAAGCCAAATTTGTAAACAAATGACATAAAAGTCATGAAAACCAGACTTTGGATGCTGCCTCTCTAACTAACCATCAGGCTCTTTCTTCATCTCCTTTCAAACCATTTTATAATAATATAAATTTTTGTTTCATGTTGTAAGGTCATCATCCTTATTGATTTTTTTTTTCTTAGACATAAATTATCTATTTTTTTTAATATCACGTAAATTCTCATTCTTATAATTCTAGATATTGGTTGAAATCATTAGTTAATTCAAGTTTTTATACATATACATTAAAAAAAATCATTGCATCAACATATTTAATTTAAAATAACATAAATCAAAGTAAATATAGAAATCTTTTAAACAAAAATCCTCAAAATATATGGTTAATATAAACTTATAGCTCCCTGTTTAATTAAATTAGAATATGAAACGGAAAAAAAGACAGTGAGAGAGTGTGTTTAGTTCACCGATTAGGGTAAGGAACTGAGAGTTGCACAACTTTAATCGTTGTTTGTCTCCTAGTGAAATTCAAGATGATGGTTTTTTAATTCCTCTTAATAAATTCATTTATTTTCCAAATTTCAATTTATTTTATACTAATTCAGACTTAAGAACTTACTGTTTTACATAATCTAAATACAGGATTAATAGATTCATGTTTAACAACTCACCTGCTTAACAACTATAACCGGAAACCAAACATGCCCTAATTGTTGTTAGGGTTAATTTCAGTAATAGACAAATTAATATTGTTTATTTAAAAAAAACACAATCTTTTATATATCAAAAGTACGCAAAACCACCATTAATCAATTTAAAGTATATGGTGAAAAGACAAAACATGGATATGTAATTAATGAGATATAATTATTATAAAAGATAAAAGGGTAATAAGGTAAATACAAAAACAGAATCCACCAAAATCGTCATCATAAATATAGTGTTTTATGGATAAATCTTCTATTAACATAAAACCACCATTAAAACAGAAATCAGGTGAATTAAAGTGGTTATTAATGTAATTAATTCTGGTTATAAAACCACAAAAGTAATTATGATTATTTGTTTATTAAGCGAATCCTAAAAGGAATGAGTCTCTTTGTTTATTATTATTAATTAATTATTATGCCATCCTACTGTAATGGTCGCCCACACACTAAAAGTATAATAATTTATTTCTAGCAAAGTTATATACGTGGCGTCGTTTGGTTAAGTACAACAAGGCAAGGTTATAAATATAATTTTGACTCTTGCGAACCCGTGAATGGAAGAGCAAGCAGACAAAACCGCGTCTACTCAGCCAGCCATTTAGGAGAGTATCTGGGGGCCGTGGGCCCATGTTGTGTCCAACCGTTTATTTTGTTTGAATATGTGTTTAATATATTTCGGATTCAAGATGATTTGAAATACTTATTTTTGACTCTACGTTTCGGTCATAGTTAATGACTTCAATCATATTTAGTATTTTGATGATAATAAAATCTTTTATTATTGATGATTTTGAAGTTTTGAAGTGACCATAATGTAGAGTTCGAAATGAGGATTTCAAAACATTTTGAATCATTAAAAATCAGAGTTCAAACGAAGAAGTTATGGTCAAAAGAAAGATTACAACGTTGGAAGGAAGGTTTCTTATTGACATAATTTAGAACTACATGGGTGTGATTTACCATTTTTAAATTACAAAGACTTTTCATGAATTTGACCGAAACCACCGGAGTGTTATTTATAATTTACCCTATATTTTATTAAAATTCAATTAAACTCAGTTAATCTTAAATCTTGAATTTTTAATTTCATCATTTTGAAAATCTTAAACTTTAATACGTAGTTCAATTTAAATCTTAATTAAAAAAAAAACTATAAAAATAATTAAGAATCAATCAATAAATCACTTAAAAGATGAGGATAATAAAACATTTCTATCTAAAGCACTCAATTATCATAGAAAAATAAATAATCAAACACGAATTACAAAATCAAACAGTAAAGAAAGTTTAAATTGAACACGGAAATACCTAAATTTAACCCTAGAAATGTTCGACTATAAAAGATGCTCACATCTAATTATAAATCTAAAAAATAATGGTAATTTTATTTACATATGATATAAATTGAACCACTTATCATAGTTCAAAGTTTAAATTGATATTTTGTCAAGTCTGGTGTATAATTTAAGGTGTCCCTAATTTAAGCTCTCTCATTTAAATTCTTATGAGAATTACTCAGAGATGGTAACGAGGCGGGGTCGGAGATACATTTCTCATCCCCTAACCCGTGAGGATTTTTAATCCCCATACTTTATCCTATACCCCAATAAAAAAAATCGGGGCGGGTTCTGGGACTTTAAAATATGGTACCCTACCCTATACTGTCTCGTTTTGACTTTAAAATATAGTATAAATATATAAAAATAAAACATATATTTAAAATATACATTTTTAAGACAAAAAGAAAACATAATACTAAACATTTTATAATTTATTAGCTAATATAACCATATTATATATATTTTTTCAATAAATAAAGATAAAAGTAAATAAAATACATAAGATATTATCGAAAAAAAATTACAAACAAGAATGAGAAACAATAAATTAGAATTTTCTATTTCTAAATTTTCTACACAATTTTACAAAAATGGAAACAATAAATAGAAAAAGTTACCAAACAACTATGTTTCCCTAAAAATGAAAAATAAAAACGAGAATTAGAAACTATGAATGTTACCAAATAGACCCTTATTCTTACAATTTGATACAAACTCATCAAACATCCATATATCGTATAAAAAGTTAATAAATCACTAATATAATTGTTTATGTTAAAGTAACAGTCATGTGGTAGAGAGATGAAGTGACGTAAAATGTCTTGTAAATTTACAATTTTTGAGGTAGGTTAAAATGAAATATCAGTTAGTTAACTACATTTACATATCAAAAGCTCCATATTTATATGTTAGTTAATGTCATATCATCATTTCTATCTGATCACGATTTTCATGTTCACAAAATATAATTAGACATGCAATATGTTAACTTCTGATAATATGAGAGACATTGCATACTTTATTTTAATCAAATAGTAAAGTGATAAAAAAGAAATTGACACATAATTCAAATGATAAGTATTAAATTTATAACTAAGAACAAACAATATTTTTTTCCTCATCCCTTCCCATCGATATATAAATTTAGATAGTGGAAATTAAATAATATAAAAGGGTTTCTATTAATATTATATATTTTTTAAAAATAGTATGATTTAAAACATTTTAAGAACTATGGTATTTTAGTTAATATGGTAAGTTAATTACATTTAAATTATAAGTTTTAAGTCCTCCTACAATAATAAATTTGATCCATTTTTCACAAAAATCACTAAAAAAAACTCTGGTATTAGCCATTTAGATAGTGGAAATTAAATAATATAAAAAGGGGTTTCTATTAATATTATATAATTTTAAAAAATAGTATGATTTAAAACATTTTAAGAACTATGGTATTTTAGTTAATATGGTAAGTTAATTACATTCAGGGGCGGATCCAAGAATTTCTTTTAGGGGGGGCAAAAACTATATAAAAATATTTTTTAAAATTTTGGGGGGGCAAAATATATAAAATACATTAAAAAGTCAAATTTTTACTTATATTTTTTCATTTTAACATTAGAAAAATAAAAAAATAAAAAATTTAGGGGGGGCAACTGCCCCCACCCTCCTTAGTAGATCCGCCCCTGATTACATTTAAAGTATAAGTTTTAAGTCCTCCTAATATAATAAATTTGTCCATTTTTCACAAATCCTACAAAAATTATATATATAAAGATGATTGTTTTTGGCGCAAATGTTGAATACATGAAAATAAAAGCATAAGATTAAAATGCAGGCTTCATGAGCATAATTATTATTATTTTATTTTTATAAAATGTAGTTATATTAAAAAGCAAAAAAGTAGATAATCTCACGACCCGAGATCAAGACAACAAAACAAAAGCTTCCTACTCAAACAAGTAGAAAAAATCAAGCCAAAACACAACATAAAAACAATGAAAAAACACTCAGAAAAAAGATTCTAAACATAACCATTCATAAAATCGGAATCACTGTGAAACCTTCACTTTAATCCTATGTTTAATAATTTTAGAAATATGGTGTCGTGGATGTGATGAAAGTGAAGAAAAGAACAAAAAGTGGGAAAGTTTTTTTTGATTAGTTAAAAGAAATTAAAATGAATAGTTGTGGAAGTAATCATATAAACGTAGCTTTAAAGAGTTGAGTTCTAAAGGTGGGAAGCCATCTATTTTAAGATTTAGTTGTAGCAATCGAAACTGTTTTCACCTACTTATTTTCTTAAAATATTACAACCAATATAATAATAACAATAATTTTATAATATATTTTTATTTTGGCATAATTTTTAATATATATATATTTTTTTGTTTTCATGTTTGAGTTTTATTTTTAAATAAATTTTTATTGGGATATATCACAATTAAGTTATTAGAGCAAATAAAATTTATTTTTATCGTTATATATGAGTAATAATCCTAAACAGAAATTAGGTTAAGAAAATATTTAATTAAAACTTTAATAGTTTTCTTTTTTTTAGAGCGTCATGAAAGAAAATATTGATATCTTACCAATTGAACTGTTAGTGTAACGACCCGTTACCAAGTAAGAATATCAATAAAATACATTGGAAATTTATTTTATTTTCTCAAATGATATTAATGAGATTAGATCATAAATTGAATTAGAAGTATCTCGTCATCTCATAAGGGTGTTTTGATAATTTCCAAAACCACAAGTTTATAATGTTTTTAGATGATGTTCATCGTTTCGTTATTACGATTCCAACGCAATTGACGGCTCGTCGTTCTGAGTCCTGACAAATAAGTTATGACCTTTTTTACCTAGTGACATTTTCGTAATTAATGGAAATCAGGATTGAACCCTAAAATATTCTCTTTTTTCTCCCTTAAGCCGAAAATCGGCATCTCCAAAGTAAGTTTTCTCCCATTTTCGCCCAAAGCAATTTTTGTGGAGTATTTACATCATAACTTTCTCATCCGGACTCTGATTTACGCAAGTAAGTAGTCCATTCTAATCGTTTTTCCGTTATCTTTCCATCGACGTTAATTTTGTACCAAGATCATTTCTTTATAAAAAGTTATGGCCTAAAAACCCTTCGGGTCCGCTATGGTTTCTTAGATTTTGATCGATTTTTCTTGTTAATTCATCGTTGTAGGTTGTATTCATCGTGGTTCTTAAAATTAGATAAGTTTCAAAAGGTGGTGATTATTTCCCTCATATTTTAAAAGGTTGTAAGGCCTCTTGGAAAAAAGAGAAGTAAGGTTCTTGAAAACTCAATTCAAGGTGAGTAAAACTAGTTAAATTTAGAATAGTTCCATTATTGTGTTTGCTTTTCTTTAAAAGTTTAATCTCTGATTTTTGGGCACGAAATTGGATGATTATATGTATGCTAATGAGGTTTTGGGACTCAACGTAAGATTTTATAATTTGGATTTAAAGTATGTGAAAAATTGGACTAAAGCATAGCTAATTTTGACTATCGATATCAATTTACGGTACAACTGAAAACATGAGCTTTCCATGATTTTGTTGGATGAATAAGCATATTTTTGGGTGTTTAAGGTTACATTGAATGTTTAAAAATAGATTGTGGTTGTTTGACTAGTGCCTTTTAAGTCGAAAATATTAGCCTAGGCGGTTGATTATATAATAATTGAACTCCATATCGATTGTAATGTATTTTTGTGTGTTTAGAGGGCATTTTGGGAGTGTTATTATAGTCATTATGCCACTGGATTTTAGTTAGAAAAGTATTATATTTTGAATGACTGAAAAAGGAGCGAAACTACACTAGTTTAGGTTTAGGCTAATTTCGTTTATAGAATTGTGAGTTGTTTGGAACTTCTTAGAAGTGATCCAAAGTGGAATTTTGAGTAATTTTGGGTCGTTCTATGGTGATTTTAAGGTGAATTTCCAGAATTTAAGATTGGAGAAATTAGGCCTAGAAATGACCGTTTTGTGAGAAACGAAATTTCTAGGTGGAGGGTTAAGCTTAGGTTTATTAAACATCTCAAGTAGTGATGTTTGTTTATCATATTACTTTAAAATACCTTGGGTAATATGGTGGTAGGTTCGCATTAAGCAAGACCTTGTTTAATGAAGAATATGTCGTTAAGGGAGATTATTTTAGTTGTGCACAACTTTAATAACACTTAACAGGGAAGGTTCATTCCATCGGTACAAATGGAAAAGAAAATTTTTGTAAGGATTTAAATTGTGAAAAAGAGTGTTTAAGTTCCTTATCGAGCGCAGTCTCTCTTTGTTTGCGGACAAAGAGAAGATTAGAGGTATTGATATGAAATTGATATCGAAAGGTTTTAAATTGAGAAAAGAGTGTTTAAAACTTGTTCGATTGACTTATCTCTTTGTTTGCGGACAAAGAGGAGATTAGAGGTATTGATAGAAAGATTTATCGAAAAGTTTTAAATTGAGAAAATAGTGTTTAAACTGTTTCGATTGAGTTATCTCTTAATTTGCGGATTAAGAGGAGTATTGGTTTGTTGTGTTAAGTTCCGAGTGATTTGGTGTGAGAGAATATTTGGGAGTCGGTGAGGCCGATAATGGACTTAAAGTCTTAGGAAACCTCTCATGACATTATTTTATTTTTAACATTTTTCTACTCATTGGACGTAGTCTCATGATGCTACAATATTTTTTTTCAGGTAAAGGAAAAAAGAAGGTTGGCGGATGATGACGTTCAAGGCGAGTGGATGGTTTGGCATGGATTTACACGCCGACAAATGTTGTTCTTCTTTTATTTATGGAATTTGGGGTGTAATAATTGTTGTCATTTTGGTACATTGAGTATTTTACATTGACAATGTTATGTAATTTATCATTGATTTTAATAGTTTTATGGTTTTTAAATAAAACTGATCGGTTGTGAACATGTTTATGAATTTGATTTTCAATGAGAATAACTCTAAGTTGGTTTTTGAATGCTTCCGCTGTTGTTTATGTGTTTTACACGTTTTGGGAAAATTTGGGTTGTTACAGTTAGATTGACTGAACTCAATTAATTTTAAACATCTAATATATATTTAGATTTTCTTGTTAATCGATAAAATGATGAAAATTAAATTAGGATGAGATCATAAGAAGTGGACTTTTACCCCTTTACCAAATAGATTGTGGTGCCATAATCCCTAATTACCTTTATGAAATAAAAGATACAATAATATAACAAACATTTGTTGTTTTTTTGTTGTTTTTTTTTTTTTGTGTGTGTGGAAGTGGAGGTAAGTATAGAAGATAAGTTTAATTCAAAATATGGGCCCATAAATAGCATTGTGGATTGTTAGAGCTTAAAATTGGTGGTTGTTGGACCCAACAAACATAACCTAAAAGTAACTTAAAAATCAACATTAATTAATTCTACTTTTAGTTGAAAAGTAGAACTTACCCTACGGGCCAGCTTTTCAACTCTTCCTCCATAGATTTTGATAAACATGGCTTTAGAAACATCTTTGTGTTTTGAAAAACAATTTTTATTTATTAAAATACTAATTTAAGGAAAATATACTAAAAAATTTTGTAATTTAATATTAATTTTCTTTTCAAAATTACAAAATTTATCAATAATGACTTAAATCTTCCATAACATTATCATTTCCAAGCCATTTAAAAACTGATCTAAAAAACATTTGAGATAATAGATGATAAGTTATATTAATTATTATTAAAATTAAATGTAATTAATTATATACTATAATAATCAATATCGATAAATCTTCAATAAAAAAGAAATACCGATCGATGATTTATGATTAGTTAAAATTTTGACTCGGGTGAATCAATAATTTATCAATATTAAAATCTGATTTACTCAATATACATATAGTATTGCCTATATTATTGTAACTATTTTATTTTTGTTGTTTATTAATTATTATATAAATTTACTTTCTTAAAAATGCTGGTCATTCAATTTTTTCCCTTATTATTAAGGGTTAGATATCAAAGAGAAATATTTTTTTTTTGGGAAAAAAAAAGAAGCAAAAAACACTCTTGAACTATGCATCTTGTGACAAATACCCCCTAAACTATTTTTTAAGTAAATACCCCCCAAACTATGCAAGTTGTGACAAATAACCCCCTGAACTATTCTCTTAAGCAAATACCCTCTTAAACTATTGTGTGGTGTGACAAGTATCCCCCTCAAACTAATTTCTTTTAAGCAAATACCCTCCTAGACTTTTAAAAGTGTTTGAAATAACCCATTTTATTTACCTCGTTAAATTTGATGGCATAATATATAGAAGTTTTGGTTTAACATTAAAAATTTATAGCTAGAAGACGAGTCATATGAGTGATAAGAGGAACAAAAATAAATAAATTAACTGGGTATAAATAAACTGGTGTATTTTAAACACTTATAAAAGTTTATTGGGGTATTTGCTTAAAAATAATTAGTCCCGGGATATTTGTCACAACTCACATAATTTAGAGGTATTTGCTTAAAAAAACAGTTGATGGGTAACTGTCACAAGTTTCATAGTTTAGGAGTAGTTTTTTTTTTCTAGTACCACTAGACCACTTTAATTGACAGTGTCATGTCTCACATGGGCTTCAGGACTTAGGAGGTGGCCAACAATTGGGCTGAAATCAGAACTTTAGTGTTGGGCCTCCATTTCATGTATTTTGAAAGTGGGTTATCGTATAATAAATATTTTTATACAAAACATTGAAGTGAATGATTTGATACAAATCGCTTAGAAGATTGTCCACAGAGAGAGTTCAATTGGTAAAAAGCAGTTTATTTAAAATATCATTTCAATTGAATCCCCTTTCCCCCAACTTTATCTTAAAAAAAAAGAGAGAGAATAAGTTAGTAAATGATTAGATTGTGTCACAAAGTTGTAAGGGCACATAATTTAACTCACATATAGACATATTTTAAAGGGAAAATAATATAAATAAGAAATATTGGGATTGTATTTATTACATCCTCAAATTATTAATCTGAACAATTACACCCTATATGTTACAATATTGAGTCCCTATATGATTGATATATTTGGGGTTGTGTAATATCTATTTTATATGTATTTTAATATATGTAATTTAGGATATAATAAAACATTGATTATATGCCAAAAAAATAATAATCTAACATCTAACATTTTAGTTTCAATACCTAGTGTGTCTTGAAGGAAAGGTAAAGTGAGAGAGTGAGGAAGAATGTTAGGGGTCGGAAAGAAAAGTTAACTTAATACCCTAAAGCAATATATGATAGGAAAATAATTAAAAACTCCCAAAATTCAATTTCATCACTTAACTATATTTGGAAGTGTAAATTAAATTTTAAAAAGTGCAATTATGTCACACCTATAATTCGGAAGCGATATATGTATTTTATTTATTTATTATTTTTTAAAAAAGATTTATTTGGTAGTTATAAGAGAAGACATATTTTTCGCTCTATCTTTTGACATCAAGCAAATCAACCCACCTTAAAATTAGAATCAATCAACCTAGAAATTATATTTGTTAATTTCAATGCGATTTTCTTTTTTAAAATGTATTTGAACTCTGTTCATAGAAATACTATTTAAAGGACACAACTTCACTACTATTTTAATGGGAGCGAGATGCTAATATGTCATTGGTGGATGTTGTCAAGATTGTACCTCAGTGACTAAGATCTATTCATATTTAAAAGTACAAAACGGAGAGGAGAAGCAAGACATAAATTGAAAATCAACTAATATAACTACAAAAAATAAAATCACACCTTTTCCAAACAAACATAATTGAAATTTTTGAACACAAATATATAACACGTATTGAAATTATGATTGAGATCATTCACAAGCTGTCAATTCATAATTCATTGTCAACACATGCACGACAAACTATATATCGTTGAGAAAAGTTTTATGATTATCTTCTATTTTGATATTTAAAAAAGGGGATATCAAGACATTTCCCTAAATGTGGAATAGCCATTCACATTGGGAAATTTAGGACAGTTGAATTATTATTATATAGGGAAGTGGCCTTACATTTAGGGGACCCATTTGACCATTCACAAAAAAATGAGCTGGTTCACCAAATCCTTCATTAATGAGATCTTGGCTTTTAGCTTGAATGGATTGATACCCTACACCAAACAGAAAACACCCCCTTTCCCTTTTATCACCTCCTTCAACTTGTAACCTCAATTTGAATGGATTGGATATAGGTTTTTTCTTAGGGTAAAGTACCATTTATAAAACAAAACCAAAAAAAAAAACAAAAAATTCAACAATAAAAAAAAAAACAAAAAAAAAAAAAAAAAAACAAAAAAAAAAAAAATAAAAAAAAAAAAAAAAAAAAAAAAAAAAAAAAAAAAAAAAAAAAACAAAAAAAAAAAAAACACAAAAAAAAAAAAAAACAAACCCCCCCAAAAAAAAAAAAAAAAAAAAAAAAACAAAAACACCCAAATAAAAAAAAAAAATAAAAAAATAAAAAAAAAAAAAAAAAAAAAAAAAATTTAAAAAAAAAAAAAAAAAAAAACAAAAAAAAAATAAAAAAATAAAACAAACCTTATTTCAAATTCAATTTACACCATGAACTTTAATAAATGAATCAATTTACACCCATTATTAATAAACTTACTATTATTTTTGAAAATTTTTAATTAGACATAGGCGTTTTTATATCGAAATAAAGTTAATTTTTTGAAAATTAATTTTAAGTTTATGCTAAATATTTTTTATGGTTAAATTTGACCGTTTTGGTGTCGGGTTTGAACATTTTTGTACCGTTTAAATTGGTAACTAGGATTTGAGTTTTTTCATTGTTGAGGTTGAGCGTTTTTATGATGAGGTCATAGACGTTTTGTTATTTTTATCTTTTGGTGATTTGGTAATTGAATTTTGATTAATTTTATAGTTTTAGTATTATATGGGTTTAAATTGATTCACTTAAAAAAGTTCAGGGTGTAAATTGATTCAATTGAAAGTTTAGGGTTTAAATTGACACAACATGTAAAGTTCAGGTGTATAAATTGATTTTTTCCCTTAAATTATTTATCTGAATAGCAACTCTCCACGCTGATTTTAACATTACGTACTTACATTATATGGGGAGAGACTTACTGCTTAATTCTATTGAAAAATTATGCTTATTTAACTTATTTTATGTTATAAAAACTTGTGAGTCTCACATCTGTCAATGTAATTAATGAGTTGAGAGAGTTAATGTTTGATGAAAATTTATCAAAGTATGAATAATTATTTGGCTAAAAGCATATTTGGATTGTTTGAAATAAGACTCCAAAGTATCTATGATGATAATACTTATATGAAGCTTTATTCGAAAAATTGTCTCAAACTGATAAATAACTTAACTTTATCACAAGTATATAAGTAAAGGTATCTCAAATCCTCCTAAAAATATGTCATCACATCAATGATTAAACTTAACCAATACAACAATATCTTGTGAGTGTAAACATCAGCGTATGATACAGATCATAAAGATCTTATTGTAGGCATTATTTATATTTTACCCTTATTTTTTTCAGTTTTAACCTAGTTAAATCAACATCAAAAGATGGTATATAGGGTGAAACCAATACAAGTGTGCAAAATAGAATATCTCAAAACTTGTGTCTCCCTATATAGCCAATAAACACAAGAAGAAAATGAAGCGACCATGTTCACCCTATAAGTTTAAATTATACATTTTCATCACGACAATGCATTATTTGGAGTCTATAAGACCGTTGGGCAGTAATATTTTATTGTTAAATTTGCAGGGTTTTTTTTTTCTTTCTAATGGCTGGAAATGAAGAAAGGGTATCCTATAACAACTTTCCATTGGAAACTCAGATTTTGGATCTTGTGTCCGTTGCTCTTTTGAATTCTTTTTTTTGTCTCTCTCTTCCTATCTCTCATTTTTTAAATATTTGTTTCCTTGTGAAGAATTATTAAATGAGTGAAAATCCAATTTTTATTCTTTGTGATATGTTTTTCATTGATGTGTTTCCCCTAAGATCCAAAAAAATTCAATTTAAAAAAAAAGGTAACGTTGGAAATTTAATTTATATAAATTCAAAAAATCAATTTACACACACATATAATATATATATATATATATATTAGATTCCTATATGACAAAAAGAGATTTCATTTGTTTATATGAAACTTGAAAGCCCCCCATCCCATGTTCTCTCTCTATATATGGGATGAACTGTAAAATACGTATAAAATAAGTTATGTGTTTCCATCCTAACAGGTAATGGTGAAATTGTTTGAAAATAGTGCCATCCCTCCGAGTTTGTGGTTAAATCCTAAATTTTCATTATTGTACGGGTTGTTTGGTATGAGGGTTGATTTAGTAATTTAGATCTATTTAGCTCGTGGTTGGAAAAATCGATTTTGTGTTTGGAGGAGAATGAGTTTCAAAAACTTGAGATTACATAATCTACATTTTATTTAAATTTTGTATTGATAAACTAATTAATAAATACGATCTAGGTTAATAAAATCTAACCCAATTAAATTCACTATTTCTACTAATAGCACATACGGCTTTAAATCGTGTCAAACTCACGTCTTTTAATATTAAAAGAAAAGAATAAGTTTTGTAACAAGATATATATGTGTATACGTATGTATTTAAAATTGAATTTTACAAGGTTTGGACATATACAAATTTATTGTGAAAATTAAAATTGAAAAACATTAATTTTGTCAAAAATTGATCTCTTGTGAGGGAAAAGGAATGAACAGTTAAAGAGAGGTGTGAGTCAATAAATGAAAAAACAAGGAAGAAATAAAGGGAGACACATTGATCGAATTCAAGACAGCTACCATAGTAAAACAATTGGCCAAAACGACAATGAGTCATAGGACTAAAAGGTAGGCCCCACTTAATCAAAATTTCAGAAAGTTACCAAAATATATATACTTTACTATACACTACTTTTCCACAGCCTGTCTTAATTTAAAGTTACCTAATCAATCCTTTGCAGCTACTCCACCCTTTATTTTTCTCCAAAACTTTGTATTAATTTTAGTATATGCTGCTCAACGAAGTTTTCAATAATACTACATTTATTTGTTTTTTTTGTCTTTCAATTATTCATCTTTACTCTGTTTGGGTTCATACACATTTAAAGAATTTTATGATCGTTCAATTAATAGTGAAAATTTGTGTTTATTGATGACGTTGTGAAATCAAGTTTTTCTTTATTTTTACTAATGGGTCGTATATAAATATATTAAAAAATTGATCTTACAATGCGAGATCAAAACATAAAAACAAACTACATTACGTATCACCAAATAAAGTTGAGAAGTTGATTTGTTGTATCATCTAAATTATTTATGAGAATAGTTTTAAAATGATGAATAAGCCTAAGTATTTGTGATATAGCAATTGAAAGAATGGCGGAGTGATTTATTTCATCAAATCTTAATTTTATAATGGAATGAAATTTTAATTGGATTTTCTTTTGGTTTGATGTAGCAATACTTTAAAGGGTGTTTGATATACGGGCATGAGATTTGGATGTTGGGGGTTTGAAAGCTCATGACCTTATTGAGATTTTCATCCAAACCCCACCATAAGTAATTAACATAAAAACAAATTATTTAATTTTAAAAAAATCATTTTTTAAAATGAGAAATAATTATTTTTAATTTATAATGAAATAAATTATCAAACAAGATGTATAGTTGATAAACTTAGTTTAATTTAATACCCTTAATTAATTTTAAAATTTTTTCAATTAAATTTTAAATAATAATGAAATAAAAAAATAAAATCATATTATATTATATTATATAAATCTTATTCCTCCATATTAAATACATTATTTCTATTTCAGCACATCTAAATCACATGCAAGTATACCAAATCCCTCAGATTCTGAAAGTATAACTATTATTGAACTTAATATTTTACCATCTATTAATATTTTGAATATTGTATATTAGAGATAAAGTTTCATTATCTTGTACATTTTATTCAAAAAAATATCTAACTTTATCGGACCCATCAGGATTGCTATCTTATATATATGTATGAGAAATTTGAGTGATAATTTTATTTTTCTAAAATAATTTAAATATAAAATGTTTTCTAAAATTAAATTATAGGATTCCGATAACTGTAATTGATTTATATTTAAAATTTTATATTACAATCATTGATTTTAGTGGCTTATTTAGATACTATAATTATTAGGGTAGTGAGCAATTTTTGTCAAAACCAACCAACTTATTAATTTCAATAAAATCATAAATGATGTATTTCCACTAAAAAAAAAGTGATCAGTGATGTCGATTTTTTTTAGAAAAACCACTATAAATATGTCAAAGTTTAAATTTATTTATAAATACACTAATTTTAATGTGTTTCATTAGTAATTAGCATTGATTATTTTGTAAATCAAATGATTAATTTATTATAAAAATATGTAATTTAATGTTAATTAGATTCATCAATCAAAATTTATCAATTTTAACTTACCCCTCTAATAATTCTAATAATCACTAATGGATATATTTTCATACTTACAATTAATATTTTAATTATTACTATAATAATTTACCTCACTCTTACACTAATCCCTTTTAACCAACAAGTACATATTAATAATTAATGGACAACAATATTAATACTAATCTCATCCAAATGTTCTCCCTCACATTTCTCAAAATCTCATTTATTTCCAACCCCATTAATTTAATTCAACTTTCACATATTTAAAAAAAAAAAAAGAAAGAAAAAAAGAGAGAGAGAAATTAACAGCGCATGGAGATGGAATTATGGAAGATAATAGTTTCATTCATATTAACTGATCCTTTAACTCTCACTTAATATCTCTCATCCTCTTATTTTGGCGGCAACAAAACCCCCGCTATTTTTTGCCCTTTCCCCCACTTCCCAAAGTCTACTCTTTTTCCCTCTCTCTCTCTCTTCCCCCACTTTCCCCTCTCTCTCTAGATTTTCCCATTTCTTTTCTATCGTGGATTCATCAGTTTCTTAGCTCCACAACATTACCCACATTCCATTTTCTTCGATTTTTCTCTCTTTCTTGTTCGAATGTTCAGAGGATTTCAGGTTCTCAAATGGGTTACAGTTCCGACCGTGTTTCCTCTTTCTCTCTTCTTTGTCAAGAAGATGCTTCTTTCTTGACCCACGTTGAATCCCTTGATGATGATGAAGATGAACCCACTTCTCGGAATTTTGATTCTTGCCCTTATTTTCTTTCTGATGATGACGATGAGTATTTTGAGATCTTAGTTGCTAGAGAAACTGCTGCTGAATCTAAATCCCCTTCGCCGTTTAATGATTCTCCTGCCACTGTTCGAAGCTGGTTAACTAGTGTCCGATTGGATGCTATTGATTGGATTCTTAAAGTTGGTTTCTTTTTTCTGATTTGAACTTGTTTTTAATTGATTTTGTTTCCTTTTTTGTGTTTTTGTTTGATGGGTTTGTGTTTTTATCTGATGATTTAGGCTCGGGAAAGATTTGGATTCCAATTCCATACTGCTTATCTATCTATCAGTTACTTTGATCGAGTTTTGTCGATTAGAAATCTAGTGAGTAATCTTTTTCAATCTGAATGTTGGGGTTTATTCATCAATTGTTTTGATTTATTGATTGTTGGAGATGATGGTTATGTTACAGCAAAAAAGGTCGTGGATTTTTCGATTGTTAGCCGTCGGGTGTTTGTCACTGGCGGCTAAGATGGAGGAATCTAGAAAAATAGATCCTATTTGAACAAACATCAATTTGATAATAGATATGCAAAGAGAAATCACAAATAGAGAGAATTCAGAAAATCAATTAAGAACGAATCTCACGAATTAAAATAGACCAAACTTTAATTTAATCTCTAGTTGGAACGAAGAGTTTAGCTAGACATAATTGAAAAGAAAAATAACTAAGAGAAGTTCTAAAAGTTGTAAAAAGAGAGGAGACCTAACAACTAATGAAAACTAAAATATATAGGCAGATTTCGCTCTCCGTTGCAGCAGCCGTGAGGAGCTCATCGCCGCAGCAATGAAGGAGATATGAAATCTTTTATCCATAGATATTTCTTCCATCTTCGCGGCGGTGGAGTGCTTGTTGCCGCGGCGACAGGCCAAATTATGTGAAAATCATCGTTTATCTAGGCTTTTTAACTTGGTTGAATCCTATTAATTTGAATTAACCTGTTAACAAGAAAACCAAATAAATCAATTCAAAAACTCTCGGAACTAAGCATTTAAGGGGATAAAAAATTTAAATTAAGAAGATAAAAATCAAGTTATCAGACTCCTTATAAACATGTGTAACAAAGTGATCCACTACTGCAATACATCTAATTTTAACTAACTGATCAAGTGCATATTTAGTATCACTTTTATCAGAGGAATCATTGGTGTCATTATCATAACAATTAGATGACATCTGCGAAACAAAAATTGAAACAATTAAACAGTTTTGTATAGAAAATACTGCTATCAATAATCTAGATACCAAATCAATCAAAATGAAATTGCACGTATTATATATAACCAGATATAGTCATGTTGATAGTACCCTTGCACAAAATATACTAAGATAGGATATGCTTGGTTTGTGAACTTTAATCTTGTTTATTATTCACTAATAGGAAAAGGAGTATATGCCTAACCATTTGAGTTATACTCGTGTTGGCTTACTCTATTTCATTAATAAAAAATAGAGTTAAATGATAAATAAATAATAAAAAGAGAACGATACCAAAAACATTAGTATTGAAATCAAAAGAGAACGATAGTAATCATACATTGTTTTCTTATAACTTATCAAAACCCGCGAGCTAAAACAATTGAAAACAAGACTAGAATTATAACTATTATAAACGTGTAACTGTAAGAATACAAATTGAACAAACTATATTGCTACAACAGAAACTAGCAATCACATATGGAGAAAAATTTGAATTGAGCACATACAATATATTAGTACAAATAATTTATATCAATGATCTTTATGATATATGGAGAACTAAAGTAAATCATAAACATAAGCTCTGAGGAAAGGAAAAGTACAGTTTCAGAAAACGTATACATCACAAATAACATTGTAATGAAATTTCAAAGAAAATATCATTAAGAAAATTGATGTTAACTAGTTAATCATAATTATTAACTTAGTTTGTATTAAAAACACTACCCAACACATGTAAATTGGGAATATGCAGCACAATATCACAGCTTGCCATTATTAGATATCAGTGCTGATATGTCAACTACCTATTGGTAAAGAATAAAAAAAAAGAACAATCAAACTTACTGTCAATTCCTTTGACATATGTTGAAGGCTCTCTCTGGCCCTTCAACCTTATAATGCAGTTATAAGCTCGATTCTCAGATTATCACTTCGATCCAATTGCCTAGCAATGTGAAAATCTTAACACTCCATATAATCAATTAGCTAGAGCAGAGAAATGTCCTCAGAAGTCTATAATATAACCTCATTCCCACCAACATGACTATTAATCAATTTCTCAACAACGCTCAACAAAAAAGATCCCACTAACTCAAATGGTATAGCTCAAATGGCAGTAACTCCTTTCCCTAATTTATACTTATATTAAATTATAAATAACACTTGTTTTAAAAACACTCCCAAACAAACTCTTACTAACCTAATTAAGCCAATTCAAACTGTTTTTCGCAAAGACGTTGAACATAGTAAGAGTTCCCAAGACTTGAAGAAACTATCACCATTTCCATCCATGTCAAAAACTGACAAAACAGAAAAATCCAAATGAACATCCTAACCCACCAAGAACCTACCTTGATGGGTCCCTAAACTACTTGAAAAAATATCTTTATTCTTTCTAAGGTTTAAGTGAGAGAATAACCAAGCCAAGAAAATCTCAGAATCTTATGGGATAAGTTAGCCAAATTAGCAAATGAATATCAAATTTCTTACTTTACATAACATATTTTCTTATGGGATAAGTTAGCCATATTTCAGCTCAAGAAAATCAATCATGCTTTCATATTTAAGGTGTCAGAATTTAATTCTACACTCTATTATCTTCAATTTGCAAAACACTTTAATTTCAAGAAGCTTTTCTATGGTTCAGGAATTTCTACAAACACATAGAATGCAAAACACATAGAGATGAAAAAGAACACTTTCAAACAAGAATCAATTCAACCCCATCTTTCAAATACTACATTAGAATCAATAACAAAGTGACTTCATAAAAAATAACATTTAAAAAAGAAAAAAAAACAAGAGAAAGTGAAATAGAACCTTAATAATTCCTTTGAGATGATTGACAAGCTCAAAATTTGAAAAGAGGCTCATGAGATTTCTCTAAATCCGATTTACATAGAGGAGTTGTACGAACAAAAACTTGAAAACCCCATGGCGGAATGAAAGAAAAAAAATCGGCTTAGGGCTTGCGAAGAAGATGATCCAGTGAAGAAGAAAAATCAAGGAAGGAAAAGGCATAAATCTGAGGTCATTTTTGGCATTTTGATATTTTTTTAAAAAAAAGTAGTGTTTCCCGGATAAACACTAAAAATGATTTTTTAAAAACAAGCTTTTAACTATTTCTCTAAAAAACACTTTTACAACAATAGCCAAACAGTTTTTTTTTCCCTGAAAAACACTTTTTAAGTTCAAAAACATTTTTGGGCCTCTCCAAAATCCATGTCAAACAGGCCCTAAGGATGTTTATTGATGTTATTAATTAGCAGCTTTCTTGCCCTCTCGATTTCTTTTGTATTTTGGAAGCTATTTTTATTTTATTTCCTTTGTATGAGAAGCTCGAGTTTTATTTTATTCGTAGAGATTGTAATACAGAGGTTCATGCTTTAGCTAAGCAGAGTCTAAATATTGATTGGGTGGTTTGATTTCTTTTATGAAAGTTTATCGTGTCGTGTTAGGATCTAAGGCAACCCTAGAGGGGGGGTGAATAGGGTTTTAAAATAATTTTATAAAACTTTTTCAATCAATTCAAAAATTAAGATTAACAAATTAATTGGACTTTTTAATCTCAACCAATATAAATGAAATTTACACTCAATTTCTTTTTAGCAAAGTAAGCAAAGATGATATGATGATAGAAAGTATTTTATCACAAATTAATTTCTAACCATTTAATTATGCTTGGATAAATTATAGGAATGAATATGAAAAGCAATAATTAAAGAGTAAGGGTTAGAGAAAGTGACACCAATATTTATAGTGGTTCGGCCAAAAATGCGGCCTAGTCCACTCCCCGAGTGGCTCTTGTGAATTTGTATTCACTTTTTGCGGGAGCAAGTGCAACCCAATCCTTTTAGCGAGATCAAGATCAAACCCGAACAATGACCCTTTCCACGGAGCAAGGATAACCGTTATCTATCACTCTTTTTACTAAGGTCTAAGAGTTGACCTTTTACAATGGTAAATCCTCACAAAGGATGAATATTACAATAAGTTGGCTCACAATAAGAGATGATACTCTTAATAAAATAGCCCTTTAAAATGGCTAGAAATACACAATTTTTTGCTCAAAATAAGGCTCACAAAGAGATTAAAAATTGAGATCTTTAGAACTTAGCAATATGGAACAAAGCCTCTAAAATTCGTTGTTGTTTTTAATCTGCCATTTTCGAGCTTCTTAAATAGGCAATAAAAATATCACCATTTTCTACTGTTCATCCAACTTCCTTCATTTAATTTAGCTTCAATGGTGTATATTTGAAAGAGAGAAGCGGCTCCATTTTTGACAAAAAGAATGAAGAGAGGCTGCCATTTTCGTACTGAAATTCCTCAAGAACAAATCTGATGGAGGAGGGTTTGAAATGACATTTATATCCTTTAAGTCTTCAAGGAAATTTAAATATGAGAAGGGTTTTGTTGTAATCAACCAAATGGTGTAATAAATGCTTGATTAAAAGTCAATGAGAGGAGCTACGTGTCAAGCAGGGAGTGGATGAGCAAAAAGCGGCTGGGAACCACGCGTCATAAAGAAAAAGTCTGATTTTGAAATCGCATGAACAAATACCAGTCGCACGCCTGGGAAATTAAATATACTCGCGATAATGACCGTTCGATAAGAGCCGATCGCACGGTTTAGATGACTGAGAGACGTGGCTAACAGAAAACCGTCAGATAGAGGAGCTGAGACGCGATCGAACGACTAGAAATCACGATGACATATGCTGACGTCGGCTGGCGCGTTCAACGATAGGAAATTTGATTTTCTTTTTATTTTTCAATTATTTTCTGTTTTGAAAATTGTACGCCGTTGGATGATGACTTTGGACAATCGAACAGTTGAGATAAAATATGACAATTTCCTTTTTCTTTTAATTCTGAATTTCTGAATTAATCTGGACCACTGATTCAAAAAGCAAACAGATCTGACGGCTGGGATAAAGTATGAATATTTCTTTTTAAATTATAAAGCTGAATCAATCTGGTCCTTCAATCTCAACTACTAACATCTGATGGCTGATAACTTGAGCTCATAATAAATATAATGAAGCTTGCCATATCTGATCAGAACAAAATAATTATTTTAATTTCAATCTTCTAAAATCAATATCTTGCTCGTTTGAAATCCGATTGGAGTCGATTCAAATTTCGTTGGACTCATTATAATTTTATCTACACAATGGACTATCCAAACATAGAAAATTGATTAGTAACAAAAACATGTTTGTTATCATCAAAATAAGAAATAAAATTAATTGGCTTAGAAAGTCAACGTATCGTTTGATAAGAAAAAAAATATAAAAAAATTTGTCACCATATTTGTAATTGATAGGTCTAAAAATGGCTATTTTGTAAGTTAATCATATTCTCACATACCGTAATAAGAGTCAACTTGGAGGGTATGATTGATATATAACATCAGGCAGATCATGCTCTATGACCAGTTAAAACAATTATATCATTTAAGAGGTTGGTAAGATTTTAATTTGACTTTGTAAAATCTGACTATATATAGAAAAGAAATTTTATTGGGTAAGAGATTTTGATGTAGTATTTGTAAATATATTATCACTCAAAATTATTTGTAAATATAGCAATTTTTATTATGTTAATCAGTGATTAATGTGTGTATCAGTGATAAACGTAGTGTAAAAATATGTAATTCAATATTTATCACTGATTCACCAATCAAAATTTATTATATTTACAAATATTTTTAAGAATTACTATTTTTATAAATATTACTAAAAAAAATTGCTAGCTTTGCAACCCCTATATAAAATTAATTCAAAATTTAATGTTGAGATAGTTGCTTAGACTAACCTCAGTCTAAAAGTCTACTCCTTTAATATTTCTTAAAAAATAAATATAAATCAATCCTTTTTTAGTCTGAAATTTGTTCCTAATAAATAATCTCACCTAACAGAAGTTTTCAGAGAGAATATGAACAAAGCTTAACTGATTAGATGTTTGTATTCCCTTCTTTAAGATTGAAAGTTTGAGTCTCCTCTTCCCCAATCATTTTATAATATCTAAAAAAATAAAAAATTCAAAAAGATAAATATTTAAAACCATTGATTCATTTACTAAGCGCATGCTGTAAAAATACTATTTAAAGTAATAAATAAATTTATAAATAATAATTTCTAGTCCCCTTTATACAAGTTTTATAAATAATTTATTCAAACTAAATAATGAAATATATTCTTTATGTGATTTATATGAAATTTAAATATATAAAGAAATCTCGAAAATACAATTTTTTTTAAAGAAACAAATAAGAAATACGAAGAAGAAATGGTAATCAAAATAAATAAAATTGAAAAGAACAAAAAAGTAATTATTTTGATTACAAGTTGGAGTTTTTTTTTTTAATTTAAAAAAAGTTTATTTTCAACAAGAACTTAAAAAACCACAAACATGAGCTTCAATGAGATAATCATGAATAATAAAGATGGAATAAAATTAATAAAAAAAAATTTGAGATAAAGATGATTAAAAGCAGAAGTTAATTTTCAACAAAATGAAAAGAGAATGTTAAAAAAATTAAGCTAGGGTAATGACCAACGTAAACAAAACTTAAATTGTTAGGTATCTTATTATTTCTCTTAAGATCGAGTCTTCCCTCTCTTAATTTGATGTAATATCTAAAAAAATGTTAGGTTAATGGATTAATTAATATTTTCTTAATTATGATCCGTACGGTACAATAATAAACATTCAGAACACTAAAATTAGTAGCATCAGTTGAATTTGTACTTAAGCTCCCCTAAATTTTAAAAACTAACAATTTAACCTATGAAGTTTAAGTCTAGTTGAATATGATCCCTTCTTTTAATTTTCCATTAATTACATTGAATGAATACAGACCAGATATGTTAAATGATTACGTGACTAAATTTGCTTTTTTTTTTAAAATCAATTTATGCTATTTTTGTTTTTATCCTTGTTTGGAAAGCGAAAATAGTATAAAAATATATAAAAAGTCATATCTAATTAAGTTCGTTTTTACTATAATAACTAACGAAAACTTTCAAGAGGTACCATTTTGATAAATATTGATTGTTAGAGAGAGAAGAGAGAATATAAAAGTTGAAAATGAATCTCACACTTTCATTAATTGTAATAAGAGTTTTTATATACATTGTAATAAAGAGAAGTAAATATACAAATATAATGGACTCTAATACTCCCCCTCAAGGAGGGTGAAATGGATTAATAACACCCAACTTGACCATCAAAGGCTGTAAAGTAGCACTTGACAAAGCTTTAGTAAAGAGGTCAGCCAATTGGAGATGAGTACGAATGGGCAGCACCTTTAGAAACCCAGAATTGATACGATCACGTACAAAATGGCAATCAATTTCAATGTGCTTCGTCCGCTCGTGGAATGTAGGATTTGTAGCAATTGAAATTGCAGCTGTGTTATCACAGTAAACAACAGCAGGCTGTGGGAAGTCAATCCCCAAATCATGTAATAAGTAGGATAACCAAAGCAATTCACTAGTTACAAGAGCCAATGCTCTATATTCAGCCTCAGCAGAACTTCGGGAAACAGTAGTCTGTTTCTTTGCTTTCCAGGACACAACTGAGTCACCAAGAAACACACAAAAGCCAGTTACGGATCTTCTAGTATCAGGACAAGCAGCCCAGTCGGCATCCACAAATGCTCTAAGATTTAAAGGACCTGCCAATTGGAAACAAAATGCCCTGTCCAGGAGATGATTTCAAGTACTTTAAAAGGGAATGAGCAGCAGTCATGTGTGATGTTCGTGGGGCTGAAACAAATTGACTTAACTTGTGGACGGAAAAAGAGATATCTGGCCTAAATATAGTTAAATTTTTTTAATTAATTTTATATTTATGTTAAATATTTTTTATGGGGGAAATTTAACCTCTTTGGTGTCGGGTTTGAATATTTTGTACCATTTTATTTGGTAACAAGGATTTGAGTTTTTTCATAGTTGAGCTTGGTTTTTTTATGATTAGGTCATAGACGTTTTCTTATTTTTATCCTTTGGTGATTTAGTAATTGAATTTTAATTAATTTTATAGTTTTATTAATATGTGGGTTTAAATAAATTTACTTGAAAAAGTTTACCATATAAAATTTAGGAGTATAAATTGATTCCCCCCCCCCCCCCCCCCCCCCCATTTATGTATAAATTTGACTTTTTTAGAAAAATAAAATTATTAATTATACTCTAAAAAAGAGGTAGCAAAAAATCTTACTGTCCATAAGGTCAAACATAACAATGATGCATTGGAATCAGAAATCAGCTGCCAAAAGAGAGAATTAGTGGAAAAATTAAGGAAGGGGGGAAGAAGATAGCTATATTTGGACCACTATTAATTTATATGATCATATCATTAAATGCACATTCAAAATCACAGCACATATTCTAAAGGAGACCAATAGAATCAAAGAAAATCCAGCCAATATGTGATTGATGAGTGAGTTTTTTCAGTTCATTGTACACTCGCTCCAAATAATTTGACCTGTGGGCTTCACTTTGGATTTGAAAAGAATGTCCCAAATGCCAAACACATCACATTCATTCAAATTTATCTCCATATTTTTTTTTAATTTTTAATGAATTTAATATAAATTATAACACTTTTTCTTTAAATCAAATTTTTAGAGGTTAGGGTAACTTTTTAGGGGTGTTTCGAATGAAGGGTAGGGTAGGGTGAGGTGGGTTTAGATAGTCTATGTTTTGATATGTAGGGGGTATGAGTTATATTTATGTTTATTAGGAGGTTTTAGTTTGAATTTTGTGTTGTTTAAATATTTTATGAGGGGTTAGCAAACCCACTAATATTACTATTCAAAATCCATGCAACAAACATGAGGTAGGCTATTGAAGCCCACCCCACCCAACCCAAATCCGTCTTCCAAACGACCCCTTAGTAGTTGTAAATTTAAGGTTACTTAACTTATTATTAATGATTTCATGTATAAAATGGAAAAAATAAGATTTTTTTGTATAGAAAGTAGCAACATGTTTAAACGATTTGGAGAGAAAGAGGTGGTATCTCAGCTAGTTCATTTTATAATATTAGATGATTGGTTTTGTAGTTTTATAGTCTTATATTTCTTAATATTAGAAAACTGTAGTGCGAATAATAATGAACATTTTAACATATGATTAACCTTGGTACTACCTATATAGTTTAAGATTAAAGATAGATAATTTATATTTCCCTAAACTTCAGGGGTAAAAAATGATTTTTCCCTTTTTTCAAATGAAAAGTGAATTTTTTAGTTAGGAAAGTAAAATTTTTCAATCTCAACTGTAAGTGAAATCCGTCAATCTGAATACAGGCCAACTAATTGTATATAAATGTTAGTTCTCATAAAATCGAACGTTGGAACCTCTCTTCTCCGCTAATTTAATATAATATCTAAAAGAAAGAGATAAGTTTTATTGAGAACACTTTATTTGATCTATTATTATAACTATAGGCTTTTTTTTTTTTTTTTAAATGTTATTCAAAGATCTATATATAAAAATATAATAAAATGAAATAATAAATGAAAAGCCCATACACACGAGGACTAGGCTGGATCCAACTGTTTGTTTGTTTATTTTTTTTATTTTTTTTTGAAGGCATCCAATGGGTGTTCTTTAATACACCTACATAAACATTGATCATTGTCCTATTTATTATGAACCAAAGTTTTAATTTTAAAAAACAATTATTTATTTTCTAATTTTATGAGCAAGGGTTACCTAACTTAACCTGCATGTTGATGTTTTAATGCCAAATTCCGGGATTCAACGGCCAGATTCCATCAATGTCATCAATGATTTATCTCTTAATTTACAATAAAATCGTGAGTTATTAATTTTTTGTACTTGTTTACCGACCGTGATCAATGGAACGAGTACCTTTTGAAGAAGGAAAAAAATTCAGCAAATTATATATTCTTATTATGTATTCAAACCAATGACAAGTTTTCATAGATCAACTCAAATTTGATACATTTCTCTAATTTAAATCAAATGCATTAAATTGGAAAATCAAATAATATCATATGTATTTTTCATAGGGAAATTTCATTGGGTAGCAGAATTTTTAGTAATATTTAAAAATATAGCATTTTTAAAAAGTATTTGCAAATATAGCAGATTTTTAAAAACTCTCATTCATGTGATCAGAGATATCAGTGATAAGTTATAAAATAATCAGTGATTATCAGTGATTCCTGCACAAAATATCAAGATATCAGTAAATCAGTGACTATAATCATTGATTACCAGTGGCAATTTTGTAATATTTTAGTTGCGAATTTAATTTTTCTGCTATTTTTGCAAATATGTTTTTTTACTGCTATTTTTATAAATATTGGACATATTTTTGCTATTTTTGCAAGAGCTCCTTTTTCATAATCATTAGATGTCATTAATTGGTCTAATTAAAATATGTCCTCTGACGATTCTATCCAAATCAAATAAAATCCATCCCAACTAAAAGTCCACAAAAAACTCTAGGGTACGTCATTCACCATTTTGGAGGCGGGAAAATATTTAGAGAGGCAGAAGTTTCAGAGAATATAGAAGACTTTGAATATCAAATACTCTTTAGAGACTTTTTAAAGTTGATACGAGAAATATGTCACAACTCTCACATCAAAATTTATATAGTAAAGAAAAAATCAAAATATTATTTCAATTAGAGATTATAACACTCAAATTATCAATATAAGATTATTTATTAAGAAATTGTCTTGAATAGCTTATTATTGGGCCATATTTACTTTCATATACTTAGTTTTTGAATATTACTCAATTAACATTTTTTTCCTTATTTTTTCGACTGTTCAACATTTTTCTCAATACTCCTATCTTAGTATTTCTTCTTTGAATCATTGCTCTCTAAAGAATATAAGTCAAGAACAAAATATGGGTAATTTTCTAAATACAATAATTTTGAGTTTGAGTCTATTATACTATATAAATATATATGAAAAGTATTGAATTTTAAGTAATATTATATATTTAATATGCTATTTGAGTAATTTTCCTTATTTATTCCAGGCTGAATTCATATCTTTTGAAATTCTATGTTAACACCTTTAAATGGAGAAATTTAAATACTACAATCATTGTACCATTTATCTAATACTATTATATAGATGTATTGTCAATAAAGTAGATTATATCGATTAATTATTATTATTTATAAAATTATATATGATATATTTTATATAGTAATAGTATTCGAAATATCTTCTAATAGACATCAATTGGATCTTATAATCAAGTTGATCTCTCTAAATTATTAAGTTGAATTGTGTTGTGATCTAGGTATTAATACTTGTTCTGGGATAACTCGACGTAAATGATTAATGGGTTTTTTTTAGGGATGAATTAAAAAATTTAAACGAAATCGATTGAGAACACTAAAGATGAAATTATTAAAAAAAAAAAAAAAAAAAAGTAAGACTAGACAAACTGAGAATTTTTAGTAACATTATCATTTGTTTTCATTCTATTATAAATATAGTTTTTGATTAATAAAAAAAAACAACAAACTCCTCAGATTTTTTTTCATCTATAATTGCAATGTCTTTTGTTTCTTTTCTACATTTTAGAAATAATTTTTCATCTTTATGCTAAATTTTTAAAAATAGAAAAAAAAAATAGTTGTTTTAGCTTACAATATTTTAATAGCATTTGTAAAATACTAGATAAGGCATTAAAAAAATAGTATAAACATTTTCATGATCGGTCTGTTTTATCTCCTAATATGGTTTTTTAGCAAGTTCAACATGATATATTTTTTCATACTGATACTTGACGGGGTGGTAACTATAGTGTTTATGATTCTATAGACTGCTCTGTTTGAAATCTTTTTCTTTAGTAGCTTTTTGCTTCTATATGGTTGTTTTATTTTTATTTTATTGTGTTTCGACTTGATCTATTCTGCTTATTTGAGTAGGGAGTTCTTACTTTAGTGTATAGGTCTCGAGCTTGAGTTGAGATCACTATTTTTTTTTCGTTTATTAACCTCACTTGGAAAAAAAAAGTATAAACTAATTTTTTCTATAAATAAACGAAAAAAATTCTCAAACGAACCTTCAATATCGTGTTTGTCAATCGATATATATATATCCCTCAAATGCATCGTCTCAACAATCGACGAAAAGACATTTCGATGTCGGCAGTTTAGATTCACATAATTATGTGTATTCCATTCCTAACAATAATTTAAAAATATTTGGACTAAAATAAAATATTTCATTTTAAATAATATATTATAATGATGGGCTCAAATGGATTTTAATTAAAATAAAGAAATAAAATTAAAGACGAATCATAAAAATTATCCTTTAAATCAATGTAAGTAATAATTATTTTTTTTCTGTTTATTTTTTAAACCTCATGAATCATATATTTGTTATTATTGAAATATTTCAAAACCTTTACTATTTTTGAAATTACTCATAAAAAAATATCACGTTGAAATTTCTCATTAAATTATTTTCATATTTCTTATGAAATTTTTTTTAACACTTATGTAATTTAATTAATGCGAATTAAATTTACCAAAGTAAAAATTCAATAATTTATCAAACTAAAAGAATTAAATAAACGAATAAATTCATTAAAAAAATAAGAAAATAATTGATTGAACTATAAAGGATAAAAAAAAGACCAAAAAATCATTAAAAGTAATAATGAAAAAAAAAATAGTTCACTGCCCTTTAGAGAATTTTTAGAAAAATTATGATATTTCAATAATTAGTATATAGAAATATGTTATTTAACATCATTTCTATTTAAAAAAACTTATGAGGAGGGAGATGGTAAAAAAAAATTAGACATCATATGATCCTGGATAATATCTTGTTTTGATATAAAATAAATACTGTAATATGAATATTCATCCATATAATCCAATAATTGTTTTTTCAAGGAAATAATTGATGAGCTATCATTTATTGTTTTTTTTTTTTTAAATGTCAAGTTTTTGGGCTACTTTATAATTTGGACCTCAACTATTTTACTCAAATTAACTGTGATATTGAAGGGAAAAAATGCCGATAATCTCTTAGATTTATGACCACACAATGATTAAACCATTGGACTAAGGGCCTGTTTGGGAGTGTTTAGAAAATAAGTGTTTTTAATCAAACTATTTTTATTATATGTAATATGCTAAAAAGTGCTTAGTGGTATATTATAATTAAGGGCGGAGCCAGAGATTTTTTGTAAGGGGGAAAAATTATATAAAGCTAATTTTAAAAAATTAAGGGAGGGCAAAATAGATGAACTATAGTAAAAATTCAATTTATTACCTAAAATATTACTATTTATATATACAAAAAATATATTTTTTAAAAAATGGGGGATAAGATAAATAAGGAAAAGATAATTATCACAAGGGAATAAGATAAATAAGGAACATATATTAAATGAGAATAAACTAAAGTTGACAGTTTTTCTGCCGAACATCGCCACGGTCACGAACACCCGTTCCCACGGCATCGTCCATCGTCAAATCTCTATACCCTCCCTCAAGTTGGAGCATGGAGGTCACAAAATACCCAACTTGCGAAATATGATCGAAAAAGAAGGGTCTTGTTAAAAAAATATCGTTTTAATCGAGAAACACCATAATTCATCATAAAGTGCAATGGTCGTTGTTGTATCAACGTCGATCATCGTTGTCATCATGGTTGTTGCGATATGAGCAACATCCACACGGTCGTTTCCAATCTATAAACGCTGTCATTCATCGTTTCAAATCGAGAAACGTCTTCATTCATCATGGACTCTTCTTGAGTTTCTTCCATGGTCGTTTTCTTTATTGACCGAAAAACTCTTCTTGAGTTCCTTTCATGGTCGTTCTTTTTCTTTTAGGTTGTTGTGGCATAAGCAATATCCTCACGATCGTTTCCAATCTAGAAACGCCGTCATTCATCATAAGAAACTCTTCATGAGTTCTCGTCATCGTTCGGTTATGGTTCCGAAACCCAAATTATCCTTTGCACAAATATTGTTGCACATCGAACATTCATCACCATCTCGTTTCTAATCCAGAAACATTACAATACATATTGGGAACGGGTGTTCGTGACCACGGCGACGTTTGGCAGAAAAAATGCCAATTTTAATGTATTCTCATTTAATATATTTTCCTTATTTATCTTATTCCCTTGTGATAATTATTTTTTCCTATTGAGATTATAATAACAATTCACGAAATTTCTTCCACAAATGCTCTTCACAATTTGCCCAGAAGTATTCACAAAATTCCAAATGCCAAATCCCAACTTCACTTCCTGAAACTTTTAATTTCAAGGTATTCACCACACACAACCGTTCTTGAAAACAATGAGGAACATTAAAGTTGGCTTGACTCTATACATATTGAGCAACCATCAATCCACATGCTTTGTTCCATCCACCGTCGGAATGAATTCTTCACGCAATTTCTTCTAATTGTTTTCGATCGATTGCAGATCAATTCACGCACAAATAAAATTGAATGATTCCTCAATTACTAGAGGATTCAATAAACCTGCTCTGATACCATGATAAAATTAAAATAATATGATAAAGTTAAAACGAAAAAGTGGAAGAATAGAGAGAAAAGAGAAGAATGAGAGAAGAAACGGTATAACCCGTAAAACTATATTGTGATTTTCTTCTTATGAATCTTAAGTCTATTACATTGTTAATATAGAAAACCTAACCTAGATAAATAAACTAAAGTTGGCAGTTTTTCTACTGAACGTCGCCGCGGTCACGAACATCCGTTTTCACGGTATCGTCCATCGTCAAATCTCTATACCCCATGTTGAATCAATTCAGATCAAATTAAATTTATAATTAAACCAAATTCTTAAAATAAAAAAAGCAAATCTCTCTGTTCCCTAGCTTCGAAGCGATCGATCATGGCGGCCGGCGGTGTTAGAGTGGTGGAGGTGGAGGTGATCGTGTGTAAGAGTTGCCGTTGATATCTTGTTGGCTTGTGCAAGCATAGTTTGGAAAATTTTCCATAGTACGACTACGAGCTGCTGAAAATGATGTCGTGTCCCTACAACCCGGTTGGCTTGTAAAACGACGAGAGAGGAGAAGATCAGTCAAAAGAGTCCACTCTTTTCTTGGGCCATCTTCACCTTTCATGCCCCCATCACATTATTAGCTTATACCCTTCAATTGAAAAATGACCATTAACCTACTGCCTTCTTCCCTTCCCACTCTCGTCATAATCGAGGGATCAAGTAGACACAGAATGGAAGCGTACTAATATAGAAAAATGTATTAAAATCGACAATATTAAACAAAATTTGAAAGGATAAAATAAAAACTAAACAAATTTTTTATGAGGTCATATCGTGGTAAGAAGACTTGTTTAATATCTAGGTCTTACATTTTATTAAAAAAAATTGGATATTTCTGTTAAGATTTAAAAAAAAAATCTCTTCATTCTTTATAAAATCTTGAAGGTTAGGTATAGTTTAACAAAAATATAATTTAATTGATTAGATATCAATCCTCCCTTTTAAAAGGTTGAAGAGATGCGGTTCATTAATTAATTTAATGTAATATCATATAAAATTAATAATATTGAAACTAACGTTTAAGATATCATAGATATTCACTTTTCTTGCAAAACTATGCTCATTTTTCTTCCAAATGGCCAAATGAGCATTTTAATTTTAATTTTTTTTAAAACCTTCGACTTTAAGAGAAGAGAGTAGACGTCTGAAGAAAATAAAAAAGAAAGCAAGTGAGAATATATATATTTTTAAAATCGATATAGGAAAGAAGATTTTGACGTGGGCGGGGTTTGAACCTCCACCGGATGCACTTGTGTTAGAGTACATTATCAATATGAGCCAAAAGGGCAAAATCCAAAGCTGAGCTGTGGCCTGTGATTGTGGATCTTTTTACGTAATCAATCTGTTTCTTCTTCTTTTGTTCAAAAGGCAAAATTCGGTCCCCCCAACAATCTCCCAAATGGCACTATCTGGCAATATGCAATTAATTGAATATTACATTCCAATTTCTCATACACTTAGAACATGGAAAATATATATATATATTCCCATCTTTTCTTTTCCCTCGAGTTGGGGATGTTCACTTTTGAACATGGCGACAATTATGAACTTTGGGTTGGATTTCATCAACCAAAAACATCTTTAATCAATATTTAAAAAGAATCACGTTTCTATTTGGTTTTTATTTGATTTTGGAGAAAATGATAAAAATTGATTTGTATTGTCTACTTACACAATAAAAATATGTTTTTCTAATCAATCAATGATCGTGTTCTCAATTTTTATTAAAAGTTGTTGAGATATATTCTTATTCATTAGCTTAAGTTTTTGGGTCGTGAATATAACAAAAGTGAAGAAAATCATATTTTATACTATAAGCTTTTAGAGAAAAGGAGGGGAGATCAGAAACGAACAAAAACGTTAGAGTTCCATTGTATTTGAAAGCTTAACCTAAAATGTTGTATTATAACTCTTATTTATACTAACAAACATATTTAACGGTAAAATAAGAGAGAAATCTAATCAACATTGATATTTTACTTTTTAATGGTTGATGTTGATTTGATTATAATACATTAAAATAAAAATTAAAGAGGGCATTGATTTTGACTTGAATGAAATGAAAAATGACTAAATGGAATCAATAAAAGAACCCCACTATTTATTATTTAGATATCAATAAATAATATTAAAAAAAAATCAATATATCATTGGAATTTTTTCCATTCATTATGAATCTCCAATCTCTTGTAGGTAGGTCCGTGTGATCGTCCAACTTGATTTAGACAGCTACCAAAATTTTCTTTCTGGTGAAAAAAATAAAACTTTAACTTTCTCTTCCATCAAACAGTAAAAGATTATTTTTTTTCCCTTCAGTATTGTATCTTTGTGGCTCCCCCGTTATTTTTGTCTTGCCAAAGGTTCAGATCTCTCAATTCTCAACATTTACTTTACCTCTTATTGTATGTACTCTTCCCTTTAATAATAACCTCGTAAAAGTAATGGTAAGTAGTGGGCTCGTAATATTTTTAGAGAAAATTCAATTGATAATTTTGGACTTCTAATTTTAACATTTTAAATTATAAATTTAAATAAGAAATTCAATTTATATACTGAATTTTAAGAAGTAGATTTATTAATATCCATTGTTAATTAAATTACTATTATTTCTTAAGGTCTATTGCTATATGTGGTCTTTTTTTTATAGCTAAATGAAATTATCTTATCTTATTGATTTTTATATTTGTATTGAAAATTTTATATGGTTTGATTAAGATATTAGGTGTCAGGTTTGAACCTTTTATATAATTATTTAATTTTACAATTGAGTTTTCTTTATGATTGATGTATGACATTTTTATAAATATGCTATCGATGATTAATAATCTTGTAACGTGTTATAGATGATTAATACTGACTGATTTTTACTTTTGTTTCGATGAGAGTTATAATTAAAAGTTGATTATTTTGATTGATTAAATTAAAAGTTAAAGATATAATTTTTTTTTTTTTTCATTTTCTTATTATTAATAATAAGGATAAAATGTAAATAGGGAAAAAGACACTTTTGGTCATTGAGTTTTGAGTTTGTTTACCAATTGGTCCCTGAGTTTTTAAAACCGACATTTTTACCCCTGAGTTTTTATTTTGTTTACTATTTAGTCCCTGCAGTAAAAAATCACAAATACTTAATGAGAATCCGATGTGTCATTATTTAATTAATTTTAAATCAATATAATATTATGTTTTTAATTTTATATTCATTATATTGCTTATGTGGCATAAAATATATTATTTTATATTTATTTTATTATCTCTCCTTCTTTTCTAACTCTCCTCGTTGACCTTTTCTCTCACCTCTCTCTCTCTCATCAAATCACACAACCCTCATCCGCCATTGAAGCCGAACGCCAAACTTCACCCATCGTCGAAAGTCTCAAGTTCTTCTTAGAACTTCCTTGCAAACTAAAATCAAGATTGTTTGTTTACCCAGAAAACTAGAAAACATAAATTCAAGGCATAAACCATTCGATCTAAAAAAAATAGATCTGTAAGTTCTCCATGAAAGAAGAGAAAACAAAGCCAATCTAAAACTCTGTCTTGAAGTGTTGATGGGGAAGTATGATATTTGTTTTAATATCGAGATTTGTTAAAACTCATATATGGGTTCAAAATTTGCAGATCTGGGTATCAAAAAAGTTTCAGATTTGCTATTTGAGTTTTGGATCTAAGTAGTGCATGTGGGTTTCAAAGACGAAGATTCATTGCTTCATTTTCCAAATACGAAACGAAACTGATTTGAATTTACCGAAGCTTTAACTTGACCATCATCGGAAGACGACGATTCATTGCTTCTTTCTTCTTCTTCGAGCCCAAAATCAAAGGTCAAGGGCGGCATCAATGGCAAATTCGAAGCCTCAAAACTAGTGAATTAGTTATTGAGTTTGTGAAATTAGAAATGAGAGGAGAAACAAAATTAGGGAAAAAAAAAATCTATCTTTGTTCTTACTCATATAAGAAAAATCAATAAATTCCCTTCTTCTTACAGTAATAACAAATCTCTGTTCCTGTGCCAAGTAACCTCCAATGGTTTATTACTTTGCTTTTCTAGGTTGCAAATTAGAAAAAACAAAAAAAAAATCTCTCTTTGTTCTTACTTTGCTTTTCTGGGTTGCAAAGTAACCTCAAATGGTTTATTGAAGCTTCCAAATGAAATTTTGTAAACCAAATTGATCATGGCTTATTGGAGCTTGATTCTCAAAAAGACATTTTTTTTACCTAAGTTGATTTTTATCTGGGTTTGGGTTCTCTTACCGGCGGTGGGGCAAGTTTTTTGGTCTTGTTAGAGTTTTCAGATCATGGGGATATCAGGAAGATGGATACAGACCTTGAAAGAAGATGAAGATGAAGATAGAGGAGGAGAGAGAACAAGCCCATAAAAATAATTATAAAATAAATATTTTATTTCATTCAAATGCCACCTCATTTAAAATATGTCCATGTCAATAATAAAATTAATTTTTAATGCCACGTCAGCATCTTGTTAAGTCTTTGACAGATTTTTGACGGCAAGGACTAAATAGTAAACGAAACGAAAACTCAGGGGTAAAAATGTCGGTTTTAAAAACTCAGGGACCAAATGGTAAATAAACTCAAAACTCAGGACCAAAAGTGTCTTTTTCCCTTGCAAATAAGACCCTGTAGTTTTTGTCAAATGCATAAAAACCTCCTGTGGTTTGAAAAAATGACAAATTATACAAATGTAATTCCAAATTATTTCAATGAGACCTCTCCCCTTCAACACCATTAGTTTTCTTTTATCTATAACTTCTTCATTTGAACTACAATTTGGATGAATCAAGATGTTTTGGAATCCTCATTTCAAGCTTTACGTTATGGTTAATTCAAAACTTCGAAATCATCAGTAACCAAAAGCGTTAATAGTGTAAATCATACATAGTATTTTGATGATAATAAACTCTTTTATTTATTAACAATTTTGAAGTGACCAATGACATAGAGCTCGAAATGAGGGTTCCAAAATATCTTGAATCATCCAATTCAGAGTTCGAATGAATAAATTATGGCTAAAAGAAAAAAATTTATGACGTTGAATGGGAAGGGTCTCATTGGAATAATTTAAAACTACGTATGATTTGTCATTTTCAAACCACAGTGATAGGATTAAATGAGTATATATATATATATATATATATTTTTTATTTTATTTTTTTTTTTTAAATAAAATAGAGTACAACAAATGATCTCACATCTTCCCCAGAAAAAATCAATCACAATCACTCTCTTATTTGTGGGGACAAATTCAGACCGTTTGATCATCCATATCATCATAAAATCACCCCATCAATTTCAATTGTCTTCTCCATGCTCTTCTATAAATTATTATAATTTATCCTCCATGCAATGCAAACCCATTTCTTAAGCCTTTTTTCTTGTACTCAATATCCCAAAAATGGCTTCTACTAAAGTAGATTCTGAGATTATTGAGACACATAACAAGGAAATTGCCGCCTCACTTTATAAATCTCTCGCGGTCGGCCACACCGATACGGTGGCTAAATTCTTAGCCGGAGATCTTGAGTGGTGGTTCCATGGTCCACCACATTGCCAACACATGATGCGAGTACTAACCGGCAAGTCGAGCCACGCCGAGTTTCGGTTCGAACCGAGAAGCATCACGGCAATTGGTGACCATTGTGTCATTGCTGAAGGCTGGGAAGGTGCTCAAGTGTATTGGGTCCATGTTTGGATGCTGAAAGATGGATTGATTACTCAGTTTAGAGAGTATTTCAATACATGGCTCGTCGTTACCGATCTGCGGCCAGCCGGCTGGGAGATCCACCACGAAGGGCTGACCTTGTGGCGGAGCCAACCTCGAGACCTGTTTAATCGATCGTTGCCTGCGCTTGTGCTTGCACTTTAGCTGGCCTCATTTTACTATGGGCAAAACTTGAGATAGTGTAATATTTGGTGCATGTATTTTACTTATATTATGTAATAATCCTAAGAAAATATATGAGAAATTATATATTTATATATGGATTAGGCATCAAAGATTATATTAACGTGAAAAGGTGAGAGAGAAAAAAGATTGTTAATTTTTAACAATAGTTGAGTAATCATCCAAAGAATAGTTAATAAAAAAAAATTGATTCCAATAGTGGAAGTTCTTACTTTTTTTTCCTCTTCCAAGATTCATCAAGTAAAGTGAAAAAAAAAAAAGCATTGTTTATAACTATGGTTTTAAATAAGAGAAATTGTCTCAAATAGCATAATTCTGAATACTAATTACTAAAATGTTAGAACTTTTTAAAAATTACTCAAATAGTCTAATTATAATTCATTAAATTACTGAACTATTTTTCATGGGTATTTCATGAATTTGTATATATATATATATTTTTACTTTTTTAAGTGCAAGTTCAATAATTTATTGAGCTATTTGATTATCTTTTCATTATTATTTTCAATGAATTTGTTAGTTTTTTTTATATTTTTTTTAGTTCATAAAATTATTGAATCATAATTATGCTATTTTGGTAGTTTTTGAAAAGTTCTAATATCTCAATAATTAATAGGTAAAAATATGTTATTTTAGTAATTACCCCTTTAAATAATACTGTGAGTTTCAATAAATTTATTAAATATAATATAAATAAACGAAAAGAAGTAAAAAAAAATGTAGTAAGATTTTTTATATATGAAGATGGAGGTAAGTTTTGTTATGATTAAATTATTCATTATTTATCACATCCATAAGTATCCATAATTCAACAAGTATCGACATAATTTGGAATATATCAAAGTCAATCATATGATTACATATCATTAAATTATTGAACTTAAATTTCATAAAGAACAAAGGTACAACCAAGTCAAGCTACTAATTTATACTGCATTAATAAGTGATTAACATTGATAAATATGTGAATTGATTTTCACTTATTATAAAATATGTAATTCAATATTTACAATGTTTACAAATATTTTTAAAACCATTATATTTTTATAAATATTAGAGAAAAATTTGTTAGATTTAGTAATTTAATTTAGAAAACATGATATCCTATAAAAATATGTTTAAAAAGAGCATAGAAATTAAATTAGGTAAATGGAAATGAATTAATGAATAGGTTGATGCCTAGTTATAATCAAGGCGTTAGGACAGTGGAAATCATAGATCCTAAGATAACGAAATTCTTTTCAAGACGTGGGGTTTGATCCTGTGGCCATCTTGAAACCGTGTGTTTTTTCTTTGTGCATTTTTGGGTTCATTGTCAATACTCAACTATTATAGGTTCAAAATAATTTGATTGGATCAAACATAAAAACGAGACTTTATATGTTAATCAACTATAAAATAAATCGTTCGAGTTTGTATAGTCTAGATTTTGAAATTATCTGAATTTGTAGGTACACACTAAAAAGTTATGTTTGTAAACGGATTTTTTTAAATCATTATAGTATGAAACAAATCAGTAATCCAAACGCTCTATCGATATGAAACAATGTACGACGTTTAGACTTGAGGATGGAAATTGGAAACTCAAAACGGATCATACCTCTATATGAAATCAATTATAGTTAATTATATGAATTGAGCTGTCTCTTCGAGACATGAAACATGTCGTTATCGATTGACTGACATTGGCTAGTACACGTGTGGGATGTGGTAATGATCATATATTTTCAGGCAAATGATTGATGGGCGTGGGAACCTGCCCAGGCTCATTGGATGTCATGTCCTATCTTTTCCAGTTGGCCATTGATTAGAAGAAAATTAAGTGGTGAAAGAGATGTGGAAAGCTCCATGTCCAAACGACTTTAATGCCCAGCAATTTTTCTGGAGCTCAGCTATTTCGTGTGGATGTGGCTGCCATTAAGAGAGAGAATGACAGAGGGGATATTCTAAGCTTTGGTATTGCAATTAAGTTTAGGAGATCTCTATCATAAATGGGGAAATTTTAGGTTCTTTGTCTTAGGGGTGAAATTAACCCAAAAAATAAAAAAAGTGATTTGGGCTGTTTGGTAGGGAGATGTTATATCAAGTCTCGAAGTAGTGAAACCCGAGTTTGTGTTATATGTGTTTAGTTGTGTAGAAACTGGGTTGGAATGTGTAGAAACTATGTATAGTGTGATCGCGAATTTAGTTTATGCTTAAACGAATTAATGGTTAAATTGTGGGCAGGGCCGGTTCTGACGTGGTGCCAGCGGTGCGACGGCTTGGGGGCCCAAAATTATGATAAAGGTATTTATATTATATATTAAAAAAATGAGAATTTTAAACAATGAAGAAGCTTTTGGTGCAATGGCTTATTGTTTGAATACCTCCCACCAATTTGGCCCACTACTGGGGTTCGAATCCCCATCATGTCACGATATATGAAGTGTTTTATTATTTATTATTTAAAATTTAATAGTATATTCTAATTTTATATTATTTTATATTGATTGTATATGGAGTGTTTCATTAACTTTTATTTAAAATTTAATAGTATAAATTATATGACTTATAAGTTATCACGGCTTTTTTTTCACTTTTTTATTTTTTGTATTTGTATATAATAAAATTAATATGGGTTAAATGACGTTTTGATAAAAATTGTTTAATTTAATTTAATTTTTAACTTATTCAATATTATTGATCAATAATTAAAATAATTCTTATAATAAAAAAAATTAACTCTTTTAGTTATTGTAAAATGAAATTTTTACACCCAATAGTATTTTTAACCTTAATTTAATATATTTTAAAATTTTAAATAAAAATTAAAATTTTAAAACTAATTCATGATAGGGGCCCAAAATTATATTTTGTACTGGGCCTCAATATTATTAGGACCGGCCCTGATTGTGGGTTTCGCTAATTCTAATGAGAGGATTTATTAAACCTCCCTCTCTTGTACTATTCAACTCTAAGACTTTAATCATATTTAAACTCTATTTATTTTTTTTGGAAAAAGACTATGGGTTGAACCCATAATAAAATAATTTGTCTAATGATAAGTGTTAGGCCTATGAAGCGTATCTGTATCTGACACGTGTCGGATATATTCGGACACTTTGATACTTTTCGGACACTTGTCAGAGAAAAGTAATAAAAGTTGAGATTCAAAAACATCAAAATCTTTATTCATTTTATCCTTGTTTTTTTCTTATTGAACTATAACAAACAAATTTTAATGTGGAAATCATTGTAATGTATAGAGATCATTGTAATATATTTAAAAAATGTATATTGTAATCAACGTGTTCTCACCGTGTCATCCCAGTTCTTTAGAAAATGACGTGTCATCGCATCCGTATATGTGTCGTGTCCGTATCCAGTATTTGTGTATGTGCTTTTTAGGGTTAGGCTTATGAAGCCTAGCCTCAGCCTAACCCATCTGTTGAGACGAGCCTTGTGATAAGCAAATTTATACAAATTGTTAGCAGAAAAACTACATCGTATTCAATTGTGTAAATATTGAGAGTATTAAATTGGTTTATATAGGAAAACTAACCTGGATAAATAAAGTAAACGAGCTAATTAAGAAAATCAGAGACAATTACGAATGCAAATAAGGAAACTACAAATCATCTTAATTCTAGCCATAATATATTCTAATACCCCCTCTCAAACTCAAGTTAGTCTACTTGAGTTTGCTAAGTTGACAAACGTGACTATTTGAATTTGAGAAGAAGGGGCGGGGATGGCGTGATTTAGTGGCTTTAAAAACAAAGATCTGAAAATGGACGGGATCTGTTTGAAGATGGCGAAGTTGGTAGTTTCGGAATATGGTAGAGGATCGAGGTGCTGAAAAAAATGAACACCATGACCGGAAAAGAAAAGGCGCAATAATGGTGGAGGATGGTGGCTGATGGTCTGAATATGATAGGAAAAAAACTTCAAGAGCAAGAAAAAAAATCAAGAGCAGACTCTGATACCATGTTAGCAGAAAGACTATATCGCATTCAATTATGTAAAATATATTGAGAGTATTACATTAGTTTATATAGAAAAGCTAACCTAGATAAATAAGGCAAACGAGCTAATTAAGAAAATCAGAGACAATTACAAATATAAATAAGGCAAATACAAATCACCATAATTCTAGCTTAATATACTTTAACACAAATCATGTCATATATCTTTCTACTTGCCTGATTAATGAAACCCAAGCGCATGCCCATTGATGAAGCAGCTCAATTAAGTTAAGGCTGCACATGGGATCACGTGGGATTATTCCTTTCTCACTTTTAGAAGCCTAGGAAATTATTCTTTCATTTTTCCTGGTTTTCAGTGAGGAAGAGAAAGAAGCACAAGGCTGAAGGTTAGAGTGGGAGTGAGGGAAAACTAACTTAGAGTTGTTTTCAATGGAGTTTTTCATTTGAATTCCGGCTTGTATGAGTTGTGGATGACTCTCTTGTAATCTTGATGATGAATCAAGAAGTTGTGTTCTATGCATACATGATAGTTTAGGCTTGATTCTGGAATTTACACCATCTTTCTCGCCAAACGCCTCAAGAGGTGTTTGTTTGCACGATTTAGAGGGTGAGAATGACATAAGAGATTCAGGTCTGCACTTGATTTATCTAACTTACAATGTGGGGAATGGCATCCCGTGAGATCATATAGCCCTCATCATGTGGGTTTTTGGAATATACTTCCAAATCCATAAATTTTCTTCATACCGATGCAATTGATGCGAAAGAGAAGATTAAATTAATTTTTTAGTATACTTTGATTGAATATTCCCTACAAAGAATACACATGCAAAATCAAACACAAATATCTTATTCTCAGCTATATTATTCTCAAAACATCTTATTTTTTTTGCATCTTCTTTCTTTATAAATCTTGAAACAAACCTCCCTTAGTGAAAATTTTGGCAAAGTTTATATAATTTAGGTCAGAGTATCTTTAGTTATTATTTTTTTAAATCAAAAAAAAAAACCAAAAAAAAAAAAACTAGGAACAATATTTAAATATATTTTTATGTTTAGACAAATTATTGGTAAAAAGAATAACTTAAATGTTTTGTCCTTAAATATTTTTTTATATTTTAAAACATTTTTTAATCTATAGTTTATTTTAAAAGAGTTTTAAACATTTTTATACTAAGATTTCAAAAAATAATAAAATCCCCCAACACATATGACCATATCAGACAATGAATTTGCATAATATACATAAAAAATAAAAATTGCATGAGTTTGAAAATAATCATGGCTTTAACAGACAAAACTGAACTCTTAATCAACTGCCTGAATTTGAATACTTCTCAATCAAAGCTTCTTGTCTTCTGTTCTCCTTCAAGATTCCTGATAATTTTTCACTATCTCTATGCATTGATATTGATTGAGCAGGTGGCTTCATCACCTGCTTTACTCTATCAGTATCATCTGATAACTTGTTTGAATCATGAGATATTCCTGTCTTAATCTCAGACAATATAGTATTGTCCCAGATTGCCAAACCCAGATTCGATTTAAACCGAACTACTTCACCTTCTCGAGGTAAAGGGAACAAAGATTCAATCATGCCTTCATCATTTCTTTGCTTTTTGCAAAACTTGTCTTCCATTATTTCATAGTAATCAGCTGTCCTAACTTCCTGAGCAATAGAACAGCAACAGCAGAATAGCCACTGTGCAAAATCTGTAACATTTGGTTTTCCACAACATGAGTTGTTTGCCAAATTAAATCTCTTCCTCATTTGAATCCTCCAATAACCTCCATAGAGAAGCCCAAATATAGAAACTAGAATTCCAATTAAACCGAACGCTACTTTGAAAAAAATGGAATCGACTACGTTAGCTGCCAGACCAAACAACAATAGAGGGGCAGTGCAAAAGATTGCGAAAGTTATTGTATGAACATATTTATTCCCAAGTCCTAATCTTTCCATGTTCCATCCAAATAAACAAAAGCTGCAGCAGACAGAGAGACAAGCTGTGTTAATATCATCTAGAAAATGGAACAGCCCCCCTCTCCATTCAGGTTTGTGAACAATTCTCGGTTGGAACGATTTCGCCCTTCCGTTGCACGATTCCTTACTATCTTGCCTGAGAATCTGGTTCTGGTTTTCCTCGTCGTTGTCACAATTGTATTCTTTCCCCAGTGGGCTGAAAATGGAATACAAGCCAGCAGCTGCAGCGGCTGAAATTGCGACGGTAAGGCAGACTGCAACTCCTGCAGCCGGCCTTTGGGATTTTCTGTATCCCAAATTAAGGCCACACAAAGCATACTGAGCAAAGCAGTTTATGTGAAGCAACACTAGTTGTATCATCATGTGTGTCCATTCATGGGGCTTGCAAGTTCCGTTTTTGCAGTACGTTTTTCGCAGTATAAGGATATCCTTCGGTTCCCACCTACACAAAAGTATCAAGTGATGAAACCGCTTTGGGTGATGGTACAAACACATGAGGGTGAAAAGGGCATTAAGGATTTGGTTATTGACCTCAAACCAAGCATCTCTTTCTGATTTGCTTGTTAGGGAATTGTTTAACATTCCAGTCATTACAAGAAATAGAACACCTCCTGATACTGTGACACAAGTAATCCACAAAAGAATGGCCACATTGGAAGGGTCTTTAATCCACTTTTTACAAGTTCCAACCAAAGATCTCAGGTTGATTTTCTGTATAAAAACCCCTTTGGCGGCAGGAACAGACCGCGAAATCTCGTCCATTCTCTCTGCTTTTTCGAGATACTTGGCAGATGGGGAGGGTGAATTGGCTGAGTTCATCTTTGAATTTTTACCAACAAGTAATATTCTTTGGGATATGGAACCATGAGGCTCTTCATTGTCTTTGACCTCATGGCCATAATATGCAGCATCCATTGATAAGCTCAAACAGCTGAGTCTTTGGCTCCTTCATGACAAACATTTTAAATTCCATTAAACTGGCTATTGGCATTTTGCTTCTATCTGTAAAGAGTCATGGACAATGCCATAAAGACCTTAGATTGCAAAACACAGAAACCCCCTTTTCTATCATTTTCCTAATTCCTGCAGTTATTTTAAGCATTGAATCAAGAAAAAGACTAATCAAATTTTTATATCTAATGTTTCCAAGCTTGTATTACAGGATATTTTTTTTGTATACATGTATGAAAAAGAGGAGGTCTACCCGAGACAAAAGCACGAAAGAAAGAGCTCCCTACTCACAAAGTTCAAATCAAAACAAAACAAAAGGCCAGCAAGAAGCAAAGAAAAACTACTAGGGTCCGTTTGGGATAGCTTTTAAAAGTGTTTTTTCATGTTTATAAAAAATACTTTTAAAAACTTTCAAAAATTATTCCAATCCGGCACTAAGTAAATATCCCACACAGAGCAGTCCACAGGGTCAAGAGGCTGAAAATTGCTCCCATCAGTAACTAGATTCAAGCATTCTAACAATCCCAAACTCATATAAACAAATATATATCAGATGCTCATATACATACAGAAACAAGCAATACATCTGACTCTGCTACAAAAAAATATGAGTGGGAGTTTCAAGAGAAATTAGACTCTCAAATTTGAAATTTTAATTAATAAAGTAAGAGATTTTTGTAAAAATGAACTAAATTATACAAGAAGAAAGACAGGAGTTCTCAGAATAAAGAAAGATGGACAAAAACTTACAAATTTCAGAGCAAACCCAGGGAAGAAACTTGATAACTATTCAAGAAAAGATAATTTCTGGAAAAAAAAATCTATATATATATATATATATATATATATATAAATTATAAGTGTACCATGGAGTTCAAGTTCTGGGTGCTGATCAAAGCCATCAAGGGATGACCGTTTGCCATTTAAAGCAGACATTTTTAGGATTTATATTTGGTCAAAAAGATACCATCTTTCCTCTCTTTTTCCCTCCTCTTTAATTTGGAAACTTTTTCAAATTCTATTCTCTTTTAATTCCCTTTATGTAAAGTTATTCTTGAAGATTTAAATTCAAAATGATATTTTACATTTTACTAGTTGATAACTTTCAAATTCTTTGGGGCAAAAAAACTTTCAAATTACATTCTCCAATTTGAAACTTTGGCATATAGTTATGAAAAAGACTTGTTGACTTCTTTACCATATATAGGCCTCATCATATGGATAAAGCCCGTGGGCCGGCCCAAGCCCAGCCCGGACCCTGCCCGGCCCGGCCTATAAATCAATGGGCTGGATATGGACCATGCATTTTAGCCCAAGCCCGGCCCGCAGGCTTTATCCATAGGGCCCCCACAGGCTCGGCCCTAAGCCCGGTTCAAAGCCCGTTCAAAAATTATTTTATATATATATATTTTATATTTGAGAAAACTGCACATGATTTATGCATATAAGTAGGTGGCAACCTAGTTGGGATGTATTTACATTGCAATGATGCAAATTATTTCTCAAAAAACAATTATGTAAATCTTATTTCTTGGTGAAATCATTATATTTCATCATTATTATTTATCCATTTTAGTTTGTCTCTTTTTAAGTTAAATTAAAAAAAAAATATGTATATAGTCAAATTAACTTAAAAGAATGATAAATAAATTTAATTTAAAAAGTTTAATTCCATATAAAATAAAGTATAAATAAAAAAAAATATAATAACAAAATAATAAATTAACTTTATCACTTTATAGCTAAATTTAAGTTTAATTAACATATAGGAACAAATATAAATAAATAATTTAATAGTAAAAATTTAAATTAATTTTTTTTTCATCATTTTAAAGTTAAGTTTAAGTTTAAAAAGTTAAAAATAATTTTTTTAAAAATACAACTAATAATTTAATGGAAATTTAATTAAATGCATAAAAATTTGAACGGGTTGGGCTTACTCTTTTAAGTCAGGCCCGGGCCATTTATAGAGCAGGCTTGCCAGGCCCGGCCCAAGCCCATTCATTTAAGGCCCGGCCCGGCCCGGCCCGACCCATTGATGAGGCTTAACCATATATATATATTCTCCAATTTGAAACTTTGGCATATAGTTATGAAAAAGACTTGTCGACTTCTTTACCATATATATAAAAAAAGAATCTGACTATAACTCAAGTGGTTAGACACTTATTCCCTTTTCACGAGGTCGAATGTTCAAGTCACTTATCTCAAATTTGATGTAATATATATTTATGAGAAAAAAGAAAAACTAAAAAAAAAGTTGGACTTTGGTCTATGTTATCAAAATCCAACCACAAGAAACAGGATTTGAAGAGAACTTGATTTTTCTTCAAAATTAGTAGGGAAGTTTTGCGGAAGTAGAATGAAAGTTCTATAGCTGATATGGGTAAATCTGGAAAATGGTTAATTATCTTTTTTTCTTTTTAAGGAAAGCTATTATAATTTATAATTAAGAAATAGGGGAAAAAAATAGATAAAATATAGGGCTAATAACACCAATATTCATATAAGTCAGCCTAATTACAAAAAAAACAGGATGTGATAATTAATTACAAGTTTGGACGCCTGCCACCTGCCGGATTAAGCAAAAGACAGCCATGCCCCTGCACATGTAAAGGAAAACAGAAAAGGAATTGAAAACTACCTCCCACGATTTCAGCTCATTAATTAAGGATTTTTTTTAAAAAGAGGCGGATAGATTTGGTATTTTCGAAATCTAGGGAAATTCAAAAACAAAAAAGTAGACTCCAAATCAAAAACTGATTTGGTTCTGGAGAGAAACCCTAGAGAAAACGATAGCTCCACAAAGCACAAAGATAACGAAGAAGGAGATAATAGAGGTGAAAAAGAACTTATTTGAAGATTCAAAAAAAGGAGAATTGGGAAATCTGGAGAGAAATGAGGAAGCTAGTGAATACAAAGAAAATCAAGAAATCAGACAAGGAAGTGAAGAGAAGAGAGATGATCGACATGCAAAGGTATGAAATTCATCCCATCAATGAAATATAAAAATCGAAAAAAATTAACTTTTCTAATTAGTTATATAAAAATAAACAGGGACCAAATCCGATTGATGATCATCAAGAAGAAGAAGAAGAGTATACCGAAGAAGATGTTGATAGTGAAAAAGAAGAAGAAATCGAGGAGGAAAGTTTGGAAGAAGATGAATTTTTGAAAGAAAACAAAGAAATTGAAGAATGAACGAAAAGCAAAAAGGAAGCTTCAACAAGTAAACAGGGAAAAACAGAGGAAGGACAAAGAAAGCAAAAGAAAAGTTTGATGATGAAAAAAGTGAACAATGCAACACAAAAAAGACATCAAAAGGTAAATATGGATCTGAACAAAAAAAAACATTTAATAATATGCAATAGGTAAATATTCCTGAATTTGAACCAAAAGAGCATTTGATAATATGCAATATATAAGTTTAAATTGCATGATGTTAAATATTTCTGAATACTGGATCTGAACAAAAAAAGCATTTGATAATATGCAATATGTATGTTTAAATTTCATGATGTTAAATATTTCTGAATAATGGATCTGAACAAAAAAAGCATGTGATAATATGCAATATGCATATTTAAATTGCACAATGTTAAAAATTCCTGAATATTGATAAAAACACAGGGGCCTCCTTTCATTGTAACGCTTGAAAAATGGAAGTCAATAAAGAAAAGGAACAAGCTGATGCTGGAAATAAGAAAAACAAGAAGAAACAAACAAGGGTAATATGTATATTAAAAATTTAATAATGTTAAATTTTCTGAAATATTTAATTTTATACAATACTTGAAAATAATGAAAAAACAGGTCATGACTACAAGAGCAAAGTCACTGGTGCCCAGGATAAAATCAAAATCAACCAAACATCCTTGCATAGAGGAATTTGGATCGAAGGAAAAATCGATTACATTGACTCAAGAATTGAAAAGATCAACACCAACATTTCACATACTCATTCAAGAGTGAAATAAGGATTCGATGTAGCTGTTTGATTCATGTTAAAGTTTAACTTTTGAATTCTGTATTTGGAAAGGATTATATATTTTGTTTTAGTTATATTTTGAAATTTATAGATAGGAAGGGATTATATATTTTGGCAAAATCTGGCAATGATCAAATTGATCTTTTAAAAGTTTGACAACTCTAAATGCTATACATATTGACGACTATAAATGGTATACATATTAACAACTCTAAATGTTGGACAAAAATATAAAAGAGAACAATTTGATTTTATACAACTAACATCAGAACATAGTTAGTTCAAAATAAACATGAGTTTAAAAAAAAATAGAGAATCTATGTAACTTAAACAGTTGGACAAAATTAAATTATCGAACTATTTGATAATATACAATAGATAAATGTAAAGTAGCTATATAATTAAAAATGTTGGACAAAATTAAATTATCAAAATATGGATAGCAAAACCCTAACTCTACAAAAAAAAAAAAAAAAAAAAGAAGAAGAAGAAGAAGGAAGAAACGTAACAAAACAAGGAAGAAAAGAGAAAAAAAGGAATCAATACGTAACTTAATGAGAGATATGGAAATTTTGAAAATAAAAATTTTATTTTTAAAAAAAAAATACCAAATCTGAAACGATTTGAAAAACAAATTAATAATATTAATTGGAAATTAATGATCAAGATTTGGAAACAATAAATAAAACGAAATCATAAATCAAAAACAACAAATTAGGATAAATCAATGTCAAATTCATTTATTATTCAAATAATTGAAGAGAGAGAAAACAAAGGGTAAACTAGGAAGTAAAAATTGAAAAACCACCAAAAATGCCCTACAATGGATATTGTCGTAATTAAAATTGAAACACTAATATTTTTGTAAATACGTGCTCCGATTTGATTTAACGAGTAAATATTCCTAAAATATATTAAAAAATTCAATTTTTAACCACTCTCTATATTTACATTAAGAAGTCTTTTTATCTTTTAGTTCCTATATGACGGCATTGCATTTTAGTTTAAATAGAGATCCTTTGAATGCTTTATCTTTTTCACGTATTGTTGAAGAATAGGTTCCTCCCTATTCTTAAACTCGTATATAGTAAATATAAAAAAAGTTTCAACAAATTTACCATGGTTGAATTAGAAAATTGTCAATAAGAGCACAACTCAAATGGTTAGGCATCTGTTCCCTTCCTATGAGGTCGAAGGTTCGAGTCCCCCTTCCCTAATTTGATATAATATTAAAAAAAATTATTAAGTTTAGGATTATGTTTGGTATTATGTAATATAGTGATTATTTTATATTTATGTATTAACTTTTTTTATAATTTTGAATAGGAAACATCATGTAGTTTCCCTTGTAACAAAACTGTATTTTATATAACTAAACTATATTTGGTAGTTTCCCTCGTTCATTTTCACCAACTGGGCTATGATGAGATTATTGATAAAAGCCCATTACTTTTTTTTTCTTTGCAAAGGTTCACATTGATTTTAGAAATGGGCTAAAGCTAAATTTGCGGATTTCTCACATTTTCCCAAGCCTAGCCCAAAAGAGGATGGGTTAAAAGAAGAACAAATCCATGTAAATTCTCCTCATCTCTTTATTTTATTTTATTTTTTAAATGTAGTTTTAACTTCTCAAAGCTTATTTGAAAAACATGTTACAAAATTTTAGGAAATAGAGTCCTGAGTGATGGTGTCGAATTCAAAGAGGAAAAAAAAAAATATATATATATATATATATACTCTTGGAATTATAAATTATAGTAGTAATGAGTAAGGTCGTATCCACAAAGTTTAGGTAATTAAATTAAAGCAATAGGAATTGAGTTTTAGAAATAATTAATTGCAATAAACAAATAAAAATTAAATTTGAGAAATATCAATAAGAGAAAACTTTCAACCCAATATAATATTAGTTATCGTTTTCTAGAATTAATAATTTATGCAAGAATCATTTTCCAAAATTATTTCTCCAAATTGTTTATGATTATTAATAAGATCTAACAACATATCCCTTCTTAGTTCTTTGATAATTAATAGAACCTAGTTATTTCCCTTATCAATAAATAATCTTAGACAATGCTTAAGGTTTAATTTATCAATATCATTAAAAAATTGAGACCACCAATTCTAGCCAACAAATGTGAAAAGCTCGTTTTATTTACTACTTGAATTAGAATAGTTAAACTATTACGGATATAAAATTCTAAATAGCTATAGTCTATCTTGGACTGGCCTGCTTCTTTCACACGGGTCAGATCGTGGCTTTAGAGCATTTTGCTGGTCGAGGTTTTGTGTGGGTTGCGTCTTCGAGGTTCATGTTGTGGTGTGTAGTATGGGCTCCTTATGCTTGGGTCGGTCCAGGTTCTTGGGCGATTCAAGCTGGTTCTCCTTTTCTTTAACTGGTTCAGTCATTATCTGAACTTGTGCAATTTTTTTGGGCCGGTTCAGCTTCTATCTGGGCCGATTTAGGGTTGTTGGGTTTGCATTTGGGCCGGTTCATCCTATTTTTGGTCCGTTCATACTGGATTTGTTTATTTTCTGGACCGGTTTAGTTCTTTTCTGGCTCGGTTCAGCCTTTTCTTGGTTGGTTCAGTACTTTTTTGGGTCGGTTCAGATCGTTTAGGTTCCGGTTCAGGATGTTTAGGATGGGTTCTTTTTGTTTCCTTGCGTGTTTAAAGTTTTCTTGGATCGCTTTGGTTTGATTTTTATCCAGTTCTCTGAGTTTTGCTTGTTGGGGCCTCTTCTCAGATAGTCTTTGATGTGTGGGCTAAGTCTTTTCTCTAATCTATGTGGTGGAACGTATTTTGGAGCGAGATGTAGTCTCCTTTCTAAAGCGGTCTGTGTAGGCTTTTTGCAAGTTGTTTCAGTTTAGGTTCGCGGCCTGAGTTGGTTTGGTGGCAGGTTTTTTCGCGGCACTGTGTGAGGTTGTTGCCCCTTGCTAGGTTTCAGGTTGTGTTGGCCTTTGGTGGGTTGATGTTCTTTCTTGGACTGGTTTTTCCGCTTATGCCGAGTTGTGGCCGTAGCACAGCTCGTGACTATAGTGGTTTGTTATGTTTGGTTCAGGTTTGGGTCGGGCCCTTATCTACTGGTGGTGTTTGGATCGTGGATTGATCCTTGTTTCCTGTTTTGGTCTGTCGAGGGCTTTCCTCAATCTTTGGTGTTTTAGTTTTGCTTTTTCACGTTTCTGGCTTGTTGCCTTGTTTGATGTCCTTTCTAGATTTTTAGGAGGATGTCTTTGTGCCCTAGTCTTCAATCGTGAGACTTTTTTAATTGTAATATATAAACATTTTTGTGCAAAAAAAATCAACAAATAACAAAGTAGAAAAGATCTCACAATTGTTGAACCAAAAACTTCAAATAACCTTTAGTTGGGATAAAAAAAACTAGCCACACATCTGGAGAGAAAAACTAAACCAAGAAGAAAACTAAAATTAAGAATTAAGATGATAATTCATAAAGAGGGGAGTCTTCTTTATATATAAAATCTAGGCTAAAAGCTAAGGAAAGTATAAGATAATCCCTAAAAATCTCTAAAATAACATCTAAAAGATATTAGGTATCAAATGTCTAAAAAGAAATAAGGAAAGTGGCTAAAAATTTACCACAAAATTCGTCCAAGGAGTGCTTATTGAGAAAGTAAAACTGTTTCTTTCTTTGAAATTTTGGAAATCTGTCATTCTCACTCCTGTTTTCTTAGGGAATCTGTCATGCCCACGTTAAAGTTAAAAATATACTTCTAATCAATTTTTTTAGGATCCAAATGGCAACATGATATCTGAAATTTGTCTTCAAGATAGAGAACACGTAAAATTTCTATTTTTCCTTCAACCTAATGAATTGGCTTCATTTTTAAACTTAATCTTCAACCTAAAACATAAATACAAAAACATAATGAAATATCAATTTTTAAACACTTTTAATCAATAAAATCATGAGGAAATCACTATATTTATATGTTTTATGTACAACTTATCAATGAAATTGCAAGAAAAGTTATTGTTATTATTTTTAAGGAACTCGTCCCTTGTAAAGAGAAGAAAAAATATATATTATAATTTTAAAAGGAGAAACAACTCTGAAAAATAATATTTTTTTTATTAAATTACTATACTAGAAAACAAAAATTTGTTTTAAAACTTGTGTCAAACATGTCATTAAGATGTATCTGAGATAATTGTTTTAATTTCTTAAGGTTATGATTTAATTTCTTAAGGTTATGGTCAAATCATATGTAGCCTATTTAGTTAAAATATTATCTTACGTGTTTTCTGACATTAAATGGGGTAGTTGTGCGGTTGATTTAGAACCCTCTTAATTAATATGACCTAATAATCACTTTTTTTTCAATCAACGTGCAATAAATGGTATTGGCATAATCTTGATTTTAAAAGGCTTTAGCTACTAGATGCAATCAAAGGCTAGACAAGAAAAAATGAGATCAGAGATAATCTTTCCTACTTTTGAGCCTTGATTAGACAATAAATCTGGTTGTCATATTTCCCACTTACTTAAATTTGTCCCATCTTTATTGAAGCTGATTAGCTAGTGATTATGCTAAATCTTCTTGTGCCTAAATAATAAACATTTGTGCTGGCTTAATGGAATTGTATTAATTTTTATGTCGTTTTTGGTTTAAATTTAATTATTGAAGTGATATTTATTTATTATAATTTTATTTACTGCTTTAAGACAACATTGTATATTTATTTGTAAAAAATAGTCAAGATTTGAATATAGAAATATTTTGTCCAAAAGTAAGGACATAAATAAAATTATGTATCTAAAATATGTCATTTTAGTCAATTTTTGTTCGTTTCATGTAATGTTTTTTTTTAATGACGTCATTAAAGAGTGATATGAAGATATGATTAGGAATGAAATTTGGTTAAGATTATCACTAATCCAAGTACATAACTTTTGTCGCAAGATAATATTATATTGTATGGTCGAAGATTAGTGCAAGGTTTATGGGCATTGGATTCTCAATCATTAAATAAATACCACAACGTCCATCTGTTGAATGTTGACACGTCCAACCAAAGATAAACAAATAAATTACAATTAATATGTCATGCTTAGGTTGGTGATTAGCTTACCATTAGAGATTTTGTTTGGTGTATGAATACTGATTTGATAATTGGTTTTGTTTTTAAAATGATGAGTTTACACCTAAATAATACTTTTTTCTATCTTAATTTTAAATTTGATGAAAGTTTGGTTTATTTTTTTTTATTTTAATTTGAAATATATATTTTTTTAATTAAATTAACGAATTTATGTTCAATTTTTTTTCTATTGTATTGTAAAATGACAAATCTAGTTTTTTTTTTTTAATGATAATTACAATTTTTGACTTAATCGGTGATTTCACTATAATTTAAAATCACATCAAGAGTTTATATTTGAATAGAAAAATTATCTATTTTTATTTTCTAAAATCATGAGTTATTTCATTATGCATCTACTAAAAGTACTGTAACAAAAATTTCAGACAAACTTCTTTCAACCTCAATACAACAATTTTCAATAATTTAAACAAATTTCATGAGAAGAAAATCATAATACTATATCACTTTTTAATACATTTTTTCTCCCCCACTCCTACAATATTGTGCTATTGCTAGTGCTCATACAATTATGTCCTATATTACCAAAGTTCCCTATTTGCAATTACACAAGACACACACTTTACCTATAATCTTCTTACCCCTTATACAAAAATAAATAAAATAAAATAAAAACACCTCACAAACCACTTAACATTTCTCAAATTTAACAACTATTTCTTTTAGAATCTGATGTTAAGTGTTTTTTTTTAACTTACAAACAAATGATATATAAATGAAAAGATATTTGCAAATTTCAAAGGGGAATCCAATTAAATAAATTAAATTCCCTTTAATAGATGGGAATTTTATAAACCCCCCCCCCTGTGTGGCTATTTTACTTGTAATTAAGCTTCCTACTCATATCCCTTTCAGTGGCTTGTGTGGTAGAGTGGAATTACAGGTCAACAAGCTGCATCCAAACAATGTTGTCCAGCATTAAAGTGAAAAACATGGTTGGACCAAAAATGATAAATAATAATATTCCAGCCTACCCTATCTTTGGACTAGAAAATTATATGCAATTTTGTCTACCTAGGTGAATTTGTCATAACCTTTTACCCTAGGAATGATCATGTATTTTTTCCTAAGGTAGTCATAAGCAAGTTGCATATATATTTAGATGGTAATGATAAATAAAAAGAATAACAATTATTTGTTAACAAAGAAAAATAGAGATGAAAAACAAACGATGAACAATTATGCCCCTTTCGTATCTAATACTTCTGTTCATACTCTGATCCTCACGACAATGTTTTTGTATTGATCAAGTTTAACTATTGACTTATAGCTTGAGACATATGTGTGTGTGTGTGTGTGTATATATATATATATATATATATATATACGATTGTTGAATTTGAGTTTATCAACGTAAAACCGCCACATTTTCTTATTAAAGTCACATCAATGTATTATATTTTAAGAGTCTTGGCCATAGGACAAAAATAGTATACTATAGGCCTCTTGATTTATAAAAATAAATTTTTTTATGTTTATGTTAACTCATATTTCTTTCATCCCACTAAAATCAATTATGATTTAAAAGTAGCAAACCCTAAAACTCTGCCAATTGGTGTTAAATCGTGAAAATAGTAGTTAAAATTTATAAGCTAACAAAAATGAAATAATTCAAAAGCTCCAATATAGTGAAACTACCACTAATTCCATCTACAAGGTCTCTCCTAAGCAGTTTGGTGCTCTTCCTAAAACTCGAGAAGATCATCCTAATTCGATTCATAAGTAAGAGGCCTCAGTTATGGGTGAAATTTCAAACAAAAGACATTCACGTCACTCGTGGAGTGTGCCGGATGAGCACACACCACGCCCAATAGAGCGGGTACTCATCTTGGAAAACCACTTCTAGAGGGCTCGACTTAAAGAAGAGGATCGAGCACTGAGACGAAAAACTTAGCAAAATAAGCAAGTAAGGTGCATGTCCATCCCTAGAAGACCAACTCACCTAAACTCAGAAGAGCAGGTGACCATTCAAATAGAGAATGAGTAAGGATGAGCTCATAGGTCAGATGAGGCATGAGCCCACCTGATGTGATATCATTTCAACACTAAGGCAAAGGGCCCAGCTGCTCTTCCAAAGAAAAAGCATCGACCACCGAGGCCCGCTCTTGGACATGATAGGTGGAACCACCCCTAGCTTCAAACTGAGGGCCGGTACGTGGCCTATGGCCTACACTTGACACCTAAACGATATATTCATCATTACACCTCTCTTATAAATACCTGAGGGAGACCCACTGTTGAGATACACGTTACTTCTTCTCCTGCTCTGCTCGACACCACCTTTGATCTGATTTAGGCATCGCAGTGGATAGTGCTCAGTTGTTTCTTGTGCATGTCATCTCTGACTTCAGTTCTCGGCTCACTTCTCAACCCCTCTTCTTCTTTCAAGTGCATTGTACGGTCCAGGTCCGGAAGATATCCGACCCTCAGGTCAGTTTTTCGCTCCTCCATTTTTACGCAACAACATAAATAAATAAAAGTTTAAATCAAATATACAACAATGTATATAATAAGATGTACCGGAAAAAAATTATAAATATGAGGCTGTATGTGATCTTCTTGTTTTCTTATATCTTAAGTTGACCTTTATTATTTATATAATCTTCTAAACTATTTAAAAAAAACTATGTAGTCTTGTGAACTATAGGTATTTATTTTTCCAAAAAGTAAATACTAAAAAAGTCAATAAATATGTAATATTTATATAACACAATTTTAAAAAATTTATTAAAATATCATATTGCTTCTATCACTAACAAAAAAAAAACTTAACTTTTATCGGCGAAATGTAAATCGCCGGTATAGATGAAGAAATGTCGGCTAAATTGGATATTTCACTGGCATAGATAAAAAGGGACAAAATGAGAGGTAGCTAACCAACTTTGAGGAGAGACATAATTATATGCATTAATTTTGGTAGCTACGCAACCCACAAAATTAAAAGAACATAATATTTCTCCAAATTTCTTGAATTAGGTGATGTACTAAAATTGTAATCGAAAAAAATATCATATATTTTTTTTTTTAATAAAGCAATACCGACGAAAACAGAATTTTTGAAAGTTTTATGTTTTTTTTTTTTTTGTCATTTCATGCCTCTAACTCATTTATTATTAATATTTTTGGGTTTGGGATGTATGATTTTAGAATTTTTAGCCTAAATTTATAGTTTCTACATATTAGAGTTTAAAAAAAATTGGAGCTTTTGGTTTATGGTTACGGGTCTTCGAAATTTCTTCATAATTTTCATTATTAGATAATATTATAGTGTTCGTATGCTTTGTTTTGAGGTTTTATGATTTCCAAAAAAAAAAAGAATGTTAGGGTTTGAGAAAACATTTAGGTGTTTTTGTTATATGTTGTGATATTTGATTTAATTGATATGTTTGTGTTTGATTTGAAGTGATTTGTAAGATTTCGACATTTTTTTTAATTTAGGATTTTGTGATTGAATTGTGGATAAAATGTAATTAAGCACTTTTTTTTTCTCCTTTAGGAAGTAAAATTGTTATTATTGGTTATGGTACTAACTAATACATAATGTTTATTTTAGGAGACGATGTTCGAATTCTCCGGCGATTTGTGGCCATTTACGGTGAGTTTTCTCGTTAAAAATATGTTTGCATTATGTTTTCATGTTTGTATTATGTGTTATGCGTTACTTTATTGGTCTCTTTGCACTTTGCATACACATTTTAAAGCTAATTTCATGCACCTTAAACTTGGATGTAAAGGGTTAAACTATGATCTAAGTTTATCATGTTTAGAGCAAGTTTATCATGTTTAGAGCACCTTATACTTTTTTTTTTTACAAATTGAAGAATCGTAAACTAAAAAAATGGTAGAGCGCTCAAAATTCAATTGAGTTTTGAGAGGTTGGTGGTTCGAGTCCACCCGAATTTATTAGTACAAAGTAAATGAATTTGTTTCCCTGCTGGCGAATTCGCCTGCAAAAGTAGAAAAAAATGAAGAAAAAATTTGCTACAGGTAGCAATGTCGGCGATAGCTTTATGTTAAGACAAAGTGTAAAATTATGCTATGTCGGCGAAACATAGTATTTCGCCGACATAGCTTTTCCCGGTGATTTTCATAATTCGCCGATAAAGGCTATCTCGACGGTGCTTTTACAATGAATATGGCCGATGAAAAAAGTTCACCGGCATAACTTACTGGCAATTTTTAGGGTATTGTCGGCGAAAATTCCGCCTGCAAAACCTTTTTTTTTAGTGTATTTCAATAAATTATTAAAAAATTGCCTTTTAATCTTTGTTATTTTACCTTTTATTTTAGCTAAATTAATATCTTCTAAATCACTTTTTATTAAAACTCTGGATTATTAATTTAATATTGATAATCTATTTCTATTTTCAATAATTTTTATTTCGATTTTAATAATTTATTGTAAAATAAATCGCAATTTAAATTTTGAAAAAAAAAACAAAGTAAAAATACATATATAAAAAATTTACTATGATAGACAAAAAAAAAAAAAAAAAAATCTATATAATGTACCGAATGAATTTTTCATCTCAATTAATATGAAGGGTGTTTGAGAAATAACATATGTATTTTCTTTTTCTTTCAAAAAAACACAAAATGTTAACTTAATGTTAATTATTTTTTGGCAACCTACCACGTTTAATAATGACATTTTCTCACACACCTAATTGAGTACTCTTTGTATATAACACTTCTTTTTTCCCATGTATCAACATTTTCAAAGCTTTTGAGGTGAAAATTGTACTTTCTCAAAAAAAAAAAAAGGTGAAAATTGTACGAAGTCACGAGCAAAATGCTACCTTTTTAAAGAGGGGACTAATTAAGGATTCAAAAAGCATAAAAAGAAAGGATTTGACCTTGGAACTACCCCAATTTAATTCGTTAGATATGTTCAACTTTTTCTTTTACTTTTTTGTACGCCATTCGCATTATATTGATTGATATATATATATATCTTTAAATTAGTTTTTTTTTTCTTTTTTCTTTTTTCTTTTTTCTCAATGGCTCTCCAAAGATTTCCACAATCTCGGCTTGAAAAGAGCTCCTATATATTGGTGTCTTCTCAATATTCTCTTTCCATTTCCTTCGTACACTTGTTGAACTAAAAAGTCCAAAATGGAAAAAAAAAATGATGTTTTTATGAAAAAGAAATATAATTTAGCCTATTTATCTCAAGTAAAAATTTGTCAAGTGGTTAATTGCATTTTTCTTAGCGGTTTCCTCCTTGGTAAGTAGGTTTAATTTAACTTGTTTTCTTAACTTTTGTTTTCTTCCTTCCTTGTTTTTTTAGGCTTCACTAAACCTACTTATTGTCAGTAAAAACCTGACACAGTGTCTAGGTTATTTAAAAAAAAAAAATATAGAACGTAAAATATATCTTTGCACTTTTAAATTGTTGTAAAACATATCCGTATATTAAATTAATGATAAAATACATCTCTGCACTTTATATTTTCTCATTTTATATACCTCTGTGTTAATTAAGGATTAAAACTAACCTAACGTTATTTTTTTAGGGAAAAAAAGAGAGAAATATTTTCTTCTTCTCATTATATCGTTTTTTAATCATCAACATGTTTGCCTTGGCTTTGTAATTTTTGCATTGGTAGCATCATATTATCCATGTCCTCCACTAAATTGGCATGGATAATTTTCCATATCACTAACTAATAACTAACTTCCTATAATGAGACCAAATAATACAATCAAACTCTTTAAGTTATCAAATTACAGGTTTAGAAACAAATATTTTGAACTACTCTAGAAAATATGATAAAAGAAACTCTATTAGTTATCTCAAATTGATGATAATGGATTATAATGAAATTAGAATCAATCCTATTAGAAATTCAATTTAATAGAGTTCCGCAATATGATGGATGTGATTTAATTACCCAGAAATACACTTCCAACAAAAAAATAGATGGATGTGATTTAATTACATATGAAAAATATAATTATAATTAAACAGACTAAATTATAAGTAGATCCAAAATGAAAGATCAGTTATGTTACGTCAATTTAAAAGAAGGTGTGGTGGTCACATAGGTTAAATTATTTCCATTGATAGAGTTTGGCCACATATGTTAAATTCTTACCCCTTTTTTTTCCACACTATTGTGAGAGAAGTTGCATGACACCAGCCTAAAATTTTCCTTTTTTCTTTCTTTAACGGTTTATCTTTGATGATTAGGGTTAGTTGTTTCTTAAAAACAGATCATATTACACTTTGTTCAAAATCAAAGAAGAGGAATCTTAAAAAAAAAAAGGTGATTTTGAGGAACTTCTATTGAAGAAATGTGTCAAAGTAAAAAAAAAAAAAGGAGAATTTGGTGCAATCGAATCATGAAAGCTTTATGAAAAAAATCATTCACGTGCATCCCTCACTCTCTCTTTTCCATTGAAAACCAAAATGAAAGGTTAAAGAAATGAAAAAGTAGAAATATCACGTCACCAATAATGAAAGCCAGTCTCCATCGCATCGGCCACCTTCTCGTTATTGCTTCACATACCCCACCTCATGACCATGCCTTTTGTGGGGATCAAATATTTACTTTAATTAAATCCCCATCAAGGTGATTTAGATGCAACCGTGACAATTGCCCAATCCCATTAAATCCCTTTTGATTTACTTGATACCATTTATGAATAAGACATTAGAGGAACGACCGACTACATACTTCAAAAATTTATACTAAGTTACACCAATTTCATATTGAGATTGTCTTAATCCCCAACCGAAATCGGTGAAATCTCAGTTTGAAAAATGTCAGTTTTGTAATATTTCAAAATATTTGTTATTTGTGTCATCTATTGAAATTTTCTTACTATTTTATCTCGTTTAATTGCTTGTGAGTCCTTTATTTTTTTTATTTATAATAATGTATTACTTTAAAAAAAAAACTTTTTTTATATAATATTGAGGTGGGATTGAACCACTCTCTTTATAATGAAATTACATGACTATGACTAATGGGCTATGTCATGATTGGATAAAAAAACTATATTAACCCTCTGTTTGGATCAAAGAAAGTATGAGAAATGATTTTAGATTCCGTGATTTGAAATATTAGAAATGATTTTATATTTTTAACTGTGTTTAGAATAAGTAGGATTTTAAATGAATTTAATTTTCATTTTGTGTTTGGATGTTTGTAGGAAATGAAAAGAAAGTAAGCATATTACTAATTTAACCTTTTTGCTTCTAAATATTTAGTTGGTAGTTAATAGAAGAGGGGTTAGATGGGTAATTTACTTTGAAATTCTTTAAAATCTTGTAAAATTTTACCATTTTAGTAAGGAAATTTTTTATAAATAAAAATTAGATTTGAAATCATTTCTGATTGCAAATCCTAATATTTTTATTGAAAACAAATAGTAGAATTAATTTGAATTTCTTTTGGATTTAAATATCCTATGATTTCTCCCTTTTCTTTTATCGACTATTTTTACAATTTTACAACTGTCTATGAAGAAAACACTTCACTCAATTATTTTTTCAAGTTATTTTATAGGAATATATACCTCCACCAGCAATTATCAGTTAATTTGAAATATACATTTCAGAGTTTCAAATACCCACCCACTCCCATTATGGGACATTGAATTCTCATAGACGACTAAACTTCCCATAAAAATATTCGGAATCAACCGAATTAAAAGCTAGATAATTGAAGAATATTTTTTAGTTATAAAAACGATGCACTACAAGCCGGCGAAACCCTAAAAATCGTCGGTAAACGCTATGCCGGCGAGAAATTTTCACCGGCCATATTCGACATAAAAACAACGTTGAGATAGCTTGTGCCTAGTTTTATAATTTGTCTTAACATAAAGTTATGTTTGCGAATTTCACCGACATTTCTCCTATTAGCTTTTTTTTTTTCATTTTTTCAATTTTTGTAGGCAAAATTGCAGGCAATGCTATCTTTGTTGGTGAATTTTTGCATCCAATGCCCCATTTTAATTTTAATTTTTTTCTTTTTTCAAACCACCAAACTCTCAAGACTCAATTGAATTTTGAGCGCTCTACCATTTTTTGAGCTTACAAATCTTTATTTGTAAAAAAAATTATTATTTATAGACAATAAACAAGTTTAAGGTTCTCTAAACATGATAAACTTAGATAAAAGCTTAAACCCTAACATCTAAGTTAAGGTACATGAAATAACCTTAAAAAGTGTAAGAAATTAGCCTTAACAAGTTTAAGGTGCAAAGAGGCTTATAAATTAACGCTCAACACATAACACAAACATAAAAACATAATGCAAACATATTTTTAATGAAAAACCAAAAACATCCAAGTAACGCTTAAAACAACTCATAACATCTTCCAATCATAAAGAGCACACATTCACTCACCGTAAATGGCCAAAAATTACTGGAGAATTCGAACATCCCCTTCTGAAAAATAAATATATAATTAGTTAGTACCATAAACAAAAATAACAATTTTAGTTCCTAAAGAAGAAAACAAAAAAAAAATTACATTTTATCCACAATTGAATCACCAAATTCAAATCCAAAATTCAAAAAAACTATGTCAAAATCTTACAAATCAAACACAAACACATCAATTAAATCAAATATCACAACATACATCAAAAACCCCCAATTTTTATCTCAAACCCTAACATTCAATTTTATAGAAACCAGACATAAAATCTCAAATTAAACTTATAAAACACTACAATACCATCAAATTACATTGATTCAAACTCTTAAACTTCCTTTGAATCAACTATTAAAGCATAAAACTAAAAAACTCAATTTTCATCTAAAGCCCTAACTTGTCCAAACTAGGTAACTTGGACAAAAAAAACTCAAAACAATACGAACACTAATATATCATCCAATAATGAAATAAAGAAAGAAATTTTGAAGAAAACGAGCCAAAACTCACTGAAAATGACCGAAAATCGCTGGAAAACTCGAAGGGGCAGAGGGAAAAGTGAAAGGAAAAGGAAAAGGAAAAAGAAAAAAAGGGCCGAGTGTGTTTATTGCCGGCAAACCCACTTTTAATTCATCGGCAATGCTAATTAAAAAAAAAAATCGCCTTAGAAAGCAATGGCGGCGAAATCCTTGATTTCATTAACATTTCCTTAGTGTAATTTTAAAAGAAAAATGGTCTTGGAATTGTCGGCGAAATCACTGGCATTACCTTAGTGTAATTTTTTTTTTCAAATTGATCGTGGAATTGCCAGCAAATTAGATTTCACCGACGATTTCTAAGGCAGTGAATTTCACCGACATATAGCACATTTTTTTAAAACAAAATATTACTGATGAAATTATAAATTTCGTTGCCTGTTTTTTTTTTTTTTTGGTAGTATGATATAATTAGAGAAATTATACCACTCAATATTTTTGTTTACCTTTATTTCAAATATATCAAAATTTTGATTTCTTTTCAAATATAACATTTTTTACTTCAATTAAAATGTTTGATATTTCCATAATATTCTATAAAAATTACTGGTTGCCAAGATTTCAGACAACAACATTTCAGATGATTAAGACACAAACGAGGCGCATGTTCTGTGGTGAGAAGCAGTCCAAGGAATAATAAACATTGGCATTATGGAAAAACATCATCCAAAATTTTGACAATAACCCATCATATATAATTGTGCAAGCTTTCTTTGCCTATAGGTTTTATTAAATATATGCTCAATATGAATCTCATGTTTTTCTCTATAATATATTATAAAAATTGTTTCAACCAATCCAGTCAAACATTTTTTGTTAGTCAAGTTGAAGAAAAACTTAATTACATGTGTTAAACGATGACATGAAATGACTTATATGATCAATTTTATATTAGTTTTACTTTCTATACTAATATAAAATTAGTAGAGACCCATTGAAATTAATTAAAACATGAATTGATTAGTTTTCATATTTTGAGCATAGGATACTCATAGTATTTAAGGTTGAAGTTGTACCTCGTTAGATCTACCCTCCAATCATTACGTCTTTAGTTTATGTGTTATCCTCACTCGTATTCATTTAAAAAAAATCTCAATAAATCATCAAAGATAAAATTGCTCTAAATTAAACACGTTTTTTAAAGTTTCTATGCATTGGGCTTCCGAAAAACAAGGTGTATCTTGATTCCTAAGTCTATATTAGAGAAAATGTAAAAAAATATATGTTTTTTAAAGTTTTTTTTTAAATCATAGAGTTTTTAATAATGACTAGAATGTTCAATAATCTTATCATTATTTAATTACTCGAAAATTACTTTTCAAATAAAATTGAGCTAGTTTTTCAAACAAGGTCTTAATTATACATGCCTTTATAAGAATTTTTGTTTTACTAAAAAAAATAACTAACTTTCTTCTTAAATTCAATAAAAAAAATTAGGGTTTTTGGTGAAGGTGAGGTCTGAACCTCCACCAATGTAAAAAAAAAAGTGCTTTTATCAACCACTAGATCTATTTTATGCACCTCCTCTTTTGATTGAAATAAGATATCTTCCATATCTATTTTGATGTTCTAGTATGAATATGTTACACTTAGCTTTAATTCTCCCATTTTTCTTTTCTATTTGTAATTTTTCTTTTTTTATGATTAATTTTGATTCTTTAATTTTTCTTTTCTGTTTGTATTTTTCTTTTTTCTTTATTTTATTTGACTTTCCTATTCATTCCCCACTATATGCTTAACATTTTGTCGAGCATGCAAGCTTTATTAAGAGTGGGTTGTACGTTTAATAAATTCATCCACAAGTGTTGTGTTGGTACATATGATAAGCATGCATAATGCAAACAAGACATTATGGTGTCAACTGTCAAATAACCTTTTTTTTTTCTTTTTCTTTTTTCTATTCATATTCCACCATAGTTAATATTTCATATTAATGGGAAAAAAAAGTTAATATTTTATAGTTGTTAATAAAAGTCTCCATATTGTGATATTGTGTGACGACCCGTCACTTTTAAATAATTTAAATTAGAAAACACAACGGAAGTCTTTATATTTTAAGAAAAAATGGCGTGATTATGTTTGAAAATTTGCTAGCCAAAACCTGTTTACATCTTAATTTCAAAATCTAAATAACACAAGGAACATTAAGTTCCTATCCAGGAGTTCAAAATGAATTATAATCATAAAAGTAAAGACAAAAGCTCTTAAGAGCTATTTACAAATATACAACTCCACAATATGTGAAAAATGCACAAAACATAGTCCATGGACTTTTACATAACGCCCAATCCATCTCGAAGTCATTATCCTTTGATCACGCAGCACCATCTCCTCTCCCTCGACCTCTAGTCAGGGCATTACCTGAAATTTTTGTAATATCATGAGCTAACAACTTAAGCCCAGTGAGAATAATAAGCATAAAAAGTAAGGTTAGACCTCAAACCCGTATTCCCGATTTGTGTCCAATCAATCTAACACAATCAATCCTAAATTTCTCCAAACATTAGGTAATTCCATTCTATAATATCCAAAAGATGATACTACTAACACACGTAGTCTAATTCTCATCCAATTACTACGACATAATAAGAAAAGTAAATATACTTTGCATAAAATAAAACATCTCGATTCTCTAATTCATCGATCATAAGCATGAATGCATGAGGACATCCCGTAGGATTTCGCATTTGCCCTATGTACATGAATGAAGATAATATAGTTGCATCCCGTAGGATACCCATTCAACCTTATGCATGAGGAAGTAATGCGTACATCCCGTAGGATACCATTCAACCTCCTATGCATGAAGAAGTAATGCGTACATCCCGTAGGATACCATTCAACTCATTTTCTTTCACTTTCTTTTCTTTTCTCTGAAGATGATGTGAACTTCCCGTAGGATTCATCATTCTCCCTTCTTTTCTTTTTCACTTTCTTTTCTTTTTCTGAAGATGATGTGAACTTCCCGTAGGGTTCATCATTCTCCCTTCTTTTCTTTTTCACTTTCTTTTCTTTTTCTTTTTTTTTCTGAAGGTGATGCGGACACTACCCGTAGGCTCCAACATTCTCTCTTCCTTTCTTTTTCAATGAATTATGCGAAAATGTTATGGTGCAATATGATATAAATATGCCTGTATATCCTTGTAAAAGTAAATAAGTAAAGTGCGGAATTAAAGTAGTTGATGCAAGCATAAAGTAGAGGGGCATAAAGTAAAAGACATAAAGTAAAATAGATAGGAATCTCGGACGAAAGATATGTAAATCGAACTCCGCTACATTAATACAAGTAAATCCTATCTTAAACGATTAACCTATACCTTCCAGGATTCTAAACTTCCAATATAATCCGAGGTTCTATTAATCGTTCTATTTAAAAGTTTGGATCTTTAATTTCCAATGATCCAACCTAAGCTTCGAAACGAATCTATCTTAGTAATTTCTAAGATTCAATGTTTTCCTCGAGAACTCCTAAGTTCTCACTTAAAGGATTAACTCTTAATCCTAAGAGCACTAACTCACTTCCCTCTATTCTTAGATTCGAATCCTAGTCTTAGTTTCCAATTCTACAAATCATTATACTTATTTGCTTTCTAAAATTACTTTAAATCCTAACTATTCTCACCTTTGCAAAAGAAGATTTAGTTCCAAACCTTCGATAACGCGATCAATGAAAGGTTCAAAAACACCTACAATTAAAATTACACCTAACAATTAATAATTAACCAAATAACAGTCAAACAACATCTACGCGTACAATACGACGAAAACCCAACAATCCCAACAATGAGGCTCTCGCCCCCCCCCCCTTCATAAAAGGGTTTGGTTTTGGTTTTCTGGCTTTTAGGCAATTTAGATGTGTTTCGAGTTGGTTTCAAACAAATTTGATATTCCCGATTTCAATGGGTATCGATAATTAGGGTTTTTAAACAATATGTAATTTCCCGAATTGAATTTAAATAAACAATAATTCATCAATAAATAACCCATAATCAAACCCAAAAACGTAAATTTCAAACGGGAAGGGTTTCGACTGAAACTCGGTTTTAGGGTTAAGGGAAAGTCAAGTAATAATTACCCAATAAGTTTTCCATCAACATTCAACAACAAAATTGGAAGGGAGTGAGAGTTTTGGCCAAGAACTCAAAAGCTTGAATCAATTTCCATGGAAATACTAAGAGAATTCGAAATCTAGGGCTTACCTTAGAGAGTTGGAAACGTTCCAAGAGTGGAATGGGTAGAAAGGTCTCGGCGAGAGCTTTCCAACGCATCCGAAATCACGCAAAACGGCCAAGAAACGAAGCCGGGGCGACACTTTCTTCCTTCTCTTTTCTTCCTCTTGTTGCTCGGGTTTGGAGAGAAAAATGAAAGAGTTTTGGTCAATTTTGGTCAAATGACAATTTAAAGAGATGAAGTGAATAGTAAATAGATATTTAGGAATTTTAGAAATGACGGTTGCGTCCTTTCATGACTTTTAACTTATAAATCGAAACCCGAAGCTCTTAAATTAATCTAAAGGTGATTAATAATTATTAATTCACCTATTAATAATTATTAATGTCACCGAAGCGAATTTAAAGTATTAAAACGATTAAAAAGAAGTTCGGGCGAAATTAACTACTAAAATCGAAATTACAAAAATAATAATTAAACTAAGTACTTAAATTGAAATAAATAAATAAATAATAACATTAAATAAAATAAAATAAAAATTCACTTCAAAATAACGGGACGTTACATATTGTGTAATTTAAATTTAACCTACTAGAATTTTCTCTTTGTGTTCTACCAATCTCATACTAATAAAGGTAGTATCCTCTTAGATAAACCCATAATCTACTCTACTTCTCATCGATTAAAATTTAAAGAATTTATCACAAATAATATAAATCTACATACTAATTATTAAAATGTTAAAACTTTTTAAAAATTACTCAAATAGCATAATTATAAGCCAATAAGTTTATTGAACTATTTTTCATGGGTATTTTTAATGAATTTGTTTGTTTTTTTACAAGTTCAATAATTTATCGAACTATTCGATTATTTTTCATTACTATTCTCAATAAATTTATTAGTTTTTTTAATTTTTTAGTTCAATAAATTTATTGAACTATAATTATGTTATTTGAGTAATTTTCAAAAAGTTATGATATTTTAGTAATTAGTGTGTAAAAATATGTTATTTGAGTAATTGTCCCAAATTTTTTTGCCTCACCTATATATATATTTAACATTTCAATGATATTTATCAACATTTCTACAATATTCTAGAAAAAATGATATTGCATCCTCAAACGACATCTTTTTTTCTTTTCTTTTTTTCCAAAGGAAGACATCCTCATGTAACCCACCACAATTTAGAGATATTTTCTGGATTAGCCATCAAGAAATGAAATTTAAGAAAGTAGTTGAAATTCGAAGTAGTTGCAAAAAATAACACATAATCTATTTGGATTAGTAAAAAGATTATTAACAATTGTCAATCATAAATTCACCTATCTTATTTCTTAAAATAAACCACTTATCTTAAATTTTGATTAATCAATTATAAATCATTGACTTATTAATTATTACTAGATATTAAACTACCACATTGATTGATCTTGAAATAATAAAATCATTAGTTGAATTTATTAAAAAAAATTATAAGAACTATGTTTTTTATAATTATCGAAAAAACCAAAATTATTTTACTACGAAAGAATGAGCATCCACAATCTCTACACATTGATATGATATTTTCCACTTTATGTCTAGGCCGGTATGACTATACTTTTGGTTTCACCTAAAATGATTCGAATCAGACTTGACTTCTCTTCATATGGCTATAATCATCTTTTAATCTAACCGGTATGAGACTTTATTTGCTTTCAATATATTTAAAAATAATATAGAAATAGCTACCCAAACCCAATGCAAATTCTCCAAAATTCACCTACATATCCATAATAATATCACTTGATGCATTTAAGTCTATAGTACTTAAAATAAAATAAAATAAAAACCTTAAAAGAGTCATCAGGTGTTAAACACCATAATAAATAGTTTACCTTATTTATAATATATATAGATATAAATCAACAAGTAAAAGGGTGATGTGGGGGAGTGGTCCTATATTATTATTATTATTATTATTATTTACAAGTTGTGAGAAAGGAAAAGGCTTAGCTGTTTTAGATTACAAATCAATCCCTTTGAAGGTCCCCACTCCCAACTAAGCTTCTTTAATTTCTTGCCCTTACCCTTCTTTTTCAAACTAAAACACTATTTTTTCTTTTTCTTTTTTTCTCTTTTGGTTATAAATTACCAATCCTTATGAGTTTCAAAAAATACAAAATGAAAATATGAATTTTCTCAGAGAGAGATTTGCTTGAAGGTGTATGAAGAGCAAGATGGAGAAGCAGGGCACGTGCTCTACTAACTCATTTTGTATAATCACATTTTCTTAGTTAGAGCTAAGAAAGAGAGTTTTTAAGATTCTTTTTTTTTTTTATGAATCAAAAATGGTGTTTTTTTTTCTTTTCTCAGCTCTGGTAAAATGGTGATACTTTTTTCACTGAGTTAGTTCTTCATGTGCCCGTCTTCGCCATCGTGACCACTGCACCTTATCGTCTAGAAGATGAGCAATACTGGAAATTTTTATTCTTCATTTTCAGGTGAGTGAGAACATGTTTGCCATGGATTTCATGTTTATATTTCTTGTATTTCAAAGGTTTTAGTACTTGTATGTTTATTTCTCTTATATTGCTGAAAATTAAGTCACATTTTTATTGATTTTATTAGTGGTATTTTGGTTATGGGGAATTTACAAACATAACAGAGTTTTAAAATTTTCACATTGATATGATATTTACAGTGATCGTTATTTTATTCTGATCTCAGTTATTTAAAAAGAAAAAATAGTAAGTGATATGAGTTTTAAAGAGGATTGGTCTTCTCCTCATGAACATCAATTTTTTTGGTGTATTTGATTTCTTCTTTTCTATCTGTGGTTTTTTTTTTATAATTTTTTTCAAAAGGTAGAAGATTTTTTCACATAAAAATAAAATCTATATGTTCTTATTTACCATATTTTCTTGCCTTTTCTCCTACTCTGTCCTTATCATACTATATATGGAAGCAAATGGACTGAATGAATAACATTGCATAAAACTAACAAAAATTAAAGACATATTGAGCTTGATTAGTGACTTCTTCTTAATTCAATTTCCCAGATTATTTTCATCTCTCCTATTTTCATTATTAAATTGACAAAAAGAGTAGATAGAGCTATATCTTGTTTTTATTTCTTAGTTACATCAAAATTTCTTTGATGATACACAACCCGAACATAACTCAAGTTGTTAGACATCAGTGCTCACTTTTCATAGTTCGAGTCTCTGTTCTTCAATTTTATGTAATATCTGAAGAAAAAATAAAAGATAAAATGAACCGGTCACATAAAGGTGCTTGCAGATCCACAATTTGAGCAGATGGAATTAAGTGAAGATTTTTTGGGTTTCAAGAAAGATACTTGTAGAAATGTGATGGATATTTTACGAAGAAAAGTAATGGTTTATTTCCCAGAAATTGAATTTTTTTGTACAACCACTCAGGAGACAGCATCACCATCACAATGTCTCATTGACAATGATAATTGACAAAGACAAAATTTCTTTCCTTTTTTAATCTTTGGTTATTTTTAAGGATGAGGGAAAAAAAACTTTTGTTTATGTTTTTTGTATTACATTTTCATTTCATATGGTTGGATATTTTGAATTTGATTGATATTTTGAAAGTTTCAATTTTACTTTTTTTTTATGGAATATAGGTAATATTTATTGATTATTATAACGGTGAGGCTAGAGGTTCAAACCTCACCATCTTGAAATTCCACTCCTCTTTATCGATTATTAAAAAACGATTATCATTCAAAAGAAATTTACCATTTTATCCTTTTCTCCAAGTAAGAGGAAGTAAAGTAGGCAATTTTGTTATATAATGGATGTTCTTAGCTAATTTGTCATACGATATTATATGAATGAAGATTTGAAAGAGACAAATAGATTCCCTTCCTCAAATGTTGTGTAAAATGTGCATTTTTTTGTGTCATTTACAAGCATTACCTACCTACTAACCGGGGCGGAGCTAGGAACTTTTTTTTGGGAGACAAAAATCGTATTGAACCGTTTTTAATGAGAGATGAAAGTAGTAAAAACTAGAGAAGTTATATTAAAAACAAAATCATATGTTACATACAAAATTTTCATTTTTTCCCATAATTTTAAGGGGGGAAATTACTCACCCTCTCTCATTTTTAGATCCGTCCCAACCTACTAATGAATTTGTAAAATGGAACCAATAAAAAAATATCTATAAATTGACGAAACAATAGTTGGGCCAATAACTATCAACGATTGCAATAGCTATAATAAAAATTGAGAAAATACTACCTTTAATTGGCGATTATATAAAAATATCTGAAAATGTTACAAAAATTATACTTTTTGCATTTAGTCTAAGCTCAAGACATAAAAGGGTTCTGACCATATTCCGGCTCGTGATCAATCCATAGATACCAATAGAAAATAAATAAGCACTTATTACAAGTACATGTCCGAGCATGATTGACCTAACTCCTTATCAATTTCGATTCATTTCAATATGAACGAGAATACACATAACGTAATGCAAATAAGACCTCTGTAGCTTTGGTCAAATACATGAACACTCCCTCTGGTTTAAAAATGGTAAACCACACTCGTGTAGTTCTAAAATTATGTCAATGAGACTCCTCCCCTCCAACGCCATTAACTTTCCTTTAATAATAAATTTTTCATTTGAACTCCAATTTGAATGATTTAATAAATTTTAAAATCCTCATTTTTTAGCTCTACATTACAATCACTTCAAAACTTCGAAATTGTCAATAAGTAAAAGAGCTTATTGTCATTAAAATTTTAGGTATGATTGAAGTCATTAACCTCGTAATTTACTGATGATTTAAAAGTTTTAAAGTAATCATAACGTAGAGTCCAAAATGAGGGTTCCAAAATATATTGAATCATCCAAATCGGAGTTCAAAATGACATGATTTTAAATTTTGAAATGATTTGATTTTTTTTTTCTTTTCCAAAGATAGATTTTATAAAAAAAACAAAAAAAAGAATACAATAGAGTTAAAAGTTCTTTTTGCAAAGGAATGAGCTACAAAATTAAGATCTCTTTCCTTTGCTACAAAATTAAGCTCTCTTCTATTACAAAAGAAAACAACTAAATCAAAACAAGAACAAATCAACCTAATATCATCTAAGATACAAGAAAAATCAGAGGGACAAACAAAAATTCCCTTGATAAAATACAATACAAATTTTGCGAAAGAAAAAAACTTGACACTTTTGAAGAATGTCTCAATTATCTCTGAAATTGCACCCCTCAAAACGACTAGAATCAAGATACAGCAGAGAGGCAAACCAAAAACATTTTGCAATATCACAAATTCAAAGGATATGGAAAATAGATTCAGCTTGATGAACACACCAATCAAAATAAATATTAATAAGAATACCCCTTTTAGAAAAGGTTGAGTTTTGAAGCCAAATATTCATTGGAAGCTTTCCAAATAAAAAAATTTAAGCTTTTTAGGAACATTAGTTTGTAAAATAGATTTCCAACTCTTGAGCCACTAAAATGTCAAATCAAACTGTCAAGATAATTATGTTTGCTAATAGAAGTTGCAAGGATAAAAAAAGCATCCACATGATTAAGTGGTCGTTTGGTTGTCAGGTTTGGGTTGTTAAACATGGTGTTGTTACACAAGGAGTTGTTAAGTATGAAGTTGTTAAGCAGGGAGCTGTAACACTATGTTTGGTTTGTATAAAACAGTGAGTTTGTTAAGTGTAAAATGTGCAGAAATAGTAAAAATAGGTAGGTTTGTTAATAGAGGAGTTAACAAACCCATTATGTTGGGTTTGAAAACTGGGAAACAAACATTGGTTAGGGTTATGTAACCCCCAACGCACTACCCAAACGACTCCTTAAGGACTTATTTCAGATAACTAATTTTTGAAATCCTTCAGAGGTCGTTTGGGTTGTTAAGCAGGGTGTTGTTAAGCAGGGAGTTATTAAGCAGGGGGTTGTTAAACAGAGAGTGGTTAACACTGTGTTTGGTTTGTACAAAACAGTGAAGTTGTTAAGTGTAAAATGTGTTGAAATTATGAAAATTGATAGGTTTGTTAAGAGGGGGGTTAACAAACCCATCATACTGGGTTTTAAAACTGGGAGACAAACACTGGTTAGGGTTGTGTAACCCCCAATTAGCTACCCAAACCTGGCAACCAAACGGCCTCTCAAAGTACAATAAAAACAAACGCAATGTAAGATCATTGTTAGGACTCTCTTAGAGTAAAGCAATTTGAAGATGAATTTTTAATATATTTTTTATATAAATTTAGGTTAAATTATATTTTTAGCTCTTATAGTTCGAGTTTGCCGTATATTTAATTCTTAGTTTAAAAGTAGATATTTTTGTCTCCATTATTTAGAAATGCACTTTTCAAAAAAAAAAAAAAGTGAATAAATAAATATCTTTGCCACTAAACAATATCTGTTTACTTGCTCGTGTGATAAGGGTGATGTGGTTTATGATTTTTTATATCATTTTACAATGTTCTGTATCATTTTGTATTCTTATAAGGACCAAATAAATATCAAAGTCAAATTACATTGACAAAAATTAATGAAAAGTAATTCACTCATAAGCCCCAAAGTATATCACCTAAGGCCGCAAACTCCTTGCATCAATTTTTTTAAGAAAATATTTCTTATAAAAACAGATTAAAATATAGTTTTACATTATATTTCTTAAGCAGTAGACATTATCAGATCAAATTACTATAAATAACGATATCTTTTTTCCATTATTTTTTTTAATTATTATTTGATTTCACTCTTTTTTCTTTTTTTATCAACGTGACCTTTTTTTTCCCTTTATAGTAAATAATGTTCAACTAGGTATAGGAAGTTGAAATCGACGAGTAATTTTTTTTTTTTTCCTGTTGTATATCTTCTGTGAAGGAAGAAGTAATAATCATTTTACAACATAAACATTCGTAGCTCTAAATACAATGGATGCTAGAGAAATTAAAACAGATTAAACATTACTTTGCTCAAATGGCCCACGATATTCTTAATTTCTGCCTTCTTTTGAACCTGATATACAAAACAAACACAACAGAAGACAATAGATCCTAAAGCTTAAAAAAAAACTCTCTTTTTCGATGTTAATATTCTAGGAAGTGAAACTCATATTCAAACATTTGCAACGCGTTTTTAAGTAGTTATACAAGGGAAAATGACATAAAATCAAGCATTATATATTCACAGAAATCAAAATGAAAATCAGGTCGTCAAACAACTATTCGACATAATTACAAGTTACATAATGGTTAATGAAGGGCCAAAGTGAAACCAATAATTCAACACTAATGGAATACGGGTTGTATTGAACCTCCAGAATTTCAGGAGATTCAATCGCCCATATACACTACAATGACGACAAGATGGAAGTTTACAGCTTTTACAAATTGAACGATGAGATGAGAAAGATAAACACACCAGAAGAAAGGGAGGATGAACAATGAAAATATTTACACCCATCTAAACTATACAACAGATTTATTTGCCAGAGCCCCAATAAATATGAAGGATTTTTCTTCCCGATCAGCTGTACACCAGAGGCCAATAAATTTATACCATACACTGTTCATGGAGAGCGTCTTACCGAGGTTTCCAGGTGCTCAGATCAACGAATGGGGCCGCTCAACGTATCACGCTTGATGATACAAGCAATATAAGTTCGACGCACTCATGCTACCTTCGATTTCGAAAGCAATTATCATCCCGGTAGTCGGGAAAATTAATCTCATCTTCCTTGAGTGTTCTCATCTGCATATATAGATACACAAGCATCTGCAGCACCAGCAGCAAGCAGCACCTCATAGGGGTGAAAGGTGAGACAGCTTACAGAACCAATCTTCTGGGGCATAAAGGTAGGATGGTATCTAATAGTACCTAGTTGATCTCCCTCAAGGCTAAAGACTTTAATAAGCTGTTTAGCTGAGCCACTGGCTATTATAGAAGCGTGTCTATGAACGGCTAAAGCAGTAAGAGAACCCCTGTGAGCATCAATCGTGAGATAGGCATCCCTTTGATTTCTGATATCCAGAAACTGAATATCACCAGCCTGAGAGGCACTGACAAGCTGCAGTAGAACATGAGAGTATTATCCAATGCATTTCAACATGATAGTAATACAGAAGCAACAACCAAGGAAATCTTATCACCTTCACTGTATCAAGACCGGGTTGAAAGCCAATCCCCACAACCTTTTCTACTTTTTGAACATGCGGCCGCATTGAACAGACAAGCCTATGAATAAGAAAGTTGTTAAAGATATGATTCCAAGGCAAATATGGATTACATATTAAAAAAAACAAATATTAAAAAAAAAACCAATTATAAATCTGGCTCTAAAATGTAGGAAGTTCTTATGGGGTTCCTTAACTAAAAAAATATGTTTTAAGTTTCATTTCTATTTTCTCTTCTTTTTTTATAAAAAAAAAAAAAAAACTAACAAAGATATTATTAAATTTTATGTTTCAATTTAATTTATTTTGTCACAAAAAATACAAAACCAAAATTCATGTAAAGATAACCAATGAATGAAAAATCACTCAAAAAAATGCCCAAAAACCTCAGAAAACATGCCAAACAAGTTTCTAAGGACGAAGAGAATTTATAAAATCAACACCCAAATAGGCTTCAAAATATCATAGAATATCTGGTTTTATTGCAATAATTTCACAACATAATTGCGGCGAATCAGTAATATATTCAATTTTTTATCTTTTGATCCAATATAACTGACAAAAAATTAGGTTCATAACATATTGAACTCTTTCTTTTTTTACCTTTGTTTTTTTTTAATACTTTTTTATCATATTGTAGAAATTCCTGTATCTCCGGTGAATAGGATAAAGTCACAAAGTCCTTGGTCTTTACAAAATTACATTTAACCAGTTTTAAATATATGCATTGAGCCCAAAAAAAAACTACTTGTGCTTACATTTCAGGGGATCGAACATCATAGAGCTTAACAGACCCATCTAAGAAACCAGCTGCCAGCTGACCACCGTGAACTTGAGAAGCGCACTACAAAAGAATAAGCATAACAAAAATAAATTTACAGTTCTTAGTACATATAATGAACATCAAAACATAGAACTATTTATCTTGAAAGTTTAGCTAAACAGAACTAGCCAGTATAAAAATTTTAAAAAAATGATAAAATGCAAATAACACCTGTGGTTGAAGGCTAAAACACACCCTTATTTTTTAAAAATGTCTTATTATACCCACGTGGCTTCCTATTGCAAGGTTGTTATTTGCACTTTATCCTATAAAAATATTGGGGGGGGTGGGTTTTAAAAAATGCTCTTCCATCCATTCACAACAAGCAATTCAAGGTACAAGTACAACCAATTGCTTTTCAAATCGTTTGAAAAGAGGGGCACCTAATCTTCCCTCTGATTACATTTTATGGTCTAGGACAGAATACAAGGCAGACTTTTTGAGTGCTAAAGTTAAAAGAAACTCTAGTTTGGAAGCTAAAGTTCACTTTTTTTTCTTTTTTCTTTGAATAAAACACCTCAAAAGGCCATTTCATTGATATAATGAAAGAAGAAGAAAAACAATACAAAAGAGAAGAAAATGATAAAGTGGCAGAAAAAACCACAAGCCACAAGAAGCGCTATACCGTATCCCCCACAAAACTTTAACTAACAGCCGGCACCACCACATCAACTTGAATACAACCTAGTTTATATTTTTTGGTTACTATCAAATTTTAATGTCAGGAATACTATTAGAGGAATATTTGCAAAAGTTTGTTATGGATAGTTGTAATTATAATAAGTTTGTTATGGATAGTTGTTATAAAAAGTGAAGATTAGGGTCCTAGGGGAGTAGACGCAGGTTGTTTGTGAGAAGTAATTAGGAGAAATTCAAGTTTGGGACAGTCACAGTCCTAGACGCTTGAAGTGTTTGGAAGTTTGTGATCTTTTTTAAAAAATTGAATATAGATCAATTAATCATTTTCCGATTCTGATCAAACTGATATACACAGTTCAATCTTCGGAATGGATGTGAGAGAGTAAGATGTTGCTGGAAATGCATGAATTATGAGAGAGAATATTAACTTAAGATCAGAGAGCGTTCGTAGCGAAGGGGAGAAATTGACTCCTAAGGCGGTGAAAGAAGGGCAGAAGGAAAACATAGATAAACCAGCTGGATGGGTGGGAGAGAGGCGTAACATTTATGACACGTATCTTCTATATCCTAAAATAAGTTCCCACTTAATCACAAAATCAATGCAAGAAATATGGTCTTGAGCTATCTTAATAAGCAAACCAATTGACTTGAGAATCGGGAGAAACCTGATGTATCCTATAAAAGTATGATGAAGAAATGAAACTCACCAACCAACATGGGTTGGCCTAGTGGAGTGGCTAAGGGGTTACTTTTCAACCTTGAGGTCATGGGTTCAAACCATATTGGCCACCTACCTAGGATATTATCCTATGAGTTTACCGACACCAAGTGTTGTAGGGTCGTGTGGTTGCCCGTGAAATTAGTCGAGGTGCGCATAAGCTGACCCGGATACTCACGGTAACAAAAAAAAATTGAAACTCACCAACGCTGAGATACTGCAATCTGAAGATGAAGGAATAGATTTAACAAGTTGCTCCTTATCTAGGTCCCAAAGCATAATAGACGATACCTCACCAGAAGCATACTGTAACCAAATAATAAAAGAAAACATTATATGTGAAAAGAAAACATAGACAACATGAAAATATCAGCGAGGACCAGAAACTATGTTCTACAAGACTACAATGCTTTCTTATTTTTTTCTTTGGGGGGAGGGGAGTCTGGATAAGTTAAAGAGTCTAAAAGATATGCATACCAGATATCCAGACTGTTGTTGCCAGTCCACAACAGCATTTAAACTACGAGCACCAGGTTTATACCCTTGGATTGAGGAGAATGCAGTGACAAGCTTTTGTTTGCCCTTAAGAGCATAATCTTTCCAAATTCGAATATTTCCATCACCTAAAGAGTATGAGCAAAGCTGAATAGTAAGATACTTCAACGAATCTTAAGCTTCTAGTGATCATGAATATGAACACCAAGAAATTAGTCAAATTATTGTAAGGAATATTACATGAAGCAGCCAAAAGCAAGCTGTCATCAAGCTCGTTCACAAGACACAACTTTGAAATTCCTTTATCAGGAAAATCATGATTATCGAAACTATTGAGTAGGGCTGGTTCCTCATAATTCCATACCCTGAAGAGACACGTGCTAAAATGTTAGAGGGGACTTTATCAGTAAAAAAGAATGGTTTGAAAAGGCTTCAAGAAAAAGATGCACCATGTAAGCTGTGGTATGCGCACAAAACGTCAAATAAATGACATGCTAAATAGCCAAATAAGAAGCAATTGCCAGAAACATAATTAACAATAACAATAACAATAAACAATGTTACAGCTGGGCGCTACAAGATTTACCATACAAGGCTTGGAAAATAGTATCTATCATCTGTTGTCTATACACCATTAGAGTCCAGTAACACAATCTACTACAAATCTACCGCAAGTAAAAAATAAAAAAGCTTCTGTACCTGATTCGTTCATTCTCATCGGCAGCAACAACAACAGAAGAGAACGGTTGGAGCAATATTGTTTTTGTACCCATTTCAAACTTTGTATCCCAGCTAGCAATTGGATTGTTGTTTAGCTTACTAACAGCTGATGAATAATAAAAAAACGAAAGACTAACAATCATCAAATTCAGTGCTGAGAAGAATTACTGAATATCATGAAGAAAAAGAATATTCATTCAGAAGCCTACGAGAATGTTGGCATTTGGCTATGCGTTCCAGTGCAAATTTCTCCCTCTCCTCTCTTCTTTTAGTAAATATCTCTTCCCCATCATCAGCGGCAGTGAGAAGCGGCTTTGAGAAGTGCCCACAACTCCAATTGTAGATTGTTGACTGTGGAAGAAAACTGCGCTCAGATGTCCCTGAAGAACCACCTGAGCCCCACAAAGGATCAGCTAACCCAGAGTCGGGAGAACTCATTAGCTGAGGCCTAAACTCTAATGAGCAAACTCTTCGCATGCCTGTCAAGTAACTTGGTCTGGGAGGACTGACTGGAGGAGTTCGGAAAGTCAAAGGCAAATGACCTTACCATGGATCCAAATTTAATATTTAGGAAAAACTACAAAGTCAGAAATAAAATATTTGTCTAGAAAAAAACTGCAGCAACACAAAAATGCTTTGTAAAATTTAAGGTATCATAAAATTAATACTGACAAAAAAGACAAAAAAGACAAAAAAAAAATTGACAATGTTGCATTTCAATGGGAATGCTGATGAATAGCAGACCAAAAGCATACCTCCATTCATGTCAAACCACGAAGATGAACGGGCTAGTCCAGCAAATGGAGAAGCTTGAGATGCTGTTGTCATTTCAGTAGACTTAATACCACTATTAATGGCCTTTACAGGTTTTGTTACAACTTGTTGAATTCCTATAATAGACAATACCCGTCTACCAAGGCTTGCAATGCGAGGAGATGGGTCATTGGCTAATGTACACATAGTAATCACACATTGTGAATACAGTGCATTGTTTAGAGGTTTAGGCCTTGAATGGTTCATGGCTCCATTGCTCACAACATCATCATGCAAAACTCCAGAATCTGAATGCGGAGATGAATCATCTGAAAGCGGAGATCCATGCATAATTCCTGTATTAGCAAGAGGACTACTAGTGGAGACTCTTCCATCTCTAACTAACGTTGAGTTTTCGTTTCCAAATCTTAACAGAGGACCAATCTGAGAGGAGACAATACTTCCATGGGGCATGTGCAGATTTGAATTAGAATAAACAGTGCCTGAACCTTTTATATGAGCCAAAGAAGGTAGAGAACTTAATAAAGAATTACAATGTGGCTTCCAATATGTAGCAGCACTTGACTTAAGGTGTTTGTTGTGGCCAAAAGCAAAGCGTGCAAGGGCTGTAAGAATATAAACAACCAAGTCAAAATTATCCAACTATATACCAGGTAAAGTTGTGTGTAAGAACTAGCTCTTGAATCATAACACTTGTTTGTATACATCGAGAACAGTAACTATGGCAGATCATCCACTCTACTCAAATAAAAAAAAACAAGACAATCAGGAAAAAAATATTGGCCAAAGAATAAGACAAACTAAATAACCAAGATTGAAAAAAATTGAGGCTGCAGAATTCATATTATATACATATTCACAGAAATATAAATGACTTTAATGAAAGTTTGGCTCAGAAACCTATAGGCAACAGCATATAAGATGATCTAAATAATGATTCCTTAAATACTCACCAGAAATATATAAACATCACAAAAGATGGTAAAAAATTTATAATTATGATCTATAAAATGATAATATAAGATCATAACTGAATACCATATCAGTCAAAACAAAAGGAAGTGAAAACTTCAAGAAGTACAAAAGCAATACAGAAAGTGCCAGATTTTCACAATTGCCACAAAATCACCACTTAGTTCAACCCAACTTTCACATAAACGGGACTATTGTCTAATGTTAGAAAAATATAATTAACCACAAAGAGGGGGCACGAAAAAAAGGAAAAAAAATGTGGGAAAAGAACACGTACCCACAGCGACCTCTGCCCTAACAAGTGGACTTCCATCATAAACAACACTTAAAAGACTTCCAACAATACTAGTCTCAGCCCTAATCTTTTCATCATCATCACAATCTGCATCCCCAACACCATCTCTAGATGAGTCGCTCCCAACATCAAGTAGGGTGCCCAGGGCAAAAATAGCTGAAGCCCTAACCTGAAATTGAAATATACATATGAGCTATACAATTTAGGCTCAAAGTACATGCCACACCTATATACAAGGAAAGTACGGAAAAAGACAAGTAACGAATGAACCTCTGGTTGGGGCTCAGCCAATAGAGAAGTAAAGACAGCAGGGGCATCAGCCTGCAGTCCTATCATTTGGGCATCTATGTAGTCCTCCCACAGTTTTCCCAGACAAAGACAAAGCCATTGAAGAAATAAGGGCTCAGTTTGTCCATCATTTGGTGTTGAACTTTGAAGATGCTTCAAGCAGACATGAATCAAATTAGCTTCAATGCATGCTTCCTGGCCTCGCTTGTGTCCATCAACAATTACAGCTAAAACAAATGCAGCCATTGCACGTTGTTCGGGAAAGGCTTCTAAGCTATCAAGAAACCGGATGAAATATGTATGTCCACCATCCTTCACTAAATCAACCTGGCAAGACTGCAATCCCAGAAAAGCCCCAATTACCATATAAAGAGGGGGGAAAAGAAGTTGCCCACAAGAACAGTGGGAGGAAACAAAGGCAGAGAGAGATGCAGGAGAAAACAGCACTTCTTTCTGAATAACAAACTGACATAAAATAACGTCTCTGGTTGACCATTTCTTAATATGAACTACGGCAAGGAATATCTCAAAAATAAAACGATATATTCTTGTGAAAAAATCTAGGTTAAAATTTTTAAGAAACTAATTATCTGAACAAATAAAAACTTAAATGGGATATAAAAAATATCATTTCCCAATTGTGATTTTACAATAAGCACTAAAAGTAGAAATAATGAGATTTAGATATTAGTGTTTCAACCCAAAAAAAGATCAAGGTATGAGAATCAATCAAAAGGGGGAAAGGGTAAAGGAGCAATCTACAAGAAACAACAATTCCTGACAAAAGTTCAAAAAAAGAGAACAGAAAAACATATGTACGAAGAGTATGTACACTACTACATGCATACATAGGTCATATTTCATATATCCTTGTGTTTTTTAAAACCTTTCCCAATAAGAAACAAAACCCATATCATTAAAGAAGGATCACATACAAAACACTGGAGAAGATGTGGTATCCTCCAAAGAACCAAAACCAAGATTACAAAACACTTGAAAAAAGAACTCAAGGACAAACAAAAAAAAAATCCAAATCCATAAGGGCAAAGAGATTTCTAGTTATCCCATCAAACACGTCCTCTAACTTTCAGAGAAGACCAGAATATACCTTATCTAGGGCCAGAATTTTTGTCCATATAAAAACCAAAATTTGTCGCAACTCGGGTGTTGTTGTCTGCAGAAGCTTTAGAACATATGGAAAGATTCCAACCGACAAGGCCTAAAAATGTATTTGTTTAATAAGCAACATACAATAATTGCCTGAGAGAGAGAGAAGATAAAACAAAATGACAGAATAATAATTGGCAAAGTCATAAAGTAAATACCAGATCCACAGCCCAAGGACCCATATCAAGGAATCTACCAAGAAGAACCAGTGCTCGGAATCGATGGCCTTGACTGAGTAAAACCTATGACAAAGTCACTGTGCTGTAATTATACACAAATAATTAAAAAGAAGGGAAAGGGTTCATTCTTTGGAAACGGATGACGTCACTAGCAACAACATACAGTGAAACAGATTTAGTTCAGGGAAGCGAGTGCACAACTACAAAGTATTTTGACATGATGAAAAAAGAAGTTAGATTTAGTTCTACAAACATTTTCCCACGCAATATTGAGGGAAGCATTAGCATCTCCAGAGTTCAAAATTACAAATTGAATATGAATCATGCATATTGATTTTTTTTATTTTGATAATAAATAAATGCCTCAGAAGTCAGAAGTATGTTTTATAACAAACTTTCTGATAGACAACTGGATTTAACCTTAGAAGTAATTTTTTTACAGGAAGGAAAAATTATGTTCCAGAAAGAAACCTTCAGACAGATTTTTTTTAGTCATAAAGCAATTTCCATTAAAAGAAATAAATACAAATAGGAGACAGAAAAAGATGGGGCACCCACCAAAGGCCAACAAAAAAATCTACAAGTAATTGTAACCAATAAATATGTAAGAGAACGGTACTGCAAGTCATACAAGTTCACTTTACAACCTTACATAATCCATATTGACATTTTGTTTCCCTGATCATCAAACCAGGTTCAAGAGGACAGAAGCAGTTACAGTGATGGATGAAACTCACAACTCCACAAGAAATATGCTAAAACTAAAAGAAGGCATGCATGCAATTCAAAATATAACACATTTAGCAACAATGACCAAAAAAAAGGCAAGCTAAAGTCTGACAAGTAATGATGGTGGATCCTGGTACCTGAAGAACAATAGGTAACTGTTCAGGAGGTTTCTTATGTTCGGAACCATGATCAAGCCATACCTCAAAAGCTTTCAACTGTTCAGTAAAAAATGGACTTGGCTGGAAGTAAAAAGAAAAAAAATTACTAAAAGATTCAAAGAAATTTTTGTGAAAGAATAATATTTTTGTATGATCCATTATTCATATTCCAAGTTCCAATCACCCACATAAGAAACGATTGGATAAATTCTGAAAAAACACACACCTGAAACTCCAAATTAGGATCTTCTACCAATGATGGAAGTTGAGACAGACAAATTTCGGCAGCCATGTCCCATGCATCCCTTCAAGAAGTAGAACATGCACAAAATGGTCATTGGATCAATTGGATGTTTTTTTTATAGGATAATCAATTGGATGTTAACAGAATTAACTTGGAAAAGTTTCTCAAGCTACCACATATGGTGCTGATGGGTTGGAGGCAACATTGGATGTGAAATTGGTGAACAATTTGCAGAACGCATAATCCGCTCAGCAAGCAAAAAATTTCTGAATAGACTGGCAACTAACAAATCCTGTCTGAACAACCTTTGGAAAAGATCTGCAACAAAACAATGTATTGGCAAAGCTAATGAAGCAAAGGGACAAGTGGTTCAAAGAATATATAATCTACCATGTGGCAGAACATTCCAGGCAATTGTATCAGTGACTGCTGTGAAAATCCAATTCAATTCCCCAAGAAGTGTCTTCCGATCAGTTTGCCGACCAGGTATTTTATCAATCAGTGAATCATCAAGGGTCTCACGAAGTAAAGAACGTTTACAAAACCTGAGAGACAAGATCACCATTACTAATTGAACAATTTCCAAACAACAAAAGTCCAATACTTCAAATAATAAACATTAAAAGCAAGAAATATGCCAAAATAGATCCTGAATAGAAGCCAGATGTATACAGCAGATAACTAGAAATCATTTCCACGCATAACAACAAGAAACAGCTTTTTTTATAGGAAACTGAAAGATTTAATTAATAAAAGAGAGAAGAAAAAGTGGGTGATAAGAAATCAGCACCAACCAGATTACAAAAAGTTTTTCCAGTCAGTGTTAATTAAAAGGACATCATAATTACAATAAAGCTTTGAGAGAGAAGCCAGAGGAGACACTTTAAAGTGAATGAGGCCCCAAATCTCGTTGGCCGTATTACATTTGTGGTTAAAATTTCTATTGTTTCTTTTGAATCAAACTTCCCACGGGATAACTTTGGCCGCCGTTTCCCAAATCAACTTAGCTTTGGCCTTCAGAGGAAGCCCCATAAGGAGAGATGTAAGATTCGGTTTCAGGCAATTTGTAAAGCACCAGTTGATGTCGAAAGTTTGTAGAAACTTCCCCCAAATAAGACTAGTAAAGTCACAGTGAAAAAACAGATGGTTATGACTCTCAGACACCTGCTTGCAAAGACAACAAAAATGGGGAGAAAGATAATTGTTCGGATTACGACTTTGAATCATATCCGCCGTATTTAAGCCCCCTAGCAATAAATTCCAGATAAAGAAATTTATTTTCTTCGGGCACCTAGCTTTCCAAATACACTTGGGGGGCGGGGGAGAGGGAACAGCATAGCAAGAAATAGGTTTCATGAGCACAGACACATAAATAATAAAACTCAAACTTACCAATTAAAAAGTTTCTAAGAACTCGAGAACCCATTTGATTTGTGATACAATTACAAGTCTAAAAATATTGAATAGAACGGTAAGAAGGTTGAATTTCAAAACTTGAAAAACCAAAAACACATCAATTGCAAATTATAAAATTGTCTCTAAAATGTAAGAGAGCACGGGTGGGATTTTTTTAATAGATATTTAAATCATGTTTCAAATATTTAACAAGACTAATTACATATTTACATTATAATTCATAAAATAATCTATTCAATAGATTAAATTCTTTATTTTTATTAAATATATTCTATAAGACTATAAATAAAGAAAATGTAGGAAAAAAAAACGCACACACATAATTCTTCAATTTTTTTGAAGTTGTATCTAAAAAGAAAAACCCATAAATATTTAATATTTAGAAAAAACATTGCATCTCTTAATGGTTTTGGAGGTTCCTATGCAACAAGGCCACTCTGCTGTCTCTAATCTGTGGGCAGGTTCACTGCATATCACAAAAAAAGGAAAGGTTTATGAAACCTTGAAAATTTATAAATTATAACTTATGTGAAAACCTCATTCAACTCAAGGTTAGAATGGCCATAATACTAGATTTCAAACTCCCACTCTCAAAACTCTATTTCCCAGAATAATTCTTTTGGCAAGTGACATGGCATCCAGCTGAGTAGGCCTCTTTATGATCGAGAAATTGATGATTGCTCTTCAAAGCCAGACCTTAAAATGGGCATAAGGATAAACTGTGAACAGCAATGGGAACTTTACTCTCCACCTTATAAAGAGGAAAATCCTTATTGAAAAAACCTGTCCAAAGAAGAAATCCTAAAAGCTATATTTCCTATAGTTGTTGCTGCCTCTGTTATCAGAACTTAACCTGTTCTTGGGGCAGCCCTTTCAATGTTAAGTCAAAGTTTAATGGGAACTACTGATCAAAGTTACTGTTAAGAAAATATGGCGGGAAAGAAACCAAAGATTATTCTGTTATGTTGAATATGATACTCTTTATTGATGTCAATTAATCTTTTTGTAATCCTTTTGGTTTTAAGTTGATTTCTCATACCCCTCGCTTTGGCACACTTTTTTCTTCAATTAAGAGTATCTGTTACTTATTAAAAAAAATATTATTTCCATAAACAAAAACTATATCTGAATTTTAACCAAAATGGGAAAAAATTATTTCCAATAAATCTATTTTCCATTGTAATTTTATTCAAGTAGTTCTGTGAACATTCAAGATAAGCATCCCCAGTCTAGATATGTCTTGTAGTTCGATCAGGTACCTAGAGTTCTCAAATTATAAATTTTACACCTAATTCTCAATAAATGTAAAGCCATAAGAACATCTCGTTGTGAAGAATCCACTCTACATATATTTGGTTAATAAGAATAAACATTCATAACTGCAAGCAATTAAACTTATGCACTACGTATTATGAATGAGGAAGTAAATTTCACCATCTCAGAGCCATCTTGATAGGTGTTGTAAGGCAAGAGGTAAAAACATCTGCGGGAAATTCAGCTCTTTGTGGAAGAGTTTCATGCGATTCACATGCGGCAAGCAAAATGCAATCCCTCGTTGATCCTGATGGGTCATGAAGCTATAAAAAAGACCAATTGCAAAACAATTAACAGTCTAAACAACATAAAAAATAGTGCTCCTGCTTGATGATAACTTGGTAAACATAAATAAACCTAAAAGATTAAAACCATAGTTGATAGTAAGTACCTCTGTGAAGGAGTTAACTATCATCCCAGCAGCGGAACAGTCAAAGACATATATTGAAGGTGTCTTCAACCACGAGTCAAGGTCACTAATAGGTAAGGGAATGTATTGAGTATAACTCTGCACCAAAAAAACTATGAGAACAAAACACTAATAACAATTAACAGCAAACTTATAATTCATCTGTATATGGACCTTATTAAAAAGCCAAATTTCACCACTTGCAGTTGGCTTTGGAACACCATGACCATTATAATGAAAGAGAACCCTTTCAGACTTCGCATATTTGCGACATGTACTGCAAAGCTTCTTTACTTCTTCCACAGTGGGATCCAGCTGAACCTTATAGCGAGCCTGCATAAATGTAATCAAGTAAGAATATGAAGTATAAATGACAGAAATCATACAAAGTTCTCGGCATAATGGTCTCCACCCTGGGTTGCCACCTCTCATACTGCATACTCAACGTTTTTCCAATAGTTTCAAGTGCTTTTTGGGGTGCCATAGAAAATGGATCTGCAGCAAGAATAAACATATTGACAAACCAAATATCGATAACTTTACAGTTGTAAGTTACATATATTTAATTGAAATCAAAGTGAAATGTAGATCCGGCCTATCCTTATCACACCCTATAATTTCTCAGCAAACAAATACATTGAGATAGAATTTTATGAAAATGCATTGCTATAGAAAGAAAATATAAAAAGAATGCTAAATAAAAAAAATACAGGGCAGAAATAGAACAGTAATAAGAATGAGAAGTAATGTAACTGAGTTAGAATAAGGATGGTCCAGTCAAAAGGTGTGCATAGAAAGACGTGTGTCCCTAACAAAGGAACAGGTACAATAATGTTCATTCACCATAGTCTACCCACAGAAAGTCTGAAGGTAATATAACTAGTTTATGCTTAGCTAAACTCCAAGTACTATCTAATGTCTCTGTCAAGCTTCAGAATTAGATTAGACAGATTATTTAAACACGTCAGATTCACACCAACGTCGACAATGTTTTTAAAGTTATGTTGTTCTGAGTTTGCAGATAATATTTATCTTTGGCAGAAAATTTTAGTTCGAGTGGTCTAATATTTTTTAGATTACGATGTTTAAATTTCAGTACAATACTTTGTTCAGTAAAAATTGCTTCTGTTAGTGTATTTTTAGTAGTTTTGGTATGAAAATCCAAGTTATTACATTTACAACCAGCCATTATGCAGTACCATATGATGCTTAAAGGCATCGTATCCACAAAACAACAGAAGAAATGTCAAATATTCAGCCACGGAAACAACCTTGTACTGGCTGTACTAAACCAAAAGAAAAACTACGCAGTATAACATGATGTTTAATCAATGCTTCATGTATTGAAAACAATGAACTAGCATGTTTATCACATCCTCTGGGAGCCTGGAAAATTTTCAATACTGGTTGGACAACTTTGTATATTAGATCCAAAAAATGTCTTCGACAATATCTCCAATCACAGAAATAAGAAGAAAAAAAGGTGGTCGGTTTGTGCAAAAAAAATTTAGTAGAAGTAAAAGAAAGAAAAGAATCACAGAAAAACTGAAATAAAAGCACCAATAATTACAGTATAAAAGAGGTAAAGCAGTGAAATATGCACCTATCCAGCACTCCATTCTGGCACAAGGAGAAATTTTAATTACATCAGGTGGATCAACGCTAATGTTTAAACATAAAACTAGAGCTACACATCCTGTCTTCATCTGCATAAAAAAATTTAGTTAAAAAATTCTTCAAATGTCCATATATTATCAATAAATAACTCGAGTTCTTTGAAGAATAGGAAGAAAAAAGAAAAAGATTTCCAACAATACCCTCAATTTCCTATGGAAAAAAAAGCCTCTACTTGGCACTTATCGAAAATTATTTCATACTTAATAACTAGAAAGGAAAGACCGTGTATAGAAAATATGCTAAAATAAAAACTATGTCATGGTTTACATTTTCACTTTACAAGATTTCGTTTCATCCTATTTTTAGAAAATCAAGTATTTTTAAACTCATGACTAGTTAAAGCTCTGGACCAACCAAGGTTAAATATAACTTGACCCAGAATCACAAAGTAGAGACATGGCATACACTGAAGATAGATTGTAACAAATACTCTAACATATAGTCATTCCAAGTATCAAGAAAAATATATATAAAGCTGGAGTTTAAAAAAAAAAAAAACTCTGTTCTATAGAAACTAACTCATGCTGAAATAATGAGGAACAGAGGATTCAGTTGGCAATTTAGAGACCATAAGCATCATGATTTTTCTTAAGTCACTACACTTATTCAATAGAAAACAAACTGGGAACTTTCAACCAGGGTAACAATCCCAACAAATTAAATAGAGTATAAAGTTATGAGCACATCAGAAAAACACATTTAAAAAGTTACACTTTCATGAAGTTTGTAACTTATATGGAAGTTTGGTGATGGCGTCATGATAACTTTCTTTGTATTATTCAGCTCAGAGTAGATCGCCATCCTGTTTGCTTTACTTATTTCCATAGTAGCCATATGCATTTACAAAACAACTAATGAATTTGATAATTTATTCAATGAAACACGTGATTAGAAATGGGATCCCATCTCTAAAGGTATTTGATATTTTTTTAATGGAGTCGTAAACTTCCTACCTATTATATTTACCCTGGTTATTTCAAGTGACTCCACATGTATGCTCATCTAATACTCTGCACATATAACTACATAAATTTCATAATTATCCAAAAGGATACTCATCAAGTTTCATATGGAAATTGGAACAATAGTTCCATATTGCTCGAATATGCTTCAATAGTATCTCCATTGTATCCATGGTAGGTAGATAAAGTGAACAATTAATCATAATTTCTACGATTAACAGCTAGTAACAACCCCAACAAGAAAATAGAAGCTCACGCACATGAATTCAGTCATTACAGACAAAAACATTCATTTAAACATAGCAATTAGAACCGCAAAAAAAATGTCTTACTCTGTCTTTAGGCCTCCATTTAGAGACCAATCCACTATCAGACGGACCAGTAGGCAGGCAAGCCTCGAACGCATCGTGCCGAAGTTCACATAAGACCGTAGTCTGCGACAAGTAAACCATACTTGTAGCAGTATTAACAGCAGCATTGCCATAACTACTACTCGCAGCTTCAGAATCCCTCCTCTGCAAAACTAAATCCCCATCTTCGTGGTTCGAATCACAGTCATCTAAGTGATTTGAAACCAACGCCAACGAAGAAGATTGCGAAATCCGAGAGGCCATTAAATCCCCCAATGCCATTCAAAATCCCAAAACCCTCAAAAAAAACAAGAAACACCAATCAAGAAACCAAAAAAAAACAATCAACCTTGCCCTAATCGAATAACCTTACTCCCTTTCAAATGGATTGTAAAAACCATTCCGCTTGAAACCGGTTCTGGATCGGTAAACAAACAAAAGGTATATCAAGAAATGAAATTGAAACCAAAAAAAAAAGAAAGAAAGATACTAATCAACGAAGCCGCTTAACCAGCGGCGCGTGGAGATTCGTCGGATAAATGAGAGAGAATCCAGCTCGTAAAACCCTAAGAAACCCAGCGATTGAGTTTTATTAAAGCTTGAAAACCCTAGATGGTGAAGAAGAAGAAGAAGAAGAAGAAGAAAGATGGAGGCGCATATAAACAGTATAAAACTCCGCTCTTTTGCATTAGGAAAGGATTTTGTCAAACTCGACTCAGATACAAAGAGAGTTTTTCTGGTGAGTTTGTTTTTTTTTTTTTTTTTTACAATCACTATTTATTTTATTATTTATTATTTTTCTTTTTTACCGTTATTAAATCTGCTAATCTTGGTAACTTTCTCTCTCTTTATTATTACTCTTTTCCTGTTTTTTCGTTTTCTGATTCCAAAGAGGGATTTTTAATTAAATATAGAAAATTATTTATGTGATACGAACAATAATAATAATAATATAATAAATGAAAGATTTCGCGTGAATAATCCTATAACGGTACGGTACCATTAACCTTAAACGGATACCTGTTTTGAAATAAACTGCTATTATAGTGATAGTGTGTTTGTTCACTATTTTTACAGTGAGTTACCGGAAGTTCTGATGGATGCCGGAAAATGCCTAAATGACGTAGGAGTTGGATGTCGATATGGTGTATGTCGAACGCCCTCCGATACTTATTATATTTGACATTATTTTGGTGAACTAAATAATGGTAAACTTTTAATTTCATTGTGTTTCTATGTATAAGATTCATATTAATTATCGATGGTAATTGTAGGTATGATATACAAGGATGACATTGTCATTAATTTGGAAATTGGATGTGGTACTCGATCAGCAGGAGTGTAATCATTTTTTATTTAGTGGTTGTGTCATTTGATGAGTACCATAACCTATATAATTGACATTTGACACGTCATTTAACGAGCGAGAGAGAGCCACTCTCCACATTTTTTGTATCTCTCATTCATGTAGTCATTTCATGAAGCCAGGTATTATAGATTTTGCCTAGACACATCTGGTTGACTTATGTATTGGGTGTAAAACATGCGGTCTAATAGTTATTTACATTTGTTACAAATAAGTCTTACAGTCTCCAGTTATTTTGATACTTAAATAGGTCTTCTTATCGATAACCGGTCTCCTTAACAATCAATACTTCCTAAGGTTATTGGGAGATCCAAATCAACTTTAATTACACAATCCATATGATATATGTTTGAATTAAAAAAAATCACCCAAAACACTACTTATATCTAATGCAGTATCACATTGGGATTTAATTATCATGGTTAAAAAATATACAAATTTGAGACTCAAATTTAAATCAACATATTAAAAATATATTTACATTTTATAGTGTCAAACGAGGTTGGGAGAATTCAATTGTCCTATCTAGTAGCATTAGAGGACAATATAGAAAAAGAAGCTTTAAATTAGCAACATTTTCATTTGAATATGTTCTTGGGTGCATGCTATTTATCTAAATAGGTAAAATAATAATAATAATAATTTAATTTAATTTAATTAAAACCTTATAAAATGAAGGTTGAATATATAAAGTAAAACATTTATTTCAATAAAAACTTTGTAGCATTTGATTGATGCAATTATTCAAATTTAATCATGCCTACATATAACCAATAAAAAAACACTTTTAAAAGCTATCATAAATGGGCTTTTAATCGAACAATAAATTTCAATGTAAACATCGAATTGAAGTTAAGTTAAATATAGTGACAAAACGCCAACGAGAGCATAGCTCAATCGGTTAGGCACCTACTCCCTTCCCTTGAGGTCGAAGGTTCGAGTCCCCCCTCCCCCAATTTGATGTAATATCTCAAAAAAAAAATATATATATATATATAGTGACAAAACTTAACTTCAATCCCATTTGCATTGTGAGAAATCAACATCAAGGTGTGAAACCTGAGAGGAGTACTTTGCTAAAATAATGAGCTCTATAAAATTATTTTCCCTCTTGGCTCTTGATATGAAGACCAAAAAAGAATGTCATCTAAAACAATGGTCCTATAAGAAAGGTCTTTTAGAAATAAAGTTGTTAATTGCCATCGCCAAACAAAAACATAAGTACACAAAATGAGTCTTTAAAACATAAAATAAAACGAAAGCAATTATCAAATGGATAAAAAAAATTCAAATTTAAACCGGCGAAAAAACATTAATCAAATGGATCCTTAATTTATACCGTTCACAATCATTTAAACAAAAAACAAATATGAATAACTGAATTTAATTAATTAATATGTTATATCTTTTTCTTAATATATAAAAGGAGGGATTTTTTTATAAATATTTGTAGATTATTATACCCTTTTAAAAATCTTAAAATTACTATATATACCATTATATTATATATACCATTTTAAAATCTCTAAATTACTAAACATTCCATTTTTATTTATTCTCCACTTTCTATTAAATGATCATTTATATTTTAAGACTATTATACTCATTTTATATCTTTAAATTGCATGCCACACTTTCATGTATCCTTAGAAAAATAATTTTTGAAGTTGTAAAATATAATAAGTTTACTTTGTAAAGTGACATTTTTTTATACCGATTTTAGCTTCTTTTTTTTCTTTTGATATTTATATTTTTCTCATATATTAACTTAATTTGATTTTTTTTCTCTTTTTTAAGTTCTTTTTTATATAATAAGATTAAAATATTTCTCTTCAATGAATAAGAAATTAATGATCTATTTTTATACAAAATAAATTTCTTGGCTTTTTATTGCTTTCCACAATATGAAAATACAAAATAGTTGAAAAATTAAGTACAACATATGAAAATAAATGTGAAATTAAAATGAATAACTATTCATTGTTTAGATTTATCACTCATTTGTGGAAAATAAATTATATTTAAGTATTCAAATATTAAATGATATAATAAAGATTATGGTGATTTAATTTTAAAATAACTAAAAAAAACTTAAATTGTTTTAAAAAAATAGTTAAGATAAAAAAAACTACAACAAATTATAATTTATTGAATTAGCAAGGGCTTAGTATTTTATAATATTTTAAAAATAAGGTAAGTAAGAAATAATTTAAAATCAAATAAAAAAATTAATATAATTTCTTGAAATAAATATTTTAGAAATGAATAAATTAATTTAAAAAAATATGTATAGATTTAGAACAAACAGTTTATTCTTTATTTGGTAGTATAAATTTAAAAATAAAGAAGTTAAAAAAAATTGCTTTAAACAAAAAGAAATCAACTACATATAATTCGTTCAATTAGTAAAGTATACGATGATTTAAATCTTAAATAGAATATAATAACACGTTTAATAATTGAAAAATTAATACAACTAAATTCATTTGAAAAAATATGTATAAACCATAAAAAAAATCAAACAAAAACAATAGGTAAAACTTTTAAATAATTCTATATAAGAAAAAATATCACATGCAACAAAAGTGGTAAAAGACTTGTGTATAAAAACGAACCTTAACTTTTTAACCAATAATAATTAGGGGTTTTTTTAAAAAATGGCATCTTATGAATTAATATCTTCAAAAATAACAAAAAAAATGGATTTTTTTTAAGAATAACACTTTTTTTCCAAAACAAGTATGGAGCTCAACCCACACATGTGTTTTTATAAAAATACTATTTTGTTCTTTTTCAAAATATTTGCTATTTTTAAAAATACATTTTTAAAAAGTGCTATCTACTAAAATTTTCCTACTAAGTTGAATGTGGTTTTGTCACTCTATCCTACATAATTTACACTTAATTTAGTTTAAATTGAAGTGTAAAATCAAATTAATTATATAAAAAATAGATTCAAAATCCACATATGTTTCTTGGTAAAATTACTTGTAGTAAGCACTAGAGAAAATAATATCAAGTGTCAAAAAAATCTATAATATCGAAATTTTATATATTATTTTCCAGTAGCAATAAAAAAAAAGTATTCGAACTTCGAACTAATTCTAAGATGAATGATTCCCACTTACTTAAGAGGGGAAGGGTAGTGGAGAATTGATGATTCTAAACAGATTTAAAATGTGACTTAAAAATTTAGATCATAAGCTAACTTCAAATGAATATGATTGAAAAGAAGTGTGGGAGGAATTATATATATATTACTACTAATTAATTAGATATAATAGCCGCTCAAAAAAAAAAAAAATTAGATATAATTTTTCTACGTGTCTCGTTTTTTTTAATGAAACTGTTGTTGCCTAAAAATGGAAAGCTTCCACGTAAGCAACGAAGTTAGAGTATGAGATGAGTCGGAGGTAGTGCGCTGCACTGGAGATGCTGCGTAGGCGATGTGCTAAGTAGTTGACGAGTGTTGTATGTACCTGCACAGGAAACGAAGAGAGCACCGGTGTGGTGCTAGTCTAACACCCTCCGATGCTAAAGTCAGAGCAAGTAGAGCTAGTGTGCCAGAGAGAGTTGTAGTCGAAATTAGTTACCTAATGAATGAGTTTCATCTCCTATTTATATGAGAGGAGGTTGATGATATAATCATGTCACGTGTCGCATCGAGATTGGGCCACATGTTGCTTCCCAACGACGTGTCGCTTATTGGATATGCCACGTGTCATCTTTTGATTGGATACTAGTATAATGTAGTTTCCTTGGTCTTATATACGTAGCCTTATTAGATGATGGAGACGTAGACTCCCAGGCGACGTAGACGTAGCCCCCAGACAACGTAGAGGTAGCCTCCAAGATGACGTAGACATAGCCTTTTAGGTGACGTAGTTTTATCCTTTCAAGCGACGTAGACATGTCGATTGTTCACTCTTTGAACAAATTGAGAAATTCCACGTGTACTGACATTTCACCCCACAACCGAAACATATTGAATTAACAACAAATTTTACGTGTCACGTTCTTACTATTTTATTTAATAAAAATGGAACACGTAAAAAAAAAGTCATGGGAACTATTTTGATCCATTACATGAGTATTTTTAAAAATAATATTATTATTATTAAGGATAAAATGCAAGAATGACCTCTACACTTTCACCCAATTTTAAGAATAACCCTTACACTTTTATTTTTACAAAATACACCACTGCACTATCAAGAAGCCAATTTCCGTTATATTTTCCATCTATTTTAATGGTGATGTAATATTTTATTACTTTCAAAATTTTTAAATGAAACAATCATATTTACTTAACTTTCCTAGCTAACGATAGCTAATTTGAGAACTCCACCATTCAAGTATTAGGTTAGCTAGTGTGTTGTACCACAACAGCCCAACCTGCCTCCCTCGGAAATCGACATACCGATCGGAGCTCAGCCAGAAACAAACCCTTACAAAATTCATTGACTCCAATAACATCATCAATCTCATAAGTAGAATCCTCAAAATCTAGAAATGTGACGACCCGACATTTTTAAATAATTTAAATTAGAATACACAGCGGAAGTCTTTTATTTTAAGAAAATTTGGCGTGGTTATGTTTGAAAATTTGCTGGCCAAAACCTGTTTACATCTTAATTTCAAAATCTAAAATACACAAGGAACATTAAGTTCCTATCCAGGAGTTCAAAATGATTATAATCATAAACATAAAGACAAAAGCTCTTAAGAGCTATATACAATTGTACAAATCTCTAAAATGATATAAAATTCACAAAACCATGTACATGGATTTTTACAACTACTTAGTCCATCTCGAAATCATCATTCTCTCGATCAAGCGCGCACCAGCTCCTCTTCCACGATCCCAAACATTACCTGAAATGTTTGTAATATCATGAGCTAACAAACTAAGGCCAGTGAGAATAATAAGAATAAAAAGTAAAGATAGACCTCAAACTCGCATTTCCGATTTGTGTCCAATTATTCTCACACAATCAATCCTAAAGTTCTCCAAACTTTAGATAATTTCATTCTAAACTTTCCAAAGAATGATATTACTAACACTAGTAGTCAATCCTCATCCATTAACTTGTTATGACATAAAATAAGAAAAGTAAATAACTTTGCATATAATATAACATCTCGATTCTCTTTCTCATCGATCATAAGCATGAATGCATGAGAGCATCCCGTAGGATTCGCATACGCCCTTATGCATGAAGAAGGTAACGTGGTCTATCCCGTAGGATCCATCGTTCTCCCTCCTTTTCTTTCTCACTTTCTTTTCTTTTTCTATGAAGGTGATGCAGACACTACCCATAGGCTCCAACATTCTTCCCCCTTCATTTTCTTTCTCACTTTCTTTTCTTTTTCTGAAGGTGATGCGGACACTACCCGTAGGCTCCAACATTCTTCCCCCTTCTTTTCTTTCTCACTTTCTTTTCCATGATGCGAGATGTTATGGTGTAATATGATATGTTTTGGAGTAAATAAATAAAATGCGGAATTAAAGTAGCCGATACAAACATAAAGTAAAAATAATATGAAACACCGGACGAACGATATATCAATCGAACTCCGCTAACAATAATAAAAGTGAAAACATAACTTAAGCGATTAACCTACACCTTCAAGGATTCTAACTTCCGACATAATCCGAGGTTCTATTAACCGTTCTATATAGATGTTTGGATCTTCTAACCTCCAATGATCCATCTTAAGCTTCGAAACGAATCTAACTTAGAACTTTCTAAGGTTCAATGCTTTCCTCGAGAACTCCTAAGTTCTCACTTAAAGAACTAGCTCCTAATCCTATGGTACTAGCTCATTTCCCCCTATTCTTAGATTCGGTTTCTAGTCTTAGTTTCAAATGCTACAAACCTTCATACTCATTCGCTTTCTATAGTTACTTTAAATCCTAACTATTCTCACCTTAGCCAAATAAGAAAAATAGCTTTGCTCCAAGTTTCCGAAAGCACAATCAAACAACGATCCGAAACACCTACAATTAATTATATCTAACAATTAATAAATAAACATACATCGATCAAATAACATCTAAAAGCTCAAAACAACGAACAACCTCATAAACCCCACTATGAGGCTCTCGGCCCTCCCATGAAAAGTGGGTCTCGGGTTTGGTTTTCCGGCTTTTAGGTACTTTAGAGGTGTTTCGAGTTGGTTTCAAACAAATTCGATATTCCCGATTTCAATGGGTATCGATAATTAGGGTTTTTGAACGTTATGCCATTTCCCGAATTGAATTTAAATAAACATTATTTCACTAATTTATAACCCAAAAAGGTAAATTTCAAACGGGAAGGGTTTCGACTGAAACTCGGTTTTAGGGTTATGGGAAAGTTTCCAAAAACTCTTAAAACTACTCCCGTATTTACAAACATCGAGTTTCCCGACAAGAAATCGAAAGAAAACAAAGAAAACTCCATTAAAATACTATTTGGAGCTTAGGGTTTGAAACTTTACTTACCGAGAACTCCGTGGATCTCGAGAGAAAAGCACGATGGTTAGGTGGAAAAGAATCCTAGACTCGAGGGCTTTCCGATGCAACCGAAATCGAGTCGATCCGCCGAGAAACGAACGAAAACCGAATTTCTCTCTTTTCCCCCTAAGACCCACGGTTTGGAGAAGGAAAAATGAGAGGTTTTGGTCAACTTTGGTCAATTTCTTGATTTTTAAAGATGATTGAATAGTATTTTGATATTTTTAAGAAATCGGAAATGACGGTTGCGTCCTTTTATGACTTTTGACTTCTAAATCGAAACCCGATGCTCTTAAATTAATCTAAAGGTGATTAATAATTATTAATGTCACCGAAGCGAAAATAAAACATTAAAACAATTAAAAAGAATTTCGGGTAAAAATTAACTACTAAAATCGAAATTACAAAATAATAATTAAACTAAATATTTGAATTGAAATAAATAAATAAACAATATTAAATAAAATAAAATAATAAAAAAAATCACTTCAAAATAACGGGACGTTACAAGAAATGTCCCCAATAATAAGTTCATATAACATCCCTCATCTCACTATTAAAATATTAATCGGATTGAACAACGTTCTATTGGTTAATTATTCTGTAGGTAATTTAATCAAACAGTTGGAGGAATATGGGATATTTACTGAAACTGTCTTTGTTACCTAATGAAACAGATACCCAGAAAACATAAGAACCACAAACATGTTTAATGATTAAAAGGAAATCAAAAAGATAAAAACGAAGGATTTAAAAAAATAGAAAATTGATCAATAAAAAATCGAATTTTTCCATTAGTGGGTCATAAACTTAATAAATCAATTAACAATATCAAATCGCATAAATGATTGAAAAGAAGGGAAGGAATCACGCTTGATTGTTTGGATCTTTAGTTTCGATAAAACAAAAACTGGCATCTTACTCAATGATTTGATCTCCAAACTCGCCTTGGTTAAGGACTGAAATGTTTTGTTATCAGGAACTTGAGCTTTGGTGGTTATGGCATAAAATATAAGGAGAAGACATAGGAAAGAAAATTTGCCATATGGATGTTAAAAAACATGGGTCCCATAAAACTTAACCATCGTTTTTTTACCATAGTTAGTCAACAGGGTTAAGAAGTTAAAAAATTTATAAAATATTACATCACTGTTAAAATGGATGGAAAATATAATGGAAATTGGCTTCTTGATACCGCAGGGGTGTATTTTGTATAAATAAAAATGTAAGGGTCATTCTTAAATTTGGGTGAAAATGCAGGGGGTCATTCTTGCATTTTACCCTATTATTAATAGGGTTAATTTCAGTAATAACCATTTAATAAATAAAAATTTCAAGAAAATCGTATCTTTTATGTATATATATATATACATCAAAACTACCCAAAAACCGTCGCCGGTGAAATTAAATTACACTATGAAAAGACAAAACATACCCCTGATTTAATTTTTCCTTAATTTGTGCAAAATTTAAGGAAATTTTTAAAATCCCTTAAATTTTACAAAATTAATCGAAAAATCAAATCTAAACAGAAATAAAACTATAACAAAAGGTAAATGAAAAATTAAATCTACAAAGTATAAAAATACAAGAAAACAAAGTCTTCAAGCTTCTAACTTTCTTCCAGGAAATATCGAATTGCTTTCTTCTCCGATCATCCTCTAGCTGTCACTGTGTATAATTGATAAACAAAAAAAAAATTAATAAGTATTTATTTTCTTTGAAAAAAGTAGAACCAAATACAAATGTTAAATTGAAAAAAATAACATAAAAAACATTTTTGAAAACAAAATTGTTGTGGGATGGAATTGGGTTACATGTGGAATTTTACAACTTGACAAGATTTGTCTACGCACCTCGTCTGACCGCAGTACCAGGGCACCTGGTCGGTACCTGGGCACTTGGTCTGACCGTGATACTTAGGCACCTGGTCTAGGACACCTGGTCTAACCGCGGTACCTGGTCTGACTACGGTACCTAGTCATAAAGTCTACGCACCTGAAAAGACCTGGCTACGCAGTCTCCGACATAGACTTACATACTTAAGATTGGATACAAGTATCCATTTGGGAAACAACACGTGGCGCAATCTGCAAGCGACACGTAATTTAGAAGCAACACATGGCTCAATCCCGACGTGACACGTGGCATGATGATGTCATCAACCTAATCTCTTATAAATAGGAGAAGAAATTCCTTCATTAGATAACTAATTTCTACTACTAGTCTCTCTGGCACACTAGCTCTGTTTTGCTTTGACTTTAGCATCAGAGGGTGTTAGGCCAGCACACACTGGTGCTCTTTTCCTTTCCTGTGCAGGTACCTACGTAGCACGCCGTCGAAGCAGTGCATTACCTCCGACTCGTCCCATTAATTAAGTTCGTTGCCTACGTGGAAGCTCTCCATTTTTACGCAACAAATTTGGCGCCACAGCGAAGCGTTGAAAGTTGAAGGTTACAGCAATGACATAGCTCTAACCGCCATGATGGCTGGATTGAAAGATGAAAAGTTTTTGTGGTCTCTAGGAAAAAAGACTTTCGTTACATATATAGAGATCATCGCAAGAGCACAAGAGTACATGAGTGTTGGAGAGCTGCTTAGTGCAAGAAGAGCTCTAGAGGAAGGGGGTAGTAGCAAGCATTCAGAGCATAAGAGAAAAGAACAAACAGAAGATACTACTTGGAAGTATGATCGTCTTAGGGATGATAAGAAAAGGAATACGGCAGATCGACTTGATAAACAAAGTATTCCTTCTAGTAAGTTCAAGAAGTACACCTCTACCACCATACCAGCAGAGCAACTAATCATAGAAATTCAAGATAAGAACTTAGTTAGGTGGCCGTCAAGGATGAAGGCGGGATTTAACAAGAAAAATAAAGATAGGTATTGTCTTTTACAAGGATCATGGTCACACCACCTCCGACTGTTTTGACCTCAAAGGGGAAATTGAAGCTTTAATCCAAAGAGGATACTTAAAGGAGTTTGTGATGAGGAGGGAAGAAAGACAACACGAAGCTAGACCCAAACGAAAAGAACAAGACCGAGGTGGTAAAAAATCCTTAGGCGGTGACTTAAGAATTATTTTTGGTAGACCAGCTGGTGGAGAGTCGAGTAGAAAAAGAAAGGCGAGCGCTTGAGAAGCGAGTCACACCCCACCCAGATTCGAGGTTTTTTCTACTTCTACAATGCTTGTTCGAAAGGAAAAAATATATTTTGATGAAGAAGAAGTGATTGATATCCATCAGCCTCACAATGATGCCCTGGTGGTGGTAATTATTGTGGCTAACTTAAGAGTACATCGGGTCTTGGTCGATGGAGGTAGCTCGGTAGACGTACTCTCTCTCAGTGCTTTAGAAAAATTGGGATTTGAAAGAGAAAAATTGAAAGGAAGTCCAGCACTCTTGGTGGGATTCGGAGGAGAGCAGGTCATCCCTGAAGGGAGTATTGAATTACCAGCCACTTTCAGATAAGTGCCTAACACCATCACTAAAATGGTAGAATTCATAGTGGTCGATCGCCCATTAGTTTACAATATCATATTAAGAAGACCTACCATCCATTCTCTCAAGGTCGTACCTTCGACTTACCATCAAATGATGAAGTTCCATACTTTAAGCATAGTAGAATTAAAGGGGAACAAAAGGTCTCTCGAGAGTGTTATTACACAGCTATGAGGGGTGTTACACCGGTAAACATGATCGCGGTAGAACAAACTGAGGAAGAGGTGCAATCTGCAACGACCTTCCTGGATGAAGAAGCAGAGCAATTGATCTTATCTCATGATTTGATCGAGCCATGTGTCGCGTCAGGATTTAGCAACGACTCAGATATCTTATTCAATTTTTGATGATGTCAGGTCCAACAGAGATTAAAGCAAAAAATTATGGAAGATAAATTTTCTCTTTGATGGTGAAAGCTTCAAAAGAATTTTTACGAATTTTTGCTTTGAATATTATCGGAAAATTAATTGAAGCAAAATTCCACTTTGAAAGAATACTCCCAAGTAGCATTGAATTAGCATCTCAACTCAACTCGGGAGTAGGGGGGCCTCTGTTGTGGGATGAAATTGGATTACACGTGGAATTTTACAACTTGACAAGATTTGCCTACGCACCTCGTTTGACCGCAGTACCAAGGCACTGGTCCGACCGCGGACTTGAGCACACTGGTCCGATCGCGCGATTGAGCACCTGGTCTGACCATGGTACTTAGGCACCTGGTCTGACCACGGTAGCTAGTCATAAAATCTACGCACCTGAAAAGACCTGGCTACGCAGTCTCCGACATAGACCTACATACTTAAGATTGAATACAAGTATCCACTTGGGAAACGACATGTGGTGCAACCCGCAAGCGACACGTAATTGAGAAGCAACACATGGCCCAATCCCAAAGCGACACGTGGCATGATGATGTCATCAACCTAATCTCCTATAAATAGGAGAAAAAATTCATTCATCAGGTAACTAAATTCTACTATTATTCTCTCTGGCACACTAGCTCTGCTTGCTCTGACTTTGTAACGCCCCGTTACTTTTGGAGGTAATTTTTTTTTTTTGAATAAAGTATTTAAGCTTAGTTTAAACTTAGTAATTTCGATTTTAGTAGTTATTTTCGTTCGAAAACCTTTTTAAACCTTTTACTACTTTAATTTAGTTTCGGTGACATTAATAATTATTAACGGTCCAATTAATAATTATTAATCACCTTTAGATTATTTTAAGATCATCGGGTTTCATATTTTTAATCAAATCATTTAAAAGAGACGTATACGTCATTTTCCAATTTCTTAAAAAATCACTATTCACCATCCTCATCCTTAAATAGTCAACTATTGGTCAAAACCTTCATTTTCTCCTTTTCTCTTCCTCCTCCTTTGGCCGTAGCCCTCATCTCCCCACCCCCTTTTATTGGCTTTTCTTATTTGCTCGGTAGATCGCCGTAATTCTGGTACCGTTGAAAAGCTCTCATCCCGAGGATCATTTCTAACCTAGCAATCGAGGTTTTCGTCAATTTTCTACAAGCCTCAAGGTATGGCAAAGTTTTCAAATTCAAGCTTTGAATAGTGTTTTAATGGAGGTTGAGATTGAAATCTTCAAATTCATACACCGAAGCTTGAAGATTTCAATCGAGGAAGTCGTTTTACGCAATTTTAGAAACTTCCCTAAACCCTAAAATCAAATTTGAGTTGAAAACCCGTCCCGTGTTAATTTCTCTCACTTGACTAAGATTAGGGTGTTTAGTTTACTATGATTTTACGTTTTACTTAATTTTTCGGAAATCGATTATTATGTAAAACCCTAAAATATTATGACCCATTGATATCTCGACTTTCAAAGTGTCTTTAATCAACCCAAATCATCTCTAAAAGTGCATAAAAGACGGAAAACCGAACCCGAACCCTCCCTTCCTTGTGGGCCGTGGGCCCCTTAGGGTTTAACTCCGGGGTTTTCATCGTTTTATGCGTTTAGATGTCGTTTGCTCAATTTTCGAATAATTAATGGTTGTTAGTTGTATTTGATATGTAGGTTTGTGATCGATTGTTTGACTTTGACTCCGGCACTTTGGAAGCTTGGATTTCACATCTAAGGTGAGTTTAAAATGGAAGTTAGTAATTTTATGAATTATGTTTCATTACGTTATTGTTTATCGAGGTTAAGAGGGGAGCTAACTTCCGGAAGTTATACTTGGTTGGAGACTTAAACTCAGATGTGAGTGGAGTGGTTTTGGTGTACTTATGGTTTTGGAAGTAAAAGAGGAAATATGAGTGGTTTGGAAGTCTTGTAAGATGATTTGGAGACTTTAGATGAAAGTAAATGAATAAGGAACTTTAAGTGATTTGGGAGTCAAAGTAGCTAGAAATTACACTTGAGTATTGACTCGTGTAATTCAAGCGGTTTATGTTCTTTAGTAGTTTATTAGAACTTTATCTAGCTTACTAGGGAGCTTGATGGATTCCATACGGTATCATGGTGCGAGGTTATGTGATACGACACATGATAGTATGTTGATACGCTCCATACGGTATCATGGTGCGAGGTTATGTGATACGACACATGATAGTATGTTGATACGCTCCATACGGTATCATGGTGCGAGGTTATGTGATACGACACATGATAGTATGTTGATACGCTCCATACGGTATCATGGTGCGAGGTTATGTGATATAACACATGATAGTATGTGATACACTTCATACGATATCATGGTGCGGGCTATGTGATACGGCACATGATAGTATGTTGATACGCTCCATACGGTATCATGGCGCGAGGTTATGTGATATGGCACATGATAGTATGTGATACGCTCCATACGGTATCATGGTGCGATGATTTGTGATATAGCACGTGGTATGATGACTTCGGTCCATACGGTATTATGATACGATGAAAGATAGTTAGTAATGCAATTACATAATCTTTAGATTTGTATAGTAAGACTTAGTAATAACGGGTACTTTTACTTTAAGTCTTGGTATCATTACTTTTATAAAGTATATTATGTATGTTGACTATTTTTGGAATGTGGAATGGGTAGTAAAAGTGAAATCTAGGCCTTTGGACACGATTTCCGATATGAAATGTTGTTCATAGGATTACTTGCTTTCATTTTACTCTCACTAGCATTTTTATGCTAATGTTGCTGCAATTACAAAAAAATTTCAGGTAAGACTCGTGGTAGAGGACGAGGTAGAGGAGGTGGCGCCGCGTGACCTAGCAAGACAATGAATGGACAAGAACATATGTGGTTTTGGGTGGAGCATTCTTGAATGCTCTTAAACATTTCATTACTTTTATTATGTTTCATTTTGAGCTCGATGGAGCGTTTGTATAATTTGTATATGTTTTTCGAACTTTAAACTTACTTTAGCATTTTCATCATATTATGGAATGCGCATTCCAGGTTTATTGCTTTTCTGAAAATTGGGTTGTAAACAGGTTTTGGTTTATCCGAGTTTTAAACGAACCCATGCCGTTTTTCTGTAAAATCAAGTTTTTCCGCTGCGCATTTATTTTAAAGGATTTTACGAAAAATCGGGTCGTTACAGACTTTAGCATCGAAGGGTGTTAGGCCGGCACCACACCGGTGCTCTTTTCCTTTCCTGTGCAGGTACCTACGTAGCACGCCGTCGAAGAAGCGTACTACCTCCAACTCGTCTCATTAATTAATTTCGTTGCCTACGTGGAAGCTCTCCATTTTTACACAACAACAAAAATCATAAATCGTTAAACATGTTTATATTTGATAAACATTGTATAATTGAAAAAACAATCAGTAAAACCGCCATGGAAACTGTATATATTTAATAAACAGTTTATTATTGATAAACAAACATATAGCAGCAACCATTAACATTGTAGCAGATAGCAGCAGCCATATATAAAAAAACGTTTATATTTAATAAATAGTTTACTATTTATCAACAAACCTGTAGCAGCCATGAATAACAAGCGGTGAAAGTCGATATTGGGCAATTTTTGTGCAATGAAGAAAACAACAAAGGGAAAACGAAGGAGGAAGAAGAAGAGAAAGAATTTTGATGCAATTCCAGAGAAAGAATCAAAAGAACGAAGTAGATCTTAAGCACTAATCGAATCCAAAAAGGCACGAGCATAAATTGAAAAACGATGGTACCGGAGATCTCCGCTCTACGAATGAATTTAAATTTGGGCGTTTTCTGGCAATGAAGAAAACAGTGGAAAACGTATGAGGAAGAAGGAGAATAATCTAATTTAGGTTAGAGTTTATTATCCTTAAATAGTTATTCCCAAAATCAAGGAGATTGATTTTCAAAATTAAAAAAATAAAATTATAAGTTGAATGATATGTAATTAATAAGATGATTATCATGAGAGATAAAAGGGTAAGATAGTAAATTATCAAATCGAAAACCACCAGATCACCACCATAAATGGTGGTTATTGGGTAATTCTGAAATAATAAACAAATAACCTTAAAAAGTGAATTTAGGTGAATTAATGTGGTCATAGGTGCAATTATTTCTTATTAATAAAGAATAAAAGGTGAGTGGTATTGTGATGTAAACTTTAAAAAAAACTCATCGGGGTCATAGTCGGGAGTGGAAAAAATTATAAGTTTAAGCCAAATGATTAGGCACTTAAATAAATATTAATTCATTCATAATTTGTATTAAAGATATTCTGCGCGTGCTTCGAGCAGGCCGTCCACGTTTTCTCATTCGATGCTTGCTCTTACCTCCTTTTTTTATTTTTATAATTAATTTAATATACATTAGCTATAATTAAATCATTAGTTAGGAGATTAATTATTTGAGTAGTAGAAAATATATTCATATTTCATTTGTTATTTATTTATTTATTTAAATTAATTAATTAATATTTACTCTATTTTTTTGGATACGGTACTTTGAAAATAATCATTTTGGAAACATGCTCCCCAAAAAAATTTATCTTCAATTAAAAAGTCGCACATTTATATTATAACATAATAGTTTCATCATTTGAAAGAAAAAAACAGTTTTGTAACGATTTATTTTTTATTTTTAAAACTTAAATTTGTTTATCAATAATATTTTGAATTTATTCTCTTACATTTTAAAAAACACTTTAAAGTCTTAGTCAAATTTTCAATATTAATTTTCAATATTGGTTTTGAGATGAAACCTCATGATATCAAGATGGTATCATAACCCAACAAACCCAAAGAAGCATTCGGTCCAAAAATAGGATCCAACCCAAGAATGGTGAACCCAAAAGAGCTGTGAGGGGGCATATTGAGAATCACATATTGGAAAAATGAAGGGAACTCACAAGGTTTATAAGATACCTGGGCTACCTCATCTCCTTGCCAATTGGTTTTGAGATGGAACCCCATGATATCAAAAAAATCAAACTTTAAAAGCCACAAAGTTTTTCAGCCATAAAAATTTGAGGTGATTACAAATCTAGTAAAAAATAAAATATATTCATTGATATTTATAAATATATTATTTTTTATTGAACACGTCAATCTGTAATATATCATATATTATAGTTCATTAAAAATTATTGTATGGAATAATTATTGTATATCAGTATCACAGTCAATCGGTAATTTACCTATTTGTATAAAAATTGATAAATTTATAAATGTTTTTTAATGACGATAAATTTATAAATATTATAGAAAATTTTAACATCCATGAAAAATCTTCTAAAAATTTAGTTATGATTTAAAAATATTTTGAAAGACTTGATTATAAAGAAAATAAATAAACAAACATATTTTTTTTGAAAAGTAATAAAAATCATTATCGCACTGAATATAAAATAAACGAATAGTTTTTCATTTTGATGTCGCCATTTTTACTTGTTTTCGTACAAGTAAAAAGGGTGACATCAAAATGGAGAAAATAGAATGTCATTGTTTTTTTAGAAACATAAATAAAATATAAAACTATCAACTAGAACATAGTTCAAGTGTTCAAATATATATTTACTTATTTTTTGAAATAAAAAATTCGAGTCTTCCCTTGAATTTGATGTAATATAAAAAAAAAGAAAAAAAATTTCCAAAACTAGTAATGACAATAAAATGGAACATCAATCAAGTGAGCCGTGTGATTTTGGAGAGACGTGTGATTATTTTATTTACTAACGTCTGACACGTATTGCCTCTCTTTCAAACCATTGATTTTTCTTTTGTGCATGTTTCATTGTTAAATCAATTTATTGGAGTTAGAGAGATTGAGTTTGTGAACAAAAGCATGATTATAACCCAAAGGACACGCTCCGTATGGTTTTTCTTAATCCGTTTGAGATAATTTTTTTAAGTGAAAAATGTTTTTAATAAAGAAATTTTTTTCTAATCACTTTAAAAACCTATCTTAAATAACACCTTTAATCCATATACGTTTTTAAAAATGTATGTGAAAATTGTATAAATCACCCATAAATTATATGAGTTGTAATATTTATCAATTTTAAACTTTTAATTTGAGTGACCATCCACCTGAAAAAACGAGGGTGTTGGAAGAAGGCGTCAACCTAAATATAGTTCAAATGGTTTAGTATATACTTCCTTCACATGAGATTGAAAGTTCAAGTCTCACTTCTCCAATTTAATGTAGTATATTTTTTTTAGGGAAGAATGCAAACCGACATTCTTAAGCATACGATCAAATGATAAAACAACTATAGACTTGGTTCAATTATACATATGATAGAACTGTAAGATTGCTTGTTCTGAAAGAATACAAATTTGAAAATTAGATCATAACATACAAGAATATAATCGATACACGCTTTAGATTATGTAAAGAAATTAATAAGGGTAAAGTACCCCTTTAGTCATTGAGTTTTGGAGGTCGTGTCTATCTGGCCCCTGCGTTTTCAATTTGTGTTTAAGTGATCCATGAGTTTTGGATGTCGTGTTTATTTAGTCCATGCGTTTCCAATTTGTGTCTAAGTGGTCCCTGAGTTTTGGATACTGTGTCTATTTGGTCCCTAGATTTTCAACAACTATTAGAAATAAGTTTAATTGGTGTTTAATTTAACGTATGCGTTAATTTCTTATCATATTATTTGACTTAATGCTGACATAACATGTTTAATTGGTCAAAATACGAAGATAGAAATAAATCTTTCATAAATTTAGGCCTAAAATTTGACATAATTATTAATCTCATGACAGTATTTTGATCAATTAAATATTTTATGTCACCGTTAAGTCGATATTATGTTAATGAGTTAACAAATTAAAAAATAATTAAACTTATTTCTAATAATTCAGGGACTATTCAGACACAAATTGAAAACTCAGGGACCAAATAGACACATATTTAAAATTTAGGGACCAAATAGACACAAATTGATGAAACGCAGTGATCAAATAGACACAATATCCAAAATTCAGGGACCACTTAGACACAAATTGAAAACGTAGGGACCAAATAGACACGAGCTCTAAAACTCAGGGACCAAATAAGTACTTTACCCAATTAATAATCTTTAATATTTAATGATCATATATCAAGCACATTAAATCTCAACTCATTAATCATATTAACGTAGCGTAACACGTAAATTATTATAACATAAACAACTTTACCAATTTAATAACATATATCATAAGGTAAAATTATAAAACTAGCCTCGGTCACATTGCAAGCTGGCCGAGAAGATGACAGTAATTGGAGAGCGTGGACGATTTTCCTGTCTCGAGGAGAAAGTTGGCATTTATTTGTTTTTAATTTATTCGTGACATATCCTTGAAAGCTGTCAATTTGGTAAAAATAATTCGACATTTTCAGTGCTTTGCTGTCCATATAATTTGGCCTCATTTACTTGTCTTTCATATTCCTAGCTGTTTTCATTAAAATTGACAAGTACTGTCTGAAACTCTGAATCCATTTTTAAAAAAAATATAGGTTTCTATCTTCTCAATTTAATGTCTAATTGTTCATATTTCGGTATAGTAATTAGAAGATATATAATTATCAAATCATTATTTCGATTATTGAATTAGAAAAGAAAGTAATATCTTAAGTGTATATATTAATAAGTGTGCATTTTCATTGGTCAACAATGTATAAAAACTATGAAATATTAAAAAGCAAGATTATTTTTTGATGTTAATCTCATTCTCAATGCAAAAAGATGTTCTACAAAACATTATAGATGCGAAATATATATTTTGAATGTCTACTAATAGTTTCACATGTGTTAGATTAAGTGATGATCATTTGATATAAGAGGTAATATTAATTGATAATGAAGCGTTTTATGTGAAATAAAAAATAAAGTTATAAGACCTAATTTTAAAATAGACAATATCATATCAATGTGGAGACTGTAGAGACTCGTTAATCCCTAACAAGTTAAAACTTGATATCATAACAAATATCACTCCCATTTAGAAAGATGTATGGTTCTAATTCCTACAATTTTTTTTAGAATACAAAATGCTATCTATAGCATATAGATATTAGTTACAATTTGATTTGACTTTTTAATCAAGACCTAAAAATTAATCGGCTCGATTTCAAAGTGATACAAAATCAAACCAAACTAATTAAAAAAAATTAGTTTGCTCGATTTGGTTCGGTTCGATATTTTTTGTGTCATTTTGATTCCGCTCATCTGATTTTCAATTTTTGTTTTATTTTGCCCATAGTGACCACATTGGGGTGTAAAGTCATGCATCAGCACTCTTGATTGGTTAGGTAAATTTCACAATTAGGGTTTCCCCATTAAAATCAAAATCTTTCACTAAAAAAAAAAAAACAAAATCAAATGCATAAAAAAGCTCCCCCATTCCATATCTCTTCAATATCTTTTCCCTTCTCTCCTTAAATTATGATGTGTGGTTGGTAGGAAATGGTGGAATGTGGGTCAGAATACCCCCACTTCGATTTCAAGAATTGAGGCCAATTTTGCTGCGTGAGCAAATATATATATATATATCAACATAATTTTGTTGCTTAATTCTCTAATTAAAAGTTGATGGTTAGCTCATCTTTGTTCTTGGATTGCGAATTTAGGCATGTATGAGTTGAATTTGACTTCTTATCATAAAAAGAACTCGAAAATCTAGAAGCATGTGTTTAGATTAAAATGAGTTTGTTAAATCTATATGTTTATGTAATATTAATTTGAATTATATATAAAAACTAGTTTGTTTAGGTATATAAATATGATGTTAAATCACAAGTTTAAAAAATTTACCTAACAAGGTTACAAAATCATAAGTCAAACTGGTTACTTTAAACCCTTATCCAAAAGCATGAGCCAAATGACTCTCAAATATTTTATTGAGAAATTATAGTCAATAACATCTTTTAAAAAATTGGAAAAGTTTGATTTATTTTAAAAAATAGTATTTTCTTTTTCATTAATGAATAAATTGTTTACATTAAGTTTTTTTCTTTTGTATTATATATATATTATTGGGATGTTTTAAATTAATATTCGATTTTTTTTTTCAATTTTTGTTAGTTTTTAGGATTTTGATAAATTTATTATACAACGAAAGTAATAAAAAGCGATATTTTTTAAAATTATGAAAAATTTTTTTTTTTTTTTAATTTTTCAAATTAAAAAATTTTATTTTTGTAAAAAAAAAAAAAAACCCTAAATTTATTTATTTGAGTGTCTTTCCCTATTCACATACCACTCTCTTAACCTGTCCAACTAAACTTTATTCTTACCTAAGTTTAAAGGTCTTCTTTTGAAATTAAATTGAACAATTAATGTCTTTTTACAATAAACTTCAATTAAAATATGTAATATGGATAAGTACTGTTTTTAAAGTTATTTTTTATTTATTTGTTCTTATATGTGTCTTGTATTTATAATATATAACTGAAATTAACCTGTTGATTTAAATATAAACTTAGCCTTCACCATTCATGATCCGATCACACAATCCTTTAAAAATCGTTTTGTAAAACAAATTGTCCATTAACTTTTAGTACTTTTATTTGTTCATCAAAAGGTGTGGTATGGGGTGTTTCATTTTTTTATTATATTATTTTTTGTGAGAGAGAAAAAAGAGAAGGAAAAAAAAAAGGTTGACCTAAAAAAGTCTTGACAATTTAACAAAAACTAGTGTGAAACAGCTCTCGTCACCAGCTTTCTAATGTGTCAAGCTTTTTTCATGTTGGCTTTTCATTAAATCATACACCCACATAGAGAGATTTTTAAATTCACAATGTGATGAAGAGAACAATAGCAATAATCTTAACTACATTAGCTGTTTTTTTGGGCAAAAAGTTTTCAAACGAGTCATCTATATTTTTTATATCAGTATAATATTATCGGCTTTAAACCCTGGACATGTAGGTATGTTTAATAGAATAGATGAGTTGAGCTTCATTCTAATTACACTATAAATTAGTTTTAAATAGTAAAAACTAAGTAATGTGGGACATAATAAAGATTGTGATGTTTATTTTATTTAGTTAATCAGTGGAAGTTATAAATTAAAGGCTTTTATTATTTTAGTTATTGTTTTTAATTTTTAGCTTTATTTTATAAGGTTACAAATTGCTATTTTAAGGTTTGTATTTGGATAATTTTAAACTTTTGATATATTAAAACTTTATAAATTGCCATTTCAGGCTATGAATTTGGCTTGGTTTTTCATCATTTGTTAAACCATCTTGAAAAATTAAACACACAATCTAAACTGAAACCTATTTAACCCAGCATAATCTATATAAACTTAAATTTCTTACACCCATACCTCGGGATTTATAATCTTAGACTACATAAACCTCGAGTTAACAACTTCTCGGACCAATTATATCATTGCATATATTTATTTTAAAGTCAAATTAAAAGGCCGAGTTGCACCCAAAAGAAAGTAGTTTTATTGGGTGTGTGCTTCACGCCAACCTGATATAAAAGCTGGAGTACTGCATGGAAGAAACAGTGGAAAGGGATCAGAGGATTCTGCTTTTGGTTTTATTGTTCCACATGACCTTTTCCTTAAAATAAATATCTCAAAATTTTCTGTTTAAAGTGTGAGAGGTTTTAGACAGATTATTTCGTTTTTCTTTTTTCTTCTTAAAAGGTATTTTCTGCATTTTATAATGAAAATTTAGTAAAAACATGTTTGGATGAACTATTTTTCAAAGTTGTTCCTTTTGAAGAAAAAAACTATAGCTCGTTTTTTACTCTTAAATCATAGATTTGTAAATTACGAGACAAAATATACAAAATATCTAATTATTTAAAAGATGCTTTAAAAACAAAAGTAAAAACATTTTTTTTTAAAGTTTGTTTGAAACAAACACTTATTTTTTTTATGTTTTCAATCTTTTATATTTTTTTTAATATATAGCAGAATTAGATCTAATATTTTAAAAATAGCAAAGAAAAACTCAAATTTGCAAATAAAATATTACAAATTACTATTAGTTTCATATAAATAATCACTAATTCTGCATTGATTTCGTACAAGTAATCATTAATTAAACACATGGATATATAATCACTGATTTTACTGTATCAATTGACATTTTGTGCATAATCTAATAAGTTATCATTGATTACCTTATAAGTTATCATTGATTTTTTTTATTCACGTGAATGGAGATTTTTAAAAAATTATTATATTTGTAAATATTTTTTTAAAAATACTATATTTATGAATTTTGTATGAAAATTTCTTAAAAATAGAGGGGGGAAAGTAAGGTTTTAAATCACAATGTATTTATTTGTTTTTATCTTTATTGGTTAAAAGTCCCATACTAAATTGGACATAAGTATTTTTTTTTTTCTATAAAATATTTTACATCAAACTAAAAATAAAAGTCCCAATCCAAAAAATTTATAATAACTAATTGAAGCATGCTTTTAAAATAAACGTGTCGTTGAAAGTTTACTTAATTATATTACAAGTTCTGCCCCTCTTGACCATACAAAAAAAAAGGAAAAAAATAAAATTGAGTCATAAAAAAAAAACCCTAATATGAAGGCTGGGTCACGATGGAGCCAAGTCTCTTAAAAAAAAATAGTAGACATTAGGAATTTTCATTTCATAATACAAATTGAGGCCACGTGATGCATGGGCATAGGTCACGTGGAAGAGATGATACAGTGTGTCTTAAACATCACAGCTCATATGAGCGAATCATTTTCATTGGTCATGATTTGATGTTTTCATGTACCCTATGACCTTGCCTCGGTCTGGTTGACTTTTTTTTTTAATTTTGACCATCCATTTTTATTCATTCTATATTTTGTTAAATTTCAAAACCCCAAACACACTTTTTTTTCGTCCCACTATTATTCAATTTGATGTTTTTAATTGTTATTTTAAATTTAATTAATTTATAATTCATGATATTAATTTTATTTCATTACATCCACAAGTAACAATTTCTTTGTAATATACTCAGACAATTATTATTGTTTCAACAAATAATACAGATCAATAAGAAAATGAAACGTGTGATAAAACTATATAATAAATTATATACCAAAAACAAAATTGTTAAGAATCACACATTGAAAAAAATAAAAAAAAACCTAATAAAATTGATAAGATTCGAGTTACTCCTCTCATCCTCAAAACCTTCGATCTTATAAAAATACATATTATATGAAAAAAATTAGAGATCGATGACCGAAGCGATGTATTGTTAAAGAATAACCAATGGGCCGAAATAATGAGACATTCAGCCCATACTGAAAACGGGTTGGGCCGACATGTCGGCGTGGTCAAAGGATACGTAATTCTTATATGGTGGGACCCACACACGCAGCCACGTCATGAGTTAAGAATGTCGGTAATTGGTCGGCTAATTTCCAGGTCATTAGTAAAATCCTAAAATGAAATGATAATGTTTTATTACATTTTAAAACAAACAGAACAGAGATCACGTGGAATTATGCGTGACAGCCAACCAATAGCTGTCTTTCTTTGGGACATATTCTAATTTCCGTCGTGCTATTTAATTATTGGTCTGTCTTCTTTTTACTCTCTGAAAAAGGACACACACAGGGGATTTTAAGATTTCAAAAATGGGATGGGCCTCTTTTTTTTTAATATGATCAAATGGGCCAAACCATAATATTTTTATGGGCCAAACCATAATATTTTTATGGGCCAGAAAAGTGATTAAGATGTCCGAAACATAAGAACCATTTGATGAGAATGCAATAATACTATTTTAAAAAAATAGCTTACCTATAATTAATAAATAAATTAGGATGATCACAGAAATATTTTAACTCTTATTTAATTTAATTGAATAAACACACACACACACATATATATATTGATGCTTAAAAATAAACTTGATATTTGAAATTAAAGATCAAATTACCCATAATCAAGCATGAGAGATTAAAATATAATTTTCCCTAAAAATTTATTTAAGTAATTTAATTAGAGGGAGAATTTCATCTTTAGTAGGTGAGTTTTCTTTTAGGGAGACGCTGAAACAATTTCTATCAAAATCCTAACTTAAAAGAATGTATGTTATTTTGTTTCAATAAACATAATCTATTGTTTGATATATTGGAATGGGTCAATGAAATTCATATCAGTATTTTATTAACTCATATTTTATTTTTAATAATGACATCATTTTCCTATACTTATTATTATAATTTTTTTTTTGAGTTACACAACAAAAGAACAAAACAGAAAAGTAAAAACATAAAAAGGAAAGTTAGCTCATGAAACAACATCCTGAATCTAAAGAGGAAGAGCTCCTTCCCAACGCCCATCATAACCAAAATCGGGAGCAGATTTTGCCAAGAAATGAGCTAAATGATTGTATCTACGATTTGCATGTTGAAATTTCCGAATCTTGTGAATTTCAGCAAGCTTCAAAATCTCTGAAATGGTTGCTCCTACTTCAGTTAGATCACTACCAGAATTGTTCAAAAGGTTGATTACACTCAGGCAGTCAGATTCCACTACAATGTCATCTTCCTGATCAATCAAACTCTCAATTCCTTCCTTAATTGCTAAAGCTTCAAGGAGTTTCGATGAATTTGAGAAAGTAATCACCTTACAACCAGACGATAACACTTCACTATGTGATTTCGCAATATCCAGCCAAGACCTCCCTTTCTTTCATTTGTGTTAATGGCTGCATCAACATTAAGTTTAAGATAATTCACAGGAGTAAGGGACCACTATCAATATTCATAGGAATTCCCAAATTTGGAGGAACATGAGAGCTTCGTGGAAAAGAAAGAAATTCTTCTTCCCAACTTAGAGTCTTGTCTATGGAAGCTTGAACTGTCATCTTCATAGAGTTGAAAGCCCAATTATTCTTATTGTTTTAAATGTGCCAGCACAATGATCAAAACACCACATTAAACTATCAGCAGGGTTCCAATGGTCTTTAATTTCAAAATGGATTTCAGGAAAAAGGCCCTTCCAAATCTTCTTTGCTGAAACACATCCCCAGATCGCATAAGTAGCAGATTCCATATGACTATTGCAAATTGAACAACTCTGAGAAATAGAACTTCCTTTCTTAATCAGTTTCGAAGCACATGGGATGATGTTAGCAAAAAAATTCCAGGACAAGATTTTGATTTTCTGGGGAACATTGGATTTCCAGCACGAAGCCAGTTTGAGAGGATCAGAAGTAGAGGAGTAGCTGGATTGATCAAGTTGATCACCCATTGTGTAAGCATTTTTCACAGGGAACTGACCATTGTTTGTTAAATTATAGATTATTGAATCACAACAATTCTTATTACCCATAGGGATGCTAAGCATTTTTTCAGCATCCTTTTGAGAACAAGACTGTTGGATAAGTTGCTCATTCCGAAAGCCATCTGGTTTCATTAAAGCAGTAACATAACAACCTCGTAAAGCCTCAATAGTGGATTGAAGTTTGTTGTTTTCTGAATCAGGGATCCAAGGATCAGAATCAATAATAGCAGAGAAACCATTGCAATTCTCCAACGATAGCCCTTCTAAAAAAGCTTTCTACCCCATATGATACTTCTCCAAATAAAAGAGGGATTGCTTCACAATTGAGCTTGTAGAAAATTACCAGATTTGAAATATCGACCCTTCAAGATTTTGACAGCAAGACTTTGTGAATTCTCCAGCTTTGTTTTGACAAGAAGAGCTTGGTTGAAGATGCCTTAATCACGAAAGCCTAAACCTCCTTCTTCCTTATTCCTGCACATCGACTTTCAACTTTTCCAATGAATTTTCATATTGGTCTCTGTTGATCCCCACCAAAATTATAATTTTGAAATCTCATTATGACATACTAATATCATTTTTACATTTAACTCACTTAAAGACATCACATTCACTCTTATACCATCTAAACGTTTACATCATATTCTAACTATCTTATTCCTAATCAATTAATTTTAAAGTATCACGATCTTATATTGCATATTTTACAACCTTAAAGAATTTCATTTGTTCTTATTTTTCTAATTCTTTTAAAACCATAATTAAATTTAAAAACAAAAGCTAGTTTTTTGTCTTTATAAACTTGACTAAAACTATATTTTAAAAAAAAAGTTTCTAAAACAAATAAACTATTAATAGACACGTTTAACTTCTTAAAATCTAAAATTGAAACCAGAATCATTTGGGTAACAGGCCTTTTAATTATAAAAATTATTTAAAATTTTACACTATATCTCTAATTAATAATAACGATAAAAAAAAAATGTAGCTTGTAGCCTTGTAGGTAAAGTTAAAAAGAAAAAGAAAAAGAAAAAGGGCAATAATGCTCAATATATTTAATTAAGAATGTCGACATATTCAGTGAAAGTCATCAAATGGGAAGCAATAACCGTTTTAATATAAGTTTTCTATGGCGAGGGATGAGCACATTTTGTCTTCATCCCTTTCATATTTTTCAAATATAAATAAATAAATTTCCTAGGTCGATCGAAATTACAATGTTACCCCTAGTTTTTAATATTGCTTTCAAGTTTATTCAATTTTTATAAATCTTTTACATTCTAATTTTGATAATGTATCATCATTATCATTTACGTTTTATATTGTAGTAATGATATCTCGAGTTGTGTCTCATGCAGCATGAGTCATGCTCACGTTAACAAACACAACAAATATCAAATCAACTCTCAATCTACAATTAAATAACTATTGAAATCACAAGTTGGTATTATTAGTAAATAGAAAGACTTTGAGATCGTTGACTAACCTGAATTTGGTCATTTGTGTTTGGTTTAACATTAATTTATATTTATAAAAGAATATATTATAGACGACATTTACATAGGTAGTTAGTATTACATTGAAGGAAAAAACTTGACTATACCAATTGGATGCTAGATTTTTTACATTTTTATTTTACACTTGACTACACCCTATTGATTTGATGCTATCAAGGCTGTAGCCTAGCCTAAATTTCAAAAACAAGATATTTTGATCTATCTTTAAAAAAAAATCAAAAAAATTACCTATAATTTTATTTATATTATTTTAAACCCATAAATTTAAAAAGAAAAAAAAAACTGAAATTTAAAGTAATTATACTCATTTACGAAACATAGTATAAAATATTGCTTTTAATGCCATAAATATAGACATATACGTAGGGCACAAGGCTAAAATAGTAATCACACATTTGATTCTCGTATAGTCAAAAAAAAAAAAGAAGAAGTTTCAGTCTTAGACATAAAGAAAAAGGAAAAAAGAAAAAAAGAAGAAGAAAAAGAAGAAGAAGAATGTGTTGTAGATTTGTGGATACGATCCCGATATTGATGTGTGTGGTTCTTAGAAAAACCTCACTCTTACTTAACGATGTCGTTATTCTTTTCAAAGATTTCGTTTCCATCGCTATTTCTGCTTTCAGACTTTCTCATTTCCTTTTCCGACCAACCACCGTTGTTCCCGGTGCCGGCAGATATTCTCCGATGTCTTCCATGTTTGCTCGACCCGATCGTTGAAGATTATTATTCTTCAATCAAATAATAAGTATGTTTTTATTTTTTTGATCTTGAGATTTTTGTATCCTACAACAAATTATGTGATTTTTTTTTAATTTTATTGAGATTTTTTTTAAATGATTGTAATAATCTGATTGGAAATCCCATTATATGTACTTGTTTTGTCTAAATTGAATGATGTTTTTAATCCTTTGGAAAAATTAATGTAATTTCAGATCACAGATTTATGACTGTTTGGATAGTTTTTAAGAATGTTTAAAATGAGTTTTTGTTAATAATTATAAAAACACTTCTAAAAGTTATTCTAAACAGATATTAGTTCTAATAATCAAACTTAGTTTGGGGTTTTGGGTAAATTGCTAATCATTAAAACAATCAAGGAAAATGATTGAGAAAAGAAAAAAAAAAAAAACTTTCTAATGAAATATCATGTATGAGAAAAAAGAGGAAAAATCATCACTTATGTCATCTGTTTGGGAGGAGAAAAATAGAGAAAACGGCATGCAACTGAAATTTCCCTTTTCTTTTCTTTTCCTTTTTAATGTTTGTTTTCTAATTGTAACATACTATTGGTTTGATTTGTGTGTTAAAAACTTTTGGTAAATCTCTCTCTCTCTCTCTCCCCTTTCCCTTTATGTTGAGATTTTCTTATATACCCTAATTAACATGTAAAATTAATATAATATACTATTCTTGATATATCTAATTGCAGGAGTAATTCAATTGTCATCAACATTTGCAATTGTTAATATGTGATTTAGATTTTGATACTAGATTGATTGTATATTGAATTAGAATATGCTAATTAGTTTTGAAAAAGAAAACAATATTACCATAGCGTTACTATAATTGAACTATATTAGCCAAAATAAAAGGAAAAAGAAGTTTGTCATTGCTCCACTTACATGAAATTAGAACAATTTAGGGGTCTTTTGGGTCCCGGATTTGTTAAGTGGGTTGTTAAATCAATGTTTAGATTGTTTAGAATAGTAAGTTTGTTAAAATTTATGTGACACAGATCTATTGTCGAAATCTGCGAGCCAATTATCCCTATAAAAAATGTTGTGTACATTCATCTTTATTTTAATGTGTTCTTAATTTGGTAAGGAATGGATTTGTAATCTTTTCTTTTATTGTTTCTTTAATGCCTGTATCTAGGAATCAATAAATCTTTTCCCAACAAGAATATAATTTTATCCGCAAGTATTTGTAGAAGCTTTTTCGTAGAAAAATTAGATCTTTTATCCAAATTTGTTTAATCGTTAGAGACATATTTTTCAGATCAAAGTTAGAATTAAACTCAACCCAATCCAACTCAAACGCATCATATACATTCAATTTCAAAATTTATTCACTATCACAGTCACAACGATATGTTAAAACTTAAAAACATAAATATCACATCGTGACTCAAACTGTATATTGCATGATATATTTATCAATAAAACTATCCATCACCAATAATTAACCCTGCCTATTAATTTCTCCTTGATTGAAATGATTTTGAGGGACTGATAAATTAAATAAACTATATTTTCCCGGAGGGCTTCAAATTCAAGATATTAAATAATTAAACTGATGCTGATCTAACAGTTTCTATTCTAGATCTATTAGTGTGATTTAGGACTCATTACATAAAACAAAAAGGTTCAGAGAATTAAGAGGGGAGGAGAATTCAATGAGATAACAAAAGTTCAAAGAAAGACACTATTTTTGTCTATCAAACTAGTCTCCTCAGAACCACATTTCAACTCTGTAACATAATTAGAGGACCAGAAAGAGAGAGATAATCAATTAAAACATGCATTTCGCAAGCGAAGAGACAACGAGATGTTGACTCAACGTTACCGTGATACCAAAAAATCTACAACTGTGAATATATTAATACTTCTTTCCAACAAAAGCCTTGATAATACAGAGATTTACTATGTGATTAAGCTGTGAGCTATATTATTCATCAGATGAAACGTTTATTCACTTTCCCGGCCTTCTGGAAATTTCACATCTTAGCAATTGTGTAATCCATTGCATCCACAAGGAAATCTGTAAACAAAAGATTCATTAGCTGAAAATGTGTGTTTATTAGTGAATGGGTCAGTGAATAATGGACAGAGAAAACACCTGCATCTTCCTTGGTGAAGCAAAGTGGAGGAGTAATCCTAAATACATTCCCATAGTATCCACCTTTTCCAATCAACACTCCCAATTCTACATGAAAATTTCATTAGTAAGGATTGAAGAAAAATATGCTATTTCGTTAAATCACCACTAGACTAAAAAATTTAAAGTTATTGGGCTAAAACAAATTTAATCTTGTATATATATACTAAACACCCGTCATATATGGGCACAGATACTTGCACGAGTCTCAGTCACATGGGACATTAACAAATGGAGAGGAAACGATATTGTAGGTCCACTAGACCCACAAGCTTGAGTTATTGGGCTAGCAAAAATTTAATCTCGTATACATTATCAACATGTTTTTTTTTTGGACCAATGATGGAGATAGATAAAGGCTAACCTTTCATCTGGTCCATCACATGCAAAGTTTCAGCCTTTGCAGGTGTTTTCAGCTCACGATCAGTAACAAGTTCAACACCCAGCATTAATCCTCTGCCCCTCACATCTCCAATAACTGCAGATGAAAATAGGAATTGTATTACCAATCAAACAAGTTTATATTATATGCATTGATATCATAAATTTTTAAAGTTGTTAGACGATATTACTTTCATATTTGTCCTTCAAAGCAGTAAGCCTATCTTTCAAATAGGTGCCAACAACCAAGGCATTCTCTTGAAGCTTTTCCTTTTCAATGACTCTTAAAACGGCCAATCCTGCAGCAGTACAAACAGGATTTCCACCAAAAGTATTGAAATAACTACGACGAGTCAAGACCTCTGCTATCTCAGGAGTGGTCACCACTGCACCAAGGGGAATACCATTGCCAATGCCCTGTAAAGAACACACAAGAAAAGATATAACTCAATCCACAAGGCCATCTAAATTTTCTATCCAGAGCAATTCCCGTTTCCTATTTCTAAATTCTGAGAATCAGGGGTATTTAGTAACATTCTTTGTTTCACATTTTTCATTTATATGTTCTTAAAATTATGTGGAAAACTTATGAACAAAAAATTATAGTTGCTTGTTTCCATTTTTCCAATTTTTTTCAAGTTATTAATAAAATTGTCCTTTTTTAACTTATAAAATGTATAATAAGTAGAAAAAAAAATTAATTGATATAATAATTTTAAATATTTCATATAAAAAATTTTAGAGAACAAGAGACAAAAAATTATACCAAATGCATTTCCGTTTCAATAAAAAGAAGAGAACGAGACATAAGTAATGATAACCAACATGTTCACATTTTGAAAACGAAAGGGAAATAAGAAATGAAAAAGTTATCAAACGGGCGATTAACCTTTGCCATTGTCACTATGTCAGGAACAACGCCCTGGGTCTCAAAACCCCAGAAGCAGCTCCCAGTGCGACCAAATCCTGACTGAACCTCATCAGCAATACAAAGCCCTCCTGCTTTTTTTACGCTCTTATATGCAGCAGGCAAGTAACCAGGGGCTAATTCAACGATGCCACCTACTCCCTGACCATAAAATAGGATTAATGTTAAGATATATGATTAAATTTACCTTGAACCATTGGCTTAAGCTTTTGGTTCAATTGGTGATTTAACATATTCAATAATTAATATTTTTTTTCATGAACAAGACAACTAATCAAATTGCCAATACTTGAGGAAGTAAGTAATTTTTTGTTTGTTACCTGTATGGCTTCAGATATAAAGGCAGCAACTTGACCAGAAGTTCCAAAATCAATCATATCTTGTATATCTCTTGCATACTTCTCTCCATCTGCACCAAAGAGACCTCTGTATGGATCCGGATTCAATGCATGATGAACCCCACTCTGTTCCCATTATTAATTAATTAATAATCTTATTAACCAATTATTCTTTGTTTTTAGCCTAAATAATTTTTTGGAAGTGAAAGAACAAGTATGCTGAACGTGACCCATGCCTTATCTTAAAGATAAAACGGACACATCAATGAAATACTTGTTTCTTTTAGATATTTTTTTTATAAAAAAAAATAGGCACAGACAACAATTACACGTATTTCTTAAATTTAGAGTAAAACAAAAGTAGCAGGCATCTCTCATATATATATATATGGAACATCAATAATTTGCGAAAGAAGAAATATAAAAAGGATAACTCTTTTAAAAAAAAAACCAATGTTAGGAAGCTCACCCACTCTTTATAGCGGTCAGGGTAGAGGTTCGAAACTCACTTACGTCAAAATCCCACTCTATCGATAGACAAAAGGTTTATTTTAAAAAAAAACTCCCTTTTTTAAACTCAAAGAAGTACAATGTTATTTACTAAAGAGCCTACAAATTCCCAAGTTGGCAAGAAAGAAATCATACTCATAATAAAACTTTTAAAAGGGAGAAAAAGGAAATTGATATACCTGTATGACATTAAATTTCCAGTTACTTTGAGCAGTGGCCCCCATGGTCCCAGCTGCATTTCCATGATAAGCATTCCTTAGTGATATTATGTCGTGGCATCCTGTATAAAGCCTGGCTATCATCATAGCTAGCTCGTTGGCCTCTGTCCCAGAATTGGTGAAAAACACCACCTACAAAAATGTAATCCTCCAAAAAGTTAATTAAAGATTCAACTATTTTATTTGACAGTATTATATCAGACTTAAAATATACATCCAGGATTGATCATGGTTGGTACCAGACAGACAAGGAAAAGTGTCATAATTACACGTAATCCACATCCCGTTCTTGCTAAAATCCAAGCGTTTTTTTTTTAAATGCATGCTCAAAACCACATGGACATGGTTATCTAGTCAATAATTGTAACATGAAGGAAAGGACAAAAACAAATACAAAGACACCTAATAAAAGAAAAGTAGCATCTTTTGATTAAGGATATTTTGTATTACCCATGATTTAAAAGACTGTATTGAAATTTAATATAATTAAAATTTTTGACAGTGTAAGAGGACAGCCCATAAGCTTAGGTGTGTGGTTCGGAATTAAAGTGGTATAAACAAAACAACAGTGACAGCATTGTCACTACCCTAAAAGTTATATATTTATAAATAGCTACTTCAAATATACAAATATCTAACCATACAAAATTGGTCATTTTTTAAAACAAGAGCAGAAAACGACTTTAAGTGTCGTCTTCAAAGATAGTCATCTGTCATTCATTCACACAAGTAAATTACGAGGTCCTACCTACTTTTTGATGTGATACATTTTTATTATATTCGATAAACTTGTAAATCCCATCAATATTTTAAGATTATTAATCTTTTTTCTCTGTTTTTTTTTTGTTACCTTAAGATTCCCAGGCAACTTAGAAGCCAGAGCTTCAGCAAAATCAGCAATAGCTTGATTAAGATAGAGAATTGTAGAATGCTGCAAGCGCTTGGTTTGATTGATAATCGCATCCATCACATCTGGATGACAGTGTCCACAACAAACCGTTGCAATCCCACCGAAAGCATCTAGATATCTACGACCCTTTTCATCAAATAAGTATTGCCTCTTTCCATCTACCACAAGCAGCTATATCATCAAAAACACATTCCATAAAACACTCAGTTTTTCACATCATACACTCAAATTACATGAACAAACATCTCACTATCTAACAATCAAATAAACAACTGAAAATTCCTCTTTTTTTTTTTTTTTTAATTTTAGATATTATATCAAATTGGGTGAGGGAAAACTCGAACATTCGACCTCATAAAAATGAAACAGATGCCTAAACATTTGAATTATACTCATATTAGCAATGAAAATTCCTTTTCGATTAAGAAGATATTTGTATATTAACCGGTCAACTGTTCTACGTATCTCCATTATTGGGTAATAAATGTGAGTTTTTTATTATATACACAGTCCGACGTTATCCAAAAGGAGAAACTATTCCTGATCGGTCAGAACCTAAGTATTTTCCTCGGAAAAAACAGAAATCGAAATGAAGTAAGAACAAGTTGGAGATAAATTTAAAAAACCAGACTAATTTTTCAAATTAAAAAAAAAACAATTAATTGAACAAAATTAAATGCCGCATAAAAAGAAAGATAAAAGGATGCAGAATTCCCAAACAAAGCATTACTATAAATTAAACAACGGTAATCGCGAATGATCATCATAAATCACAAATTAACACATTGAAAAAAAAAATGTTACCTAAAAATATAAAATCAAAAAAAAAAAAAAAAGCGAGAAATGAATCTGACCGGTTTGCTATAGAAGTAAAACATGGAAGGGCTGAGATATTGTTTGCGTTTAGACAAGATCTCATCGGCGGAAGGGCCATCGTAAGGCGGAGGAGAGTAATCGAAAGGGGGAATTTTAGCAACAAGATTAGATTCATTCGAAACCTCTTGTTGAGCTAAATGAGAGAAAGAACGTAGCCATGGAAGAGATTTTGATGAAGCTGATAGTAATGAAAATGGTTTCTGGAAAAATCTCTGCATTGAATTCGCGTTTTTTGATTTTCCTGCGTGTGTTTTGGTTTATGAATATCGCTAAAAAAAACCAAAACGCAGGTTCGCGCCAGAGAGAGAAAAGTTGGGAATGGGATGAAATGAATGATTATCAAGAGGATATATATATAGAAAGTAGGAGGGAAAAGCAACTAATGTTAAAAAATTTGAGCTTTAATTTTTAGTGAAAATTTACATTTTCAATTAAATTAGCCTGGTGTATATGTTTATGTTGATTTTTTTTAAATTTTTTTTATATTACATTAAATTTGAGAAAGGGGACTTCAACATTGAACGGTTTTAATCAGCTTTAGACAACCGAAACCTATTACATTAAAAAAAACAAAAAACAAAACTGAACCGAATATGACCGGTTCAAGAGTTTTGGACCTTTTGGTTAGGTTTTTAACGGTTTTCCTCGGTTTTTGTTTGCTGTAGTTTGGTTTTATGATCAAAAAATATTTTTATACTTTTTATACATAATAGTTTTTTTATCAGTTTTAAATTGAAAAAACGAAACCGAATCACTTCCGTCGGTTTGACGGTTTTAAGTCTCAGTCAAGGAACACCGATATCATATCAATTGAAGTATGTGCAGATTGATATAATATATGTTATTTTTATTATATCGTCTAATTATGACTAATAAAATTATGTATACGTTACCATCATGAGTATAACTCAAATGATAAGAATCGATATTCAATCTCATATAATCGTAAATCCATTCCCCTATTTGATATAATATTTAAAAGAAAAGGAAAAATAAATTAAATTATATTTAGAGTGTATTTTGATGAGATTAAAATTGATATATTCGGTAAAATTTGGGGGTAAAGCCAACTTTGTCCATACTAATAATCTCGAAAAGGAAATTAATTAATTATTATAAAAATTTGACACACAGATCACATTTTAAATCAACAGAAACCAGGGTAATTTCAGGAAAAAAAAAATCAATATCATTTATGGATAATAATTAATTAATCAATCAATAGGAAGATAAAAGAGTATGGAGATGCCCTCCACGTCACCTGGCTGTCATTTATGGATGGAGGCAAAGGTCCAAAAACAAGAAGTTGATTGGGGGGTCACAATCAAAACTTACATTTTTTTAATTTTTTTATTAATGGAATGCACATTGATTCTATCAAGTATAATTTGTACTATTATTGGAATTGACATCTTCAAGATGATGAATTATAGAGTGGTTGGATGTGACACGTGGAATGCCTTTTCAAATTTTTAATGGGTTGGTTAAAAAAAAAAAAAACACAAATGTGCAAATAACCCATCATTTTCTTTTCTCTCATTTAAAACAGATGTTTCATCGATTATATTTTTATTATTTTTTTCATCTGATTTTTTTCATCAATAAAGTGGTTTAGTGGCAAAACAGTCACTAATTAAGCCTAATCCGAACATTTTGGCTAGCAGATTGGTTAAATTAGGAGAAAAATAGACTAACCCTTGTTTGCTAGCCAAACGCCACATTTAAAGATGCCAGATTAGTGGATGATCAAAAGATGATCCAATGATGCATGCATCTATAATTATCTTGGTAGACCTACTATCCGATGGGGAAATTTTTAATACTATCATTTTATTAAAAATGTTCAATACTCCTTCCATTAATTATACGTTACATGTATTTATTATTAATAATAGATATATAATGAGGTCTATATCTTATTATTATTTGAGGGAGTAAGTACAACGATAATACTAAAAAAATTCCATTTTCTGACGATTGATAACAGGCTTTCAGTACTCCAATTTCCTATAAATTATTTATATAAGCCAAAGACTACTTAATAACTAGGGTTAGATTGGTTTGGTTTACATTTTGCTAAAATTTCAGATCCGATTGAATTTCATTTTTAGATTATATGAACCGAACCGTTCAACATGAAGAAACCAAACCAAACTAAAATGGTTTGATTTGGATCGGTTTGGTTCTTGCATTTTTTTTGTTTTTCTCAATTATTCATAAATAATTAATTTGCAACATGATAAGAGTAACAAAATATCAAAAAATAATTTCCAAAAATTGTAGGATTAATTTCAATTCATATAAAAGTTCAATAAAACATCAATTACAAATATTAAGCATAACAAATTTATAAAAAATTGTTATAATTATACAACCATATCACGTAAAATATTAAAGATTCTTCTTTTTTTTTTTCATTTTATTAAATTTTATTGATATTTAAAAATTCAAATATATCATATATATCTTATATTATGTATTGGTTTAGTTTGGATTTGTTCACCCCTATTAATTACTACATGAATAATGAAATGATAGATAAATGAAAAAGCAAAGACAAAAAAAAAAAAAAAACCTCTCCATGAATTTGTCCTGTTTGAGTTCCAGTTAGTCTACCTCAAAATTAAACATGGTTCTTTCAAGAAAAGTGCAAGCTGAAGAGAGTCTTGTAGATTTTTTGCACTTATCAATAACCTGATTAATAAAAAGTTCACAGAATTTCAAATTTTATATTATTCGTTGAAAATTCAATAAACAATGAAAGAACCAAGTACCCAAATTTCAAGAAGCCATTTTTTTTCTTTAAGATATAAAATTACAACACTCCATTTAAAGTATCATCCAATGAACAGATGTACAGCCACTGTACAAAATACTTAGTAAGAGAGCGAGGAGAAAAAAACTATTTGTGGGGTTTTAATACTGTCTAAAGGTAAGATTTAGACGGCCAGGATGAAGGCCGGTACAATTGCGCAAAAAATTAGGAGCTGAGTTTGGTATGATTGAAGATACTCCATGATATATATGCCTAGATGCTCCACCAAATATTAGAACATCACCTGAATCCAATACAACATTTTCTGCCTTATCTACACCCCTTTGATCTCCATATAAGAAATCTGCTGAATCGCCTAATGAGAAGGAAACGACAGGCAGCCTTCTACTGAGACTCTCTTCGCTTTCATCACGGTCCTGAATGAATTATAACTATTAGAGGAAGCTCAAATGAGAACTTCAACTCAACAAACATCGCCAATGAAAAAGCAAGAAACCATGGATTTGGAAATGAAAAAACTTGTCGGGAAGCAATCATTATTATGTTTAAAAAATATCCAAAATGCTACACTGATTACATTTAAATGGTTGAATATAAGTAAGGCAGCAATAATGTGATAATGACAATTAGGTAAGTGCAGGGCAACCTGATGGAGGCCAAGTTTTCCACTTGTTGTGTAGAAGTTTACAATGCAAATGTCTGGTGACATAGATGGAAGTATGCCTTCTACATTACTTGTATCAGTTTCGGTCTCGATCAAGGTGTGTGCATCTTTAAGTGCTTTTTTAACCAGTTTAGCAAATTCAGGAGGAATGTCTGGTGGCTTAGCGCCGTCAATTGCTCGCTTATCTTCGTATTTCCCTGTTTGATGATCCCAGTTCAAACCAAGACACATCATCTGAAGCCTGAGTTGTGCACCACTTTTGAATCTTGGCCTGTAAAATCCTCCTGGGCCAAGGCCAAGCTCTTTGCAAGTATTCACTATATTGACCTGAAACGAACTAAGTCATACTAAGTAGCGCGGAGAAAAATCAGCGCAGAGTCAAGTTACAAAGTAATCTCAGACCAATGGAAAAAATTACAAAATTAATTATAAGTGAAAGTCATATAGCTTGAGTTATTAAAGACAAATTATGTCCAATCGTTGTGGTTTGGTGTCGAGATGGGTCCACGAATCAACATAATAATCACAAAACCTTGTTTACATCAGAAAAAAGTAGAGTATTTACATAACATCAGTATATATAAGCAAAAAAGCACCTGTTCATCTGGAGTAATGTAGTGCTTCAATAAAACCATTCCAGGCCTTAGCACTTCAGTTGTCGCTTCAGCAACATACTCCGATATTTCCTCATCATCACAGACTTCAACCCGCAGCAGAGCTTGAGAATTTTCTTTTCCACAACTCTCACATATATCAAATGGACAAGATGGATGCAAATTCTTCACGACAAGAGAATTTTCAGAACGAACATCTCCAGACTGGCGTTTTTTCTCATATTGATTAGGCAGAGATGATTCACACCACTGTCCGGTATCGTTCATCATTTGAATTGACCTTTTATTGTTTGATCTGAATTGTCCCTCATTATTCTCCAAATCAATCCATCTCCTCCTTTTATCTACCTTATCAGAATTCCCATGGTGAAAAGCCCTTGTATTATATGATCTAGATTGTCCATAATTATTATCCAAACTTATTTTATCAATCCTAATCCTCCTTTTATCACCATCAGCAGAATTCCCTTTTTGAACTCTTTCAAACCCTAAATGATCAAATTCACTAACAGTAGAGGACAATAAAGAAGAATTCTGTTTATGTTCCTTCCATTTTAAACAAACAGGAACAGAACCAATCATTGTCACATCAGAATTATGATTTTTATCATACCTACATTCCTAGAAAATCAACTAAAATAAAGATTTCTCCTTTTTAATCAAAACAGAAAAAAAAAAAAACGAAACTTACTTGGCAATTTACAGAATGAAGATCGGAATCCATTCGGTGAAACTGTTGAATCGAAACAGAGGATTTGGGAAACAACAACATTGGAAAACGAAAGAGATTATTTATAGATTTGTAATTCATATTCATAGGATGAATTTTAATCTTGAATTCTGGGAAATTAATGGAGATAGTAATTGAAACAGTAAAGAGAAATATGGGAAACTGATTTTGAAAGATTGAGATGATATCATATTTAAGTGATCGAGGAGACTGATCTGGGAAGCGGAAGGAGTGGTGAAATTCGATCGATTTCTCTCTTACAAGTTAGTGCCCGTTTCTTGTTTTTTGAAAACGTTTACATCTTTCATTAATATAATTATTTTTTATGCAATGTGTAATAACTCTAGTTAGTTGCTATTCTAAGAATTAGGTCCAAAATAGGGAAGAAACTTGTGTTTTCGACTTTACCATCCAATCAATTTTATTACACTTAAGTGGTGTTTGGTTTGTTTGAAAGGAAATGAATGGAATCAGGAATCAGGAAATGAATTGGAAAGGGAAAGAGAATCAAAATCAATTACTTTATTTGGTGCAGAAAAATGGAATAAGTGGTGGAATCAGAATCAATTATTTTATTTGGTTTAAGTAAGGAATGATTGACTTATTATTTAAGGGAATCAAATTAATAATTAAAAAATGTTTTAAATAGTAATTTTTAAAATGTATTATTATTTTATCTAATTAAATAATATTAATATTAATATTATTACAAATATTATTTTATAATATTTATTATAATCATAAATATACACTAATTATCATTTAATATTGTAAACTATTACCCAATTCTAATATTGTCGATGAACCAATTACCGAAATGACATATTTTTGCATATAATTACTGAAATGTCATAACTTTTTAAAAATTGCTCAAATAGCATAATTATAGTCCAATAATTTATTGAATTAAAAAAAGTGAAAAAAACTAATAAATCCATTGAAAATAAAAAATAATCAAACACAGTTTGATAAACTATTGAACTTGAACTTAAAAAAGCAAAAATCAAACAAATTCATTGAAAATACCCATGAAAAATAACAAAGTATAATTTAGTTATTTATTGAACTATAGTGCAATTATTTATTGAACTATAATTATGCTATTTGAGTAATTTTTAAAAAGTTCTGATGTTTTAGTAATTAGTATATGCAAAGTTATGCTATTTGAGACAAATTCTATAATCTTGATCAATAATAGGTTATTTTACCATTTTTTAATATCAATAATAGATAAATTTTATTTAATCATTGATTATTATTATATATGTTATTAATGTCATTGTAATATTATTAATTTATTAGTAAAAAAATATATTTTCATTCAATATATATTTTATTGTTAATAAAATACTATTTTAAATAATAACTTTATTACATAATGGAAATATAATAGGATTATAAACTAATTAATATTTATATTCGTAATATTTTATAAAAAAATTTAAAAAGAGAGAGAGAAAGGAAAGGAATAAGGTCTCCCAAGTATTGACTTGGGAGAGCAATGGAAAGGGAATGGAAAAAGGAAAGAAAGCCTTCAAAAAATGAATAAAGCAAACAATGGAATTAATTCCATAGAAACGATTATCTTTCCTATCTTTCCATCCCACCATACCAAACACCACCTAAATCCTAAATTTAGGCTCACATATTTTTCTGGCTAAGTAATGAAAAACTTCTCTAATTACATAAATCTAATTTTAATTTTAGTGCCTGTATCTTTAATAATCTTTGAGTAAACACCGAAAATCATTTATTTTAAAAATCAACAATCCAAGGGTGTTTATTTTTTGGTTTAGTCTGAACCGATTCGTTTTACCACTTAAATAAAAAAAATAAAAAAAAGTAAAGTGTTCATATCGAACAAATTGATTTTATATAAAATTTTTGGTCATTTGTCTAAATTAGATTAAAAAGGAAAAAGAAAAGTGTGTAACTTTCACAAATCATTGTGAATTTTTTTTAACTACCTTTTTAACCAATCATAATTAAAAGGGTAGAGGTGATTAATATCTGGGCCTAATTGAGATTTTGGGTTTCATGAGTGTATGGACCATCATTGGGCTTTGAATGTGCCGATGTTTAATGGGCCTCATTTCTTGAGTCCATCGTTTGGACAAAAGCCCTGTCATGTGTGGATGTTGGCTGAAGATATTCACATTTTCAACTTACAAATATTTAGTCTTCAATAAGTGTTATATGAGATATATTTATTTTATTATGAAGTAATGAGTAAATTCCGATGTAATTTGATAATATTTTATCCGTAATTCTTTCAAAAAAGAAAAAAAAAAACCTATTTTATTCATTATTCTTAAATAGAAATGCATAACTCAATGTTAAATACAAAGTAATGATTTTAATAATAAGTAATTTTTGCACATGTAATTAATAAAATATTGAAGCAAATAAATTTTGTGTTATATAAATTGAATCAATTAAATTATTAATGGAATCATAAATAAAATAGAAACTATTAATTTCATATTTCCCAACTAGAGGTCTGAGGGGGGTGATAAAAAGTATCTCTTAGCTAGGTTTCCGTTTGATCCCCTTATCCAACCCATATGTTATTTAAAAAAAAATAGAAAAAAAATTTTAATTAAAAAAAAAACGAAAGAAAAATTGGAAAAGAAATGCTTATAAAATAAGCTTCAAAAAAATAAAATTATTTGTAGAAAGTATAGTTTCTGATTTCAATTTTATTTTAAAAGGAAAATAAAATTTAAAAAATATGTTTTTAAACAATCTTGTATTTGTATAGAAAAAGAAAATAATTATCAAATATGATCCTTCAATCTAAATTATTTAAAAAAATATTTTTTTTCTTCAAAAAGCCATCTTCCTAACATGGTTAATAGTCTAAGACAATCATTCATATATGAATCAAATTGACATTAATTAGAATGACAAAAAAAGTTAAGAGTGAAGAAATGATCGTTGATAATAATACAATGACTAAGAGCAATCAAATGATGATGTTTATTGTCATTTTTTGCTTAAAAATATATATATATATATATATATATCAACTAAATGGACAAATTTGATGCATTTTTAATTTTTTTTTTTGGGGATCATTGATGTGTTTATTTAACCAATTAATTAATAAATGGCCAAATCCATTAGTCATTTTGTGAAAATTTCTTCTTTATGTTGGTTTTGAGGTGTAATACTTTTCATTGCTAATAAAACGATTTTCAAATTAAAATAATTTTGAAGTTTCGGGGGGATTATATGCAAGCAATGCAAGTTTTTTTCCTAATTCGAATAGAAGCTTTAGCTTTAAGCTTTCTCATGAAAATTACATGGATTAATTTGTAAAGTACATAATATGCGTTTTAAACTTGTAAATAATTATCTTCAAATGCATAATAACCCCTGAGTTTTACAAGTTAATATTATAAAAGGTGAAAATAAAAATAAAAACTCAAAAACTAGCTAAACTAATCGAAATCGGCAGCACTGATCGATCAATAGCCACATGTAAACCTATGGACAATATAAAAAAAAAGATTTTTTTATATGAGATATTATATTAAATTAAAAAATGTGTGACTCGAAGCTCCGATCTCATAGAAAGTAAGGACCTATATATACTAATTTTATTGTACCGATACTTTCTACATTTTGTCAATTTAAATATAACTCAACTGGTTTAGACACCTTAAAAAACCTCAACACCTTGAATTTATAAGAATCATCATCATTCTATTAATATCACCACTAAAAGATGACGTCTTCTATTTTTTTTAATATCATTTACATGTTTTAAATTAATTAAAGGTAAATTTTATATTTTAATTAAACTAACTCACCCACGTGTTTCTATTATAATACAGGTGATAATCAGTAACAACTCAAACAAGGAGTATTGGCGTGCAATACAAATTATTGTAAGGGTATGATTTTGTAACAATTAAAATGTGTGGAATATTAGTGTAATAAAATTAATGTAGAGATATGATTCACAACCATCCAAATACATTTGTCTAATTTACACACTATTTTATATATAATTTTTTCAATTAATAAATTCTCTCTCAATTAGACCCCGCCTTTGCTATGAAGTAACAATAATATATGAGCAAACCATGAGTCAAAGTTAAATTTTAAAAAATAATAAAGTACACTATAAGAAAAGTAGGAATAGGACACACGAACAATTTTAATAGATGACAGGGTCAAAGAAAATGCGGATGAACAGTGTTTTTTTCTTTTAAAAAAATGAAAACCACGTCACCTATTCCATCCAACAAAAAAGCGGATGAAAACTTAGCGAAAAAGCATATGCACAGACGAAACCCTCTCCTCGCCTCGCTCAACCAAATCGCTCTCTCCTCGCCTCACTCTTCTCTCACCCTCAGATGAAGTCTCGCTCTCTCCTCGACTCGCTCTCTGTTCGCCTCGCTCCTCAGATGGAAGCAATCATCAATTTCATCTCAGTTCATTATCCAAATCCGTGTTTTTGATTCTCAGTTCATAGGTCAACTTCATCTCGAAAAACTAATTGAAAATCAGTCTCAATCTTCAATTTCATTTCGGCCATTTGATTCTCATCAAGGTACATGATTTTCATCGATTTTCACTTCATGTTCACTCACATGTTCAATTTCATCTCCGCCTCTAACTTGCTTCTCATTTTCATCTCGATTATCACTCACATGTTCTTCGTGTCTTTCACTCACATGTTCTTCATTTTCATATGCTTTCTTGTTTCCTATTGGTAACAAAACAAAGATCTAATTTGCTTTGTAATTTCGGATGAAATCTCGGCCTCACTTTGCTTCATAATTTCGGACAAAATTTTGCTTCGCTTCTTCAAGAACGGTATTTAAGTATTGTGTTCCTTTGATTTGTTTTGTATTTTCTTAGATTTGTATATTTTGAAGATTTTATTTATTAATGGAATGAAAAAGATAGCACTCATCTAAATACACACACATCGCAAGTAAGGAAGAAAGAAGGTTGGGGTAGATCCGTACAAATAATTTTTTTTTATCTTGCTTCTTCTAGTTTTGCTATACAAGTCTTGTCTTTCTTTATATTTTGTGACATTCCACTGAATGTCTTCGTATTTCCAATGCGGTAGATCAACTTCTAAAACAGAAAGATAGCATCCACTCTTCTTTCACCGTTTCAAGGCCTGGAAATCATAATGAGATCGGTAATGGTTTAAGCAATGGAAAATTTTCTACCCCTTACATATTTGGAGTATAAAAAACATCCCTATTCTGCCATGCTCTAGTTGAAATAACAAAATTTTATTTATTAGTGGATGCTTTAAAATATAAAAGAATATATTTATGATGTAAAGGATACAGTTGATCATTTATCGAAACTTCTAAAACCATTTTGCCTGATGTCTACTGATTCTTATAGGCAATTACTCATCAGGAGCAAGAAAAATAGCAGTTTTGGGGCATTTTCTTGTTATAATGTCGTGTTAATATTTTTTGGGCTTAAAATATATGTTATCTCGTTGTTTTGAGTTTTTCCATGTAAAATAGAAGTTTTGGGGCATTTTCTTTTTACATTAAGAAGTTGTTTTTTTCTCATATATATAGTTTTGTTGTTATGATATCATTAACTTTTTTTGCGGAAGAAATTGCATCCCGACTTAGTTCATTCAAAATCAGACGTCTGTTTCATTTCATCTTTATAAAGTTTGGCAGTTTTTTTGGGTTCTAAATCTTTTTTTGCTTGTGTTATGTAGAAAGAAAGAGAATATGCTGCTGAACAGTTTTTCAAGGTGATTGATGTTTATCGAACACTTAGAAATCCGTTATCAAGGGCAATATATATTGTAAGGGTACCTTTTTTTTGTAATCTGTAAATTTATTTTGAGCTGTTTATTATTAATTTTATCTATTTATTATCATATCATCAATGAAAAGTCTAGTTTAAACACCTGTTTTATTTTGGAATCTATAAATTTATTTCAATGAAAAGTCTAATTTCTTATAAAAAAAATTGAGCTATTTATTTGTCTCTATCAACTAGAGTTTACTCTGAATGCCTTGGTATCTTTCGATTCCACTATTAAGAACTTAAGCCCATGTGATTGTAATAAAATTGGGTTATTTTCTTGGGGAATTTTCCATATGTCAAGAAATTTTTTTAGTCTCTATGTAACCATCCCTCTTAATGATTATTTTCTTGGGGAATAATCTCCGGATATTGTTATATAATTTAATCCTGTAATTTATATAAGATGAAATAGTTAATAATTTCATTGTTAGCTTTATTTGAACACGATTGGCCACTTATACACAAATATCTTACTAGTAGCATTATTGGTGGTGTGTTCGCTATAAATTCGATTATTATTTATACTTGTAGAAACTGTACAAGTTTATAAATTTAAATCCAAATCTGGTTTTTTAAGTTGTTTGCTTCCAAATCCATGTCCATGTGTGGGTGAGATTGGGATGTGACTTGAAGGTCGTGAGAAACTGCCATCAGCTCAGTTAGCATAACTAATGTTTGGGAATCCATTGAAGAGGGTCTTGTTCTGTAAGTTCTTGAATCTCTAGCCGTCAAAGTTCTTGTATGATTAAGAACTTTTTTAATTTATTTATACTCACTTTATTTGTATGACTTTTGACTTTGTTGCATGTTCTATGGTTTGTGCTTTGCAACTTAGTATATTAGATTTGCAAGAAATTCCATGACGTCTGATGTCTTATATTGTGTGGAGATGACTCGTCATGTTTCAATGATCTCAATTACCTTATCAAATCAAGAGCTGAATAAATAGGGTAAGTGTTTTGGATATTTTACTTGAGATATGTAAATTTTGCTGATTCTACAATGAAGTATAAGAATAAACGGAAGAGTATCTAGTTTTATCGTGCTTGAACTAAAATTTAGTTTCAATGTCTTGAATTTTAGTTTGTTTTAGTATTTAGATATGTGAAAGCTTGCATACTTTTGACAAATAAAAAGTTTGCTCACCCCAACTCTAAGAATGTGAGTATAAATATACTCTTCATTTGTTACTTCAAGATAATATTATGTTGCATGTTTTTTTATTGCTATGTCTTTCATTGCTCTTATGTTCATATGTTTCATTTTCCTTTTTATTCTGTAGGTAGCAATTTTGGTAGCTTTGAGCCTCCATGTTAGAAAGAAGAACATAGACAAAGATTAGATGATTTAAGTTCGTGAGGCCGGCTTGAATTTTGGAAAACAGGTTTTGATTTCAGTTTCTTTTTTCTGCTAGCGTAGTTTTTTCCTGTTTTTTTTGGAGTGTTTCAGAGATTCTTTCATGTGTTAGTTACGAGCTGTAATTGCAAATCATGTAACATATTTTTCTTAATCACTGGCAGGATGTAAATTAACACATAAGTTGTGTTGTTTAAATACATGCCCTTACATCTCTTAATCACTAAAATTAAAATTTATCTTGTTTTTTAAATTTAAGTTTTCTTCCATATTGTGCTTGAGGAAACTTGTTTGCTGAGCATGATTGTCATAGAGGCTGTCTTATAATCAGTTTTATCTTTAAACTCATAGTGTGAATTGTGTTGCCCAAAGTGAAGGTCTGATCATATGTCTCATTAAATAAAAATTGTTCTAATGATATTTTTCCTGGTATATTTGAGTGATCCCGTTTTTTTAATTGGATCTGGGTAGAGACCAAAGGTCTCGAACAAGTACATATTCATCTCTCCTTAGTCCTATTGTTCATTTTGTTTTTATTCACTAGCACAAGTACATATTCATCTATTAAACCATTTAATCTTATCAATTCAATTTGGAATTGTTGTTTTTAATCATTCAAAGTAATTTTCTATGTGATCATAACTTACCCAATGAGTGACAATCGACAACATAATCTATCATTTTTTTTCTCTAAATATATTTTCGTCAATATGTGTATGTATTCATGCATGTTTTGTTTCCGAAATTTTATAGCTCTTATGCTTATATTTTTTTACATGTATATTTTTGTCATCGTAACCTCTTTATTTTAGTAATATAGATATAAATCAAAGAATTGTATTACATATGGTTGTATCATGGATGTTCTTTATATATCAAGTGAGTAACGATAGTAGTTTTGATTACTTTTTTATATTTGAGCATTTTCATTTCTCAATGAAGCATATAATCAAAGATTTTGACATTATTGTTGGACTGTTTGAGATTTTAACGGGATGAATGAGTGTACTACTCGCATCTTGAACTGAATCTTGTGGATATTGAACCTTGCATATTAGGACCAAAAAGGTAAATTTAAGATATATTAGAACATCCAGAGTATGATTAAGTATTTTCAATCTAATGTTTTCTTCTGAATTTTGCATGGCCACATGATCGAGTTTCTTTAAAAGAAATGAAAGCAGATTGGCATGAAGCAATTGATCATAGAAAACGTCTCACGCGACTTGCTCTTGAAACTATCGATCTCGTCAAAGATCCCTATTTTATGCAAAATCATCTTGGAAGGTACTCTCTTTTTTATCTCCTTTTCTTTGAATAAACTATAGCCCCACCACATTGGAAACCTTGTTTTGGTGGCACAAATTTGGTACAGGAGAAGGTTCGCTGTAGATTAAACACCATAATTTGAGGTTTGTCACACCATAATCAATCATCTATGTCTCTTCCTTCTTGTCTCCTTGGATTTATTTCACTTAACAGATCCTGCATTATTATGGTTGGGATGGCTTCAAGAAATATGACATGATAATAAAAAGTTAAAAGCATCCTGAAGCAATTTAAATCAATAGCCTCCAAATTTCTCTTATATATTTACCTACTAATTGAATATCATAAGTAGTTATAACCATTTCCTTTCCCTATTAGATTAAATCCCATGTATTTTTCAGGAAAGTTCGGCACAAAAATGTTATTCAATTTAAGTATTAATCTGTTATGTGACTTTCTACTTTGGTTTATTACTTAATTCTTATTGCAGACTACTGTCATTTCATCCACATTTCTTTTATTGAGTTCACTATGGTACCATTCCTACTCCACACAAATTTTTTTCATTTTGTTTTCATTTTGTTTTAAAAAAGAACGTGTTTAAAATTTCCTCAAGTACTTGCTTTATTGTATTTTTTGGCTTGTTTATTTTACCAAAGCTATTGTAGATTTTTCTTGTGGCCATCATATAGTAATGGTAAACCATAGCTATTGTAGAACTTATTTACTTAGGAACACAACCATGTAGTTCTAGAGGTTAGATTGCACTATTATGCAAAAGCATCTCTTAGTTTTTCAATCACCGACTTTTGATTTTTTCTTAACACAATTCATTTATAAAGGATATCATGTTTTCTTTTAGGACCAAATCGATACCAATGACCTATTATGCAAATGTGTGATCTGATTTCTTTATCAACATATTCAGGTATAGAGTTACATACTGCAGTCAAGAAGTGGCATTAAAGACATCAGCTTTGGAGGAGAAATGGTTCCAATTTAGAGTAAACAAGTTTAATGGTAAGTAATATTTTCTCAAAGTCTTCCAATGTGGTGGGGCTATAGTTTATTCAAAGAAAAATAAAGAGTTGTCTCTATTAAGAAAAGGAAATATATAGAAAAAGTGGTATTGTACATCTGAATTAAAAAAATGATGATTTTGTTATATATTTATGCAACCTTGTGAGCTGAAAGGAAATAACGAAAACCTCTTAAAATCCTCATTGATTTGTCTCATTAAGGAATATTTTTGTGATCTATGGAACTTCAGTTGATGGAAACAAATGCACAACTTTAGTATATCATCAGGGAATATATATCAAATTATGAGGTTTGTGTTATCTTTCTTCTTCTTCTTCTTTTTCTTTTAAATAAGTTGTCATCCCCTCTTATTGTCATATACGGTTTTTATTAAAATCTGAATTCTTGTTTTCAACTGTGTATTATTATGTCATGTTTCTTTTGAATGTTGGAAAAACTATTAATATTCTATCGTAAATTTGAAAGACTCTTACGCACTATCTTATTGAATGTAAATGATAGGATTATTCTTATGTAATCAAAGGCAGTTTATTTTATTTTTGGTGCAGGAGTGAGGTATGGAAATTGTAGATTTGATTTCTTTCTGCTAGAGCTTAGTTTTCATATCACTGGAGAGGTATCAATTGCTTTGATTATGTTTTTTAATTTTTATATTCTTTAATTGCATCTCATCTTTCTTTGTTGTGTCATATCATTGAACTCTCTTTTAACTCTTTTTGTTTCCTATCATTTTAAATACCAGGTTTAAATTGGGTTAAGGTTGCAAGCCTATGATCTATGGTGCAACTAGGTTATTCTTCAAAATCAGACATTTTTTTTTATAAAGTATACTAATCGAAAAAACTTCTTCTTGCTTTCTAAACAATTCAAAAGCCGTTTTTTTATTGTGTTTGCTCCTGCATGATTAACTTCCAATTTAAATTTGTAAGTAGAGTTGTGTCTCTTGTTTGCAGGTGGATAGCGGTTTTATTGTCATTGGTTGCAGTGATAATTCTGTTCATGTGTGGGATATTTCTAAGTTTAGAATGATTTTTCATGTTGAATCACCAGGTTAGAGCTCTAAATCTCCACTTGCTAATTTTATTTGAAAAATTACTTGTATTGGGAATGTTGAAATAAATTGTTGCTGTTTTTTGAATTAGGAAATACTAGAGTAGCTTTTGTTTTTGTTCCTTTTTTTTTTGCTTCTGACTTTGTTTATATTTATATATGGTAGAGTGGTGTCTTCTGTATTCAATGCGGTTGTGGGGTGACAATATTGAAACTCTTCGGATTGCAAAAAATATGCTTAAAAACAAAGTAAAAATATGCATGCATTGTGCATTATATCTTACTTTCTGTATTTACATTTCAATATATTTTATAATTTGATATCATATTTCCTTTCTATATTCAAGACAAGATTTGTTTGTGGATCTACCATACTAAAACATATATAGGTATCTTTTTTATGCTTTCTTTTCTTCAGTTATATTTTTCTACCAGAGACGGTCTTCTTCACAGCTCCAACTGATACAAAAAACTAATCAAGGGATGATAACATCTTCATATCATCTGGTGGAAAGTAACTAGCAGCCTTCCCCATCATTGATGTAAAAAGAAGAGAGAGTGAAGACCGAAATTGATTTTATCAAAAGTAAGACTCTAACTGATTTTATCGTAACTAATTTTGCATGTTCTATCTTCTCAACCTATTGTTGAAATTGATCCCTACCTCCCACGATTGAATAAAAAAAGGAAGAGAACAACAAGTGGTTATTTTTCATCCAAATTCTCTTGAATCTAACCTTAAATTAATCAAATTTTGTTTTATAACTATCTGTTTATAAGTTCAATGGCTGGATATCCTACTTAGATTGACTGTTCTGATGTTTTTACACCATTTTCTTACATAAGAATTACATTTTAGAATCATTTTTCTTACACGATTCAAAGAAAGGCCTATAGGCTCTGTGATAGAACATGAAGAGAAGAAAGATATGAAAACAACAGTTTTGAAGTATCATGACATTGAATTCTCAGCGAGAAAGTCCCATGCTAAAAGAGAAAGAGACATACGCCGAGGAATCGATTTAGCAACCACATTGGAACGTATAGAGGAAATTTTTGTGATTACTAACCCAAGACCTCCTAATAATTCTATTGTAAGTTAGAGGTTTTTTTTCTTCTCTAAGATCCATTGTATGAAAGTTTCTTCTTCATGGGTGCATCTAACTTAGAAATTTTTGTTTTTATTTTTATAGAAACATTGTTTGAAAGTTTCTTCTTCATGGGTGCATCTCACTTAGTAATTTTTGTTTTTGTTTTTATAGAAACATATCACTTAGCAAATTCATAAACACTAACGTCAAGTAGGCACTTTTTTTAAGTAAATTCTTATTGTGGATTAAATTATATGATTTGAGCTAAACTTGTTTTAGTTTAAATTTTAAAACAAGTTTGTTTCACAATTTTATTTGTGTAGATATTTGCATCAGAAAGATTAAATTATATGAGCAAAGAAGTTTTGGGAAGAAACTTTTGGTAGGATTTCCCTTTCTTCTTTCTTCCTTCTAAATACTTGAAGTTTTTTTTTCACGTTCTTCTACATTATTCTCTTCTTTTATCACCTCGTCTACTTACTAGCTTGAATTGTATTCCTTCAGAATATATATGATCATAATGTACTTAAATTTGTAACACTTAATTTAATCTGTTAATATTTGAATTTTGTTCTTCCTTTGGTTCTTTGATTCTAGAAAAAGGCCTTTATAATTGTAAATGTTTTCTTCATCGTGGTTAATTGTTCTCTGTTATTTTTTTACCACCTTGTGTTGTTTTGCAGGTCAGTTTTCTTCCCAGGCTTATGCTGACAAAAATGTTGCTTCTAGTCCATTAAAAAATGTGGAGAAGGGAATTTTTAATAAGTATTGGACAAAATGGAAGACATTACCCATAGTAGTTGAGGGTATGCATATCTTTTATTTTTGTGCTAGTATAATAAGAACTCATTTAAAGATGCTGAATGGTCTGATTTTTTACTTTGAAAACTACTCGTAGTTTTCGATTTATGTTTATTTTCAAAGCATTTGTTCATGATATAAATGAATTTTAACTTAAAGTAGAAGAACATTGTTGGGTTGAAGTTTTTCTTTCTATTTTCTCACTCTCCGCTTCTATTTTCAAGTGTTAATTTTTTATTTCCCGCTTTTTTTTTCACTCTCTTCCTCCTGGTTCTGGATTTTAGGTGCCACAAAATTGATGCTTCGGGATTTTTCTCCTTCTAGTCACCTGTCTATTTCAAGGTGTGTCTTCTTACTATTTTGCCCCAAGAATTCTTCTAAACATTTACTTTCATGTTATCTATGAAATATGATTCATGCTCCTGAAATATTTATTTTGTTTTTTTTCTCCTGATTACATTTGATTGTAAAATACACCTTATGTTTTCTTGTCTAAGTGTAATTGAATTTATAGTCCTTTATTTGAACTCATTTTCTACTTAGTAATTCCAAGAGATTCTAATAAAAAGTTGTGCGTTTGATTGTAAAATACTTACCTTTTTTTTCAGATGTGAAAGCTAATTTTGAGTGGTTTAATGGTTAATATTTTATCCTTGTATGGCATTGTCGATAACATCATCGGTATATCTTTCATACTATTAAGTAAGTTCATGTCATTCAACATAGCAGAAAATATATTGTTATTCGATATGAGTTATTTTTTCAATATTAAAATCTTTACTGTGCGATTTAAAATCATCAAAATGAAAATGAATGAACCTTCCATTCCCATTTCTTAATTGGTGAATGTTTGATTTCATCCTCATTGATTAATATCATTGGGAGGTATGGGATTTTTTTAGTTAAGGAGATTTCGTTGCGGTCCGATTCTTTCTTCGAGGCGCAAGGCCGATTACAAGATTTGAATATTAAGATTGTTGAGGGTTGTAGTCGGATACGGGAATTAAAGGAGACTATTCGGCTTTTGGATGTTGATTTAGTTGATTCGCTAGGGAAATTCGGAAGGAGAATGCTACTAGGAATAATTTATTGGCTCTTCAGAGAAATTGAAGCTTATTTTATATGTTAATCAAGCTATTTCACTCTTAAATTGGTAAGTAGGTACTTAATCAATTTACTTCTTTTACTTAGTTGTGGTTGATAAGTGTTAAATTTCTCTTTTTTTCTATTTCTGGGTGATAGTAAGACTCGATTCTGCATTTCTTTTTACTCTTAGGAAGCTTTAGGTGTTGTATGACTCATATTATTTGAGGGTGTGGATTGATTAATCTTTTTGTCATACGACTTGTAGGATCTGCAGATTGTCTTTGGAGCTTTAGATGTCACCGATGATTTATCGCATCTCCTGGTATATTCTCATCATATGGTGTCTTTGTGGAGTTTTTTATTTTTTAAATCTAAAATTTTAGATTTATGAATTTTTAAATTATTATATTTTAGTTCAATGGCTTTTACGGTGGTTAATGTTGTTCAATAACTTTTTGTGGAGGTTTAGAAATTCTTGTGTATATTCTAGTTTTTGAAAAGCATCGTTTGTAATATTGTACTCTAAATTTGTGATGTATTCTTGTTATATATTGTATATAAAGTTTGTGGCTTATTCTTGTAATGACCATGTATTTACTCTTTATTATGTTGATTGATCAATATAAGGTTCATGGGTATCAAAAAGTCACTAAATGGTGATATTATTAAAATTATAATAGGTGACGGGTAAAACAGGTAAAACGGGTAAAACCTGCTGACGGGTAAACGGGCCACCCATTCGAATGGGTGACGCTTTTTTGGCGTCACCCATTCGAATGGGTGACCTTTTTTTGGCGTCACCCATTCGAATAGGTGACGCTTTTTTGGCGTCACCCATTCGAATGGGTGACGTTTTTAGCGTCACCCATTCGAATGGGTGACCCTTTTTGACGTCACCCATTCGAATGGGTGACCGTTTTTGACGTCACCCATTCGAATGGGTGGCGTTTTTTAGCGTCACCCATTCGAATAGGTGACGCTTTTTTTAGACGTCACCTATTCGAATAGGTGACACTGCCATAAGTGACGCCCAGAAAAGCGTCACCTATTCGAATAGGTGACGCCAAAAAAACGTCACCTATTCCAAAATTTCTTATAGTGGTAATATGAAACATCATGTTTAAATTCGTGCATTATTTTTTATTTTATTTTTAATGTTACATCAAATGGGAAGGGAAAACTCAAATCTTCAACTTAAGAAAGAGAGTAAATGTCTAAATCAGTCGAGATCTGTTCATGTTGACGTATTATTATTATCTTTAATATCATACATTAACGTATAAAATAATCAAAACGATCGACAGATAATAATAAAGCATTTCAAAATTCATATAAGCAAATCAATCGAATTAAACTAACACACCCGCGTATTCCTTTTGATTATTGATTACAAAATTAGTTATGGTCAAAATATAAATGTTGCATTAATATTTACATAAATTTTTTCCTCCTCATCCATTAGATCATAGAAGTCAAATTTTGTTTAAATGTTTCAATACAAAAAATTATGGAAGGCTCCAATGGGTGATTTGATTTTCCAAGGTGAATGTGGCTATGAAATTAGCATTTGGCTTAGGCTATGTACCCCACATGTGAGGAAAGGAGACAAAAAACATTGTCCACAGTCTATGAAAGGTTTCTTTCTTTCTTTCTTTATTTAAAATTTTTTTTATAAATCATTTAAACAAGGTTATGTTTGGACTATTTTCAAATGTAACTTTTTTCTTTTGAAGAAAGTATTCAATAAGCTTCAAATATAACCTTTTACTTTTATCTCAAAAATTACATTCAAGCACAACTTTTGAACGGCTTATAAAGGTTAAGATTAATTGTGTACCTTTTTTTTTTTATATTACATTAAATTGGGAAAGAATACTCTAACATTCAATCTTGTAAAAAATAAATATTGACACGTCTGACCATCAAATTAATTATATAGTCGAGTCATTGTAATGTTAGGGATGAAATTTATTAAATATATAGTCTTTAAGAGATTAAATATCAGTTTGAGATAATATTTTAAAGTGTTTAAAAGTATTTATAAATAAAGAAACTCTTTTTTATAATCATTAAAAAAAACACTCTTAAAAAGTATCTTAAACGAGCTATAAGTATCGATCGGAGTTCTATGAATTGGTTTTTTTTTTTTCCCTACAAATAAAGAACCTAGCCCCGTGAACCCTTGATATTATTATAGCTAACTCTCAAATAAAAATTTCAAAAAATAAACAAATAAACAAAGAAATATCAGGCCTTAGTGATGACTTGAAATCTCTTCTTCTACGGCTGCATGCAGTTGTCGAGAGAGAGAGGGAAACCCCACTTCTCCAAAATCAACGATTTTGACTGATTTTAGAATTATCGGTTTTGCCTCGTCTTTTTTTATATTAATTATATATTTATATAATATGACTTGAAATTGGAGTTGGAACAAACAAATAATAAATCAATCAATCAATCTTTTTCATGGAGTCTTCATTTTGTTCATTGATGCTTTTCTTTTCTCACTTTCTCTCAATATTATATCTATTTTTTTTCTTTTTGGATGGAAGTAAAACCAAAGCATAGGATTCAAAATTTGTAGGACTGAATTTTCACCCATTAATTACTTTCATTTATTAATTTAATTATTTTAAGAAATAAATATCATACACTATTAAAAAAAAAAAAAATTATTTTTAAAGATCAATTTTCACCATTAAAACAAGATTAGGCTATAGGGAGTTTTGTAAATTTCCCAAAGAAACTAATATACAAATAACAAGTTCTAGAAAAATCGGTGACGACATAAGAAGATACCCCCGTCTTTGACACTTCGTCGGAAATTGAAACGACCATTAAATGAAAATCGGCATAGAGATTATGGTTGTGGAAAACGACCCAAAATTTGTCTTAGGGGTAGAGATGAAGAGTTTTTCTCCAACTTTAATCCTTCACACTCCCAAATGATATTATGGATACATTCTTCAATAATATTTTATACGCCTAATTTTAAAATTTGAGTTAATTTATTAAAATAAATTTTATGAATCTAACTTTAATATTTTATAAAATAAAATGGTTAATGACAGTTCAATACCGTAATTATTATAATTTCTATAATTTAGGGATGGGTCATGTAATCTTCCGCACTAATAATTCTTCTAATTTCCTTGAAATTTGGCATTATTTACTTATAATTTCTTCACTAGTTTCTATATGAATTTGAATAGTGTTGTGTAGTGGGATGTCACGAGACACAATTCCAAAATCAAGCACTGTTTATTTTTATTTATACTTTTCCCATTTGATGGGACATCGAATCAATAACTATTATATTATTATTTTCCTTCAAAATTGATCCAATCTCTGTTTGTTATTTTATGCAGAAAACATTCTCTAACTATGTCGTCAAATACCAAAAAGGGGGAACATAAATCATGTAATATAAATTAATGAACCTCTTAATATGACTTATGAGTATTTAAAAAAAAAAAATTAATAGGAAATCCCATATATCAATCAAGAAAAAAAAGTAATAATTCATAATAAGAAATTTCTTTTAACTTCTCATTACTAATTTCGGTAATTAATTGGTTCAACATAATTTTAAAAAGACATATAACTCATACTATAGGTGCTATGTTTTTTTTTAATCATTCAATTCAACACTCTTCTAATACAAATATTTACGTGGGATTTTTTTTTAAATCCACATGGCTGCATCTTATTGGTCAGGTGCACATTATTATACAACCAAGTTTTTTCCATTTACGTGACCTTCTAAATTATACATTTTATAATAAACAAATAAGTAAATTCCTATCCTTGTTTATTTTATTTTTCACTATCGATTGAATTAGCTCGCTTTAAAAAATATTTAAAAAAGAAGAAGAAGATGTCATCAAGTTTTAATTTCTTTATAAATATCTTTAAATCCACCCCAATATCAATAAGAGAATTTTATGGAAGATTGATATCGATACGTTGAATTATCAATAAATTATGAAAGGCCAGCTGCATAAAGAGATGAAAGTAGGGAAAAATAAAAGAATATAGACAAATCAAATCAAATCAAAGTCTAATAATACAATACAAACCATGCACGCAGGCACATTAGTCTATAATTGCATCACCCAAACACAACAATAGAAAATCTTGTACTTATTGTAAGATTTAACATGAGAGGTAGGGCATCCTCGCTTTACTTGCTTGCTACACCTAGTTTTTTTTTTTTAACACAATACAAAATTCTTGACTGACATGTCGTCAATCAAAGTTGAAGTCGAGGTTAGAATATGATGACTCGGTTTTTTTTTCTTCCATCAATGTGATGGTATATAAAAATTTAACAAAGTTGATCTCATAGCCCTAGATCAAAACAATCAAAACGTAAATCAAACTAATAAAAGAACAAACTCTCGACATCAAACAAAATAAAAGCTAAAAGAAAACATCCTAAGTAAAACAATCTATAAGGTCAGAATCACTATGTAAATTACCTCTCTAAGTAACTGCTCGAAAAAATATATCTTGTTGAATGAGCTGAAGAAATCATGGAGGGATTATTGTTACCCACATAAAAAAGTCTCTCATTTTTAAGTTGATTTCCCCCACTTTTTCTAGGTTTTTTTTAGAGGCTATATCTTCAAATTGGGTAGAGGGGGGGAAGAAATAACTAGGGGAGTAAGTCAATTTTATGTGTTGTGATGTGGAATTGTTTGGTTGTGATGATTAATGGGTTACACGTGAATAGGTGGGTTCATATGCGGTTTGTTTGTAAGCAATCAAGACAATGGTTGCTTATTATAGCAACTTAGTTTTGATCATGTTGTCCATCCCTTTGCTTACTCATAAGCCTGACAGCTGGTTTCATTTTCAGATCTCATAAATTTTCAATATTTTTATCCTATCAATTTTGTTTTCCAAAAAAAAAAAAAAGAATGAATTTGATTGAATATTAATGATTATAATGATCTAATAAATATATTTAAGAGGACAAATTTAAATTAGTGACCAAATTATCCTCTAAAGTCTACCATTCTTCCTATAAATATATTTAATGATCGATTCTTATTTCTGCATTAATATTATGCTGATTATATTGAAAAGTAAAAATTTTCAAATTACAATTTTTTCTGATTAAAATTTACCTTGCCTTTTCAACGTTTGTTTGTTTCTTTTTACAATTTAATTATTTTTATATTATTTTGAACATACATGGAGAAAGGCCAGGTAGAAGAGTTTTTTTATTCAATTTAATTAGAATATATGATATGAAAAATCCTTTTGAATTATATCATCTATTATTCTTATTAATATAGAAATAATTTAAGATTAACTCCAAATAAGAACTATGTATGTGGTTTTGGTTGAATAGACAAATACCCCCTATAATTAAACGATGGTAAATTACATTCACTCACGGTATTTCTAAAATTATACCAATGAGACACTTTTCTCACTATCATTATTGAATATTTAACATCTTGACCCACTCTTTATTTATTTTATTTTTCCAAGGGGCGGATGCACTTTTTAGGAAGTGAGGCAATTATTTTTTTATAAAAATTGTATTCTTTTAAAAAATTGTATTTTTTTAAAAATTTAAAAACTGAATTTTTTTAATGTAAACAATTGTCTTTTTTTCCCCCTACTTTCCTAGAAAATGGCTTTTAATAATTCTCCTACACCTAAAAATAAATTTTGGGGCAAAAAAAAAAAGAAGAAGAAAAAAAAGACTCAAACGTTAAATATTTAATTATAGAGAGTGTTAGTAGGGGAGATCTCATTGACATACTTCTAGAATTACAACTAATATAATTTACCATTTTTTTTAATTATAAAGAGTATTCATGTATTTTTTTTTTTATATCGAGTGTTCGTGTATTTGATCAAAACCATAAAAATCTTATATATACTTTACTTAATAATTTATTAACATTTGAACGTTAAAATAAACAAGTTGCCGAATGGGCGTGGCAAACAAGTAAGAAACACAAGTTGCCCAATGGGCATGGCAAAGGCTAGCTAATTATTAATATATTAAACTATATTAGTCTAATCTTGATAATTTTTTTAGTCATTCTTTATTTTTCACCGCTAAAAAAATTACATCAAATTATTAATATTTTATTAACATCAGTTTTTCTTCATAAATGACAATATTTAATCATGACAAATAAACTATCAATAAGATTTAGCTAGAGTAGAAATAAAAAAAATGAAACTTTTAAAATATAGGGGTCGAGTTAATAAAAAAAACAAAATGTGAATTTAAATCAAACTTTTATTAAGGGTAAATATATAGAATAAATTAAAAAAAAAACAATAGATTATGGGGAAGAAACATATTAAAATTAAATAATAATTAATAAAACAAAAGAGAGTAAAATAAAAAGAATGGTGAGAGAGAGAGAGAGGGGAGACCGTAAAAAGAGATGGTCAAGTCAACCAAACTTGTGTGCCAATGGTCCAAGAAAACTGGGGTAAGTGCAAAGGCGTGGGGGTGGCACGTGCATAAAGAGGTTCTGAGTCATGGATTTTATTTAATCAAACACCGTGGTTTATCTTATCTACCATTTATAAAATTGAAAATCACACATTTTTTTAAACCCATTTTAAATATATATATATATTTATTCATGCTATATAGAAAACGTGTTTCAATTTCATAAAAATACTCAGAAGAATTTAATAGATGTGTGTAAATTTTCGATTTTACACTCCATTAAAAATGACATATTTTATAAATTTATATATATATATATATTTTAAAATATTTTTCTTTAAATAGAATTGGAACTTGTGAATAACATTAAAAAAAAGATAAAACTTCTTTTCCCACTAGTTAGAAGAATCTCCTTCTAATTTACTTATGTGTCATATTTTTCTTAGATAATATTCGTAGGTCCCATTAATAAGTATTATTTAATAGAAATATAACACATAAGTAAGTTAGGACGAACTCCTCCTAACTAATGACAAAGGAAATTTTAGCCTATAAAAATATGTATTCGAAATTCGTTAAAACTCACATATACTGATATGCGATTTACAATTTTACACATATCACAAAATATTTAAAACTATTTATAAATTATAAGGATAGTTGTAAATTACACTTATGTGATTTATCTAAATTGCAAATTGCACCCATGTAGTTTAAAAATGTTTGTAAATACTCTTGTAGTTTGCCTAAATTACAAAACGCACCCCTCTATCGGGTAGTTTATTAAAATTTCGGACACATACTTATTTTACTGTATGTTACATGTTCCAATTTCATTCAAATTAAAAAAAAATAATAGAAGTGTGGAAATTTTAGATTTTTACATTTTGTTGATAATGATATTTCTATAAAATTACAGTCATTTATTGAAATTTTTTTAATTATTAGAATGAGATTGAAACACGTGACACCCATAAAATAAGCACGTATTTGAGAATTTGATAAACAAACTGAAAGAGAGGTGCGTTTTACAATTTACCAAACCATAAGGATATTTACAAGTATTTTCAAACCATAGATATGTAGATTATAATTTAGACACACCACAAGGTATAATTTACAATTATCCATAAATTATATGAGTGGGATTTACATTTATCCGTTTATAAAGTGTCTAGGATGAAGAATATGCACGTGATGAGAGAGAAACAAGACAATACAAATTTTAGAGAGAGAAAGAGAAAAGACATCGAAATCTGCGAAAAAAAAGGGCTTACGTTAAAAATGAAGTTTTAGCTGTCAATCCCTCCAAGTATTTCTCACGGGACTCAGTGCCTCTGCCCATGCTGACTAAAATCTCACTCTCATGAGTTTGTCTATTTTTTGTATTGCCTTTTACAAAAATGACCTCTTGGATTTTACCTTTTATTTGGCAATGACCTCTCGTTGGATTACCCAATTCCATTATTTGTTTATATTATCTTCAATTACTTTTATTACATATTTAATTAATTATTATAATTGATTCGATAAAATATATAAAAGTGAAACTTTAAGAGATTGATAATTTTTTCAATGAATACTTTTAAAAATATCAAATATTTTAAAAATAACGTTTTTCAGAATGAGATTCCGAGATTTATGGGATCACAATCTGAAAAAAATGTCATTTTTAAATTTTTTTACTATTTTTGAAATACCAATTCTTAAAATTTCATTTGTGAAAACGTAAACCATAATATTTTATTATACCATAAAACAATATACAAGCATGTATAAGGTATTTCTTCTAAAATTCTATAAAATTAAATTTGTTTATTCATCCCTTTTTTTTAAATTGTAAAATATTTATATTTATATTATTTACTAGTCGAAGCCCATATAAATTCGTTAAATAAACACATGATCTGATTTTTCACACTTCTAATCACACACATGAGACTTTAGTTAGACTCTCAAATCTCAACAAAACTCTCGGTTCATAAAACTTAAATTATCGTGTTAATTCAAGACCTCTTATCCTATGCTATCTATTTGGAAAAAGTTGAAATAACTTTTAGAATGTCTAAAAAGAAATTCATTTTATTTTATTTTTTATTATCCAAAAACACTTTTAGACTCTCCTAAAAATTATTTCAAACAGACTCTAAACTATATATATCTATTCACACGTGAGATAAATATAACATGATCCCTATTATTTTTAAGTTTTAACATAATATAATTTCGTCACTTACATAAGTTTGTGGTGATAATTATATATATATATATATATATGGATAATTTGCCTAAAACGGCCACTGTTTTTTTTTAAAGAGGGGAGAATATAATGAAGGAGGGTAATAATGTAAATAGGCTAAAAGAAAGTACAATTTTTGAATTTCCTGGTTAAAACAGAAACACTCGTGCAAAAAGGAAGGAGAGGAAAGAAAGGGGAAAAATAAATAAAAAGGGTAATGAATGAGAAACTTTTTTTATATAAATGAAAGAAGAGATCATATCATATCCTCTCATTTTAAAGAAAATAGCATTGGTTTTGGCAAAATATAAGAAAAAAAGGAGAGAAATTTGCTTCCTTTTTAATGGGTTCGAAGGAAAGAAAGAAAGCTGCTCTCAATCAAAACTCCAAACAATTTCGTGCCTCCACAAGCTCTCCTGCCGTACACTTTCTTTCTTTTTTTTTTTTTTTCCTTCTCATCATTATTTAATTATTTCTAAAATGATTAAATCGAATTCGGTTTTTTTAGTAGTCCATTTTAATTCATGGAGTGATGTCGAATTTCGATTTTTAATTTCGGGTTCAACTTAATCAGTTCATATTGAATTTATTCTTTTTAGAGAAATATATTTTACAAAAAGTAATATTTTTTTTTTTTTTTTTTGGTAAATGCAGGAGGTGAGTGTGGAAACCCTAGAGAAGGGTTATATAATAAAGGTGTATTTGGAAAAAAATTCTCCAGGATTGCTGGTTCGGATTCTAGAAGCTTTTGAAAAACTGGGTCTTGAAGTCCTTGATGCTAGCGTGTCTTGCTCTGATTGTTTCCAACTTCATGCTCTTGGGGAAGAAGTCAGATCTCTCTCTCTCTCTTTTTTTTTAGTTATAAAAATTCTAGATTTTAAGATTGGATAAAATTTATGAGATAAGATTTTAACCTGTTTTCTTATCTTCAAACAAGGTGTTTGATTTACGGGGTTAGGTAAGGAGTTGGGATTACACAAGCCTAACCGACATTTATTTTCCAGTTTTTTAAATCCAAGAAAATGAGTTTCTTAACCCTGCGTAACAAACCTTCTTATTTTAATAATTTTAACAAATTTAACACTAATTCAAGCTTAACAAACCCTCTATTTTGCACCAGTCAGTCTTAATAACTCACTGCTTTACAACTCAAACCCGCGAACCAAACATGCCAACTATTATTCCGTCTTAAATATATAGATTAATTATTCTAATTGTCCTTAATATTAAGAGATTTTTTTTCCTTTAAGAAGTTTAACAAATACAATTTTATGTAATGATTTTAAAAATTATGAGTTTATTACTATTTATGTGTGATATTTTTTAAATACCTTTAAATAAGCCAACTCAATCAGCCAACTCAATACAGCCCAAATTTGATGGTTAGGTTTGGTTGGGTTGAATTTTAAATTTGGAATGTTTTGATTGATTTCATGATCAACCCGAGCTTTTGTATTTAAGTTGATATAACACTCTAACCCAATCCCTGAACAACCCCTAATCAATTATTTTAACATTTTAATCTTACAAATCTATCCTAAATTTACTGAAAACTTGCCTATAAAATAAAAAAACTCCCATAATCTAATCTGAGGAGGGTAAGGTAATCATTTTGGTGAAAATTATTGTGCAAGGTGTGACAAAAATTTTGATTTCTCTATGAATCCTTGAATGGAATTAATCAAAATTTATACCTAATTTTGAGCTAAAAAAAATTATGTGTTTGTTTATTTTGAGAGTATGTATTGAAATATTATGGGATATAATATTTGAACTGAAACTGGTTAGTTTAACAGAATGAAGGCACCAAGAGTATAAATCCCCAAGTGGTCAAAAAAGCAGTAAAGCAGGCCATCAAGGAATGGAGTGAAAGTAATGATCAGGAATGAAATTTTACATTTATTAATTTTATATTTTTTCCCCTTTCCCCAAACAAGACATGTCTTCTTTATAGAGTTAAAAAAAAAAACATTTCTTATTGGAATTGTAGACTAAAAAAGGTCCCAAAAGCTGCAAAGGAAATTAGTTAATTTCTTAAATAGATTAATGCCCTCTTATGCCTTTAGAAATTAAGAAAAATATTGTTTTGCAGCAAAAGATAAAAAAAGAAAAGAAAAATTATTTCCTTTTCTCTTCTCCTCAATTATATTCGTTCTAGCCAATCTAAGTATAGTTCAACTGATAAGACAATTGTACTTTTTTTTATAATATTACTGTTTGAGTCTCATCTCCTCCGATTTAATGTAATATTTCAAAAAAAAAAAAAATTATGTTGGTTCTTACTGATTTTATAGTTTAATTTTCTTTTTCATAGTCAGTTTAATTCCTTGCCAATTTATATCACAAAGCTTCCTTTCTTTTAGTCATACATTGCTTAATCTTTTCTTTTAAATATATCATCACAGGTCAATTGAAAATAAAACAAACTTAAATAAGACCCATTTAATAACAACTAATTTATTATAAATTTTTAAAATTTTCGAAGAATCTGGATGTTTATTATTTATTTCTGATTTTTTTTTTTGGGTGACACGGTTAGAAAAAAATTTAATTGGTTAATTAGTATAAACTTAAGTTATTAGCTTTTATAATTTAAATTAAATTAGTTAATTTCTTAGTTTTATTTACTTTATTTTGTAAGGCTATAAATAGTTTCATTTAGGGAGTTGTATTTCATAATTTTGATATTATTAAATAAAAGAATTCTTGATATATATTTTCTTGTTTAGGTCACGGATTTGACCTAATTTCATGTCAAATTTTCTGTATTATTTTCTAATTTCCAAAAGTTAAAATAGATTTTCTTACTTACTAATTTAAGATTACCTTTCTAAAGTAGATAATGAAAATAGTAGCCGGGTTTTTCCTTTTTTTTTTTACAAAATAAAAATGTCTATGAAATAAACCTAAATAAAACTTAATATGAAATTGGAAATTTTGAGAATAAAGTTATATAATCATCTAAATGATGAATTGATCTCTACACACAAACATGATTCAACTCAAAACTTTCATTATCATATAGATTTTGTCTTATTTTGATGCACAAGACTCCAACATGTGAACTTGTTGTACTTTTTTCTTACACCATGCATCAAGAATTCATAATATTAACAATAAATCCATTTTAAAAAAAAAATATTTTCTCAAATCCATCCATTCCAATTCTCTCATTCAACTTGATATCAATTTAGGTCCATTATAAAATTAAGGTCTCCCCTTTAATAACCCTTTAATAATTAATATGGAATCTTATTATATATATGATGCACAATTTAGATGACGAAATCTTGCCTGTTCGATACGGCAATTGGGAGATATGTGAATGTCAGAAATATGTCGTTTTATCAGAGTGAGTGATAGATCATTTTCAATATTTGCCTCAGGAGGGTAGTTCCAATTATTGATAAGGAACTTTCGAATGATTAAATGGTGTAATTGAAGACGGAAATGTTTGATAGGAGAAGTTGTTAAGTTGAGTTTGACGTTTCTGTTAGGATAATTTGAGTATATATAGTTTATGTTTAGTAGATTGTGTTTTTTAGTTGAATTCTTTTAAGAGGTTAAATAAACTCTCACTTTTTATTATTTAAAGTACATAAGTTTAAGAAAACCAAATCCATGGTTAATAAATAAATGGCGGAAATCAAATAGTTCAGGTGGTGAATGCTCCTTCTATTTAGTTACAACTTCGTGTTTTTATCCTTTAATTTAGGGCTATATATGAAGTAGAGCCCTTTTTTTTTTATAAAATAACATTATTTAGTCTCTAAAAAACCAATAACACTATTTCGACTATGCATAAATTTAGGAATGAGAGAAAAAAATCATTTTGACAAACCTCTATTAAAAAAAACCAGAAAAAAAAACTAACCACATCGTTTTTCTAAAACAAAATAATGATTCTATTTTATAAAAACATTTTTTTTAAATGTATAGTATAGTTTAAAACGTTTAATATATTTATCTACTGTACCGAGAAAAAATGTACAATATATATATGTAAGAAGGAGAAGGAGAAGGCAAAATTGGAGGCTAAGGTAACAGAAAAGGTATATACTTACACGTAATATAACATACTTTATATCAAATATGTACAAGTAGAAGGTGAAAGAGAGGAAAAAATGAAGAATAAGGAAACGAAAAAGTACGTGTGTGTATATATATATTATTTATAATATGTACGTAATATAACATAATTTATGTACAATATGTACAAGTAAAATGTGAAAGAGAGGAAAAAATGGAGGTTTAGGTGATGAAAAATATATATAGTATATATTTTATGTACAATATGTACTGTATATTATTTATATAATAAAAAAATGAAATAAAACACCCAAGTTATGTTCAAGGATGATGAACATGAAAAATGAAAGAAAAAAAAATTCCTTTGCCCAAAACAGAAATCAAAATATAGAGAAAACCTTCCTACCATATGAGAAAAAAAAGAGAGAAAGATGCGAGTTTAGGGAGAAAAACCTCAATGAATACCTTAAACCAACTTCAATTTGAAAAACGAAGAGATGTAAGGGTACATCTTCTGGTGGTTACTATTATGGGTCTCAAAAATTGAGAGACCTTTTTATGGACTATGTTATTAGAATTTGAGCCTGAGCTTTGGGCTTATCGTACAAGGTGGATTTTACCCTCTACAATAGATATTTGTGTTCTCTCACAAAATTAAAAGTTCAAGTTTCCTTCTTCACATCACTTAAATGTAATATCTAAAAAAAATTATGCTACAAGGTAACAATTATTTTAAAATATTTACAAACCAAAGTGGATTTCTTCACCTTAGTTGTAAAATACCAAACTAACCTGGAATGTATTTTAAAATTCAAAGTATGAAAAGGACAGAAAAATAATATCATTTTAATATGGTGTAGTTATGAAAATTCCCATCCTCCGTCCCGCGGTTTTCTGAAACAGACGGAGGAAATGAAATCGATCCGGTTGGCCGCCGGCAAAACCAGAAAACGGTGGTTTTTTCTTCCTCATCGTCAATTAAGAATTACAGAAAAAGAAATCAGCTCCATTTTCATATAAAAAGAAAAACTCGATCAACCATGGACGATTACGTTTCAGTTTCTCAAAATTTCATCGAGGAAGAAAATAATCGAAATGTGGAGAAATTCAATCGTTACGAGACGATTTATGTCAACTTCAATTTCCAGGGCTTTCAATCTCCGATGGTTTGATCATATAAAACCACCTCCTAAGGATCCGATAATCAGTGTTACGGAAGCTTTCCTTGCCGATTCAAGCCCTAACAAAATCAACCTTGGAGTGGTAAAAAAAAAGGACCATTTTTTACTTATAATTTTCTATGATTCTGTTGAATTGATTGAAGTTTTGATGTTTTTGAATATTCATTTTCTGGAAGGGAGCTTATCGGGATGATAAAGGGAAGCCAGTTGTGCTTCAATGTGTTAGGGATGCTGAATCGAAGATTGCTGGTACCGAATTCTTGTATGTTTCTGAGTTTTTTTAAAAAAAATTTAAGTCTGGTTTAATTGAAATTTCTTTGATTTGGTTTTGAGTTTTTCAAAAACCCTTTTAAAATCTAAGCCCAATTTTGTAAAACTAGATAAATTTTCGTTATGAAACAGGGCTTAGTTTTTTGTTTTTTTGTTAATGTAAGTATTGTATTTGTTTCAAACTTATTAGGGAGTCCATTTCTGCTGCTGTTAGTTCAACATTTGTGGAGGAGAGTGTGAAGTTGGTGTATGGAAAGGATTCAGATTTTGTTAAAGAGAGAAAGTTTGCTGGAATTCAGGCACTTTCTGGGACTGGTGCTTGTCGACTTTTTGCTGAATTTCAGAGGCATTTTCATCCTGATGTTCCTATGTTTTTGCCTGAACCAACTTGGTCTAAGTAAGTTTCTTTTGTACATTCTTCATTATTTTCATCTCTCTCTCTCTGATTTTGGATATCAATGGCAGCCACCATAATATTTGGGGAGATGCTCAAGTGCCGGTGAGAACGTACCGCTACTACCATCCAGATTCAAAGGGTTTAAATTTTGGAGCATTGATGGATGATATCAAGGTAAGAGAACTTAGTGATAAGTGATTTTAAGCAAGTTCAAGGAGTAATTGTGGTTGATGCTTTCACATGGATGGGAAAGAAGAAAAATAAATCATTTTTATAAATAGTATATAGAAGCAACATAAAGATATGGCTACTGAATGAAATTATGTGTCTTTAGTTTTATAGTTCATTTACAATCATCTCTGTCAAATATCTCAGTTGGTCTCGATCAATCTTGATCAATCTCAGTTAAAGTTGAAAATAAAGGTAAATTAGTGATTTTTCATGAAGAGGTGGAAAAAAAAAATCTATGGTGGGTCAAATTTTTATTTTACTACAAAATTTTAGGTTTTTTTTTTTTTACCCAGTGAATTTTTTCATCAGTTACTCCTGAACTAGTAGAGAATTGTTTCTTTTGGAAATGGCCTGAATCTTCATGTTTCAGAATAACGCGATGTAACTTTGTATTTCATGCGAGAGTTTTGAACAAAAAATGACTCTGCATTGCACTAGTATAGTTGAACTTGAACACCAGCAGCCTTGTAGTGGCTCAAGTGAAATATTTTTCGGCTTCTATATGCTAGTTCTTGAAAACAAGGATAAAGAACATCGTCTTGTTTGATGTAGAATGCCCCAGAAGGTTCTTTCTTTTTACTCCATCCTTGTGCTCACAACCCAACTGGTGTTGACCCTACAGAGGATCAATGGAGGGAAATTTCAAATCTGTTGATGGTAATAACGAAACGAATCATATGATCTTCTTCCATATAATTTTCCATGATTGTAGTAAATAATACGACTACCTTCAACTTTACCAGACGAAACACCATTTTCCCTTCTTTGACATGGCCTATCAAGGTTTTGCGAGTGGAGATCTTGATAAGGATGCCAAAGCCATACGGCTATTTCTTGAAGATGGACATATAGTGGGCTGTGCTCAATCCTTTGCCAAGAATATGGGTCTATATGGACACAGAGTTGGTTGTCTCAGGTTAGAATACAAACTAATAGCTGTAGGTCTTTTGCGTCAATTTAGTTCCTCTATGTTCTCTCGTAGATACCCCGACCTCTTACTTGTATGCTTACTTTACATCTTTGTCAAACATTTTCTCCATTTCTAGTGTTCTTAGCAATGATCAACAGCAAGCAATGACAATAAGATCTCAACTCCAGCGGCTTGCACGGGCAATGTACAGCAGCCCTCCTATTCATGGTATATTGCTAGTCTCAACGATCTTGAGTGATCCACAGCTGAAGACTGAATGGATTGAAGAACTTAAGGTAATAAATAACATTGTTACTTCTTGATTCCATGGAAGATAAATAGATTCTGATATGAATACGATTGTACATTTTAAGTTGATGGCCGATCGCATTCAATCGATGAGAGCTAGTTTATATGATAATCTTGAGAAATCGGGTTCTCTTCTCAACTGGGACCATGTAATGAAGCAGGTTGGTGTTTGATATTAAGATTTTTTATTCCAACTGTCTTCTCTCATTTGTGCTCATTTACCAAATGTAGCAAAATGCAGGTTGGAATGTTTTGGTATTCTGGATTAAATTGTGAGCAGATTGATCAGCTCGCAAGGGATTTTCATATATACATGACTCGGGATGGACGCATAAGGTAACTTTTAGAACCTCAAGCCCTATTTATTTAGGGGAAAAAATAAATCTCTCTTTTAAAATTAAAAAAAGAAAAAAAAAATCTGACTATGAGAACACATTTTGCAGATTGGTGCAAATAAAATAAATTGTATTTTGTTGGTTTGATGGGATTGTTTGTATATAGTAATTAAATGTATAATATTTTTGAGTAGAATGTAAATGAAAACACTAAAATAAATAGTATTTTTCTAAACCTTATATTGATTGACAACAATTTCTTTTTTTAAAAATAGTTTATTTATTTCTTCTTCTTTTCCCACAAAAAAAGTAATAACTTTTCGTAGTAATTTTGGGGGCAGCATGGCTGGTGTGACAACAAGAAATGTGAGTTATTTGGCAGATGCAATTTTTCAAGTCAGCAATTTCCAACAAGAATCCTTAAACTTCTCCAACGTCAGTTCCTGACTGCTCAGTTTTCTCTGAAACACAATTTCAACCAAAAATGTTGTCTATTTTTGGTTGCTGAAATTCATATATGATCTGAACTGTTCATTGTACACCCAAAAATAGATTAATTTAGATTTTTTTTAAGATTACATCAAAGAGGGCGAGGGGGACTCGAGACTTCAAGGGTAGGGAGTATATGTCTAATTAGTTGAGCTATGTTCATGTTGGCCATTGTACAAATAGTTAAAATAAAAGGTCGATGAATTTAATGTGCCACCAACTTTTTAAAATAATAATAATATCGAAATAATAATAATAATGTAAGGGTGAAAATCAAAATAGCTACTTTTTTTAGGTCAAAGTTAACAAATGTCCACCTTTTGAGAGAATTAGTGGGTAGTCACTTTTTACTATTCAATTTTTTAATATACCAAAAATGCCCTTTTCATATAACAGGTATAGTCTGACACCCCCTTGACATTCTAATACGTCTGTATATTGTGTATAGTCTGACAATTCTGACATTTTTATTTTCCAATTCAATTTTTTTTCCCGATGCATTGTTTCTTTCCAGTTTATGGTATATTTAGTATATTATTTATAGTTCTTTAGTTTATTCAGTCTATTTTGTATATTTTTTATTTTTGATTTTATACTACATATTTCGAATTTAAATAATTTTTTTAGATTTATTTTAGTATATTATTTATATTTTTTCTTCTCATATAAAGTGTTATGTATATTTGGTATATTGTCTATATCGTTCTCAGGTTCGTAAGTGCATTTGAGAAAAAGTGAAAGATGTACGTGATATACATGTCATTTAATCTGCAAATGGAAAACGAAAAGAGTGTTAATTACACAATGATTAATATACAAAAAATATTTAATATACAAACAGACGAAAAGAACTGTATTTTATGTATAGTACATATATTACATAATGTACAACTAACAAAAAAAAAACATAAAAGAAGATGGAGTGTATATCACGTATAGTAAGTATATTATCAAATGTACGACTAAGAAAAAAAACAGAGCATAAAAGAATGGTTGTGTACACCAACCCTCGCCATTTTTTCGTATATTGTATATATTTAAGAATGTACATTTTAGTAACCAACATAGTGGATTTTAAAAAAAAAAAAGACAGTTATGTATGTTACATATATTACAGAACTATACATTAAAAAGACATTAGAGAGATGATGAATATAAAAAACAAACAGTTATGTATAGCACGTATATTACAAGATATATTTTTAAACAGACCATAGAAAAAGTATATTACGTATATTATAGACTGTATATTAAGCAAGATAGAAGTAGAACGTATATTATAGACTGAATATTAAACAGACCATGAAAAAATGTATATTGCGTTTATTACAGACTGTATATTAAGCAACATAGAAGTAGAACATATATTACAGACTGAATATTAAACAGACCATGAAAAAGTGTATAATACGTATATTACAGACCACAAAAAATGTATATTACGTATGAGAAAAAAATACCTTTCGTCAAATTCATGCTATTTTTGGTTTGGATCTTCGAGATTCATAACAAAAACAGTGAAAAATATTTATAAAAAAACGAGAATGAGAAGAAATTAAGGAGAGATATGAAATTAAAAAAGTGTAGGAAATTTGTGAGATAAATATTTGTAGAAATGGTGGATTTTAAAAAGAGAAAGAGAAAGAGAAAGAAGATGAGAATCAATGGAGGTTTGAAAGAAAAATGATAGAGAATTGATGAAAAAGTTAGGGAGAGATGGAAACAGAAATGAGAGAGAAAATGAAAAAATGAAAAAAAAAATGAGGGTGAGAGAGAGATAATCTAATATATAGAAGAAAATGGGATGAAAATTTTAAAAAAAAATTATGAAAAGAGAGAGTTATATTAATATTAAAAATAAAAAATAAAAAGCAAAAGGAAAGGACGGTGGAGAAGGAGGGGGAGAGCGGAGAGAGATAATGATTTGACATCAAGGACTTTTTAGTTTTTTACATTTATAGGTGGCTGATCAAATTGCTTTTTGAGAGGTATGACTAGTAGTTAAAAAAGGATGAGAAAAAGTGCTATTGAGATAATTAATCCATAATGTAAACATACTTTTTTTTTTTTGTCCCTGACCTTTTTATTAATATTTCTATTTGGTATTTAAGTTTCAAAAATCGTGAGATTTTGAAAATAGTTCATATTATCATTTAATGTAAATGAAAGTTGATTTGATATGTTAAATGATTAAATATTATAGCCTGTGTTGTTTTTTACTCTTTTAGAGGTGAAATACTATAAAAATGACAAATATCATAAATAAGGTCATGTCATTATTTAATATGTTTTTTTTTTCCGAAGGGTAATGAAAACTTATGACAACTCATTTTGAAATTTTCAGGACAAAAATTGTAATTTGCATTAATACTAATATAAAATTAAACGTGACTTTTTTTAGTCGAAACTGCGATGCGAAGTTTAGGTTCATGTAATATATATTTATATAAACTCAAATATATATAGAGATAAAAATTGAAAATTATTACATTAGAAAAATATGAATTTAAAAAGTAATATGATGTATTATAAAAACTCATGAATTAAATCAATAGAACAATTAACCAGTGTGTGTTGACAAAGGGAAGAGTTAGAACGAAACAGATACGCGATATGATTGGAATGAATAAATGTTTGAAAATGACCTCAACTAAATATGGATGGCCGTGGCTGGCAAAATCAATTATTAATGGTTACGTGTTATTAACATATTTATTTTCATTTATTTATTAAGTGATAAACATATAATTAATTTTTTTTTTTTGAGATATTACATCAAATTAGGGGAGGGGGGACTCGAACGTTCGACCTCAAAAGAAGAGAGTAAGTGTCTTTACCGATTGAGCTATGTTCTCGTTGGCATATATAATTAATTTTAATTTTATGTTTTTGAATTACTCAAATAGTATAATTATAGTTTAATAAATTATTGAACTATTATTTTGTTATTATCCATGGGTATTTTCAATGAATTCGTTTACTTTTTGCTTTTAAGTTCAAGTTCAATAATATATTGAACTATTTGATTGTTTTCAATATTATTTTCAATGAATCTATTAATTATTTACTTATTTTTTAGTTTAATAAATTATTGATATAAGTTTACTATTTGAGTAATTTTTAAAAAATTCTGACATTTCAATAATTAACATGTAAAAATATACTATTTCAATAATTACCTTATTTAACCATAACTCAGGATATTTTACATTTATCCCTTTCATTTTATTTACAAAGTTAGTATTCAATTGAAGTACTGGGTCCAAATTTGTTTAGAAATCTCAATTGATAAATAAATTCTATGATAGTGACATGTACCTATCTTTCTGATTTTGCATCAAGTATTCTGACAATATTTGCGATATGTATAGTAAGTGAAGTAACTCTTTTACAAAGATAAAGTTATTTTTTCTCTTTAATTTTTATAAATTTAAAATAATATAGATTTCAATATTTTTTATTACATCATGAGGAGTTTTTATAAGGGTTAAATATATTAATGACCTCTATATTTTTTAATTTATACCTTTGTTTTTTTAATTTTAAAATTTTCACCGCTATACTTTGATAAACCATCAAAAGTTATTTTTTCCATCAAATCTGAAGGAATAAGAACAAATGGGTTCTTTTCTTTTCATTTGGTTATTCTAACCCTTCGATTAGAAAATTATGAATAAAATAAACGCAAAACATTAAAAAATAAGGCTAATGTTAGTTTGGATAGAAAATATAACTTTTGATAACTTACGAAAGGGTAAGAGTGAAAATCTTCAAATTAAAAGTGCAGAGAGGTGTATATTTACAAGCCTCAAAATGCAAGGTTATTTATACATTTAACCCTTTTTATAATTGAAAATTTGAAACATATTTATAATTGAATTAAAGCAATGGATTTAAAACGTATTTTGTCATTTATATTTAGTAGGGGTGAAACCGGTTCGATTCGGTTCAATGAATTTTAACAATAGGACCGGTTGTTTACAATGGAACCGGTCCAGTTTTTACTGATTTGTTTTATTTTTCTAGTAAAGGACATTTGCATTTAGTTTAAAGATAAAATTCACCTATATTGAAGAATGAAACAAAAAAATCAAACATAAACAAAAAATTAGTTGAAAAAATTTAGATTAGTAAATATACAAGATATAAATTAAAATAAAGTGATAAATGAATATATAAACTAGGGGGAAATGGAGAAGGAGTATGGGATTTTTATTTTTTTTTTAGAAGTCGGTTCGATTCCAGTTCTAGCCGGTTTGGTTCAGTTTTTTAAAAATGAAAACCTACTAGATTCACTTTTTTTCGGTCCAGCCCGATTTGATTTTCCAATTTTTTCGGTTTTTTCTTTCACCCCTAATATTTAGACACTTTCTATTTTTTTTTTTTGGTGGGCCAAAACCTTCAATTTTTCGTAACTTAAAAAAGACACATGACCCTGGTTTTATTTATTTGTGAGTAAATAATAATTTTATAATCCCTTCACACCTGACTTTTAACTTTTAAAAGCCTTATTCCAACTGACATGAGTGGGCCTAATGGTCAAGAGGTTTCTTTTCCAACCTTGAGGTCATGAATTTAAACCATATTGGCCACCTACCTAGGATATTATCATACAAGTTTATCGCGATGTCAAGTGGTTGTAGGGTCGTGTAGTTGTCCCGTGAGATTAGTCGAGGTGCACGTAAGCTAACTTGGACACTCAAGGTATAAAAAAAAGCCTTATTCCACCATTCTATTCCTCACACAAAAAAATCTATATTTAGAGTTCTAATTCTCTCTCTCACAATTTTTAGTAACAGTCTACTTTTCACTTGTCTGAATTCATTATTTAAGGTAAACTTCAGCATAGTTTAAATTTCTATTCCACGAGATCGAAAGTTTGAGAGTCTCTGCCCTAATTCGATGTTAAAAAAACTCACTATTTAAGATGTAAAATATATCTAATTGAGAAGTGAAAAGTCTTCAAACTCTAAACCTACCAAAATCCTCTCCCAAGCGACAAAGAAAAAAAAGGGAACATACCATTTATGTCTCATATTTCCAAATTCATATGTCAGTTATTATACATTCCTAACTATAAAGAACGTTATATATAAAAGATAAAGAGATCTAATAAAGATAATAAATGATAAACGCTATTTTTTATATTACCAATTAGTTCTAAGATGAAAATCATAATTATTAAGATGATATCAGAACCTAACTAGCTCAAACGAGCATTCAGTCTAAAATTATGATTCAACCCATAATTAGCGAGTTTAAAAAAGTCACCATCTTGAGGAAACATATTATGAATCTCGAATTGAAAAGATGATGGAACATAACAAAAATTTTAAATGTAGAATAATTTATCTCATTATCAATTGATTTTGAGATGAAAGACCATGATAATTAATACTAAGAAAAACATATGAATATACTTGTGTTTCTTATTTTTTTATTTTATTTGTGGTTTCTACTTTTATTTTTTCTTTGTTTTTTCAATAGGCAAACATAACTTGTTCCATAATTTTATTTACCTTTGGTTTTCAATTTTTTTTTTAAAGTTTGAGTATTTTCTTTTTATTTTTTAAATTATAATATTAAAAAATCATTAATAAATTATTGTTGTTTTATTATTTTATTATTTTTTTATTTTTAAAAAACTATTTCTTGGGAGAGAAATGTTATATGCATTATTAAAAAAATTATTTTATATATAAATAAAAAATATGTAGCAAAAATAGATAAAATGATTTTAAAAAAAAAATCTCACGTTTGAAAAATTATAACCCCATGTGGCAAAATTGGCTAGAAGCATTTCAGGTGAGCATTTAAGTTGTTTCCTCTCTCAACCTTTAAGATGAAGGTACAAATTTTCATTGTTAAAGGACAACACTTTTAAAACAAAACCCCTTCTTTCTATACGCAAATGGAAGAGAGTCTAAATGACAGAACATGATGAGATAACTTTGTATGGAGATTGAATAACACATCATAATGTCTCATTAAAATTTATAGGTCATAATTCTACAATGCATTTAACAACATCACACCATGTAGACTTATACTTTAAACCACATGGAACAAATTTTATATCAAGTTTAGATATTAGTGGTTTTTTTTAAGGGTGAATTTCACTAATAATCAAAAAAATTATGGATATATCAAATATACCAGATGTTTTTATTAAATATCAATAGTACCCAAAACCGCCACCGGCCAAATTAAATTACATTGTGAAAGGACAAACATATCCCTAATTTAATTTCTCCTTAATTTGTGTAAAATTTAAGGAAATTTATAAAATCCCTTAAATTTTACAAAATTAATGGAGAAATCAAATCTAAACAAAAATAAAAACTATAATAAAAAAATAAAATAAAAAATCTTCAAACTTCTAACTTGTTTTTCAACCTTCTGACTTCTTCTTCAAGGAAAAATCGAATGTCTTTCTTGTTCGTCATCCTAAAAAATACAGAGATAAAAAGTAAACAGTTTATTAATGTGCACTTAAAATTGATACCGGACACAAAAATTGATGAAACAGATTTGAAAACATATGTAAATAGGCTTTTAAAATAAACATTAAATAAAAATAAACATTGTACTAAAAGTAACTTATCTACAAAATAAATAGAAAGCGAGTTCACCGAGAATTGAAAGGTAAATTTTTTTTATAAACAGTTTTCTTTTTTCTTTTTTTTTGCAAAAGAAACAGTTTATTTTTAGTAAACATTTATTTAGGAAAATTCGAATGTCTTTGCTATTCGCCCTCCTACAAAATACAGAGATAAAAGTAGCAAAAACGAAAGAGAAAAACAATTGGAGATGAAAAAGAGATCAAAGTTTCTATAGATATGTAAATAGAAAATAAAAATAAATGTTGAACAAAAATAAACATTTTAATAATATCCTTCAAATCTGGATAAAAGCAGCGTGAAAACTTACAAGATCTACATCTTCAAGCATAAAACCTTACAAGATCTACATCGTCGGAGAAGAAATCAATCGTATCATGACGAGTGATGCCAATAGACGTGGCATCAGTATTACTAACAAAAATCCAAAGATCATTTTCTCCTGACAAAATATCATTTACTCATTTTCCCCAAACCCCATTCTTTAAACCTTTTTCAGAAATATCAGTCAATGTGCTTGTTACCATTGACAGCGGAAGATCCAATAACCCAGAAAAATCGTTCTTCTTCTTCGTCATCGTCGTCGCTTTCGTCCCAACAACAACCTCTCGTCCCCCGAGACTCCGGTCTCTCCGAACCACGGAAGAGTGCCAGTAACTCTTTCGAAACCGAGATCCTAATCCAAGCAAAACTCTAATTACAAAGACAAAAACAAAGCTCGATAGAGCCAACTGACCTATGAATTCAACAGTAGAACGTCGACAGAAGAGAATCAACCGTCGATTTTGATCATCGAAAGTAACAAAAGTCTGCAAATCATGGAAGGCATCGAATCCGGAAGAGAGAAAAAGGTGAAATCGGGAAAGGGAAGAGTAAAGGAAAGAGGAAGCGTCAGAGGTGAATTTGTCAAAGTTGATTTGATTTTCAATATTTAAAAATTAAAAGATATGTGTAATTAATGAAAAAAAATCCCAAAATCAAAGGTAACAGATAAAAAAACGAAATAAATGGAAAGAAAAATAAATAGGGGCATAATGGTAAACAGTTTTGCCGGAAAATTCCTATTAACCGCTAAATGTGGTGTTTTTTGGGTATAAATGAAATAAAGTTATAACCACCGATAATATTGAAATTGGATGAATTAATCAGAATACTAGTGATATTAATCTCTTTTTTTAATAGATTATGTTAATTTGGTGGAGGGAGACTCGAACCTTCAACTTTAAGGGAAAGAGAACACATGCCTAACCAATCGAGTTATACTCATATTTGTAAAGTCCCGTTATTTTGAAGTGAAATTTTTATTTATTTATTTATTATTATTTTATTATATTTTATTTAATGTTATTTATCTATTTATTTCAATTTAAGTATTTAGATTAATTATTATTTTTGTAATTTCGATTTTAGTAGTTAATTTCGTCCGAAATCCTTTTTAATCATTTTTAATATTTTAAATTCGTTTCGGTGACATTAATAATTATTAATCACCTTTAGATTTATTTAAGAGCATTAGGTTTCGTTTTATAAGTCAAAAGTCATAAAAGAACGCAACCGTCATTTCCAATTTCTTAAAATATCTAAAATTACTATTCATTTATTCTTTAAATATCACTGTTAGGAATGGTGTCCTAGAACTTGTAATTATTTAATAATAATAATTTATTAAGAATAAATTAAATAAATAAACATAAGTTCTTTATATTATCTAGATTGATCCAATTAACGATATTAGGAATATATGGAAATATATAAATATCAAACATTCAAATAGTAAACCCTAAGTTACTCTTATGAAATCACGACTTAGTATGTGAGTCATACGAGAGGATTAAAGTTGAGATGAGTAACTTAAACGTGTCTACAGTAAACAGATAACGTTTGGCAACCTTATCCTGGTAACACTGTTGATAACTTCGCATTTTGTTTATAGACAAATGATCAAATCCTGATCATTCATGTGGGAGACATGAAATGGAAGTCTCATATGCAATGTTGATTGTATAAGACAGGACCACGATGTTCGATCAAATTTCTCCTTAGTACCGTTTACGAGAAATAATCGAATATCAAACTAAGTTTATCAACCGTGATAGATCTCAATCCTGAGTGAAATGCGGACTCCTATTTGTGGAGTTATGTTCTTTGATTCACATAGTTGAGAGCGATCTGTAAGAACGCTCAATACACTCCTTTTTTGGGAACATGACTAGATAAGTAGCTGGGAACTCATTTTCACGAGATGAAATTCATAACTTTCCTATAAATTAACCGGTATCGGCGATACCTAAACATTTTAGGAACTTTAGGAAACTCCTTGATGTCTCGATTCGAGACATGAACAAGTGACGTCACGACTTCACCGATCACGAAGTATCTTATCTCTAGTTTGACTAAAGATAAAGTTTATTGGAGAATCAGCGGGAACACAAGGATAAAGCGGTAATTACAGGGGCAAAACGGTAAATTTATCCTTTGTAATTATGAGGGTTCCACGTGAAGGATAATATCACGAGATATAAATAATGATAAACTAAATGGACAATAACTCATCTATAGTGAGGGAAGTTCAGCTATGAATCTATAGTGGAATTATTCATAGTTAGATAATAAGTAATTAACTGATTATGTGTTAATCACTTAATTGACTAATTATTAAGCCCATGATCTATAGGCCCATCGGGTCCCTATGCTAGCCCAAATATCGTAGTCGCGAAATCAAGTTGAAGAAATGGAAATTTTAAGTAAAGTGAATTACTTAAAATAGGCAATATTAATTGTTTAAATATTGAGTATATTTAAACGGTAATTAATATAAACATTATTAATTGTTTAAATAATGAGTTTATTTAAACAGGAAATTAATAATGAAATATTATTAATTAGATATTATTAATTATTTAAATATTGAGTATATTTAAATGGTAATTAATAATTTGAAATTAATTAACAATTATTAATTGTTTAAATAATTAATTTTATTTAAACGGAAATTAATAATTAAAATTAATTAATTAATTAATTAATAATAAAATGTTATCAATAAAATTATTAATTAAATAATGAGTTTATTTAATGGAAATTAATAATTAAAATATTTATTATTAATTATTTAAATAATGAAAATTATTTAAATGGAAATTAATAATTAAATATAATTTGATAATATTTAGTCGGGAGAAAATATTAATATTATTAATTTTTTAAATAAAATATTTTATTTAAATGGTAATTAATAAATAAGTTAATTAAGTTGGACTTATTAATTTAAGAGAGAATTTCAAGCCCAATTGGATTAATGAACCCAATTGGAATTGGCCCAAAATAATTAATTAAATAAATTGTATTTATTTATTATTTTATTATGATAAAATCGGCCATGACATGTATTTTGAGGAGATAATTGTTTGAATTATATCCTAAAATAATTACATAGATTTATTTACCCAAGATAAATAAAAATAAAGAAAATAAAATAATCTCCTATTTATCCATGGCATTTTCGAAATTGCTAGATAAAGGAAAGAGATAATCTTTTTTCTTTTTGTATTTATCTCTATAGATTAATCTTAATGTGATTAGGATTCCTATTTTTCTATAAATAGAAGGGTTGAGTTATTCATAAATCACACAATTCAATTCCATAGAAAGTTGGAACTCTCTCTTCCTCCTCTCCCCCCTCATTGCCGATTTTCCCTTGTCATTATTGGGAAGAAAATATTTTTTTTCTTCCCAATTTCTTCTTAATTTCGATCCCACAATCGGATTTCGTTTGATCGATCGGGATATTTTACTCAATGTAAGTAAAAGGTTTTAATTTTTGAAAAACGAGCATGAATCTACATGTTTTTATCACAAATTGCATGATATTAATAGATCCTAAATTAAGTGTTAATTTGTGTTACTATATAAATTCCGCTAATTTAGTAAATCATCCCTTCAATCACAAAATTGACTATTGACTTCATTTTCTTCTTCCTTCTCCCTTCTCCTTGCCGTGAGTTCCATCCACCATGGATGAGAATTTTCTTTTCTTCGTTTCTCATTCGTTTCTCGATGGATCGGCTTGATTTCGGTTGCGTTGGATTGGTAGGGACGAGGGCTACCTATCCAACCTACCTTTTCGGAGTTTCCCGTTCTCTAAGGGAAGTCCCAAAAAGTAAGTTTTCAAAACTTTTTATATAGATTTGTTCGTTTTTTATTATAAATGAGTTTCGAAGTTGAAATCATGAATTTCTATCATGGAAAATGACGATTTTGAGCCCGGATTTTCGAAAAACACTATTCATCCGAAAATGCACACTTGTTCGCATATTAGTTATGAGTTGTAATATGTTGTGCAATTGGTGAATTGTAGGTGCGATTGCTCGGCTGTTATTTCGTGGAAATTGGAGATTTGGAGTTATTTGGCTAAGGTGAGAATAGTTAGAATTTAAAGTATCTATAGAAAGCAAATAAGTGTGAAGGTTTGTAGAGTTTGGGACTAAGATTAGAATCCGAACCTAAGATTAAAGGGTTGTGAGTTAGTGCCCTTAAGATTAAGAGTTAATCCTTTAAGTGAGAACTTAGGAGTTCTCAAGGAAAGTATTGAATCTTAGAAGATTCTAAGTTATGATTCTACTTTTATTATTGATACCGGAGTTCGATCGACATATCGTTCGTCCGAAGTTTACTATTTATTTACTTTATGCCCTTTTACTTCATACTTGTTTCAGCTACTTTAATATTGTACTTTACGTTTATTTACTTTTGCGAGCATATCACAACATCTCGCACCATAACATATTGCACCATAACATCTCGCATTATGAAAAGAAGGAAAGAATGTTGGACCCTTCGGGGGATGTCCGCATCGCCTTCAGAGAGAGAAAGAAAAGAAGGAAAGAATGTTGGTGTTAGGAATGGTGTCCTAGAACTTGTAATTATTTAATAATAATAATTTATTAAGAATAAATTAAATAAATAAACATAAGTTCTTTATATTATCTAGATTGATCCAATTAACGATATTAGGAATATATGGAAATATATAAATATCAAACATTCAAATAGTAAACCCTAAGTTACTCTTATGAAATCACGACTTAGTATGTGAGTCATACGAGAGGATTAAAGTTGAGATGAGTAACTTAAACGTGTCTACAGTAAACAGATAACGTTTGGCAACCTTATCCTGGTAACACTGTTGATAACTTCGCATTTTGTTTATAGACAAATGATCAAATCCTGATCATTCATGTGGGAGACATGAAATGGAAGTCTCATATGCAATGTTGATTGAATAAGACAGGACCACGATGTTCGATCAAATTTCTCATTAGTACCGTTTACGAGAAATAATCGAATATCAAACTAAGTTTATCAACCAGGTGATAGATCTCAATCCTGAGTGAAATGCGGACTCCTATTTGTGGAGTTATGTTCTTTGATTCACATAGTTGAGAAGCGTCCGTAAGAACGCTCAATACACTCTGTTTTGGGAACATGACTAGATAAGTAGCTGGGAACTCATATTCACGAGATGGAATTCATAACTTTCCTATAAATTAACGGTATCGGTGCGATACCTAAACATTTTAGGAACTTTAGGAAACTCCTTGATGTCATGATTCGAGACATGAACAAGTGACGTCACGACTTCTATTGATCACGAAGTATCTTATCTCTAGTTCGACTAAAGATAAAGTTCATTGGAGAATCAGCGGGAACACAAGGATAAAGCGGTAATTAAGGGGCAAAACGGTAAATTTATCCTTTGTAATTATGAGGGTTCCACGTGAAGGATAATATCACGAGATATAAATAATGATAAACTAAATGGACATAACTCATCTATAGTGAGGGGAGTTCAGCTATGAATCTATAGTGGAATTATTCATAGTTAGATAATGAGTAATTAACCGATTATGTGTTAATCACTTAATTGACTAATTATTAAGCCCATGATCTATAGGTCCATCGGGTCCCTATGCTAGCCCAAATATCGTAGTCGCGAAATCAAGTAGAAGAAATGGAAATTTTAAGTAAAGTGAATTACTTAAAATAGGCAATATTAATTGTTTAAATATTGAGTATATTTCAACCGGTAATTAATATAAACATTATTAATTGTTTAAATAATAAGTTTATTTAAACAGGAAATTAATAATGAAATATTATTAATTAGATATTATTAATTATTTAAATATTGAGTATATTTAAATGGTAATTAATAATTTGAAATTAATTAACAATTATTAATTGTTTAAATAATTATATTTAAACGGAAATTAATAATTAAAATTAATTAATTAATAATAAAATATTATCAAATAAAATTATTAATTAAATAATGAGTTTATTTAATGGAAATTAATAATTAAAATATTTATTATTAATTATTTAAATAATGAAAATTATTTAAATAGAAATTAATAATTAAATATAATTTGATAATATTTAGTCGGGAGAAAATATTAATATTATTAATTGTTTAAATAAAATATTTTATTTAAATGGTAATTAATAAATAAATTAATTAAGTTGGACTTATTAATTTAAGAGAGAATTTCTAGCCCAATTGGATTAATGAACCCAATTGGAATTGGCCCAAAATAATTAATTAAATAGATTAGAATTATTTATTAATTAATATATGCATTTTCGGCTATATATGTATTTTTGGGAAGAGATAATTGCTTGAATTATATCCTAAAATAATTACATAGATTTATTTACCCAAGATAAATAAAAATAAAGAAAATAAAATAATCTCCTATTTATCTATGGCATTTTCGAAATTGCAAGATAAAGGAAAGAGATAATCTTTATTCTTTTTGTATTTATCTTTATAGATTAATCCTAATGTGATTAGGATTCCTATTTTTCTATAAATAGGAGGGTTGGGTCATTCATAAACACACAATTCAATTCCTTAGAAATTCGGAATCCTCTCTTCTTCCCTTCTCCCCCTTTGGCCGAAATTCCCTTAGTCCATTGGGAAGAAATTTTTTTCTTCTTCCCAATTTCTTCTAAAGTTCGATCCCACAATCGAATTTCGTTTTATCGATTGGGATATAGCATAGAAGATTCGGTGTTGCTGAGGATTTGATGCTGTAAAGAAACCTCCAACCGATTCTCCATTAATCAGTCAATGTAAGTCCCGGTTTTAATTTTCGAAAATATAAGCATGAATCTACATGTTTTATCACAAATTGCATGATGTTAATAGATCCGTTATTAAATGTTAATAAGTTTACTAAATAAAATTCCGCTAATTTAGTAAATCATCCCTTCAGTTGGACCCTTCGGGGAATGTCCGCATCGCCTTTCGAGAAAAAGAAAGGAAAAATGAGAAAGAAAAGAAGGAAAGAATGTTGGACCCTTCGGGGAATGTCCGCATCGCCTTCAGAGAAAAAGAAAATATAGAGAGAAAAGAAAATGAGGGAAGAATGTTGGACCCTTCGGGGGATGTCCTCATCACCTTCTTCATTCATTCATGCATAAAGGGCGAATGCGATCCTACGGGATGTTCTCATTACCTTCATGCATATGATCGATAAGAAAGAGAATCGAGATGTTATATTTTATGCAAAGTCATTTACTTTTATCATTTTATGTCATAACGAGTTAATGGAGGAGATTTGACTATATGTGTTAGCAATATCATCCTTTGAAAAGTTTAGAATGAAATTACCTAAAGTTTGGAGAACTTTAGGAGTGAATTGTTTCAGATTAATTGGACACAAATCGGAAATGCGAGTTTGAGGTCTATCTTTACTTTTTATTCTTATTATTCTCACTGGGCTTAAGTTGTTAGCTCATGATATTACAAAAATTTCAGGTAATGCCCTGGCTAGAGGCCGTGGAAGGGGAGATGGTGCTGCGTGATCGAGGGATGCTGACCTCGAGATGGACTCGTTTTTGTAAAGTATATGTAAATATTTTTGTGAATTTCAAGACTTTGATGTTGTATTTAGCTCATAAGAGCTTTTGATGTGGTTTTTATGATATGAAATATTTGAACTCCTGATTTGGGACTTAAAGTCCATGTGAATTATTAGATTGAAAAATTAGGATGTAAACCCAGGTTTTCAAAGATGCCAACTTTCAAACAAAACCACGCAAATTTTTCTTAAAATAAAAGACTTCCGCTGTTTTCTCTGATTTTAATTTATTTAAAAGTGACGGGTCGTCACAATATTGAAGATAAAGTGGTCTTAAATTTCGGTTAAAATACAAAAATTTAATAAATATGACCTAAATGTTGTTAATTTTTAAAGATGTGTATCAACTTGTGTTTAAAATTATTTTAAACATACATGTTTGCAAAATTACTAATCACCCCTCCAATCAGTTAATTTTAATGAATTTCATTCACATTTTTATTGCTTACCAGTCTTTTACCACGTGCATCGCACGTAATATTCTTTCTAATATAGAAACATTTAAAAGTTGGACATGATTTTTTCCTATGTTTTATAAATCTTTTTCAAAATGATTTTTTTTGTAACTTCTTTATTTTTTAAATTTATAATACCAAATAAATAATAAACCGTTTGTTCTAAATCTATACATATTTCTTATTTTTTTTAGTTAATTTATTCATTTATGGATTATTCATTTCTAATTTTAATTATAATTTAAAAAATTATATTAGTTTTTTCTGTTTTATTTAATGTTTTAAAAAAAATTATTAAAAAATTTAAAGTTTACTTGAATATTATAAAATACTATACCCTTACTAATTCAATGAATTATATGTTTTTAATAGTTGTTTTTTTTATCTTAACTATTTTTTAAAAGCAATTTGAGTTTTTTTTTTAATGATTTTAATTTATATAACCATCACTTTTAATAAATCATTTAATATTTGAATACTTAAATATGATTTAATTTTCTATAAAGGGGTGATAAATCTAAACAATGAATAGTGATTCATTTTCATATGTTGTAGTTAATTTTTTCAACTATTTTGTAATTTGATGTTGTAAAATCAATAAAAATAAAATAAAAGTCTATTAATATTTGAGAAAAATATAACTATCAAGAGAAAAAGGTGCTAAGATCAGTATGCAAAAAACGTCATTTTACATGGTAAACCTTTTTTTTATAACTCCAAAATTTATTTTTCTAAGAGTATATGAAATGTGACATACAATTTGAAAATAAAAAATGGATATAGTAGTCTAATAATGTAAATGATCATTTAATAGAAAGTGGAATATAAATACAAAAGAATTTGTTTCAAATAGCATAAATCTGCATACTAATTACTAAAATGTCTGAATTTTTTTAAAATTACTCAAATAACATAATTATAGTTCAATAAATTATTGAACTATAATTCAATTAATTATTGAACTATTTTTCATTGGTATTTTTAATGAATTTGTTTGTTTTTTGGTTTTTTAAGTTCAAGGTCAATAATTTATTGAACTATTTGATCATTTTCTATTATTATTTTCAATGATTTCGTTAAATTTTTTATTTTTTTAGGTCAATAATTTATTGAACTAAAATTATGCTATTTGAGTAATTTTTGAAAAGTTCTTACATTTCAGTAATTTATATGCAAAAATATGCTATTTCAGTAATTACCCCTAAATACAATGGTATATTTAGTAATTTGGAGATATTAAAAAGGTATATATAATGACATATATAGTAATTTCAAGATTTTAAAAAGGATATAACAGGGCAAAATTGTTTCTCAAGCATCCACATCCTACCTTTTATGTATTAAGGATATGTTATGTTGTTCTTGTTTTATTAAAAATCTTCGATTTTTTTTAATAATGAGTGAAATTCGTAGCATATGTCATTATTAACAAATTATAAGATATGTTTAAAAAAAATATAATATATAAAATTCGCACATATCTATTAAAATTTTATTATTATTTCAATGGAATTAGAATACGTGAGAGATGTAAAATAAACATATTCATCGAATTTATTAAAATTAATTAGTAGAGAAGTGTGATTTACAATTTAGCAAACTACATGAATGTTTAGAGCTATTTTTATCCGGGTGTGATTTGCATATTAATTAACAAAAAAATTATGATTTACATGTATCTCTTTTTTTTTAAGGTCATAAACTATAATAGAAATGTTATAAATATGTTTAAAAAAATATTATAAATAAAAACTACGCTAAAATCATCATAACAAGTAGAAAATGGAATTAAAAAAAAATCAAAACAACATATGAGCTTATTTAATTTTATTATACACGATATCTTCAATAATTTCATGCCCAATAGAATCACTTTGTTCCATATTTCATACAACTTCAATTGAACAATTAAACATTAAATTTTTAAAGCTTCAAAATTCCAAACCTTTGAAGATTCTTAAGCCCATTTCCACTAACCCTTCCAATTCCAAAACACGATAGAGAAGTCGGAGAACCACCACCACCACCATCGCCGCCGCCGGCGGCAACTTCCTCTACTTCCTTCAAATCCAATCCCCCCATCGGAAACGGCGGCGATTTCGGCGGCGACAAAAAACCCACCTCCTTTTTCCGGCAGAAATTGGGGAAAACGAAGTGAAAAAAAGAAGGAAATCTCGACGCTTTTTTTATGGGTTTGGTAGAAATGGAAGAATTAGAATTAGAAAAATAAGAAGGAGGAGGAGTAAGCGGAGGAGTAACGGCGTCAGAGAAACGGTGTTTAGGAGTACCTGGTTGTGATTCCCAGACAAACGGAACGGCGCCGGGAAAATCTCTGTAGTAGATTCTTGAAGATGGGTTTGCTTTTGCACTTTCTTTGGTTAAGAGTTTTGAGAAAAACTTATCATTTTGTTTAATTTGGAGAGATTTCTGGGGATAATCTGAGCTTTCACACAACATTTTCATTTTCCCTCTCTTTCTTTGATCGTGAAAATGTCATGGCTAAAGTCCCCTGAATAGTCTATATATTGTATCTTTGAAGCTACCTATGGTCCTAGATGTAGATCTCATTTAATTTAGTCCATGCTTTTAAATTAAAAAGAAAAAGGGTACTTCTGGTTTCATTTTCGTCTCTAAATTTTTAAAAGTTATATTTCGTCCCTGAACTTTATGATTCGTGTGACTCTAACGGAGGGCTTATGTGACATGAAATTGATGATGGTACATTATAGAAATATGCAATAAGGTTAAATAACATGAAAAAACCGAGGTTAATCTCATCATTTTCTCTTTAATTGCAGTCTTAAACCTCATTGTATATTCATTTTTCCGTGTTATTTAACTCATTTATATAATGTCACATCATCAATTACATGTCACATAAGTTCTCCTTAAAATCCCAGACGGAAAGATACACACAAAATGACTAAAACGGATTGAATCATAAAGTTCAGGGACAAAAAACATCACTTTTGAAAGTTTAGGGACGAAAATGAAATTTGAGTGAAAGTTCAGGGACTAAAATGGCATTTTACCCTTAAAAAAATACAATGGTTTTTCTTTCTTATTATTCGGATAGCGAAATCTCTAACGAGATGTTTCAATTACAGGTTTAGGAAACATGGGTTTGTGTAGTTTGAGGTTGTGAAGTATGGGTTTGAGTAGCCCGTAATTGATATGTGGGTTTAAACACGGTAAGAATCCATGTTTATGAAGAAAAAAAAGTTGAAAAAGTAAAAACCTATTCAAATCGGATAATACTTATCTTCAAACTAATTTAGAGAAGGTTCTACGCCCTTTAAATTTTATAGATCAATTTATATAAAATATTCATATTTAATGAATATGTGGATTCCACAAACTTTTATAATCTAATTCAAATAAAATATATATGGAAGTTGGGATGTTTTAAAGTAGTTTAGCTTTAAACACCCCATATTTTTATTTGATCATATATTTATTAAATATTAATATTTAATATAAATTGGCCAGTAGAATTTCTATTTTAGATTTAAACAGTATGATTTTATTTTTTATTATACTTCAAAATAATCTAGTATCATTAAGAAATGTTGTTTTTCTCATAAACTTCAAATGAGGTGGAACTTGGGTTGCATTCCTAAAGTTTTTGTTTTTTTTAATAATTATGGGTGTCAGGGTAAATTTATATGTATCTTCAGTTGACTAATCTCATGAAATCATTTAAATTTATCATATTTAACGCATGAAACTTGTAAGATATATTACATCTTAACTAGTTGGTTTTAATAGTTTTCTTCTTCTTCTTTTATTTTTGTTTGTATAGGAATTGGGTTCTTCTAAACATTAATAAATAAGGTTCAAGATTTTTTATGTAAATTAAATAAGGAAAAAAAATAAAATGGATCTAAGTGATTGTATATTTTCATTTTTCATTGGTGAGAAGGGAAAATCGGTTTGGTCCAGTCAATTTAATTGGAAAAGAGGGGAAATGATTTGAATGAAACCGGACATTATGAATATTTTATTATGTTTACTCTTTCATTTAGAATTTTTCAAGCACTATATTTTTTATTTAAAAGACTAGATTTTTTTACCAAAATAAAAATAAAAGTAAACTAAAACATGAAAAAAAAAAATCAATCTATTAGTTTAATTTTATACAAAAAGAAACTAAAATCAAATTTATAATTAAACAAGGTATTTATGATCAAAGAGTTATTTATTCATATTTTAATTTTTTTAATATATAATTGGACGTGAGATAATTTCTAGTAGCATCAAACATGTAGATTTATTATTCGATAATAAATATATAAATAGAGTCCACCAGTTTTCTCAACAATCGTAGGAAAATAGTACTTGAACTTTTTGTCATGCTTCAATGTGAAGGTAAAATTTACGGTCTGACCCTTACTTTGTTCTATTTTTATTAACTAATCTATACTATAATTAATAAATATAGGTCTCTTTTTATTCCAAAAAAGTAAAAAAATAAAAAAAATATATATATAGGTCTTGTTAGAGTGTGAACAAATTCTCACATCGGCTAGGGAAGAGAATAATCATGGGAATATAAGGGGAATGACACACCTCCATTGGTATGAGGCCTTTTGGGTGAAACCAAAAGTAAAGCCATGTGGGTCTAGGCCCAAAGTGGATAATATCATATCAATATGAAGTTGTGATGGCCCGGTGTCTCCTAACAGGTCTCTTTATATATTTAATCCAATAATAACACAACACGTTATAAAAATAAATATTAATCTATAAGGGTAAAATTTCATTTTAGTCCCAGCTTTCATTTTCGTCCCTAAACTTTTAAAAGTTACATTTTTCGTCCCTGAATTTTACGATTTGTTCCATTTAGTCCTTTCATCTGTGTTTTTTTATATGGGACACTACCTTAGGGCTTATGTTATATATAATTGATATAGTGACAGTATATAAATATATAATGAGGTTAAATGACGTGGAAAAATACATATACATTAAGATTTAAGACTACAATGAAAGAAAAAAGTATGAGATTGACCTTACTGTATATTCATTTTTCCAGCAGAGCATTTAACCTCACTGCATATTTTATAATGTCACATCATCAATTACATGCCACATAAGCCATCCATTAGTATTTTAGAAGCTAAGATATAGACGGAATGACTAAAACGGAACAAATCATAAAGTTCAGGGATGGAAATATAACTTTTAAAAGTTTGAGGATGAAAATAAAATTGGGGTTGTCTTACTACTTTAGGGAGATAATTAAATTAAATTAAATTACACAAACAATAAATGAAGGGTTTTTTATTTAATTTAATTTAATTTTGATATTATAGAAAGAAAGAAATAGAGAATAGTAACCATCCATAATAGCAGGTAAAGTATTTGTCCCTTATTGGGTATAATGCTGACGTGACACGTAACTATTGGCTATAGAGGCAATGCCACGTGTCAGTTAGGTGAGTTGGTGTGAAATAGTAATTAATGATAATAAATTAAGAAGGGGACCTTACCTTCCCATGTTTGTTTCGTGTCCTCAACTAGCTCTTCTTCCTGCCTTCCTTATGCCTATAATTAGTTACTTACTTTAATAAGTCTATATTAATTTTAAGTTATCAAATTATAATTAATTTACTAATAATTACTTTTAATAAGTCTATAGTATTTTTAAACTATCAAATTATTATTATTATATTAACTTACTTACTTTAATAAGAGGCCCTTATCAGGGATGAGATAATACTTCTTCTCTGATTTTGTCCTTTCTGACAATTGATATTATTGATGAATTATTTGCCTCCTCGATAATTTTTTAACGTCTTATTAAATAATTTATGATAGTATTTTATTAAAATAAATTTTTACGGGTCCAAATTAAATTTAAATGGTCAAATGTTCAAATTAAAAAAATCAATAGTTCAAGGGTGGTTTATTTTAATTTTTTTATAACAATGATTGAGTTATGCTTGAATTGAAAATAATGCATTTATAAATGATTGATGACTTTCTCTCTCTTCTCTTCTTCCAAAAATTTTCTTTCCACCATTTTGTATTCAAAAAGCTTGAAAAAACGTCGAATATTGAAGATCTGAGCCCGTTATATTTTTTTATAAAGAAAGTTATATTTTTTCTTATTCCAAACTCATCCCTTTTTTTATTCCATCATTTTCTTCATAGAATTATAGATCTCACACAAACTTTGAAGATTTAAAACTAGAAAAATATAGATTTAAGAAAATGTTTGATTTTTTTTTTTGTTAAATTGTTATCCTCAAATCCAAAATGTAATAGCAATATTCATTAGATAAAAATGTATTATCTGGGAAAAATAAAAAGTATCAACAATGTTCAAATAATTTACATTAATTATGATTAAATAATTTCTTTTTATCTCTAAATTTCAATCATATTTCTATTTTGGTCCTTAAAAAGAATCGTGTAGAGGGTTTGACTAGCTTATATTTATAAATAGATTATTTTTTAAATAATTATAAATTTAACTAACTTTTCAGTAATATTTCTAAATTAATATTTTTATTAAACACATCAAGCAATGATTTATTATCAATCAATATCTTAATCAATCACTAAATTATGTAAATCAATGAATAAATTACGGTCAATCAATTTTCTATTAAAGTCGATTAATGATCAATTTAATTTAAAAAATGAAATATTTATAAATACTTCTACACTCAAGCTGGCCCATTAGAAAGATGTTTGTTGAAGAAAATATTGATAGTTATATTCTGAAGAAGGATATGAATGCAATGACCCTTTCTGCCCCACCCTTTGTTTAGAAACTTATTATAGTCACGAGTTTTTAAAACGTGGGCCTCTCACTATTTTAGGCCCATCAGCTTCCACTAACATAATTTTTGACTGGGCCAGCTCGAGTGTAAAGGTAGATTCGGGTTTTTGCGGCCCACCAAAGATATGAGTTAGAGGCCCACCTAAGATATGAAATGTTTTGACGACCCAATCGCATACAAATTCACGCATGTAATATTATAAAATAGTCATCGGTTTCTTAAATGTAGTCAACGATTCAATTTTTATATGAAATTATTGATTTAATTTATTCATATGAGTCAGTTTTTTTTCGTTTTTTTTATGATATACTTTTAAATACCTTTTTTATAATGTTATATTTATAAATAAAATTATGTCACTCGATAAAATTTCCCTTCATTTTAAATATCAAATCGTGTTTAGTCTCATAAAAAGAAACTAGTATTTTCTCTAGTTTGAATCCTCCCTCTAAAACATTGTAATTTATTATAAACGAAAAACCTCTTTTTAAACGACAACAGTAATTTTGTTCTCTTACTTTTCCTTCTATTCCATCTCGATCAATGATAAGGTAAGAGGTTCAGATTGAATAATTTTAGAGGTTGATGGAATTGGAGTGAATTATCTATAAAACAAATTGAATATGGCTTATTCAATTAAGTTTGATAAATAATGTATTTTGTATAAAAAAAACATGTTTAATTTTTTATACACCCAAATCATAGATATTAGATTTATAATTAAACATATTTAAAAAAATAGATGAAACAAATTTTTTTTTTTATATAACATCTGTTTGATAGCTAAGTTTAACTTTTAGTTTTGTGTTATTTAATTCTTATGTGACGGGTTAACAAAACCAATCATACTACCATTTAAAATTCATAGATTTAATAGATTAAACTCATGATTATAAAATCTATCTAACAAACACGGTATACTATTGAAACCCACCCGCCCACCCACCCTACCCTAATGCTTCAACCAAACACCCCTTAGTTATTTAGTACCAGCTTTCAATTTGATATCAAATAAAAAGAGAGAGAGAGACCATTTTCCCTGTGTCAGACTGGTCTAGACTTGGCTTGGCAGTGCTTAGACTAGACTGTACTATACACAGTAATTTCTTATCGCCATTCCATTCCATCTGTTTCTGTCATTATTTTATTTCAGAGAAGAAAACCAGAAACCTCATTATTCATCGGAAAATCTATGGACATTTAAAAAATGGGAAAAACTGCCGGCGATGAGGATGGTGGTTTTAGGGCTGAGATTGATACTTCAGCTCCTTTCGAATCAGTCAAAGAGGCCGTCTCTAGGTTTGGTGGAAGCGGTTTTTGGAAACCCTCTCTTCATTTCCTTTCTTTACCTCAGGTTTCTTTTTTAATCCCTTTGCCTGATTTTTATATTTTAATTGGTTGTTTTTTAATTTTTAACTGCATTGTTGGATCACAAAACCTTTGGTTGATTTTATAAGTGAGCCTCAATGGGTATTGATAATGTGTAGGGTCGTGTATTTGTCTCGTGAGATTAGTTGAGTTGCGCTTAACTGACACTCACGAAAATTAAAATGAAAGAAAAAAAGACTTATGCCAAATTGATTCATATTCATATTCATATTCATTCTCAGAGAATAGCTATATTTACTTCTCTCAAGAATTAAAGACAAGACAACCTAGGAAAATTATAGCCACATTCACTTGATTTTGTTTGTAATATTTGTATCGTGCCTGTCCCGCGTTGATATCGAATAATGGTTCGGGAATTTCGTTGGTGCTACATTCACTTACTTGGTATATCTTTTTTTTTTACTCCATCATAAGCATGATAAAGATGAAGTTGACATTGCAAAACTGGAAAACCAAGCAATGCATCTAGAAAATGAATTGATTATGAAGGAAAGAGAAACGCTTGAAGTATTAAAAGAACTGGAAGCGAGCAAAAGGATTGTGGAAGAATTGAAATTGAAGCTGCAGAAAGAAGCATTTGAAGTCGGTGTGGCTAAAGATACAAGGGGAGATGATGTGAACAAAACTGCTGCTGATGAAGCGGATAAGGAAAACAATGTAAACGTCGACAGTCAAGGTCAGGATGTGCTAAATGACTCTTCAGCGCCGGGTTTAATTCTCATGGAATTGAAACAGGCCAAGTTATATCTTACTCGGACTACTAGTGATATTGCTGACATTCGAGCTTCTGTTGAATCTTTTAACAAGAAATTGGAGAAAGAACGAATCGCACTTGAGAAAACTCGAGAGAGGTTAGCTCAGAATTTGTGCAATATATCTTCCCTTGAGGAAGAGCTAAACCAAACTAAACTAAAATTACAAGTGGTAAAGGATGCTGAGGCAAGAGGTTGTTTTGATAACCCTTCAGAGATTCCGAAGGAGGTGGTACAATTAAGTTCCGAGGCAGAGCAGTTTGAGAAAATGGGGGAAGCTGCAAAGTTAGACGTTTCGAGAAAAATATCTGAGATTGAACAGACTAAGGCCAAGATTAAAACAACTGAAATCCAGTTGGTTGCTGCAAGAAAAATGAAGGAAGCTGCCAGAGCTGTAGAATCTGTTTCTCTCGCCGAGATCAAGATCCTGTCAATGCATGAAAATTCACCTGGTGATTTTTCACATGATCAAGGGAGTGAAAGTGTAACACTTTCACCTGAGCAATATTATACTCTCACTCTTAAAGTTCATGAAGCTGAAGAACGGTCTAAAATGAGAGTTATAGATGCCATGCAGCAAGTTGAGGCTTCAAATGTATCGAAAATGGAAACCTTGAATCAGGCAGAGAAAGCTTCTGAAGAACTCGAGACAAGTAAAAGAGCGTTGGAGCTAGCTCTGAGTAGGGTGGATGCTGCAAATAAGGGCAAGCTAGCAGTTGAAGAAGCACTACGCAAATGGAGGTCAGATCATGGTCAGAAGAGGCGGACGGTCCAGTACTCTACCAAGTTCAAGAATTCTTGCCCTGCTCAATATAAGAGAGAGTCTCGGCTATTCGACGTAAACGGAATAAACATGGTTGGTGATGGACTCACACCTGTTTTGAAGCCAACCCTTTCAATAGGGCAAATACTAAGCCGAAAGCTGCTACTTCCTGATGAACTTGAATCAAGAACTCTCTCAGAGAAAAGCACAATCAAAAGGAAGGTGTCACTAGGACAGATGCTCAGCAAACAAAATGATGATCTATCATCCTCCTCAAAGAAGGCTGAGAAAGAGAGTGTCCAGAAACAGCCTTTTGGAAAACGAAAGAAATCCGGATTTGCGCGGTTTTCTCTACTGCTGGTAAAGCGAAGTAAGAAGAAGAAGAAGAAACCAATAGACTATGGTTGTTAAGAAGTAAAATAATGTGACTTTTAACTTAATTAAGGATATCTCATAATGATCTGTATCCAACTTCTTAATCTTTGTTAGGAATTAGGATTATGTTAATCCTTGGATAGTTTGTAAATGGCATTGCCTTTATTTATTTTGATGTGTTTGATTTATATATAGTTTTTGATCTTTTAGGTAACTGCAAAGTTTACTCGTTGACAGATAAAAAAAATGAAGACTGGGATTAACTAAAGATTGAAAGAGTAGGCATATGTGCAAGACTGAAAAATGGTAGGTTATTGGACGTTTGATATTTGTACAAACATCAATTCAGGGTACTAATCCATCATAAATGATTAATATAAAAATATTTATTTTAATTATTCATATTTAAAGAAAATTAGATTTTTATTTATTACGAAGTCTAATATAATATCTTAGGTAGGTAAGGAACCTCTTGACCACTAGACCAACCGATGTTGGTTAGTTAAATCATATTATATTAATCTTATTAGTAAAATACCAAACAAGAACCTCATATTTCCAAACATCTAAATCTAATGTCAATATGCCAAACGCCCTTTAAATCTTTTTTTCCCTCTCCTTCATCTAGTGGGAATGCCATTTAGTACATTTTCTGTTTACTACTCTTTATCTTTGGGGGAACAAATGTCTATGGTGTTTTATGTTTCTTATTTCTCGTTTTAAAAAAACAATATTGGAATATGTTGTTAACAATGTATAACATTTACAAATTGCATAAATCTATTGATTTTTCCTATTACTTTTAATGGAATTGGAACACATGATATACATAGAATAAGTACATGTCCAATTTTTGTTAAACTTACTTGTTAAATGATGTGATTTATAATTTCATATACCATAAGGGTGATTAAAAACCTTTTAAACTAAAGGGGTGTTATATGTAAATATTTTATTTTTTAATCATGTCATTTATTTTGTTTTTAAATTCTGGACTAAAGAGATCGAAGTACTTTTCTAATTTTTAAATATTATTTTTTAATTTTCTATACTTAATTTTCAAATTATGTACAATTTGAAACCCAGCCCAAAGAATATCTGGGTCTTTATGGTTCTCTCTGCTATTGAGAAGGACTACTATTTCTCATAGTTTTTTTTTTTTTTTGGTAAAGTACTCATTTGGTCCCTGAGTTTTAGAGGTTGTGTCTATTTGGTCCCTACATTTTCAATTTGTGTCTAAGTGGTCTCTGAGTTTTAGAGGTTGTGTCTATTTGGTCCCTACATTTTCAATTTGTGTCTAAGTGGTCTATGAGTTTTGGATATTATGTCTATTTGGTCACTGCGTTTCAATTTGTGTCTATTTGGTCCCCGAGTTTTAAATATTGTGTCTATTTGGTCCCTGAGTTTTTAAATTTTGTCTAAATGGTCCATGAATTATTAGATACAAGTTTAATTCTTCCTTAATTTGCTAACTCATTAACATAATATCAAATTAACGGTGACATAAAATGTTTAATTGATCAAAATACTGACATGAGATTAATAATTATGTCAAATTTTAGGCCTAGATTGATGAAAGATTTAGTCATATCTTTGTATTTTGACCAATTAAACATGTTATGTCAGCGTTAAGTCAATAATCTGGTAAAAAGTTAACGAATACGTTAAATTAAAGACCAATTAAACTTATTTCTAATAGTTCTTGAAAATCTATGGACCAAATAGACACAATATCCAAAACTCAGGGACCACTTAGACATAAATTGAAAACGCACGGACCAAATAGACACAACATCTAAAACTCAGGGACCACTTAGACACAAATTAAAAACGCATGGACCAAATAGACACGACCTCCAAAACTCAGGGACCAAAGGGGTATTTTACCCTTGTTTTTTTATTTGGCTGTGTATGATTTTATCTTTTGTTACTAAAAAAATAACTATCACATTAAAAAACCTACCATATTTCTTTTTGGAAAATTATTACCACTATTGAGTGAAATCTTAAGCTTTGCTTTGAAGGGAGAAAAACTTTTTTGACAATTTTAAATCCACTCGTCAAAAACGTAGTTCCAAAGTTGTGTTCATTTTAATTTGTAATTTGGTCATCTTTTAATAAATTATAAATAGACTGCGTGACCGGATTTTATTAGGGCTTTTTTTTTTACAAAGATGATTTGAGTGTGAGTACTCGAATTTATGATAAATACATCCAATCAATTTATCTTTATCAATTGAAACTCTCATAAATGATAAGATTTTATCGTTTAAGCTATCAAAACTTGATGATCTTTATCTTAAAAAAATTAAAAATACACGAATTTGTGGTCAATTAATGAAATAATATATTTCTACCTACCTATTAATTAAATATCAATTTTTTTTTGAAACAAAATTATCAAAATAATAGTTCTATAAACTATTAAAAAAAACTCTAATTTCTATAATTTATCTCTGATATTTCCGTAATTATTAAGCAGAAATATGCTATTTAAGATAATTTATTTAGTTACATTACAAATCATACACTTATATTATAAAAAACAACTTTAAACATGTTATGGTATGCAACACTTATAAATCACACACACATATATTTTTTGTTTAAATTTAAGGAAATCTATATATTAAGTCAATTCTATAAAAATATATGGATCAAATATTAAGATTTACAAATTTGATAAACAATCATCCATTTAAAATATACAGTCGAAATAGAATTGTATTCAAACCAAACTATAAATAATATTCCAGTTATTATCTTATTTTAAAAAATAAAAAAATTTCGTTAATATCTTTTTTTTTAAAAGTAAGTTAATATCTTATATATATCATAAATAATAAATTGAAAAGGACATGGAAGCTAGGGGTGAAAGAAAAAACCGGAAAACCGGAAAAATAAACCGGGCCGAAACCGTAAAAACCGAACCGTCCCGGTTTCCATAATTCAAAAACGAACCGAACCGGCTAAAACCGGTTAAAACCGGAACCAAACCGGCTTCTAAAAAACAAGTAAAAATCTCATACCCCTTCCCTATTTCCCCCTCTTTTTATTTATTTGTTTTATTTTATATATTTATTAATCTAATTTTTTCAACTAAGTTTTTGTTTATGTTTGATTTTTTTTTGTTTCATCCGTCAATGTTAGAGGATTTTTTTAAAAACCAAATGCAAATGGCCTATATTAGAAAAGCCGGAAAAAACCGAAAACCGAACCGATTCCTATTAAAAACCGAACCGGTCCGATTTTTAAAATTAATTGAAAAACCGGACTGAACCGAACGGTTTCACCCCTAATGGAAGCTATTTTATTCCAAGTCCAACGACCAACGAAGAATCCATTCAGGTACCTGTTTTTGTCTCCTCTTTTTTCCGAATGCTTTTAGGAAAAACCGAACCTGAGACAAAAAACAAAGACAAGACTGGTTTTCTAAGCCAAGCCATGTATTTCTCTACAACCTAATTTATGCTTTTTTTTTTTTCTTTTAATTTTCTCTGAATTCCTGTTTTTCTTTCCTTCTTCTTTATAATTTTCCTTTCTTTCCAACGAATTTCGAAGGTTTTTTTTTTTTTTTTTCCTTCTTCTTAGTTATTGTAAATGGTGATAAAAAAATCATATCTTTATGCATTTTTCCATTATTATTTCCCCAATTGATTTTCCCAGAAAGCCCTTTTTTTTCCAATACATAATTTCAATAAAGTTTTGTTTTTATATGTTTTCAGTGAATTAGTTCATTGTTTCTATTCCTTGTTTTTTTCAGCCATCAGCAACAATGGATCTGAGATTTGGGCTCATTTTATTTCTTGTGGTGGTTGCTTCTTTGCCTGGTGATGCTATAAGAATCACATCCTCTGGTAAATCTCTGCTTTTGCTTGCTTGGTTTTTGTTATGATTGAGCTTCTTTTGTTGCATATTCTATTGAGGTCATGTGTTTGTAGCTTTATAGAATTGTGCCGTGTCGAAAACCGATTTGATCGATATGTCTGGTTTGTTATTGTGTTGGTTGTTGTTTTGATATCTTTGGCTTATTTAATGTCTGTCTGTATTGTATGTCTCTTTTTTGTTATTGGCTTTTACCTTACTTGATATCAAATTGCTTAGTGCTTTTTTTCTGTTAGCTGTATTAACTACTTTTGATCAAACATGATCTATCTAGAAAGTTGGTATATTCTACTAGTTTTCTTACCATGAATATTTTAAGGTCGGGTAGTTGTTTCATGAGAGTATTCGTGGGGTGTCTAAGTTGGTCAAGACACTCATGATTATGAAAGTAAAAAAGTACTCTCTACAAACACAAACATTGTGTGAAGTCGAAGTTCTTAACGCACTGAATGTTTTGCTCTCAGTTGTTTTTTTTTATCTCATGATCTAGTCAGAGAAGTTGTCCTTATCTACTGTTTGTTTCAGATGTAAGCTCTCTGGAACAAGTAAGGAGCATTGGGGCCTCGGCTGAAGCTTCCGGAAATTCCAAGATATGTAAACTTTGTGAGAGCTACGTTACTCAAGCGATTGATTACCTTACTGAAAAGAAGACCCAAACTGAGATCATTGGTATTTTCAAGAAAACTTGCTCTCAGTTGGGCCCGTTCAAGGATGAGGTATGATTGCTGTCTGTGTACTTTTTAAACCATGAATAACTCCTCATTTAAAATGAAGAAAAAACTTTTCTGCTTATACTGATTGTGATCATAGCTATTGCAAATCTGCAATATATTTTAGGTGTGTTTGATTTAAAGAACCCTCCATCCGTAGCCTCAAATAAAAGGACAGAGAACAAAAGAGTTTGCTCTTGTTAATATAATTTTTTCTCCCTATTATCAGTGCACAAATCTGGTGGACAACTATCTACCTCTGTTCTTCTCGGAGATTTCCTCCATTGAACCAGATAAATTCTGCCAATCAGTTCATTTCTGCAAGCAAATTACTACAATCTCCTCACAAATTCAGGAAAATAGCTGTGGATATTGTCATCAGACTGTTTCAAAAATGTTGGTCAAGTTGAAAGATCCAGACACACAGGTTTGATATTTTACGTTCTGCTAGTTATGCATATGAAGAAATATAAGTTTAATATTTTGATGATATCCATATTTTTTAAGATTATCCACATTTACACCTATTTCATAGTCCAAAATCAAATGCTCAAGAGATAGCTAACCACTACTAGTTATGAAATTAGTCAAAGAGGAAATTGTAAGCCTAGTTGATTTTTATTTCAAGGGTTCAAAATCATGGCATCACTTACTTTGGAAATATCCTATCAATTTCCCGATATTAAATATTGTAAGATCAGGTGTTTGTCCTATCACTTATGGAATTAGTCAAAGTGCACCTAATTTTTCCTTACACAATTATCAAGTGAGAAATAATTTGCAACTTATGAAGTCCTATTAAAAAATTCAACGTAATAGGAAATGACAATTGTAAATATGCACAAGGACTGGTGTATTACCAAGTGCATTAATAACCTTCTACTGAAGAAGTGATCATGTAAGTTGGGAAATTACATAATGTGAGAGAGAACATATACCGTGTATGACTAATACAAAGACGCGAGAAACGTAGTTTGATTCGTAATGATTTAGGGAGAGTGACGAAGAGAAAATTTTGTTGCAGTACTCCAACTATCAATTTTTTTCTTTCCGAGTTCTTACTGATAATAGGTTCAAAAGTTGAGCTGGGATTTTGTGAGCTGATGGTTCTACAATTAGATGGGACTTTGGGTTGGAAAGAATAGGAGGACTTTTGAGATAAGTTTAGAAGTATAAAGGAGATTGTGGATTTGGCTTTTACTCGGCTTTTAGATGGTTCTCCCAGTGTAAATCTTTTTTTCTGTTTTCTTTCATACTAATGGGAGACTTTTATGAATTCCTCTTGGGCCTTCCTCCCCTTTCTTTTTATCTCTTCATTTATTCATATACTGTTTCTTGTCATAAAAAAAGAGAGAAAATTGTGTCCATAATATGGATAAGGCTAATGTGTTGAAGTTGAAGGAGATACATACCTCCTCACAAATCACAACTAAGCTTAAATCCTGATACGAAAATGTAGAAATGGAAAGTACAATTGAATCTTAACTTAATGGATAAGAAATGGGAAGAATGAAATCTAACCCACAATTTGATCTTCAATTAACTAGTTGTGTAATTTTATTTGAACCAAACCTATAGACATGCATTACACCTACAATTGTTGGGAAATAAGCTGATAATAAATGTTGAAATTAGAACGTGAAAAATTCTGTGGTAATCAAGAAATAAATACTCATCTTGACGATAGTAGATTTTTAAAAATTTGCATTTGTCAACATGTTGACATCTCTTGATCCGTAGTTAATTATTCTGATAATACGGCTTACACGACGTTTTCTCTATGTCAGATAGAAATCCTTGAGATGCTTTTGAAGACGTGCAGCTCCATGAAGAACCATGTGAAAGAGGTACAAAGAATATTTTATAAAAACTATAAATGTTCATGCACACGGGTGCTATGGTGCCTATCCACTTATAGTAAGAGGCAAATATAACTGATCTCCGTATTACTATCTTCATCTTCATCCATATCGTTTGTTTAACAAATGTTTGACATTCCAGAAAAAGTGTCTCTCTCTCTCTCTCTCACACATTTACACATCTACACTCAACCTCTTCTACAACCTATTAGGATATAAGTAAAACTAAACCGAGCATAAGCATATCTATCTATCCATCACATATCGAGCCTTATAATATTGTAAAAACTAGCTCATATCCTGTCACATTATTGATTAGAGATGATCAAATGCATAATAATGATCAACAATTTATTCTCCAAGTCAAAACAAAAGAAAGTTCTGTTGTATTTTGTCTCGTTATCGGAAAAAGAAAAGTTGATTAATTCTAATAATTTTGACGTTTTTCAATGATTAAACAGTGCAAGAAGTTGGTATTTGAATACGGGCCAATCATCCTGGCGAGCTCGGAGAAGTTTCTGGAGAAGTTTCTGGAAAAGACAGATATTTGCAGTGTAATACACGCTTGTGCTCCTGAAGCTGGTGTTGAGTCAATATCATCATCATTTGTTGAAACTCTGCCTTTCCATGCTGACTCTTGAATTCTTTCAGCAAACACTCTGATTTAATGATCTCTCTCCCCCCACTTTATGTATAATAATATGTTTAATGTTACTGGATTGTGGCTTTATGTTTATAAATTTATCACTTCATGAAAATTCCTTCCTTGGAATTTTTATGGCAATTAAAATGTTATCTAAAAACTTGGCTGTATAGATTTTACCGATCTATTTTTATCGGACTTGAGCTATGAAGGGATCCATATGTTTATTCAGAATTTCAGAAGCAGATTATGTGTTCAAATTATGATGGTGTTTTACTTTTTAAGTAAATGATTTCTTTTAAATTAGTTACCATGTGTGTTGTGTTGGTTGATTTAAATCAAGTTGAGATCCACGTCATTAAATTATTATATTTTTTTTTTCAATTCGGCCACTTTCCCCCACCCATATTTCTAGTAAGGGTAAAGGAAGAGTGATTGCCATGGGATAATTTATGTATCTTTAATATTTTTTAAATTCGGCCACTTTCCTCCACCCATATTTCTAGTATGGTGTTCAGTCCAATCACCTGTTTTTCCATTTGGGACACGAACGGAGGTTTATGTGACATGTAATTGATGATATGATATTATATAGTCTGATAGTGAGGTTAAATAACGTGAAAAAATGAATATTATGTGATGTCTGTAACCTATATGACTAAAGATTGATGGTGAATTAGTCATTATATTCTTTCCCATAGTCAGATTGTCTTCCTAATTCACCCTCAAATCTTTGGTCATTCAGGTTACAAATGTCACATCATATTTGTTTTTTTCACATCATTTAACCTTGATGTCAAACTAAATAATGTCACGTCATCAATTACATACCATATAAGGCCCCGTTAATGTCTCAGATAGAATGACTAAAACAAAACGAATCGTAAAGTTTAGGGGTGAAAAATGTTACTTTTGAAAGTCGAGGGACGAAAATGAAACATGAGTAAAAGTTCAGGGACAAAAATGATATTTTACCAAAATGTTGTTGGTTTATCGTAACATTTTTAAAACTTTCAATTATGATCTCAACGTTTTTAAAGAAAAAATTGATAGTATTTGAAATTTTTTAAAAATAAAATTGAAACCAACCCATCGATGTAACATCTTTTATATAAAAGGAATTGTCTACAATAGCATATATTTCACCCTTAATTACTTTCGTGAATGTACTTTAGTCAATTTACCCATATAGCATATTTTACTCTTGCACGCGCGTGACTCCTTTTCATTTTTCCCCTTTTTACCCTCGTCTTCTTCACATCGTTCTTCACCAGATTTTTCTCTTATCTTCTTCCTTTCATCTCAGTCTTTCCTTATTTGAGGTTTGCCAATTTTTTCTTTTACTTTTGATTATTCTCTCACCCCTCGTTGTCTTCGAATAATAATTTCATCTTCTTTTTTTTAGCTTTTTGGATTTTGAATTCATTCATCTTTTTTTTCTTTGATTTCGTTTGTTTTTTAGTTCTTATTTGGTTTGAATTCAAGAAAAATGTTTGTTTTTTAGTTCTTATTTGGTTTGAATTCAAGAAAAATGAAGTTATGTAGAAACTTTTTGTTACAAATTTTAGTTTATATTCTTTCTCGTCTTCTTCCTTTTGTTTTCTGATTTTTGGTAAACATCAAATCTATCCTCTTTTTTGGATCTATTCTCATTTGGATACCTCTTTTGCTTGATTTGAATTCAACCCAGATTGAGAAAAATAGGAATTAGGCTTGGTATTATGTTGTTTTCTGATATGGATCTTGATGAGTTATTATTGGATTTGTTGTTTGATATTGATTTTCTTATATTTCCTTGTCTTCCATTTTCTCCTTTTCTTTCATTTTTCTTTTTGGTTTCTGATTTATAAAAATTTCAGAGGTAGAACAATTTGCCAGAAAATATCATTTCGCAAAAAGAATGAGAAGATTTCAAATGATTCGCAAGAAGAATTCGTGAGAAAAAAGATAATCTAATGAATTTGAGAGACGAGGAATGAAAATCGCAGGATTCTTATCCAAAAAAAAAAAAATCGCATGATTCGAGTGAAAATTTTATCGCACCTGAAGATCTTATTTTAAGGATATTTTGGACATTTCAAATTTTTGTTTTGATTTGGACTGGGCTTATTCTTATGCTATTTGGATAATTAATTAAAAGTTTTGACATTAAAGTAATTATTGTCATAAAATATGTCATTTGAGTAATTGCCCCTTTATATAATTTAAATCATAAAGATTTCATGGATATTCGTTTTTTTTTTGTTTAAAAAAAAAAAAAAATAAAAAAAAAAATAAAAATATATATATATATATATATATATATATATAAACAACTTAAGACAAATAAAGGGTAAATATGTAAAATCAGCGTTGGTTGCCAAATTGTTGAGAAGAAACTGAGAAAGGGAAACGCATGGAATCCCCGACAGAGAGAAATCCAGAATCTTGAAAGTGAAAACGAAACGTGTGCGGCTCTAAATCTAACGCGGTCCCTTTTTGAGGCTCGTGAGCTTCACTCTTCCATGTGTCGTGTTGTTAAAAAATCTCCTAAAGATGAATTGACTTAACAAATATAAATTATCGTTCTTTTAATTATCAATTAGTTTTAAGATATAAGTTTATAATTAGGGTCCGTTTGGTATATTTTTTTTCTAAAAATATTTTGAGTTAAATATTTTAAAAGAAATACTAATGAAGTATTTCATCTAAAAACACTTGAGTTAAATATTTTAAGTGAAACACTTGTTTATAAACATTTTTAAAAAAATCACAAATCAAGTATTCTCTCTAAAAACACATTTTAGTATATTTAAATATTTTTACATGAAACACTTAATTAATATTTAAGGTTTAATGTTTTACTCAAAACATTTTCAGGAAAAATTGTACCAAACGGACTCTCTTACTAAAATTGTATAAGTGCCTAACCAACTCAAACGGAAATCCGATCTAAAGTTGAAATCCAACTCAAGATTGATGAGTCTAAAAAAGTATCATTTTGAGGGACGAATCACATATCAGTGACATGAAGAGAGATAACATGAGTTATAAATATGAAGAGTAACTCTTTCAATTAACGATTAGTTTTGAGATAAAAATCCATAATCATTAAGACGCGTGGAAAGAAAGAAAGAAAGATGCCGATCCGATACTATTCAGTAATTCACTTGTGAAGATTCTTGGAAGTTGGAAGGAGCTAATCTAAAAGATGCTATCAATCACGTGTCCCCGTTGCCTTTTTTTTCCACGAAGATACAATTCTCATTTTACATCCATTTCAAACTCTCTCAGTTTATTTACAATATTTATTTTCTTAAATTATGAAAATTTGTTCATCCGTTGGTTATTCATATTTCTAATTATTTTATAAGATTCTTTAAAAGGTCACTATTTTCATAATTAATTAGTTTTGGAATAAAAGTTCATAATTATTAAGATCAATTAGGGAAAGAAAAAATTGAAATATATATATATATATATATATATATATTCAAAACACATAAAATACACCTGATACACTGATAAAAACTCACTCCTTATAATTATAGAATTGGAGGTTCAAATTCCAACATCGTCAAAATTATCTCCTCATTTTATCAATTGGTAAAAAAAATCGAGACAATTATATTACCTCTACTGAATTAGACTTAAGAATGGAGAGAATTTAAACTATACTTTCACACAATTTTTTTTTCAATTAAACTATTATTTGATGACGATCGTTATACTTTTTAATAAATAAAAAAAAAACACACCATAAAATACATTTTATTATTAATAATAAGATTTAATCACACTAAATTTTAAGATTATTTCGACCATCTACTTGGAAACTCTTTGATTAATTTTAGCCATAATATAGAAATATTTTGTGGCAAAAATGTTAATGAGAAATCAAATCATTGCCAATTTTGAATTAAATTTATTTACAAAAGGTTTGAATTTCAAAGCCGCCAAGTCCCAAAAAGAAAAAAAGAAAAAGATAATTCACAGTATCTACTACAGAAGTAGAACGATCAAGGGTATTTTAGTAAACTCACACAGATATCAAACGGTTATGGTATCTTCCAAAAGACCAGACTATAAAAACAGCGTCGGAGACGGAGATGGCATAATCAATGCATTTTCTTTAGGGTTTTTTTAAAATTCTCTTGAAGAACAATTACGTATTTTCTCACTGTTTTTGAGCTATTTTTCTCAGTTTCTTCAACGATTCTTCTTCATTTTCTCGGTAAGCTAATGAAATTCAATTCAATTTGTTTTGTAATATGTTGTTAATTATGTGATTTTGTGTTTTTATCGACGTTGTGATGGAATTATGAATCAACTTTTCTATTAATTACATGTTTTTCTTTTCTGTTTGGTTTTTGAGAACGAAACGATATGAATTTTCTTGATCTTCCTCATCCTTTGGAATTTTATTCTATTTGATTTATTAGCTCTTTGAAAACAGAGTGAGTATCACTCTTTGGATCTTGTGATTCGGTTAATACGGTTCAAGGATTATTGTTTTTTATCTGTCAATTTTTTTTTCATCATGAATTATACTGTAGGATTAAATGTGACCGATTGCTTGATTTCGTCTAATTCAATATGTTTTATGTATATTTTAGTTTTTACGAGTGATGATATTTTTTGAGTGGTTATTGATTACCGATTACTGAATTATTTTATTTTTTTAAACACTATTTGAATTCAGCATGGTTGAAGATTCTTTTCTTGGTAAAAAATTGCTTTTAATTTTACCTATGGCTAAATTTTATATTGAACTTGGTTGCGATGGCTGTATGTGTTGCTATCCCGGATTAATTCTTGTGTTTCGGCTTCGGGACGTGAGATTTTGTGAGTTAAAATTGAAAACTTTAGTTGAATGGGTTTCTTTCAGTTCATCTGTTCTTGAAAGATTTTTATTTTCATTGACTCTGTACTTTTGTTTGACAATTAAAATTTGAGATGCTATTGATTGTTTTTTTCCCTAGATGTTGACTGTGTTTTATGAAACTGAATGACCATCGTATTCGTATATTATATTATGGTGTTATTTACGTTATCTTTTTTTTTTATCTGATACGTCTATGTCATTTTGATATTCAAATATTGTCCTGAATTTTTCCAACGTTGGACTATGCATATCTGATTCCCAATTTTAATTTAGGCTTGGAGACGAAAAAAGCACTAGGGAATGCTGAAACATGTGCTTGAAAGTTGAAACTTCCTTCTCTGAGGTTGATGAGGTTATTCATCAATCATGGATGCACTGTTACATACCTGATGATATTGGTTATTTAACGCATCAACCATTTAGATTGTGGTCTCAAAAGCGCACTGCATCCAGCATTTCAAGTGAACAAATATTTTCAAAGCACTATGATAGTGAAGATGGTTGACCTTCGAGTTTAAATTATTACCTGACTTGATTATTCTATCCAGTGGTAATAGCTATTACTATTTTTAGTGATCATTTCTGTAATGGATAACAAAGGGGCTATCTTGATGCAACGGTATGAATTAGGAAGGCTGTTGGGACAGGGAACCTTTGCCAAGGTGTACTATGCAAGAGACATCAAGACTGGCATGAGCGTGGCGATTAAAATTATTGACAAAGAAAAGATCTTGAAGGTTGGAATGATAGAACAAATCAAAAGAGAGATCTCTGTCATGAGACTGATTAAACATCCTAATGTGGTTGAGCTTTATGAGGTAATGGCAAGCAAAACTAAAATTTACTTTGTCATGGAATATGTCAAAGGTGGTGAGCTATTCAACAAGGTATCTAAAGGGAGGCTAAAAGAGGCTGCTGCACGCAAATATATTTGGCAGCTGATCAGTGCCGTTGATTACTGCCACAGTAGAGGGGTGTGCCACCGGGATTTGAAACCAGAAAACTTGCTATTGGATGAGTATGGAAATCTGAAGGTCTCAGATTTTGGGCTGAGCGCTCTTGCTGAATCTAAACGCCAAGATGGATTACTCCATACTACCTGTGGGACACCTGCTTATGTTGCTCCAGAAGTCATTAATAGAAAAGGCTATGATGGATGCAAAGCTGATATTTGGTCATGTGGAGTGATCTTATTTGTTCTTTTGGCCGGTTATCTCCCATTCCATGATTCAAATCTAATGGAGATGTATAGGAAGATCGGAAAGGGAGAATTTAAATTCCCGAACTGGTTTACACCAGAGGCGCGCAAGTTATTGTCAAAGATCTTGGATCCTAACCCAAATACCAGGATATCGATCGCCAAAATAATGGAAAACTCTTGGTTAAAGAAGGGATTAGATGTGAAACGCCAAACTAATGCAGAAGAAGTGAAAGAAGTGGGTTCTTTAGACGTTGATGCAGTTTTTAGGTCTATGGAGGACAGAGATTCCAAGCAAGAAGTTGAAAAGCCATCGAATTTGAATGCTTTCGACATAATCTCCTTGTCAGCTGGTTTTGATTTGTCTGGTTTATTTGAGGAAACCGATGAAAAGAAAGAAGTAAGATTCACATCCGACAAGCCAGCATCTACTATCATTTCTAAGCTGGAAGAAATTGCAAAGCGCTTTCGATTGAAGGTCACAAAGAAAGATCGAGGCCTATTGAAGATTGAAGGGTGTAAACCAGGTCGAAAAGGAGTGTTATGTGTCGATGCCGAGATTTTTGAGGTTACGCCGTCATTACACATGGTGGAAATGAATAAGGCAAGTGGAGATACTTTGGAATATCATAAGATAATGAAAGAGGATATAAGACCCGCACTGAAGGACATTGTTTGGACATGGCAAGGCGAGCAGCCACGGTCACAGCAATTACAAGTAGGACAAGAAGAGCAATAGCAGTCCATTTCGCAGGCTACTGTGGGTGGCAACTGTTAACACGAGTTCGGTGGTAGCATCTTAGATATGAGGTTATGATTTTCGTTTTAAATTCAGGATTTTTGTTTTGTAATCAAGATTTTTATTTTGTATAATGGTTTTATTTATTTTGATATTCGATTTTCGGTTCTTTCTTAGCCCTTGCGGGGCTCAAATACGTGTCTTGCATAAAACATGGGTCTAACATTGTTGATGCTTTTTGAGGTTAATAAATAGGTCATGTAATATATGATATTATTGATTCATGGTTAGAGGCATAACGCTTCGCTAAATGGCTAAATTTTAAAAGTTTGTAAGAAAAAAGTTTTCGATTCATTTGTATTAATCATCTTTTGGTTTTTCTATTTTTCAAAAATAAAAGCAACTTCTTTGATAACTGATAACTTAGCTTGATTAATGCTTTTGAAAAACAGAGATCTAATATGGTTAATAACAGATTTATAAATGGAAAACTGTTTTCATTTTTATTTTAAATAACGGGACTGTCATCATTAAGTTTTCATGTTGATACTTGAAAAGTCATCCTGAGTGGATAATGATTTTCTTTTTCGACAGATTTCAGTGATATTGAACCATTAATATGTGATTGGAAGGGTCAGACATGGTTAAAAGCCTCGTTAAAGTACCAACACGAGAGGAGCCTTGATCTTTTCTAGAAATTAAACTGACGTTAATTTAGGCCTTGTCTTAAAACAGAACCATATAATCTGGATACTCAATAACATGGTTTAGTTTCCTTTCTTTAAAATAATTTAGGCCACATCTGTAACAAACTATGTTTTAAATAAACGGATCTACACGACATCTACCAATGGTGAGGCGCAGAAGTAAAATATGGAAGTTACGTATTCGTCAATCTGCAACGGCGAAATATGTCACAGATCTGCGGCTAGAAAATTCCCAGGCAGCGACACCTGAAATAAGAGGGGGAAATGATGTGATCCTTGACATCTTATAAATAGATAGGAAGATAGAAAGAAAAGAGAGAAAGTATACCTTCTGCCCCAGTTTAAATACTGGAAGGCCTTTATATGGACAGGTACTGCAACGAAAGGCATCGCCCAGTCCACACTGCATATTATATCAACATAAACATACAGAATAATTATTACCAAGGCCGAAGAAAAAGAAATTGAGCATTGAATATATGGAGTTTTCAAAAGATAACACTGCTATTCAGCATAATATTAAAAATGATTTTTTCACCTACATTGCCACACGCAGATTGCGGATTATTCAGCAAATCCGAAGTCAATCCTAATTTTTCTACTTTCTCCTCTTCTTCAGCCCTACCACATGTGCAGTTCTTGCAAGCTTTTCTCGTGCTGCTGATTTCACAGTCACCAACTGTCGAAGCAAGTTGCTTGGTTAGATAGGAATCATAAACAATACTGCATAAACTTTTACAGCAATTTTTTTTTTGTATTACAATTGTAATCTTTACCTGATGGTGGCTTTTTCATATCCTCTTCAGTCAATAAACTATCCTCATCGATCAGATCTGAATCATCATCAATCTGAATCTTAGGTATAACTTTTGTTGACTTCTTAATAGTAAAGGAAGAGCCGATCGTCCAAGAAGGCTTTTTAGCTCTTATCTATGAACAAAAAAAATTACATGTTACACTGAATGAAATTGTAAATGATGAAAAACGAATTAATCTTAAAGCCAAAAAAAATAATTAGAAATATGATATTTTTCAATCATCTTCATCTGATTGAAACAACAGGAAACACATTATCTAACCCTAAAAATTATTTGTTCAACGTTCTTCTTTTCCTGTAAAACTCTTAATCATAAAGCATGCTCCTAAAGAATATGGAGCAACAGGGATGTCAGCTAAACCACATGGTCTTCGAATCTTACCATTAAAACATCAACCTCAGATGGTGAAACTAATTTTCTCTCAATCACTTCGGCTTCAAGAAACCCCGACACCAGTAATTTTCCCACCAAGGAAGAGGGCTGCAAGAAACCAACAATAAGTTATGAGTGTCCACGATCAACATTCATAGTGTGAGAAACTACATCCTATATTTACTACCTTATCTGCCTCAACTGCAACATCCTGCAAAGTCTTGCATACAAGGATCTTCCTACCAGGCTTCAAAAGTTTCAAGATTTCCTTGAACAATTGATCACTCGGAAAAGCAGAATCACAGATAGCAATAACAACATCCATAGATGAAGCTGCCAGTGGAAGCTTACCTATTATAAATTAAGAATCAGGTCATAAGCATAAAAAAACACAGAACTTCCACAGCAAATCTACCATATGACCACCTAAGATGTGCATGTGTCCAAGAAAGATAAAAAAAACACAGACTCAGAGGAGGAAATAAATTTAAGAGGGGAAACCATTAATTAAAGGTTATTCAGACAACAATAAAATACGACGACAAAAGACAAAATGAAAAGAGACTTGTCGCAAGCAGTCTCAACATTGAGGACATTAACCACTAACATTTATATCATGCTAATCTTAAAGCTATAACTGCCATTATTGAAATACAAAATTTAATATAGATTCATATACATATATAATCTACAAATATTTTATAGATTTCCAGAAAGAACACTTAAGAAGGCCAGCAACATTTTAATTTTCATATTTTAAATTACTCATCAGTCATCAATTAGTTTAAGTTATTACTGACATATCAATTTACAATATACGACTACAAAATCAAACAAAAACAATTCTTCAAAAAATAAAAAAAATCAAACATAAACACACAACAACATTACAAGATTAAATTCACAAACAAAAGGGCTTGAACAATTCTAAAAGGAATGGGGAATTACTCAGAGAGAAAGCTTGAGTGATTATTTGAGGATCATAATTTCCAACATCTTCACTCCCAATCTCCTTTAAAGCATTAAAAACAGCACTAAGATGCAGAACAGGACCATCGGTAATTGCGAGCACACTCTTCTTCATCGCAGCTATCCTGCGAAAACGAATCACAGTTTCTCTTTTAGAAAGAAAGAAAAAGTGGTAAAATCAAGTGAAAGAGAAGATGCTAATTCTAAACTGAGGCAGAAATAAGAGACTCGAAAAATATCAAATAACAAGAAATAAAACTAAGCATCTGTAATTGTACATCTCAAAGCATGTTAAAATTGAATGAAAGAACAACAGAAACAAAAACATTCATATATTTGACATTAAAAAAACATTTTAGCTCTCTTCTCTGATGAAGCACTGATAATTAAAACCTAAACATGAAAGTAACGACGAACTAATAACATTTGAAGGACAACGAGAACAATCACAACACCGCCTCGTATCGTTTTTCTCATATTTTTTAGACTCAATACCTTTAAACAAAAATCTAACCAAAAAAGAATCAAAATCACTGAAAGAACTGAATCAGCAAATGAAATTCCAGACAGTTGATAATCAGAAATCAACAAAACGAACAATAAATCGGGAAAAAAAAACCAGCACTTGTTCAATTTCAGTAAACAGGCATAAATCAAAACACAGCACCTTTTCGAAGACTATAGGGCAAAATAAGAGCCGAAACCGCCACAGATTCACCGTTACCGGCGAAGGAAGAAGATTTTCACAGATGATTCTGGAAAACACCGAAAGGAAGCTTTGAGTAAAACGATAAAGAAAATTGATGGAGGAAATCTAAAACAAGAATCTAAACTTGCGATTAAACAAACCTTTTGAAAAAGAATGAGTTGATGAATGAATGAAAATCGTAAGCAATGACGAGAAAATATCTCAAATTCGGCGATGGAAAGGAACTACGGTGGATTTGATTCGATGATTCTAGAAGCGGCGGATCGGGGAATTGACGAAGAAGGAAATGAATTTTAGCGTTGAATGAAATTGGCGAACTGGTTTTCTTACTGGGCTTTGAGTCGGCCCGTTTTACTATAATGGGAGAAATGAAGCAGATGATGATGAAACGGTCCATTGGCCCAGAAAAATTGGGCTTTATGAAAGGCCCATGAATTTGAAGTGGAAGTTTTTGTTGATTGCCACAGATTTGATATTACTCCGATTTTTGGAAGGGTTTTATCTCATGGATGAGGATTATGTGAGATCTCTATATATTTTAAGAAAAATTATCGTGGAGGATGATTTTCACGATTGAGCACGTGCTGACACATGTTTTCCTCTTGTTACTTTGAGTATCTGAAATGTGAAATAATATGAATCGAAAAATATCAGGGTGGTATTGGTCATAAGGCCTATGATGATCAATTTAATTAACTCTATAGTGTATTCAAAATTGAAAACAATGCAAAAAGCAATTGAGGTCTGATTGCAGTCCATAACTCGGTCGATGAATTTTCTTGTCTTATATAAACGCCTGAAATTTGATCGTGGACTCTTTAACCGTGCTAGTCTGGACTAGGTTTAATTCTATGGGCTTTAGCTGAGCCTCCCCTAATGATATTGTCCTCATCAGGATGTTTGGGCCGAAAGTTCCTCAAACTCATTCCTCTATATTTAGTCTTCTCAGTGAACGATTTTTACCCTCTATAATTATCACATATACATAAAAATTAAGTATGATTTTTAAAATTACCCAAATTAAAATTTTAGATTTTTTTACCCTTAATTGATAATTTTCCCAAGTACTTACACCAATTAATCAACTTTCAATCTTTAATTTTAGGGAACTTTTGAAACTTCTAATAATATGAAGGTTTTTTTTTTTTTTTTAATCTTGAACTATGAAAATGACACTAAATTTTAGATATCTTTCCTTACCGTTAATATTTTGACAAACCTAGCACATATGACCCACTAAATCCTGGAAATGAACATCATCTTAGAGATTAATTTGGGTTGAAGTGAGCTAACCCGAAATCGTGTATATGATAAAATGGGTAATTAATTTAAAAATGTGGCAAATCCTAATAATTTTTCATAATATTAATACGACACAAAATTTCAGCTCCTCGTATCGTTTCTCCAAGCCAACCAGATTGTTGTTTTCTTGCTAAAGTTACATGTTAGAGCCGGGGGAATACATCAATTTTGTTGAGTCTGTTTTTATTTAAATCAAACTCAAAATTGCATCATTTATTGTTTATAAATTACAATTTAAACGAACCGTTAAAAAAGTTAAAAATTATTTAGAACGACTTTGGGCTTGTTTGTGAGTGTTTATGAAATAAGTGCTTTTAATTAAATTACTTTTCTATTAAGTACTATGATAAAAAGTGTTTATTGGTATATTACTTTATTGTTTGGATCTAATATTTAAAAAATGCTTTTAATCTTGTTTAGAGTTCTTATTAGAAAAAATTGTGTAGAATTTTTTTTTATAGAAATAAGGTAGAGAAATGTGTATAACGAGAAGTTAGAGAGAATGTGGAAAAATAAGTTAGAAGGAGAAAATGTATATAGAGAAATAAGAAAGAGAAAATGCATAGAGAGAAGTTAGAGAGAGAAAATGTGTAGAAAGAGGTTAGAGAGAGAAAATATATAAAAAGAGGTTAGACAGAGAAAATGTGTAGAAAAAAATTAGAAGTACGAAGTTTCAAAAAAAAAAAACACCTATTACTTAGAAAAGTTTAACCGTTTAATTGTTTGGTAATAAAAAATTTACAAAATTTTGAAAAAATCTGTTGCCAAATTCAAGAAGCAGATAGGTTTCATGCTTTTGCTTTTCAAAAGTACTTTCCTTAAATCTATCCGACTAACTCCTACTCTAAATCTTTTATAAATCGAAATGTATATTAAAATCTAACAAAAAAAAATTGTATTATTTATGAATAATTGAGATTCAAATTATTATAAATTTAAATTGATCTTTAAGAAATTTTTGTAGTTTTTTAGTATGCAAAAGAAATATATTAGTTTTAGATAAAATTTAGAAAATAATTACTAGAGTAATAATTATATCATTTTAAGAATAAATAAATATCTTATTTTTAAAATAATGGATTGATAATATTTATTTAGCTTCTTTATTAGAGTTTTTTTTAATATATTTTCTATTTAGATATTATTTTTATGTTTTAATATTATAATAATTTTTTAAAAAAAATATTGTGATTAAATTAATATAAATCATATTTATTAACGTTGTTTTATACGAATAAAAAATATTAGATGTTTATTTTATTAAATATATATTAGTTTTTAAATTAAAATTTAAAAAATTTAAAGATCGTTGTAATAATTATGTCATTTTAAAAAAGGTAAGTACTTTTTAAATCAATTAACCATACATTATTTAAATATTCATTTAACTCGTAATACTTTCATAAGTTGAATTTTTCGAATTTTAATTTTTTGTATAAGCTGATTTTACCAAACACTAATTTGATTTATGATACAGCTGATTTTTTTTTACAGCACAACTGACAGCAATTATTATTTTAAAAGGTACAACAATGTCAAACTAGCCCATTATTTATCTTTTATTTGAAAAATGATAAGTAAATATTAAAGGTGTCCCGCAACGTCCAAAATTAGGGTTGGTAAATCATATTTTGTATTATTCCACTTCAATTTTTAAATTTTAAGTAAATAAAAAATAAATATATTTTGTTTTCAATTTTTATGGTCGGTCAGTAGATGTGGCACTCGTTAATTACCTCATTTTTTTTCTATGGTATAAAAAAATTGTTACAAAAATTGAGATAGGTATTATTTGTTTACTAACAAAGAGGAGTTACTATATATATAAACTCTCCAATATGTTTGACTTAATAGAGAGATATAACAAGTGTAAAAGTTAACCAGACTCTTCTAATCTAATCGATTCGTATGTAAATATTTTTTTTTAACCATTAGTTCTAAATTCTAAATTTTATGAGTAAAAAGAAGAACTTTTGATAATGTTATTATTTTACAACTAATTTAAAAAATAAAGGATCTTAATTACTAGCAGCCTATCTTTTAAAATAATTTTATGTTTTTTCTTCGATAATTATTATAATATGTTGATAATGCTTTAACTTTACAAGTTATTATAAAATTCAATTTGAAAATTCAAATTTGTGGGGGGGAAAAAACCCTCGGGAATATTCTATGACATTTCTATGCGACCTTTCATTATCATCTCGTGGTAAAATTTGAATTTGAATAAAAAAAAAAAGTCACAATGAAACGAAAGGAGACAACACTGAAGAAGAGGTCAGATGTTAGAAAAATGAATAAAAACAACAAAATATGATGTATTATATGCCAAACAAGACGTTTTCATAATAAAACGAGAATAGAGCCATCTAGCTATAACTATTTTAATTAGTGAGAAGATGAATATTGAAATCGTTATTTTTTGTTTTTTGAATTTTGGAATAATATTTCTTTTTATATTAGTGTTAATTCTATAGATACCCATTATATAAATGTTTATTACATATAAATGTGTGGTTTTTAACAAAAAGCAAAAATACCCAATGTTCAACACACGCGCCGGCTGGATGACAATGAAAAGACTAATGATGCCCTTTTGAATTAAATATTAATTTAATTTCCTAAAAACCCGTATAGCATTTAATTAACCGTCAGATTTTTTGAAAAACCGAAAAACGTGCAATGATGATAGCTGATTTTTTGAATTTTAAAATTGAAATTATAAGGAAAAAAAGAAGCGGTGAAGTAACTGAAAAACGAAAGAGATAAAGGAGGGTGATTTTGGGTTGCGAAACCTAAATCTCAAAAAATCTACGGCGGAAGAAAATAAAAAACGGAAGGAAGAAAAAAATGGCTAGAACTCGAGGAAACGTTAATGGAGGACAAGGGGTAAGTATTGTATTTTCGTAATTTATAGTAAAGAACGTATTGTCTATTTGATGGTGTTTATAAACAAACAGGGGGAGATAAAAATGCAGGGACGAGGACGAGGGAGGAAAAAAAGTGATAAAGAAACACTGATTATTGAATCAGAAGTCGAAAAGAATTATAATGAAGAGGTATTTTGATAATTTAAAAACATATTACTAATCTATGATTTTAAAAGTAACATGCATGTGTTTGATATGTATATACAATCAAATAGGAAGCAGAGGAAATGGAAGGGGGGAACGACATATCAGAAGAAGAACATGCGGAAGAAGATGAACAAGAAGTTGAAGTAGAAAATCAGGTATACTGAAATAAACATTTCCTTTGGCTAACTAGTGTAAACGTTTCTAAAAAGTAAATGTTTACTTATTAAAAAAGAAGAAAAGTGTCTGTGATAAAAAAACGCGTTTAATATTTTAGAAATGTTGATAAAAAGTATACAGTTGCATTAATGAGAAAAAATGAATGTTGAGCTTTCGTAAAGCAGAATGTGAGAGCAAGCAGGACAAGAAGTGCATGGGGGAAAACACAAGCAACTGGGGAGGATCAAAGACATAAAAATGTAAGGACATTACAAAGTATTGTTAAAAAAAACAATGAGGATGTTGGTTTGAAATGTAAACTGAAGTTATTTTGGGATTTAGTAAAAAATGGAAAGATAACGTAATGGTATTGACATTTTTGTTCAACTATGATAAACGTTTATTGAAAATAAACAGGTATTAAACAAAACACTTATTAAGAAAGACAAAGGGAAGCGAAATATTGGCTACAAATTTAAAATGTTTATAAAATAAAAATGTTTGACAAAAAATAAACATTTATTTTGTAACTACGTATTTAAAATAACGCATATGTAATACTGGATAAAGTCGTTTAAGATGCATATGAACTACACTTGGTTATGTTCAGTGGAAACTAATATTAAATGATTAATTACCATTACTGGTGAAACTTTTGTACAATCACGTGAATCCAACTTAGATGAAGGGTGCTGTTTCAATATAAATATTTGACAACAAATAAACATTTAGAGTGTACTGTTTAGTAAGAATAACTCAGACCATTTATAAATGAACAGCATGCTACTGACCAATTTGAATGCTAGAAACTTCAAGCATTGTAAATGAAAATTAAATTAACTTCGCTAAAACCAGATTCGTAGATGAAGATATACATTTAAATTTGTAAAACAAGATAAACAATAAAATTTATTATTTAGAATTAAGAAACAGAAATAGAATTGAAAATCTAGTAACAAAGACATAATGTTGAAATTAATGAAAAATAACATAATAAAAAAGAGAAAAGTACCAGTTTTGTGAAAAAACTAAATAAAAAAATAAAATAAAATGAATAGCAATGGAAGAAAGAATAAAATAAACACCAATATTAGTTGATATCATAATGAATAGCATTCCTGCACGTTTTGCGATTATGACCGGATCCGCCACAACGTGAACAACTCTTAGAACCATAACCAGAGGATATAGATTCAAGGTGCGAAATATGCCTTTTCATCTTGGGTTTACCAATAGGACGACGAACATCAGGAGGGTAAACTAAAACATCATTGACTTCAGGAGGAGTAGTCCACTGTTTACGATTACCAATAGGGAAGATTGTACCAGCGTAAGTAGAACGAAGTGAATCAATAGAGTATGAACGGTGAACATAATCAGTAACAGGGAGGTTTCTTGATATTATGGAAACACATGCATGAGAACAAGGAATTTTAATTAGATTCCAACGCTTGCATTTGCAAGTTTTCTTGGAAATGTTAACACGGTACTCCATCTCCCCAGTTACAACAACGGAATCAACATCGTTCAGGTGACGAACCTAAAAAGAACAACGTTTATTAAAAAAAACAGTATCTAAATAAGTATACAACATAATTGAAGTTGGGAAAAAAAACCATACCATCATCCTTCGACCACCTTCAATGTTGGTTCTCAAAATAGATTCAGCCCACGGGGTGATAGTTGAATTAGATTCAAAAGCATCCAAACGACGTTTATAAAACCATTCCTCCAATTTCAAGCGAATCTCTTCCAAAGCACTAACAACAGGTAACTCTCTTGCGTTCTTCAAAACTGCATTATAACTTTCGCATATGTTTGTGGTCATAATATTAAACCTAACGACCGGAAAGTATGCACGAGACCAAACGGCTTTACGAATGTCATTGAGATATGGGATGATTCGAGGGTCCATTAATTCAAGTGATGAAACAAAAAATCATGCTCCTCTTTAGTATATGCTTCAACACAACGTATAAAGTGTTCTGCCAATGACTTCTTATGAAAACGACTCTTAATATTCTGAGAAAGATGATGCATGCATACACCATAGTGAACACCAGGCATAACTTTGGAAACAGCTTTATAAATACTTGGGTGTCTATCGGAAATAACAGATAAATATTTCCTACCACCAATAATTGAACTCAAGTTAGTGAAAAACCACTCCCAAGAATTATCGTTTTCAGAATCAACCACAGCAGCCGCAATTGGAAAAATTTGATTGTTGCCGTCTAATGCACAAGCAGTCAACAAAGTACCAGCAAACTTAGCTTTTAAGAAAGTACCGTCAACGGAGACAATAGGGTGGCAATGTTCAAAACCAGAAATAGTAGCACCAAGACTCATGAACAAGTATTGAAATCTGTTTTCCGGAGTGAGTTGGTATCTAATGAAAGATCCTGAAAAAGTAGACAAAGTATAAAAAGCATTTGTAAAAAGGGTAAAAGGGAAAAAGATATAAATAAAATATAAACAGTATATATAAAATAAACATTTATAAACTATTACTAACCAGGATTGTGGAACCCAATAACATAACAAAATTTGGGAACAAGAGCATAAGATTCCACAGGGCAACCTCGGATTTCCTTCAAAATTATTTCTCTGGCACGGTAAGCCTTAGAATAACAAACATTAATCCCATGCCTTTTATGCATAAAGTGGATTACTTGATTCGCCGACATAAACTTTCCACTACTAACCCTAAAAAAATCTCTGATATAATCAGCAACAATAGAAGATGTGGCTTGAGGATGACCGGATTTGATAATATCAACAGAACACGAATGTTGGAGGCAAAACTTTTTAATGGTCCACCAATCAGTACCCTCATATGGAGAAGCTTTAACAAACCAAGTGCATTCGGTGTCTTTACAGCAAGCGAAATATCTTCCACCATCAGATTTTACAACCCGGAAAAGGAAATCATGTTTCAAAGACTGAACCTTAATAACTTTTTTCAAAACATGCTTTGAAGCATAAATATCGTTCTCAGTCTTGAGGTAAAAAGATTCACGAGGGCATTCAACGTTTACCATGGATATAAAATCAAAACCCGCAGGAGCCTCATCGACATAAAAGTCTTCGGGATTACTATAAACACCTAAATCAAAAACAGGTTGCGTTTGGATCAAAGGACAAGGAGGGTTGCTAGCAGAATCATTAGTTGCTGGATTAGAAACTGTTTCCTTTTTGTCAACAACTAGAGAAACACAAGCGGAATAGTTGTCAAAAATAAAAGTTTCAAGAAATGCAACATCATTGTCCGATTTGACATCTAACACTTCCATCAACAAGCAATGAGAATTCGGATTGAAAGGAACTTTCCTACGAATCTTTTTGATAAGATCTATAAACGTTGTGTTTTGGAAATACATCATAGACTTGAGTTCGTAACATTCGTAAACATGAGCTTCGTTCCAACAACCATCGTAAATGATATCAATAGATGTAGACCTCATTTCGTAGGAATAAAAGAAAAGAAAACGAAATGACAGAGAAGAAGAAAAGTAAACGACGAAAATGGCAGAAATGAATTACACAAAAAAAAAAAAGATGGACAGAAAGTAGACAAGGAAAGAATGATAGGGAAAACGAATTAAAAAAAAAATCGTAACAATTCATTTACTGTTACGAAATCCCTTAATTAAAGGAGTAATTCATTGCAAAATTAAAAAAGGAAACACAAAATCGATTCAGATATGTATAGTAGCTAATAAATCTGGAGGGGCAAGAAGGTAAACATCACATAAGGCAGCCACCGTGCATTCCTAAGATTTGGGTGGTTGTTGGGTAAAATTGAAATAAAATGAAAACCTCCATCAAAAGTGGATTTAGGTGAATTAATGTGGTCATGGGAGCAATTATTTCTTTATATTATTAGAATCGGAGAAAATAGAAATGTGTGTGGACGGTATAATTCATTCATATAATTTTATAAACTTAATGGCTATTTTAAAAGAAAAAGACTTGATTTCTATCTTAATTGGAGCCAATTTGTCACCCCTGACAGATATGAGTGTGAAAAAAAAAAACTATAAAGAAAAGAATTATATTTTTGCCTGTGTCTAAAATCCAACAACAAAATAAGCTTCTTAGGGTCAAGGCACTAAGGAAGTTGTGTTCATTTTAAAAAAAAAAGAAAAAAAAATGATATAAAGGCTTTCTTGCAAGTAGCTATAATTGGTTATTATTTGAAAAATAGCAACAATCACTTATTATTTTCAATAATATTTATTTATACAAATTCAAATTAAATTATTTGGATTATACCAAATACATTACATGAATTTGATTATTTATATGACAAACTAGCTTTTCATCTAATGATTAAGTCACTTATTATTTCATCTATCAACTAATTTAAGTTAGACATTTGTAGAGGGTAAAATCACCACGTAAGAGGCTCAAGATGTAGGTCTAAAACTCCAATAATTTCAGCCCACAAAGATTATGTTGACCTCCAAAGCCCATCATGACAAAAACTAAGGACCCGCCATAACCTCAAAGAACCAAGCCATCTCAGACGAACTCAACTTGTCCAAATAAGTTCCAACCCAACTCAGACATATAGAGGCGGTTAGTTTAGCCGAGGACCAAAAGGGATACCACGATGATCAACAAGGCATTTGATAGCTCATTAACAATATTCTCTCAAAAGATTATCCCTCAAAATCATGAGAAACCCATCCACACTAGGTCTATCAAGTTGGCTATAAAAGGTACTCAAATATAATAAAACGGATAATGCAATTTTATCTGGAGACCCATCCAAACTATTTTCTACTTTTGCCTCCAATTTACTGACTTGATCGTTAGAAATCATTTGGCAGACACCAAACCGGCGTCTTCTTACTCTTCTTATTTCAGGAATTGAGAATTGCGGGGAAAACGATTGCAAGTTGAACACACATGATTGATGGTAGCGAAAAATATACTCAACATTCAAATTCTCTCCCCCACATATAATTAACATTAAAAAAAAAATCAAATACAATGAAATATAATTTATGATATCATATTTACTAAATTTCAAATTAAATGGGAGCGGGAATATTTCGTTAATGTTCTTTGGTAATGTTTAAAACGTGAAAAATATATTTCGAAAAATCGGAAGCCATTTGATTTTTTTAATTGTTATTATGTTGTGATATCTTTTTATCACCTAAAAATCTCTATTCTTTCTATTACTTGTATAAATAATGACAATTTTTTCCCTACTTGCATTTTATTTTTTCCTAATAGAGAGGGTCAAATGAGAAGTTCTTGTTGGAAGGATATAATTTTTGGCGAGAGGACCACCTCATAAAGAGTTTCTTCCCAAAGTTATAAATTAAAAATCGTAATGCTAATAACTATAAGTATTTTTTTGTTTTTAAATAAAACACTTAATTAGTATTTTATATAAAATTGTTTTGAAAAAAGTCTTTCACTAAAAAAACCGGTCTCATCATAATGCATCTCAAACTCTCTCTTAACGTGTTCTTCTTCTAAGTCTCAAAATTAATTTCTAAATTGAATTAAAAAAAAAAAAAAAACAATTTTGATACCCATAAACGACCAAAAACGACTCATAAGCTTTTCCCCACTTTCGAGATGAAAAGGGAAGAAATAATGGAGAATAGAGGACTAGAGGTGACCATTTAATTGTCTTTATTACAATCTCATGGTCCTCACGAAACTTTATTCTTAAGCTAAAGAAAAATACCATTAAAAATTGATACTTTCCCCTTTTGTAATTGGAAATATGTATATATTTATTATATGTATGTGCAATGTCTTGCACTATTAAATCAAAAAAAAAAAAAAAAAAACTTTCACTTTTAAAATCAAAAGAAGAAAAAAAATGTATGGACCATATCACTTGCTTGTAGACATAAAAAAAAAAAACCTGACAAATTATAATGACTATTTCTCAAATAAATAAATAAATATATTTATTTCTATTTATTCTACTTGAAATTTAATGAAATATATGATTTGTTACTTTTGCTCTAAGTTGACAGGAAAAAGAAAGATAATGGGGGTCACCTTTGATAGAGAATGAGTGAGTTCTTGTGGCTATGGGAAGAGGAAATAAGGGAACCAAGAAAGAATGGAGAAGTGAAGATTTTGTTTTTGTTTTATTAAAAGAAGATGAAAATTGAATATGATATTGTTTGATTTTATAAGCTGCAACGTGACGTCGTTTTGTTGCCCTAGCTTACAAAAAGTCTATTTGTATTTTTCATTGTTTCGAGAGGGAGATAATAGAGCCAGAGGTGCCGATTTTTTTTTTTTTTTTTTCATTGTTTTGAGTGGGAGAGAATATATTTTGTTTTTCATCTTGTAGGAGGTTGTTTTTTCAATTTTCTCGTTATTTAATTGTTTTATATTTGTGAGTGGGGATTTAAAGATATCTTATATTTTGATGTTAATAAAAGGAGTTTATGGATTCAATCATATCTAATATTTGATGATAATAAACTCTTTTATTTATTGACAATTTTTAAGTTTTGAAGTGATCATAACTTAGAATTCAAAACGAGGATTCCAAAAAATCTTAAATCATTCGAATTGGAGTTCAAATAAAGAAGTTATGGCTAAAAAAAGTTAACGACGTTGGAGGGAAGATGTCTCATTGACATATTTTGGAACTATATGAGTGTAATTTGTCATTTTAATTACATGAGTCTTATTTACATTTTACCTTTTTTAAAGTAATAATAAAAAGAGTAAAATACAAGAATGACCTCTGCACTTTCACCCAATTTTAATATGACTTATCAAAAAGTCATCATTTATTAAAAAAACCATCCATTTTAACAATGACTAATAATTTTTTTTAACATTTTAATAAAATATTAATATTTCTTAACATTTTCAATTAATCTCGGGTCAAAAAAATAGGACCCACAATTTTCCAAAATTTCGGACTGAAATTTCTAACTGAGTAATTGTTTGATTTCTACTTGATTTGATTTGTAGCTGAACGAAAGGCATACGCTAATGCTATTGTAAAAATCTTAACGAGGAGATTGTTATTTTCAAATGAGATGATAATTTTTCTTAGGCAAAGGCTGACTGAATACTAATGTAAACAATGTCGACCCCCCTTTTTTTTACCCATGTTTAGTTAGAAAGGTTAAGAAATATTAATATTCTATTAAAATGTTTAAAAAAATGAAATAATATTTTAATATTAAAATGGATGATTTTTTTAATAGATGATGACTTCTTGATAAGTGCAGGGGTATATTTTCAAAATAAAATAAAAATGAAAGGGTCATACTTGAAACTAGGTGAAAATGCTAAGATTATTCTTGTGTTTTACCCTAATAAAAAAGGAGTAAAATTTTGGAGATTAGGGACCAGACACTACAAAAAAACTGCCAAATTGCGACCAGTAAATTGCGACCAAATGGTCGTTTTTAACCTAAAATGCGACCAAAAATGCGACCAACAGAGTGGTTGCTTAAAAAGGCTGGTCGGATTTCAATTGTGCGATCGCATGGTCACAAAAATTCGACCATCCTGGTCGCAAAAAATTTTGGTAGCAAAAAAGTCAAACTTTTGAAATGCGACCAAATGGTCGCATTAAAAGGGACCATATGGTCGCATTTTATCTTCAATAAGTGACCATTTGGTCACATAAAAAGTGACCAAATGGTCGTAATTTTTGTGACCAAATGGTCACTTATTGGCTCGATTAAAAATACGACCAGATGGTCGCTTAAAAAGATAAGTGACCAATTGGTCACATAAAAAAGTGACCAAATGGTCACATAAAAAAGTGACCAAATGGTCGCATTTTATGCGACCAAATGGTCACTTTTAGGCTTCGATTAAAATGCGACCAGGATGGTCGCCTAAAAAATGACCATCCGGTCGCATTTAAAAAAGTGACCAAATGGTCGCATTTTATGCGACCAAATGGTCACTTTTAGGCTCGATTAAAATGCGACCAGATGGTCGCCTAAAAAGTGACCATCTGGTCGCATTTAAGAATTTTTTTTTAAAATTTAAATTTCAATAATTAGTTAATTAATTATTAATTATTAATTAATTATTTAATTATATTAATTGAACTAAAATTAATTGAATTAAACTCAAATTAATTTAATTCAATTAATTTTAGTTTCAATTAATCTAATTTTAATTTACTTTAATTCAAATTAATTGATTAGTTTATTTTAGTTTTAATTAATTAATCTTAAGTTTAATTGAATTAATTTTAGTTCAATTAATCTAATTTTAATTTACTTTAATTCAAATTAATTGATTAGTTTATTTTAGTTGTAATTAATTAATCTTAAGTTTAATTGAATTAATTTTAGTTTCAATTAAACTAATTTTAATTTACTTTAATTCAAATTAAATGATTAGTTTATGTTAGTTTTAATTAATAAATCTTAAGTTTAATTGAATTAATTTTAGTTTCAATTAATCTAATTTTAATTTACTTTATTTCAAATTAATTGATTAGAATACTTAAACAAAATTATTCTAATTAATTAATCTAATTGTACTTTACTTTAATCAAATTTTAACTAAAATTAAGTAATTAAACAATTTTTATTTATTCATTAAACTAAAATTAATTAATTAAATTAGTGTAATTAATTAATTTAAACTACTTAAGTATAATTGAAGTTAAACTATTTGAATTAATTACCCTACTTTAAATTAATTGATTTAATTAAAGTAATCTAAATTACATTAATTAAACTAAAATTAAAATTTAAACTAGTGTAATTATAAATTAATTTAGTTTAATTTTATTAAATTAAAGTAAACTATCTTAAATAAACTAAATAAGTAATTAAACTAAATTAGATTAAGTAATTAAATTAATTACTACTTAAATTGAATTAAAGTAAACTAAGTTAGATTAATTAAACTAAAATTACTTAAAGTAACAAAATTAAACTAAACTAATTAATTAGTTAATGTAAACTAAAATACTATGAATTAAACAAAAGTAAACTAAGTAATTGATTACACAAATTTAGATTCATTAAACTAAAACTAATTAAATTAACAAAACTAAACTAAACTACTTAATTGAAAACTAAAAACTAAAACTAAGTAAAATAAATTCTTAAACTAAACTTCAATTTTATACGAAAACTAACCTCGTAATAGAAACCTGGGATTGGGGTTTGAGGGTTTTAGATTTAGAGTAAGAACAGGAACGGAATGGGAAGAAATAACGGGGAACAGGAGAGGGAAAGAGAGAAAAGAACAAAAAGAGAGGAAGAAAAAGAGAAAGGAAGAAAAGCGAAACGGGGGAAAGGAAAACCGATGGGAATTTAAATCGGATTTTGCGACCAAATGGTCGCAAATATGTAATTATGACAAGAAATGAAAAGTCGCGTCTTTGGGGAAAATGGCGACCAACCGGTCGCATTTCTTGAGATATTTGCGACCATATGGTAGCATTTCATGAAAAGCGACCATATGGTCACCACTTTACCATGATCCATAACCGTTGTCATATCACGAGTCCCATCAATAATTGCGACCATCCTGGTCGCGATAATGAAATTCACCGCCAAATATTGCGACCAGGATGGTCGTAATCTTTAAATTCACCGCCATAAATTTCATGGAAATTTAAATTTACCGCTCATTTTTGCGACCATATGGTAGCCCACCGCCAAATATTGCGACCAGGATGGTCGTAATCTTTAAATTCACCGCCATAAATTTCATGGAAATTTAAATTTATCATTATTTTTGCGACCAACCTGGTCGCATTTCACTTCTAAATTACTACCATGTGGTCACCTTTTGTGTGAAATTGCGACCACTTGGTAGCAAATATAAATTTTTTTTTTTAATCTTTCCTTAAAAGAAATAGTTTTAATTAATTAAACACATACACACACATTTGAATAATCAAGTTAACGAAATATCTCATTCATCATCGTCTCCAAGTAGTCCGTCACATACGATCTTCTTCTTCTTCTGTTTCTTCATCGATTCATCGTCTCGAATAAATTCAAGATCAATGTCACGTGCGTGAGAAGTGGAAGCATGTATATCATCATCATCATGCAATGTTATCGTTCCATCGTTCAAAGGACGAACAGTACTTGCATCCTGACCATCGTCGATTGCACGAGATCGTATCTCATCTTCTTGAAAAGCAACAGCTTCCTCTGCGTGGTCGTCTTTCTCGGACAAGTTTTCTTCTACCTGGCGTGGTTTAACTTTACAAACAACTAACCAATCTGTCAGATCTCGTCTATTAATCGGATAGTTTAGGTAATAAACTTGAATCGCTTGTGAAGCCAGGACGAACCTATCAGCGGTGCGCATATGCTTAGACTTCTTTACCTCAACGATTTGTAAATGATCAATCTTACGGACTCGCCTGCCTGGTTGTCTCGAACCAAGTGCGGTTGAACGAACAATGCGTTTTAGCGTCGGACTTGCGTATTGAATCTCAAGAATCTCATCGATTACTCAAGTAATCGTCTTCGTTTGTCTTGAACACGTGACCTTTTATGCAAACACCACCGTTGTTTGTTGCCCTGTTCACCGAATGCGCCTTCGTTTGAAATCAGAACCGTTTCCGACGTATCCACCATACGACCTTGCTATCCGTCCAGGTCCCTTTGCTAAAGAAATGATGCGATGATCATCCACCTGGTAATGTAGGGGAGTCAACCTGTGTCATTGTCCACATACGAGAATGTTAGGAAGATAGTAATTGTTTCAACATAATGCAACGGTTGTTTGACAATTTAAAATAACTCACGTATGCCTGAACCAAGAACGAAACTCTTTGTCAATTATTGACCCCTCCTCGGCGTGTCGTAAGACCAACTCGTGTCATTCTAACGTATACGTTTAGAAATAATCAGTATGTTACAAAAATAGTTAGCAAATAGTTTGTAATTGTTTATGCGATGGAATAATGTTAAGTTACAAACTCACTCTATGTAAGGCTCGATCTCTGGCGTTGCATAACACGTATGTCTGCATTACGTGATACTCGGAATCGGTCAACGCCCTTGACCGATCTTCCAACTGTCATGCCAGGTTGGTAAAAATCGGCAAGTCGTTCATGTCAACACCTTCAAGTAAATTATCGACAACGTTTCGTTTTGACGGTCGAAATTGCTCGCAATGTGTTGATCAAAGTAGTATGAACAAAATGTGGTAGTCTCTTTGCGTCAGTGCACGCACTACGGATAGATCCTTCTACTCGTGATCTATTTCCAACCATCTTTTTCAACCGACGTAAGTACTGTGGGTACAAAACATTATTAACATTCGATGATCACTGTCTTGATTCATACGCGTACATTACAAAATAATCGTGCTTACCTTTCAAATGGGTACATCCAGCGGTAATGTACGGGACCCCCTAAGAATGCCTCGTATGGAAGATGCCTGGAAGATGCTCCATGGAGTCAAAAAAGCCAGGTGGGAACATTCGCTCCAACTTACAAATAATAACGGCGATCTCCTGGAACTCATTGCGAGACGGTGAGCTTCCGTCGACTCTATACATGTCAAGTCCCTGAAAAAAACACTCAACCGGGCAAGCGGCTCCCAATGTCTATTCTCTAGAACGCAGTCCAACGCGACGGGCATCAATCGTTGCATGAATATATGACGATCGTGGCTTTTCATCCCGAACATGATATGTTTTTGATTGTCTATACACCGACTCAAATTCAAACGTATCCGTCCGGGAATTTGATGGATTTGATCCACTCAAATAATGTTTTCTTTTCATCCGTCGTCAACATGTACTTTGCTTTTGCGTAATTATCATTGTCGCCAGGCTCCAACTCAGGACGGTCACATATCTCCCGTATATCATAACGTGCCTTAGATTGTCCTTCGTTTTTCCATGAACGTTCAAAATCGTATTGAAAATGTTGTCAAAGAAATTCTTCTCGATATGCATTACATCAAGATTGTGTCTAATCGGTAGATCTTCCCAATACGGTAGATCCCAAAAAATACTTCGTTTCTTCCAACCCGTGTTTTTTCCAGCCGCATTGTTTGCACTCTCTGCACCTTCCACCTGGTAATCTTCCGCATCCCTATAGTATCTATACCGTGCGTAACTGTCTTCCACTATACATGGTCGGGGGGTTTGTTTTCTTACTCGTCGACCCTTCTTCCAGTCCAGCCGCTTGTTTGAGCGGAAAGTGTGATTCAAAGGCAAGAATCGACGGTGACAGTCAAACCAACAAGTTTTCCGACCGTTTTCGAGATAAAATGCATCCGTGTCTAGCATGCAATGCGGACATGCGTATGTCCCCGCCGTACTCCATCCTTTAAGAGGAGGAGATTGAGGTTCACACAATTAACTACAATAACTAAGGAAAGCAATAACAAAAGCTAAACACCGACTCAAAAATGTATATGAAATCAATTAAATATCAACATACCTTGACAAGATTGAATACGCAGGGAAGTCAGCGATCGTCCAGATTAACGCGCGCGCATCAAGAAATTTTGTTTCTTGAAATGTCGTGACGTCATAACATCGTCGACCCACAACCTCTTCAACTCGCAATAAGTGGTTGCAAATACACATCCAGGTCTGTTTTGGACTTTTCGGCCCAGGTACGATCAAACGTTAGAAAAATCACCTGGTCTCGCATGCACATCGAGGGAGGCAAGTTATACGGGGTTACCATGGTGGCCAAATCAATATTGTGCCCTGGATGCCCCGAACGGGTTGAAGCCATCGTGCATAAGCCCAATCGGCGTTTCTCGGATCTTGTGCAAAATCCAGGATGACAATTATTTAAATGCTTCCATGCCGCAAGATCTGAGGGATGTCTCATAACACCTTCATCCTGGTGAATGCTCGTGATGCCATCTCATATGCGAGGTCGTCACATCCGATGCATACAACCGTTGTAGGCGTGGGGTCACGGTAAATAGAACATGCGGGCATTCGAATCAGTGCGTTTCCCTTGTTTGTATCTTGGAAGAAAACAGGATTTGCAATGATGCAGGTCCTCATCCACATCCCAAGAAATCATGCATCCGTTTTGACACGAATCTATTTTCTCCACGGGTAATCCAAGTCCCTCCACTAGCTTTTTCGTGTCGTACAAACCGTGGGGCATATTATTTTCTTCCTGGAGCGCATCGACGAAACCACGATGCAATCGCATCAAATCCTCTACCCGGTATGTTGTCATCGCGCCTTTATATTTAAAAGTTTCAGAGCAAAGAACAAGTTGACTTACCTCACACCCATCGTACATAATGGCTACCGGGTTCGTCTTTAGCATCTCATGCATCTTACGTGCTTGGGATTCATTTCCTCTTCTACAACCCGTTCATCTTCGCTTCACGTTTAAACTTTCACGGAAATTTTCATTGCCCCCATACCCCGCACCATCAATTATCATTTCGTCGCATCGACAATCTCGTTGTTCATCATTCCGTTCTTCGTCAACAACCTCTACATTCGAGCCGCTACCTTCGTATCGTCTCGATTCCTGTAATCTGGCGTCGAACATTTCCTGTGTTTCCCCCGAAACACCCAGGTGATAATAATTCCGCACAAACCCCCAGGTATAAAGATGCACCTTCAACTCAGAATCCAGGTATGATTCTCCTATTGTCACATTTCCTCGCATTGCGCAGCGTAGCTTTCCACCATACTTTTCATAATAGACGGTTGTCATGCAAAACTCAACAAACTGTTCAACCCCTGCCACGAACTCATCTTTCAAATACCCGTCTATCAAACGAACATACATCCACTCTCTCATTTTCTTTTTTCTTAATGCTAAGAAACAATGGGTGGAGGGGTTTTTATAATGGACTCCTCTGCTCATTTGCGACCAGGATGGTAGTATTTTTGCTACCACCTGGTCGCGTTTCCGCCAAATTTTCCCGCTATTTTCCTCACCGCCTGGGTCACATCAAGTCGAATTTACGACCACATGGTCACTTTTTGGGTGACCACTTGGTAGCTTTTATCCCACCAAATTCTTTATCAATTATTGGTCCAATAAAAATCACATAATTTGCGACCATCCTGGTCACTTATAATTGCGACCAGGTTGGTAGCTTTCTTCCCTCCAATTATAAGCTACCACCGCTCACTTTGGGTCACCAAAATTGCGACCATCCTGGTCACTTTTTATTGCGACCATTTGGTAGCTTTCTTCCTCCAATTATAAGCTACCACCGCTCACTTTGGGTCACCAAAATTGCGACCATCCTGGTCACTTTTTATTGCGACCATTTGGTAGCTTTCTTCCCTCCAATTATAAGCTACCCTCGCTCACTATTGGTCACAAAAATTGCGACCATCCTGGTCACTTTTTATTGTGACCATTTGGTAGCTTTCTTCCCTCCAAAATTACGCGCCATTTTTTGCTACCAAGGAACATTTTAGTCACAAAAATGCGACCATATGGTCGCAAAAAAACACTTTTTATTGTGACCATTTGGTAGCTTTCTTCCCTCCAAAATTACGCGCCATTTTTTGCTACCAAGGAACATTTGGGTCACAAAAATGCGACCATATGGTCGCAAAAAAAGTGACCAAATGGTCACTTAGAGTCAACCTTCAAAGAAAGTGACCAGGTGGTCACCAAAAAGCTACCATATTTTTTTGGTCGCAAATTTCTGGTCGCATTTTGACAGTTTTTTTGTAGTGAGATTCCCACCTAAAGATGATCATAGATTGAAGACAGTACAAGAAGTAAAAAGTCGATGTCGATGTCGATGGAAATCTAGCTTCAAATTTACGAATATATCAATGAAAATATCGATATTTGGATAAAAATGATGGAAACAATGGAAAATTAAATGAATAATTAAATTTGAACAATGAAACATGAACTACTGTTTAAATAAGTCATAATTAATCATTAAGTAAGTTATGCACTTTTAAATGATATTTAACATCGAGAAAATAAAAAATAAAAAAATACAAGAAATTAAATAGAGAGAACGATTAAAACAAGGTAAAAAAAAATTAAAGGAGAGAAAGTTCGATGGAAATATCGATAATGTCGAAGATATTGTTTATCCCATTTAAAAAATCGAACATTTATTTTAAAGACATATCGATAAGGTCGAAGACATTTAAAACCCTGTTCTACGAGACTTAATAAATGGAACTAAAACTAAATGTTCAGAATAAAAATGAATAATACTAATAAATATGATAAATCACAACTACACTTAAAAATTCAAGAGGTCAGAGTAAATTTAATCATGTATCTCAACCAATATCGTATCAATACGGAGATTCCAACACGAATCCAAACAAGATCTTACAAGGAAGGTGGAGGGAACCTTCCTATTCAATCATACATAATCTTGTTACCATCTTCACCTAATCAAAACAATTTAGAATTGAATTCAAGTAGGTTTCTATTTAAATCATGAACCAAAAGATATCGGACAATGGGATATGAGTCTGCATCAAAACGCATTTCAAAGAGAATCATACAGAGTATGTGAAAGCAAAAGATGATAGCCAAGCACCCTGATCTGTTGGGTTATCTCTCATCTCATTATCAAACCCTAAATTGTGGTTATCATCTTCCTTAGGTGTCCCACCAAAATAAGCTTCACCACAAAAAAAATTTAATTTTTTTTTTTGTGGACCTCAATCACAATTTTATTCTTTTTCCCATCATTGTTCAAAATGATTCCATGGAATTTCCTCCCTCTCTCTTGCGATTCTATAAAAAATAAATAAACTATACTCCATTTGTAGAATTTATATAAATAATATTTTTCTATATTATAATAGAATTAAACACTCATGTGATTTAATGACAAGTTTAACTATTTTTATCTAATTAACGAGTTAGATTTTACGTTTAAGAAAAATTGTCACTTCGATTTGATTGATATTTTTAATATAAAAAAGTGGAGTAGATTTTTTTAAGGGGTAAAAATGTTATAAAATTACGTTTAATAGAAAAAAAAAGTTGTGATAAACTAAAAAAGGAAAAATTAGAACCACCAATCGTAAATTTACACTTTAAAATTTTTTAATTAAACAATTACACTTACGATCTTATTCGTCATAATAAATATACAATAAAATAAAATGAAAATATATCTTTTTTTTATTATCAATACCTTGAACAATTGAAATGAAAAAGTGAAGTAGAACATGATTGAGATTTAGAAACATTCAATTTATAAATTTTAATAATTATCATACATATTAAGATAATATGTTCAATCAGATGTAAGATAAATATAGCAAAATCTAAAAAAAAATCTAATGAAGTCATCCAATAAATTCACTTTATTAGATTTAAAGGTGTGATTGTTCATATTCAAAATCTAAAAATATAATCGTAATAATTCGTCAAAAATTTATATAATATTTTTCTAAAAAGTTATATATATAATTTAAAAGGTGAGAGGGCCATCGCACCCACTCCCCTAAGTGGATGCCACTATTTTAAACTATTTTTAAAATATCATTGATATGGTTTGTAGTAGTTTGTAGAGTGTAATTTATAGTTAATTTAAAAAAATAAAATAATGATCATATTAAACTATGAATTGTATGGGAGAGCAAGGCTTCTCCATTCTTCTTAACAAGGAATATAAGTTTTATGTAGGCCATACCTTGCATGCGTTGAAGTTAGGGTTTGATTTTACATGTTAATAATGTTCAAAGTATTTAATTATTATTATTTTTTTAAAATTATTTAAATTAAATAAGAGTATGACGCATATAATGCAAACAAGAGTGCTTTGTCAATCCCATTCTAGATTATTTAATATTGTGACACTTCAACTACTCAAAATAAATTTTAGTGGATACTCATATTTATGAAAGGTAATTAAACTTTGTCGTTTTTTTTTAAATCAAATTATTAATATAATATTTTTAAAAAAACTCATTTGATGAATAGTAATTTGTTTATACAATAAGTACTTATATTGACTTTTATATTGATGGATAAATAGTTATTGAAAATCACTTGCTAATGAGTTATATAATTTATTATATTTATAATTATTTTTTAAATAAATATTTTATACTATTTTCTCTTAATTTTATTATGTTTACAAATACTCTCAATAAAAATCAATTCTTCATCATTGTGTTCTAATTCTCAATAAGTTAACTTTGGCAAAACCAAAAGTCATTTTAATATTTTCGTGAAATTAAACATATTTAATAATTCACCACTAACATAGATTTCGTTTTCCCAAATAAATTAAAAAAGTTGTGAGCAAAAGTAGCTATTATTAGATTTCAACTTGCATGCGTCATTGTAGACTTTATTATCATTGGAAGAGAGAACCATAATTTGTCATCTACAAAATAAATGAATTTTATATATTATTTTTCTATGTATTTTTATAAAAAGTAATTGTAAAGGGAAAAAAATCGTCCAACCATGGGCCGTACAAGCGGGATCAATTCGAAAGGGATCGGATCTGGTAGTATCCACACAAGGATAAGCCAATTGAGAATGAGCCCAAAAGAGGCCTAATAAAGCCTAGTTCTTACTAGTAAGGCCAAGCAAGCCCACGACTCAGGGAGTATATAAGAGCTGCTAGCCCATCAAACAAAGAAGGTACACACACTATTCTAGACCTAAAAATTCTTGGGCGGCTCCTTACTCCCACCTAACTTGATCGTCGGAGGGTCCTTGGCCGGCACCACCGGCCCCCTTTGACTGTTCCTTTTCTATCTCAGGTAGACGGAGCCACCGGAATACAGCACGTGTTCTCGCGTGCTCAACTGTGCTAGAAATACCCTACACAGTAATTAATTAATTAAATTAAATAGAAAAGAATATGTAAGTCAGGGTTGTTCCTAAAAAAAAAGAGCCCAGTTCGATATATAAATTTGGGCCCTCCATCATATAATCCTTATAATAAAAAACCATAAAAATATATACATAAAAAAATTATTTTTATTAAAACACAATATCAATAAAATAATATAATAAAAGAATCACATAAAATTATCAAAGTAGTATAAAAATATATAAAAATTGAACTTTTAAATTATGTTGGGATTGAACTCAACTCAACATTGTGTAAAGTAGAGAAAGAGAATTTTTAGAGAGAAGATAATATCTGACTTATCTTTATTAATGAATGGTAAAGTAATATATAATAAATCTTACAGCTCATTCATTACAGCTCACACATGACAGCTCACTCATAACAAACTAACAATAAAAACTAATTACAACATCTTTGGTTTACAATAGATAATATCAGCTAATAAACATGACTTTGAATAAATTTTCATTTATATATTATTAATACTAAATTTTTAATTCAATATTTGGTGCCCCCAAAGCTCGGAGGCACTGTTCGGTCGCACCAGTTGCACCATATCAACGACGACCCTGCTTAAAACCTTACTCTTCTTCAATGGTGGAAATGGCTTCTCTCCAAAACCTTTTACCACTCTTATTCTTTTACAAGATCTAAAAGACCAAACACAATAAAAATGGGCAAGCCTTCTACTTTATTGTTCAAATGGACAAGTGATAGTAAAGAGTGGGAGAAATTCCTTCATGTTGAGATGACCCTTTTGAAAAATAAAATAAAAAGAAGATGATGAGATATTTTTTCCTTTTTACACCTTAATTTTAGTTTCACCAAAGGCTCCACTCTCCCTCCAATGGGCAACCAACCCTTACCCAAAAATAAAATGAAGGGCAACTAGTGGATAAAGACTCTTCTTTGGGCCCTCCAACATTTATTTTAAAACACTCATCAATAATTTTTAAATCTAAATAATTACCATGCCTAAAGTGTAATCCATAATAAATTTTAAAACTCTTAAAACTATTAATTTAATAATTTAAATACAGAAACTCAGACTCATTTACATCAGAATCTTATACTGCGTGTTGTCGAGTTTACCATGAAGAACGGTACGTTCAATTTATGTCTATTATTATTATAGTGAAAATCATGACTTCCAAACATCATGAGAATTATCGTTTCATGTTTTAAATTAATGTCTTACATGGATTTCATTAAGGCCGTTCCTACAAAAATAAGGGCCCATTGCGATATATAAATTTGGGCCCTAGATCATATAATCCCTAATATAAAAAACCAAAAACATATATATATATAATATTTTTATTAAAACACAATACCAATAAAATAATAGAATAAAAGAATAGCATAAAATTGTCTAAGTAGTATAAAAAAATATAAAATATAAAAAATAAAATTTAAACTTATGTTGGGATTGAACTCAACTCATAATGGTGGAGAACAAATAATAAAGATATTGTAGGGGAGAAGATCAACCAATGCGACTTAGAATAAATTTTCATTTATATATTTTTAATTCAATATTTGGGGTCACCAAAGCTCAGGGGCCCTGTTCGGTCGCACCAGTTGCACCATGCCAATGACGGCCCTGATGTAAGTAATCATATAGGACAAGTTTTCAAATTTTACGAGAATAGCATATTGTTTGTTCAATAAATAATTGAACAATTAACTCTTAATATTTATTATTTTAACTTTTATTTAGGATTAAATAATTGCCATCTAAATAATTTTTTAGGAATAAAAACTTTCATTTTATTATAAATTACTATTTTTTATTATTATAAGTTAATTTTGATCATTATTTCTATTTTCAATAATTAATTACTTGATTTTAATAAATTATTAACAATAAATATGTTATTTTTAAGTAAAAATTAAAAATAATAATATAAATAAAAATATGTATTCAAAATCTTTCATCTGAGATATTTTTGTATTTACTAAAAACCATGACACTTTTTTTCTCTTTTTTCTTCTAGATTTCTTCAATCCGCTAAATTAAAAACGAGGATAAAAATAGTAAACTACCATTTTCGTCCTTGAGTTTTGGACGTCATGTCTATTTGATCACCGCGTTTTCAATTTTATGTCTTAGTTGTCTTTCATTTTTGGACGTTGTGACTATTTGGTCCACGTATTTTTAATTTATGTCTAAGTGGTCACTGAATTTTGGACATTGTGTCTATTTGGTCCTTGAGTTTTCAATTTTGTGTCTAAATAGTCACTAGATTATTAGAAATATAACTTTAATTGGTTCTTAATTTGTTAACTCCCTCACAAAATGTTAACTTAACACTGACATAAAATGTTTAATTGACCAAAATACTGACATAAAATTAATTATCATTTCAAATCATATGTCTGGATTAAGAAAATATTTGAAACAATATTTAATCTCATGTCAGTATTTTAACCAATTAAACATATTATGTTAGCTTTAAGTCAACATATTGTTAAGAGTTAACAAATATGTTAAATTAAAGACGATTAAACTTATTTATAATAATTTTTGAAAATTCAGGTACCAAATACACTCAATGTCTAAAATTTAAGGATCACTTAAATAGAAATATGGGGAATAAATAGATATAACGTCCACAACTCGGAACAAAAAGGTAGTTTACCGTTAAAAAATAGTAAGTAATTCGTGAAGTTGGGGAATCTTTTAAACAAAATTTCATAGCTGTGCCATAAAAGCATATCCAAACAAAACCTTAGTTTGAGTAAAAGACAAATGTTGATTTGATAATAAGCTAGCAATTATTCTTGCTTTCGGGTGGGTTTGCTTTAGTAAATCAAGAGATTAAATAAAGTGGCAGATTATATTATATATTTTTCAAATAAAACGATAAAGAAAAATCAATAAATAATTTACTAATCATCAATTGATTATTAAACTCAAGGTTAAAATCTTATTTTGTCCCTCAAAGTTATATAAAATACCATCTAAATCTTAGAATTAAGAATAATGATAATTTAATGAAAAATGACAAAAATTCTATTTTTTTGTTTTGTTTTGCCAAAACAAAAATTCTATTGAAATGTAAATAAAATTTTATCTTGGTTAAATCGTTAATTTATAAAAAGAGAATATCTCTCTCTATATGAAATCTTTTAGCTGAACTCAAAAACAAAATCAAACTAAGCTTGGATATAAAAATGTAGAGAATGATAAAGGCTACATAACAAAATAATTAAATTAAATCTAAACTTTCAACAATTACTGATTCGATCCACTTTGTTTTACTATAGGCACGAAAATTAAAATTAATATATTCAAAAAAAAAAAAGTATAATTACAAAATTTTCACTAAGATTAAAAAATCTGAAAAATAAAAAGAGAAAAAAAAAAATCAAAGTTTTCCCGGTGACTCCTACTTCTGCATAATTCCCCGGCGACAACATTAAACAGCCAACTCCGACTCCGATACCGACCGCGACCGATCAATCAAAAAATCGAGCTTCGGCCTTACCTTATCTTTCCATATCAAATTCCCTTCATCTCCTTCCTTCTCCCTCGTCTTAATTTCCACGATCACCAATTTCTCCGTCAACCGGAAAATATCAACAATAGCTAAAAAACTCCCATCCTGCTCCTCCACCTTCACTCCCCATCCATTCTTCTCCACCAACACATTCTCCGACATCGAAACCTCCTCGACTTTTCTAATAATCTTCTCCGGCGACTCGCCGGAGAGAAACCTCTCGACGCTGGACGAAACTCGCGGCTCGTTAATCAAACCAGTCAAATCGAAGCCAGGGGAGAACGAGATCAAATCGAAAGCGTTCAAGCATTTCCCGTTTTGTTCATCGCCGAACAACGAATAATCCTCCTGTCGAAGCTTCTCCTCGTGAAATTCTTTCCTGAACCATGGATCGAGAAGGATCTCGTCGACGGTGATCCTCGTGTCCGGATTCGTGTCGAGAAGCCTCGATAAGAGTCGCCGGAGATCCGGCGACGTGAATTTAGGGCACCGGAATTCGCCTCTGTAAATCTTTTTATACATCGCCATTAGATTCGAATCGTTGAACGGGAGGTAGCCTGTGGTGAGGACGTAGAGGATCACGCCGCAGGACCATACGTCGATTTTTGCACCGTCGTATCCTTTCTTCGCCAGAATCTCCGGTGCCACGTAAGCCGGGGTGCCGCACAGGGTATGGAGCAACCCGTCGGATCGGATCTGATCCGAATCCGATAAAGCACTGAGTCCGAAATCCGTAACTCGGAGATTGAATTCATCGTCGAGAAGAAGATTCTCCGGCTTCAAATCACGGTGGAAGATTCCTTTAGAATGGCAGTATCCAACGGCTGTGATCAGTTGCTGGAAATATCGACGGCTGAGATCTTCGCTGAACCGTCCCTTCGCAATCCTGGCGAAGAGCTCCCCGCCTTTGGCGAATTCCATGACGAAGTAAATCTTGGTCTTGGTGGCGAGAACCTCGAAGAGGCGCACGACGTGAGGGTGGCGGAGGCGGCGCATGATAGAGATTTCACGCTTAACGTGAGCCATGAAGCCGCCTTTCAAAACCTTCTGTTTGTTGACGGCTTTGATGGCCACGCTTTGGCCAGTGGCGACGGTGCGCGCGTGATAAACCTTGGCGAAGGCGCCGCGGCCGAGCAATTTACCGAGCTCGTATTTGCCGAATAAGTTGATATCTTGTATATTGTCTTCCACTTCCGGCATGTTTCCGATGTGGGGGTTTTTTTTTTTTTTGATAGGAACTAAATTTTAGAGCATTGAATTATAATCTTTGAGGATTGTTTAGAATGAAAAAAAGGGAAGAAATTCCGTGATATCATGGTTAGTTTGTTGTTCTACGCAAATAAAAAGATTCGAATTCGGGGATTTAGGAAAAATAAGATATAGGATTAGGAGGATAGATAGAGGTAAGAGGGAATGGGAATTTGAAAGAGTTTTCTTTTGAGTGAGAAGTAAAGTGAAGCTAATTTGAGGGAGGGACTATGGGCGGGTGGGGGTATTTGAAAGGATTTGGGTTCCCCTAAAGAAACGGAAAGGGGAATCGTGACGCAATTAGTTATTTATCATATATATTTTTTTATTATAGAAATAAGGTTACTAAGCTAAGTAAAAGAATTGTAATATTTATTAAAATTGTATTTTTACAAAATAATTGCTAATAAGTAATTTAAATTATTTTTAGATACAATAAAATTTGAATGGTTATTTAAAAATATTTTGGTAATCTCAAATTCTCGGAATCTATATTATTCTAGATATGAGAGTATTTGATTACCCTTAAAATCGGGTGCTTTCTATGATTCTAGAAGATAATCTTTATTTTTATAATTTTAACCAAAGTTTGGAAAAATAAAAGAAAAGAATATTTATGAACAAATTTAAACCCTCGAGAAAACGCAAGCAAAGTGTGGTAAGACGTTGATATTAAAAAAATGTGTCTTTGGCCAGGTGTACAAGATTTTTTTTTTAAAGTATATTGATTTATGATTGAAAAATGATTAAAATAAATAAATTTTACTACAATTTATCTTGACACGATTTTAAATCACTTGGAATCAAAGGATTTCATTGTTTCTCATATTGGAAATAAGAATGTTAAAGACTGAGAATTTGTCACTTTGGAAAAATATGGAATCTATTAGGAATATGTTTAATTCTTTTGTTAAATAAATGTATTAATTGTAAATAAGGGTATGTTAGAGAAAAGACAGGAATATATCATATTTCTCTGTATAATTCCCATTAAACAAATATAGTAATTTACAAATTATTAGAAATCCTCATATTACTGGAGGTATTTTAGATTATAGCGAACCAAACGGCGGCTAAGTGATTTTCATTTATTTATATATTTTTAATCATTGATTCTCATTATTCACTAATTAACAAGATAAAAATGGTTTATTTATAAATAGTTTTAAGTAATAATATATTTATAAATATTTTAAAAAATATTTTATTTACTAATATTATAAAAATTATGTTACCAGTAAAATTTCCATTTAGTTAGTGTTTGTAAGAGTCTAAATTCATCATTCATGTTTTGATTAAATTAATTTTTTATTCTAGTTAATATTTGTTTTAAATTTACAAACATGCTTTTTTTTATCGACTAATATTGATATTGAACTCTTAGATGTTGGAGAGATATATAAATTGTTTTGTTAAAAAATGATTTATTTATTTTAATTATAACAACTCATTATTTTTAAAACATGATCAAATCATATCCTCATTAACCTAAATGGACCGTTCATTTGAGGTCATTTATATTCCAGAAATATAATATGATGGTAATAAAAATTATTCTCATATTTGTTAATTAAAATTAAATATGGGTAACATCTTCATGTGGTTCATGGTACCCATATACTATTCTCTTTGGTAGTATCCTTTTAATATTCTATTTTATCATATTATTCAACTTTATATTTTAAAATTAAACATCTAATAAAATTTAATGATTTTTCTACACCCTATCTCCTCTCCACAACACAAACATTATCTCCTTTAAACAATCTTTATCTGATGCATAAAAAAGGTAAAGTATTTTGGAAAAGTGCTCGCGTGATTGATTTTTCACTTCTTTACTCTTTGATTCGTTAAAGATTTCCAACATTTTATTTTATTTTTTAAATCTTGGGAATTAAAAATGAGTGATTTAGGTTTTTAGCAATTTTACTTTTTTATATTCCATCAAATTAAAAGAAAGGAGACTCAAACCTTTGACCCACTATAAGAAATTTTGGAATAGGTGACGCTTTTCTGGGCGTCACCTATGGCAGTGTCACCTATTCGAATAGGTGACGTCTAAAAAAAGCGTCACCTATTCGAATGGGTGACGCAAAAAACGGGTCACCCATTCGAATGGGTGACGCCAAAAACGCGTCACCCATTCGAATGAGTGACGTCAAAAACGGGTCACCCATTCGAATGGGTGACACCAAAAACGCGTCACCCATTCGAATGGGTGACACCAAAAACGCGTCACCCATTCGAATGGGTGACCCTTTTTAGACGTCGCCCATTCGAATGGGTGACGCGTTTTTGGCGTCACCCATTCGAATGGGTGACCCGTTTTTGACGTCACCCATTCGAATGGGTGACCCGTTTTTGACGTCACCTATTCCAATAGGTGACGTCAAAAAAACGTCACCTATTCGAATAGGTGACACGTTTTCCGTCACCTTCGGTAACAAATTAGAGGAAAAAATTATAATTTTAATAATATCACCATTTAGTGACTTTTTGATACCCATGAACCTTATATTGATCAATCAACATAATAAAGAGTAAATACATGGTCATTACAAGAATAACCCACAAACTTTATATACAATATATAACAAGAATACATCACAAATTTAGAGTACAATATTACAAATGATGCTTTTCAAAAACTAGAATATACACAAGAATTTCTAAACCTCCACAAAAAGCCATTGAACAACTAACCATACCAACAAAACCGTTGTTCCACTGCTTCCAAAGCTGCAAGTAAGGATAAAATGTTCAAACATCATTAATCCAAAGCTGAAAAAATGAACACATGCTTTTAGAGAGTTTAATAGACCAAAAAACTAATCTCTTCCATATCCATGAATGATTCAGAAATACACATGATATCGATATGAACAATAATAACGAGTAATCAAATTTAGTAGTGAAATTTTCGATAAAATAAATACAAGTAGCATGACACACAGAGACAATAAGGAGGGAGAGAGCATGATGGTCAGTCATGGTCGAGTTCCGAATATGAAAATATCAACCGGACAACCAAATCCAAACCTAAAACCTTCCCAATGCATTGAAAAATACCTAACAGCCACAATGTAGGGACAAGTATAAATGAATAAGGCATAGCATTAAATATTATCTAAAATGTTACTTATCCAGATCCTAAAAGGCGACAACGCAACCTAGAGTATTCAAATTTTTCGCCTTCTCTCATGAACTTAAGAATGATGTAAGTAATGTTTTGATCATCTCTTAAACAAATGGAAATATAATAATTTACCTTTTTTGTTATTGACATCATCATCTATAATTACTCTATTGTGTGCTTTCTTTCATATTTTGTTCACTCTTTCCACTTTCATCTTTGCTTTGGTTTCCTTTTAGTGAAGAGTGTTTGTTTGATCCAGTGAGGTACGCATGTCTCTTTTCTTTCGTTGTTTTTAAATCTTAATTATTGTTTTGTTTGAAAAGTTCATCTTGTGTTTTATTACTTCTCTCCAAATTATCAAAGAGTTAATTTCATCCTTCAAACCACAAAACTCAACAACAAGACACATAAAAACAAACAAACAAAGAAGACTGAAAAAGACTACCATGTTTTCTGGCAAGTTCCACTTCCTTTCCCACACCTTCACTTTCTCGTGTCCCCATTTACTTACAAGTTTTTCAGCTAATGTAAGTGTTATGAGACTCTAGAAAAAAGATTTTAAAGCACCACTTGCTTTTACTTTTTTCCATGGTCTCTCTCTTTTAGCAGAGGGACCCCAAAGCTTTTTATTTTTTTTTCAATGGCCCAACTATGGAAGAAACTTAAACTTAAGAGGGAGCTATCAATGAAATGGGACCCTATCGATAAATAAAAAGTTAAAGATCCCTTGTGTTGTGGCTGGAAATTGTACTAATATGTTCGCTAAACTACTATATTTATTGCTTCCTCTTCAATATTCAAGGTCCCCATCTCATCCTCCCATTTGACTACCTTAGCTTCTCTTTTTTTTTTCATCTTGACCTTCTTACGTGCACATCGACTGTCCTTACAGAATAATAACACGACCCTGCAATACTTGGCGGGAAACTCATAAAAATTGAAAACTCCTTTGTTAAAGTTGTAAATGGCCTGTCTTCAGCATTGCCAAGTAGGCTTGACCACTTGATACCCAATAAAAAACCTTTAGGATCAAACCATTTAATAAGTGGATGGTCCTAATATTTTCAGTAACAAGACTTTAAAAAAGAAAGAAAAGGTCTCCCAACCAAACTAAAGTGATAAGATTGGTATTGTTCCAACTCAAGATTTTGACAAGATTCACTTGAAAGTGGCCACTAGAAAGCTTGCAACTTGATCTAAGTTGTCACGAGGAAGATAAAATACACTCTTGAAAGTGGCCACTATAGGCATACAAGAGTGTATTTACTAATTTGACTTCTCATAAGGGTATTGACATGATACATGAATGATGCAGTCACAGTTTGAGTCAATGATGAGTTCTGGAACAGCGAAGGTCGTTGAGTACTGGGAGGCTGTTCTCAAGCACCTTCATGTATACAAGGCCAAGGTATTCACTATTAGGTTCTCTATGTATCTGCTCTACTCTTTTTGTCCATTCAATATGTCATACATGATATAATAATGACCAAGACTAATTTGATTAACTCATTACAAATAAAATGAGATTAAGAAAAGAAGTTGTACATGTAGTCAAACACCGAGCTCAGTTTTTTGTACAGTTGGATTTACTGAACACTATCTAGACTCTAGAGACAAATATAATATTGGAAACTAGTCAATTTGTAATGGGTAGCTACTCATAATCTCATATTTCTTATAGCTAGCTATGATGATAATCAGTCATATATTTAAAAATCATCGTAGAAACATCTTATAGCTAGCAATGCAAGACTCTATTTTCTTGAACCTGGTTTGACTTTTTACATTTTCAAAATTTGATAAGAATCACGAGACAGACTGAATTCTAATTAATTCTTTAATTACACTCTTTTGTGAACAGTGAGAAGTGGAAGCGATCGATTTCGCCATTTGTGATTTTTATGACAGGAAAGTTTGGATACACTCTCTTTTAGTCTTTACCATTAACTAATTAATAAGGTTATATGATTAGCTATCAAAATAATTCCATGCATGAAGTCAAGACTAATAATACCATTTCAACTACTTTGTCGAATCAAGGAGAATAGAACCACAAAAAGACTCTTACCTAAATATGTGACCCCTCTATAGTTTCAATTCCAAAAACTTACGAGCTTTTTCTTCTTAGTACTTGCTGTCACCTAAAGGCATCACCTATTTAACATGTAAATTAGAAAAATAGAGCAGCATCAATTCAACAATCAGTAAATAAATTAAGAATAACAACAATAGGGAAAAAGTTGTAGTTATCAAAAGTTTGGTTTCAAACCTTGTATTTCTTGTGAATCCTTCTTAGTTTAGGTGTTTGAGATATGGCGATGGTCGGAACCCGTCAGGAAGCGCCCAAAGCAAGAAGATGAGCTAAAAAGGATTTTGGCGATGGTCGGTCAGTCGGATATTTCAATAATCACTATAAGCAAGCAAATGAGCTAAAGTAAAAATCAGATAGGAAAGATTTTCATGCTCTAAAGATCACCTAAAGGCATCACCTATTTAACATGTAAAATTATGGTGTGAAATTATTCTACATGGGAAAAAGTACATTCTACCAAAACTTTAGAAAAATTGCAGGATCTAAGACTTCATTCTGAGAGGCGGATGGCTAACGCTAACGAGACACAATGTAGAATTAAAATAATGGTAATATGGATCTAATGGTGTTGGTTGATTGTTGAATAGTTAAAGTTTTTATTTATATTAACATTGCCATTCATGCTCAGTTTATGGGAAAAAGAAATGACAACACAGTAAATATAAGATCCTATATAAATAATGATTTGGTGCTGCCCCCTTATTGATTCATCTTCTGTACAAGCTTTTAAAGACATTCGTAGCACTATTAATAAACCTCAATTTTACACTACATGCTTAAACAATGAAACTAAACTCAAGATAATATATGAATTTATTTTTTTTTAAAAAAACTTCTAAATTAACAGAGTAATCAATACTGTTTGCTTCACTGAATTCTTCTGATTTTTTAATCTTGAGGTATAACAAAGAAACAAACAATCAAGAAACTCGAAGAAAATCTAAAAACTACTTCATAAAAATCAATTATCAACAGTTAACAACAACGAATTCTAAACTACGATATTAAAACAATCACAGAATAGGCCAGAAATTGAATAATTCCGTAATCTAAGATTCTAAACCACTTTTTTCTGCTGAATACAAAAGTTCACTTGCACCAAGACAGAATATGCTAAAAAGAAGAATTATATGGATGTAATGCGGCACTGAGTATGTAAAAGTACAACTCAACAACCAAAATAAGAAGTCTTATTTTTCAAGGAAAAAATGTATAATAAATCATCCATTTAAAAACTACCACAACACAGAAATGAACAAATTATATGCAAAAGGAGACTTACACATAAACCATAACATGAATCAAATCACGACCTGAGTTTGCAATAATAGGATCAAAGCATTCCTGGTAAAGATGTAATAATATGATTAGAAAACTAGAGTTTCTAATTAAACACATGAAAAGAAAACATATCCAGCTATCAAAGATGAAAGGACAACAATGAGATAAAATATTCACAAAAAAAAAACTGATGATGTTATCGACAATGCCATACAAGGATAAAATATTAACCATTTAACCACTCAAAATTAGTCGTCACATCCGAAAAAAAGGTAAGTATTTTACAATCAAATGCACAACTTTTTATTAGAATCTCTTGGAATTACTAAGTAGAAAATGAGTTCAAATCCAGGACTATAAATTCAATTGCACTTAGACAAGAAAACATAAGGTGTATTTTACAATCAAATGTAATCAGGAGAAATAAAACAAAATAAATATTTCAGGAGGATGAATCATATTTCTTAGATAACATGAAAGTAAATGTTTAGAAGAATTCTTGGGGCACAATAGGAAGAAGACACCTTGAAATAGACAGTGACTAGAAGGAGAAAAATCCCAGAAGCATCAATTTTGTGGCACCTAAAATCCAGAACTAGAGGAAGAGAGTGAAAAAAAAAAAGCAGAAATAAAAAATTAACACTTGAAAATAGAAGCAGATAGTGAGAAAATAGAAAGAAAAACTTCAACCCAACAATGTTCTTCTACTTTAAGTTAAAATTCATTTATATCATGAACAAATGCTTTGAAAATAAACATAAATCAGAAAACTACAGTAATTTTTAAAGTAAAAAATAAGACCATTCAGCATCTTTGAATTTTGATTGTAAGTTAAGAGAAGCTTTTTCAATAATGCTGCCTCATTGAATTTTAAACATAAATGGCTCAATTAAACATACAAACACCATTTAACATACAATTACATTACAGAAAAGCATAGTTACATCAAGTCAGTTTGAATTTAAGATCATAAATAAATGGCTCAAAAACTTTAAATTCAATATCTAAGAAGTAAATGACAGTTGACAATGAAAACAAATACATGATAGTGTTATTTTGTAAGATAGCCAAGCCTACTTTAAGATTTTACATTAAAGAATTTAATATCGCCGTTATTTTGACACAGATCAGCCGTGGAATAGAGAAAGGTTAACTTGCAACACTAAATGGAAATATTCTAGCACGAGCAATCAAACGGAAATTACAATAAGAAAGAAATGAGAAACCTTGGAAGGGTGAAATTAGCAGCAGCGAAAGTAGTCAGAGGGATTCCATTACAAAACTGATATAAAGAAATATGTATATCAGACCACAGAACAAATGAACTTCAGCAACATGTATCTAAAAGGCATGTTTTAGACTGACTCAGACTCAGAAGAATACTTTGTTTTAGACTGACTCAGACTCAGACACATGGAAATGAAATCAGTTTTTTTTTTAGTTGTGAATGGGCTTTCAAACATGACACCAAATCAGGCAACAACCTTCAATGTTCAACCATTGACTCAAAATTCAAAAAAACCAAACTTGTCAATTCTAAAACTTCAATAATTGGTTCTAAATGAATAATGATTGTTAAATAAATAAAAAGCATACTTATCTATAAGCATTGTTCAATTGAAACAGTTACAAAAGAAGGGGACTTGAAAATCAATACTCTAACAGATTACATAACTGAAAGAAATCAATAATGTGACTAAATGACTGTAATTATGTAATTAAGCAGTAGAAATACACAAGAAGAAGAAGAAGAAGAAGAAGAAGAAGAATTGGTTTTCTATGTTTAATTTTAGTTATAAAAGAAGAATTGATTAAGCAGTAGAAAAGGTTAGGGTTTAGTAAATCCCGCACCTGTCGAATGAGGAATTGAGACAGCTTCAACCGAGCGAAATGAAGGAAGAGACGAAGCACAAGAACAAGATTCTCCCTGCAAATAGAACCTTCAACTTTATAGTTTTCTTCCTTGGTATGTCCTTGAACTTTTTATATTATCATCATCTTTGACTAAGCCAATGTAATACCTCTGTCTCTCTTAAACTGGAAGAAAAAGGAAAGCCAGAGCATATGTATTAGACCAAAAGTAAATTTACAATAATAAATATATAGACGTAATGAAAATGAAAAAAGGTAAAGACAAATTATTACCGAAGACAAAATAAATCATCGCTCCATTAGATATCTAGATAAGAGTTAAGCTCTTTAAGAAATTTTTTCCTTTTCGGTTCTTATAGACATCACAAATGCATTACTGATGGAATGAGAAAACATCTAATATACATAAATTCTCTTTTTATAACTATATGAGAATATGTCATTACTTTTATGATACCAAATTTATCAATATAATCCTGAAGTGATGAAACCAGCGTTCCAGATTCAAATACTTGAAAACAACATGACAGTTACCTCATTTTCCATCTTGAACGAAACTAGACGTGCAATAACTGCAGCAGCAACTTCTTGGTCAAACCCAGCAATCAAGTCCTACAGAATAAATATAAATTTCTCGTTAATGAACAACCAAAATATCATTAAGTAAGAAATTTTACATTATGTTGATATCAATTAAACTGAACAAAATTATACTTCATAAAAAAAATAAGTTTCTCCTTGATAAGAAGTCACAAACAACCTAGTACCAAAAACTTTACCCAAGATCTAGTAAGCCTTAAATTGATTAATTTATTGACAGAAATAAAAAAAAATGGAGGCAACAGAACAATACTTTCATCAACGTCCTGCGGCTACAACCAAATACTAAACAAGGAATGGAAAAGAATAGCAATAAGAGGGCTATTTACTAAAACTCACCCCTTCATCAAATCGCAGAGCTTGAACAAGTCGTGGCATAAAAAAGTAACTCCTTTTCTCTTGAGCAAAATCCTTTTTCTTCTGAGCACGAGTGAAAGTGCGAGAGGGTCTGAGAAATTCTTATGGCGATTTCGTCTCCGTTTTGTCTGAGCTTCAGGATTTCGTCTGCGATTTGGTTTAGGGTTTGGGAGAGAGCGATTTGAGCGAGAGGGTTTCGTCTACGATTTGAGAGCGAGAGGGTTTCGTCTACGATTTGAGCGAGGGAGCGAGAGTGAAAGGGCGAGAGCGTTTCGTCTCCGATTTGAGCGAGAGAGCGAGAGTGAAAGGGCTGCTTTGTCTACGATTTTAGCGAGAGAATGAGAGGGAAAGGAAAATTTCAGCGTGCGAACGAGAGTGAAAGGGTGACGTGGTTTTGGTTCTATTTTTTAAAAAAAACACTATTCATCCGATTTTTATTTTCTTGCGTCTCCTATTAAAATGACTAGTGTGTTCTATTCCCAATTTTCTTATAGTGACCTCATGAAAAACGAGTATGTGTCTAACCACTTGAGTCATAATGTTATATATTTACACCAATTCAATAAAAAAAAAAGGGATTGGAATCAGATGAAAAAGGTGGGAGAAGTAAGAAACAGAACCGGGGTGGTCGGGGGAAAAACAGTAAGCAAAGAGAGAAGACAATGGAAATCGAAAAAAAAGAAAGGAGCAGGGCTCTAATACCATGTTAGCGGAAAAGCTACATTGTATTGAATCGTTGTGAATGTATAAGAATATTACATGACTTATATAGAATAGACTGACCTAAACAAATAAGGTAAACGAGCTAATTAAGCAAATCAGAGATAATTACGAAAGTAAATAAGGAAACAACAAATCATTATAATGGTGCCAACCTAATATACTTTAACAATCGTGTTGGTAGTTTTAACAAAATTTCATAAAGCACAATTCATGTTTTATGTGATAGAGAATATTCCTAATATGTTGTCCATATCCCTTGGCTGTCTCAGCTTTCTCATGTGAATTAGATTATCAATCTAACTGCTTATAGTACAAAATTAACATCTAGTTCAATTTTATTTCATATAAATTTATTGATCTTTCGATAAATTAATAACCTTATGTAGGGTTATTATATAATTTGTAGATTTAATGATTTTAACATCATAATGGTGTTTAACTATATTAATGTAAGAGTTGATTCAACTCAAAATTTAATCAAGTTTAATGATGAATTGACGTGAAAAGATTTGTAATTGACCGTTAATAATGTGAGAAAAAAAAAGTCAATGGATATATTTTAACCATGAAGTTGTATAAAGTTGTCAATTATTTATAAATCAGGCCAACTTAATTTGGTTAAATTAATTTTCTTGACTTTTCTTTTTTCAATTTTAATTCAATTTGGTTAAGAGATTCAAACCCATAAATAGGTATTTCAAACCAATTTATTTTTATGAGTTGCTATTTTTTCTAATATAGATTCTAACTATATTTTTAATATATAGATTCTAATTATTTCAATTCAAATTCAAATGAGTTTTTTTTACTAGAAAATATGCCATTGTTTTTCTTTTATATATAGGATAAAATATAAATAAGATTCATGTGGTTTTGGTCAAATACAAACACACCTTCAATAAACATATATACCTTTATAGTTCCAAAATTATGTAATTTGACCCGTCCCACTAACACTATTAATTTTCTATAATTATAACTTTTTATTTGAACTCTGATTTGGATGATTCAATATATCTTATAGAATTTTCGTTTCGAGCAATATGTTATATTTACTTCAAAACATCGAAATCACCATTAAATAAAAGAGATATTCAATCATCAAAATATTAGGTATGACTTCAATAAACGAGTTATTCATCATCAAAAGATTAGGTATGATTGAAATCATAAACCTTTTTATTTTTTATGATTTTAAAGTTTTGAAGTGATCATAATGTAGAGCTCGAAACGAGAATTCTAGAACATCTTGGATACTCAAAATTAGAGTTCAAATGAAAAAGTTATGAATAAAAGAAAGTTAACCGCATGAGTGGGATGAGTAAAATTGAATATAAATTTTCATTTTCTTAATTATAGAGTGTGTCTTTATATTTAATTAAAACCAAATAAGTCTTATTTACATTTTACCTTGATATATAAAGCGGAAGAGATTATTTAAGTGGTTAACCATCTAAACTATGTGCTTTTACACAACGTAGTTTTAATATATTAACTTTTAATTGTGATTTATATATTGAATTTTAATATTATTACATTAAGCATAAATTCAAATCTTTCTGTTATTATTTGCCTTTTCTTTTCATATCGCTAGCTTAGCCTTTACAAATTCTCTAAGTTTTCACCCTTTTTCCCTTTAAAGATTATATGGTATATCTCTTTGAAGTTTGAACAAAGTTTCCACTTTTTTTTTTATTCGAATGACAGTCCTTTCTTTGTGTTTTCCCCTTGAATCAAGAAATAAATTAATTGTTTTCAAACAGACACACTCTTAGCCAATTAGATTTTAAAAAATAATTAAATAAAAAATTATTATTATTCTTTCCTTTGAGATAATTTTAGCCTATTTATTTGATTTCATTTTCACATTCCAAGTTTAATGAAGACAAAAGAAAAGATACATCAAGCTCTTTTTTTTCCTCTTTTGTGGATTATTTTGAGAAAAAATAGTTGAAGTATGTTTGTAAAAAATTGGTCGATTTCAATACATGTAAAGTTACCCTATCTTAGATTTCATATCTCGACAAAAATTTGTTGGATTATATACACTAGGGGTGAAACTGGTTCGGTTCGGTCCGTTTTTTTCAATTAATTTTAAAAATCGGATCGGTTCAGTTTATAATAGGAACCGGCCCGGTTTTGAACGGTTTTTGCCGGTTCGGTTTTCGGTTATTTCCTGTTTTTCTAGTATAGGCCATTTGCATTTAGTTTTAAAAAATATCCTCCAACATTGAAGGATGAAACAAAAAAAAAACAAACATAAACAAAAACTTAGTTGAAAAAATTATATTATACACCATGCTAACTTCTTTTTTTTAAATGGTATTTCTTTATAGATATTCGTTTTTTTTTTTACAAATATATTAGTGGTGTAAAGTGAAGGGAATTCAATTTTAAGTATTTGAAATAAATTAATATCTATAATCCATATGTTTATATCTCATATTAGAAAAATGAAAAGATCTAATAATATTTATAAGCGAATAGATTACTAACTTATTTCAATTGGTTTTGAGATAAAGTTTCATAGACATTAGATGGTTTTAAAATCCACCAAACTTAAACGAGTATACGATCTAAAAATAAAATATAGTCGAAAAATGGTGAGAAAAAAAAAATCACATCTTTAAGGGGATTTCAAGTCAAAAAGATAGAGTGACAGAACAATATCATTTTTACCATAGATTCCTTTTATTGTCAATCGATTTTAAAATGAAACCTCATGAATATTAAAATTATGAAACACGATATATATATATAACATTTGAATTAAATTTTGAAGACACGTGTATTTCACTTCACTCCATGTTTTTATTTAAAATAATAATAATTATTGAATATTTCCAATAATTAGAAATAACTTATAAAAATAATTTATTTTAAAATATAATTTAAAGTACAATGAATTTAAGAAAATAAATTATAGGAATAGACAAGAAAACAAAAGAAAGGATAGCATCATCATCAAGTATCAACACCCAAATGAATAGAAAAAGGTCATAAAGTAGCCACGTGGGGGCCAGTTTTCAAGAAAAGTGGGTTATTATAGACCACTAATAATTTGGATTATCAGAAGCTCAATCATGCAAAGCAAAAGATGATGATAAAGGTTGAAGCATTTTTAGACAATATTGAACTTTTCTTTTCTAATTAGTATCATAATTTGGATAGCTCCCCCAAATTCCAACAACACCACACCACATTTCTATCACCCATTTTTAAGTTACCCCATCATTGATTAAATCGATAGCTTCATTTCAGCAAAGATAGGTATATATATTTATATTAGCCAATAGAATATTGGATCAATTTCTTAAAGATAAGTTTAAAATGCAATTAAAGGATAGCTTCGAATATTAGCTATATTGATTTTTGGATCAAACAAATTTTATATAAATTGACATATTGGTAGATTGATTGATCAATTGTGTGCATATGTCTGCAAACACTATTTGTGAGATATATACTAAAATAATCTAATGATAATTATTGTTTATATGTGTTGTCGCGTAAAAATGGAGAGCTTTCATGTAGGCAAGGAATTTAATATATGGGACGAGTCGGAGGTAGTGTGTTGCTTCGACGGCGTGCTACGTAAGAACCTGCACAGGAAAGGAAAAGAGCACCGGTGTGGTGCCGGCCTAACACCCTCCGATGCTAAAGTCAGAGCAAGCAGAGCTAGTGTGCCGGAGAGAATAATAGTAGAAATTAGTTACCTAATGAATAAGTTTATTCTCATATTTATAGGAGAATATATTGATGACATCATCGTGCCACGTGTCATGTCAGGATTGGACCACATGTTGCTTCTCAATTACGTGTCGCTTTCGGGTTACGCCATGTGTCTTTTTCTGATTGGACACTTGTAATCGGTTTAGATATGTAGGTCTGTGTTGGAGACTGCGTAGCCAAGTCTTTTCAGGTGCATGGACTTTATGCCTAGGTTCCACGGTCAGACGAGGTGCTTTGGACCAGGTGCCTAAGTACCACAGTAGACCAGGTGCCCTGGTACTGCTGTCAGACGAGGTGCATAGACAAATTTTGTCAAGTTGTAAAATTCCACGTGTAATCCAATTTCACCCCACAACAGAGGCCCCAAGTGGAATTTTGCTTCAATTAATTTCCCGAAAATACCACGGTTAGACCAGGTGCCTAAGTACCACGGTAGACCAGGTGATCAAGTACCGCGGTCAGACCAGGTGCCTAAATACCATGGTAGACCAGGTGCTTTAATCTTTGTTGGACCTGACATCATCATAAATTAATTAAGAGATTTGAGCCGTTGCCTTTGTTTAGATCCAACGATTGAGATATCAACCAAATGAGGAGATAAGAATCAAATCAGGGATAAGATCAAATCATGAGATAAGATCAAATCTCTATAAATATCAAAGTTCACCTTCTTCCATAATTCACAACTTGGAGAACTGGTAAGTTTTAAAGTCTCTCTTCCTTCCTTTCTTTTATTTGAAGACTTTCTTTGACATCGTCTTCTTCAATTTCTCGATTTTCCAGGTTTGCCTTCTCATCCAGTAGAAACAACCGTGGTAGGGCATCAAATTATCAGGTACATATTGCCCCCTTTCTAAGTTTAAGATAAATTCTCTTAAAACAAAATTCAATAATTTAGGGCTTGACATACTGAAGTTGATGGATTGAGAAAGGAAAAAATACATTAATCGAGATTAAAATTAAAGGGTAGGAAAAAGAATTAGGGGAAAAAAGAATTAAAAAAGAGAGAGTAAAGAACAGCGCCGTAGAGCTGTTTTTAAAAAAAATCAAATCATGAACAGCGCCTGGCACTGTTCATTAAAAGAAATTTTGATTTTTGATTTTTTTTTTCATTAAACAGAAACTCGCGAGTCAAAGCGTGACCTTCGAGTTGACACACGGGTCAGGTTTTGATCCACATGTCATGCATCAATTTAATTTATTTTTTTTAAAAAAAAATACACCTGCTGGTGTAAATACTCGCGGGTCAATTGACTTTTTTTTTTGTTTTTTTTTAGCGTTGTAGCTTCTTTTTCACATCTAACTTTGAACCTCTGCGCTCTTTTGTAGGCATGTTTGCGGTCACGTAGTTTACTTAGAGGACCATAGTCGATTCTTTCCTCTTTGCTAAATTCAGGTATGTCATATTGGCCTCCCTCTAAGCACTCTTTTGTTTGTACGTCTAAGTATTTGTTGCTTCAAAAGTCTCTAAGATAGAATCATTTTTCATTTTAAGATGTCTGGCAAAAATTCTAATTATGAAACTGAGAGCGAAGAAGATTCGGGGGGGCCGAGTTCTGAAACTAAACCGAGTACTCACGAGGATGATTCCGAGATAGATTCTTACCCTTCTACCATTACCTTAGAACACCTAAAACGAATTAGAACGTTGTATGATATACCTTCATCCATTACTCTTAGGTGTCCTGAAGTGGGCGAGACTATTCATGACCCCCTATTGGAGAAGTCAGTTTTCACTTACACACGTTCAAATGTGGAGTTAGACTTCCTCTTCATCATTTCATTCAGAGAGTTTTGAATTATGTAGGGTTAGCTCCCGCTCAACTTGCTCCTAATGGCTGGACCGTTCTACTTTGGATTTGGGTTCTTTGGCATCTCCATGACAGTGGATCTTTTTTAACTTATAAAATTATTCATGCCCTTTATCGACTAAAGAGCTTACCTGGGGAGAAATCCATGTATTATTTTGCCTCCCGTGGTGATAAGCTATTGACGATTCCTCCTAGTGCAAAGAAATGGAAAAATCAATGGTTTTTTGTGGGTGGCGATTGATTGTCTTTAATACTTGAATAAGATCATACTCATCGAGTTCCTAGACTCTTTAGGAGTTTTGGTAGATTCACTCTAGGATTTTTTTTTACAACCTGCCTCTCCCATGCTTCCACTTATTCATTAACTAATTCTTCTTTTACTGCATTGAGAGATTTAGAACTCATTCAACTATCTCAGCCAACTAAAAAGATAGTTAATGATGTTTTGAGTATTCTAGTTGAAGATCGTAACTCTGTCGTCCTTCTATCAGACAAACTACTTGTTGCTTTTGGCCTTGCTCAGCTTTTTGTTGAAGATACCAGTAAGTCTTTGTAATTTGTATATATGTTGTACCAAAAAATAGTCCATATCTGACACTTCATTTTTTTTTCCAGCTATGTCATGTCAGGCAGCTCGCAGGTTCATTGAAACCGGCAAACGCCAAAAAAGCGTAGATGCTTCTGGTAAAGCTACAAAGAAAGTAACTAACAAACAACCTGATCATCCTGGGACTTTAGTCTAAAAACATCGTCGTGAGTCAGATGTTGGTAAAAAATCTTTACCTACTACAGTCCCAAGCTTGAGTGCGGGCCCTTCTTCTCACCGTGATGTTCGACCTTCTATAGCTGATCCTGGTTGTGTTTACTTTGGAGAGGATGATGAGTATTTTAAGGAAGAAATTTAACTGATCAGTTCAAATTTTCAGAATGTTCTGCTACTTGATCGAGACTGTGCTCGGTCCATGACCACTCAAACACTAATTGACTCGTCTATTGAGGAATACTTAAAGGTATTTATTGTTTCACTCTAGTCATTTATTGTGTTTTTCTTTCTCTCAGATGAATTAAACGATTGTTTCTCCATTATAGGCTGGGGCTAGGATGACCATGGCCTGTGTACAGATGGAGAGAAAGATTCTTCGTCTTGAAGACACTGTGAAACTTTGTGAGAGAAGTTTATTTTATAGCGCACGATTGCAGGAAGAAAAGCGTGTTGAGAAGAATAAGCAGAGGAGTGAACTAGTTGAAGTGCCGAAAAACTTAGATGAAACTTCCGACAGACTCAAAAATACTTTGATTAAGTTTGGCGAACTTAAAGCTAAAACTTAGGATGAAGGCAAACTGCTTGCTTTGCTTCAATCTGTCAATAAGGATGCAGACCTGCAAGTTTTTCTTTTCAACCTCGGCATCAAAGGAGCACTTGAGAAGGTTTCTAAGAGATTTCCAGATCTTGATCTCAAGTTTGTTAGGGAGAGTTTAAACCTTTCCCGCACCGATGTTGTTGTTGACATTGAGACAGTGGATGATTCAGCATGACGACTTTCTTAGATTTATCTTTTATTTTTGTTCCTCTTTAGTTTCTTATAGGTAGGAAATCTGTTTTTATCATGCTTTCATTTTATTTAGGGTATTTCCGAACTTATGTTGCTTTTTATCTTCAGATTTATTTCATGTTTCATGTTGCCTTCATTTATTGATTTTATTTATTTTCTAAGTTTTATCAATCAAGTGTGGCTACATAGCCCTGCACCTAAAATGAACTTAGAATTTTTAATAAACTTAAGTTTTTGTTCTTTCTAAGTTTTATCAATCAAGTGTGGCTAAATAGCCCTGCACCTAAATGAACTTAGAATTTTAAATAAACTTAAATTTTTTTTGTTCTTTCTAAGTTTTATCAATCAAGTGTGGCTAAATAGACCTGCACCTAAAATTAACTTAGAATTTTTAATAAATTTAAGTTTTTGTTCTTTCTAAGTTTTATCAATCAAGTGTGGCTATATAGCCCTACACCTAAATGAACTTGGAATTTTTAAAACTTAATTTTTGTTGTACTTGTCGCTCATTCTTGTTGGTGTACAACGTAATGCATAGTAATAGTGCAAGTAGTAAGCAAACTAGTAGCAGTAGGCCCCCACTCAAGCTGCACTTTATAACTTAAAAGTGTTACTTGAGTTTGTGAGTTATTGAAGTAGCTTGTTCTTGGTTGAGCTCAGATTCACACTTAGTGGTAGCCTTTCCTTATGCTTTGTTGGTTCTTTTCAACACAAGTAAGTTTATAAAGTTGAAAGAGTGTGTTCTCATTTCATTTATTGGAATGAAATTATAGTGAATGAAAATTGCTAAAACTACTCAAACATAAATGAAATTATAAAGAAATCATTGATAAAAGGTCTTGAGGTGCTCTGCATTCCATGGATGATGTAATGCCTTGTTGTTGAGGTCAGTGAAGTCTATACATACCTGCCATTTTCCGTTAGCTTTTCTAATAAGAACAACATTGGACAACCAGTCCGGATAGTGTACTTCATGAACAAAATCCGCTTTTAAAAGCTTTTCTACCTCATCAGCTATAGCTTCGTTCCTGGTCTAGTCAAATACTCTACGCTTCTGTCTAACAGGACGAAAGGTATTGTCTGAAGGGATGATTTACTAAAATAGCGGAATTTTATTTAGTAAACTTATTAACATTTAATAACGGATCTATTAACATCATGCAATTTGTGATAAGAACATGTAGATTCATGCTAGTATTTCGAAAATTAAAGGCCTTTTACTTACATTGAGTAATTAATGGAGAATCGGTTAGAGGTTTCTTTACAACATCAATCCTCAGCAACACCGGATCTTCTACGCTATATCCCGATCGATCAAACGAAACCCGATTGTGGGATCGAACTTAAGAAGAAATTGGGAAGAAGAAAAAATATTTTCTTCCCAATGACTATAGGAAAATCGGCCAAGGGGGGAGGGAGAAGGAAGAGAGAATTCCGAATTTCTAAGGAATTTAATTATGTGATTTATGAATGACCCAAGCCTCCTATTTATAGGAAAATAGGAATCCTAATCACATTAGGATTAATCCATGGAGATAAATACAAAAAGAAAAAAGAATTATCTCTTTCCTTTCTCTTGGTATTTCTAAAATGCCATAGATAAATAAGAGAATATTTTCTTTTCTGTATTTTATTTATCTTGGGTAAATAAATCTATATAATTATTATAGGATATAATTCAAATAACTATCTCCTACAAATTATCTATGATGGCCAAAATTAATAATAATTAATAAATCAAATTTATTTAATTAATTATTTTGGGCCAATTTCAATTGGGTTCATTAATCCAATTGGGCTTGAAACTCTCTCTTAAATTAATAAGTCCAACTTAATTAATTTATTTATTAATTACCATTTAAATAAAATATTTATTTAAACAATTAATAATATTAATATTTTCTCCCGACTAAATATTATCAAATTATATTTAATTATTAATTTCTATTTAAATAATTTTCATTATTTAAATAATTAATAATAAATGTTTTAATTATTAATTTCCATTAAATAAACTCATTATTTAATTAATAAATTTATTGATAATATTTTATTATTAATTAATTAATTTTAATTATTAATTTCCGTTCAAATAAAATTAATTATTTAAACAATTAATAATTGTCAATTAATTTCAAATTATTAATTACCATTTAAATATACTCAATATTTAAATAATTAATAATGTCTAATTAATAATATTTCATTATTAATTTTCTGTTTAAATAAACTCATTATTTAAACAATTAATAATGTTTATATTAATTACCGTTTAAATATACTCAATATTTAAACAATTAATATTGCGTATTTAAGTAATTCACTTTACTTAAACTTTCCATCTCTTCTACTTGATTCCGCGACTACGATATTTGGGCTAGCATAGGGACCCGATGGATCTATAGATCATGGGCTTAATAATTAGTCAATTAAGTAATTAACTCATAATCAGTTAATTACTTATTATCTAACTATGAATAATTCCACTATAGATTCATAGCTGAACTCTCCTCACTAAAGATGAGTTATGTCCATTTAGTTTATCTTTATTTATATCTGTGATATATCCTTCACGTGGAACCCTCATAATTACTGGTAGAATAAATTTACCGTTTTGCCCCTATAATTACCGCTTTATCCTTGTGTTCTCGCTGATTCTCCAATGAACATTATAGTTAGTCGAACTAGAGATAATATACTTCTGTGATCAATAGAAGTCGTGGCGCCACTTGTTCATGTCTCGAATCAGTACATCAAAGGAGTTTCCTAAAGTTCCTAAAATGTTTAGGTATCGCACTGATACCGTTAATTTATAGGAAAGTTATGAATTCCATCTCGTGAAGATGCGTTCCTAGCTACTTATCTAGCTATATTCCCAAAACAGAAGTGTATTATGCGTTCTTACAGATCGCTCTCAACCATGTGAATCAAAGAACATAACTCCATAAATAGGAGTCCATATTTCACTCAGGATTAAGATCTATCACGGTTGATAAACTTAGTTTGATATTTGATCATTTCTCGTAAACGGTACTAATGAGAAATTTGATCGACCATCGTGGTCCTGTCTTATACAATCAACATTGCATATGATACTTCCATTTCATGTCTCCCACATGAATGATCAGGATTAGATCATTTATCTATAAACAAAATGCGAAGCTATCAACAGTGTTACCAGGATAAGGTTCTCAAACGTTATCCATTTATTGTAGACATTTTTAAGTTACTCATCTCGACTTTAATCCTCTTGTATGACTCACATACTAAGTTGTGATTTCATAAGAGTAACTTAGGGTTTACTATTTGAATGTTTGATATTTATATATTTCCATATATTCCTAATATCGTTAATTGAATCAATCTAGATAATATAAAGAACTTATGTTTATTTATTTAATTTATTCTTAATAAATTATTATTATTAAATAATTACAAGTTCTAGGACATCATTCCTAACATTGTCGACATTCAAACGATGAACCATGATTTTAGGGTCGATACCCGACATGTCTTCATGAGTCCAGACAAACACGTCAATATTTTCTTTCAAAAATTTTATCAATTCCTCTCTCTGCTGACCCCCCAGTCTTGTCCCGATTTTGAAAAACTTTTCTTCATTTAGAAGCGGGACAGACTCCATGTCTTTTGTTGGCATTGTTCTTTGTTGGAACTTTTTCGGCGGTATTACTAAGGGAGGTTGCTCTGCTTCTTCAGCCAGGAAGGCCGTTGCAGACTACACCTCTTCCTCAGTTTGTTCTACTGAGATCATGTTTACCGGTGTAGCACCCCTTATAGCTGTGTAGTAACACTCTCGGCTCTCGGGAGACCTTTTGCTCCCCTTTTATTACCCCTACCCCGCCTGAAGTAGGAAACTTCATCATTTGATGGTAAGTCGAAGATACGGCCCTAAGAGCATGAATGATAGGTCTTCCCAATATGATATTGTAAATTGATGGGCGATCGACCACTATGAATTCTACCATTTTAGTGATGGTGTTGGGCTCTTCTCCGAAAGTAGTTGGTAATTCAATGATGACCTGCTCTCCTCCAAATCCCACCAAGGGTGCTGGACTTCTTTTTAATTTTTCTCTTCCAAATCCCAATTTTTCAAAAGCACTGAGAGAGAGTACATCTACTGAGCTACCTTCATCGACCAAGACCCGATGTACTCTTAAGTTAGCCACAATAATTACCACCACCAAGGCATCATTGTAAGGCTGATGGATATCAACAACCACTTCTTCTTCATCAAAATCTATTTTTGCCTTTCGAACAGGCATTGTAGAGGTATAAAAGATCTCGAATCTGGGTGGGGCGTGACTCGCTTCTCGAGCGCTCGCCTTTCTTTTTCTACTCGACTCTCCACCAGCTGGTCCACCAAAAATGGTTCTTATGTCACCACCTAAAGATTTTTGACTACCTCGGTCTTGGTTTTTTCGTTCAGGTCTAGTTTCATGTTGTCCTTCTTCCCTTCTCATCACAAACTCCTTTAAGTACCCTCTTTGAATTAAAGCTTCAATTTCCTCCTTAAACTCAAAACAGTCGGAGGTGGTGTGACCATGATCCTTGTGGAAAAGACAATATCTATCTTTATTTCTTTTGTTAGATCCCGCCTTCATCCTTGATGGCCACCTAACCAAGTTCTTATCCTGGATTTCCATGAGTAACTGTTCTACTGGTATGGTGGTGGGGGTGTACTTCTTGAACTTACTAGAAGGAAGACTTTTGTTATCAAGTCGATTTTCCGTCTTCCTTCTCTTATCATCCCTAACACGATCATACTTCCGGGTAGTATCTTCTGTTCGTTCTTTTCTCTTATGTTCTGAATGCTTGCTACTACCCCTTTCCTCTGGAGCTCTTCTTGCACTAAGCAATTCTCCAGCACTCATGTATTTTTGTGCTCTTGCGATGAGTTCTGTATATGTAGCGGGAGTCTTCTTTCCCAGAGACCACAAAAACTTTTCATCTTTTAGTCCAACCATCATTGCGGTTAGAGCTATGTTATCGCAGTAACCTTCAACTTTCAATGCTTCGCTGTTAAATCTCACCACATAGTCTCGAAGACTTTCTCCCGACTTCTGACACACAATCAAAAGGTGAGTGGCCGGTTTTTTATGATCTTTTCTGCCGAGAAATTGAGTTACAAAAGATCGAGTAAGGTCTTTAAATGAAGAGATAGACCTTGGCTTGAGCTGCCTATACCACCCTCGTGCAGATCCCCCTAAGGTAAGAGGGAATGCCCTGCATTTGATAACATCTTGGACTCCTTGGAGCTCCATCCAGGTCCGAAATGTATCAACATGCTCAACCGGATCCTTTGTACCATCATAAGTTGCCATAGTTGGCATTTTGAACATATTAGGAAGTTCTACCTCCATGATGTCATCTGTGAATGGTGGTTCAGTTTGCTCGAGGAGATCTTCTAACACAAGAGGAGCCTTTCCTCGATACTTTTTGTTCATATGTCCAAGCTTGTTTTGGAGTTTCTTTAGCTCTGGTGCCCAAGACTGTGAACTTTCAGCAGTAGACTTTGCTATACTAGTTTATGCTTTTCTCTTTTCATTGAGCACTTCTCTAAGGTCAGATTTTCCTTTCATACTTGGATGCCTCTTGGGAGAAGACTTATTGGCAGAAGGGGAATTGTCTCGAGTATGTAGTCTCGACTTCCCCTTCGAACCACCCTTCTCATGATTCCGCGACTCTGCAACACCTTCAATAAACATTTATACCTTTATAGTTCCAAAATTATGTAATTTGACCCGTCCCACTAACACTATTAATTTTCTTTAATTATAACTTTTTATTTGAACTTTGATTTGGATGATTCAATATATGTTATAGAATTTTCGTTTCGAGCTCTATGTTATATTTACTTCAAAACTTCAAAATCATCAGTAAATAAAAGAGATATATTCATCATCAAAATATTAGGTATGACTTCAATAAAATGTTTATTCATCATCAAAAGATTATGTATGATTGAAATCATAAACCTTTTTATTTTTTATGATTTCAAAGTTTTGAAATGATAATAATGTAGAGCTCGAAACGAGAATTCTAGAACATTTTGGATAGTCAAAATTAGAGTTCAAATGAAAAAAAGTTATGAATAAAAGAAAGTTAACCGCATGAGTGGGATGAGTAAAATTGAATATAAATTTTCATTTTCTTAATTATAGAGTGTGTCTTTATATTTAATTAAAACCAAATAAGTCTTATTTACATTTTACCTTGATATATAAAATGAAAGAGATTATTTAAGTGGTTTTACCATCTAAACTATGTGCTTTTACACAACGTAGTTTTAATATGTCGTAAACTTTTAATTGTGATTTATATATTGAATTTAATATTATTACATTAACCATAAATTCAAATCTTTCTGTTATTATTTGCCTTTCCTGTTCATATCGCTAGCTTAGGCCTTGTTTGGTATGCAATCTAAAAAGCAGAATTTGAATTTAGTGGATTCTAATGAATTCAGAGTTGTATTCTGTGAATTTGTTGGTTCTGAAACTGTGTTTGGTAACAGATCCAGAATTTATAATTGAGATTCAGAAATTTGAAATATGTGTTTGGTTGGTTACTCAAAAAATTTAAAATCAGATTGTGAATCAGAATATGTGTTTAGATCATAATCCAAATTTTGGGTGACCCACTCATAAAAATAATACTTCCAACTTTAAATCATTCATTTTTAAGTTTGAAAAAACTAATAATTCATAACTTATAAATTAGAAACATTTTTATCCGTATCAACTATAACTATTCTCATTCTTAGGATAAATTTTTCTTTTAAAAAAATTATAATAAAGATAATAGAAGCATTGCAAGTCTATCAAATAAACTCTTTAGATTAAAACAACTCAATTTTTTCCAAAAGGAGAATTATACAAGACATAATGAGATCCATTCTAAAATTCATAAGAACCTAGTGCAACCAAAGAGAGAATTTCTCAATAAAAGAGAATCTAAAAAAATATTTTCACGCTGAATGGAGAGACCATTTGGGCATTGAAAACCTCCAATAGCGTTATTCAAATAGTACTACATACATTAGTAAACAAGAAGTTTAGAAAAATGTGAGCAACAACCTCCAAAACATATATAAATATATATATATATATATATTATTTTATTTTTTATATTTAAATTAATTTTATATATAATTATAAAAACAAAGTATAAATAAAAAATAGGATATAATGAAAAAATAAATTAACCTTTTTTCCATCACTTTAGAATTAAGTTTAAGTTTAAAAAGTTAAAAATCAGCTTAAAAACATGCAATTAAAAATTTAATTAAATAAATAAAAGCTAGAACGGACCGGGTCAACCTCGAAAAACGGGCCCGACCCGACCCAAATCTGTAAAATGGGCCCGACTCGTATTTTTATCTCATGTGTTGAAACCCGTGGATTAAATTGTGTGGGTGAGGTCAATCTGTGTTTTTCAGTTTTTGAGTTGGATATTTTGGATTCTTGTTTTGGTTGAATTCATTTTTTAGCCTAAAAAAGAAATTGAATCCAAATTGCTTTTTTCTGGATTGTAAACCAAACACAAAACAACGCAGATTCTTTTTATTCATTCAATCCAGATTCATAAAACTGAATCTGGATTGCATACCAAACAGGGTCTTAGCCTTTACAAATTCCCTAAGTTTTCACCCTTTTTCCCTTTAAAGATTATATGGTATATCTCTTTGAAGTTTGAACAAAGTTTCCACTTTTTTTTATTCGAATGACAGTCCTTTCTTTGTGTTTTCCCCTTGAATCAAAAAATAAATTAATTGTTTTCAAACAAACACACTCTTAGCCAATTAGATTTTAAAAAATAATTAAACAAAAAATTATTATTATTCTTTCCTTTGAGATAATTTTAGCCTATTTATTTGATTTCATTTTCACATTCCAAGTTTAATGAAGCCAAAAGAAAAGATACATCAAGCTCTTTTTTTTCCTTTTTTGTGGATTATTTTGAGAAAAAATAGTTGAAGTATGTTTGTAAAAAATTGGTCGATTTCAATACGTGTAAAGTTACCCTATCTTAAAGTTCATATCTCGACAAAAATTTGTTGGATTATATACACCACGCTAACTTCTTTTTTTAAATGGTATTTCTTTATAGATATTAGTTTTTTTTTTTTTTACAAATATATTAGTGGTGTAAAGTGAAGGGAATTCAATTTTAAGTATTTGAAATAAATTAATATCTATAATCCATATGTTTATATCTCATATTAAAAAAATGAAGAGATCTAATAATATTTATAGGCGAATAGATTACTCAACTTATTTCAATTGGTTTTGAGATAAAGTTTCATAGACATTACATGGTTTTAAAATCCACCAAACTTAAACGAGTATACGATCTAAAAATAAAATATAGTCGAAAAGTGGTGAGAGAAAAAAATCACATCTTTAAGGGGATTTCAAGTCAAAAAGATAGAGTGACACAACAATGTCATTTTTACCATAGATTCCTTTTATTGTCAATTGATTTTAAAATGAAACCTCATAAATATTAAAATTATGAAACACTATATATATATATATATATATAAATCATTTGAATTAAATTTTGAAGACACGTGTATTTCATTTCACTCCATGTTTTTATTTAAAAAAAATAATAATTATTGAATATTTCCAATAATTAGAAATAACTTATAAAAATAATTTATTTTAAAATATAATTTAAAGTACAATGAATTTAAGAAAATAAATTATAGGAATAGACAAGAAAACAAAAGAAAGGATAGCATCATAATCAAGTATCAACACCCAAATGAATAGAAAAAGGTCATAAAGTAGCCACGTGGGGGCCAGTTTTCAAAGAAAAGTGGGTTATTATAGACCACTAATAATTTGGATTATCAGAAGCTCAATCATGCAAAGCAAAAGATGATGATAAAGGTTGAAGCATTTTTAGACAATATTGAACTTTTCTTTTCTAATTAGTATCATAATTTGGATAGCTCCCCCAAATTCCAACAACACCACACCACATTTCTATCACCCATTTTTAAGTTACCCCATCATTGATTAAATCGATAGCTTCATTTCAGCAAAGATAGGTATATATATTTATATTAGCCAATAGAATATTGGATCAATTTCTTAAAGATAAGTTTAAAATGCAATTAAAGGATAGCTTCGAATATTAGCTATATTGATTTTTGGATCAAACAAATTTTATATTAGATTGACATATTGGTAGATTGATTGATCAATTGTGTGCATATGTATGCAAACACTATTTGTGAGATATATACTAAAATAATCTAATGATAATTATTGTTTATATTTGTTGTTGCGTAAAAATGGAGAGCTTCCACGTACGCAACGAACTTAATATATGGGACGAGTCAGAGGTAGTGTGCTGCTTCGACGGCGTGCTACGTAAGAACTTGCACAGGAAAGGAAAAGAGCACCGGTGTGGTGTCGGCCTAACACCTTTCGATGCTAAAGTCAGAGCAAGCAGAGCTAATGTGCCAGAGAGAATAGTAGTAGAAATTAGTTACCTAATGAATGAGTTTCTTCTCCTATTTATAGGAGAATATATTGATGACATCATCGTGTCACGTGTCATGTCAGGATTGGACCACATGTTGCTTCTCAATTACGTGCCGCTTTCGGGTTACGCCACGTGTCTTTTTATGATTGGACACTTGTAATCGGTTTATATATGTAGGTCTGTGTTGGAGACTGCGTACGCAAGTCTTTTTAGGTGCATGGATTTTATGCCTAGGTACCACAGCCAGACGAGATGCTTCGGACCAGGTGCTTCGGACCAGGTGTTTTAGACCAAGTGGTTTAGACCAGGTAGAGGTGCTTTGGACCAGGTGCCTAAGTACCACAGTAGACTAGGTGCCCTGGTACTGCGGTCAGACGGGGTGCGTAGACAAATTTTGTCAAGTTGTAAAATTCCACGTGTAATCCAATTTCACCCCACAACAATATTTTATTTTTTAATGTAAAAATTCAAGACAACAATAAATTGGTTGATTGTTCACAAGCTCAAAAACCGAAAATTCACTCCATTGATTCGAGAAATACAACAACAGAACCCTTGCATCAAAATTTATATTTTTGAGAAAGAATCAGATGATAACTTCATTAGAGATTGTAACACTCAAATTCATTAAATACAAATAATATTTTATTCCACATTTAATTTTTTTCCATAGAAATTTCTGTGATGACAATATTTAAGAATTTGGGGAATTTTGTGTTCTAATACCTATTTTAAAAGTGCTGATTATAAAACCTTCTATAATTACTCGCATCTAGAAAATCTTTTTATAATTTTGATTGGCCTTTTATTTTTTCATTGATTGAAAAAAATATGGTTTATTATATATATAAATATATACTTTGGTTCAACCCATAACTTGTGAGATTTTAGTTTTCAACAATTTATCTTCAATATAGTATTCAAAAAGTTTTTAAAGTCGTCAACGTTTAGAGTATTCGATCTTCAAGATCTTCAGTTTTGAGGAAGTCTTAAAAAAATCTTTAGTTTTCGAAGTATTTGGTCTTCAAGAACTTTTCAATATTCAAAGTCTTCAACCTTGATTTCGAGGTCTTTGATTTTCAAAGAGTATTTGGTCACTCATATTTTGAGATAACATCACTAACTTAATTTTTCAAATATATTTTCCCTAATCGTAGACAATTATTATTTTGTTTTTTTTTTCATTGGATGAATGATTATTATCTAGCCCAAAATACCCAGCAAAAAAAACTATTGTAACCACTTCTATTCTTTGATTTTTTTAATAGATTCGTTTGGTATAATATATATTTCATATTTGAACAATATAATAATTTTTTTAGTTTTAGTTGATGTAAGGAGTGATTTGGAAAGAATTCTTCCTAGATAAATAATCACTTGAATTTTCTAAATTAACATAGATTCGACAATGGTAGATTTAAGATATAGATTCGACAATGGTAGATTTAAGATATTATATATTGAATAGATATTAATAATAAGATTTCTTTTTCTGGTATATTGTATTGTATACCTTGATTTTTTTTTTTTTTTTTTTTACAAAAGCTAAGATTGTTTTTCTCTTTCATTTTTGCTACTTTTATCTCTGTATTTTGTAGGAGGACGAACAACAAGGATATTCGAATTTTATTAAATAAATGTTTACTAAAAGTAAACTGTTTATAAAAAAAAAATTGCCTTTCAATTCTCGATGAACTCGCTTTCTATGTATTTTGTAGGGGTGAAAGAAAAAACCGAAAAACCGAAAACCGGAAAAATAAACCGGGCCGAAACCGTAAAAAATCGAACCGTCCCGGTTTCCATTATTCAAAAACCGAACCGGCTAAAACCGGAACCTAACCAGCTTCTAAAAAACAAGTAAAAATCTCATACCCCTTCCCTATTTCCCCCTAATTTTTATTTATTTGTTTTATTTTATATTTTTATTTATCACTTTATTTTAATTTATATTTTATATATTTATTAATCTAATTTTTTCAACTAAGTTATTGTTTATGTTTGATTTTTTTTTTTGTTTCATCCTTCAATGTTGGAGGATTTTTTTTAAAACTAAATGCAAATGGCCTATACTAGAAAAACCGGAAAAAACCGAAAACCGAACCGGTAAAAACCGGGCTGATTCCTATTATAAACCGAACCAGTCCGGTTTTTAAAATTAATTGAAAAACCGGACAGAACCGAACCGGTTTCACCCCTAGTATTTTGTAGATAAGTTACTTTTAGTACAATGTTTATTTTTACTCAATCTTTATTTTAAAAGCCTATTTACATATGTTTTCAAAACTCACAATTTCTTTGAATTTTTTATCCAGATCTGAAGGATTTTTTTAAACTGTTTAATTTTGTGCAACATTTATTTTAATTTTGTATTTACATATTTATAGAAACATTGATCCCTTTTTCATCTCCAATTTTATGCTTTCGCTCTATCTCTTAATGAATTGTTTTACTCTTTCGTTTTTATTTTTTATCTCTGTATTCTGTAAAAGGACCATCAGGAAGGACATTTGAATTTTTCCTAAATAAATGTTTACTAAAAGTAAACTCTTTATAAAAAAATTACCTTTTCAATTCTCGGGGAACTCGCTTTCTATGTATTTTGTAGATAAGTTTCTTTTAGTAAAATGTTTATTTTTATTCAATGTTTACTTTGAAAGCCTATTTTCATATGTTTTCAAAACTGTTTCATCAATTTTTTTTGTCCGGTATCAATTTCAATTGCACATTAATAAACTGTTTACTTTTTATCTCTGTATTTTTTAGGTTGACGAACAAAAAAGACATTCAATTTTTCCTTGAAGAAGAAGTCAGAAGGTTGAAGAACAAGTTAGAAGTTTGAAGATTTTTTATTTTATCTTTTGTTATAGTTTTTATTTTTTTTTAGATTTGATTTTTCCATTAATTTTGTAAAATTTAAGGGATTTTATAAATTTCCCTAAATTTTACACAAATTAAGGAGAAATTAAATCAGGGGTATGTTTGTCCTTTCACAATGTAATTTAATTTGGCCGGTGGCGGTTTTGGGTACTATTGATATTTAATAAAAACATCCGGTATATTTGATATATCCATAATTTTTTTGGTTATTAGTGAAATTCACCCATTTTTTTAAACTTCGATTTGGATTGATTTGATACAACACTTATTTTTAAGTATTTAGAAGAATTTGTATGTAATAAAGAGAAATTTATTTGGATAATTGTCATTTAGACATAAATATGTAGGGATTCTACTTGATATATTTTGAACTATTTTAGTAAATATAGGTTGATGATCCATATCTGAAAAATGAAAGAAACTCACAATAAATATAAGATATAAGTGTTATTCATCTTATAATCAATTGGTTTTGAAATAAAACCTCATGATTATCTAGATGATATCAGAGTTCACAAACCTATATATACATTCGGTTCAAAAATGAGATCCGACTTAAAATGGTGAGCCCAAAAAAGACATCATCTTGAGAGGTATGTTGAGATGTCACATCAAAAAAATGAAGAGAACTCGTAATATTTAAAAGATTCATGAGCTACTCTTCTCATTACTAATAAGTTTTGAGATGAAACTCAGGATTATCCAGAGAGATATGTATTCTTTTACACAACAATTTTTTGATCTAATTTTCAAATTTATCAATCCCATTATATATATATATATATATATATATATATATATATATATATATATATATGTGAATGAATGAGTATGGGACTTGGAAATGGAGGGAAGAAAGACAAAGTGGATGATTTGGATAATCTGTTCTCCACATGCAATGGAACTTTTATATATATATATATATATATATATATATATATATGTGAATGAATGAGTATGGGACTTGGAAATGGAGGGAAGAAAGACAAAGTGGATGATTTGGATAATCTGTTCTCCACATGCAATGGAACTTATGCCCCACAATGCAACTAGGAAGAGGCATTTGATTGGCTTTTGCTGCTTCTGATTCTGTTCTCTCAATTTTATTTTTTAATTGCATCACACTTTTTAAGGAATATATTATTGCAATATTGGGAAGAGTGGCATATTGGCCATTTACTATTTTTATTAATATAATTTATCCAATCCATTAAAAAGTCTCTGCCAAAAAAAAAAAAAAAAAACATGCATTGGAAGAGTTTACATCTCTCTCTTCTTGCTTGCAAGTATTCAATTCCTTGTATTGTTTTTATTGCCTTTTGTAACCTTTAAGAAAGGTTGCTTTATTTTATTTTATTTTTGCAAGCAAGATTAACGATTAAATTCCCAATTAAAATAATGCATTTAATTGTGTATAACTTTTTGTTTGGGAGATCAAAGAAGAAAAACTTCACCAATATTAGTTTATAGATGTTTAATTAGTAAGTTAAGTAAGAATTATTTTTTTTTCCGCCGGTAAAGTCTATTTTTTTTTTAAGTGGAGATCAAAGAAGAAAAAACTTCACCAATATTAATTTATGGATGTTTAATTAGTAAGTTAAGTAAGAATTGTTTTTTTTTTTGTTTCTCTCTTGGTTTTCATCCCTCAGTTCAAATATTGAATATTAAAAAAATACATATAAATTTATTAATTATAAACCATGCTGTGACTATGTATATACATATTTCTAACTATCACTGATATTAAGAACATGCCATTGAGTTTATGTGTGGGACTTACCAATCTCTAGAGTTAATGGTGTAATGAATACATTATATTAGTTCAATTATTATTTTCTTTAGATTTATAACTAGAGGGATAAATTCATTTTTGTGCATATGTTTCTTCGTGGTTTGATAATATCATTATTTCTTGTTTTTCCTTTCTTCTTCTTCTTTTTTTTTTTTTTTTTTTTTATATATATGAATGATAATCATTTCTTATTTCACAATTTTATGTTTCATGACAATTTTCTGATTTCTCGTTTTCTAAAGTTTTTAATTAAAAAATCTACAATTTATTTGAAAAATAAAATTTTATATGAAATATTTAAAAATATTATATCAATTTAATTTCTAAACATTTATTATACATTTTATAAGTCATAATGGGCCAAAGTAATAATTTTATTAATGCATTAAAAATACTAAAAACGAGAACAAAAATAAGAACCGTAATTTTATATTCTGTATGATAATGTTCTCGATTCCATTTCTTGTTTTTTTTTTCAATAAAAGAAAAATATATTTTTTTCAAATATTTTTTCCCTCTCATTTTTATTAAAAAAATAGAGTTGCCTTGTGTAACCATTTATTTATTTATTTTTAGCGAACCTTTAGTAACCATTTCTTGTTTCTTGTTTTTTTGAAAAAATTAATTAAAAAAATATGAATATGATTATGATCACAAAGACTAAATCTAAACTTTCATCTTAATAATGCAAATATCAACCTAACACAAAAAAAAAAAAAAAAAAAACAAAAACAATGATCAATGTTATGATGATGGAAAACAATACCTGCAAATGTATAAGGTCAAAATTTAATGTAATGATGAGAAAATGATTGTCATTTTCTGTAACAACCCGAAAAATTCCCAAATACATTGAAATACATAAACACAGCGGAAGCAAATAAATTTCAACATTAAGTTCTCTTTATTGAAATCAAAATCATAAACAGTTTCCAACCAATCGGTTTGTTCAAAACAAATAACAAATTCAACGAAAGGCAAACTTAACCATTGCCAAAAAAAAATTCTCAAACAAAAGTTTAACTATTATTTTATTCAAAACAAAACAAAACATGAATCATAAAAGTTTTCCCAACATAATAACAAAAGAAAAGACAGATTCGCTAGCGTGCAAACCGTGCCAACCTGGTCACCACCTCGAACGCATCGCCCACCTTGTTTCTTCTTTCCTTTACCTGGAAAAAAATTAAATGTAGCATCATGAGGCTACGCCCAATGAGTAGGAAACTGTTAAATTAAAAATCACGCCATGAGAGGTTTTTCTAAGACTTTAAGTCCTTTATCGATAACACGACTCCCGATAACACTCTTTCACCCAAAGCTCTCTCGAACTAAGTACAAACCTTCACAATACTTTTTAATCCTCAAACTAAAAGGATACAAACTTTGAAAACGGTTTTAAACTCTCAAACTCATTTTAAAACTTTTCGATTTTTCATACTTTCTCCTAATACCTCTTAGTCTCCTCTTTGACCGCAACCAAAAAGAGACTATACTCAACAAGGCATTTAAAAATTGTTTTCACATTTTAAATCCTTAAGAGTTTTAAATTATTCTTTTCCATTGTACATATGGAATGAACCTACCCAGTTAAGTGCTATAAAGTCGTGCACAACCGGTATAATCTCCCTTAACCGGTAAATATTCTTCTTTAAGCAAGGCCTTTGCTTAAAGCGAACCTCGCTACCATATTACTCGAGGTATTTAAGTAATATGGTCCTATTCATCACTACCATGATGATCATACAAGTCTAAGCTCACACTTCTCAAAATACCCTCATTAAAGGCCGAAAATTTCCTAAAATGAATTTCTGGAAAAATTCCCTTAAAACCACTCTAAAACATCCCAAATTCACCCAACAAAACAATCTTGGGTCACTTCCATCAACTCCCGGCACTTTCCAAGTCTAGAAGCGAAACTAGCCTAAACTAGTGTAGTTTCGCTCCTTTTTCGGGCAATTTAAAGTTTCTAAAATTCTAACTAAATTTCGGCGGAGTAACGCCTATAATTATGCCTCCCAAAACAGTTCCTACAAATAGAGAATAAAGATCCACAGTCCAGAATATCATAATTACAAAAGCAATTATCCTCCTAGGCTAAATTTTTAACTTAGGGGCACTATTCTTCCAAACGAGGTATTCATGGACAGCCACCTTAAGACATCTTAAATCATCCAAAAATATGCATAAAAATTTAATTTCAAGTCCAAGGATCACAAAGAATTAATTTATGCATAACTAGATATCAATAATCACATAAAGCACGCTTTCGGTCTAACTTTGATCATGCTTTATTTTCAATTCATGAATTCTTTAAAACAGCCCCTAAACACCCAATTCAAGCTTAAAAATTCAGAGGTTACTTGTAAAGAAAAAGGAAAACACATACATGCAAAATTTAAAACTTAACAATTTTCTACTCACCTTTAAGCTAAGTTTTCCAAACTTGAATTTTCCCTTTTTTGTGAATAGGTTCCAACACCTGAAACGACACCCTTAACTATTCACAAACATCCTAAAAAAATCACCTACTAAATAAAAATACAAATTGGGCAACAAACGGCGAAACGGCAAGCGAAACAACGCGTAGCAACCCCCAAAAAAGGGGTCGCTAGCGTCGGCAAGAACGACCCCTTGCCAGATGTGCGGCTTGCTTCTTTGCCGCGGCGGCGGCGACGATCTCGGGACGTATTTCTAGCAATGATTTGGGTAGATTGGTCAATGGAAAGAAGGTTTTTCAAGAATGATCAATTCTAGGGTTTTTAGGGTTTGAAGGGAATTGAAAAATTGAAGAGAAAGAATGATGTTTTATGGAAGTTGGTAGGTTTTATAGACACATTAAATCAAAAAAATCAGAAGTTTAAAGGAAGGAAAAAAAATTATTACCTTAAGTTTGAATCTTGCAACGAAAACCCTAGCTTCCTTCAAACTCCACCACCACCACCACCACAACCTAAATCAACAAAGGAGGAGAATGGTGATTAGAATTTAAACCCCCGGAATCCCCCTTAACGGTTTTGAGAAGAAGAAGAAGAAGAAGAAGAAGAAAGAAAAACCTACCTTGGTCTCTGTCTTTGCTGTTCACGTGAAAAGAAGAAAAAAGATGAGTGACCTATTCCTTTTTTTTTTTCTCCCCCTCCCTTTCACGCCACCTCCTTCTTTTTTTCTATTTTTATTTTTTATTTTTTTCCTTTTCCTTTATCTCCAATAAAACAAGATAATTAAAATTATAATTATTCCTGAAAAAGAATAATTAAATATAATTACCAAAGCTTCTCCAAAAATTTAAATAAATATTAAAAGGAAAAAAAATTAATATTTATTTATTTACTTACCAGAAATACGGGACGTTACAATCCTTCCACCTAAAAAGGCTTTTCGTCCCCGAAAAGTACTACTGCTCAGGAAAAAGATGAGGATACACTGCACGCATCTCACCCTCGCGCTCCCAAGTAGCCTCTTCGTGAGTCTGATTCCTCCATAGAACCTTAACCAAGTCAATGGTTTTGTTCCTCAGAATCTTTTGCTCCTTAGCCAAAATCTCCACCGGTTGTTCTTCAAAAGTCAAATCTTCATTCAATTGAACCGGTTCGTAGTCTATCACATGGGAAGGATCAGCAATATACTTTCGGAGCATGGAGACATGGAAGACATTATGAACTCCAGATAAAGCTGGTGGCAAAGCCAATCGGTAAGCTAAAGTCCCGATTCTCTCCAAGATCTCAAATGGTCCAATGAATCTCGGACTCAGCTTCCCCTTCTTTCCAAATCTCATTACTCCCTTCATCGGAGCTATCTTCAAGAATACATGTTCACCAACAGAGAACTCAAGATCAGTCCTTCTGACATCAGCATAACTCTTCTGCCTACTCTGAGCTGTTTTCATTCTTTCTCTGATCAGTTCAATAGATTCATTTGTCAACTGAACTAACTCAGGTCCCAAAAGTTTCCTTTCCCCAACTTCATCCCAATGGACTGGAGATCTGCATTTCCTTCCATACAAAGCTTCAAAAGGTGCCATCTCAATAGTGGCTTGGAAATTATTATTATAGGCAAATTCCACCAAGTACAGTTTATCATCCCAACTACCTCCAAAATCTAGCACACACGCTCTAAGCATGTCCTCCAAAATCTGATTTACCCTCTCAGTCTGTCCATCTGTCTGAGGATGAAAAGCTGTGCTAAACTGCAACTTTGTGCCCATAGCACTGTGCAAACTCTTCCAGAATTTAGATACAAACCTAGTATCACGATCAGACACGATTTTAACTGGAACTCCATGCAATCTCACAATCTCCTTCAAATATAATTTGGCCCAAGCCTCTACTGAATAAGTTGACTTCCCGGGCAAAAAGTGTGCAGATTTCGTTAGTCTATCTACAATCACCCAAATGACATTATACCCCTTATGAGTTCTGGGTAGCCCACAGATGAAATCCATCGCAATCTCCTCCCATTTCCACTCCGGTACACTCAAGGGTTTCAAAAATCCATAAGGACTCTTCCTTAAAGCTTTCACTTGTTGACATACAAGGCATCTGCTAACATACTCAGCCACATCCTTTTTCATTCCAGGCCACCAATAATGTACTTTAAGGTCATTGTACATTTTGGTGCTCCCAGGATGAACGGTAAACATTGAGTTATGAGCCTCAACCAAAACTTCCTTCCTCAAGGCTTCATCAGTTGGAACACACAAACGGCCTTTATAAACCAAAGCACCGTCTGAAGCATATGAAAAATGTCCTGGTAATCCCGTATCCACATCCACAAAGTAACCCTTGAGGCTTCCATCTGACCTCTGTGCATCTATGATCCTCTGTCTCAACAGTGATGTCACAGTCAAATTTGCTAACCCTACAGTTATCTCGGATGTAAGCGATTCGATATCGCCTCTATCCATCTCCCACTGAAGTCTAGGATGTCTCGTGATCAAAGCTGCACTATGAGACGACTTCCTACTCAAAGCATCTGCCACAACATTGGCCTTCCCAGGATGATACTGTATATCACAGTCATAATCCTTTACTAATTCCAACCATCTTCGTTGTCTCATATTTAATTCCTTCTGAGTGAAGAAATATTTGAGACTCTTATGATCTGTGAAGATGAGGATTTTCTCCCCATACAGGTAGTGTCTCCAAATCTTCAATGCATGAATTACAGCCGCCAACTCCAAGTCATGTGTAGGATACTTCTTCTCATGCTCCTTTAACTGTCTAGAAGCATAAGCTACTACTTTACCATGCTGCATCAGTACACAACCCAAACCTTTCTTCGAAGCATCACTATAGATAGTCAAACCCCCGAATCATCTGGAGTTATCAGAACTGGAGCTGAAATCAATCTCTGTTTGAGTTCCTCAAAACTCTTTTCACACTCATCATCCCAATGATAGGCAACACCCTTCCTGGTTAGCCTTGTCATTGGAGAAGCTATCTTCGCAAAGTCTTGCACAAACCTGCGATAATACCCACCAATCCAAGAAAACTTGGATTTCACCACGCTAGTAGGTCGAGGCCAACTACTAATCGCTTCTATCTTGGAAGGGTCCACAGGATACTCCTCATCGAAACTACATGTCCTAGAAATGCAACTTTACTAAGCCAAAATTCACATTTGCTAAATTTGGCATAAAGTTGTTCATTTCTCAATGTAGTCAAAACAATCCTCAGATGTTCAGCATGTAACTCCCTAGTCTTCGAATACACCAAGATGTCATCTATAAACACTATGACAAACATATCCAAGTATTTCTGAAACACTGTGTGCATCAAGTCCATAAAAGCAGCTGGGGCATTTGTCAATCCAAAGGACATCACAACAAACTCAAAATGTCCATATCTAGTTCTGAAAGCCGTCTTAGGTATATCCTCATCTCTAATCCTCAACTGATGATACCCTGAACGGAGATCAATCTTAGAGAACACAGTAGCTCCCTTCAGTTGATCAAACAGGTCTTCTATTCTGGGTAAAGGGTACTTGTTTTTGATAGTTACTTTGTTAAGCTCTCGGTAATCTATACATAACCTCATAGTACCATCCTTTTTCTTCACAAACAACACTGGGGCTCCCCACGGTGAAACACTAGGGCGTATGAATCCCAAGTCTAACAATTCCTGCGAATCGAGACTTCAACTCTTTCAACTCAAGAGGTGCCATTCTATATGGTGCCTTTGACAAAGGAGTCGTTCCAGGTATAACATCAATTTGAAAATCCAATCGCCTAACAGGAGGTAACCCCGGTAATTCATCAGGAAAGACATCGGTGAACTCACTCACAATAGGTACCGACTCACTCGACTTCCTCCACCGTAGTATCAACTACATTAGCCAAATAAGCCCAAGCCCCTTCTTCAACTAACTTCTTAGCTTGTAACAGCGATATTACAACAAGGTGTTACTTTTCTATTGGACCCTTTGAACTTGAACTCAGTCCCATCAGGACCCTTAAACTTCACCTCCCTCCTATGGCAATCTATCACAGCATAATTGGCTTTCAACCAATCCATCCCCAAAATGACATCAAAGTCACTCATAAGCAAAACTGATAAAGTGGCAGGCACACACTTCCCTAACACACACAATTCATCAATTTCTACCTTTCTATTCACAGGCACAGTTAGACCCACTGGTGTGGAAACAGATAATTCATAATCTAGGGGCAAAGTTTCTATCTCAGCAAGTTTAACAAAATCAGCAGATATAAAGGAGTGGCTCGCTCCTGAGTCAAATAATACAAAAACTGCATGACCTAAAAGAGATAGAGTACTGTTACCACGTTGCTCGCCGCCTCGCCTTCTCTTCTAGTAGTAGCGACCAAATTTCCCTTCGTGCAATCGGCTTAGGCCGCTCAATTGCTCTATTCAACTTGCACTCGGATGAAATGTGCCCCTCCTGGCGACAAGTGAAACATTTGCGAGGTGCATTACAATTTCCCGGTGTCTTGCTTACAGTTCTTACAAAATGGCATCGACCTGCTGACCGCCACCGAAACTGTCTACCCTGAAATTTCTGGTTGAACTTGCATTTTCACAACCGATTTCTGCTAGAACCCTGATTACCCTGTTTCTGACTTGTCCCAACCTCAGCTTTTCTTTTCTGTCCTACTACTGGCTCAGCAACATCTTTCACAACTGCCTTTCCTCTACTCTTAGGGTCGAGTGCAATGGCTTTCTTCAAAGCTGAAGCATAATCAGTCGGTTCTAAAGCCTCAATCTGCCCCTTGAGATCATCATCCAATGCCATCATAAATCTCTCCAATCTCAGCTCAGGTGTAGCTACCTGATATCGTGCAAACTTGGAGAGTCTGTCAAATTCCCTTTCCAATTCCAACACAGATCTACCATTTTGCTTCAATGCCAGAAATTCAACCTCTCTTGCACTACGAACTCTCTTGGAGTAGTACTTGTCATAAAACAACTCCTTGAACTGATCCCATGTTACATTGTCACCGATGGTTTGCAAAGCTGTCTCCCACCAGTACAATGCATCATCCACCAAACCAAAAGTGCCACAGTGCACCTTCAACCGATCTGGACAATTAATAAACTTCATAGCTCGCTCTACACGAGTAAACCACCCCTCAGCCTCTTCAGGATCAATAGATTTCCCATTGAACTCACCAGGAGCATACTTCTTAAATTCCCTCAGAAATCTAGCCTCCTCAGTAGTTCCCCCTGATCGCTCTAAAGCCCTCTTCATTTCCTCATACTCAGCCTGAGGAACAAACACTCCCTGCACAGCCTGAGGTACCGGTGCCACTGGTGGAATAGGTGGCTCAATATCGATGCTAGGATCTACATCTAACTCAGTCTGCTCATCCTCCCCAACTAGCACAGTAGGTGTCACATAAGAGTTCACTTCATTTGATGACTCGGCATCGCTCTCGTAATCGGGATTCACTCCACGGCCTCGACCGCGTCCCCGACCACCTCGACCTCGGCCTCTGCCGCGGCCCCTACCACGTCCTGGCATAGCTAGAGAACTCATACTGAAAAAAACAGCACAAATAAAACACATAAGATACAACAATCATTACATGAAGTCATATCTTATTAAAACTTAAAGTCCTTAGTACTCTCATCAATGGCATAAAATAAGAAAAATGAAACCTGGTGTCGATGGGTTCGCGGAGTGGCGGTTGGTTTGGATTTGCGGTCTTCAGAACCATAAGGGCTCTGATACCAACTGTAACAACCCGAAAAATTCCCAAATACATTGAAATACATAAACACAGCGGAAGCAAATAAATTTCAACATTAAGTTCTATTTATTGAAATCAAAATCATAAACAGTTTCCAACCGATCGGTTTGTTCAAAACAAATAACAAATTCAACGAAAGGCAAACTTAACCATTGCCAAAAAAAAATTCTCAAACAAAAGTTTAACTATTATTTTATTCAAAACAAAACAAAACATGAATCATAAAAGTTTTCCCAACATAATAACAAAAGAAAAGACAGATTCGCTAGCGTGCAAATCCGTGCCAACCGGTCACCACCTCGAACGCATCAGCCACCTTGTTTCTTCTTTCCTTTACCTGAAAAAAATTAAATGTAGCATCATGAGGCTACGCCCAATGAGTAGGAAACTGTTAAATTAAAAATCACGCCATGAGAGGTTTTTCTAAGACTTTAAGTCCTTTATCGATAACACGACTCCCGATAACACTCTTTCACCCAAAGCTCTCTGAACTAAGTACAAACCTTCACAATACTTTTTAATCCTCAAACTAAAAGGATACAAACTTTCAAAACAGTTTTAAACTCTCAAACTCATTTTAAAACTTTTCGATTTTTCATACTTTCTCCTAATACCTCTTAGTCTCCTCTTTGACCGCAACCAAAAAGAGACTATACTCAACAAGGCATTTAAAAATTGTTTTCACATTTTAAATCCTTAAGAGTTTTAAATTATTCTTTTCCATTGTACATATGGAATGAACCTACCCAGTTAAGTGCTATAAAGTCGTGCACAACCAGTATAATCTCCCTTAACCTGGTAAATATTCTTCTTTAAGCAAGGCCTTTGCTTAAAGCGAACCTGCTACCATATTACTCGAGGTATTTAAGTAATATGGTCCTATTCATCACTACCATGATGATCATACAAGTCTAAGCTCACACTTCTCAAAATACCCTCATTAAAGGCCGAAAATTTCCTAAAATGAATTTCTGGAAAAATTCCCTTAAAACCACTCTAAAACATCCCAAATTCACCCAACAAAACAATCTTGGGTCACTTCCATCAACTCCCGGCACTTTCCAAGTCTAGAAGCGAAACTAGCCTAAACTAGTGTAGTTTCGCTCCTTTTTCGGGCAATTTAAAGTTTCTAAAATTCTAACTAAATTTCGGCGGAGTAACGCCTATAATTATGCCTCCCAAAACAGTTCCTACAAATAGAGAATAAAGATCCACATCCGAATATCATAATTACAAAAGCAATTATCCTCCTAGGCTAAATTTTTAACTTAGGGGCACTATTCTTCCAAACGAGGTATTCATGGACAGCCACCTTAAGACATCTTAAATCATCCAAAAATATGCATAAAAATTTAATTTCAAGTCCAAGGATCACAAAGAATTAATTTATGCATAACTAGATATCAATAATCACATAAAGCACGCTTTCGGTCTAACTTTGATCATGCTTTATTTTCAATTCATGAATTCTTTAAAACAGCCCCTAAACACCCAATTCAAGCTTAAAAATTCAGAGGTTACTTGTAAAGAAAAAGGAAAACACATACATGCAAAATTTAAAACTTAACAATTTTCTACTCACCTTTAAGCTAAGTTTTCCAAACTTGAATTTTCCCTTTTTTGTGAATAGGTTCCAACACCTGAAACGACACCCTTAACTATTCACAAACATCCTAAAAAAATCACCTACTAAATAAAAATACAAATTGGGCAACAAACGGCGAAGCAACGAAGCGAAACAACGCGTAGCAACCCCCCAAAAAGGGTGCTAGCGTCGGCCAAGCAGATAGCCCCTTGCCAGCGGTCTGCTGCTGCTGCCACGGGCGGCGGCGACGATCCGGGACGTATTTCTAGCAATGATTTGGGTAGATTGGTCAATGGAAAGAAGGTTTTTCAAGAATGATCAATTCTAGGGTTTTTAGGGTTTGAAGGGAATTGAAAAATTGAAGAGAAAGAATGATGTTTTATGGAAGTTGGTAGGTTTTATAGACATATTAAATCAAAAAAATCAGAAGTTTAAAGGAAGGAAAAAAAATTATTACCTTAAGTTTGAATCTTGCAACGAAAACCCTAGCTTCCTTCAAACTCCACCACCACCACCACCACAACCTAAATCAACAAAGGAGGAGAATGGTGATTAGAATTTAAACCCCCGGAATCCCCCTTAACGGTTTTGAGAAGAAGAAGAAGAAGAAGAAGAAGAAAGAAAAACCTACCTTGGTCTCTGTCTTTGCTGTTCACGTGAAAAGAAGAAAAAAGATGAGTGACCTATTCCTTTTTTTTTTTTCTCCCCCTCCCTTTCACGCCACCTCCTTCTTTTTTTCTATTTTTATTTTTTATTTTTTTCCTTTTCCTTTATCTCCAATAAAACAAGATAATTAAAATTATAATTATTCCTGAAAAAGAATAATTAAATATAATTACCAAAGCTTCTCCAAAAATTTAAATAAATATTAAAAGGAAAAAAAATTAATATTTATTTATTTACTTACCAGAAATACGGGACGTTACATTTTCTAAGATTGAGATATTAATTTCTTACCTGAATACTATTTTACTTTTAACCCAACTTTATTTATAAAACCCAATTTAAATAAAAATTTAAGAAAATTAATATAAAAAAAATAATTAATAAAAATTAGATAAAATAAATGAGATAGAACTTAAAGGAATAACTTCACTACTCTAATAATAATATATGAATAAAATATTAACTAAGACAAGAATAATAAATTCATGGTACTGTAACAAACAAATTTCCTAAAAAAGTTGTTTCCCAAAAATATTGAGTTATTTTGCAAAAATAAAAAAATTGAGTTGATTAATTTTGGATTTTGTTTTCGCAATTTTGAAAAGCTCAAACGAACCCCACGTTACCTGACCCAACTCTTGGCAGGAAAAAGGCCCATGGGCCACTTCCTTTTCCAACATTCATGGACTTCTAAAAGCACATTTTTGTTTTGTTTTGGGGAATATAAGGAAGTGTTTGACCAAGGAGAAATGGGTCTTCAAGTTTAAAGCCCATGGACCCTTGTTTTTAGTCAACTTTGGTGTCTTCAATCTTCAATATTCCATGATATTCTCTAATTATATAATTTTCAATGGGTCCATGGTGATTATAAACTTCATTTCTGTTGGGAAAAATCACCTTCCCACGTTCACCGTTAGGAATAAAATTAAACAATCAAGAAATTAAAAAATAAAACATAATCAGAGAGACACAAGGATTTATACTGGTTCACCCAAATTGGCTACGTCCAGTTTCTACCGCTACGGATTTCACTATGATAAAACAAGAGTTACAGTGAAAAATATTCAATACACTAAACCGTGTATTATGCCCAAAAGCCCTCAAGAAATTAAACCCTTTCTTTACAATATTTCTCACACTCTTAAGCCCCTTACTACCACTCAAACACCCAAAGCGAAGATGCCGCTTGACCTCTCGAATTGGCGATCTCCCTTGAACACAATGATTGGCACGCTTTTCTTAAATAGGCAAGCCAACACTTGAAACCCACGCAAATCTCACCGCCTCTGCCAAAAGGAATCAGTCAATACGTGGAGCACAAGTATAAAATCTCACCACCTCTCAAAGAAAGTTCTCAACCAATCAGGAATGGTTTAATGGGCTTGGGCCTATCCTTTTTTTTTTATTTGGCTTCACATCACAACAAATTCCACCTTGAAGACAACATCAAAACACCATGTCTTCACTGTAGCGGTAACGACTCCTTCAATTCCACCTTGACAAGATAGAATAAACCATAACTTCTGCTATAATCATTGTCTTCACCGACAATCATAGTTCTCAAATTAGAGAGCTATCCTACTCCACCATATAAGTAGACCACTTGGAATATCACCTTCCAAGATTTTTCCTTTTTCGGCACATGTCGATAAACCTTGCTGAAATTATGGTGCAACTTCCACCTACTTGGCTTCCCCGGAAGTTCTTCAGCCATCGACACCATTCTACCACACGCCTTGCATAACTGCCAAGTCAATGATCGTGTGCATCCGCTAACAACACATCTTCTATCATGGTAAAGCGGTCATACCATGAGGATGAATTTCCTCTTTCTTCAAACAAAGTCGTCGTCTCTCTTAACAAGAGAGACAATGTTAGCTTCCAACCCAGAGCCCTTTGCCGAACCTGCTCTGTTTGGACAATCTTTTTTCAGGTGACCAGATAATCCACATCCCCAACAGCCTTTCTTTTGTATGAAATTTTTCTTCTTTCCATTGCTAACTACCAACATGGAGTTGTTATGTGAATCACGTCCTTCACTCTTCAACCTCCTCTCCTCCGATAAGAGTTTACTTGTAGTTTCTGCAAAATCCAAAGAATCCTTTCCATACATTAGAACCGTCTTCATGTGCTCATAAAAAGTTGGAAGAGACAAGATGAGCCTAAGTGCCTTATCCTCTTCATCTACATCCACTTCGATTGCCTCTAGTTCTGAAACGATACCATTGAGAACACTCAAGTGATCTGAGATTTTTGTACCTTCATTCATTCGCAGTGTGTGAAACCGCTCCTTCAGGTACAATCGATTTGAGATACCCTTAGTTTGATACAAGGCTTCAAGCTTCTCCCAAAGCTCTTTAGTTGTCAAAATTCCATGCACATTTGCAAGAACATTTTTAGCCAAACAAAGTCTTATCTCGTTTGCCGCCCTCAAATCCATCTCCTCCCAATCTTCATCATTCGAACTAGACTTCTTAGCACCTCCACTAGAATCACTGCCATCTGATTTCGTTGAATCACCATCACCGCTTGACTGATTGAGAGCACCACCACTTGGTCTTCCTTTCAAAGCCTTGTGTAACCCAATTGTATCAATACATCCTTGACTTGCACTTGCCACAAGCCAAAATTGATCATCCCATCAAATTTCTCCATATCAAACTTCACCGGACTCATAAAGTTTGACATACTTTCTTTTTCACTCCTAGTTTGAATCTGCGGACAATTATAACTTAGAGCTCTGATACCAGTTGTTGGGAAAAATCACCTTCCCATGTTCACTGTTAGGAATAAAATTAAACAATCGAGAAATTAAAGAATAAAACACAATCAGAGAGACACAAGGATTTATACTGGTTCACCCAAATTGGCTACGTCCAGTTGCTACCGCTGCGGATTTCACTATGATAAAACAAGAGTTACAGTGAAAAATATTCAATACACTAAACCGTGTATTATGCCCAAAAGCCCTCAAGAAAGTAAACCATTTCTTTACAATATTTTTCACACTCTTAAGCCCCTTACTACCACTCAAACACCCGAAGCGAAGATGCCGCTTGACCTCTCGAATTGGCGATCTCCCTTGAACACAATGATTGGCACGCTCTTCTTAAATAGGCAAGCCACACACTTGAAACCCACGCAAATCTCACCGCCTCTGCCAAAAGGAATCAATCAATACGTGGAGCACAAGTATAAAATCTCACCGCCTCTCAAAGAAACTTCTCAACCAATCAGGAATGGTTTAATGGGCTTGGGCCTATCCTTTTTTTTTTATTTGGCTTCACATGACAACAATTTCATTTGATTTGGACCAATTATTATTTTTCATAATCTAATTGGATCACTTTATATTTATTATATAATCATGGAAAACACACGTGACATTATTTGATTTGTCAATATTGAATTTTTTTTAAAATTATTATTGAGATAAGTGTCATATTTTTTGTGTGGCAGTTTGTAATTAATTGAATTTTCTCCATTTACAATGTCAATACATGATTACTTTAAATTACTAATTATCATGTGAAATGATTATTATTCTTCCAAGTCCATGAGTTATTGATTGCTGTTCACACATAATTCCAAAAGTGACGAAATAAATGTATAATAAAATATACTTCAAAAAGTCGACTTTTTGAAGTTTTCTTTATTTTTTGAGTGTTTTGTCTCTCTGAATATTTTTCGATCTAAAATGGTTAATCATCTAGTCTAGTTATTGAGATTTCGGTGGATTTTTGGTGGATATGAGTTTCATTTGTTTTGGGCCCAATTGTCATGTGGCATATTTTCATTTGATTAATCTTGTCATCAATGGCCATGAAAAAGACAAGTGGTATTATTTAGTTAGGCTAAACTATAAAAAATGTCCCTAATCTATTTGGTTAATTTTAGTTTTTCCGTTAACGTTCATTTATATCATCAATCTTCTATTTTGTTTCAAAATACCATTTGTTAGCAATTTTCGTTAAATTTTACTGAAACTAAATATTAAAAATAAAATATATTAAATGTAGTTGGTTTCAATTTTACCTTAAAAATTTAAAAGTTTCAATTTTGCCCCGTTAATGTTTAAATTTCTATAAAACTTAACTAAAATTGTTAACAAGAGGTATTTTTAAAACAGTTTAAGAGATTGAAGATATAATTGAAACTTTTAAAACGTTAAAAGCAAAACTAAAGATTCGGAGAATTTTAGCTTTTGATTAGCCAATTTCATGTATTTTAATTTAATTTATAGACATATGCCAAATTTTGTTTGGTCTCTATTTAAATACAGGTAATTTTATCATTGACTTGGATAATTATGTTGCAATTTATGATTTATTGAATTTTCTTTTTCTGCCATTACAATCCATCACTAATTTGACACGTTAAAAATATATTTTATTTGTAATTTTTTTTGGGAAACACCTGATTTTACTATCTTATTTTCAAACTATTTATATTTTTTCTTTCTATTTTTAAAATTCGTTAAAGCAACTTAAAAATATAATATTTCAACGTTTTCCATTAATATATATGAAATACCTTTAGACATTGAATGAGCAAAGTATAAGTCTCAAAAGAAGGTGAGATTTCTTCTTTTTCTTGGTATTATTCTTCAACTTTCACAAGTGAAAAATCATATAAAAAGATTTATTTTCCACGACAAAGAATAATTCCTGAGTAAAATAATAGAATCATTATTAAATAACAATTGTTTATAATTAAAAAAAAATCAATAAATTATGATTGATTAAATTAGAATTTGGCTTAGGTAAATTATTGATTTGCCATTATTAATCTTTATTTATATTAGAAAAATGATCGATTTACTCCATCTCTACCATTGAATTTATATTGGTTCAATTAATTCAAGTTTGTTCGATTACCTTCAAATTAATTATAACAAACAATGAAAGAAATTATTATATAGGTTCAAAGTTCTAGTCTTCCCCCATTCAATTGAATAATTATATAAAAAAAAACTTAATTTATTTGAAACAAATTTTTTTAATCCAAACCAATTAATAAGTTTTTTGTTAGCTCGACGTTTTACCAAATCATTTAAACCTATCAATTTTATATCCTTAAAAATTAGAACTGAACCAAAGCCATTAGTGAAAGGCCCAAACTCTCAAAAATGGATTAAGATGAATTTTATTAGAACTCAGCTATCAATTTTATATCCTTAACGTTAGAATCCCCTCAATCTCAATTTATCGTCTGACCCAAAAAAAAATTAAAAAAAATGAACCAAAACTATTTTTTTTAACAAAGATATACTTGAATCAAGAAAAAAGCAAATTACAATGAGAGTTAATAGCAGGGCCGGCTCAAGCTATAGGCGAAATAGGTGATCGCCTAAGGCCCCTAATTTTAGAAGGCCCCATTTCTTATATATATATATATATATATATATATGATAATTCTAGATTGTTATATAATTTCATTTTATAAAATATCTAAATATCTATTAACAACATTAAAGGCCCATTAAAAAAAACAACTTTAAAGGCCTTTTGGAAAATAAAAGAAAAACATTAAAGGCTTTGTCCTGCCATTCTGTTTTCTCTAAAATCACCACCAAGTGCTGTTGGAATGAATTTTTTTCTTTTTGATCAATCTTCCCTTATGAATCCGTTGTTCCTCTGAAATCATTGAATCTTGAGATAAAATAAGGTTGTTCTTGAAAGTCTGATGAATTTTCTCGTATTAGTTGTTAGAGTCTGCTTGTTATCATTTTAAATGAAAAATCCATTCTCTCTTGCAGTTTATCCATTGAAGCCTCCACTAATAGCATGCGTTCAACAAGGGTTTTAAATGATGATGGTCGTGGTTGTTGCTGTCGAAGTGCCGCCGACTCTGTACCGGTACAATTTGCATCGTTTCCGGGATGTTGACTCCGTTTTCCAGCCATATTCGGCCTAAGATCAGAGTTGCTTATAAATAGGTTTAGTATTACTTGACAATTTGCAATTTTCAAGACGAATTCCAATTTATGAATTTTACCATAACTACTCACATAAATGTAAACATTAATTAACTGCTCATTTGGAAAATTGAAACATTATTTAGCAAACATGTTCATCTCCTCATTCATTTCTATATTCATTTTGCAATTCACAAAACTAAACCACAATTACAAATTGAGAGTTCGATTAAAAAGCAATCTCGGTATTTTTTTAACACTCAAAGAAACTCAAGACTTCTCGTTCTCTTATCATTTCTAAAGTAGCAATTAGTATGGTGATTTTAAAAGTTTAGGTTTTTGTGTAATTTTTTTAGCATATATTATTCAATACAATATTATTTGTGATTCACTTCTTTTCAATTTGTCCTTTTAATATTGATATATTTTATATGTACTAGAAAATATGAATCGAGATATGAAAAACTTAAAAACAAATAGAGAAATTGATTCAATCTAAAAAAGATTCTCTTGGTAAATTTGTTATGAGTAGTAAAAGTAATAAAATAATGATAGAATAGAATCAAGAGATGAGGTAAAAGAAAAAGGAAAAAAAATTATCAAGAAAATAAAATGCAATTTTTTTTAAGCTTAGATGAAATGATTACATAATTTGAACCAATAATAATATTATCAGTCGAAAAATATATTTTGATGAATCTAGATAATAAAAATTTGATTAAAAAAAATTGCACCTAAAAAAATAAGATTTATATAAGACATTATTTCATTTTAAATTATTTAAAGGAAAAAAAAATAAAAGGCCTCATTTTAAATTTTGCCTAAGGCTTCGGAAAACCTTGAGCTGCTCCTGGTTAATAGCCTTCCTAGCAAGGCAATGAGCAACATAATTAAACTCCCTACCAATAAAAGAAAGTACAACTAAACCAAAAGAAAACTAAGATGATTGAAATAATCTAAAATGCAGGAAAAATCTGATGGGCAGACAACACCCATGAATATATCCACAACTTGCTTGTCATCCGAATGAATTTTTATCCTTTTAAAGTTGAAGTGCTTAACATGATCCATTGCAGCAAAGATGCAATTACCCTCAACATGGAGAGCTTTAAGACTATGCAAACCCAACATAAAGGATGAGGAAAGAAGAATATTATCCTTCAAGGAGAACGTCCACCCGTAACCTGAAATAAGAGACAATTCATTCCAAGCCGAATCACAGTGAATAGAAAGGCCATCAAAGGCTGATATGAAAGACTCCACGGGGTAGACGGGGGAGAAGGCATCAGTGAATCAATAGAATAATATTCTTGAAAATCAGCAATGGCTTAAGAAAGCCCTTTCACAATATTAACATCACAACCTCTAAAGAAATGTTCGTTTCTCAATTTCCACGATCTCCAAGCCCCAGTCATAAAAAAGTCAATCATAGATCTGTCTCCATGTTTATCAATAAGAATAGAATAAATAATTTCCCAACATGAGCTAAAATTACGATTCAGAAAATGAATACAATCAAATGTGAGGGATGCAAACCAAAATCTTTAACCAAACCTATTGAGTCGGTTTGGTTTTAGTTGATTATTTACATATAAATTATATTTTTAAGGAGTTTTTTAAAATAATATTTTTTTATTTTGATATTTTATTAAATAGTAAAAGTCTTTTTAAAAAAAAATCTAGAATAATATTTTTCCCAACCCTAACCTAAAGGAAGTGTGAAAACCAAACTCACACATGACTTTAAGAAAATATCATTTTCTAAAAATTTAAAAAAATTTGTTATTTCTTAAAAAAAAACTATGATTTGGAATTAGCGGCGGTTGTACTGGCACTAAAGATTTGACATCATTACTTATAAAGGGAAAATTGTCATATTTATACGGATCACAAGAGTTTGAAGTATATCTTTGATCAAAAAGAGTTGAATATGCGTCAGAGAAGATGGATTGAATTGATTGCGGATTATGATTGTACAATTGATATCATCTAGGAAAAGCTAACGTGGTTACAGATGCTCTTAGCAGGAAATCTAATAGGTTAGATGTGACTTATAATGCAACAAGTTCTTCCTTGATAAGTGAGTTTACTCCATTGAATGCTAAAAAATGACAATCTAATAGAATATCTGTACTTTCTAAAATAATTAAGTTTCATCCTATATTTACTTATTCAAGTAAAACATGTACATGTGAAATTTCTTTAAAAAATTTACAACAGAGCCAATAGTCCATTAATTTTCAAAAAGAGATTGGATACTAATTAATTTTATTGTATATAAATCATTTTTAAGAAAATACGTATAAATATAGTAAATTTTTTCGTATGAATCAGTGATCAACATTAATTTTTTAAAACGATTAACGTTGATCACTATTAATCATTGATTCATATGAAAAAAAAAATATTTATAAATATTTTTTAAATTATATTATCCAATGATATTTTTCAAAAGCAAAATAGAACGTAATCGAATAAAGTAATTTTAAAAAAAAAAATCACACCTCTTCGATTTGGTTTTGGTTTCGGTTTCGTACACCCTTTATCAACCAATAGAGTCTGAGTTTAGCTGATGAAATTTGTTTAATCATAAACTTTTAATTTCTTGTCTTCTAGTAATTATTCCTTAAAAATAAAACAAATTTCAATTATGTAGCTCAACTACTTTGAAAATAAAGAAAACGTTCAGATTGTACAAAGATAAGATACCAAATCAGCATGGTTAAGATAATATCATTTAGATTTTATAATTTTAATACAAAACATCCATCTACCCTCAACTACTTCAAAAGAATCATACCATATATATATTGAGAAGTTTAAATGGATTTAAAAGAAAGATTCCCACTTTCTTTAATTTGTTGATATTATACAAGAACCAACACAGGCAACACTTGAACTATAATAATGTTATTGGGATTTAAATCCAACATCTTTTATTTTACTAAACTAAATCACTCTTATATTTAAAAAAAAAAAAACTATATTAATAAATTTTTATATGATTGAGAGGGCTTTTCCTATGGTCAGAAGAACTTTTTACCACGATGACAAACATATCTCACATCAATTTTTATATTTAACGCTAATTTTTAAGCAATTTTATGAAAAGTCATGAGTATTTTAAAGCTGTTTTTTCATAAGTATTATTATTATTATTATTATTATTATTATTATTAGTTTGCCTAAAATACTTGGCCGTGAAGCACTTAAAAAAACACCTTATAGAAATTAATTTTAATTTTTAATATTAATAATTAGTAAATATAAAACTAAATAATTATTGAAAGATCAAAAACATTTTAAAAATTATATAACCAAACAATAATTAATCTATTATTGAATACTTCTCATCAAAATATTCTTTTGATAAAATCACTTTTGCTAAAAGCCTTTAATTGAATAGACCTCTCAAATATACCCTTAATCTCTTTCAATGTATTCAATAATAAATATTATAATAATATAATTCATTTGAAAAATGATGCTTTTGAGGATAAAAGTTTTTTTTTAAATAATAAGTTTTGTCATTTTTCAAAGGAATTATAGTATTATTATGTTTAGTATGATCGGGCACACTTCCCTGTAATGAAATTCAATTATATATTATGATTCCTATTTAACTTTTTAGTGGATTTAAAAAAAATAAAATTGTAAGTGGATATGATGAAAATAAGAAAATCAAAGGGGATTGGACCACGTAGACAATCATGAAAGTGGTTAGGACCAAACATGATAAGTATGGGAAAATGTTCGGTGGGTACCATAATCACTTGTCTGAAACACATAAAAAGAAAGTTCGGAAATTAATTAAAACTTTATATATAAAGTTTTCGTATTTATCATTAATTCATTGTTCGACCAAGAGAGTGTTGAATTGTCTCTATCAATTTATAAACAAGAACATGTGTATTAAATAAACACTATTGTTTATCAAAAATAAAATAAACATATGATGATTTCGGTTTCGTTCTCTTCTATCTCTCTTTTTCATTTTAAGTTAAAAATAATTCATCTCTAAACTATTTGATACTAATTTTAATTTTTGATATTCATAAAATGACTAATCGTTTAGTCATATTTTTTATTTGGTTTCAATTTTTAAATATAATGTTTGAAATGTTAACTAAATTTTAAATGTAGATGATTTTTTTTTTTTAAGTTCATTTCTATTTTTATGATCAATTTTATAATTTGTTCCCTAAAATTTGTAAAGTATAAAAATTGGATCTATAAAATTTTAATTTAATAAATTACCTCCTTCAATTTATAAATATACTAAAATTATTATAAAATCTATATGGGGTTAGTCCTAATCAAGGGGCACCCATTCCGCCTCAACTTCATCATTGACCATCCACCTTAAAACCTCTTTGGGGTAGGACTTAAGAGAGGGTACTACAAGAAAAAATGCTTACGATAGCCTTGAAAAAACGCTACCGTAGGTATACGATCATAGCTGTTTTACAAAATGCCATGATAACCCTTGAAACTAAAAGTCTTTTACTTTTTATACCCTTTTTTCCATGCTATTCTAAACGCTATTATAAAACCGTATTATAGGCTTTTCAATATGCTATAAAAAGATGTTTAATAGCATTTATAAAACACTATTATTTATGCTACAAAAGGACATTTAATAGTATTTATAAAACATTGTTATTAAGCTTACTATAAGATCTAAAAACACTATTATTAAACTTACTATTAGATTCGGGGAGCTCTTCTTCGATCTAACTTGTCTCATCCGATTGATATTAAAAATGAACTGTTTATATCTATAGTGATTTAAGAGTCTAAATTGAAGTAATGTCTGGTGAATAAATTTTTATGAATTCAGTTTAAACACTTAATAAAGTTTTAGAGAGGTAGTTAAAAATTCATAGATGTAATTATTATAAGGGAAAAAGACATTTTTGGTCCCTCAGTTTTCATTTTGTTTACCATTTGGTCCCTGAGTTTTCAAAATCGACTTTTTTGGTCCCTGAGTTTTCATTTTGTTTACCATTTGGTCCCTGCTGTTAAAATTCTGTTAAATACTTAACTGATGGCTGATGTGGCATTTAGTTATTAATTTTATATATATTATATTGATTTATGTGGCAAATTTTAAATGATGTGGCAATATTTATTTAGTTTTATATTAATATATATTTTTATATAATTATCTCTCTACTTCTTCCATGTTCATCTTCTCCATTGTTCTTCATCTTCTTCCCCTCCCCCTCTCTTCATCGTTTGACTAAACACCACAACGCCAAAACGGATCTCTCTATCTCTCTCTCTCTCTCTCTCTCTCTCTCTCTCTCTCTCTCTCTCTCTCTCTCTCTCTCTCCACCCAGCACCTTCGACTCCTTCTTCAATTTTCGATTTTAAGATCGTCTAACTCTGAACCGTAGGCTTCAATGGCTTCTCGGTTCACGGTAGCCTGTTCATCGAGGGGAGGAAGAAGCTTTTTCCTTAATCTCTTCAAAACCCAAATATAATGGGTTTTCAATTTTTCTTTTTCAGTTTTAATCTACTGATATGAGTTAGTGAGATCTAGATCTGAGGGTTTCTTCGTTTTTGCTTGATTTCGGGGAAATCTAATCCTTCATTTTAGATCTACACCTCGAGTTCATATTCCAGAGCCTACCGATCGCATCTACAAGAAGGAATGATGCAGATCTAGGTTTTTTTTATCCGATGAGAGTTTGAGTTTTGAATTTTTTTTCTTTTTGTGAGAGTTCTTTATCAAGAACCCAAACTCCCCTTTCCTCTTCGTCAAAGAATTCGTAAAAATCTCCCAAATTCTGCTTTTTTTGAAACAATTTTCCCTAAAAAATGTCATTGATTCCAAGCTTTTTTGGGCACCGATCCAGCGTCTTCGATCCATTCTCCATGGAAATCGCTAATCCATTTGAAGGTTGGCCCAATCGAACTCTCTCATATCCTTCCTCTGAGACCTCATCGTTTGCTCACTCTCAGATCGATTGGAAAGAAACGGCAAACGACAAACGATTTTGGTATTTCTGGTGTTTGTGTGTTAATAGAATGTGAATTTCTAGAGTTTGGTGAATGAATTAAGGATCCTTTGTTAATCATGTGAGGCTTCTGAATGCTAAAGTGATGAAGTTTCTTTTCTTAAATTTCTGGCTCTTAATGGTGTTTAAGTGTTAATTCTTGAGTTTTGATGAATGAGAATCGTTGGGTTAATATGTGAGTAATTGAAAATATTCTTCTCTTGATCTATCCTCTCGGTTTCATTGTAATCGGAAACATCCATGGCCGGAGAGTGAAGAGGAAGGAGAATTGCGGTGGTGGTTCTCAGGAGAAGATGAAGAGGAGAGAGGAGGGGGGGAGGAGAGAGAAGAGATAAATAATTAATCTAAAATATATAAATTAAAATTATTAATATAAAATTCATTTAACATATGCCACCTCATTTAAATATGCCACGTAAGCAATAAAATATATATTAAACAAATATTTTAATGCCACATCAGCGTTCTGTTAAATATTTAACAGACTTTTGACAGCAGGGACCAAATGGTAAGCTAAATGAAAACTCAGGGACCAAAAGTATCGGTTTTGAAAACTCAGGGACCAAATGGTAAACAAATTGAAAACTCAGGGACCAAAAGTGTCTTTTTCCCTTATTATAACCTAATTCATTGGTAGTTGGTGTAAGTTTCCTATTTATAGTTTATCTTGTAATAAGCTTGATATTAAAAGTAAAATAATTGTGAAGAAAATGAGATAAGTTTAAATGAAACACCTGATGAAATATTTATTTATTTTTTAGGTTTAAATATAATTTTAGTGCTTATAGTTTGACTTTTATTCTATTTTACTCTCTATGGTTTAATTTTTTTTATATTAATCCTTATGATTTGATAAAAACTTATAAATGGTTATGCCGTTAATGAGTGACAGAAATACTAAATGGCCTGTTAAATGATGATATGATATACACGTGGTAAATAGAGGGAATGATGATGTGTATACTTATACGTAAATTCATATATTAAACCAAAAAACGGCGAGTCAGGTTGAGTTGAGGCGGGTTCGATATGTTCCAAAGAGCATTTTTTAAGACTAAATCAGTGTTTAATTGTTTACGTCATCATCCTCTCTCTTTACCACATATACATCAGTCATCACATCATCATCTAATGGGCGACGTAATATTTCTGTCAAACAAATTAACGTCAAGGACCATGTGTAAGCTTTTATCAAACCATAGAGACTAATTTTAAAAAAATAATTAAATGGTAAGGACGAAAAATTTATTTAAACCTATCTTTTACTACGATAACGAATTATTATGATAGCCTAATTCGATAGAAGCTTTTTTTAAACACGTGGAAGTTCAAGTTATCACGTCAATAGTTTAGTGGAATATTAAATATGCTAAATAGATGACTAGACAAGATTTAAATGTATCTCCCTTTGACCAGTTGAGCATTCTATGGTAGTTAAGATGAAATATTTTAAATAAATTATTTTCTTTAATATATATTTTTATACATTGATTGTTGTGTGTATACTAGGGGTGAACAAATCCAAACCAATCCAACTGTCCAAACTGAACCAAACCAATCCAAACTAGTTTGGTTTGGTTTTTAAACTTTAATTTGTCCAAACCAACCCAAACCAATAAATAATGGTTTGGTTCGGTTTTACAGATTTTTATAGCGATCCAAACCAATCCAATCCAATATATTTATATACTATATATATAATATAATATAATATAATATAATATAATATTTAAATATTCACTAAAACCTTTAGGGGTGAACAATGGATTGGTTTGGTTTGGATTTTACTAAAATTTAAGAACCGATTGGATTTTATTTTTAGAATATTAGAACCAAACCAAACCGTTCATTATAAAGAAGCTGAACCGAACCAAACCGGTTTGGATTGGTTTGGTTCGGTTTGGTCTTACATTTTTTTCTCTCTATCCTTCTTAAATACTTAATTTACATCATGAAGAAACCAACAAAATCTAAAAAATGGCTTCCACAAGTTTTAGGATGACTAATTTCAATTCATCAAAGAACCAAATAAAACAAAAATTACAAACATAGTCATAGTAAAATTCATAAAATTTGTTATAATTACACAATAGGGTTGAAAATATTTCCTACTTTTTTTTATTTTATAAGGTTTTAGTGAATATTTAAATATTATATTATATTATATATATAGTATATAAATATATTGGATTGGATTGGTTTGGATCGCTATAAAAATCTGTAAAACCGAACCAAACCATTATTTATTGGTTTGGGTTGGTTTGGAAAAATTAAAGTTTAAAAACCAAACCAAACTAGTTTGGATTGGTTTGGTTCAGTTTGGACAGTTGGATTGGTTTGGATTTGTTCACCCCTAAAAACCTTATAAAATAAAAAAAAAGTAGGAAATATTTTCAACCCTATTGTGTAATTATAACAAATTTTATGAATTTTACTATGACTATGTTTGTAATTTTTGTTTTATTTGGTTTTTTGATGAATTGAAATTAGTCATCCTAAAACTTGTGGAAGCCATTTTTTAGATTTTGTTGGTTTCTTCATGATGTAAATTAAGTATTTAAGAAACATAGAGAGAAAAAAAAATGTAAGACCAAACCGAACCAAACCAATCCAAACCGGTTTGGTTCGGTTCGACTTCTTTATAGTGAACAGTTTGGTTTGGTTCTAATATTCTAAAAATAAAATCCAATCGGTTCTTAAATTTTAGTAAAATCCAAACCAAACCAATCCATTGTTCACCCCTAGTGTATACCAAACTTTTAGAAAATGTTGCTCAATTGTGTAGAAAACTAAAAACCAACTCTTTAGTAAAATATTTGTTTTTATTTTTTATTTTTATAATAATAGAGGAAGAGAAATAAATATCAAATTAAGGGTGAATATTAGTAAATTTATATTTTTAGAAAGAAAAAAACCCTTTTAAAAATAAAATTCTTTAACATATTTTCATTAAAGTGCTATTCCAAAAAGAAAAAGAAAAATTGCTTTTAAAAGCTATGTCAAATGGGTCATTATATTATTAAAAATAGAAAAATTTAAATTTGAATTAACAAACAAAAAAGAGTATAATACTATTTTGTACGTTTAATTCAACCTTTCCCTACCTTTTAAATTTTCACTATTCCAAACACAACTTCCCTATTTACTTTTTAAAATTTTATAAGTTTGACTTTTTGAAAAATGAATGTGCAATGCATGCTATTTTACTTTTAATTTGTATTATAGTCAATGAATAGTATGTGTGTGCGCTTTTAACAGAGAATAGTTTTTGTTTTAATAGCTAATGTTTCACATAAAAATGGTCATATATGGAATTTATTATATTGTTTTTGTTCACACTTGTAAAATTGTATTTCAATTAACTTTTTTTGTCTGACTTTGACTAATCATCCACAAACACGAGATAAATGGCATAAATGATGGTGAATTAACAGAAACTATAAAAAAAAAAAATTGGATTTTATGTTACAATCACATAAATAGAAGTTTGTTTTAAATTTTTTTAATACAACACTAAATTATTATTTAAATATATATTTTGTACATTAAAATTATGTAAAAATAAATAAATTAACGCAACATGTTAATAATTTTACATGGATTGTGTTTTGTTAATAATACGTATGCTTTTATAGAATTTAGTAATTATATTACTGAAAATTATATTGGACTTTTTTCAATTTTTTAATTATAAATATTTGTGCTACTTTTAAAAAAGTTCTAAATAAACCTTTTCACTTTCTAAATTAGATTAAAATAAAATGGAAAGAACCAAAGGTGAAGCAGTTGACCAAGTTGAATTCTTTAAGCGTTCACATGTAATTGATAAAGATAAGTGGATCAACGATGAAGCGAAACTAAGATATGTATGTACCACATATTTCACTCTTTGACAATCTCTTGATTATACAAATAATTATATATAATGTATCTTGTGTCTTATTTGTAGACCCAAGATGATTGATATGCAGAAAAAATCTTAGGTAAATGATGTTATTGATCAACCAACGCTGACTAATTCAGAGATATGTGAGACGGTCATTGGGAGACGCTCTGGGTATATTAATGGTCTCGATAGGGGACCAAAACCGATTCCAAAATCTAGATCATACTCAGTATCTCAATCACAATAATCAAGCCCAAGGATTGTTGAATTGGAATCACAAGTAGCATCCCAACACGGTTTGTTGGAGGCCCAACAAGATCAAATCAATAGGTTGATGGAATTCATGTCTTCTCAGTAAGGGCAACATTCACAAAATGGTCACTCGTCTCACCATGGATGCTTAGATGATATTTCTGATCGCCATTCCTTATAGGACTTTTATTTTGTTAAAATTAAGAAAGTGCATGTTAGAGACAATAGTAGTTCACTCTTTTATTAGGTATTTCGGAGTGTAGGTTCTCTATTTTGAGTTAAAACTCTATGTTCTTTGTTTTGTTAAGAAGACTTAGTATTCTATTTTTGTTAGTTATGTTAGGAATGGTGTCCTAGAACTTGTAATTATTTAATAATAATAACAATTTAGTTAGAATAAATTAAATAAATAAATATAAGTTCTTTATATCATCTAGATTGATTCAATTGACGATTTTAGGAACATATGAAAATATATTAATATCAAACATTCAAATAGTAAATCCTAAGTTACTCTTATGAAATCACGACTTAGTATGTGAGTCATACGAGAGGATTAAAATCGAGATGAGTAACTTAAAAGTGTCTACAGTAAATGGATAACGTTTGGGAACCTTATCCTGGTAACACTATTGATAGTTTTGCATTTTGTTTATAGACAAATGATCTAATCCTGATCATTCATGTGGGAGACATGAAATGAAAGTATCATATGCAATGTTGATTATCTAAGACAGGACCATGATGTTAGATCAAATTTCTCATTAGTACCGTTTATGAGAAATGATCGAATATCAAACTAAGTTTATCAACCGTGATAGATCTCAATCCTGAGTGAAATGCGGACTCTATTTATGGAGTTATGTTCTTTGATTCACATGGTTGAGAGCGATCTGTAAGAACGCTCAATACACTACAAGACGCGTTAGTACTACTGACGCGCATCGGCGTCGGTAATAGTAATACTGGCGTTGGTAATATCTATTGTCGACATCCTCCCTACGTCGGTAAGGACGTCGGCAACTCTGGGTCGGTATTGCCAATGGTCATGACCATCACCGACTTCTACCATGTACATCGGTATTAGTATTACCGACGCTGCGTCGGTAATACTAATGTACATTACTAACGCTGCGTCGCTAATGCTATGTTTTTTTGAGAAAAAAAAATTGTGTATTTTACACTCCTTATTAAGCGACCTGTTTTTAACAATTCATATTCCCAGCAAACTTCCACACCAAGTGAAAACAATAAAGCCACTATGTAAAATGTAACAATAAGAGGAATTCAAAGAGGACCAGACCTGATGGTAACAAAAAAAAAAATACAATAGAGCATTTATTAGTTATATATACAAGGTAAAATTACAAGACCATGAGAACGGAGCAACATAGTGGTTCAACTTGAATTGTTTGCATATTATCAGGGCAAGAGCTCTGGTTCACTAAGTAGTATGAAGTGAGCACTCCACGCTAGAAACCTTGAAACGAACTAAATCCCTTAAATCCCAAGTTGGATCAATCCACATCTCCTAAGCCTTGAATCTGAAGGAGGATCCGAAAGAAAGTTAACCAATAAAATCATTAAACTACCTAACGGAAACACTCCAATTTACATTGAAAATCTCATACAGTCAATTCCAAATCTTCACAATCTAACTTAAAACTTAGAGAGGAACTTACAAAACAACAAGGTTTCCAAAAGCACATTAGTAAAATTAAACCAAAAAAGTCACAAACAAACCTTAATTGGGTATTTGACTTCTCCATGTGCATTGGTCATCTTTACTGCTTGTATTGCATCTACAACCTAGAGACATAAGTAAGATGCAAGACATAATCAATGAAGTAAAGAACACAACACTTCCTTCCTCATTATTCCTTTATCCTGGCAAGTAAAAGGTGATCGACCTTTAAATATAAAATTCAAACTTGGAAACAGCTAACAAGAGCTAAAACCTTACCAAACATATAGATCTACATTTTTCTATAAATAATGAGTTTGCTTCAAGGAATTAAAAATAAAAATAGACATACTTGTTGTATTACTACAAATAAAAGAGCTCTAATTAATTTTCATAGTTCATTCACAAATAAAAAAAAATTGAATTTTGAACCAATAACTCAAATCAGTAAATTTTCAATTTTCAAAGTCCAAACAAAAATAACTCAATTTATTCTACAAAAAATTGTTAAAAAACTACCCAAATTGAAAAAATAAAAACATGAAATTCATACAAATTTAAAACTCTTCAATGTATCATATATTTTACATAAGAACAACAAATCCCCAATAACAAATTCAATATAATCATGAATTGAAAAACAAAATCTACAAATCAAACCCTAACCCTCTAAATCATTCAAAATATTAAGTATTTTGAGAAATTAAAGCATGAGATCGCACCTAATCATCACGAAAACAAAAACCTCGGGCTTTGAACGAAGAAATTCGGAAGAAAAATGGTCGGTAATGGCGTTTTTTGCTGCGAAGGCGTTGCCGATTTAGGGTCTGTCCGCACGAAAAGAAGGAGAGGAACAAAAAAATGAGGTGAAGTGCTACTGTTAGGGTTAAATGTTGGTTGGTATTACCGACGCCGGGTCAGGCGTCGGTGGTACATTAAGTTGGCGTCGGTAATGGGATACCCAATTTAATGATAAAGTCTGTAAATACATTACCGACGCCGCGTCGATAATGATTGACAATAATCAATCACTCACTTTAATAAAATATTCTACAAAAACACATTACCGACACGGCGTCGGTAATGGTTAACCTTTGATAGACAATAATCAATCTCTGACGGGGCGTCGGTGATACTTCCCTATTACCGACGCCAATTGTCAACGCAGGTAGTGATGACGTCGGTAATACTCCTGTGTTTTGTAGTGATACACTCCTGTTTTGAGAACATGGCTAGATAAGTAGCTGGGAACTCATTTACACGAGATGGAATTCATAACTTTCCTATAAATTAACGGTATTAGTGCGATACCTAAACATTTTAGGAACTTTAGGAAACTCCCTTGATGTACTGATTCGAGACATGAACAATTGGCGCCAAGACTTCTATTGATCACAGAAGTACATTATCTCTAGTTCGACTAAAGATAAAGTTCATTGGAGAATCAGCAGGAACACAAGGATAAAACGGTAATTACAAGGGCAAAAAGGTAAATTTATCCGCCTGTAATTATGAGGGTTCCACGTGAAGGATAATATCACAGATATAAATACAGATAAACTAAATGGACAATAACTCATCTATAGTGAGGGGAGTTCAGCTATGAATCTATAGTGGAATTATTCATAGTTAGATAATAAGTAATTAACTGATTATGTGTTAATCACTTAATTGACTAATTATTAAGCCCATGATCTATAGGTCTATCGGGTCCCTATACTAGCCCAAATATCGTAGTCGCGAAATCAAGTAGAAGAAATGAAAATTTTAAGTAAAGTGAATTACTTAAAATAGGCAATATTAATTGTTTAAACATTGAGTATATTTAAATGGTAATTAATATAAACATTATTAATTGTTTAAATAATGAGTTTATTTAAACAGGAAATTAATAATGAAATATTATTAATTAGACATTATTAATTATTTAAATACTGAGTGTATTTAAATGGTAATTAATAATTTTAAATTAATTAACAATTATTAATTGTTTAAATAATTAATTTTATTTGAACGAAAATTAATAATTAAAATTAATTAATTAATAATAAAATATTATCAATAAAATTATTAATTAAATAATGAGTTTATTTAATGGAAATTAATAATTTAAATATTTATTATTAATTATTTAAATGATGAAAATTATTTAAATAGAAATTAATAACTAAATATAATTTGATAATATTTAGTCGGGAGAAAATATTAATATTATTAATTGTTTAAATAAAATATTTTATTTTAATGGTAATTAATAAATAAATTAATTAAGTTGGACTTATTAATTTAAAAGAGAGTTTCAAGCCCAATTGGATTAATGAACCCAATTGGAATTGGCCCAAAATAATTAATTAAATAAATTGTATTTATTAATTATTTTATTATGATAAAATCGGCCATATAATGTATTTTAGGAAGAGATAATTGTTTGAATTATATCCTAAAATAATTACATAGATTTATTTATCCAAGATAAATTAAAAGAAAAGAAAAATAATAGAGAATAATATCACTAATATCCTGATTAATTCACCCAATTTCGATATTACCGGTTGTTAAGATCATATTTCACTTTTACCCAATTAACACCTATTTAGGCGGCGCAACCCCTAGACATTAATGATACCGTTTACATTTTTGCCCTTCGTTTTTTCTATTATTCATTTTATTTAAATTTGTATTTCATTAAAATCCCCGCATTTATCTTTGTTTCCGTGATTATTGGGATTAGATTTTTATACGTTATTTATTGCCTTATTTTTTTCATTTAATTTGGATTTGATTTGTCTGTTACCAAATCTTGAATATACACTTGCTTTTTTTTAAAAAAATTTCCAACGTCTGCTTCTTCTCAATTTTCATTTATGATTTTTTGGGCTTCATTTCTTACTGCCTCGATTTCATTTGTTGTTTTTCCTTTTGTCTTCTTTTCCGTTATGAGTTCCAGATCTATCAAACATTGGATTTTGTCATTTCGTTTTTAATTTATTTTTAAAAAACTTTGCTATTAGTTAAACGTTATTTTTCTTTAACCATTCTTTACATCATTATAATATTGTGTTTTATTTCTACTACTTAAAGGTTAATTAATTCCTCCTTTTAATTTTGATTAGTGATATGTTAACAAAGCGCAATAGTTTTCAAATAAATCAATTAAATTCTATTTTTTTTTTGGTAACCGAAAGACATGCAGAAATGCTATCCTTTCTTGATTTCTCTGGTTTTTTTTAATTATTAAGTCAAGTTTATGGCTAGTTTTTTTTCAATATTTTGTTTTTCTCTTGCTATTTTTCTATGGAGATTACTTATCAAACATTGGATTTTGTCATTTCGTTTTTAATTTAATTTTAATAAACTTTGCTATTAGTTAAACGTTATTTTTCTTTAACCATTTTTTATATCAATTATAAACGTTATTCGTATGCTTTTTCTTTGTCCTCTTCCCATACGTTTGGACATCGTGGCTCTTATCATCTCTATTCCATCATCTTCATCTTCTTCGTCTTCTGATTCCTTTTCCAATCCATTTTCTTCTTGCTTGTTGACTTCTTCATCAGACTAGACTGTTGTCAAAGAGAATATATGTTTTTACTTTGTTCAACATTGTACAACAGATTGTTTGATTATTTCGTAAATAACTGTTTACTTAAAATAAACATTTTACACTTCAGAATCTATTATTAATGTAATAAAATAAATGTTGATTTGAGTTAAACTATTACCTCTGTTTCTTCATCCAATTCTTCTTCCTCCAAATCCTCCATTATGCCCTTATATCTTAATCGGCTTATCTCATTTTTTCTGTTCTGTACGATTTCATTCCAATAATTTGTTAAATATAATTTAACGTTTTACATTAGAGCATGAATAATTTTTAAATAATTACATTTTTTATGTAGTTCAATTTTTACAACTGTTTACTTTGGTTAAACATTTTAAATATATCACCTCTTAAATTTTTTCGATTTCTTCATCTTCTTGATTGGTATCTTTTCCAGATTGATTGTCTCCAGTCTCTTTCATGCTGCCTCTCTGTATACTGAATCTTAACATCAATTCATTTAGTTTTACCAATTACGTTATTGCAAAACATTAAAATACTGGCCTCCGCTGAATTGTCTTTTTGATTAATTTCTTCATTTCTTCCTTCTTCTGATATATCTTTTCCTCTAATTTGAAATATATTAATTTTTTGGTTAGTTAAAACACATTAACAATGGTTATATGTTAAATGTTCAGTACTAGTAAAAGAAAATTTGCATTTACCTCAACAGGATCATTGATTGCATGATGCTCTGTAACACTTTCATTTTGTTTTTTTCTTGTGGATCTTCAGATTAATGGGGGAATCTGTAATTTTAAACATTAAAAATCCTGTTTCAATTAAAAAAAAGCTTCAAAAAAAGATGTAAATGGTATATACCGTTTCATCTTCTTCGTCATATCCGAAGATATCATGAGTTCCAACTTCTTTCACGGTTTCCATGGCTTCAAATAGAACTTGTGGCTCTCTTCTGTCAGTTATGAATTAACTTGATTACATTAAAAACATCATCATATCTTCCTATTTTGCAAACTAAATTTCTTACCCCTCTTCCTCTTGACGGCATTTCGCTGTTCTTCTTGCCTCTCGCCATTGTTTCACGGTGATTTTTGGAAGTCGATTCGTCTTCTTTGATTTCGGATGTTCTTCCGCCTTCTACGTTTTCGTAATAGGGTTTCAAGATTTTTTTTTAATTTTTTTGACTCGTTTTTTGAATTACCTTGATTCACGCGATTCTAGCCATCATCATTCTGATTTTGTTTCCTTGAATCTCGCGTATTGTTTAATTTCTATATTTTCTTTTGCTTCTGACGCCTTCAAGCCATGCAGGGGTATGTTCAGTCATTAATCAGACTACATAGTGGCGCGTGTAAATCAATTGGGTATTTCTGAAATTTGATTTTTATATACGGTTTTATTGATATATCCATTATTATAATGGTTATTAGTGAAAATCACCCTAAATAATATCTTATTTATCTATGTATTTTTCGAAAATACAAGATAATGGAAAGATTAATATCATTTTCCTTTTTGTATTTATCTCCATAGATTAATCCTAATGTGATTAGGATTCCTATATTCTTATAAATAGGAGGCAGGGGTCATTGATAAATCACACAATTCAATTCCATAGAAAATTGGAACTCTCTCTTCCTCCTTCCCCCCTGGCCGATTTCCCTATAGTTCATTGGGAAGAAAATATTTTTTCTTCTTCCCAATTTCTTCTTAAGTTCGATCCCACAATCGGGTTTCGTTTGATCGATCGGGATATAGCATAGAAGATCCGGTGTTGCTGAGAATTGATGCTGTAAGGAAACCTCCAACCAATTCTACATATTTTACTCAATGTAAGTTCCAGTTTGATTTTAATTTTCGAAAATATAAGCATGAATCTACATGTTTTTCTCAAATTGCATGATGTTAATAGATCCGTTATTAAATGTTAATAAATTTACTAAATAAATTTCCGCTAGTTTAGTAAATCATCTCTTCAAGTTAAGACAATAGAGGTATTATATTTTGTCAAAATCTTATACAAATTCTCTATTTTGTTTAAGAGGTGAGACTTTTAATTACTTCTAGCAAGTTTGTAAGCTTTTTTTCTTTTTCTTTTATGTAAGCAGGTATACCATAAACAAGCAATAAATTATGAAATTTATTTTATTTTAAAAATTTTCCACAAATTTAAATATTTTGTTGGTAATATTTTCGATAAATGTAATTGAATGGTAATATTACCAACGAAAACAACATTTCGTCGGTGTAGAATATCTTAACGACGTAAAACATTTTCGTTGCTCAAATTTATTACCATCGAAATATCTAGTTTCGTTGGGAAAAGTTTCCCCCATAGAGATATTACGACCAACAGTTCAACGAAAAATATTCGTCATTAAAAATATTTAGCGAAGAATTTTGAGTTTTTGCCAACGAAAATATGCGTCGGTGAAAATAGTAATTCTTGTAGTGTTCATAAGAGAGATGTTGAGAAATGAATGTGAAAGCATTTGTGAGACCTAATTTTTGTGGAAGTGTATTTCTGGAAAGACAAATCTTGAAAAACGGCTAATTTTAGTTAAGGTATTTTTCGCTCGCACATAATTTAAAAAATCGCACTTTTTATTTATTTATTTTAAATGACGGAAAAATGGTCATGGAAGAGTGATGGAAAAACCAAACATTTGCACCCTTCCCCCTCGTTTCTTTTAATTCATCTTGACCTTTTTGCATTAGAAAACCTTTTTCTTGACTCTTTTTAACTAAAAGGTCAGGAATTTATTAATACCAAAGGTCAAGAATACTACATATTGTTGTATTGTAATAATATTGCTTAATGAGTATTATACGTATGTTGTCTATTAATCAATATAGTTCAATTATGAGAAGTAACAATTAGCAAGCTTTGTTAGAGTGCGAACAAAATCCCACATCGGTTAGGGAAGAGGATGATCATGAGTGTATAAGGGGAAGGGCACATCTTCTTTGGTATGAGGTCTTTTGGGTGAAACCAAAAACAAAACCATGCGGGTCTTGGCCCAAAGTGGACAATATCATACTAATGTGGAGTTGTATAGACCCGATGTCCCTTAACAAGTGGTATCAAAGTCATGCCCCGACCTTAACCATGTGGGTGGAATCCTCAAGTGTCAAAACAAACTGAGGAGCCTCGGAAACCTGATTCGTGGTGGACTCTATCGGAAAGACGGTGCGCTCTGGAGAAAGGAAGTTGACCTGGATAGAGTAGACGAATGGAGGGGAGGCTCGTTGGATTTGTTTGAGGATAGGATTATTAGAGTGTGAACAAAATCTCATATCAATTAAGGAAGAGGATGATCATGGGTGTATTAGGGGAAAGACACATCTCTATTGGTATGAGACTTTTTGGATGAATAAGAGAGTCATGCGAGCCTTGGCCCCAAATAGATAATATCATACTAATGTAGAGTTGTGGAGGCCTGATGTCCCCTAACAAACTTAATTAATAATTTGTATGTTTGCCAACTCCCAAAACGTTGTTTTATACAAAGTTGAGTTTATTTTCATTGATACGACACTTGTGTAAAGTTTATGAGTAAAAAATAGTGATACATAATGGGAATGTTAAATTTTATTTAAATAAATAAAACATGAACACAACAAAAATATACGAATGTAGTAAATTTGTTGAAATTATTTCTAATATCTTGTTAAATTGACTATTAAGATCATGAAGCTTAAGATGTTGGGCTAAAATAATTTTAATATCTTTAAATTTTCTCAACTCTTACTCTTATGTGTGGGCATAAAAATTTACATTAAATCCAATCACATAAAACATAAATAAATGAAAAAAAATGATAATGTAGGGATCAGAACTCACACGACTCTCTTACTCTATTACCTTATTAAATCACTAATAAATATAAAAGTACAACTTGTTGTGTTAAGATAAATTTAATATCTTAATATATTCTAAACACATCACAATTTTTTTTTTTTTGATACTGCAAATACCATTGTTATGGTTTTGGTCAAATGCATGAACAATCCTTATAGTTTAAACAAGACAAATCAAACCCCGGTAGTTTAAAATTATGCCCATGAGACCCCTTTCCTCCAACGTGGTAAACTTCTTTTAGCAATAACTTCTTCGTTTAAATTCCGATTTGGAAGTTTATGTAGACACAGATTTCTTTATGTTGAAAATTATTATTTCACTAAGAATTGGTTGCAGTATAAATAGGTTACTGATGTATAAGGAAATGCTAAAAATAAGGAAACTGTTATGGACAAAATCTGATATGATTAACTATACAAATCACAAACAAATCTGAGTTAATGTTATTGACTATACAGCTGGATGATTATACTTTGATTGCTCTTATATGCCCCCCGCAAGTTGGAGCGTCTCGAAGTGAGCCCAATCTTGGAAAGTAATTGATGAAAGCGAGTGCGAGGGAGCAGTTTTGTGAGAGCATCAACGAGTTGGTCTTGGGAAGAGACATGTGTGACATGGAGAATTCCTGTTTGAACTTGTTCTCAGATGAAATAGTAGTCAAGAGCAACATGTTTCATGTGAGAGTGAAAGATCAAGTTTGCACACAAGTTGGTTGCACTAACATTATCACAGTAAATGACAGGTGGAGTAAGTGATTGATAACCAAGTTCATGAAATAGAGAAAAGAGCCACCGAATCTCATCAGCGGCCACGACGCGATACTCAGCTTCAATTGAGGAGCGAGCAATAGTCCTTTGTTTTTTTAGAACTCCATGAAATCAGATTACAACCAAGGTAAACAATGTACGCGTTGGTGGAGGGGAAGTTGTCCTTGTCGCCAGCCCAATCGGCATCAGTGAAATCATAAAGAGCTTGTGAGGAATTCTTGTGGAGGAGAATGCCATGATCTATAGTCCCGCATAGGTATCGAAGAAGGTGTTTGAAACAACCCAATCTTCTGTTGTTGGAGAATGCATGAACTGAGAGAGTTTGTTTACAACATAGACAATATCGGGTCGAGTGAGGGAGAGATATTGAAGACTTCCCACAATTGTGCGATACTCAATGGCATCCGAAAGTGCGAAACCTGAATGTATAGTAAGAGTGGGGTTCGTAGCGAGCGAAGTGGAAGCAGGATGAGCATTTGTCATTTTGGTTGAGCAAGGTTGATAAGTTGAAGAAAGTTTAGTGTTGTAGGAATGGTGATTGGGGTGTTTTCGGCAGTAGCAGGAATAGGATTTGTGGCCATGATAATGATTGGCAAGGAGAAAAATCCTAGAGGCGTAGATGAGAGGACGAGTAGTAGCAGAAAATAAAAAAAAAATTAGGAGAATCTCTGCTCTGATACCATGTAGACACAGGTTTCTTTATGTTGAAAATTATTGTTTCATTAAGAATTGATAGCAGTATAAATAGGTTACAGAAGTATAAGGAAAGGCTAAAAATAAGGAAACGATTATGGACCAAATCTGATATGATTAACTATACAAATCAAATCTGAGTTAATGCTATTGACTGTACAGCTGGATGATTATCCTTTGATTGCTCTTATAGATTCAAGATGTTTTGGATCCTCATTTTGAGTTCTACGTTATGGTCATTTCAAAACTTCAAAATCATTAGTAAACAAAAGGGTTAATGATTACAATCATATCTAATATTTTGATAATGATAAACTATTTTATCTATTGGTGATTTCAAAGTTTTGAAGTGATCGTAACGTAGATCTTGAAATAAGGATTTCAAAATATCTTGAACCATTCAAATCAGAGTTCAAATAAAGAATTTATGGCTAAAAAAAAGTTAATGACGTTAGAGAAGACGAATCTTATTAGTATAATTTAGAATTACAAAGGTGTGGTTTATAATTTCAAATCACAAAGGGTGTTAATGTATTAGGCCAAAACCATAGAATCTCATTTACATTTTATTATAATTATTTTTTCAATAAATTAACTTTCTGAATTTCATTAAAAAAAAAGATTTTTTCAAATATTAGAGATTAAGTCAGATTTTAAGATGGACCGACCCCATATGATCTCATCAAGACAATTATGTACTTATTAATTATTATACAAGATAAGAGCAGCCTGCATTCTCAAAAAAAAAAAAAACCTCCAAATTAGACTATTTCCTAATCCAACAACTTGGCTGCTAATAGGGTCCACGTGGACTTCCAGCAAATTTCTGTCTCATATCATAACAGATAGAGAATGAAATATTCTGCCTTTGTAATTGTAAAATGGCGGCTTCTATATTTCACTGTGATTTCTTCTAAAATCCAAATTCAGACCTGGTATATCAGAAAAAGTCCTCCATCAAAATCCCATAATTTTCCTGTGTCTTTATTTTTCCAAAACCTTAAATTTTCTTTCCTAGGGGTTTTCTTGGTTCCCAAACAGAATCATTCAACGTTAATAGAAAGAGAGAAGAAAAAGGAAATACTCTTTGCTGGAATTTATATTATTGATATACAGAAAGAAAAATCCCTATAATGTTTGTGTCTTATTTTCAAATCCTATTTTATAGGATTGAAAAGTAGTTTTAAACATTTAAGTGGTTTATAAAACTGCAAACCACATATTTCTAATCACTTAATTTTGATAAAATTAAAATACATGCAAGACATGAATATTCTTATAAGTTACAATATTATATTTGAATTTTTTTAAGAGAATTTTCATTTTGTAGCAAATTTTGATGCAACATTTATATATATCATTACTTAAAAATATTTATAAATATAACAATTTTTATTATATTAATTAATGATTAATGTGTGAATCGGTGACAAATTTAGTGTAAAAATATGTAATTAAATGTTTATTGTTGATTCATCCAATTAAAAATTGAAAATTTATTAGATTTCCAACAACTTCTATTTTTAATGGATTTAAAACACATGACAAATGTCAAATATATATGTATTATAATTTTGTCAAAATTACGTGATAGGAGAGTGTGATTCGTAATTCAACGGACTATTTTATAGATATTGGGACATAATTTACGTTATCTTATTTTAAAATTAAAAAAAAGGACATGGAATACCCTTAATTGGAGATTGTTTTGCATTACAAAAGAGAAATGAGAAAGCGGCTGTGGCCGTGGGTGAGGCAGAGGCTGACGATGCACGAATGAAATTGTTTTTAATTTTATTTCAGACATATGGGTGGCGACCGACGAGCATGTGGCTGTCGTCTCCAAACAGCCCCATGTTTTTTAATTTTCTATTAAATTATTCATATCCTTCCTTCTAATTTCCTTCCTATTATATTTACTTTTTAAATGTATTTTATAATTTTTTTAAATAAAATCATATGAACCACACTCATGAAGTTTACGAGTTGATAAAGTTGCATTCCTTGACTTTTTAATTTAAATGTTAAAAAGTTATGTTAAATTAATATGAGTCTAGATGTATTAACTTCTAAATATTTTTAAAAACTGAAATTAATTTATATGTAGAGAGTCAAGTAATAATTATCGATTCTCCGAATGATACTAAAAGAATCTGTTACGATTAAAGGCTTCAAGATCAAAGATCAAATGCGAAAAGTAAAGAACACAGCAAATTTATACTGGTTTAGCTCACAAGAAACAAATGATTTCTTGGAGCCTAGTCCAGTTGTTGAAGGAGAACCTCTTCAACCATGCACTAAGCTTTTGGATCAAGGATTACAATGGAGTTGCTAGTTCACAAAACAGATCTCAGAAGAAGAAGAAGCAAAAACTTCAATCTTCTTCTCTCTCACTAGACTTCTCTCTCTCACTCTAAAACAGAAAAAGAAACCTTCATGTACAGATCTAAAATCATCTTTCTCTTTTTGGTCCACCTTGATACACGCTTCCATTGAGGTGTAACCAATTCTATTTGACAGCTGGAGGAGACTTAGCATAAAGGAGCACGTGGACTTCTAACAACCAAGTAATAAAGCTAATAACAAAACCAACTCAGTTAAGCTAAACTAAGCTTAATTAGACTTAATTACATTAATACATTTGTAAAGCACTCAGTAATCACAAATCTCCATCTTGATTTAAAATGTGTCTAGAAGTTCAGCTCCACAGCAACAAGTTTCCAAACTCCATTTGAATGCAAAACAGTGACCCTCTCAATATTGATCCTTAGAGTTATCCTAGCTTGTTTATGCATGGTTATCATTGAGATTGTCCTCCAACTTTCTCCAAGACTTAACCTGGATAAAAAACAGTCACACCAAGAGTCTTTAAACAAGAGCTAAACTTATTGGTTGTGACAGGTTTTGTTAAGACATCGGCAGGATTAAAATCAGTGTGTATTTTCTTCATGGATACCTTACCTTTGCTAATTATATCTCTAATAAAATGAAATTTTACCTCTATGTGCTTTGTTCTATCATGGAATACCTGATTTTTGGTCAAGTGCAAAGCACTTTGATTGTCACTGAAGATGTCTACCTGTTTTTGTTGGATCCCAAACTCAGCACAATGCCTTTGATCCATAGAGCTTCTTTGACAGCTTCTATAATGGCTACATATTCTGCCTCAGTAGTGGATAGAGCCACCACTGGTTGTAGTGTAGCTTTCCAATTAATTGTATTCCCAAACAGAGTAAACACAATTCCAGATAGAGACGTTCTCTTGTCTAAATCACCTGCAAAATCTGAATCACAATATCCTACAATTGCTTCATTAGTGTTATCAGTTTTACAGTATTTTAAACCATAATTCCAGGTTTCTTTCAGGTATCTTAGCACCCATTTAGCAGCTTCCCAATGGCCTTTACCAGGGTTTGCCATATATCTACTTATTAGGCTAGAAGCATAAGCTAAATCTGGTCTAGAGCACACCATTGTATACATCACACTACCTACTACACTTGAGTATGGTACATTAGCCATTTCTTGTTCTTCTTTTACTGATTTAGGACTTAACAGGGCAGACAGTTTGAAATGGGGAGCAATAGGTGTTGAAACTGGTTTAGAATCATTCATTTTAATGCTTTCAATTACCCTATTAGTGTACTTGTGTTGTGTCAAGAATAGTGTGTGTTTCTCTCTGTCTCTATTTATGTGAATGCCTAGGATTGTTTGAGCTTTCCCTAAGTCTTTCATCTCAAATTCTTTGTTTAGCAAGAGTTTAAGATGATCTATTTCCTCTTTCTTGGAACAAGCTACTAACATGTCATCCACATACAATAGAAGGTACATTGGACAGTCTTTATTTATCCATTTCACATACACACAGCTATCAAAGTTGCTTCTATTAAAACCAGTCCTAGTTATGAAGTTATCAAATTTCAAATACCATTGTCTAGGTGATTGTTTTAGGCCATACAAGGACTTTTTAAGTAAGCAGACTTTGTTTTCATGATTCTTAGCAATGAAACCTTCAGGTTGAGACATATATATCTTCTCATCTAAGTTTCCATGCAAGAAAGCAGTCTTAACATCAAGTTGTTCAAGTTCAAGGTTAAATTCCGTTACAAAAGCTAAAAGGATCCTAATAGACACATGTCTTACCACAGAAGAATCTATTTCATTGTAATCCACTCATTCCTTTTGTGTAAACCCTTTAGCTACTAATCTAGCCTTATATCTCTCCTTTTCTACCCCTGGAATTTCATCCTTTTTCTTGAAGATCCATTTGCATCCTACCAATTTCTGGTTTTTAGGTCTATCAACTAAAATCCAGGTTTTATTCTTAGCTAAACTCTCCATCTCTTCTTCCATGGCTTTAACCCACTTAGCTCTATTATTGTCTAACAGTGCTTCTCTATAGGTTATAGCAGGGTATTAAATGTCTTCGACATCGTCGATATATCCGTCGATATGTCTCTAAAATGGAGGTTCGACTTTTTAAACGGGGATAAACAATATCTTCGACATTATCGACATTTCCATCGGAGTACTACTAAACTATCATTGATCACCCTCTTTCTTTTATTCTTTTTTTACTTTTTATTTTAATCATTCTCTCTATTTAATTTATTACTAACTTTTAGTTTATTCTCTCTTTAATTTTTCTAAAACATTTAATTTATTATTTATATCTCTCTCTATAATCTATTGATTTTTTTTATTTTCTCAATGTTAAATATCATTTATGAGTGCATAACTTATTTATATGATTAATCATGACTTATTTAAAGAGTAGGTCAAGTTTCATTGATTAATTTTAAGTATTCATTTAAGTTTTAATCGTTTCCATTATTTTATCCCAATATCCGTCGACATCAATATATCCATCGACATATCCGTAAATTTGAAGCTCGATATTTCTATCGACATCGACTTTTAACACCTTGGTTATAGGTTCATTTGACAGAGATTGAGTAATGGCAGTTAATGCATAAGAAACATAATCAGATTCATCAACCTGCTTGGTGGCCTAATTACCCTTTTGTTTCTGACTCTTGCCAATTGGTAGTTGCTTAAGTCCTCTTGATCTTCAATATGCTCCTCAAACTCCATTTGATCATCATGATCAGTGACAGATTGAGCATTTCCTTCTTCTGGTTGTGTTTCCTTTGCTTTCAGCTCCATCTCTACCTGTGTTTCAGAATTTTGTCCTACACAAGTCTCAACAAGTTCATTAGTGGATTTCAGGAACATTTCATCTTCCTTAAATACAACATCTCTACTAATGAAGCTCTTAAATCCTCCTATTTGCAAAGGATACCAGAGTTTATACCCTTTTACACCTTCAGGATAACCTACAAACATGCATTTTATGGCTCTAGGATCTAGTTTGTCTTCCCTGTTGTGTGCATAGGCAACACAACCATAGGTTCTCAGGTTATCTAGCTTAGGGGGATTCCCAAACCACATTTCTTCAGGTGTCTTAAGGTTGATGGCAGAGGAGGGACACCTATTTATTAGGTAACATGTTGTTTTTACAGCCTCAGCCCAAAACTTCTTAGGTTGATTGCTATTGTTCATCAAACACCTAACTCTCTCTAATGTTGTCCTATTCATCCTCTCTGCTACCCCATTTTGTTGTGGGGTGAGCCTCACAGTTCTATGCCTTACAACCCCCTCTAGTTTACAGAAAACATTAAACTCTTCACTAAGGTACTCAAGCCCATTGTCAGTCCTTAGAATTTTTACTTTCTTATTGGTTTGGACTTCAACCATCTTTTTCCAGTTTTTAAAGTTTTCAAAGGCTTCACTCTTGTTTTTCAGGAAATAGACCCAAATCTTCCTAGAGTAATCATCAATGATAGTCATGACGTATCTACTATTTCCTAATGATGGTTGTTTAGTTGGTCCCCAAAAGTCAGAGTGAACATAGCCTAGAATGCTAGAGGTAGTGTGTTAGGATCTTCCAAAACTCACTCTTTTTGCCTTGCCTAGAATACAACTCTCACAAAACTCTAGTTTTCCTATTTTTAGAGGCATCTAAGATTCATTGCTTGGCTAATTAAGATAAACCCCTCTCACTAACATGCCCTAATCTCTTATGCCAAAGTTGGGTTTGATCTTCTTGCTTGACAGTGGCAGCAGTCCCAATTGCAGTGTTTCCTAGAAGGTAATATAGGCCATTTTTCTTCACTGCTTTCAAGAACACAAGAGATCCTCTCATAATCTTTAAGATTCCATTTTCCCCTCTATAGTTATACCCTTCTATATCAAGGGTTCCTAGGGAAATCAAATTTCTTTTAAGTTCAGGGACATATCTTACATTGTTTAGGATTCTTGTGTATCCATCATTTGTTTTAAGTTTGAGGTCACCCTTTCCCTTGATTCTACAAGGACTGTCATCTCCTAACAAAACATCTCTCTCATCTTCACGTGTGAGGTTATACAGCCAATCTTTATTGGGGGTCATATGGAAAGTACAACCTGAGTCTAAAACCCACTCACTCCCACTCTTGCTAGAGGCTACCATAAGAACATCCCCACTGTCATGCCCCTCTTCCCCAGCAACTATGTTTCCAGCATTTTGGTTTTGGTTGTTTCCATTGTTTTGATAGCCATTAGTTTTTCTTTTAGGACAGAATCTTTTGATGTGCCCTACTTCATTACAATGATAACACTTGACAGTCTTATTTGGGTTCCTAGATTTGGATCTAGACTTTCCCTTACCCTTCTGTTTCCTGTCAAAGTTCCTACCCCTCACATTTAGGCTCTCTCCATGACTACTACTATCCTTACTGTTTTTACCACTCTTGATCTCTATTTCCCAAGATCTAAGGGCAGATATTACCTTATCCAGGGTGATGGTTGTCCTGAAAAATTTGATGGCTGCTTTCAACTCCCTATATTCATCTGGCAGGGAGTTCAGGAGGATGATGGCCTTGCTTTCATCGCCAATTTTCTCTTCATCAATAGCCCCCAAGGTAATTGAGATTTTCTTGAACTCATCAAGATTTTGCTCCAAGGTCTTCGAGCTCTCCATTTTGTATCCAAAGAACTTCTCCTTGAGAAGTATCCTATTGATGAGTGATTTAGTCTGGTAGATCTCTTCTAATTTGTTCCATACAGTGTATCCTGTCTCCATGCCATCTACTTGCATTGTATGCCAGATACAAGATAATGATAGAGTAGGCACTCAATTGAAGTTCTGATTTCTCATGAGCAGTCATTGTAGCAGGTAGGTCTTCTGGCTCTCCTATGGCTAAATGTAATTTCTATTGAACCAGAAGTGCCTTCATCTTCTTTCTCCACGATCCAAAATCTCCAGAACCATCGAATAAATGTAACTCAAATTTCAGATTCATCTCTGTGATTGGATCTGGATCTTGATCTTTCTTGAGGTCTTGATCTCCAAACCAACAGCTCTGATGCCACTTTGTTACGATTAAAGGCTTCAAGATCAAAGATCAAATGCGAAAAGTAAAGAACACAACAAATTTATACTGGTTCAACTCACAAGAAACAAATGATTTCTTGGAGCCTAGTCCAGTTGTTGAAGGAGAACCTCTTCAACCATGCACTAAGCTTTTGGATCAAGGATTACAATGGAGTTGCCAGTTCACAAAACAGATCTCAGAAGAAGAAGAAGAATCAAAAACTTCAATCTTCTTCTCTCTCACTAGACTTCTCTCTCTCACTCTAAAACAGAAAAAGAAACCTTCATGTCCAGATCTGAAATCATCTTTCTCTTTTTGGTCCACCTTGATACACGTTTCCATTGAGGTGTAACCAATTCTGTTTGACAGCTGGAGGAGACTTAGCATAAAGGAGCACGTGGCCTTCTAACAACCAAGTAATAAAGCTAATAACAAAACCAACTCAATTAAGCTAAACTAAGCTTAATTAGACTTAATTACATTAATACATTTGTAAAGCACTAAGTAATCACAGAATCGGTATCTGCTTTATTTCCATCTCAAATAAATCGTGGATTCGCACTCCTACATTATATATGAAAGAAAATGAGAAAATAACTCACATGAAAATTATAAAATATAGTTTCAATCCATAAATGTAAATTGACTTGTAATGTCATTTCCTCAATCTTATTATTTCTTATGTTTTAGTCACCAAACACATGAATACAAAGATTATTCCTATACTATTTTTTCATTCAAACATAATAAAAATCAAACAAAGTTGTTTTAATCACATTCAATAATTTACATATCCGCCCTAATTTTCCAATTGGACCATCTCACCTCTTAGATGTACGTCAGGCTATGAATACAAATAAATGAACGATTTTTGTAATCATCCCACGTTAAAAAATATAAAGAAAACTATAAAAAAAAAAAAAAAAAAAAGAATTAAATTTCATAAATCAATCTATTAAAAAAACCCAAATTAATTAACTCATTCAAAAGAATAAAAAATAAATAAATAACTCATTCAAAAAATTATGCATTCCATATCGTTGGCTATTATTGAAAAAGCCGTCTTTTATTTGGTGTATTACTCATTCTACTCTCTGTTAACCACATCATTATCTCCCTCATTATTTTATTTCTCCAAATTACAATATTTTAACTAAAAATCTTATTTTCCCACTCAATTGATTTATATATTGTTAATTAACTTTTTCCACTTTCAAATAATTAAAAAGATACTTAATACTAACAAGTCTAATTTTCTAAGAAAATATTTAGATACGTCATAATTATTCCTTTTCTATGAGATGAAAGGTTCAAGTTACTCAGATACGAACAATCACGACTCCGTAACTTTTTTACATGTTTGATTCAAATTAGATAAAATATAAAAACTCCGAGTCCAACTCAACCGTACTCAAATATTTTCTAATTAATTAATTAGTTGGAAAAAAAAATGAATTAATTAATTATCCACTGCGCGTAAGCCTAAGCCAGTTGGAGGACCTTTTCTAAAAGTCAAAAGTCAAAAACCAACAATCATGAGAAAAACCCAAACCCATCCTCTTCTCTTCAATTCCATCTTTTCTTTCTCATTTTCTTAAAACCCCAAATTCTTTCTTTTCATCTTTAAAATCTTCACTCTCAATCTTCTTCATTCTTTATCCCCTTTTCTTTTTCCTTTTCCTTTTCCTTCTTTTTCAAGCTTTCCATTAATTCATTATATAAAAAACAATTTAAATAATTTTGTTAAACCAAAGCTTTTCTTCAAACCTCATCAATGGCGGTTGCTCCTCAATCTTTCCCTCCGAGAAAACGGCGTCCATCCGCAGCAGCATTTGTTTCTCCTAAATTCACCGGCCGAATCCTCGTCGAATCGATTCTCCTTCTCTGCCAAGAAATTTCATCCATCAAACCTCTTCAATTTCTTCTCCGACGCTATTCACTTTCATTGATTCGTAAAGCTGGATTATTCGAGATCTTTCTAGAAGATCTTCTTCGTAATCGGAACAATTCCTTTTCTACTTCAGCCGAACTCTGTCTCGAAGAAATGTACATCGTTTTTCAAAGAATCAAAACGTTGATTGAAGATTGTTCTATCGGAAGCAAGATTTGGCTCCTCACGCAGAATGAATCGGTCGCGAATAATTTTCATGAATTGACTTTGGATTTATCGACGCTTCTTGATATTTTTCCTGTGAAAGAAGCTGGATTATCTGAAGATGTTGAAGAACTCTTTTACTTGCTTAGAAAGCAATGTTCTGAATCCGATCCTTTCATCGATCGGAAAGATGAAGATCTTAAACGGAGAGTTATGAACATGATCGATCGGATTAAAGATGAGATCGTTCCCGATCATTCTGAACTTTCCGATATTTTCTCGAAGCTTGATATTTACGATTCCTCAAGTTGTAGAGAAGAAATCGAGAATCTCGAAGATGAAATTCAGAATCAAACGGATGAGAAATCGAAATCCGATATCATCGCTTTGATCGGCTTCGTCCGGTACGGCAAATGCGTTCTGTTCGGCGCGTCAACGCCAGGGATCGACACGCGCCGGCAGATTTCGTTTTCGGATTTGGCTTTCCCGGCGGATTTCCGCTGCCCGATTAGTCTTGATCTAATGCAGGACCCTGTCGTCGTGGCAACAGGGCATACGTACGATCGTGGATCGATAAATCTATGGATTGAATCTGGTCACAACACGTGTCCCAAAACAGGTCAGACCCTGGCCCACACGAACCTAATCCCGAACCAAGCTTTGAAAAATATGATAGCGATGTGGTGCCGTCAAGAGAGAATCCCTTTCGATTTAACGGAAAATAAAGAGAGAGTCAGCGGTGACGGCGTCATGTTAAATAAGGCGGCGTTAGAAGCCATGAGAATGACGGCGTCATTCCTCGTTAACAAACTCGCCACGTCACAGTCACTTGACGACGCAGACGGCGTCGTTTACGAGCTACGTGTCCTCGCCAAAACCGATTTCAGCAGCCGAGGAGCCATAGCACAAGCCGGCGTCTTGCCGTTACTCGTCCGTTACTTAAACTCCTCAAACACCCGCCTCCAAGTTAACGCCGTCACAACCATTCTCAACCTTTCCCTTTTCGATGGGAACAAAACCCTAATCATGGAAACAGACGGGTGTGTGTTCGGAGTAATCGAGGTTCTCCGTTCCGGCGGCACCTGGGAAGCAAAAGGGAATGCCGCCGCCACGATTTTCAGTCTCTCCGCCGTGCACTCTCACCGGAGGAGATTAGGGAGAAAGACACGTGTCGTAAGAGGGTTACTTGATTTGGCAAAAGACGGCCCGATCAATTCCAAGAGAGATGCTTTGGTGACGATTTTGACATTGGCCGGAGATAGGGAGACGGTGGGGAAATTAATCGAAGGAGGGGTGATGGAAACGGTGAGTAATTTGATGAATGGGTTGCCGGAAGAGGCGGTGGCGATTCTGGAAGTGGTGGTGAGGAAGGGAGGATTTGTGGCGATTGCTTCAGCTTATTATGTGATTAAGAAACTGGGTTTGGTACTGAGGGAAGGTTCTGATAGAGCAAGAGAAAGTGCGGCGGCGACGCTGGTTACGATGAGCAGACATGGGGGGTCGGAAATGGTGTCGGAGTTGGCTTCGATAGCTGGGATTGAAAGAGTTGTTTGGGAGATAATGGGAAATGGGACAATGAGAGGGCGGCGGAAGGCGGCGTCGTTGTTGAGAATATTGCGGCGATGGGCGGCCGGTTTGGATGGGAATGGGAATGGAATTGATTCTAGCATTGTTAATTCATCGAGGGCAATTGTGAATAGTTAGAAAGTTGTGATTTTTTTTTTTTTTCACATTTGTTTATAAATGTAATGATTTATTTTCAATTTTCATTTCTTTATTTTTATTTTTTATTTTTTTAAAAAAGAAAAAGATTTAGTTTATGTATGACAGAATTGATTGCATTCTCTGTTTTTGGAGAAGGTTTCTTGTTTGGTCAAAATTTCATGTTATAGTGAATGAATACAACGATCATTCCACTATTTAAGAATTGTAAAATTGTTCACATTCTCATGGGTTGTTGAATAAAGTTCTCATTTTATGTACATTGTTTTTTATTAATACTTTGAGAGAAAATTGGGATTGAAAATGTTATTAATTTCTCGTTTCTTGAAACGTTGCTTCAATGTGAAAACAGAGTTTTTTTTTTTTTTTTTCCCTTTATACCTTTCTTTCTAGATCTCATTTTTTAAATTGTATGAATATCTCGTTTTATTAATTTTAAGGTGCTAAATGGCATACAATATTATGATATAAACTTTAAAAAATTTCAACCGAACATTTGACTTTAAAAGGATAAAACAAAAAAAGAAGGAAAGGTAAACTAATTTTTTTTTTATTATCATATTTTAGATATGTATTTGTATTTATATCGAATTTTTTGTTTTGTTTTTTTTTTTACTTAAATGATATATTTATTTTATTAAAACTAATTACAAACATCTTGAAATAAAATGAGAATTTAAATCATTAAACATTTATTTAGATGACAATTATTAAGATCAAAACAAAAGTTGAAAGAGCATATATCAAAAGAATAATTTATTAAAATAGAAACAATTTGCAATTCTACTTATTTTTTAAAGATTATGTTATAAGTCAGGGACGAGGCTATTCATGACTCCTCCTTGATTTTTCAAATCTCATATTTTATATATAAATAATTGAAATAAATTTATAAATTATTCTTTTTGAATGATTTTTCACCCTTCTTTAAAGATAAATTCTTAAATTGCCCTTCTTATAGATAATATTTTGAAATTTTTTCCCTTATTGTAAATAAAAATAATATATTTTTAAAAAATTATACTATAGTTTTTGTTTCTTCTTAAATTAAATATCTAATTAGTAATTTTCTTTGATTTGTTTAGACATACACTTATCATAATTAAGACTTGAATAAATTTATGAATATATAAAATAGTTAAGCATAAAATAATTTGAAAACTGATTTAATTTTATTTTTTTAACTTATTAATTGTATCATAAAATACATAAATAACCCTGTAATATAAAATATGGTTTAGATTGTGATTGTGGTTATTAGATTTATTGAAAATTTTATTACAATGAAAAATATAATAATTGTTGTAGGTGAAATTACATTAGTACAAGTGGAATTTCCTAACTTGATCTAGTAATGCACAATCGACATATCTACGTTATTTGGAAAGATAAAGCTACATCACTTTAGAGGCTACGTCTACATCGCCTGGGAAGGTACGTCTACATCACCTGGGAGGCTACGTCTATATCACTGCGGGAAGCTACGTCTACATCATCTACTAAGGCTACTACATTATACGAGTATCCAATCAAAAGACATCATGTGGCATAACCAACACGCGATACGTCATTGGGAAGCGACACGTGGCTCAATCCCAAGGCGACACGAGGCACATTAACTTTGACTTAAGTATCTGAGGGTGTCAGACCAGCACCACACCTGTGTTTTGTTCTTTTTTGTGTAAGTACACACAGTGTTTGTCAACTACCCAACTCACCGCCTACGCAGCACCTCCAGTGCAGATCACGAGCTTTGATTCATCTTATCTTCTAAATTCGTTGCCTATGTAGAAGCTCTTCATTTTTAGGCAAGAACAATAACAATGATCTAAGAGACCAAATTTAATATATTAGATTATAAATTTGAAATTAGAAGTTCACTCAAATTATTTTGTAATTGTATGATTTTTCTTTTTCTTTATTGTTTTTAATGCAAGAAAATGTGTATGTAACTTATTTTCAAGTTTGAACAAAGTTAAATCAAAGAGAACTACTAAAAGGTACAAGTAAACATTTCATTGTAAAAAAAAGCTTACGAAAAGGAATAAGAAACGTATTAAAAATTCAATTACAAAATTTTATATAACATAGTGTAAGAGATGGAATTGTCATTTTAAAAAAAGAATCACACTTTGAAATCTACCTGTATTGTGAATATGTATTTTATAATAATAAAAATGTTTTAGTTTAAAATTTAGTTTACTTAATATTGAATCGATCCGTTCACATCACTCTTTCTATGTAAATCATTTTGTCCCTCTCAAAAAAAATTCTGGTCTTGTCTCTGTTATTGTAGTAATTATATCTCTTTTTTTTTTCTTCTAAATAGACAAGTGAGAGAGAAAAATAATTGAATACATTATTATATTTTCTCTTATAAAAAAAAAAGATAACGAAGAAATAAAATCTAACACAAGATATATTTAATTAATCGATTTAGTTGAGTGTTTAATTTCAATTAACTATTCATATAGTTGGTTTATTAATTTTTTAGGACATTAAAATCATTTTCTATTTTCTAGTAAGACTATATATATAATACTACATTTAGATTTCACGGTTATTTTATAAACTTTTTAGCATTATCAATGAATTCGATGATTTGAGAATCGTTACTGAATTGAACTCTGATCTGACAAACAAGTCTCTTAGGGATAATAAGAGTTGATTTTAGTAAAAGAAAAATTAATTGGTTTGACATATTTTGTAACTCAAATCCCTCCCGCGCTTCATTTTTATCAATAGTTAATAAAAGGGAAAGCGAAATTTTGCCTTCGACTCCACCATGTAAGCAATCATCGTCTTCCAGCTCCGATCTTTTTATAGCATGAAAACAAAAAAATAACATTATTAGGGTAAACATAATGAGCAAACAACCTACCGTTTAAATAACTCTTTAAATACTCCTTAAACATTCATTTGAGTCTGAAACCCAACCTAAATCTCATTTTTCACCAAGGAGTATAATATCCATTAACCGAAGAAATGAAAAAAAAAAACAACAACACAGTATTGCCGCGACCATGATCACGACCCTCTGTTATCTTGTTGCGGCGACAAACTCCAAAAAAAAAAAGGGCAAGTGGCTCATCACCGCGACCGTAGATCTCCGTCGTTGCGGCGACCAACCTTTAAGCATACTTTGCTTTTTTTCTCCTCTTATAAAACCTCTAAATTCTCAACAATGCAAAACAAAACTTAAGGAACAAGTTATTACACATTTAGTTTATTTTTTTAATAGATAATTGTTTTATATAGTTTTATGGTCTAATCTTTATTTTTTTATTTAAATTAATAAATATAGTGTAAATAATTACGGAAATATTAATAAAAGATTAAACTTTCACCTACTTACATAGTTAAAACAACAATCGAAAACATTTAAAATTTGAGACTCTAAAATTCATAGATAAAATTTTATTTATTTTTCCCTAAATTTAAAAACCATATATTCACAACAAAGAAAACTTGGAGACAAAAAAGAAATTGTCCGACAAAAATCTCTCACGAGAGAAAAGCCTCAAAAGCCCAAAATGGTCCAAACCCTACAAAAGGCTGTTTCTCTTGGCTTGCAGTTGTACATTGATGGGCCTATTACCTAAGAATTTGGCCCACTCTATCTCTCTCTGTCTTTTCTCTGTCTTTGAATGAATTGGGGGATTTGGAGGTTGAATCTTTATTAATCTTTCCCAAGCTACCTTGATTTGGGACCATCATTTGTAGGACTGCCCATAGCTTTAAGGGTATATGAGAGAATGTATGTTTTTTCATCTCCTTCAAAACTAAATTAAATGTTGCCTTGCTCAAAACCTATCTAACCTAACACGTTTTTTTTCAATTGATATTTTAACTTCGTACAATCTTCTATTTAACATAATATGTGTCCTTTGACTGTACTATGTACGTAATACTAGCTTTAATTCAATTAATATACATATATGTAACTGTGTTGCACTGCGTCCTTTTACATTCTCTTACCTTTTTAAGAGTAATACGTATAATTTTAACTAGTTTATAGAAGAGTCGTGGTTATTCAATGATTACAAATTATTCTATTTTTACATCTTCTTTTCTTCTTTATTTATTAATTAATATATAAATTATTTAATATTAATGAAATAGCCATTAACCAATTATTCCATAACCATAAATAAATTATTTTATAATAATTTATTTTTAAATAAAAGATAAATATAAGAAATTTTAATATATAAATATATAAAAAGAGAAAATAAAAATTATGTAATGAAATGTTGTAATATTTTCATTTAACTAGATATTCAGATAGAATAATAAAAAATAAAAATAAAGAATACTAGTATAGAATTAAATCAGTAAAATATTTCTTTATTCCAATTCTAAAAATTTTGTTGGTAGGTTTTTTTATGAATGACATAAAAAGCTAGATCGATTCTAGTTTAGGAACTATCATTACATTATAAATTCAGCACTTCAAAGGGTTAAAATTATTTTAAGGAGCCAAAACAATTAATTATTTGATGTCAAAATATTAAGATTTTTATTTGGGTAAAGTACCCCTTTGGTCCCTGAGTTTTGGAGGTCGTGTCTATTTGGTCCCTGCGTTTTCAATTTGTGTCTAAGTGGTCCCTGAGTTTTAGATGTTGTGTCTATTTGGTCCCTGCATTTTCAATTTGTGTCTAAGTGGTCCCTGAGTTTTGGATATTGTGTCTATTTGGTCCCTAGATTTTCAAGAACTATTAGAAATAAGTTTACTTGGTCTTTAATTTAACGTATTCGTTAACTTTTTACCGGATTATTGATTTAACGTTGACATAACATGTTTAATTGCTCAAAATACGAAGATATGATTAAATTTTTCGTCAATCTAGACCCAAAATTTGACATAATTATTAATCTCATGTCAGTATTTTGATCAATTAAACATTTTATGTCACTGTTAAGTCGATATTATGTTAATGAGTTAACAAATTAAAGAAGAATTAAACTTGTTTCTAATAATTCAGGGACCATTTAGACAAAACTTGAAAACTCAAAGACCAAATAGACACAATATTTAAAACTCAAGGACCAGATAGACACAAATTGAAACGTAGGGACCAAATAGACACAATATCAAAAACTCATGGACCACTTAGAAACAAATTGAAAACGTAAGGACCAAATAGACACGACCTCTAAAATTCAGGGACCAAATGAGTACTTTACCCTTTTTATTCTATTCTTTAATTTTGACTATTGGATTTATTCATAATGGTGGGTTGATTGTGATTCATTGTGACTCTGTGAGTTAGAGGTTCTTAGGTTTTGTGATACCTGAGTGTTAGAGTTTGTTTGATAGTGTTTTTCCCTCATTATTTTGTACTTTTTATTTCTATTAGGGGCGATTATTTTAAGATTTGTATAAAAATAAGATGTCTGGAAAAGAAATGTAAGGGAGGAGATGTGTTTGAATTTTGCATGAAGATGAGAATGATAATAATGAATTTTTTATTAGATTTTTCCTCTCTCCTTTCTTCTCTTCCTATCTCTCTCACTAATTCCATGGGTTGATAGAAACCCCTCTAGAATTAGAAAGGGTTCTAAACTTCATAGGGGTTAATAGTTTAATTTTAAAAAAGTTGAAAATTGAATTGTTCTCAAAGAGTCCTTTAGTTTTTTTTTTCCTTTTTTTTTCCAATTGAAAACATTAATAAGATTATTTTTTTAATCATTTTTAGTAATGAAATTGACCAAATATAAGAAAAGTTAAAATGACATAAAATTTGAATATTTTATTTTAAAAAATTAAGTGAAATTTCAATCTCAAAGAAAAAATAAATAAAAGAATTACTAAAATACAATTTTATTATTTTTTCTTAAAAAACATGAAATAAAAAGCAATGAAATAGAAGAAACAATTTTAATTTCTAAAAGCTCCTATGAATTTTCAATTTAGTTTCTATAGTTTTAAAAATTTTAATTTCGTCCTTGTGGTTTTTTTTCCCAAGTCCCAATTATTTTGATTTGTATTATTTTATTCCTAAGATTTTGAAAGTTTCAATACAATCCTTATTATTTAATAAAAACTCTCAAAACATTTGTCGTTATAAAATTTACATATAAGTAATTTAGTTAACTTTTTGGCAAAGATCAGGATTTAGTGAGTTTTTATCCAACTGTAAATAAAAAATTGAAACTTTTAAAATTATAAGGATTAAATTGATACAGACCTCAAATTATTGTGACTGAAATTGAAACTTTTAAGCCCATAACACTAAATTAACAGACCGAAACCTATAGAGATCAAATTATTGATTGAACCAAATAACAGAAAAACAAGAACGACACAATAACAAACTTATGAATAATATATTTTCATTGAAAACGATTTGGAAAGCATCTTTTTCATAAAAGAAAAAAAAAATTGAATGATAAAAGGGAAAAAATGAAAATATAAAGAAAGGGCCCTGAAAACAAGTGAGTTAAAATATTTATATAGAATTAGAACAAAGGAAATTAAGGAATAATGTTTGTTCAAATCATTAAAAAATTAGTTTATTTTGTCTTCTTCTTTGGGACATTATTCAAGTATGGGCTAAACAAACTACGAGGAGCAAACACAATTTATTTTGTCTTTTCGTTTTATATTTTATGATATAAACATATAGCTGTTTGGGTGATGAGAAAAGTGAAGAGAAAAGGAAAGAAAATGAAAGATCGAAAGAGAAAAGTGGGGACTCATACCTAAACAATCGAACCAAACCTAAAAAATAAAATGAAAGAGCTAAGTTTATTTTGCCATCTTTGTTGATAGGTCACTTGAAATTCTTTAGTTTTGATGGAACATTTGTCTTTCGAATTAAAAATAATAATGAAATTTGAAGTTATATAACGTTTTTTTACTTAATAATAATTGAAGCATTTGAATCATTTTATTTTTAATGATGACAATGTAATTAAATAGATGGGGATGGAATTTATTATGAGAAAATATTAGTAGCTCAAATTTCAAATTTGAGTGGTAAACTTCCGCCTCACTCAATTTGATTAGATATCTGTTTTTTGTTTTTTGTTTTTTTTTTGTCTTTATATTATCTGCCTCCTTTTTTTAAGTTTAAGGTTTGAGTCTTTCCTCATTTAAATTCATGTGGTAAATTTCATTTTACATACTCAAGTTCTCTACCAGACATACGTAGTTTAAAACTTATTTTAGTCTCAAAATTTATTTATTTTTTTTCCATTTTGGTCATTGAATTACGGTTGTGTTTCTGTATGAGCTTAATATATAAGGAAAATAAACACTAAAGAAAAATATTTATTTACAAATATACATTATATTAGATTCCCACCTCAATAATAAATAAATAAAACAAAAAAAACCTTCTTGAACTTTAATGTTAAGTTTATGTTTGATCCATGTATTTTGTAACTCGTGTGTATTTTTAGTTGTAATTTTATAAGTTTCATTTAACCCCGTTTAGTTCCCTGTAATCTAAGATACCTCTATTAATCGATTACCGGCAATCTGATGCCAGAGTATTTGATTACTGGTAATCTTAGATTGTTGTGTTTGTTTAATTTAACAATAATATGAAAATGCATGGGTAATTTTAGATTACTGTGTGTTTGTTTGATGAGAATTGTATAAAGAAATATGATATATTTATGTTTTTTCTCAAAAATACCCTTATTTACAATTTATACATTAATTTAATAAACTAATTAAAATATATTCATATTAAATTCTAAAAAAGGCATTAAGAATTGGGAAACCAACAAATAAAAATTAAGAAAAGAAAAAACGAACGGTCATTATAGGAGAAGGTAGAATTGTGGAAACGTGAGTATATATTTTTTCTAATTTTTTTAACTTCTTTTTTGCAACTTTTCTTAATTAAATAAGGTTAAAATTGTAAAAATGAAGATTACTTTCTCATGTGAATCATAGAAAGTACCCGATTTTGAAGGTAATCGAATACCCTCATATATAGGTAAATACAGTTTCCGGAAATTTTAGATTACCGAGATATTTTTAAATAACCCCCAAACAAACAATGAAATTAGATGCCCCTTATAAGAGAATCTTAGATTACAGCGAACCAAACGGGGGCCTATCATTTTCGTTAAATCTTAGTCTTTATATTAGTAAATTGTGTTAGTTTTATAAAAAAGATCATATGAACTAAAGTAATTTTTTTCTGTATATCCTTATTTTTACCATTTATTAAAAAAAAGACTTTTTCTTTAATGGCATAAATTTTAAAAATAGGAAAAAAAAATTTAGAATGTTAAAAAATAACGCTTTCATTATATAATTAATTTATCAAAATCATAAAAACTAACCAGATTTGAAAAATTCTTGATTTTTAATAAAAACAAATAGAACATAAAAAACAATAATAATATTGATAATTCAACAATGCAAGAAAAAAAATCAATTAATCTAATGAAAATGATTCATTAATAAATAAAAACATTAATTTCATAATTATGAAATTAATTATCTCTATCATAATGTTTTAAAAAAAAAACTATGGGAAATTTTTAAGAATTTGTTTACCAATTGATTAAAAACAATATTGATGAGGGTAAAATTCAAAACTTCATTTTTTTTAAAAGAATAAAATAAAATTTTCATGGTTGAAAATTTAATGCAAAAATATCAATTTTTTGTAATATTTTATCCAAATATTTCTCAAAAAAGTTTTATGATTTTTTTTCTCCCCTAAAATATTGTAAAGTTTTAAGCATCCATATTAAATGTTTCAAAAATTAAATTTTTAATAAGAGTACTGTATACAGCATGTGAGCCAAGTAGAAAAAGTCCAATAAAAAAAAATAAAAAACATTTAAAAAAGAAAAAGAAAAAAAAATGTAAAAAGAAAACGGCTTGATTGAAAGAAGAGGAATGGAAATGGAACCGGCGATTATAAGCCGTAGTACGAAAATAATGGCTGCCGCAGAAGGCCTTGTTTGCGTGTGTGCTTTTTATTTAAACCGAATCATTTTCTGGTCCACACTCTCCTGCCACTATTCAACTATATATTACATTTGTTATTTTCTTTCTTTTTTTACCTCATTTTTATTATTTAAAATTCTCTTCAAAAAATTCTGTGAATTGTTCATATTTTCTTGAGAAAAGTTGTTTCTTACACTTATAATTAATTTTATGAATTTTAACTTTTATTTTTTGTCGAATTAATCTATAAATTTAAATAGAAGATATAATTCATACGCATTACCATCTAATTCATTGTTTTGTATTGATTCCTTTACAATTATATTTCTATGTGTTTGCTTTCATACCCGTGTTAAACTTTTTTTTAGATATTACATAAAATCAAAGAGGAAAGTAACAAAATAGATGTTTAACCAATTGAGTGATGTTCAGGTTACTATGTTAAATTCTTATCTTTAAGATTGCGAGTGTTAGTTTTTATTTGCACGCATATCTTAAATATATTTTCACATATGAATTTGAACTCATAACTTTAAAGTTTAAAAAAGTCGCTTCACCACTAGACCAACTTATAATTAGTTCGGTTCAAACCACTAAATTGGTTAGGAAAAATATTTTCTAAAATGATTAAGAGATTACAAAACTCAATTCTTAAATAATGCACTAGTTTCTATGTAAATTCAAAGTTAAATATTATGGAAATTATAATTTCAAGATTAAAATTATGACAAAAGAATAAATTATTCATAAGATATCAACCCAATTCAATATTTTTTTAAAAAAATGCCACGTGGACCCCACATTTGGCCTTTTATCACCACTTTTTCCTCAAAAGTGGACCCCATTGATCTCTCCCCTATTCTAAATGTCTCCCCTTTTAATCCCTCCCACCGGCATGTCTTTTCCTTTACCCCCCAATTTTTATTTTTTATATTCGAGAGAAAAAAAAAGAAACTCTCTAAATTTCTAGAGAGCAAAAAAAAAAAAAAGAATTCTTCTTTCAAAATGGGAAATTACAAGTTTAGATTATCAGATATGATTCCCAACGCCTGGTTTTACAAACTCAGAGACCACAACAACAACAACAAATCATCCTCAAAATCTCAGAAAAAACGCCACCCTCCTCCGCCGTCTAAACCCCAACATCCGCCGCCTCCTCCTCCGCCGCTATCCTATTCAAGGAAATCCTATTACTTCTCTCGACAACTTAATTCCGACGCCGGATACTGTATCTCCAATACCAAACACTCCTCTAATAACCATTTTTATTTTCCCGAACCCCCGAGAAAATCATCCAAACACCACAAACCTCCGAGAAAAACGAAAACAACGACTGCAGCTAGCTCCGGCCGTGGATGTCACTGCCGCTCCACGGCGGAATACGACGAGTCCCCACCGGAATTCTCCACGTCACCATTCGACAGCTCACCGGAATTCAGAACGTTCGAGAACGACATCATAATCGACGTCGACAAAGAATCTCTGAAATACCATGATTCTGTGTCGGAACTCGACCTTCCTCGGATCGTAACGAAACACGCGAAATTCAACAAGAAGGAAACGAAACAGAGGACGAGCCCGACGAGGAAATTCCCAGGGAATTCACCCGGCGGAGTGAAACTGAGAATTCACTCGCCGAAAATCGCGAACAGGAAAATCAACCAGATAACAGGGGGTCGGAAAAGCGTGTCGTCGTCGACCACGAGGAAGAGTATTTCGGAGAGCTTTGCGATAATGAAATCGTCGTACGACCCACAGAGAGATTTCAGAGAATCAATGGTGGAAATGATCGTGGAAAACAATATAAGGGCTTCAAAGGATTTGGAAGATCTTCTTGCATGTTATCTTTCTTTGAATTCTGATGAATATCATCATCTTATTATCAAAGTTTTCAAACAGATCTGGTTTGATCTTATGGAAAACTGCTAATTCTGTTTTTTAAAAAACTGTGTTTTTTTTTTTTTAATTTGTCTCTTTAGTGTATATAGTTAGTTCTTTTCTACCTTATTTTATAAAATTTTATGTTTATATTATGTATGAGGAATAAATGAATTTCTTGTTCTTTATTTTTTTAAATGTGATTTAGATCTTTTTAATTTTTAGAATTTTTCCGGGTTTGAACAATCAATCTTTTGTTTCACAATGAAAGGTTTTGGATCATGTTAATGGTTTCTTTTTGTTTTTCTTTTTTTATAAAATACTGGGTATTGAATAGACAGGTAAGAAAATCAGTAAGAATGAGACAGGTAAGAAAATCAGTAAGAATGAGACAGGTAAGAAAATCAGTTCAGTGAAACTTCTTTATCAATTGACAGAAGATATATTCTGTTAGGTTAAATCCTGGTTGATCTCAAAATGATATTTAAACTTTAATAAGCAATGAATCATGTTGAAATTATTTTCAAAAATCAATCAATAAAATATTTAATATTTAGCCAACCAAAAAAAATACTTTTTAAATTATTCAAAAGCACTAAAACACTCATACCTGGTTTTTTAAAACTGCTTTTTTTTCTTATAAAATACTGGGTATTGAACAGATAGGTAAGAATAAGACATGTAAGAAAATCAGTACAGAAGTTCAGTGAAACTTCTTTGTCACTTGACAGAGAAAATACAGATATATTCTGTTAGGTTAAATCCTGGTTGATCTCATCTAAAATGATATTTAAACTTTAATGAGTAATGAATCATGTTGAAATTATTTTAAAAAACTCAATCAATAAATTATTTAAAATATAGCCAACCCAAAAAAATACCTTTTTAAATTATTCAAATATATAAACTTAAGCGCTAAAACAGCCATATCCGATCACAATGAGAAAATGTTGAAAACTACAATATACTCAAATCTAAAGAAAAAAAGAGTCCAACATTCTCATGAAATCAGTAACACAAAAATATTGCCACGAAAAATAATTTTTCTTATAAAAAGAAAGAAAAAATTATCTATTAAATTAGAATGTTTAATAATTTCATTGGTTTTGGTTTTGTTTGTTAAAGATGTGTGTCGTATTGCTAGAGGCAGGAACATTTGTTGGGTTTGGTATTTAAATTTCAGACTTTCGATATATATAAAGACAAAATTGGGAGAGAAAAAAAAGAATAATCAAATTACAAATAATTTTTTATTATCATTAAAATTATTATTATTATTTGACTGAACGAGACATCCTTAAAGACCAATTCATGTCTTGAAGCTGTTTCTCTAGGTATTACTTTCAGGATTCAGCTTTAAGATGAAGAAAGTTACTATTTTTAATTTTCAATATACACTAACACTTGAAAAGAAATTAAGAATTAAAAAAAAGAAGGTTTTTATGTTGGAAAAAAAAAAACTCTAGGGGAAAACCTATATGTAACTTTGCCCATAATTTTTTTTCCTCATTCAATTAAAAATAGATTGAGCCAACCAAACCTTTATAAATGTTTTTTCATTTTTCCTAACCATCTTAATAAACAGGTCCCGCATGATAATGTTTTTGTCTTTAGTTGTTTTTTTTTTTTAAATTTCAAAAAATGAAAAACTAATTCTTGAAAACTAATTATTTTATGGTTTATAAACTTGGTTATGATTTTGATCTAAGAAAAAAAAAATCCAAACTGTAGACAAGCTTAATTTTTATAAATGAAAAATAAAAACAAAGATATAATTAAATATACTTTTTAAGAGTATTTTGAAAATAGTACTTTTTTACTAATAGAATTAAAAATGACAGAAAAAAAAATTCAGAATGTGAGTATATATTTTTTACATTCTAAGAAAAAAAAATATTGAAAGGAATTTATTGTATGGTAAATTCATCAAAATAATTTAAAAAATTAAGAAAACAGATCAATTCGAATTTAAAACATCTCAATAACTATTATAAAAATAATAATAAATTCGTATAAGAAGAAAAAAAATCAATAAAAAACAAAATTATTAATTTAATAAAAATAAATAATGTTGTTTTTAAAAGTAAATAAAATATTTGTTATGTTTTACATTAAGGTAGAACGTGTAATTTCTCTATGCCAACTTAATTTTTCGAAACCTACAACCAATTAAAATCTAGTCTTTTTGTGACAACTCAAGGACAATTCTTTCTCATAAATGAAAGAAAAATGGATATTTTACAAAGCCCTTTTTCTCCCTCTAATAAAGACAAAAAGAAAAATGGTGGGGGTGAGAAATTACTTTTTTAAGTGATAGGATCATCAAGAGATAGAAAGTTTCATATGAATATAAAGGGGCAAATTTTTAGTACTCCAATCGTGTGAGAAGTTTTCAATAGTGATATATCACATATACTTATTAATAATAATAAAATTAAAAAAAAAATCTGTTACTTTTACAACTTCTATGTGACATATTATAAGTAAAACTATAGAGACGGAACCAACACTTTTTTTAGGGGATAAATTTTTTATAAATATATTTATAAAAAATAAAGGGTAAATGTAAAATAGTTAAAAAAATATTAAAATTCAAATTTTCACATAAATTTTTTAATTTTTTTATATAAAATATTAGCAACTAGAGTGTTAGAAATTTTCCAATATAAACAATTTTACAAGGCAAGATTGAGAGTAGTATGAAAATGGGTGGGAGAAATTCAAAAGATGTTGACAATAGGAAGGCATTGGCATTGGCATTTGTGAAGAGCATTGAAACAGTTGGAAAAGATAACCTTTTAAAAAAAAAATACTGCCTACAAAATAAAGTAAAAGTTTACTTGATTTTTTAAAGTTACTTCCCAACATTTCAAAAAAGCCAATGTATGTAGACGTGTCAATTAAATGCAACACTTTATTAGTAGAGAAAAAAAAAATAACATGTGGAATTCTGATTAAAAGCTTTTAATTTTAAAACTAAGTTATATATTTTTTGAAATATTATATCAATTTTATTGGAGACTTGAAGCTTCGACCTCGAAAAAAGAGAAGAAATGTTTAAGTGATTGAATTTATATTCAGATTGTCAAAAATAAGTTATATATTATACCTTCTTTAGGTATTTACATAGATTTGAGAAGAAGAGGTTCAAACATTCGATCTCAGAGAAAAATAGCATACCTAATCAACGCCACAAGGTTAGGATGAAAAGAAAGCTCACGCACCGAGCAATCCAACATACTAAAAATCAAGACGATCTGTCGAGAAACGACAAAAACCCAAGGAATTTCTTCCCCCACAATGAAGCCCAAGTTTTGGAGAACAACAAGTACTTTGAAACAAGCTTTTCAATTACAAACAAGTTTTGGGAGTGCTTCGGATTATCTTTCGATATTTTGGTTCAAAGAGGATTCCCAAAGAAGATCTTCCTCCATTTCTATCTTTAGGATAGACCAATTCATGAGTATTTTTGTTAGATTTTCTGTTTTATAAATTTTTTTCTTTTTCCACTCAAATCTTTTCTTTAGTGGCATAGGTTGAGAAATCTCTCCACCTCTTAGGGCATTTCTGTCTATTCACTACCCCCTAAGTTTTTTTTATTTCGGTATTTAAAAAATAACACTTTTTTTAATAGTAATATTTGAAATTGAATATTATCTTGTCGGGGAATCCTAAATTTACTATTCGTTTCAATTGAGCTATGTTCAGCAAAATTAAGTTATATATTGATAAGTAATATATGTGTGATAACATTTTGACATATTTCTAATCTACTGAATAACTATTTTTTTAAAATATATTTTTTTAAATTTAATTGCGATTTTTTTTCTTTTAAATTTAGTTTGCGATTTTAAAAATGTATTTTTTTAAAAATAAAAAATATTATAAGTAAAAACTTGTTAATTAAAAAATAATGATCAAACAAACCCCTTTTTATTTTTTAGTAGTTATGAAATCTAATAAATATACTATTATTTTAACTAATTCATGGAACTCTATATCTTTTTTTTAGTATACATAATGCTCCAATAGTTAGTTACTATATTTTTAACCATTATGCTTCTCTGTGAAGATTTAAACTTTGTTAAAATAAATTGCTTATACCGTGGTAGTATAATAATAAGCATCCATTTAAGATAATTTTTTAAAGTGTTTAAAAATATTTTTATATAAAAAAAATGTATTTTTTATAATCATTAAAAACCACTTTTAAAAGCAATCATATGCCTATGATTAATATTGATATCTTCAATATTTGAAAACCCATTATATCATTTATTATGGTTTCATTTCACATATTACGTTGATTGTTAATGTTTTTCTATTTGTGTTCTAACTATTGACTGTGATGTTGACATTCAACTTGTGAACGATCTACAAAGTGAAACTTGTTGATCAAATAGGGTTAAAAAGAGAGAGAAGGATTCAAAATGGGAAAAAGGAGACGAGTTTCTTAAAGATATCAAAGTTAAAAGGTTAAAGAAATCAAAACTGTAAAGAATTCTACATCGGAAAAACGAACGGACGTAACAAGATTTATAAGGTCATAATATTATTTTTCTTATTATCGATTGATTTTGAAATTAAACGTTTGAATATTAAGATGGTGTCGGAACACAACAAACTCAAATGAGGATCTGATCTAAAAATGAGATCCGACTTGAGAATAATGAGATTAAAATAGTTATCATTTTGTAAGTGTTAGGGGACACCGGGCCTCCACAACTCCACATTGGTGATATTATCCACTTTGGGCCTAAGCTCGCATGACTTTGCTTTTAGTTTCACTCAAAAGGCCTTATTATACCAATGGAGATGTGTCATTCCCCTTATATTCTCATGATCATCCTCTTCCCTAACAGACGTGGGATTTTGTTCGCATCCCAACAATCCTCCTCTCAAACAAATCCACCGAGCCTTCTCTCTATCCGTCCACTCTATCCATGCTAACCTCCTTTCTTCAGAGCACACCGTCTGTTTGATAGAGCCCACCACGGATCAGGTCTCCGAGGCTCATCACTTTGTTCAACACCCGAGGATTCCACTCACATCGTTAAGATCAGGGCATGGCTCTGATACCACTTGTTAGGGGACATCGGGCCTTCACAACTCCACATTGGTATGATATTGTCTACTTTGGGCCTAAACCCGCATGACTTTGCTTTTGGTTTCACATATCAATGGAAATGTGTTCTTCCTCTTATATTCCCATGATCACTCTCTTCTCTATCTGATATGGGATTTTGTTTGCATCCCAATCGTAAGGGCATATTAAAGATCCGCATTGAAAATATAAAAAGGCCTATCAAATTTTATAAACCATGAAAAACTACTTTTATTATAAATTGATTTTGAGATTCAACCTCGTGAATATTAAAAAATAAAAACTAACGTCGCTTTATTAGTTTTTTTTTTCAAATTCTTTATTAGTTAACATTACACGATATTATTGTATGTCATGAACATATAATAAGTTGGTAGTTGCCTCGATCATTAATTGATAGAAAAAAAACATAAATTTTTATTTTTATAAGTTGATGAATAGACTTGTCTCAACTGAACTTGGAAGGAAAAAGTTGATGCTTTTTACTCAACTCGAGGGGATTTGTAAAATTTTACACAGAGAGATGTTTTTTTTTTAAATAAAAAAAAAAATCCGAACTCCCTTTATCGATGTTTTATATTATACAGTAATTTTTTTTTTAAATATCATTCCAAAAAAAAAAGAGAAATAAATTTTTATGTAATATTTGTAAAAATATCAACTCAAAAAAGTGTTTGCAAATATAGTAATTTTCATCATGTTTATCAATGATTAACTATGATTTATGTGTTTATCAGTGATAAATATAGTGTAAAAATATGTAATTCAATGTTTATCACTGATAAACTCGATCAAAATTTACTATATTTACAAATATTTTTTTTAACTTTTATTTTTACAAATATTACTAAAAAATTTGCTAGATTTACAAATGCCCAAAAAAAAAAATCAAATATGAATTAAAGTAAAATTCGGTGTAGATTTTAAAATTGTATTGTGTCTATTGAAAGGGATGATTTACTAAATTAGCAGAATTTATTTAGTAACACAAATTAACACTTAATTTAGGATCTATTAATATCATGCAATATGTGATAAAAAACACGAAGAACATGCTTATATTTTCGAAAATTAAAACCGGAACTTACATTGACTGATTAATGGAGAATCGGATGGAGGTTTCTTTATAGCATCAAATCCTCAGCAACACCGGATCTTCTACGCTATATCCCGATCGATCAAACAAAATCCGATTGTGGGATCGAACTTAAGAAGAAATTGGGAAGAAGAAAGATATTTTTCTTCCCAATGACCTATGAAAATCGGCAATAGGGGAGGAGAGGAGGAAGAGAGAATTCCGAATTTCTAAGGAATTGAATTGTGTGATTTATGAATGACTCAACCCTCCTATTTATAGGAAAATAGGAATCCTAATCCCATTAGGATTAATCTATAGAGATAAATACAAAAAGAAAAAAAATTATCTCTTTCCTTTATCTTGCAATTTCGAAAATGCCATAGATAAATAGGAGATTATTTTATTTTATTTATTTTTATTTATCTTGGGAAAATAAATCTATGTAATTATTTTAGAATATAATTCAAACAATTATCTCTTCCTAAAATACATGTCATGGCCGAAAATTGGCTTAATAATTAATAAATAATTCTAATTTATTTAATTAATTATTTTGGGCCAATTTCAATTGGGTTCATTAATCCAATTGGGATTGAAATTCTCTTTTAAATTAATAAGTCCAACTTAATTAATTTATTTATTAATTACCATTTAAATAAAATATTTTATTTAAACAATTAATAATATTAATATTTTCTCCCGACTAAATATTATCAAATTATATTTAATTATTAATTTCCATTTAAATAATTTTCATTATTTAAATAATTAATAATAAATATTTTAATTATTAATTTCCATTAAATAAACTCATTATTTAATTAATAATTTTATTGATAACATTTTATTATTAATTAATTAATTTTTAATTATTAATTATTAATTCCGTTCAAATAAAATTTATTATTTAAACAATTAATAATTGTTAATTAATTTCAAATTATTAATTACCATTTAAATATACTCAATATTTAAATAATTAATAATATCTAATTAATAATATTTCATTATTAATTTCATGTTTAAATAAACTCATTATTTAAACAATTAATAATGTTTATATTAATTACCATTTAAATATACTCAATATTTAAACAATTGATATTGCCTATTTTAAGTAATTCACTTTACTTAAAATTTCATTTCTTCTACTTGATTTCGCGACTACAATATTTGGGCTAGCATAGGGACCCGATGGACCTATAGATCATGGGCTTAATAATTAGTCAATTAAGTGATTAACACATAATCAGTTAATTACTTATTATCTAACTATGAATAATTCCACTATAGATTCATAGTGAACTCCCCTCACTATAGATGAGTTATGTCCATTTAGTTTATCTTTTATTTATATCTGTGATATATCCTTCACGCGGAACCCTCATAATTACAGGCGGATAAATTTACCGTTTTGCCCCTGTAATTACCGCTTTATCCTTGTGTTACCGCTGATTCTCCAATGAACTTTATCTTTAGTCGAACTAGAGATAAGATACTTCGTGATCAATAGAAGTCGTGGACGTCACTTGTTCATGTCTCGAATCAAGTACATCAAGGAGTTTCCTAAAGCTCCTAAAATGTTTAGGTATCGCACTGATACCGTTAATTTATAGGAAAGTTATGAATTTCATCTCGTGAAAATGAGTTCCCAGCTACTTATTTAGTCATGTTCCCAAAACAGGAGTGTATTGAGCGTTCTTACAAATCGCTCTCAACTATGTGAATCAAAGAACATAACTCCACAAATAGGAGTCCGCATTTCACTCAGGATTGAGATCTATCACGGTTGATAAACTTAGTTTGATATTCGATTATTTCTCGTAAACGATAGTAATGAGAAATTTGATCGAACATCGTGGTCCTGTCTTATACAATCAACATTGCATATGATACTTCCATTTCATGTCTCCCACGTGAATGATCAGGATTCGATCATTTGTCTATGAACAAAATGCGAAGCTATCAACAGTGTTACCAGGATAAGGTTCCCAAACGTTATCCGTTTACTGTAGACACGTTTAAGTTACTCATCTCGACTTTAATTCTCTCGTATGACTCACATACTAAGTCGTGATTTCATAAGAGTGACTTAGGGTTTTACTATTTGAATGTTTGATATTTATATATTTCCATATATTCCTAATATCATTAATTGAATCAATCTAGATAATATAAAGAACTTATGTTTATTTATTTAATTTATTCTTAATAAATTATTATTATTAAATAATTACAAGTTCTAGGACACTATTCCTAACATCTATATACTACATATAATACTTTTGTGTATAATTTTATTGATTCAAATATTGATAATAACATCAGAAAAGTGTGTAGTATATAATAAATTGAAACTATTAATCTCTAATTTAGAGTTTTGAATTAAAAATTTTAGTGAACTCTTACCTTCTTGAGTGATTTTTCAAACAAGTTATGTATCACTCTCTTCCTCCCCTAAATTTCTCTATTTCACACAATCCTCAATGTGTGAGGAAGAGGAAAAAAAAAAATACCAATACATTAATTTTCATAACATTTTTTCATTAAAAAATCATGTTTGTCACACCATAAAATGTGAGAAACCTGTTAAAAAGTGTGAAACTTAGAATAATTAGGTTAAAATTCTTAATGATTAATAAAATCTCTCAATTAATTACTCTCTCTATTTAACATGAGTCTTAAATAATTATGGGTTCTATGTCAATATTAATTAGTAATACAGTTATCCATGGACTTATTATTTTGCTAGGTCATTTTTCTTAAATTTTTTCTATCTTTCGATGTGCAGTGGCGAGGCCACCTTATGGATGGGGGCAATTGCCCCCCCAAAAATTTTAAAATTTTAATTTACTTTATATATTTTTATTTGAATTTTCAATTTTGCCCCCCCAAAAATAATGCTTGGGTCCCTATTTTTATTTGAATTTTCAATTTTTCCCTTTCAAAAAATCATATTTGGTTTTTATATAGTGTATTGAGGGACATTTAACTATTTTAAAAATAAATTTTCTCTATAATAGTCATTTGGGAACAAATTGGAAAGATTTTATTCTTCATTAATGTACGTAATTATAGTTTTAAATAGATTTTTTTAGTAGATAATAGTATTGTTTATTTTTCTTGATAATTTTTGTTGCAGTCATTCATGATTAAACATTGCATTAATATCGTTATTTTTTGTATGGCAATGATATAGTGATAATATTAGGCTCAATATTAAAGAATAGTTTAATTTATTTTGATTAACTTAAAATTATATAACCAAACAAATGACCATCAATCTTTTTTTAAATAATAAATTATTTTGAAATTTGTTTATATTTTGAGGACATATAAACTTTTATATTTAATAGTAAAATTCAACAAAAAAAATATGTTTGTTTTATAATTTTATATTAGAACATAAGTCTAACCTAAAAATTCTAACTATTGAATCAATTATAGCAATAAAAAATGGTTTACTAAAAAAAAAGTTAATCAATTTATAAATTATAACCTATAAAAATAGGTGTTGAATAGACATTTTATACGACCCGCTCCTTATATTTAATTTTTGCCCCCTGAAATAAAATTTCTGGCCTCGCCACTGGATGTGAGAGTCTTAATAATGAAATTATTTAAAATATAGAGAAATTTCAATAAATGACACTTTTTTATTAGTAATTTTAAAAATTATAAAGTTTTGAAAAAATTTCAACTTTTTTTTTTCAAACTGAGATTATACAAATATTAAAATGTTATTTTTAAAAATCCTCTAAAATATATTAAAACATCATGAGATAAATAGGATCTACTTCCCGAAAATAAGACGTAAAAAACTCTCTTTCCCTCCCTTCAAATCCCAAAGTTACCTGTCTTTTTTTTTTTTTTTTTTTAAAAACAAATAATTAAATTCGGTTAGGTTAGGTTGCGTGAGTTTGGAAAAATAAATAAATTACTTTTAATTAAAGAGTAATAGTTAAAGCCAAACAATGAAAAGAAAGCACATTGGAGGTGTTGTCTCTTTCAGATACAAAAAAGGGTTCAATCTCAACATATGAACCCAAATAGAATAGAAATGTGAAGTTTTTTTTAAAAAAGGAAAATCTTGAGTTCTCAATCTTCAAAATAAAAATATGAAAATGAAATCCTATTTTTACGGATTATATTTCATCATGGTCGAGATAAGTCTCCATCATGGTTACTGTTTTAGTTGACCTTTAGCATCAAATTTAACCCATTTCTTATTCATTCATTTAATAACATAAAACAGGTGAGACTTAAAACCAGAATCGAGTCACTCACATATGAGTAAGAAGAGAATACATGTCTAACATTAAGTTAAGGGTTCGTTTGGTATGGCTTCTCCTAAAAATGTTTTGTGTTAAATATTTTAAAACAAATATTAATGAAGTGTTTTATCTAAAAACACTTGAGTATACTAAAATGTGTTTTTGGAGAAAATAGTTTATTTGTGATTCTTCTAAAAGTATCTATAAACAAGTATTTCACTTAAAATACTCCATTAAAGTGTTTTTAGATTAAACACTTCATTAGTATTTCTTTTAAAATGTTCAACACAAAATATTTTTAGGAGAAATTATACTAAACGAACCCTAAGTCATAGTTGATATTTTGTTTACTGATGATTTAGAAGTTTTCAAGTGACTATAACCAAGGCCGGTCCTAAGAAAGTAAAGGCCCGATGCGAAAATTTAGTTTTGGGCCCTCTGTCATATAATCCTTAATATAAAAAATAAAAAATAAACTAAATTTTATTAAAACATAATAATAAGAAATTTATAAAGTATAAAGTTTTTAGAAAATATATTTTCCTTACTCCACATAAATAAAAAATTAGGTTCAAGAGCATAATGATTGACGATATGCAAATTATAATATTGACATTTTAAATGATAATTTTTTCAAAGTATATTTCAAATAATAACATAATATTTTAGAATGTTATAAAATGATATTTTTTGAACATTCAATGAATAAAAGATTCAATAAATTTATTACAACTAATGAAACTAACCACTTAAAAAATAATAAATTCAATTTCAAAATAATATCAATAAAATGATGCTTAAATCTACAATATTAGAGAGAGGAAATTGTTTTTTAAAATCAAACTTTAGTAAATTATAAATTAAGGTTAAAAATATATTGGGGTATTTTTTTCATTATATACGGTAAGTCTGAAATAAATAAAGTGAGAGTTAAATTCTTTAATCATATATAAAATTTTATTTTCTAAAATCAATGATAACAAATAAATAAATAGCATAAGAAAAAAAGCTGTTAACATTAACTCATGTAGGAATCGAACACAGATTATCTAAGGGGGTGTTTGGTTGGGGGGTTTGGGAAACGGAAGCCTGGATTTGTGATGCCTGGAAAGGAAAAAGTGTGGGTTTGTAAAAAATGTGTTTGGATTGTATGAGAATGAGAATGAATAGTGGAAATAATGTGAGTGTGTTGAAATAAAAATGTCAAATCCAATAGTAACTTGGGAATGTGATGCCAAACCCAAATAAAAAAAAGAGTGAAACAAACATGGAAATGACATCACAACCCATTCTCACATTCAAATCCTATTCCAAAACCCTCAAACAAACACCCGCTAAGGGAATAAATAAGAGGGGTCGGTATGCCAACACGCCAATAGCTCTTTAATGTGAGAAAAACGCCTTTTAAAATAATATTTAATACCATGATAATTTTAAAACTCAAATGAAAAAGTTATGGTTAAAAGAAAGTTTACAATATTATAGAAGAAGATAATCTAGTATATATCCCAATTTGACTATACCCTATGTTTTTTTACCCTCTTAAAGTTCTTAGGTTTTTTTAGCTTTTTTAGAGTATTTGTTTTTTTAATCACTACAAGAAAAACTGCATTTGGAGTCCCGGCTGTAGCGACGAAATTCGCCTCTAAATGGAAATAGCGACGAAAAAATTGATCGCCAAAAAAGGCGTCGCTTGAGAAAAATAGCGAAACATTTCGTCGCTAATAGCGACATAAAAAAAATGGGACGCTAAAAAAATGTTGACTATTTAGCGACGAACTTGATCACTGAAAATAGAGACTAAAAGGCTTATTACGCCTCTATTTTAGAGACTCATTTCGTCGCTAAAATTAGCGACGAAATGTGTCTCTATATGTAGAATCAAATTGCGTCTCTAAAATAGAGACGCATTAGTTCTCTAATAAAGTCAACCAATTGACTTTAGCGACGAATTGCATCTCTAAAATAGAGATGCATTAATTCTCTAATAAAGTCAATTAGTTGACTTTAGCGACGAATTTCATCTCTAAAGTAGTTATGAAAAAAATATATATAGAGAGAGAGACACATTTCGTCGCTAATTATTCAGATTTTTAAAAAAAAAATTAATTTTAATAATTAATTTTAAATAAAATTAATTATTAAAATTAATTTTTTTTTTTAAAATAAAAGAATTAACATGTATAAAATAAACACATAACTTAATTACTTAAATATTAATTTAATTAAATCTATATATGAACAATAAAGATACTAATAAAAAAATGAATATACTAATTAACAATAACATACAATTCAATTAAACTAATTTTACCAATTCAATTAAATCAATTAACAATATTACACTAATTTTACCAATTCAATTAAACTAATTAATATTAATAAAAACATTAAACTCATTAATTTTACAAAATAACATACAAATTCATCAATTAACATACAAATTAGTAAATTAATTAAACATATAAATTTACAAACTTTTTTTTATCTAAATACATTAAAAACATACCAATTAACCCTCATTTTTACAATTAATCAACAATTAACATATATAAAATAAACGCATTACTTAATTACTTAAACATTAATTTAACATACGAAACAATTAACATACAGATTAATTAAATATATAAAAACATACTAATAAATTTATTATAAGCTTATTAACTTTAATCTAATTAATACTAATCTATATTAAGCTAATTAACAACATACTAATCAATTAATAAATATCTCTACAAAATCTAATCCTTACCATGAGAATTCCAAGAACTCTAGGAACATCTTCCTTCATCAGCTTCTTCCTCATATCTTTACAATACATCAATCTCAAAGTCTCAATATACACCTCAACATCATCACAATCATCAATCTCCACAATGTATGGAGATGGAGAACGTTGCTGCTTCGCCCACCGTTCCGAAAGCTTCATAGCAAAAAATCGACTATTGGCGGCGTGGTGGCAGAATGTCTGGCGAGAGGGAGGCAGTGGGGGAAGGGGGAGCGTTTGGGGGAGGGAGGCAGGGGAAGGGGGAACGTTCGGGGGAGGGAGGCGGTGGGGGAAGGGGGAACGTTCGGGGGAGGGCGGCGTGGTGGCGGGACGTCCGGCGGCGTGGTGGCGGGGAAGGTGGTTTGGGGAGAGAGGGAGAGAATGAAATGAGAAAAGAAAAGTGAAGGGGTGAAGGGTCCTGTGACCTTTTTTTTAATTTTAGCGACGAAATACGTCGCTAAAGGAAATGAACGGATGCCAGCTGGGCACGGATTTCAATAACACGCGTCATTAATTTTCCTTTAGCGACTAAATTCGTCGCTAAAAAAATTCAATGATCGCTATAATTTTCATATTTAGCGACGAAATATGTCGCTAAAATTGATGAAAATTTTAAAAAACGCGCCTTTATATTTAGATTAGCAACGAAATGTGTCTCTACATTTTAAAATATTCATTCAAACATATGATATAACAAATAGAGACACATTTCGTCGCTAATCAAAATATAAAGGCTGTTTTTTTAAAATTTTCATCAATTTTAGCGACATATTTCGTCGCTAAATATGAAAATTATGGCGGTCATTGAATTTTTTTAGTGACATATTTTATCGCTATTCGTTGAATATTCTAGAATGTGAAAATCTCATTAGCGACGAAATGTGTCTCTATTTGTTGAATATTCTAGAATGTGTGAAGTCATTTTAGCGACGAAATTCGTCTCTATTTCCTGAACATTCTGGAATTCTTCTTTCCAGTTAGCGATGTATTTCGTCGCTATGTTCATAGTTAGAGATGAAATATATTGCTATTATATATGGATTTTTTTTTCATGTTTTTTGGTTCCCTTACAAGTTTAACAATTCATTAATAATTTAAACATCATCTTCAAATTCATCAGTGTTGAATTTAGAGCTGTTGTCCTCAGTATCTTCTTCTTCTAAATTTAGGTCGCTATTTCCAAATCGAAGTTCAAACTAAAAATTTATGACTGAAACAAAGTTAATGACGATGGAGGAGAGTGGTCTCATTGAAATAATTTGGAACTACAAATATATGATTTGTCATTTTTAAACCATAGAGGGTGTTCATGCATTTGACCAAAACCACAAGGAATCCATTTGCATTTTACCTTAAAAATAACTACTTTTTAGTAACAAACAAAAGCTTAATAGTAAATAACGGTTATTATCAGTTCCATGGTTTTAAATAAGACTAATGGTAGATAAAAGAAAAACTAATGGTATTAGCAGTGACTAATATCGTTACAAATCATTATATTGTTTCTAATAAAAATCTTGATTGTAACAGTCGATAATCGTTATGTTATAAGTCCGTAACAGCTGTTATAATCTTATTAGACCATGACCGCAATTTAAAACCCTTAATTAGGTCTACTGAATTTTATTATTTAAAACTAACACCACTCGTGTTAAATTTATCTCCCCTTAATCAATTGATCTATGAAAAGAAGTTTCCTTTAACACATTGTATTCACAAGAGATGTATTTTCCCCTTCTCATTTGCTTTGAAAGGGGGGAGGATTTGAAGGATGTATTGGATTGAATAAAAATCGTTGGAAACTCACATTCTTAATAGACTATACGGTATCAAAAAAATGATCTTCAATTCTTATTAATAAATATTAACTTCTTTCTCTAAGTGTCCATTTGGGATAGCTTTTGGAAGTGTTTAAAAGTGTTTTTGCATAAAGAAAGTGTTTTTAATAATCATTAAAAACACTTTTAAAAACTATCACAAACGTGCCCTAAGAGTATTTTTATTGCAAAGTAGTTTTCAATATGGAACTTGTGATGCACTAGTTCGTGTTGCGAATTATAAATGTTGAGAATGTACATAATTGAATAATCTAATGGGCCGTTTGTTTAAAGGTAATATGAATATCCAGTAAATTTTAGATGTCTGGTAAATCCAAATGTCTAATATCTTTACAGTTGTCTTTGTTGCCTATGAATATTTGGATTATTGTGCAGAATTTATGTAAGGGGATGTATTATAACTACATGTGATTTCAATTATACCCTTCTTTTTTATATCAATAAGTTTCTTGTTATATTCTTATTTGTATAGATCAATTCATATTAATTAAATATTTAAATTAATATTTTTATTACCTTTATTAAAAAAAAAACAATATATTCATCAAATAAATATTAAGGGAGGTGGCCACAATGTGGCTGCCCCGCTGAGTAAGTGACACATATCACTAATAATAAATACTTTCTTATTTAGCGATATAATTCGTCGCTCAAATTGATGAAAATTTTCAAAAACACGCCTTTATATTTCCATGTCTCTATTTATTGAATATTCTAGAATGTGAAAATCCCTTTAGCGACGAAATGTGTCTCTATTTGTTGAATATTCTAGAATAGCGATGTATTTTGTCGCTAATATAGGGACAAATTGCGTCTCTATTCTTTTGCACTATTCTAATTAGCGATGAAATATGTCTCTAAAATTAGTAAAAAAAACATGTAAAATAGAGACATATTTTGTCGCTAATATAGGGACAAATTGCGTCTCTATTATTTTCCACTATGCTAATTAGCGACGAATTGTGTCTCTAAAATTAATATAAAAAAAACATGTAAAATAGAGACATATTTTGTGGCTAATATAGGGACAAATTGCGTCTCTATTCTTTTGCACTATGCTAATTAGCGACGAAATGTGTCTCTAAAATTAATAAAAAAAACATGTAAAATAAAGACAGATTTTGTCGCTAATATAGGGACAAATTGTGTCTCTATTATTTTGCACTATGCTAATTAGCGACTAAATGTGTCTCTAACATTAATATAAAAAAACATGTAAAATAAAGACATATTTTGTCGCTAATATAGGGACAAATTGCGTCTCTATTCTAGGAGATTAGCGATGAAATGTGTCTCTAAAATTAATTAAAAAAATCATGTAAAATAGAGACATATTTCGTTGCTATTTTACTGACAAAATGAGTCGCTATTATGGCGGGAAGCTTCACGCCAATTCTTGAGACAAAACATTAACGATGGACTTTCCTTAAGACGCTAAATAGAGATGGATTTCGTCGCTAAAAGTCAACCTTGCCATTAGCGATACAGTTCGTCGCTAAATAGCGTCACACCCTTTTTGTCGCTAAATTTAGGTCGCTATTTCCTGTTTTTCTTGTAGTGAATATACCTGATTTACCCTCCTTTCATTAAATGTCTTTCTCTCAATTTCTATGTTTATTGATTCATTTTTTAGGGTTTCAAATGTTTTTTTATTCAATTCATCCTCAAATCATGGTTTCTCCTATTCATCATCATCTTCTTCTTCTTCTACGCATTCTCCTTCTTCTCCTTCTCCTTCTCCCTCTCATTCTCATTATCTTTCTTCTTCGTCTTCTTTAGTGGTTTTTTTAAATTTTCTGGTTCTTGAGATTTTTCTTCATTTCTTGAGTTAGGGTTTGTGGTTATTTTTTTAATCATTTCTTAGATCTGCATTTTTCCGATGGCTAAGGTCGAAGCTTCTTTCTTCTTCTTCTTCCTCTTATTGTTCTTCTTCTTCTCTTCTTTTTATTCTTTTTCTGTTTTTTTTTCTGGGTTTGCTGTACAGTTCATTTTTTGTTTATTATACTGTACATGAATATAGTTCTTCTTCTTGTTTTTTTCAAGCGATCACTGTAGAGTACAAGTTTTTCATTATTCTGTACATGAATATGGTTATACATTATAATTAACTACTACTATTTTGTTTTTTTTATTTATGACGTATAATATAGCGTTTATTATTTTTCTTATTGTTTTAAAGGGAAAATTTACTACATTGTATTGTTTTAATCTATGTTTAAAACGTACAGTATAATGTTTATTATTATTACTTACTTTTTAAGAGAAAAATTCACTATATTGTACTGTTTTGTTCTTTGTTTATAATGTACAATATAATGTTTACTATTATTACTTACTTTTTAAGAGAAATTTTACTATATTTGTATTTTTTTTTCCAATGTACAGTACAATATTTAGTATTATTACTTACTTTACTCTTCCTAGTACCTATATATCCTTCTTCTTCAATTTCTGAGTTTTTTCTCTCTAAAATTCCGAGATCTCCTTGTCTTTAAAGCTCTTTTTTTTATGTGTTTTAGTTTTTCTTTTTTGGAGATTTGCAATCAATGGTAGATTTTTATCTCCAAAAAACCATTCCAGATTTTCTCCTCTTTTTACTCCTTCCTTTTTTTTCAATTCCCTTAGTATTCTCTTTCCATATCTCATCTAAGGGTTTTATTGTATTTTCATTTTCATTTGAAAATTCATTAGGGCCATTTTGTTTTATTTTTTCTTTCGGGCCATTATACTTTAGTTTTTTTTGAATTTGGGCTATATACCCAGTTTTCTCTTAGAGGGGATGGGTCTTATTGGCATAATTTAGTACTACAAGGGTGCGATTTATCATTTTCAAACTACATGTGCAATTATGATTTTGACCGAAACCAAAGGAATTTTATTTGCAATTTACCCAAAAATTAATTATTGGGTGTGGTTGTCATGCTCACACAAAAAATAAGTTGAATAAAAATGATTGAATAGTGATGCCTCTTTAATATAGTGACAGCTAAATTGAATTCTCAAATATTTGCTCTAATAATGAAACTGACAAATAAATATTACTTGTCACATACGTGACTTAATTGACACACCTCAACCTGTAACATAAACGAGTTGAGTATATTTGGATCAAACATCTAGGACACATCAAAATAACTCTAAATACTAGTCTCTCGGCTTGGTTAAGGAGATTTACTTAACATATAAATCGTTACTCATTGAACTTCTATATTTATCCAGGGTTCTTCCCCAAAGACGATTTTAATATACTATAAACTTTATCTTTTTTGACTTTATTGACTCCAAATAGACTTTTATTAAGATATACGTTTTATTCTCATTAGAAGCTCACTTGATCCCTTAAAAAACCCTAATTTGAAGGGATATTATTGAATATGTTAAATCACCAATTGAACCAAAAGCTTAAGCCAATGGTTGAAGGTAAATTTAATCATATATCTCAACACTCCCCCTCACATGTGGGCTTGGATAATTGCACAAGACCCAAACATGTGGAATTTAAATGGGAGGAAATAAGAGCAAATGACACAACGGAGAGTCGAACTTGAGACCTCCTGCTCTGATACCATATTGAATATGTTAAATCACCAATTGAACCAAAAGCTTAAGCCAATGGTTGAAGGTAAATTTAATCATATAATAAGAGATTTGATGAGGAACGATGCCGTGGAAACGAGTGTTCGTGGCCGAGGCGACGGTTCGGCATCGTTCCTCATCAAATCTCTATATATAGAGATTTGATGAGGAACGATGTCGTGGAAACGAGTGTTCGTGGCCGAGGCGACGGTTCGGCAGAAAAGCTGCCAAAATTAGTTGATTCTATTTTGATATATTTTCCTTATTTATCTTTATTTCCTTTGATAATTATCATATTCATTATGATAATTATCTTTGCCTTTTTAGATTATATTTTCCTTAATTATTTAGGGTTAGGTTTTTTATATAAACTATGTAATAGGTTTAGTTTTGAAGAAGAAAGAAATTCACAATGTAGTCTTCCGGCTTTTACCGGTTTTCCTCTCTTCCCCTATTCTCTTCTTCTCTCTATTCTTTTTATTCCGCATTACTTTAATTTTATCAGATATAACTTAATAAAAAAAAATCCATAGAAATAGTATTGATGGTGACTAATGAATGAATAATGAGTTAAAAACAAATGAGAAAGAGTTGTAAAAATCGAAGAACAAGTTGATGAATTAGAAACACAAAAATAGGAAAAAGTAGAATCAATCAAGTTGGGGGAAGGGCACAAGCAATTACTCATCGCTTTGAATAGCGACTTGACTTGAGAATGCCAATTAATATTTATAGAAGACCAACAAATCCCATAAATAGGCAGCCTAGTGTTGGTATGGTAACACATTCAAATCAAATCCATCAATCATCTTTTGTTTTTTTTTTTCCAGATATTAAATTAAATATAAATAAAGTAAGTAAAAAAAAAAAAAATCGGCGGATAGGGGTGCATGAATCTGCAATTCATCAGCATGAAACTGGCGTTGGTCTGATAAAAAAAAAATTAATTTTGACTTGTCTCAGCAAATACTATCCCGCCACGTCAAATCGTGTCGTCCGTATGGTAACATGAGGCAGACGTGGCAGAATATAAGTGGTGGAAGGTAAAGAAAAGAGATAGAGGCGACAACATATGATTATTAGAAAGAAGAGAGGGAAATAAAAAAGGGCTATTATCACATATACCCAATATCAAGTTTCAGTTTTTAAAAAAAACCACAAATATTGAAAAATATCAAAATTACCCAACACATAATTAACCCATAATTTTTTTATGAAAATTTGATTATAATTGATATATTATTTTTGTAAATTTATATTATTGATATAAATTTAATACTAGAATTTACATTACTGATAAATTATTGTTGTAAAATTACATCAATGATATATCATTAAATTAATAGAATATATAAAATGGGTAAATCTGATATAAACATGAAAGTGTGGCATATGTGAAAACAAAACTCAAAAGTTGGCTACAACACATAATTTTCCAATAAAAAAATAGGGAGTGTCGGCGAAGAGAAAGAGGAGGGTCAAAAGGACAAAAGAACGAAGACTAAATTGAACAAAGCCAAACAAAAACCCGAGGATTCTGGATTTTCCTTTGACATTGAATTTTATATTGTCATTTTTTTTTATTTGCCCTAAAAAAAACCACATACAATTTCATATGACAATGACTTAGACCAACTCACTTTTTTTTTTAAGTTATAATTTCTTCGGATTACGAATTTAATCCTCGTGAATTAATAATTATGTCGATTTGATCAGCATGTTTTGAAAAGATTGATTATCCAGTTATTATGCTTTGAATAAAATCGATCAAATATCTTGTCCTAAATTAGAATTTAGGAATGCCCATATAGTTGGATTTCTCCCCTAATGTGGTGTGACATGATATGTATGTTAAATGTTTTTTTTTTGTTAATACAAAGTGTATGTGAGAATTGAACTACACTTTTGAGTGTGAAATTATATGTCTTAACCAATAGGTTATGCCCTGGTTGACATTTATGTTAATAATTTATATATATTAGAATAGTCCAAATACTAGATCATCTCTTTGATAAAATAACTATTATAAAAAAATGATGATATAAAAAATTTGTTACATAATACATTATCAATCAGACACTAAAAAGAGTCAGGGTTTTAATAATTTAATTTTAACAGTTTTTAATTATTAAAACTAAATCAAAATCATTCATTTCGATCTATTGTTTAGAAACCGAAATTAAATTGTTTTTAGGGTTAACTATGGGAATGGCCACTTAATTACAAGGTTTAACACTTTCTAGCCACATCTCTAAAAATGAAACTAAATAGTCACATGGAGAAGAGAGTAGAAGACCATTTTACTAAAAAAAACCTCACCCCTTCCATTATTCCCATACATCCATCACCAAAAGTCATCTTTTTCAAAAAGTCTCCACCTTTTTTTTTCTTTTGCCTTCTCTCTCCCACAAATATGTATTATACGTACCTACGTACATATAAATTAAAAAAAAAGCATAAATGGACAAAACAAATACATATTATACATATAGTATAATATCACTAACACAATGAGCAAGTTATATTGTGTATATTACGTACATATTAATAAAAAACAATATAAATGTATAAAACGTGCCCGAAAAAGGGAACCAGAAAAGAAAAATAAGAGGGAATTTTAAAAAAAGGAACCTCAATATCTAAAATGTAAAATAAAATCTCATGGATCATGAATTTTAATACACAATGGACAAAAAAATGTCTTCAAAAAGTAAAAAGCAGTAACTGTAGCTACTGTACGTATCAGATTGTGTTGTTACAGTACATGATGCACGTCTCATGTGCTTTTAAGGGTATTTTTGGTATAAAAAATGTCTCAAAATCTGAAATATGGCAAGCCATTGAAAAAATAAGGGGGGTGGCTATTTAATGATTTGGACCCTCCAAATGTGCCTATTCTTTACATTATCTCTTGTTTTTATTATTATAAATTGGGATCGAATTCATTGACGAATCTAGAACCTGAGTTTAGGAGGGGCACAATATATGAATGATAGTGTATAAAATTTAATCAATTCAAATATTAACATATTTATCCTTATCATGAGTAATATTTTTTTAAAAGAAAATATGAATGATTTTTCGTACTAAAAAAATAAAATTACACATTTTTTTTAAAATTAATCGATCTCTAGTTATATCAATTACTCAATTTTATCTTTTAAAAAATAGTCAATTATAAGAAAAAGTAGGTAGTGAGAAAATCATTTGAAAATAATCATAATACATAAATAAGAAAATTAAATTAAAATCTAATACCATAAAAACTGGTTAAAAATAATTTCCATGCATTTATATTAATTTTTCATATTAATATAATATTTTTAATAATTATATATGTATAATGAAAAAAAAAAAAAAACCTCAAGTGAAGGGGGGCACGTGCCCCCTGGTCCTTAGTGGATCGGTCCCTGATCGAATCGGTTTGATTCGATTTTCCTTGCTTTCTACACACCTCTAGCTTAGCCAGTTTAGCCAGTCAACATTGACAGCATGGAAAAATGTACAATATTAATTAAGATTCACGTCCAATTTTATAAGTCAACTTTAACAACATGAAAAATGTGATACAAACGTATTTAATACTGAAACTAATAATAATTAAGATGTCATGTAATAACACTTATTAGCACTATCGTTACATTGCACATCAAAGTTTAATTTTGATATACCATAAAGTTGAATCTTCTAGTAACAAATAATATTTTGCAACAATTCAACACTAATAAAATCGAGTTTACGTTTATTAATTTTTACGTTCTCTATAAATTATAAAACATATATTATTGTCTATAAATACGAGAGAGAAATCCAATGTTTCGCAGTAATATTCAATACATCCAAGTATAACAGGAATTATTTAAAAGAACATATTTATTTCATATTCATTATTGAAATATCATAACTTTTTCAAACAAATAATTATTGAATGATTGAACTATACTTCAATAATTTATGGATAATTTTTTTTTTTAATTTTCATTTTTATTTCTAATGGTTTTTTTTCATTTCGTTTTTGACCTTTTTTAATTCAATAAATTATTTGATAATAGTTTATTAAACTATTTTGTTATTTTTTATTGTTATATTCAATGAATTTTTTCTTTCTTTCTTTCGGCTTTTTTTAGTTTAATAAATTATTAAACTATAATTTAATAATTTATTAAACTGCTATTTCGATAATTTTTAAAAATATTAATTCTCATTTTTTAATAATTAGTTTGAAAAAATTATATTTTAACCTACCCGATATAATATTGATTCCCTATTGTATATCTACCAACCATGACAAAAAGGGAGGAGTATAAAAGGAAGAATTAGCCTTACAATTAAAGAGAGATGCGGATGTGAACAATACAAATATTATATTTTTATTTCAAGGGGCGCATGGTCAAGAATTTTTTTTTTATTCACGTAATTTATGAGCTATTACTTGACTTATTCATATTAAATATTGAACAAAATAATTGCTTGATCTATATATTCTATTCAAATCTTTTATCTATATATTTTATAAAAAAAAATCCATCTAATTCTATCTCCCTTTGTCCTTTTAATTTCATCTCTAAATTATCCAATAATTTTTTTTTTGTTAAATAAACATCATTAGAAATCAATATAACAGTTTGATGTTGTAGAATTTTAAAATAATTTTTTATCACACCTCCGTCAATAATGATTTATTCCTTCTTTTATTTTATTGAAAAAATAAGTGAGTTTTACTAATAGAATTTATGATTTCTAGTAAACCCAACTATAAAGGATGACTCGTTTATTTCAAGTAAGATCAATAATTGACCATGAAAAAAAATTATATAAAAAAAAAACATAACACTTTTAAGCATAGCATTCATAATATTTGAGACAATGATCTGATAGAAAATAACAAGAGGCCGTTCATTTCCAGTTATCTTAGATATCATGTAATATAAGATTGTTGAGTATCTAGAATATATGGTATCTTGATGGCAGGGAATGTAAGATTACACTGTTCATTTTACAATAATTAGAAATGAGAACCTAAAATATATGATGAAATTAACAATTCTTTCAATAATACACTTGTTTTATGTTTCTTATGAATAAATTATACATATTAATTTAATTAATATTTACTTTTGATAGATTGATGTACCCAGACTATTTTAATATATCAACTAGTTTATAACTTATTTATTTAAATATTTAATTAACATTAACATTTAAATTTATATATTTTTTTATACGAATGAATTTTTAAGGATCAATAATTAGCTAACGAAAAAATTATTATGTTCTTAAATTTAGTTATTGATGAGAAAATAACATTTCTTATATTATTAATTCTATGTAAAAATAGCAATAATTTTTTATAATAATGAAGCATAAAAAAGTAAAAAAAAAATAATAATAATAATAATAATACATTTGTAATGTAATCTCAAAAACCTACTGGTGGACGCATTTTAAAATGGCTAGATATTATGTAATCTAAGATACTTCAGTACCTTTAAATGTAACAAAATAATAGTGTTATTTGAATATTCATCACTTCGTAATTTTAGATTACATTGAAATCAGGGGCGGATCTACATAGGGGCCAAAGGGGGCACGTGCCCTCCCTCGATTTTTAGATTTATTAAAAAAATATATATATGACTTTGAATTAAAATTAATTTGGCTCCTCTATTTATAAGTATATATATAAACAAGTAAATGGAAGTAATAAACTACCAAGTAGCATATTGGCCAAAACCGAAACCGAAACCGATTTTCGGTTTTGGACTTTGCTCGGACCGAACCGAACCGAAGTTTTGTTCGGACCGAACCGAAACCGAACCGATTTCGGTTCGGTTTCGGTTTTTTCGTTTATGTTGCACGAAAGAGTGACGTTCATACTTTTCATGGATTTTTTAGATTTTTTATTCTACCGACCAAAATATGGATACGGGAATGATTATTTTTGCCTTTTGGAATTGAGTTATTGCTTTAAAATAACTCTTGGATTGAATGGTTGTTTTAGTTTAGAATGTAAATTTTGATAATTAATTTTAAATTTTAACTAATTATAATATTTAATTTAAAATTCGTGTCAATCTAAAGGTAAAATTTTATGAACCATTGGTAGTATTGATTGTTATTATTATTATGATGCAAAACGTCAATCCCCGAGTAATATATTAATTTTAATTTGATTATGTATTTAAATAACTCTATATTGAATTTTGACTTCCAAATAACTCTAACATTTAATTTATAATTGATATTAATCTAAAATTAATAAAAATACATTGTATTTATAGAACATTTTGATAAAAGAATTAAAAAGTTGGAGGTAGTTAACCAATATAATTAATAATATATATAATATTGTATAAACATATATTGAATTGGTTTTATATATAATTAATTCTAAATATATATATATATATATATATAAAGGCATTGCATAAAAAAAAAAAAAAAAAGAAAATATTAAGCCAGGTAGGCTATTTGGGCTAGGCAGGGAATTGGGTTGGGCGGCGGTGGGTGGGCAGGGCGGTGAGTGGGCGGGGAATTTAGTTTTTAAAAAAAAAAAAAAATTATCGGTTCGGTTCGGTTCATGCAGTGCGGTTTCACCGCTCCGGACAAACCAAACCGATTCTTAATCGGTCAGAATCTCGGACCGAACCGAACCGATATTGGCGGTTTCGGTTCGGTTCGGTGCGGTTTGATCGGTTCGGTTTGATCGGTTTTGCGGTTTTGATTCTCACCCCTAATTCTTGGGTTCGAATCCCTTCGAAATCCGTCTGAGACCTTTTTGCAACTATTTTAAAGTTAAATGCAAATAATATATGGTACAGGGAGTCACTTACAGGTGGTTAATTTTTTTTTACAGTGTATTTATTTTAATTATTTAAATAAATTAAAATTTTAAAAATACAGCTGTAATCAATAGAAATCTTACGTAAGATTTTTTTGGGTTTCCCTCAATCAATTGACTCCTTTTTTTTCTAACTGTCAACTCTACCATCCCCTTCCAAATTTTCACAGCCATTTGAAGATGCAGGTATGTCATGATTGATTTTTTATTTTTAAATTTGGTGTTAAATCATACAATCACAAATATAATGTTTACTGATTTTACGATCACATACACAACATCATCGATCACAACATTATATTTATAAGAATATAGGATTCACAAATGTATAAATGATTTGATCACACATATAAATTTTGAATAAGTATGTGATCACATATATAGGATAGTGATCACAAAAAGTTTCACCAAATAGACAATCTGACACACATATCTAATTTTATATATGAATTGAATCAATCTAACGATCACATTTTAAATACAATTAAAAAAGAACGATTACATTTATAAGGGAACGATCACATTCTAAAAACGACAAACATATTTAATCACATTAAAAAAATTACAAACAAATATAAAGAATGACGATCACATCATAAAATATACGATCAAGAACGATCATGTTTAAAAAATAACGATCTCATTCAAAAGACAACGACTACATTTAATCACATCAAAGAAAATCAATTACGAACAAGATCATATTTAAATAATATTAAGAACGATCACATTCAAAAGATAAAATGACAATCAAACATTGGAACAGCAACGATCACAATGAAAGAGCTGTGATCACAGTGAATCAGGAATCTCAATATTTCAGAGTATGAAGTTTCATAATCTAAATATTTATACGTTAGATTTAACAAAAAAAAATCTAAACGTGTTTATTTGTAATTGAAAATTAATGGTTGAGATTTAATATTATAATCTAATGGTTAAAATTAAATTAGATTTCATAAAATAGTTAAAGTAAAAAGGGTAAAAAAAATAAAAGGATGAGATCAATTGAGTTAGATCTAAGGGTTTATAAAAGTCTCTGTACCATACATGGACTTTTATTCCCTGTAAACCATATATTTATATCTATCTATTTACTTTATAAATTAAATTAAAAAAATCCTTTTATTTTTTATATTTTAATTTCATATAAATAAAATAGTTCAATATATTTGAAATTATAATATAATTGAATATTTTTCTTATATTATAAATAATTTTTTCAATAATTTTTTTCATTATTTATTATCCAAAAACAGAATAGAAAAATATTAATTACTTAATTTTCAAGAAATTAAATACCACAAATGAATAAATAGATTTTATTTTCATAGTTATTAATATTATAATCAATAATTGTATAATTGTATGTATTGCATGTTAGGGATGTTTTTAGTTTCGTCGGTGTTGTTTTGATTAAAATCAACATTAAAGTGACTAAAATTGAAAAAAAAAATTTACAAACAAAAAATGAACTGTTTAGGTAGCAAAATAGCAATTTAAGTTATTGAATTTCAATATGTTTTAGTCGGTTTCAATTCAATTTCTATCGACTTGAGAATTTTAACTTGCAACTTGACTCTGTGCCCCCCTCAACTTAAATCCTAGCTCCGCCACTGATTAAAATAAATAAACTTTAGATTACATTGAAATGAATGGCCTCTAATACATTATTGAAGAAGTTAAATTTTTTTAAATTAAAAAAATTCTAAAATAAAAATGGTATATTCAAATATAAATTAGGTGAGAGGTGGGGAAATATGGGTGGCCAAGGGTCAAAAGACAAGAATAGAATAGAAGGAGGGCACGTGTGGACGAAGAGGGACAAAAAAATCTTTAAACAAATCTTTTAAACTAGGCCGGTCGCTATACACGAGCGCCTTTCGGTAATAATCTGATTTTCATGTGGTCGTGTCGGATAATCTCTATTTCAAATTTTATTTTTAACTATACCTCTCTATCTTTTGATTATTTCATTATTTCCCACAATGGGTGGGATTTTAAAATCTGAAAATTTAACCGATAATATTTTTTTTATGAGTATTTTTTAAAATAGTAAATGTAATTATTTATAAATCATGCTTTTTAAAAAATTACTAAAATAGTAATATATTGTTGAATTAGTTGGATCTTAATATATGTTATTATATTTTTTTTTTCGTTTGCAAAAGTGAATAAATTAGAGCAAGTAAAAAGATATAGGTCTCACAACCTTTTTCTTTTACAAAAGTGAATAAATTAGAGCAAATAAAAAGATATAGGTCTCACAACCTGAGATCAAGACTTTTATTATAAGTTTTATTTTGGATGAAACAATTGCCATCTAAATGAATTTTTACGAACTTGAACATAACTCAAGGTTAGACACTCATTCCCTTCTCATATATAAAAAAAAAAAAACTTTATATTTTCCACCATAATTTATTTAAATATAAATCTATTATTCAAATTTAAAAATTAAAGAACATAAATAGAATTATATATGTGAAAAATCCACAATTTTGAATAATCTCTTATAATTTATTTAACAATATAGAAGGGACAAAAATGATATTTTGTTCCTCATAAAATTTACACGTCATCACATGTATTTATATATTTTTTTCTCATGAACTAAATTGCCACTATGATAGCATAGAGACCAGTAGATTTATTTGGACAGGTGTAACGTAACATCCATATTATTTGTCGTTGTCGGCCACCGGCAACAAAATTTTAATTTAATGGTAAGTTTTAACCTTTTTATATTAAAAAATAGTGCATAATGCAAAAGACACCCATGTAGTTTTGATATAAAAAAAAAACAAAACACACCCTCTATAGTTTGAAAATGAATATTTATACCTTTATAGTTTTAAAATTATGCAAATTGACATATTCTCTACGCTGTTGATTTTCTTTTAGTTATAACTTTTTCTTTTGAACTTCGATTTGAATGATTCAAGATGTTATGAAATTTTCGTTTCGAGCTCTATGTTGTAGTCACAAAAAATTTCAAAATCATTAGTATATAAAAGTGTTTATGACTTCAATCCGATCAAATATTTTGATGATGATAACTATTTTATACACTGATGATTTCTAAGTTTTTAAGTGACTACAACATAAACTCTAAATGAGGATTTCATAACATCTTTAATCATTCAAATCATAGTTCAAACGAAAAGTTATGACTAAAAGAAACGTAGAGAAGATGAGTCAATTTACACAATTGTGAAACTATAGGGTATAAATATTTATTTTCAAAATATAGGAGGTGTGTTCAGGGTTGTTCCTAATAAAATAAGAGCTCAGTACGTTATATAGTTTTGGGCCCTTTATCATATAATCTTATATATATAAAAAATCACCAATTTTTTTTTATTATATTTGTATAATATAATAATCTTTTATAGGGATTTATGCAAGCCAACACGCCAGTAGACATTTTTAACATAGTTACTCATTTTTTATATATATTATATTATTTAAACTCATCCAAGATTTGGCCCCCCAATGTTCGGGGGTCCTGTTCCATCGCACCAAATGAATTATGTCAACTATGGCCCTGAGTGTGTTTATCTTTGATCAAAACTATAGGGGTGTTTTTCACATTTTATCCTAAAAAATATTATTCTCTCAAATTCCCATGAAATTATATGTATATCTTTCGTGATATTATTCGTATTTACTCATGTTGCCCTTGATTTTTTTTTAAAATTTAATTATGGTTATTTTTTTTATACTAACTTTAGAGTTAGTTTTTTGTTTTTATTATCAAAATTATTTTTAAGTGACTACAACGTAAACTCTAAATGAGGATTTCATAACATCTTTAATCATTCAAATCATAGTTCAAACGAAAAGTTATGACTAAAAGAAACGTAGAGAACATGAGTCAATTTACGCAATTGTGAAACTATAGGGGTATAAATATTTATTTTCAAAATATAGGAGGTGTGTTCAGGGTTGTTCCTAATAAAATAAGAGCTCGGTACGTTATATAGTTTGGGGCCTTTATCATATAATCTTATATATATAAAAAATCACCAATTTTTTTTATTATATTTGTATAATATAATAATCTTTTATAGGGATTTATCCAAGCCAAACACGCCACTAGAAATTTTTAACATAGTTACTCATTTTTTATATATATTATATTATTTAAACTCATCCAAGATTTGGCCCCCCAATATTCGAGGGCCCTGTTCCATCGCACCAAATGAATTATGTCAACTACGGCCCTGAGTGTATTTATCTTTGACCAAAACTATAGGGGTGTTTTTCACATTTTATCCTAAAAAATATTATTCTCTCAAATTCCCATGAAATTATATGTATATCTTTCGTGATATTATTCGTATTTACTCATGTTGCCCTTGATTTTTTTTTTTAAATTTAATTAAGGTTATTTTTTTATACTAACTTTAGAGTTAGTTTTTTGTTTTTATTATCAAAATTATTTTTAGATACTTAAAAGCCTTATGTATTCAGAAATTGCCACTGTCTATGATTTTAGAGATTTTTTATTTTTTAAAAATAAATTAACCGTGAATAAACTAAAACAAACAAAAAAGTAAAGTTTAGAAAATAGCCATTGAAAATACAATTGATTTTATACCATCTTGAATAGGGAGAGAGTGAAGATTATAGAAGAGAGAGTTTTCCTTCAATTAATTTTTTATATTTTTTTGTTTTATTGAATTCTTTCCTTCTTTTATTTTATTTTTGTGTTGTTTTATTAATTTATTGACTTTTATTTTATTGAATTCTTTCCTCCCGCCTAATAAAGTCTAAGACAACAAATTAATCACCCAAACAAACAAATTAAAAAAAAAAAATACCCCCTCAAATTTAGAGGAATTCTACTAGATGATATTTTATGAATTATTATTTTTTGTTTAAAAAATGATATTTCCTTAAAGGGTTGGGTTTCACACTTAGTTTGGATGAAGAAAAAAAAAACAAAACCTTTGTTATTTTTAAAAATATCAAGTAAACCCCTAAATTAATTGTTAGAATTTCACTTATTAACTTTTTATCATATATTAATAAATGTATCAGATTAAAAAAAAACCCTCTATTTTCAACCTTAAATATATACTTTTTTTTTTTTGTATAATTGTTAATATTTAATTAATTTTTCATTACAAATAATTAAAAAGGACAATTTTCACTTATAAACTTGATCCTGATTTGGAATTTCCAAATGCATATAAATTGTCAAAATCGAAAAATGGAGATTAAAATTCTCACAATAACAAAATTTCAAAATATCAAATTCGATTCTTTAAAAGAATTCTTTTAAGGGACATTTGTTTTCGGGTTTGCATGAGAATGAGATGTCTGAGAATAAAATACACGGGACGAGATCACTGTATTTGATTTAGATGAAGATGAGAATAATAAAAATTGATTTCTAATTAACTTTTTCCTCTCTCCCCTCCCCTCTCTTCTCTTCTAATGATCTCTCCTTAAATTCATAGGTTGATAGAAACCCGAGGGATTTAGAAGATGTTGGGCCGTTTGGTTCAAGGTTTTGAACATGGGAATGGGTTTAACTTTGTATTCCCTTGTTTGTTTCAAGTTTTGTAAGCTTGGGTATGGGATTAAGTTATTCCAATGGCATCTTGTTTTCCCATGAACAAGGGTTTTCTATACCCTTCGTGTGGGTTTGGTAGGATTCCAAGGATCAACCACTTTATTTTAATTTTAATTTCTCTTCACTTTTTATATATTTAATTAATTAATTATAATTAGTGCAATGTAATTAATTAATTTACCATATATCTTTTTTTCCTTTGTATATAATTATTAATTATAATTAAATGATATAAATAATTATAATTATAGTTAGTAAATTATTAATTATATTATTTATTTATTATTTGAAATTAATTATTTTGTACTTATGTTAATTAATTAATAAAGATATATAAAAAAGTAATCCATAAAATAAGCACAAACATATTATATTCCCATGAAAATTTGATGTCATTCTATGTCATACCAAACATAGTCATCATTTATTCCTAAGCATCTTATTCCCAGACATCTTATTCTCATGGGCATCCAACAAAACCTCAAACCAAACGGCCCTATGAAGGAGGCTATGGGACCCAAAGAAATTTTTCCGTCTTAAAAAATACCTTTATTCTTTTTCTTTTTATTTGCCTTTCCTTCAAGTTGGATTTTAATTATTTTCCGTTAGGTCAAGAAATTGACATGGCCATGAAGAGGGGCCAACGATGGCTATTTGATAGAGAATTCTCAGAAAGATAACATAATTAATGATTGGAAGACTTCCCTTCATTTCTTTCATTATTCTATAAATATTTTTTAGATTTTTACCTTCCTAATAGACACTTTAACCGTTATTAAGCTCCATTCTCATCTTTTTTTTTATCTTGATGTTGTTTTGCTATGAAATCTCTAAAAAACCATTTTCTTCTCTTCTTCCATGAAACCGTTTTCTTATCTTCTCAATACTATTTTTTCTATCTTCCCGATTATACTACTTCGTCTTTCTATATAAAATATAATGAATCAAAGATGAACTAAGCATTTGTGTAGCTTTAATTAAAAATTCTCTAATAAAAAAATAAAAATCCAAAATCCTTTTTCCCCATAAGAGAAGCTGCTACTTCACGTGGGCACACATATATTTTATTCTATATAAACAGAATTCAAACTAAATAATGAAAAGATTGAGGTCGAGCCCCAAATGTGACATCTTAACCATAAATAATAATGACTAACTACACTAAATTTGATAAATGAAAAATAGTCAGATATCTACTCACTTTTTATGAGGTCGAAAGTTCGAGTCTTTCTCCCCTAATTTGATGTAATATCTATAAAAGAAGAAAAAAAAGCCACCTTTCCTTTTATAATAGTGACATTTTTCATCATTTACTAAAAACTTATAAAATAAATATTTTTTACCCTAGAACCTTAACTTGAATTTTTTTTTTTTTTTTTTTAACGGGAGGATTTTTATGCATGTGTTTAACATTTATTATAACTAAATTGAAGTTTTTTGGTGTAGCATTTAAACTTTTTTTCCTATTTGATTTTATAACTTGGGATTGAGTGATTATATAGTTTTTTTTTCCAATATAACTAGTGTTTATATAGTTGAGATTGAACGTTTTTACCAACCTGAGCATAGTTTAATTAGTTCGAGTATCCATTCTCTTGAGGTTTTATTATGTTATAATATTTTATTAACTTTTTTTATAGTGATTCATGGATGGTTTTTAGATAATCTTATAGTTTTATTTTAAAAAATATATTAATTGACCACTTATTTACATTTAGGATTTAATTTAATAAATTTAACTAAAAAAACAATCAATTTAATGAAATTGACAAACCAAATGAAAAAATTTCCCAACTAACTTAGAAGTAGAAAAGCAAGTAGACGAAATATCATCGATCCACCTTTGCCAAGTCATTCAACGCTTGTCGGGCTTTAGTTATTTATATATATCCATTTCAAAAGGACTATGTGATCACTATGAACCAATATTTGGGCCAAAACCCAACAATTGAAAATATGTGAAATATTTTTTTTAAACTAGAGAATGTGAATGTTTTAAAATTATAAAAATTGGGGTTCAAATGATATATATTTTTTAAATACATTCCTGTTGATATATTTGAATTTTTTTTAATATAATGTTTGAATAAGGAAAAAAGCATTCTTATCGCAAAGAAGGAACAATCGACTCACTGACCGATCAAAGATATTGAAGGCATGCGTGAAAAGGGTGACAAATAATTAATGTTAAATCTAATTTTAATTAATGAAAGACTAGATAATTTTTTTTTTTTTTAATTCACCTATTATCTTATCGCTAACTACCAATTTATCAATACGGTGTTTGGTATATGGGAATGAGAAATAGATTCCCAATAATCAAAATCCTATAGTTTTATTTGAAATCCAATTTCTAATCCCACCATAAATAACTAATATAAATATTAATTATTAAATTTATTTTAGTTACTAATTTTGTAATATTAGAAATAATTTAATTTCAAATTATTTTAAAAAAATTATCAAATAAAAATGTATTTGATAGATTAAATTCAACATTTTTATAGTGAATTAATAAAAATTATTATTGAATTTCAGATAAAAAAAAAGTCATATTATACATATCTTATTCTTACATACCAAAAAATACAATAATCATATTCTCAAAAATCCATTTATCAGGAATCCAAATTCATTCCGATTACTAAACACCTCCCAACATGTTTTGAAATATAAAATATAAAATATACATTCTCATACAATTATGACCTCTTCATTATGTAGACAACATTCAAGAAATGGATAAGCACAAGGATGAATAAACACAAAACCTCTTTTCCTCAATCAATACGGGAAATATTCTCAAATTTTTACACTTTCGTATCAAATTATATTAACAAGTATGTGTGTATATTTTAAAATACAAATATCTATAACCCTTCAACCTTTCAAGCCCAAAACCCACACCAAAATATGTATGCAAAATATAATTTATTGTATAAAAAAAAACCCATAAATTCGTATAAAAATCAATCGTCAAGAGAATAATGAAAAAAAAAAACATTTTCAAATGTATATTTTAAAATGATGATGTGACTTTAAAATAGTGAAGATATGTAAGTATAAAAAGAGTAAAGGAAAAATAGAAGAAATCCAATAAAAATTTGGTCAAAAATGGAGATGATCTTAAAAGAATGGGAATGATTGAGTGAATTTGTATGTGAGAATTTGAGCTCAATGGAGAAGGAGGCTAGGTTTCCAAGAAGATCAGGCACAAATACGATCTCGCTACTTGCACTCTTCAACCTTCTTTGGCTCCATTCCTAGCATCACATATCACCATTTTTTCCCAATTTATCAGAAATTATCTCAAATACCACATTTCATATTATATATTTTCATTTATGTCATTATTATTAGTTTTTTCACTTATGTAACATATTTATTCTCAATAATTTATTGAAATCAAAGTAAGAAGTTATTAAAAATAGATTTTATAATTAAAATTAAGTAAACAATTAACTTATAATAAAAAAATTAGAGTTTTAATTCATAAGAACTCATTTAAAAGACAATTATTCATCTCAAAATAAAAGTTAAAAAAGTAAAAATTAAAATCGAACTGTTCAATAATTTATTGAAATAGAAGCAATATATTATTTTTGGTAATTTTTTTTATGTTGTACTATTAGAAGTAACTACATTTTTTTCTTTCAATTTAACTATATTTCGCATGTGCTTTTGGCTTGAAAAATACATACGAATTTGCCTAAATATTTTCCCCATATTTTTTTTTCATAATGTGAGAATAATTCGGGGCATTTGAAAATGATCATTTTGTTTTAGTTTTCTAATTAAAATAAGGGTAAAGTTCCCCTTTAGTCCCTGAGTTTTGAAGGTCGTGTCTATTTGGTCCCTGCGTTTTCAATTTGTGTCTAAGTGGTCCCTGAATTTTAGATGTCATGTCTATTTGGTCCCTGCGTTTCCAATTTGTGTCTAATTGGTCCCTGAGTTTTGGATACTATGTCTATTTGGTCCCTACATTCTCAAGAACTATTAGAAATATGTTTAATTGATGCTTAATTTAACGTTTTCGTTAACTTCTTATCATATTATTGACTTAATGCTGACATAACATGTTTAATTGGTCAAAATACGAAGATAGGAATAAATCTTTCATCAATCTAGGCCTAAAATTTCACATAATTATTAATCTCATGTCGGTATTTTGATCAATTAAACATTTTATGTCACCGTTAAGTCGATATTATGTTAATGAGTTAACAAATTAAGAAAGAATTAAACTTATTTCTAATAATCCAGGGACTATTTAGACACAAATTGAAAACTCAATGACCAAATAGACACAATATTTAAAACTCAGGGACCAAATAGACACAAATTGAAACGCAAGGACAAAATAGACATAATATCCAAAACTCAGGGACCACTTAGACACAAATTAAAAACGTAGGGACTAAATAGACACGAGCTCCAAAACTCAGGGACCAAATGAGTACTTTACCCTTAAAAGAATTTGCTTCTTCATCAATATGTATTCTTCTTATCTTATTTACTTCTTAAAAATTTCTCGTGAAATAATCTTATTCAAATTTTAAAACAAAAATCGATTATTGAAAATTACATATTTTTAATGGGGTAAATTGCAAATAACACCCTTGTGCTTTCATTCGAAATCACGAATAGCGTTTTGTAGTTTAAAAATGGCAAATCACACCCCTGCAATTTCAAATTATGTCAATAAGACCGCAACCCTCCAATATTGTACACTTTGTTTTAGCCATAACTTTTTCATTTGAACTCCGATTTGAATGATTCAAAATGTTTTCAATTCTCATTTCAAGGTCTACGTTGTGGTCACTTCAAAATTTCAAAATCATTAATAAATTAAAGAGTTTATTATCATCAAAGTATTAGGTATGATTGAAACCATTTAACCCATTTATTTACTGATGATTTATAAGTTTTCAAGTAACCATAACGTAGAGCCAGAAATGATCTTAAATAATCCAAATCAAAGTTCAAACAAAAAACTTATGGCTAACAAAAAGTTTACAACATTGGAGGGGAGGGGTGTTATTGACATAATTTAAAACTACAAGGGTGTGATTTGTCATTTTTAAACTACAGAGTATGTTCATGATTTTGACCGAAACCACTGGGTGTTATTTACAATTTACCCTTAATAATAAACCATCGTCATTTTTAATAGGGGTTTTCAAAAATGACATTTTAAGACTTGATAATTTCAAAAATTAAAAAAAAATCAAAATTTTCAAAAATGACATTTCTCAGACTGAGATTGGTGAAAACTCCATATGAAAATTTTCATTTTTGTAATATTTAAAAATATTTGCTATTTTTAAAATTATTCATAAAAAATGTCATTTGTTGAAATTTATCTTTTTAAAAACATGAAAAAAGAAAAGAAAAATATCATCAAATAGACATTAAATCATTTAAATCTAATAGTAAAGGACGACGTCTTTATAATTAAATTATTATTTTTTCGAGAAACTTCAATGGGTAGCACACTTAAAAAAATATTTGTAAATATAACCGTTCTTTCATGTATGAATCAATGATTAATAGTGATCAACGTTTATCACTTTAGATAAATAACGTTCATCATTGTTAAACACTGATTCACACGAAAAAAATCTTTTATATTTATAAATATTTTTAAAGTCATACTATATTTGTAATTATCCCCATTTTTATGCAATTTTGGTAACCCTCCCTTTCGACTATGTTTTTTTAGCAGTATTATTTTGAGTCTTATTTCTTTTATTGTGATACCAAATTAGAAATTGCTTATGAAGATTACCTGGAGTTGCTTGCCAATGGTAACAACAATGGTATCAGCATAGGCATCAAAACATGAAGGACCTTCTTCTTCTTCTTCATCATCAGGAATCACATAGAATTGGCAATGCTCTCCTGGAATTTGAAGGCTTATAATCATTGTATTATCATTTTCTTTGCCATTTTTGCCCTTGATTGGAAGTGGATTTCCGATAAAATGATTTTGGTGATTGTATTTATAAAGGGTCAAAATTGACTCTTTTTCTTCTTTTTTTATCTTCTCAAGAAATTGATCTCCATCTCCTCCCATGTTCTTTGACAAAATCCCAATTATTTCTTCTCCAATTGCTTTTAGTTTACTCCCTATATTCTCCATCTTTTCACTGCAAGTAAGTTTTTAATGATCAATTGATATTTTTATATTTAAAAATAATTAATAATTGAATAACAAACCTCAAGATCAAAATTGTGATTTTCCCATGACAGTAATTATGGAGAGAGTAGTAAATTATCTCAATTGTAAATAAAATAAATAAGGACCTAAATTAGTAAAAAAAAATTAAAAAATTACCTAATAATCATGTAATAACAAACTTAATTTTTATCTTGTTAAAAGATACTAGAGAAGGTAAATTCATTAACAACAATGATGGAAAGAAATATATTTTTTCTATAATAATAGGGGAATTATTCAACTAGCAGAAAGAATATATATAATTACTCTAAGTACAACTATTAAAAAATTGTTAAAATAACATATTGATTGTGGTTCACTAAATTGTTCAAGAAGTTTTTTAGCTAGTGGACTATTTGCTTTTAATATTTAATATTTTATTTTTATTTTAGGTTGAATAATAATCATTTAAATAAGTTTTTTGGCACTAAAACTCTAATATACTAAATTGGTTATACACGATGCCATTAAAATAACGTGTTGCTTCTAATTTACTAAATTATTGAATTAGTTCAATAAATTAGTGAACTTCTATTTAAATAAATAATTAACAGTAGTGAATGAAATTACATATCTAGCTAAAATATTATATTTTAGATAATTTTTATATATTATGATAGTTTATTTTTAGCAAAATATTTTATAATATCTAAGTTAATCACATTGACTGAGCAACATTAATCCCTAACTTTAGGTCTTTTTAAATTGATCCAATTGTGAAATAAATAAAATATCACAACATATGTATCTAGGGAATAGTTGCTTCAAAGTGAATTACCCCTAGATAAACGTATTTAATTAATTATTTTTTATTTTTACTATATGGATTCCATTAAAGATTCAAAAAATTATTTTCATTTTTTTTTTCTATAAAAGAAATCCAATGGATTTCGAATTTATGCAAAATTATTTTCCATTTTGAGAATGTCTAATATATGTTTTCATAATTAAATTTAATCAACTCATTTCTAAAAATCATATATTTATAATTATTTTTATAAAATATTAAAAAAAAATTATACTATCCAATTCCACCAAAATTTTCTCTAGTAAAAATAAGGATAATAAAGGTTGCAAGCAAAAAAGTAATATTTTTTAAATCAAAGGATGAATTTACAACCGCCGCGTATTACCTCATATTCCGATACGTTTCGGCCAGGTGAGCCGGATTTTCCGACGTCTCGCCGTCGTTCCGATACCGAACCTGTAGAATCGCCTCCCGATTCTCATTGCTCTTCACAAATTCCTCATCTTTCTCTATAGATTTCTCAAATACACATTTAGCTTCGTTCATCAAAGACAAAATCTCTTCGCCTGAAACTCCATGATTCACGATCCGAAACGCGCCGAATTCTTTCACCGATCGGAGTATCCGATCCACCGCCTCATCGGTGCGAGGAGATTCGAGTGATCGGTAGTCGATAACCGCCGGAATCGGATTTGCGCCTGAAAGGAATCGAATCTCCGGCAATGAAAGGTTCGGAGGTTGAATCGATTTCTCGATGAATTCGTTGAAGATCTGATTGGCGGCTGATCGTGATCCGGTTCCGGTAGGGATCGGAGAAGGTGGTGGAGCCGGTAAAGTTAACCGACTCTTCGTGCGCATGATAGCCATTGGAAGGGTTTTTCAATACCGAATTGGAGGTAAAAGAAGTTGATAGATCGTAGCGACATTTTCGATTTCATTTTGATATATTGTAAACTAGAATTATCGATTCGACGGTGAGAGAGGGCCCAATCGTGGGACAGTTATGGCGTAGGAAGCACGTCTTGCTTCTCTCTTATTACATTTTGTTATTGTTTATGTTCGAGTTGTGATCAAAGTCTCACATCGGTTAGCTTCTGTTAAAATTGGAGACGGTCACGGGTTTATAAGAGAGTGTTTTTTTTTCTATGGTTGTGTTACATAAAAAAATTCCCCATCCCTAACCCAACTCCGTTTATTAAGCGGATTTAGTAGGGTCAGGACAGATAAGTGGGGTGGCGGGTTTTGTTTTCACCTTAGTTGTGTATTGTAATTTTATTGGATTTTCTTCAATTTAAATTTTTGATTGGTAGAGGATATCTTCATTGATACGAGACATTTTGACAGTCTTTTAAGTAGAACCAAGAGTAAATTTATTTGTTCATACAATTCACTGTTATTATCATATTGGGGGAGAGGTTTGAACAAAATGGTTTGGATTCAACTAAGAAATTTAGGTGAAGATCTACCCCAAGTGGTTATAGTTTTGCCTTTTTTTAATTCTATTTTCTTCAAATGTATCTTTATAAGGTCAGGGCTTTTAATTTCAGTTGTGCTTTTTTTAAAATAATTGCATTCTTGTACTTGAGTTTACTTTATGGGAAAATGCATCACATTTATAGAACTTTAATCAATCACTCACAACTTTTTTATTTCACATTTTACTGATTTAAAAAAAAAACCACAACACAAATCCCTTTCATGTTTCATAATTTTATTTATACACAAAATTATGAAGTTGGATATTGAATTTGTTGTGTCTATAGGAGCTTTAGATTCTGAATTCCTCTATGGATGAAAACTCCTATGGTTTCTGAAATCCAATATCCTCAACTGCACCAACTGTATTGAACATCCTTTTCCTATATATCATCTCCACCAAGGACCGGTGCAACATCTGGCTGCGGATATCGACCATTGATTTAATCTTGGTAAGTTTCTGCGAGATATTTGATTGATATGGTCTCTGTGATTCCCAATTTAGCATCTTATCCTTCTGTCTGAAATGACATGTATCCTCCTTTATAGTTGGGCAAAATCTGGTAGGTTGTTTAGATGTTGAGATGCAATAAGGTTCTCGTTCTCTGGGAACTGATTCCCGTTCATCTTCATAGCTTGAATAGTAGCTTATATCGGAGTAATTAAACGAGTCTAGCGAGCAACTAGAACTTGCATCCTCATGAATGAGATCCTCTGCAACATTAACAAGATCATGATATCCGAATTTAGAGTATTGCATTTAGTAGCCCATCAAACTCTTCTTTCATAATCATTAAGCTAAATATTATTTCTTCATGATGAGGCAAAATCAAATTTTTTTGTTAGTGAAATAGTGGTAAAACACTTGTATTTCATTTAGAGGTTCGAATCCCCTCCCGACATAGTGTATAAAAAAAATGCTTGTACTTGAGGAAGAATTGGTATACCTTGAAACCATTCAGTGCCAGAGGTTATGTCTTTTCCTCCACAATGATGGGTGTCATACAAAGAGTTGAAAGCATGGATAGAATTTTGGGAGGAGCCATTAGAGGAACAAGAGTAAAAGGGATGGTGTGTGTCATTATCGTTGTCGTCATTATCTTCGTCTCCTTCTTCTGCAAAGCTGAAGCTTTGCTGATGGTGGTACTCGGGTAAGTTCCATTCCTTCCAATTTGGAATTAATGTAGATATCTCCTTCTTTATCAACATTGCAATTTCCAGTGGATCCCAGTCCCTAATTTCCAACTCTTTAACCATCTCAGTTGCAACATCAATCGAAGTATCGTTTTCAGTGTCGAACATAAAGTAGACGTTCTTAGGACGACCTATCACAATGTATTTTGATAGTTTGAGTCATTACTATGACAAGGAAGAAAAACTAATATACAAGCAAAAGCCTGTGAGATTACCATCCTTCACTTTAATCTGCACTTTTAAGTAAACTGTGTCATCCTTGGGATCTATTGATCCAGAGATGGACATGTCTGTCCTCCTTGTACTTGGCATCTTCACCGGTACTGATTCTTTAGGAGCTAACCTTACAGCTGGAGTTACTGGGATAGACAACTCCTCATCATAAGCATTGGAGGCTAGAAACGGGTCGAGCAAGAGCTCCCGGGCAGGCAACCTCTTCGAAACAGTCTCTAAGCATTTTCTTACAAATTCCCGGGCTTCCAAATCTCCAATCCGATAGAATGCATTGGGTAACTTTCCCTGCTCATTCAGTGCCATGTATATTATGTCAATGTGAATCAGACCAACATTGTGAGAACTGTAAATGGTAATTTGATTTCATTAATACTGCTGCATTGACTTACTGAAGTTACTTTCTTGTAAATTTGAGCAGGGTTAGAGCATTCGCTGTAGGGATACTCGGAAGTCAGCATCTCTATCAGACACATTCCAAACGAATAAACGTCGACAAGCTCATTGTAGTCCTCTTCATATAACTCTGGCGCCATAAACTCTGGTGTACCTTCAAATTGTTAAACAGCACGGAACTTGATGAATAGATTACAGAGAAATTGAGATTGTTGTGTTGATGGATTACATCAAATGGATCATTTTAAGTTCCGAAGCTATGAGCGACAAGCTAAGTGAAATAAGGAGAGAAATTTACCTATAACACTGTGGGCATGTTGAGATCCGCTGAGGATAGCTGCCAGTCCTAAATCACCAATCTTAACTTGCCCAAGATGGCCATTAATGAATATGTTGTCACACTTGAGGTCTCTGTGTATCACTGGAGGATCGTGGCCATGGAGATAAGCCAAACCGTGCAAGATTTGACGGGCCCAGTTCTTGATCGCCTCAATGTTGATTTGTCGGTACTTCATTCTGTACCTGATTGCATCCCCACAAACAATATGCAAATGAAGAAATCTCCAAAAAGCATAATCAAGTGAAAAAACTTTTGCATTTTGTTTAGTCTTTATTACTCTCTAAGGCTGCCAGAGGTGAACATTTCGGTGATGAAGTTGAAGGTTCGTCGATGAGTATCGATCCATGAAGTGTAGAATCGAATGATGGAACCGTGGTTGAGATTCTTGAGGAGATGAACTTCCGAGTAGAGACGCTGTAATTCTTCCGGTGAATGGAAGACATCTTTAAGCTTGACTTGGTTCCAAGCGACCTCTATTCCAAGGACCTCATCGAAAGCTTTATATACCGTCTTCATGGCTCCTTTGCCCAGAATTTCCCGGAACTAAAAAATCCAAGAAACTACTTACTGAGTGAGTAGATATACAGATTTTTAATACTCTTTTGCTTATATTTGGTATAAAATCCTTATGAAGTTAGCATTTTAAGTTTAAACCACTGCACAAAAGTCAATGGCAAAAAGATATCAAATTTGTATATTGCAAATTCAAGAATAAGCTGTTCAATATTATAGCAATATCAATGTTGATTCGCAAGATGAAGAAAAGAAAAACAAAAGCTATATGCTTTCAATATTAATCTAGTTAGAGATAACGTGTGAAAAACATAGTTGCATCTGTTAGGTTAAATTATACGTTCGATCTGATATTTATTCTATTTGATTCAAATAGTTTTTGGAATGATAATAACAAGGATATTCATAAGATGTTGCAAACTTCATGTCAAATTTTCATCAAAACTGATATAAACTGTTGATAAGATTTAACAACTCAATCAGTTAGGCATCAGTAGCCCATTTCCATAAAGTCGTGTTAAAGAAGTAGAGAACTTACGCGTCCATAGCGACCAGATGGGTCAGTTTCAACGTATCCAAGCTGTGACATTTCTCCTTCAACCGTCTTGTATTTATCGTAGTTTCCTCTCGAAATTCCCTGATTTTTCTCCTAATTTACCACTTTTCTATTTCTATGAAAGTACGTTTACTTTTAAAAGAAAATAAAGCGAAATAAAATCTAATTACTATTATTATTATTACTTATAAAGATCACAAGATAATTTAAAAAGCAAGCAGAGGCTAGATGATCCGAGGCTTTCCTTGATGATTTTCATTGGAAAAAAAGCCAAAAAGAAACCAAAACAGCCTTGAATAATTCACACACAACATAATCCAACCCATTTCCACTTTTCCACGTGAAATTTTTTGGTAATACTTAAAAACCATTTGTCTTCAGAACAAATCAAATCACTAAATAAATATTTCTCTTAAAATATGAGTTATAGAAAAGAAAATAATTTTGGAAAAAAAAAACTTTAAGAAGTAAAATGAATGGAAATAATATGAGTTGATTGAGAATGAAACTGGATTCTAAACTTGAAGAATCTGCGTCCACGCTTTGATAGATTCATTTGCGGATTCGAAAGATAAATGAGAATGAGAATCAGAAAGAGAGAGAAAAAAGTTTTGATATTTTGGAAGGAAAAAGGTGTAACAGAGATTGAAAGAGAGAAGAAGAAAAGGAAGTGTTTGATATTGAAATGGGGAGAAGAATGATTCTTCAATGGTCCCATTAAAGTATGGATATGACGTATTTTTGGAAGGAGTCTATGCCTTGATGGTAGCAGATTGATGGCAACACTTTCGTTGTATATCGGAAATTTAGCTAAGTTGAGCTGCTCGTTCAGCTTGGCTGACTAGCAGCTCAAAAGTCATTAAAGAAAGAAATTATTCAATGTGACCATTATAATATATTATTTTTAAGATGCATGATTTTAATAGTAGAGGGGAAAATGTTAACCAAAATATATAATTCAAGTGTTAGACATCAATACTCCTTTTCTATAACGTTGAACGTTTTGAGAATTCAAGTTTTCCCTCCTTCAATTTGAAATCATGTAAAAAAATAACGGAGAAAATAATGACATATACAAGATGAATCATATGAGGGGATTTCATTTGTCAATAGTGTGGACAATAATGGGAATAAAAGTGTCAAACGAATATAACTCAACTGGTTAGACACCTATTTCTTTTTTATGAGGTCAAAGTTCCGAGTCTCCCTCCCGTAATTTAATATAATATCTCAATAAATAAAAAAGAAGTAAGATGTTGCAGGCAAACAGAACCCAAACAGATGCAGAATTTCACCAGTTTGAGCAGCCAGCTTCGATGGCGTATCACTATCGTAAACTGTGAGCTGGCCATGGTTGAATATATTATATATATGCGTATAGGGTCAAAATGTACTTGATTAAATGCCCTTTGCTTTAATTTGGGTCAAATATTTCTTTTTTAAGGAATTTAACTTTATTTTTTCAACTCTTATGCTTACAAAAAATCTAGCAAAGTTGAATTTAATGAATATTTTTCATATTTTATTTCATAGGTATAATTTATTTGATGTCTTATAACTTTTTAATTTAATTTTTTTAAAAGCCAGGGAAAAAAGCCAGGTTTCTTCCCCGTTCTTGTCTGGCCACAGCGAAGAGGACTCTCTTCCCTTTTCTTTTTTTTCTCTTTTTAAATTTAAATTTTTAATATTTTTCAATTTATTAAATCTCTTTTATATTTCTTTAATTTTCAATTTTAAGAAAAAAATCCGGCAACCATCATTCCCAGACCGGCCAGGAATAGTCCACCAGGACTTCGTCACATAAATGATTAAGAAAAATTAAGAAAAAAAATCTTCTTGTTCTGATTTTTGTATGAGCAATGGAATACTTTACCTACGGTGTTTAGAGTCCGTAAAAAAATTAGGGGTGAAAGAAAAAAATCGAAAAACTGAAAAATCAAACTAGTTGGAATATATAATAGGTATCCCACCAGCTATTTTTATACTTAAATTGTGGTTCGTTTTGTTTTCAACGACGTTTAGAATCATGAGTTTCTCATCACTTAACCAAATTTTTAGAACACATCGATTTTTATTTTTTTGCAAAGGATTTTTATAACATATGGTTGACTTTACATGTCTTTCAAGTTGTGAATTGTTAATACATTACAACAATTATGCTCTAAAAAAATACATGTAGAACAATTTAATATTGGATGATAAAGAAACTATGTATAAAGTATTAAATCTCCATGATATAATCAATGTTGATTGGTCGTCTTCCTCAATAATTACTGTTTATTTATAACCAATGAACTTTAGATTATAAAAACAGTCAACTAACTAATAACATAAGGAACCTTTTTTTTCCAGACATTGTTGTTGCGTATTTTCGTCTAACTGATTAAGCTCCACGTGTGCACCAATTAAATATGAAAAATAACTAATCACTAAAGAGTCCCAAGTCGGAATCTACAAAGAAAACAACTCCGGTATCGACCACCTGCACTCCGACTAAAGATTGATAAGCAAAGGAAAGTGAGAAGCCCTGTCAAACTGTACAAGCATATTTGATTCTTTTGAGGTGTTTGGTTCACAGTTTAAGTAAGAGGTATAGGTTACACAATCTAACCAGCGTTTATCTCACTATTTTGAAATTCAAAATGGTGGGTTTCTTAACTCATCATATTTATCAAACTCGTTCATTTTCAACAAATTTTACACAAACTCATTATTTCACACAATACATAGTCTTAACAAACTCATGCTTAATAATTTAACAATCTCATACTTAACAACTTCGTCTGAAACTCTCAAGCCAAATACACCTTAATAGTTAATAAGCCTATATAATATCTTCAGCTCAAGTTTAGAATTATTCGATTCATTATCCCTTGGTAAAAACGGGCAACTAACGATGTTCGTGATCAGTGGAACGGTTGGAGTGGATTTACACCACCGGCACTCTTATTCTCTTCTTTAATTGTTTTAGTGGGATTTGGATTTTGGATTTATGTTAATACTTTTATAGTGAATTTTTGTGTTTTCTAATAATGTTGTTTATGGTTAAAACATTACTTAATGAATTTATGGTTTTGTTTTGAAACAAGTTTGTAAACTTGTTTTGTTTTGCACTTTTATGAAATAAGAAGAGAATTTCGATGTTTTATACTGCTTCCACTGTTAATATTGTATTTCCACGTTTTGGGAATTTTGAGGTTGTTACAGTGGACAATCATTCAACACGTTATTAAATGGGTGTAAAGAGTAATTTAGAAAAGTCCAGTTATTCATCACTCAAAAAATGTATGTGATTGTGATTCTCTTAGGAAATATACGAGAAAAGCCACATTAAAAAAAATTATAGATATATATATTACTCAGCTTTATATACTTTGAATTCATGACTATATAAATAAATTCACAATTTGAGTCTTCATATTATATAAAGAGATACTTGAAATATATTCACAGTTATCGATTATAATATTCTGTATATTGTTCTTGAACTAAAAAAAAAATCATAAAAAAAAAAAAACTAAAAAAATAAATCAGTAGCATTGATTAAATAAATTTGGTATTTAAAAAAAAAATGGGTAAGCAAAAGATAAGACAACTTCTGTGACAGTCAATCAAGATTCAAGCATCACATAGCTGAGGAGAAATCTGGTTCACTGAATAAGAGAATCAAGTAAAGTAAAATCATGACTTGTCTTCCAACTCTTAATTGAATAATTAAAAGAAGAAATGTTTTGAAATCACTCTTTGTAAGATTTACAAACAACGCCTTTTAAATGATTTTAAACACTCATATAAGTTCTAAAATTGTAAATCACACCACTCTATTAGCTAGTTTTAATAAATTTTGGATACATTTTATTTTAGACGTGTTTTAAAAAAAAGTTAACACATGATTGCAACTTATAAAATGTCATAATTAACAAAGTATAAAATCTATAATTCGCCCATATTAAAATTCCTTGATTGATAGAATGAAAACATGTGATAGACATAAAATAAATATTTATTCAGAGAATTACAATTTTTAAAACATAATTATCTTAAATCGTTTTAAAACCAAATAAGATAATTTATATATCAAACAAATCACAAGAGTGTGATTTACAATTATCCCGAAACCTTCTCCAATCTCTTTCCAAGCACTGCAGTAAGTATGGCTTCTTTTGAATTACATATCCAATCGGTATAATAAAAAGAGAGGAAAATGCACCTCAACTCAGCCATTGAAAGAATCTTTAGAATTCCCACAAAATGTGGAGGGAGGGAGAAAAGAGGCCATCACAGCGTCGCCAATTTGGACCAAAAAAAAAGGGGGAAACGCAAATAAGAAAGGCACAAGCAAGCAGCATTCATAGTGGCAAAATGCATGGTCGTGATCTAATGTAATGGATAGGGCAATAATGTTATGGCTCCAAAAAAGAAGCATTTTTCATTTAAATTACATCAAACATAAAAAAACAACATTCTGTGCTTGTATGTCTATCTATATGGCGGAGGGGCGAAAAAGCAACCATTGTTACAAACATTCTATTTTTAGGAAAAATGAAAAGCTCTTGGTTTAAAACATATAGCTATCAAGATATTTTGGAGAAAAAGCAAAATAATTGGTAGAATTTACAAAATGCTTTTTGAGCTAGAAATAGAGCATCTAAATTCCAGATATCGAGATCTCAAACCATTGTGGAAGAGTCATGCTTTGGTCCGATTTGTTAGCAACTACAGTTTCTTCCTAGATCATACTGTCTAATAGATAAAGTCCTTTCCCACTAGTGTCAGTTTGATAACGGTGGGAAATCCTCTTCATCTTTCAATTCATACGATTGCATATGCATATGCATTTGCATAGAGAGCCTACACATCCGAAAGAAAGAGAGGTTTAACAAGTTTGATTCTTGCTATAAATACATGGAAGAAATATCAAGTGTTTTCATACCTATCTTGATCTGTATTCAACGTGTGTTTGGCCTTCTGCATCTTTGGACTCAGATCGTTCAAACCTGAGTTTTGAAAAGAAGTAGGAATAGAATTCTGTTCTCGGCTGCAATCTATGGGAGATTCTGTTTGAAGATGCCCAAATGACCCAAATTCAACAGCTCTTTCAGGTTGAGGCATCACACCATTTCCATTATGGTGAAGTTTCCTTACCGGGGAGCCAGAGGTATTACTACAAGAAGTAAACGCACCACCACCATGATTAACAGTTGGTATTTGGTACGAATCTTGACTGCTTTTCTCAGGCATGTTTGTCTCCAAGGGGGTCAATGATCGGCCATTGTGACGAGGGGACCTCACTGGCACTTGGTTCCTTCCCCTCACTGATGGTCTGTCCCTATAATGATTCTGCCAAAAAAAAAAATTGCAGAACTCAAGAAGACAAAAAAGAAGTAAAGAAACATGCAACCACCCAAACAGTGTTAATAACAAGTAAAATATTATCATCAATATTGCTAAGACTTCTTCCCTAAATTCCATTTAACTTTCAAATAGCAAAATATTAAAGGTGTTTTTGATGAGAATACCATATTGGGAAAATACGTTCCGGTTCCTCGTGGCTTGGGCATCTCTTCCATACCCAACGTTGCACCCCCGGGTAATATGGGTGATCGCATGGGATAAAATGCCGGTCTTGCAAGGAGGCCATTACTGTTCATCTGGGCGAGTGCATTCTGCTTGACCTGCACCGAGCGCCGTACTATCTCCCATGGATTTTTGCTTGAATATTGTGAAGGAAGTGGAGGGGGTATGGGTGAAAGGGCAGCACTAAAGGCATAGTCATAGCACCACCGGCCAACCTGCAAACTGTTTAAATGATTGTCATAATCACCCTTAAGATCTGACAAAGAGTTGAAAGCTTCAGCAGCTCCGACATTGCCAGTTGGAAACCGGTGACCACGATAACCCGGATAAAAGTCTTCGGAAGACAGAGAAACAGAGCTTGAAGGTGAAGAATATCGTTTGACTTCAGATTGGTTTGTCATTTCATCATTATCAGTCGCGTGGTCCTCATCCTGCTTACCTCGTGCAGTAGACCCTGTTTCTTTAGCAAGTGTTTGCGGACACTGGTAAGATGATTTCTTCTCAGTCAAATCAGAGTTTTCCAGCATACATGTATTTGTATTTCCATCTTTTAGTTCCCCATAGTCCAAGACTGGCCTAGAGAAATAGAGATGAGGAGCATGATGTACTTGACCTAAAGGCGACATGCTCTCCTCAAAATTTGAATGGGAACATTTGTGTGCATCATGTGAAATTGTAAGACCTTCAATTCTAAGGCTAGCAAGATCATTTGCATCCCCAGAGAGACGATAATCTGAAATAGCAATGCCATTGGCAAGACCATCAATATCTGAAGGAACTGATGAGGGTCCCACTCGGAAAGATTTTCCCTGAAATTCATTCATCATTCTGCCAGCATTGTCCTGCTTACCTGGTATCTTAACATTCACACTCCCCCCATATAATGATCCCTCCTTACTCCAGGTACATTCTCCAACAGTGCTACTAGCTCGCTCAGAACCTGGATCACAACTGATTTGTTCTTCTTGAGAGTCTGTACCAGATACTAGTAAAGCTGCACTAGATTCATAGCCTCCAGACATTGGAACAGGATCGTGAACATCAGGCCGCTGTCCACCTCCATGCCTATCTAGCGTATTAGAAAAAAACTTGCGAACTTCATCCATTATATTTTCTTCAGGATGAGAAAGGATGCATCCTAGCTTTCGAGCACCATAACTAAAAGCACTTCTAATCCGGTAGAAGTTCCCTGCACATGCACAATGCTAGTTTTTAATTAAACTTGAGCAAATATTTTAATCATTTCCATATTTGACATTTGTAACTCCATGCAACAATACAGGCCTTTCTCCGGCTCCTATAGCTGCTCAAGGAACTAGAAAGCAATGAATAATTTCTAAACCATTAAAAGATAATAATATTTAAAATAAAATAAAAAACTTCACCATAGTTTTATGAAGTTCCAATCAAATCACTATAGACAGCGCAAATCCAACCTAATGAAGGGGAATAATAGCTACCTTTGCTAACACTGCGACCAAGGTTGTTATTTTCTTTTAGTGGATCAACGATGTTAAGATGTTTTGTGGAAAATACCCTCAAGTTTGTCTCATACCCTCTTGAAGGAACTGAGAACATTTCTACACAACTCTTGAGAAAATCAGTGCTAAGCAACAGATCACCTCCACCATTTTCAGGTGTTTCAGCTGCCAAAAGAAGCCAAAACACTGTAAGTATCAAGTAGATGGTACATAGTTCCTCATATAAAAGCAGAAATCCAAGAAGAAGCAACTCACCAACAAGTTCTGGCAGTGAGGATATGCGGACTGGACCATTCAAGCTTATGCAGTAGTTGTCCCAATCAAATTTACTAAAATAATCCAGAAATTTATACAATACCTAAAAGTTTAGTGTACACTGGATTAATTATATTTATAAGTATTGGCAATGGCATGACAAAAAATTTACCATGGGAGTAAAATAAAAACGAGTCCCTGCAACTTCTAAGACTAACCTCTAAAGGACCATTTAAGGCAGAGTGGAAGAGATGAAAAATATACAGAACCAAAGTCTCCAAAGCATACGTTGAAATCAAGCCATGATGAGCACCAAGAATACGACTCTCATAATAGCACCAAGCTTTAATGAGTATAATGCTGCGCTTAAAAAGATGATCTTTGCCAATAAGGCGATCAATCTGTTAGAACAAGTAGCACTAGAAACGTTATTATGATTACACAAGCCAACTTTTACATACTTGAAGAAAAGATGAACAGAAGTTACAGTCCCAACGACCCAATAAAATTTCATTTTGCATCAATGAGGCATATATTCGGTGAGTCATGTCAAATGGAAAAGAACCTAAGATCCATTGATTTAAGGTAATTTGCATGATAAATCATATAGTCAAGGTGAAGGGTCATATAAATTTCAACAACAGTCAAATAGCATATTCAAGCCACAAGATGTCTAAGGCCACATGCAAGATCTAATTCAGCATTGAAGACCAATTGGATGTGTTCCTTTATTTCTTCGGTAAGTCTCCAAGTTAACCACATGCTGTTATGTGTGCATGTGTTCCATCTAGGGCAAAGGACTCTCACAGGCTTCCTTACTCTCTCTGTTTTTCTTTTTTATAGATCAAAGATTCCCATCTCATAAAGCAGCAGCAGGCAAGCTGTTATGTGTGCATGTGTGCCATCTAGGGCAAGCGACTCTCACGAGCTTTCTTACTCTCTCTGTTTTTCTTTTTAATAGATCAAAGATTCCCATCTCATAAAGCATCAGGCAAGTAGAGAACCGCTGGCAAAACATTAAGCCAAACAGTTTTTTTTTATTTCAATTGTATCAGGGAAACTTCTATAAAAAAAATTATAACAGGGAAACAGAAAATCAAAAAAGTTAATAAGTGAAATTAACTACATAAACATGCAACCATTGATATTTAATACTCAAAACACGGATAAATTCTTAGTAATAAAGTAATATTAAAATGTAAAAACACATAGAAATGCCCTTCGCCAAAAAAAAAAAATACCTGCTCAAGGAAGCACAATGTACAAAGCCCTCCCAATTGATTGAAGGATATATCAACAACAATATTTTGTACCAGGCATTTTACAAGCTTAACCTGCAAACAGAACACTCCATTCACAAAACATCAAACATGAAAAATTACAGAGGGTTATACTAAAAGCAAGAAGACGATCAAGTATCAAATGCAATGCAACACATACCGATAATAGTAAAACGAACTATAAATCCTCCATTTGATGCAACACATATCAATTTACTTCAACTTCTAACCTAGATGTCATCAAAGAAATTTATCTAGAAAACATACTAGACATAACAACCACCTGCATGTACAATTCAATTTCAGCACCAAAAAGTCTATCATTGATTCATGGACAAATTAACAAATCAAGGAAGACAAGGAAACCTAACTCCTATTAAGGTTCACAGAAGTTAGATAGGCAAGTTAGTATGATAAGACACTGTCCTATCAAAAAAAAAAAGACTTGACAGGAAATACAGTAAATTGATTTTCAGAACAACCTTTACTAAAAACAAAATATTGGAAAGGCAGCTACAACCTGCAATAAGATCTCAAAAGTTCCAGAGGTAGAGGGGAACCTTTGGAAGCAGTATGGGAAATTGGTGAAATGACCTCCAAGATGCAAAGGATCAGTCTTTTCTTTTTTTATATACGTAGGAAGACCAGTAACCATAGGGACCCTTATCAAGTCATTACTTTATTCAATTTTTTTTTTGTTTATTATTAAAAAAAAAAAACAACAACAACATATCTATAAAATTGAATAAAGTAGTAAACAAAACCGATGAACTTCCTACCATCAAAATCTAAATGTGATCTAGTTGTATAATCAATAATACAACTCAATTAGATTGAGGTTTTTTACATCAGGACCCTAACAGTTACGTTTCTGAAAATATAAGGACTAAAATGTCACAAACAAGAGTACCGGGACAAAAATGTTACAAGAACCAAATTATAGAGACTGAAAATGTATTCTTACCTAATTATTAGTAATGAAGAGAGAATACAAAACAAGGTGACAAAAAGTTAACCATCCCACCTATAGGTGAAAAATATTCCTCCAGTTGGTGTTAAAGAATCATAATTACAAAGTAATGTATTGAGGCCCTGAGGGAGCACTAAAGGGAAGTTCTACAATGGGCTATATCCGACACTTCTTGATCCTCTCTAGCCCTGTTGTGAAAGATTCAATTGTTTCTATCCATCCAAATTTCAAATAGAAGGTATTTGACCGTGAAAGAGCAAACCGAAGAATATTCCCTTTTTTATTGAACGCTAGGACAAGCAAAAGCTGATGAGCCCTTGTGTTGTGGAAATAAGGGCACACCACTGAAGATTGAAAATATCAGTCAATTAAATTTAAAGCATATACTTCTTCCTGATTGCTTCTTTTTCTTGTTTATTTGAACTTGACCAAAAAAAAAATGATGAAATGGCAGGGGCGGCTACCGCAGTTAAATCTCAAAAGTTCTAGAGATAGACAGAAACCACTGCAAGGGGGAGAACTAATGACATGGTATAAATGACCTCCAAAATATATAGAATCAATCAATAAAACTTGAAGCCTATACATCTTCCCTAATTTCCTTTAATTTTAGATGAGTAGGACCATGGCGAGGAACTATAGTATTGAGACCTATCACCAATTTGAAAGACCAGAATATGCTAGAAATAGAAATTGGCATGCCGTGAGAGAAAATAAGGTTAGCAATATGTTGGATCCCAGTACTTTTAAAGTTATATTTTTCGTTCATGTACTTTACTTAAATCTTACCGATAGTCCTTGTCATTAGAGAATGGTGTCAATTTCGACAAGAAATTGACAACAATAGGAACTTAACACGTCCAATACCAATATTCTGTCAAAATTAATACAACTTACTAATGATAGGAACTATTAATAGGATTTAACTCAAGTAGAAAACTAAAATGAACTTTTTATAGTAGAAGGTTAGGACCATGGGATTGAAATACTGAGACCTGTTGCCAATTTGAAAATCCAGGATATGATAAAAACTAGTATGTGCCATCAGGAGAGCACGAAACGTGTGTGTTCAACTCATTGGTGGTAAGTAGAGACATTTATTGACATAAATTTAAAGGAAAAAAATAAAAGGAATGTAACGGTTTTTCTCACTTCAGCATCTCTGCTTCAGCAAAAAAAAGATGGTTGTATATTTACTAATAGAACAACTATTAACAAAAAAGAAGAAATATTTGAAACCAGAACCTCAGCTCGAATCAATTGCACATCCTTTACAACAAATTTAGCAGCCTCATTCTGATCTTCGCCATTGAGAACTGAACACACATCACTGGCCAGAGCTTCTTCTACATTTGTACCACCAAAGGCAGTCAAATCAATATCTCCATCAGGTAAATAGGTCTTCAACGGCACTGAACCGAATGGGAAAACCTGTACTATCATAAGTTAATAAGAAATCTGCAATTAAATCTGTATAATTTAAATTATTTCAAGATTCACACATATGTTTACAAAATCTTATTCTAAGCTCATTAAAAGTTCAACTTGAAAAATGGATATGAGTGCCAAAAGTGAAAAAACTGCACATGTCCAAAAGAAAAGACAGATTTTTGCCTCAACCAAACTGTAGTGAGGTCCATTGGCAGTTTCTTCCCATCTTAAAATTGAGTCATGCAACCAACATGGGTTGGCTTAGTGGTCAAGGGGTTGTTTTCCAACCTTGAGGTCCTGGGTTCAAACCATGTTGGCAACCTAGGATATTATCCTAGGATTGAACCGATGCCAAGTGTTGTAGGGTCATGAGGTTGTCCCGTGAGATTAGTCGTGGTGCGCGTAAGCTGGCCCGGACACTCACGGTATCAAAAAAAAAATTGAGTCATGCGCTACATTACAAGCTCCACCGCACATTATGCCTTAGTGACAGCTATTACAACTACTTTTTAAAGAAAAGTCACATTCGTTGAATACAATCATAATAGACACAACATCAAGCAGACAATAAATTAAAAAACCATAGTAGTTTTTTTCTTGATAAGCAGAGAATGGTTTTCTTCTCACAGGGATGGGTGGAGAATTTAGGTATTCCTCATCAGTTGTGAACAGAAGAAATCATCGGGCAGATAGCTGGTTTGTGTTGAGGTCTCGTGGAAGATGAGGATATCAAAGGTTTGTGGGGGTTACATGAAAATATTTTTGTGAAAGTCAAGGGATGTGAGGATGGCTTTATCCCTATTGGCAGCTCGATAACACAAGGAGGGCTTTGTTTTCCCTTGAGATTCTTGAAATGCAGTCGTAGCGTGGAGGAAGATGTATGCTCGGAAAATTCAGTTAATCTGTCAATTGAGGCAGAGGATATGGAGGAAAAGAAGGAAGGAGGGTTGAGACTTGAGAGTGAGAAGTTTGATATTTGTACTACTCGTGAGGAAGGATCTAATCTTGGAAAATCCTTAATTTCCAAAGAAGCCGTGGTTTCGAAAAGGGGGACCTCAAAGTATATGATGGAGATTAAAAGTGCAAAGGTGCAGGATATGTCATTGATGGTGATGATGTTAGAGCTATTCTATACATCATCCAACTCTTTGAATGGAGTTGTGACTTCCTTTCAAAATTTTCTTGACATCATCCAACTCTTTGAATGGAGTTCTAGTTTGAAGATTAATAGGGCAAAGTGCTCGATGACTGGGATTAACTTGGAAAGTGAGAAATTAGCATTGATGGTCGGGATGGTGGATTGTTCAACTGTATCTCTTCCCCTTGCCTACCTCGATTTGCCTTTGGGGATAACCCCAAAAATAGGAGCTTCTGAACCTGTCTTGGAGAAGATAAAAAAGAGATTGGCCTCAAGAAAGAAAGAGAGGGTTTTTCTCCAAAGGGGAGATTAACACTTATCCAGTCCACTCTCTCAAACATTCCTACCTGTTACATGTCCTTATTCCGGATGCCTACAAGTATAAGGGAGGATATGGAAAGATTGATGAGAAATTTCCTTTGGGAGGGTTTGGTGAAGAGAAAGGATCACATCTTGTTAATTGAAAAGAGGTATCGAAATCATGGAGTGAAAAGGGGTTAGGAATCAAAAACTTGGAAAGAAAGAAAACGACGTTACTCGTTAAGTGGCTCTGGAGATTCCCTATTGAACCCAGTAGTCTGTGGCATAAAGTGATTGCAAATAGACATGGGAAGCATCGAATGGGTGGGACACGAACGTGGTGATAAGAGGCACTGTTAAAAGTTCATAGAAGGTGATATCCAAATGCTACCCTCTGTTTCTTAACTATGTCAAATGGAAGGTTGGGATGGAAACCGAGTTCGCTTTTGGGAGGACACCAAGCTTGGAGACATTGCGTTTCAAGACCTATACCCTTTTTTGTACACCTTAACCTCAGCTAAAAACTCACCCATTTCTTCTTTTATTCATAGGTAGGGTTTAGGGGTGAATATTGACTTTCATTTTCGTAGACCAATTCGGGATAGGGAATTGTTAGAATTGACATCCATTATTTTAAACCTTGAGGTAATCACGGTGAGAAAGGGCTTACTTGATCAAAGAATTTGGAACCTGACCTCCTCTAATACTTTTTCTTGTAAATCCTTTTTTAAGCATAGCTGGTCTGTCCCTTTGAATTCTAACTCACCTTTCTTTTCCACTAGTGGTAAAGATCCTGAAGAATGTCAGGTTCTTTATATGGTTTGTGGCCTTAGGTAAAATTAACAACTATGAGTTTCTTCAACGATTTTCTTCTTTCATCCTCAACCCCCACTGGTGTAGTTTGTGCAAGCAAGAGTCCGAAAATCTTGATCATATCATGTGGATGTGTAACTTCTCTAGGTTGGTTTGGCAACGATTTTTTCAAACGTTTGAGGTGAATTGGGTTGGCAATTACACTTTTCGCCAACCTTGAATGAGTTGTTTTCTTACCCTCCTTTCAAAGATAAGGGGAAAAGTTTCTGGGTGTCAGGATGTAGTGCAATTACTTGGGGGATATAGCTCGAAAGGAATAGGAGAATTTCTAGAGGTGAAGAGAGATCTTGGGATTATGTTTGGGAGTTGGCCTATGTAAATCCATCCTTTTGAATGTCAACTTCCAAACCATTTTGTAAGTATCTATTAGGCTTAATTATAAATAGTTGGCCAGCATACTTGTAATTAGATGGCGGTGCGGGTTTTTTCTGGTTGGTTTTGGGGTATACGGTATACCATTTTTGTGGCTTTTGGAATGTTTTGCCACTTTACTGTATTGCCTTTTTATTTTTTCTTCTTTCATTATATCAATGAAATGGCCTTCTGAGGTGTTTTCTTAAAAAAAAAAAAACAATTAGTACATTGGTAACACAAGGAGACTGGTAAGTTTCAAAAATACCGATATCTATATCTGCAACAAAAGCTTAAACTTTCAACAATCACTCCTGCCCTCTAATTTGAAATACGGTCCTAAAAACACTTTAGTCTTCACTAAACGCATTCATAACATTCAAAAAAAAATCAGGGCTTTTGGTTTTTATATTGCCCTCCTACTTTATTGTCTTTGTATTTTCTTTGATTATATCAATGAATTGGGCATTTGAACCGTCTTTTAAAAAAAAAATCTCACAACTTACAACTCCAAAAAGTTTTTAACTAAAAATCATCAAGCATCTAACAGCATTCCAGTTATTTTTTCCAGGACTATTTATCCATACAATATCCCAGATGTTGTGGAAAGTTGAAGCATCACTAGTTCCTAAGATTAGATGTTCCACGAAAAATCAAATCTTCTAAGCTTTCAAGAATAATCATTTGCAAATCAAAGAACTTGGAGACAGAAGTTTGATGAAATCTGTTTTTACTAAGTGAAAAATGGTTACCGATAACAGTTCAACATTGTTTCATGTGATATTCGATTGACCTTGACCTTGGCCCAAGGTACACTTGAACAGAAGCTTATGTCTGATTAATCGACCGGAAAACGATAATAATAATAATAAACTATAATCGACATAGATACACCGAGAATAAAATGTAATAACCACTCCATTCCTGCAAAACAAAATGAAAAAACACAAACTAACGGGAGAGGAACAAAGCATATAAAACTCGTAACATTCAAAATCACAAACCAAAACCATTTCCAGCCACCTAGTTCATATCAATATCTCCACCTTGCATAGAAAAACCTAAGTCAGCACCAATTAGATTACAATACGCATTACTTCAATCCACACGAATCCAAAAATTCTTCAAGTATTCATAAATTACTCAATAAAACAGAAATTCATATAATCGCCAAACGCTAAAACACAAGACTACTTCCTTATAAAAGCAACTCCATGCCTAAAACATATAGCTAAAAAATCAGTAAATAGAACCACAAATAACGAATTCTCGAATTTCCTAAACTACTAATGAGAAATTAAAACTGCAAAATGTGAAGATAGAGATTACGATGCTAATAATAAAATCATAAAATTCCATTCGAAGCTCACCTCGCATCCAATACGATCTCTAATGAGTCTCTGGACGTAATCAATAACCGATTTCCGTCTCTTTTCCGATACGATTGTAGGCTGAACCTGAGAAATTATCGCTTGCGTCGCTTCCTCAGCCTTCCGCCAGTAATCGGCACCAATAACCGTCGGATTCGACGAAAACAACAAAGACGATGATGATGAAGACGGCTTCTCTTCCACAACCACGCCGTTTGATTCAAGCGACCAAGACCGAAGATCGCCCATGAAATAACACAAACTTCTGGCGATTAAACGAAAGAAGCTGAATTTCTTCAAGGCCAAATCGACGGCGAAACCATTGCGAACAAAAAAAAACGAATTAAACTTGCGAGTGATGAATTTGATGATCTATTTGATCTTTGAGAAAAATCGATTTAGCGATGAGAGAAATGAATGAAACGGCGATGAAAGAAAAAGGAAAAAAAGGAGGGAGGGAGTCTGAAGCAGGTGATGATGGGGGCGGATCCGAAGTGATTGACAGAGTTAAAAAAATTATGATAAAAAATAATAATAATAATAATTCCTTTGAGCGAAACAGCGGAAAATAAAAGGCGCAATTCCCCGCCTTCTGTTCTATTTGTACAGTTATTTTATTTGTTTCTTTCTCCCTAGGGAAAACTAGGGTAAATGCAAAAATCCTACTATAAATAAATATATTATTTTTTATTAATTATACGAGACTAACTTATTTGTTTTATTCTGACTTATTAAGAGGGACGTATTTTTCTTAATATTTTTACATTTTTTTAGAGTCGGTATTCTTTTTAATTTTTGAAAGTTATTATATTTTGTTGTTTAAATTTTTAACTTTTTAAATCCCGGTCTTTCTAATTATTTAACATATTTATATATTTTATATTGAAAAATAACAATTTTAAATATTATTTTTAATTGAAATAAAATATTTATTTAATTGAAGTGAAAAAATAAACAAACAGTAATAATATAGGCATTTTTAACCAATTGAATAATTAATATAAAAAATTACAAAAATTTGGCAAATAGAGTTTTTAATGTTTTTAAATTTTTAACATATTTTAATTTTTCTACTTCAATAAATACGGTAATATAAATTAATATAAAAAATGTAATATGTATTGTATATAATATGTTTTTTGAATTATAATAATTTATTATACTAAGTTCAATGAATTATTGATAAATTGATCAATAATTAATATATAAGTGGCAATTAAATGGTAATGGGATATTTTGTAAACTGAAAGTTTGATGAAGGATAAACTTATAATAAATAATAGCATATTTTGTAGTTTTTAAAAATCATGTAGGGATAAAATAGTCATAAAATGTTTCTAAAATATTTCACCTTATATATTAAGGATATACTCGAAAATATATTTTTAATTTTTTAAGGGGACACGAACCTTCGAATTCATCGAAATAGAGTATGTGTCTAACTAGTTAAGTTATAATGAGTTTTTAACTTGAACCTATCAATTTAAAAATTTAAGGTTTGTATTGTATACATTTAGACTCTATATTTAATTCCTATTTTTTTTGCAAAAACTTCACAATTTTATTTTTATTTTTATTTTTTGTATATATATTGCTATTTGAATCAATTTTAACTTAAAAAGTTTTTATTTCATGAATTTTAGCTATAAAAATGATCGAGTGGTGCAAGTCATGAGAAATGGGAATATACGCCCTGATAAAATTGTGATTTTATTAAATATTTTCATTTTCTGAATTTAATAAATAATATTGTTGATAAAAATACTCTCATTCCATAATATTCGATATTTTTTTTTTCTTCTCTTTCGTCGATTGGGAAAAGATCATTCCCAAACGTTTTTAGTTAAATTATAGCCAAAGAAGAGGAGTATGTAAGCTTTGTTATTTTTTTTCCTTTTGATTGAACAAATACAATTTAGGGTGTTCTGGGGGCGGGGAACGCATCTTAAACCATTCCCCATCTTTGTTAAAATCCCAGTTTTAAAAATTCGGGGAATGGGACGGGGGATTCGCCACAGGGAATTTATGGGATCGGGTTCTCCACGGGAAATTTTTCCCCGTTTACAAAGTACTTTTTAAATTTTTTTAGTATTTATTAAATTTATAAATATCTGTAATTATATTATAATTAGTACTTGTAGATATATTATATATTTTTTAGATTTAAAAACTTATATTATCATTAAATTTTTGATATTATATGAATTAAATGGTTAATAATAGTATAATATTAATAAAAACCATTAATTAATTTAATAATTTCGGGGATCGGGGAGGGGGCTGGTTCCCATCCCCAAAATTGAAACGGGGAAAAATATTCCCCCTTCCCGTCCCTATCCCAACTTAAAACAAGGATTCCCTGTCCTCGTTCCTATCCCAGTTTAAAGCGAGGATTCCCTGTCCCCGTCGCGGATTTTGAACACCCCTATGTAATTATCATTTATCTGGGGTGTAAGAAAAAACCAGAAAATTAAATCGATCTAGACGATAAAAAATCGAACCGTTCCGGTTTATATTTTTAAAAAACCGAACCGACTTCTAAAAAGAAGTAAAAATCTCGTACCTCTTCCCTATTTGTATTTCCCTCTAGTTTTTATATATTTATTTATCACTTTATTTTAATTGATAATTATTAATCTAATTTTTTTCGACTAAGTTTTTGTTTATGTATGATTTTGTTTTGTTTCATTCTTCAATATATGAGGATTTTATCTTTAAACTAAATGTAAATGTCTTTTACTAGAAAAATCTGAAAACTGAACCGGCAAAAAGTGTTCAAAACCGGATCGATTCCCATTGTAAACCGAATCGGTTTGTTTTTTAAAATTAATTGAAACCGAAGCGAATAGGTTTCACCCCTAATTTTAGTAGTGTAAACGGGGTGGGGTAGGGTGTAAACGAGTACCTAGCCCATTTACACCCCTTCCTATTTAAGGTATTTTTCCTCACCCCGCCTCATCCTAATTAGCCTCACCCCCGCCTCGGAACCCATCCCATTTATTGAGAGGAGGGGCGCAAGGGCGAAGCAGGGCGTGGGGAATTTTAAAAAATAAATTATTTTCATTTTTTTAATGATAACAATACTTAATAGAGCATAAAAACAAACAAGTAAAAATCTTAATTATAATCCATATCAAAAGAAACTTAGGAATATTAAATTATATTAAAAAAAATTAAGTAGATAAACGAGGCGGGGTGGAGTGTGAACGGGGAAAAATTCCCCCAACCCGTTTATTAAACGGAATTGGTAGGGTCGGGGTAGGGAAACGGAGTGACGGGTTTAGTTTCACCCCTATATTTTTTATGTTTTCCATCTTAATTTAAGTAGGGATGTTTATAAAAATTTACTTTTTAATAGTATATTTCTAATCTAGTAAAAGTTTTTAAAAATTTCAAAAAAGAATATTTTTTTAACATTCATTAAATCAATGAAATAATGCATTGAATTAATATGATTATTTAAGTAATAAAAACTAACCAAATCTAAAAATTATTTATTTCCCTTTTCTTTTCTTTTATAAACAAAAAAACTTATTTCCTATTCAAAACATCTCAATAACTTTCATAAATTCCAACAACGATGCAAGCAAAAATATTAATTTAAGATTTAATTATAGATTTGGTCGTTATGGTTTAGAGTATGTGTTAATTTAATCTTACTTATTTCATACACAAAGCATCTCAATGTCCCTCATAAAAAATAAAACAACAACAATGCAATATAAAATAAAATAAAAACTAATGAAAGTAAATTTATTAATTTAAGATTCAATTATTTTGTTTTCTCGTTTAGGAACTAAAATTGTTATTATTGCTTATGGTACTAATTAATACATATGTTTATTTTAGGAGGGGATGTTCGAATTCTCCGGCGATTTTTGGTCATTTACAATGAGTTTTCTCTTTTATTTTTTCTATATTTCAATATTTACTTTACTTATTCTGTTGAATGTTGTGCTTTTTATGATCGAAAGATGTTATCTGTTTGTTATTCTTGGGTTTCTCATTTAAAAATATGTTTGAATTATGTTTTCATGTTTGTATTATGTGTTAGGCATTACTTTACCGACCTCTTTGCACCTTAAACTTGTTAAGACTATTTTCATACACTTTTGAAGGCTATTTTCACGCAGCTTAAACTTAGATGTTAGGGTTTAGGCTATTATCTAAGTTTATCATATTTAGATCACTTAAACTTTTTTTTTTGTACAGATGAAGATTCGTAAGTTCAAAAAATGATAGAGCGCTAAAAAATTCAATTGAGTTTTGAAACGTTGGTGGTTCAAGTCTACCCGAATCTATTAGTACAAAAGTAAATGGAATTGTTTCAAAAAAAAAAAATTTGAATGGGTTCGCGGGCAAAGGTAGCAATGCTGGCGAATTTCACCGGCAATAGTGGAAAAATGAAAAGGAAAAAGAAAAAAAAAATTAGTGGGAAAAATGCCGGCGAAATTTGCTTAAGCCAAATTGTAAAATTGGCTTATGTAGGCGAAATGTATCATTTCTATTTTACCAACATAACTTTCGCCGGTGAATTTTGAAATTTGCCGGCAAATGTTATCTCGACGGTGCTTTAAAAAATTTAAATGAATTTAATCCCTAATATTTTAAAAGTTTCATTATTGCTTCGCTTTTAATTAATTTAGTCTTCTTATGAATTTTTATTTAATTTTCGTGGTTTGATAATTTAAAAAAAAATCACAAAACGTCTATGTAATTATCACAAGTTAGTACAATTAGTTATATGTTTGTTATTTTACAGCCACATAAGTTAATCCGATAACTTGACGTAATATGATGAATTTTAGTTTTCTCGGCATAATCATTTAGTAAAAATATGTTTAAAAATTAAGATTTTAAAGTTGTTTTTCATTCAAAATCCTTGAATCTGTTATTATAATGACTCGATGACAGTATCTTCAAATGACTTGAAAGTCGATATCAAAAAAGAAAAACAAAAGTATAAAGCTGCTCTTTTTTAACGGATGTGTTTAAATGTTAATTTCACAAACTCTTTTCTGTTTTTTTAAGAATTATGTTTGGATGATTGTATTCTTTTTCTTTTTTAAATATCCTTACATTTTTAATGACCTTTTTAAAAAAAATTGTAGATTTTTTTCCTAAACATATATAGATTTTTGAAGTCTTACTTTTAGTAATGGACAATTTAATATGGTTTATTCAGCAAAACACAACATTATATATATATATATATATATATATATATATATATATATATATATCCTTAATATATAAAAGGTGGGAAGTTTGAGAAATATTTTTGGACTATTATGCTCTTTTAAAAAATTTCAAATTACTAGCATACCATTATATATACCCTTTTTAAATGTCTTAATTACTAAATATATCATTACATATTTATATTCTACTTTCTAATCAATGAGCATTTGCATTTTTTAGATAATTATACCATTTTTTAATAAACATTATTAAATATTGCAATTACATATTTATATTCCACTTTCTAACAAAATTCAATAAAATTAGATTTTTTTATTAGGTACAATTATAATACTTTCATTAAAAATAATAAATGGATATTTTACGAATAAGTGAATAAACTAAAATTATATATACAAAATTAATAACATTTTGTAAATTTATGAAATATTATTTATTAAAAAAAAGTTTTTAAATCTTTTTCATCATTTATATTAAGGTTTAATGCATCAATGACCCATGCACTATCAAGCTTTTTTAATTTACACCCCTAAAATATCAATTTAGTTTTTTTCACCCCTACATTTTCACTTGTCCAACTTCTGTCCAATAAACCATCCAAATTTAACAGACCATCATTTTTTATTCCTAGGGGAATGTGAAAAGACATTTTTGACCTCTTCTTCCTCATCTTTTCTTTCTCTGGTTCTACATCAGCAACGAGCGGAATGATAATAGTCGCGCCTCCTAACCTGCTGATGCTCAGAACCTACGCCCAGTTACAAGAGAATAATTCCGACCAGAGATTTTTTTTGTAATTTACTTAAATAAGAAAAGGGGCAAACCATACCTTGACTTGGAGATGGATGAACTTAGCGTAGTCGATGATCTGATCCAAAATTGAAGCCTTGTCTGTCTGATTTTTCAAGAAAAAAAATTACACCTTATTTTTAGACTCGTTAAATTTTAATATTGAGGGTCCCTGGACCCTCTATCTCTCTTTCTTCCTCTCCAAATAGAAAGTTAAGATTTTAATTTTGCCTTGTTCCAATTAAGCTTCATGCCTTATTCATCTATTGGTGAGTTTTTTTTTTTTTTTTGCTTTTTATTTAACTAATTGAAGCGAAAGAAGATATGATATGGGGAAGTAGTGATTTTCCATGTTAAAAATGATGTGTTTTTTCCCTCTTTCTCTAACATAATACTACATGTATGTTCTGATGCGTTTTTTTCTGTTGCCCTTTGTTTGGCGGCGGCGGAGGACAAAATGGCACTGAGTTTCTTCTTCTTCCTAAAAGTGAGGAGTCTCTGCTATGAGGGTTTTTTTTTTCCTTCCAGAAATGAAGCAAAGCAAGTGTTTGGATTGGATTGAATTTGGGAGGTCGTACCATCAAGGACAAGAGTTTGTGAGTTTCGAACCAGAGAAAGATAAGTTGAGGAAGAAGAGGTCAAAATGTCTTTTCGCATACCCTTGGGAATAAAAAATAATAAAAAAAATGATGGGATGTTAGATTTGTATGGTTTATTGGACAGAAGTTGGACAAGTGAGAGTGTAGGGATGAAAAAAACTAAATTGGTATTCCAAGGGTTTAAATTGAAAAAGCTTGATAGTGCAGGGGTCATTGGTGCATTTAACCCTTTATACTATCCTTAAAATGACACGACTTTAATATTTAAAACCAATTTAAGAAGAATACTACAAATAAATATTATATATTGATTGTATTACTTCCCTATTTTTAAACTTTTCGTCTATTATGTATTCTCTAAATTACAAAAGATATCATTTCATACTTTTAATGTTTAAAAATAAATAAATTTTATGAAGGAAAAAACTGCAATAATGGTTATTGATCGACAATGGTAATACTTCAAATAAATGATTTATTAATAAGCGATGATAATTTAATTTGAAAAAATAACTAAAAAAACACAAATTGTAATATATAAAAAACCAGAACAAAACATAATTTCTTGAATTAGTAAGGGTATAATATTTAAATAAAACTATTTTCATAAAGAAAAAGATGAAGAAATCAAAAAAATCAAATCAAATAGAAAACCTCAATGACAAAAACACATATACACCATTATTTTTACAAAATATAATTTATGGAATTAAAATTAAAACTAGTATAAATAATATAGAAATAAATAAATTGACGGAAAAAAAAAGATTTATATATAGTTGGAACAAAAGGTTTATTAACTTGATTTGGTAGTATAAATATTCAAAATAAAGAAGGGTTATCTATATTAATAGCCACTTCAACACTACTAACAAAGTTTTATATCCACTATCTTAAAAATAAGGGTTTGTAGCCACTTTTTTAAAAAACTGATAGATGCAATTACATATATATCCTTGCACGGTTACACAAAGGAAAGAGGCTGGCAGATTTATTAGGCACAATAATCAAGATTCATGCAAAAAAAAATCTTTCATTTCTCTCTCTTTTTTTATTTCCCAAAAAATCTCTTATCTCTCTCAATTTCCTCTTTTCTCTCCTCTTTGATCTCTTCTGCATCTCCCACCGTTTATATTCATCTTTTCCAAAAAAATCTTGTTTGATTATTCTCTCACTTTCAAAATTTGAAAAACAATTTCTCTATTCATTTTTTCAGATTTCATAATCCATACAAAAACGGTGATTAAAAAGCGTTGAAAGATTTCAGTTTCCTTCAAGCAAATGTAAGTATTCTACTGTTGGAGCTATTTTTTTCTCTCACTTTTAACATTTCTCAGATCTAAAAAATCTTTCTTTGCATTTCAGATTTTAAAAAATAGCAAACGATAAAGATCAGCTATGTTAAAGATCATGAAGAGACGCATGTGGATGGACAATAAACATTAGCCACGGTGGATGATGAAGAAAACAAATCAGAAAAGAAGGATTGAACGCTAAACCCAGAATTTTTTTTGTTATTTCGAGTTGTATATGTCAGATCTGTAAAAATTACCGTATATTGTATATGCAGTATGTACGGTATATATAATGTATACTGTATATTTCTTAAAATTAGAGAAAAATAAATAAACTTCATCCTTTTTATAATTTTGTCTTGCTTGCTTAACCTTTTGATTTTTTAGATGAATTCTTGTACTTTTTATTTATGGATTCTGGTATAAAACAATGAAATGTTTTGTTGTAAACTGAATGTGCTTATTTATGTATGGATATTATTTTGAAAATTACTCATTAGTTATATATTTTGGTATATATTGTATATGAAAATAGATAAGACTATACGAATACACATATACGACAATGATAACTGTGATTTAATTAAACCAAAGTTCAATGATATTTGTGTATGATGTATAAATACATTACTTAATGATAAAGAACAATTTAGTAAACCATACAATATAAATGTTAAACAAAAAAACTGAATGTGCTTATTTATGTATGGCTATTATTTTAAAAATTACTCATTAGTTATATATTTTGGTATATACTGTATATGAAAATAGATAAGCATATACGAATACACATATACGAAATTGATAAACTGTGATTTAAGAAAACCAAAGTTCAATGATATTTGTGTACAATGTATAAAAATACATTACTTAATGATAAAGAACAACTTAGTAAACCATACAATATAATTGATAAACAAAAAAAGAACATTCTTATTTGTAAAAAAAAGATAAAAAAACATACGTAATTTAACTAATAACTTGGATGTCACGTTATTTTGTAACTTAATATTATAAGTCATGTATACTTGTTATATACATTTATTATATACAATATATATGACATTATGACCAGCCGAAATTGATGGTAGATACATGGAAATAGTGAAAAAGAAAATCAGTGTTAATGGGAAAAGGGCCAGCTGAAAATGATGGTAGAGCTACATGAAAATAGTGAAAAAATGGAGGGAATATGGATAGTCACTGTTACCTTTGTTAATGAATGTTAAATTAAAAAAAAAGAGTCATTAAATGGGAAGAGTGCAAAAAGTAGCTGGGATAATAATTACCTGGAAAGAGAAGAGATCCTTAATAAATGAGCTCATTTTATTAATTAACATCAGAAGGGTAAAAAAGGAAATTTGTTAAACAAAAAAATCTGGGAAAAAGTAAAAGTGGCTACTAACTTTTATTTTTAACATGGTGGCTATAAACCATTATGACACTATGAAAAGTGGCCAAATATATAATTTTCCCAATAAAGAATTAGAATAATTAAAAAATAAATAAAGATGAAAAATAAATAATCAATCACATATAATCCACTAAAAGAGTAAAATATATTATAATAATAAATTTTAGGGTAAAATGCAAATAAGATCCCTCTAGTCTTTTCAAAATGCATGAGCACCCCTTGTACTTTGAAAATGGCAAATCGCACCCCTGTGGTTCCAATTTTTTTCAATCAGACCCCTCCTCTTCAATGTCAATAATTTTCTTTTAGCCATAACTTCTCCGTTTGAACTCCGATTTGGATGATTCAAGATGTTTTGGAATGTTCATTTCCGGCTTTACATAATTGTCGCTTCGAAACTTTGAAATCATCAATAACCAAAAGAGTTAACGATGTCAATCATATCTAGTGTTTCGATGTTAGTAAAATCTTTTATTTATTAATGATTTCAAAGTTTCGAAGTGACATTTATGTAGAACCTAAAATGAGGATTTCAAAATATCTTGAATCGTCCAAATCGGAGTTCAAACGAAAAGTTGTGGGTAAAAGAAAATTATTGACATTGAAGGGGAGGGGTCTGATTGAAAAAAATTGGAACCACAGGGGTGCGATTTGCCATTTTCAAAATACAGGGGGTGTTCATGCATTTTGAAAAGACCACAGGGGTCTTATTTGCATTTTACCCTAAATTTTAACATTTAACATTTTTTTAGTTCCATAATAAAACATAAATAATTTTTAAAAATGATTTTAAAGTATTGAGAAATTATTAGAAAGAAATATTACGTGCAACACATGTGGTAAAAAAACTAGTATATTAAAACTACCCAAAACCACCACCGGAAAAATTAAATTATAATGTGAAAAGACGAAACATATATAACCCCGATTTAATTTTCTTTAATTTGTACAAGATTTATGTCACCTCACATCATCAGCCTACCTTGTGAGCGCCTTAACCTATCTCCAGGTAATGATGAACTTAGGTGTATCATATCGTGCACGTTTCACTGAGATGAAGCTGATGAGCTTGTTGGGCTTCTTAAGCTGAGTAGGCTTGATGGGCTGACTGTGGTGGCCTCATACGTGCTGGGCTCAAATAGGTGAGTTCAGTAGGCTAATTAAACTGTGTAGAGTGTCCTCAATGTGATAGACGTAATGAGCTCAGCAGGCTTAAAAATAGGCTGAAGTGATATATATTAATTACACGATTACATATCACACCAATGTATTCACGTGTTTACATTACAAGTTATAATGCATATATAAATGTGTGTATTATATCCATGGTTAGATTAAATTCAAATACAATAATACGTGGGTCCACCTCTAAAAAAGAAAGCACATTCTTCTTTTGTTTTGGTATGAATAAAAAGGGAAAGCGACCAAATCTCTCTCCTTTATTCACAAATTCACAATCCAAACCCTATCTTCCAATATTAATTAATTAAAATTAAAAGAAGACTACGCACGGATTGGAATTATAATTCTTTTTCCTTCGGGAGAGATATTAGTCATTCTCATAGGCCAATTAGTAGAATAAAGAAAAGTAGAGCTCAAAAAAATAAAAATAAACGGTATATGTCCTTATGGTTTTGGTGAAATACATGAATACCCAGATTGAAAAAATGATAAATTATACATATATAGTTTTAAATAATACAATTTGACTCTTCCAATTAACGTCGTTAATTTTTTTTAGTTATATTATTGGTTTAAACTCTGATTTGGATTATTTAAAACATTTTGGAATTCTCATTTCGTGCTCTACACTATAGTCACTACAAAACACCGAAATCATTAATAAATAAAAGGGTGTATGATTTCAATCATACATAATATTTTTATTATAATAAACTCTTATGTTTATTGATGATTTAAAAGTTTCAAAGTGACCATAACGTAGAGTATGAAATGAGGCTTCTGAAACATCTCGAATCATTCAAATCGAAGTTAAAATGAAGTTACGGCTAAAAAAAAAATTAAAGACGTGACAAATGTTAAATTGCATAATTTTAAAACTATGAGGGTGTGATGCGTGATTTTTTAACTACATGGAAATGCATTTGACCAAAATTATTGTGGTCTTATAAGTTTACCTTATAAAAAAACTCCACTATGTAACTGTTGTTTTTTTTTTTAATTTCTCTCTAAATATGAATTATAGAAGTTAAATAGAGATAGTTATACTTGAGGTTTTTTTTTTACTTTATCAATGGTCAATTTTATTTCAAATATACATACACATATACATATTCACACACACACATATATAATATATATATAAAAGTTAGATTATTATTATTTTAGGTTTGTTAAAGTATAAATAGGTAATTGTTTCATACTTTAAAGTCGAGTCTAATATATATATATATATATAAATGTTAGATTATTATTATTTTAGGTTTGTTAAAGTATAAATAGGTAATTGTATCATACTTTAGAGTCAAGTCTCATAATACCATTGTATAGTTTTAACGGTTTTGTTTGTTCTCTTCGCTCCCCTCCTTGTTAACAAAATATATATATATATTAAAAAAATATAATATAAAAGAAAAGAAAAAAATTAACCTAAGATGAATTTTTTATATTAGACAAATCTTTGTTAGTCAGTTTGGTCTTAAGGTTTCTTTTTAAATGACATGTTAAAATTTAGTAATGTTAGTCTTTTAGACTAGTAATCAAACATCTCTTATCTTTTTCATAAAATTAAAGGTTCGAGTCTCCCCTCACTTTAATTTGATCAATGTAATATCTCAAAACAAATATATAAAAAAATTGACGTTATTCTTAAATTAATCAAATCGACTCATTCAATTTTGAGCTTGCATCTTTTAAATTATAAGGGACACGGAACGATCCAACTCAATATTCACGACAAATGGAATAAATTATTGGAGTTATCCAAAAATATTACAGATATTTTCTAGCTTAGCTAAATGAATATGCATTAGTCAACCTTCTTCCTCCCAAGCAAAAAAGAAAAGAACAAACAGGGAATTGGAATAGAACCATACAATGAAAGACAATGGTCCAGACGAATTCCCAAGCTTAATTTTTGGAGTATTTGATAGGAATCTTGCCTTTAGCTTTTCCAGGTTACTTATCTTAGCTACCAAAAAACACCATTGATTTAGTAACATCGTTATCATGTCATATACTACGGTTTATGTGTGATTCGATTTATAAAAAAAAAATCTAAAAGATTTGTTAGGTCGTTTACTTAAACTTTAACTTCTATTTATATGAATTTTTAAGTTCGAAAGTTCAAGTCTCCCTCCACAATTTGATGTAATAAACTTTAACTTCTATTTTATATGAATTTTTAAGTTTGAGTTACAATTTTTCTTCTTCTTTTTCCCCCTAAATTCGGGGGTTGGGAATATGATTTCACCATCTTAACTATACAATTTTTCAAATATGTACCAAAAATTTAGTAAGGGAGTTCAATGATCTTATAGGTACGAGGTTTGCATTTTTCATCTCATGGAAAGATGGCAAATATTATGTGAGATGTACATTCTTTCAATTTTTTTTGTCTCAGACCAAAAGCCGAAAACATAGAAGCATTTATCAGAACGTAGAAGATACACATCTTTATTTGGATGGAACAATTTTTAAATTCTGGCGAATATGGAAATTTTAAAATTTTGGAACCTTATCCTTGGAGATTTTTTATAAATATTGTAAACTTTATTTTTTATCTTTTTTTTTTAATCAAACTTTATTTTTTATCTACGTATTGAAAATATTTAGAAAGATGACAAATGAGTGTGCGAAAGGGATAGAAGGACCTTTTTACTGAGTGGCCAGTTTTTTAAAGCATCTATGAAAATATCCAAAACCTGAAAATATTTAGGAAAATGTCCCTTTTCACGAAGTCCGGTTTTTAAAACTCAAGTTCATCTTCGTCCTTTTCGTGAAATTGAGTTTTAAAACCCGATTTTGTCTATATGTGCTGAAAATGGGTTTTAGAAACCCGTTTTCAAGTAAAAAAAAAACCCGGATTTTATCCATATGGGTGAAGGGATATTTTCATAGATATTGTAAGTACTAAGTTGTAAATATATATACCTAACAATTTTTTTTAATAGTGTACCTTACAAATTCATATTTCATGGTTACTAAAAATAAAAAATCATTAAAATTTAATAGATTTTTTAAATAGAGGATGAATTTAAAAGATGGTAAAATCCAAATTAAACCATTTTATATGATTACTTTTTTATAAAATATATGAGAGGAAATTCGAATTCAAACATTTAATTCGATAAAAGAAAATACTATGGTTTATGGTTAACCTAAATCTATGAGGTGTAGAGAGTTGGTAAAAGAAAGAGATAAATGTAAAATGCACCCGTGCACTTTGAGTTATTGCTAATCATATTCCTGCATTTTTTTTAAAAACTCATGCACTTTAGGAAAATTGCAAATCACAGCCTTCTATCGATTAGTTTTAACGAAATTTAGACACATGTATGCATACCACATGTTCCAAAACCATAAGAAAATTCAAAAAAATTGAACATTTGCGTGTGATTTATAGATTTTACATTTTATCAACATAAAAGTTTATTTTAAAATTATACACATCTATCAATTTTTTAGTTATTTTTCATGAAATCATAATACATGACATACATCGAATATAAATGTATCTCAATTTCTTTAAAACTAATCGATTGAAGGGCGTGATTTGCAATTTTATTAAAATACATGGGTATTTTAAAACAAAAAAAAAATGCAGGGGTATGATCAGTGACGGATCTAGGATCTCAATCGAGGATGGGCACAATATGAATTATAATGTACACAATTTAGTATATCAAAAACTTTACCCCGATCATTAGTAATTTTTATATTAAAAATTATAGAAATACAATTTTCAAAAAACTAGTCGACCACTATTTATGTCATTTTTATTTATTTTTTACATATGTAAAAAAAAGAAGGAAGAAATTTTTTAAAAACAATATCATAAATATCAAGATGACTTATATTCGATCCCGTGTTTCATTTCAAAGCATGGTACAAAGTAATAATGAAATCATTACTAAAAATGATATTAATGTTGATTTTTTAATTCATTTATTTTATTTTTAACACTTGAACTATTATATCTATTATATATTTTTTCAATATTTCCCATCAAAATTATTGAAGAAATCTCAATATGAATTATTTATTCATATTGAATAGTGTATAATTTATCTTTTTTTACAATTTCTAATTGATCGGTCACTGATGATTCTAAATAATTACAAATAAATTTTAATTATTGAGATAAATAGTAGTTATAAAACAATAAATAAAATAATGTATAAAGACTAATAAATAACACACAAAATTAAAATTTATCGTTTCATATAAAAAAGTCATTTATTATAAACGTCAACTCAAATCACTAAATTTGAAGAAAAATTGGTAACAATAAGTATAAAAATAATATCAAATCATTTAAAACCAAAATAATTACAATAAATAGATAAGAAAAAATAGTACATATAGAACATTAAAATAATAATTATGTGTATTATTCAAATTTTTTTACCAAAATACATTTTTTTTTAATTATATATAATTGAAAAAAAAATTCCCAGTGAAGAGGGGGCACGTGCCCCTGGTCCTCAAGTAAGTCCGTCCCTGGGTATGATTTAACAATAACCCAAAGTGTGGGGTATGTTTTATATTATCCCTCAAAAAAAGAAAAAAAAGTTTGTTATAAACAAAGGCCAAATCCTAGGAGGGCCATTCAAACAGCCCAACAAAAATTTAAAGCCCAAATTTAAAATCACATAAATCTCACCGCTATATTTAGTAAATTATATTTTTTGTCGTAAATATTTGGATGATTTATGTTTCACTTTTTTTTCCCTTTTTTTTTTTTTTTACAATAGTTATGTTTTATCTAGGTACTTATAATTTAATCTCCAACGTTTTAGAAAAAATTCAAAAGAGATTTTGTTAAAAGATAAGCTAGACAAATATATTATAAATGTTGACCTGACATTGTTTATATGACTTTTTTTTTTAATCAAATATTTAAATTATTTTAGCTTATTAATAAAAACTCACGTTACACATTTTTTTTCTATTATTTTTTATTAAATCTATAAAAGTATAAAAAACAAATGAACGTATCAAAAGGAAATTTTTTATTAAGATTTTAAAGAGTTAATATTGTTGCGATTGATATATTATAATTTCTAAAGGAAAAAAGGGAAATTAATATTAAAAAGAAAGAAAGTAGGTAAATTTCAATTTCTCATCGCATTTTTCTTCTTTAAAGGATACTTGCTTTCGACCGTGTTTCTTTTTTAGTTCCATATACTTGAATTGTAATCCAAAAAATGATTATTAAAGTCAAATAAAGTAATAATATAATTTAACAACTCAAATTTCATTTTAAATGTTTTTTTTCCCTTCATTTAATAAAACGACAGAACGTTTTTTTTAAATAGTATAAGCTATTAAACAATCTATATTTGGTTTAAAAGAAAACCATTTATATTTATTTAGTTTAAGAAAATAAATGAAATTGGTAAATAAAAAAACCCAAATATTTGTGAAAAGAGTTTAATAAACAATTATAATACACATAATAAAAGAGTAAAAAAACATTAAAATAGGAAGATCAAGATCAAGTTGCTCCCCTCACACCCTGTTTATGTTAAAAATGAACGAGTCATCAGAAAAACTTTTGTTAAAACTTTAAAGAGTCAACATTTTATTATTATCTATAGATAGTAATGATTTAAATTAGACCATTGAATGAGATTTTACATTCCGTAAGCACTTTTTTTTTTCTTTCTTTCTTTTTTTTTGTTTGTTTAAATTGGATGAAGAAAACGTATATAAACCTACTATACAATTATGGACTGGACCTAAAGATCCTTTCTTTCAATGAGAGGTGGTAGAGCCCCTCTTTAAATGTGAAATTGAGAATGAAACATAAGAAACTTTTTAGTAATCTCATTCTAGATATTCTTCCAACTTATAATAAGTCATGTTTAAATATGAAATTGATGATTAAACATGAGAAAATTTATAGTAATCTCGTTGTAGATACTCCTCCTACTCATTATGTAAGTCATGTTTAAATATGAAATAGAGAATTAAATATGAGAAAATTTCTAATACTCTCGTCTTAGATGTTCCTCCTACTCATTATAAGTCATATTTAAATATGAAATTGAGAATTAAACATGAGAAAATTTATAGTACTCTCGTTGTAGATACCTCCTCCTACTCATTATAAGTCATGTTTGAATGTGAGATCGAGAATTAAACATGAGAAAATTTATAGTACTATCGTTTTAGATACTTCTCCTACTCATTATAAGTCACGTTTAAATTCAAATTAAGAATTTAAACATGAGAAAATTTATAGTACTCTCGTTGTAGATACTCCTCCTACTCATTATAAGTCATGTTTAAAATATGAAATTGAGAATTAATCATGAGAAAATTTATAGTACTCTCGTTGTAGATACTCCTCATACTCATTATAAGTCATGTTTGAATGTGAAATTGAGAATTGAACATGAGAAAATTTATAGTACTCTCGTTGTAGATACTTCTCCTACTCATTATAAATCAAGTTTAAATTAAAAATGAGAATGAAACATGAGAAAATTCCTGTAGATATTTCTCCTACTCATAATAAGTTATGTCCAAGTAATTAATATTAGTGACTTACTATTTTTTTTTTAGAAGTATACTATTTATTTATTTATTATTGATAATTATAGATGTGATATGTCATTAATGAGAGAAGTCTAGTTTTTGTTTGATACAAAGGAAGTACCAAAAGTAATCTCAATGAAAAGTAGGTTAATCACATCCACCTCTGTGGCTATTTTTATGAAATGAGATTAATTTAAAAAAAGTAAGGGTAAACTGCAAATAACACCCCTGTGGTTTCGGTCAAATTCATGAAAAGTCCTTGTAGTTTAAAAATGGCAAATCACACCCATATACTTCCAAATTATATCAATATGACCCCTCCCCTTCAATGGTGTAAATCTTCTTTTAGCCGTAACTTTTTCTTTTGAACTCCGATTTTGATGATTCAAGATGTTTTGGAATCCTCTTTTCGGGCTCTACGTCATGGTTATCTCAAACATTCAAATTTTTTAATAAATAACAGAGTTTTATTATCCTCAAAATATTTGGTATGATTACAGTAATTAACCCCGATATTTACTGATGATTTAGAAGTTTTCAAGTGACCATAAAGTAGAGCCCGGAATGAGGATTCCAAAACATCTTGAATCATCAAAATCGAAGTTCAAACAAAAAAGTTATGGCTAAAAGAAAATTTACACAATTGAAGAGGAGGGGTCATATTGATATAATTTGGAAGTACGGGGGTTTGATTTGCCATTTTTAAACTACATGAACTTCTCATGATTTTGACCGAAACCATAAGGGTGTTATTTGCATTTTACCCAAAAAATAATTGTTTAGAAATATTTTAAAAATAATATATTTCAGACTGAGATTTCACCAATTTTGAAATGACATTTTACTCGAGATTGGTAAATCTTAGTCTAAAAAATACCATTTTTTTTTTTTAACTAACATGAATATAACTCAGGTAGTTAGACATACGCGACCGGAGTCTTAGGAAGGTTTGAGTATTAATCGAAACTTGATATTTTTTAAAAAAACTTTTTTAATTAAGCATGAAAGCGAAATACGTTTCGTGAAAAAAACGGAAGCGAAGAACGAGGAATTAATCGAAACTCTTCGTCCGTTTCTTTAAATTAATCAAAGTCTTAGTCTACTCTCTTAAAATGTGATCTTTCATTCAACGCCGTCTGATTCAGAAAAAGAATTTCCATCAAATCGAAATCAATATCAAAGAACATTTCAACGGCCTTGATTTCCGAAAACGATATTTAACGACTCAAGTCAATGCATTCTCAATCAATTCAGCCTTAGACAAAAAAAAGAGTAGAAGATATTGAATGAGGAATCAAAATCAGTAATCACGAATTTGAAGCTGATAAAAATTAGGTAATCATCTTCCATAGATTTTCAATTCGATTCTGAAATGGAAGAACAGTAAAAATAAAGCCCTTGTTTTTAATTTTTGTTTGTTTGTGTGTTTCAAATTTCGAATTGGGATTTTTTTTCGAGGGTTTTTTCGGATGAGAAATGGGGGAGAGTGTTACTGCCTTACATACTGCTATGAACTCAGTTCAAGCAATTGGGAGAGGATTCGATGTAAATTTCGATACGAGGTTACTTTATTGTAAAGGAATTACTGGTTCCTCCATTGTTGAGGTTGATCATGAAAATACTAGAAATATCGTGTTGTACGATGATGTTGTTTTGCTCAATGTTTCATGGGATATCAAGAATTTTCAGGAACCTACCGGGCATCGATCTTCTGGAGTTTGTAGTTTTGATGAGGTAATTTGTGTATTTTTATGGGGAATTTTCTGTTTTTAGTTTTGTATTCTGATTTATTTGGTATAGGAACTGAGTTTTTTTTTTATAACCAATCTGAAGGATACTGAATTGGTGATTAAAAGAGTTACTTATCGACATTTTTCTTGCGTTGTCGTTGAAAAGTTCGACAGAGATGCATTTCTATCCATGTTTATATGGTTAATTGATATAGAATTGTTAAAATTTGACATATCTTTTATCTTCACTATTCTTGATCTATGGCCATTCATTGGTTTCATTTCTTTCAGATGAAAGCTACATTAGAACTAGTAGGCTGTGTTTTAGTCACTTGTCAGCTAATATAGTTATAGCTAGCATCTTTATATTCTTTTTTCTTAATTTATGATCTCAAGATCTTATCCAATAAAAATTATGATCTCAAGAGATAGAGCTTTAAATCCTATTTATCAATAGAGTTTATATTCTAACCTTTTTTTTATATGATTATGATTATTTTTTTATCAATGTCGATTGGATTTTTCTTTTATGTTTTTGTATTTTCTTATCAATTGCCAGCGTTTGTTATCTGCACACTTGAATGGTAATTTTTTTTTTCTTCATATTTTTGGAGGGAACATATAAGTATCAAGGACGAAATGTAGAAGTACTGGATTATATATTTTCTAGACTTGTAGCATCTGTTGCTATTGCGAGTGAACTGATTATGGAGTTATAATTATAACATGCAGATGGTAGATTATTTTAATAAAAAGGATGGTCTTTCTGAAGGCTATCCATCTGGTTGTTTTAATAGTGCGTTTGGCTTCACTGGTTCCAAGCAGATTGACAGTGAAGCAACAAAGAACCTCTCTATGGATGGATTTTATATTCCACTTGCAAAATTTCAGTTGACAAAAACCCCAATAGTGTTGCAAGATAATGTCAAACGGGCTGTCCCAACTTTTTGGGACCCGCCATCCTTGGCAAGGTGGGAAGTCTTCACATTCTTGCAAGCGATATAATGACAATAAAGCTTCTTCCTTATCAGTAGTTACTTTTTCTGGCAGCTTTATTGAGAATTTTGGGACGCATGTAATCACATCTATAACCATGGGTGGTAAGGATATGATATATGTTAAACAGCACCAGTCTTCTCCTTTATCAACAATGGAGGTAAAGAGATATGTCCAGAATGTTGTGAACCAGAGGTTCTCTGACACGCAAGACCAGACTGGTTCTGGAAATATAATTCTTGTGGAAAAGGTTATTTCCTCAACTGTTGAATCTCTCCTCCAATTAATGTCATGAAATTCTTTGAGCTGTCTTTTATAATCCTTTTTTTGTTTAAATCCTTCAGGGTCTTGATGGTGGACTATTCAACACTCAAGGGGTATATCCTCAGCCCACTTCTGCTCCATATCTCACTGGTAAAGAAGTATGTGAAAATTATGTTATTTATTTGAAGAATTGATTTGACACTTAGCAAAATATTATGATCTGATTAACTTTATCTTTTGTTCATTTTCTATGCTATATGATATGAATGGCTGTGTTATTCACCGTCACAAACCTTCTGCAGTGTAGTTTTCTCTTGTTTTGATGACAGACATTGCTTCGTCGATGATTTAATTAATTGTACGAGTACCCGATTATTCATTTATTCTATTTTAATGAATTAGGATGTCACAGTCATCTTCCGGAGGAGGGGAGGAGATGACCTGGAACAGAACCATGTTCGATGGGCAAAAACTGTGAGGTCCTCCCCAGATGTGATTGAAATGACTTTCTATCCGATAACTGCTCTCCTTGATGGTGTAACTGGAAAGGAGCATTTAACTCGTGCTATTTGTCTCTATCTAGAATGTAAGGAGATTTTGAGCCTGATCATGATTCTACAACTGTAATGTTCCTCCTGCAATCCCTGAAATTTATTTTGGATTATTTTCTGCAGATAAACCTCCAATAGAAGAACTTAGATATTTCCTGGAGTTTCAGATTCCTCGGATATGGGCTCCTGTACGTAACATAATTCCTGGACATCAAAGGAAAGAACCAGTGTGCCCATCTTTGCAATTCAGCATAATGGGGCAAAAACTATATGTCAGCGTTGAGCAGGTATGAGCTTATCATGGCAGCTTATTGGATATGCACCTGAATGAATGTGATGAAATAGATTACTTTTTGAAATTGCACATATTCATGAAGTTGAATTAAGACTGTCTTTCTTTAGCCCCCGTCTATTCTTTTGCTCTCATTTGAGACGTAAACAATTGAAAATAAATAAACAAAGGTCTTCTCCATCTAAGTTTTCCTACTAATTTTCAGTTATTTTTACAATATTACATTGAGGGGCACATCACTATTTCTCTCAATATTTGCTATATAAAAGGATTATTGAAACAGTGACTGTAAGGGGCCGTTTGTTTACAAGGAATCTGGATACCCGGCATCTTAAGATGCCCGAAATCTCAGATGTCCGGTATTTTTAGATTAGTGTGTTCGTTTTGCAGAAATTTTTTAGATGAATGCTTAAGAATATTTAGATAACTGTGCAACATTTATGTAGAGAATTTATTATAATAACTTCTAAATTTACTCATATTTACTTTTCTTGTATTTTTTATTTGTATAGATTAATTCATATTAATAAAATATTTAGATTACATGATTTTTATTATAAAAAATTTCATGTATTTAGTTAATAATTTTAATTTTATTTTATTCTAATTCTAGTTTAATTTAATATTGAACCTTTGATTAATATATTACATAATGAAAACAAAATTTATTCTATATATAATTTTTTTTTTACTTTTAGATCATTGAATTGATTTATTTAAATAAAATAAAAATTAGAAAGTAAGAGAGTTGATGAAATATAATTAAATATGAAAAAAAAAATATAAGAGTGTTAAAAATGTTAAAGAAATTAATTTAGAATAAATTTGATTGATAGACTTGTTTAATACATGCAAATTATTTTAATTTTAAAATTAAAATTAAATATTGAAATTATATAAATTAAAGAATTTTGATCCAAAAATTAAAAAAAATTGTTTTAATTTGTATCCTACTCAATATAAAAATAATATTTAGTTAGATATTTTGCAAAATTTCTAATTATTGGAATACAATATTTTTATTCTAAAAATATAATTTAAAATAATATATTAATAATAACAAAAAAGAGTAAAACCTAAAAAGGAGTAAAAATATCATAATTCAATCACATTTTCATTGGAATCCTAGAAAACCCATATTTTTCTAAGGTATCCAGATTCTCATGAACATGGGAATTCTGAGTTTCCAGGCATCTTCATATGCATGGGTATCCACAAATTCTGTAAAACAAACACACTGTTATCCAGATTACATTACCATGGTAATCTGAGAATCATGCGAAACAAACGGCCCCTAAATCTCTTTGATTTTTCCTTGACACGTGTTTTCTAAATGAGTGAAGCCACTCCAAATAAAGTAGTTTCTGTAAACTTGGTTTGCAACTTTTTGGCACAATCAGCCTTCTCCACATCAGAAGAAAGTTTTACTGGATGCAATGTTCTTCTCTTCCATTCAGCCAAGTTTCATGTCTTTAGTGTGCCAGTTGTAAAATTCTTCTTCCCTTTGCCTATTTTTGCTATATATTTTCTATATGTTGACCAGTTCATGAGTTTAAACCCCTTGGTGTGACTAAACAAGTATATAATCAGTGTAAAACCGATATTATGAACACCGGCCGTTTCTATGTTATATACCCATCAATCCTTTTAAAAACATTCATGCATTTTAATTGTTGCTAGTTGCTACCTTTGTTGACATGTAACTATTCCAGTCCAACCATGTATGTCCATGTGTAAGCCTTCAGAAAATTAATTTAGACTTGGTTGTTTCACTTTGTATTCAATAGTAGGTTGTTTCACTATGGACTATATCATGAAGCTCTTGTACTGATATTTTAGATTTGGGATACGAATAATTGGCAGAACTTTTCTATGTGGTCTTAGACAATTCTGTGATTACTTTGTTAGTTTCATTAATGAAAGTCACTCTCTTATTCTTCTTTTCTTAATTTTTTTTATCATAAAGACAGAAGTAACAGGAAAATCCTCTACTATGATCATTATATTTAGTCATGTCTGTTGTGAAATGAAAGGATGTTTTGGCTGAATACAAGTGCAGGTATCAATTGGACGTAAGCCAGTAACAGGAATGCGTTTATCTCTTGAAGGGAGCAAGCAGAATCGGTTGAGCATCCATCTTCAACACGTGGCGTCTCTCCCGAAGATCCTTCAGCCATATTGGGACACCCATGTGGCAATTGGTGCTCCCAAGTGGCAGGGGCCAGAAGAACAAGATAGCCGGTGGTTTGAACCGGTTAAGTGGAAAAATTTCTCCCACGTCAGCACCGCACCTATTGAAACCCCAGAAACATTCATGGGAGAGCTATCCGGTGTCTATATAGTGACCGGAGCTCAGCTTGGAGTCTGGGATTTTGGATCAAGAAATGTTTTGTACATGAAGCTTTTGTATTCTAGATTGCCGGGGTGTACGATACGAAGAACATTGTGGGATCATATGCTGAATGACAAATCGAAAAAACTAGTATCTTCTATTGATAATGCTAATGCTGACAATTCAAGTTCAGGTTCAAGAAATATACCAAGCAACAAGTTGGTCAAGCTCGTCGACATGTCGGAGATGAGCAAGGGGCCTCATGATTCTCCAGGTCACTGGTTGGTTACAGGTGGGAAGCTGGGTGTTGAAAAAGGTAAAATTGTGTTAAGAGTGAAATACTCCTTGCTTAACTACTAAGTTGTTTATCGGTATCGTATTTGGCGCTATAATGAAATGCAGCCCTGGATATTGGTAGGTTGAGGAAGTAGTAGTGTATTAGGTGGATGTATAAAATGGGTTCATCAATCCTGTATAAATTCGATGGACAGAATCGAGTGGAAGATTAGTTTTGAATGATCAAGTTCTACCATAACTGGTGGCGAAATTATTATAGAACTCTTGTTATCTTGTGCATTATTCTAATAGGGGCACAAGTAATTGGTTGGTTTAAATTGAACTGACTAATCGTTTGAAAAACGGATTGAATCGATTGACATCGGTGAAAGCAAATGATCGAATAAATTCTAATAGACCAAAATTGAATCAATCATAATATATTTTTGTCCCACATAATCCTATATAGATTTAAATATTTATCATCTACTTGGCTATACATATATGTGTGCATAATCAATCACTTCACATTATACTTAAAGATGAAACTTAATAATTGACTTGCACTTTGTGAAAAATTATTCACATTAGTTTGCTGGTGTTCATGAGTTTGAGAGATCCAAATATATGTATATATTTAATACCAAATCAACTTCTAAAGTTTGTATTACATCACCTATTTTTTTCAGTTCATATATCATGCACCTTTGATTTTTTAGCTAACTACCCAATTATTTGTGAAATCATAAATCAAAATAAAGTTTCTAGTATAATCAATAATGTGTATACAACACTTGAATCTTCTTAATATGAGAATTAATTTAACATCATCGTTGCACATGAAAAAAAAATCTAGTACTTTTGTTGTAATTACTCGCTCAACTAATAATAAATCATATAGAGGTGGTTGAAACTTGAAAGTGATAGATCCCACTATTTATTTATTATTGATAAGAATTACATACAACACAACAAGAGCAGTGGAAATTATCCCCGTTACACTTATATAGATCAAAAGAGACGTGTTAAGTGGATGGCCATTGATATTGCCATCTCAGCACGAGCCTTTTGACTTATATATATATATATATATATTTAGAATTGGGGTCCTTCAAAAGTCTGTCCAAAATTCCAATTAGCAGGAACGACGTCGTAACTAGTGACAGTTTTGCCGTCGCTAGTGGTGACTTGGAAGGAGAGAATTTGGCCATCAAGAAGTGAATTGGACTGCCAATTCTGCCCCCAATTTCTTGTCATTGATTCCCATTGGCCAGTTTTTGAACCTTTGATGGAAACTGCCTTAACATCTCCAGCTCCTCCCACGTTTGTTATCAATACCAAGTTGAAATAAGAGTGCCCATTCATTGTAAATTTTATCCCTCCTTTTCTCACACATGGCACCCTGTTAGAGATGGATTGACAAAAAAGGAAATGGTTTAAATAGGGCGAGAGTTAAATGGAATCGAACTGAACCAAACTAATCAAGACTCGTGTATTAGTTTAGTTGGATTCGGTTTAGTTGATGAGTTCTTTTTTTTTTAAAGATTAAATATAGTTTATATTTTAATTTAATCCAAAAGTGCTATTTTGATTTTATAAAATCATGACTTGGCTTTTAATAATGAGAATAAAATATATGTTTGTAGTAAAATGAATCTTTTTTTTTTTCCTTTCATAAAATCATGACTTGGATTTTAATAATAAAGATTGAATCATTAAATTTTGAAGGATGAAACAAAGTTTTAAAATTTGAAGAAACTAAAATTAAAAATAGGAGAAATATTAAATTATAATACTCTATATTTAGTTTTTGTAATTTGCCACTCGTATTAATTTTGGTCTCTGTATTTTTTAAAAATTATTTTATTATGAAATATACATTTTAACCCTTTTTGGTGGAAGACATGATTTTTAAAGGATAAATGAAAGAGAATAAATTGTGACCTTCTAAAGAGAACGGGAACAATCCCAGCTTTATATTGAGCAATTTGCAAGAAAGCAGGTTGAGCCATATCGAAATGTTGGAGAGGAGGATTGCACCATCCGCCATTGTCATTAGGTAGAGCATTATTCGGTGGACAAAAATTGGTTGCGGTGACGACGACAGAGCCGGGAAGACACCATTCCGGGTCGTTATCGCAACGCAGCTCATAACACGCGCCGCAGCTCATGCCGTTGTTCAATAGAGCTGTGCTTAGAGCTGCGGTGTTGGTTCCATACCCTTGGCTGTTCATGTTTCCATAGCCACAAGCACCCCCTAGACAAAATGTTAAATGGAAAAATTTATGCCTTTATCTAACAACCGGTTTTGATAATTATTTATTAGCAAAAAAAATACGTCTCTAAAGTGAAAACTCACTATTACTTTCTAATCTTATAGTCTTTTTTCATTGAATTTTATATAGGTTAAAAATTATACAAAATCCCCGTATATTATGAGGATGGTTTTAATTTTGCGTTTTAAAAATTTCAATTATAATTCTAACTTTTTACTTTATTTCAAAAATACTATTTGTTGGAAAAATTACTCTTTTAAAATATCATTTCTTCAAGAAAATATCTTTTTATTACAACAATATTCTTTAAAAAAATTCCCTCGATCTTTTAATTTTCGTTAAGCTTAAACGAAATTGCACAAGAAATATATTTTTTAAAGGGTGATTTCTTTTATAAAAGGTATTTTTGAAACAAAATAATAGGTTGAGAGTAGAATTAAAACTTTTAAAACGTTAGGGGAAAAATTAAAACTAACACCGTAGGTTAGGGTCATTTTGTATAATTTAGTCTTTTATATATTAGTAAAATTTATACATTTATCAAATTTAATATAAATTAATCAATAAAACTAAAAGTATGTAAGAATTCTCATTAATTAGTGATTCAATTAAAAATGTAATTTTGAGTGTTATAAAAGTGATAACATCAAACATTTCTTAACACTTTTTTTAAAATAAACGAAACAGTTTTTGAATAGATATTTTAAAAATAAAAAATGTTTTGAAATTTTTAAAAATGACATTTTTCTTTAAAAACGTGTGGGTTGTGTTCCATGCTCGCTTTGAGTTAAAGAAGGAAAAAATGTTATACTCGAAAATTTTCAAAACTTTTGTTAGTTTAAAAAATATCAATTTATAAAATGTCATTTTTGAAAAACTCTCTTTAAAAACGGTAAGACAATGATATGTAATGTTTTGAAGTTTTACCCATGGTGCCGGAAGCATCGCTGCCGCCGTAAAATGTAGCGTGGGCATTTTGCCAACCACCTTGATCTCCATTTTCATAGCACAAGCATAAGTTCAAAAGAAACAAGAAGACGATCACTGAAATCAATCGCATTACTAATCTCTCAGCCATTTCTATATTATTGAGATATAGAAGATGTACATAATAATATAATAGATTATGTGAAATATCACAAATGTGGATCTATATATATATAAATAAATAAAGTGACAACAATTTAACTAATAATAAAACAAATTAACTTACTTAAACTAATTATATACTAATAGTCCCAATATATATATTTCTTTGTTATTGATTAAGAGATTAGCTTGAAAACTGTTTACAAGTCAATTTTGTCCTTTGACTTTTGATTAAGTTTCACTAACGGTTGCATGCGTAAGAAGATTTCTATAATCATATAATCCTAACTCAAATGTCAACCACTTAATCCCTATATATATATATATAATGGCCAACCTTATTGTGTTTCATTGGTATCATATTGTAATAATTTTTACGAGACGAAAATTATACAAACCAGAATTATAGAGGTAGATATATATTATTATAATTATACTCTCAGTTGTTGCATAAAACTGGAGAGCTTCCACGTATGTAACGAACTTATAATATGGGACAAGTCGGAGGTAGTGCACTGTAGTAGAAGTGCTGCGTATGCGGTGCATTAGGTAGATGACGAGCACTGTATATACCTGCACAGAAAACGAAGAGAGCACCGGTGTGGTGCCGGTCTAACACCCTCCGATGCTAAAGTCAGAGCAAGCAGAACTAGTGTGCCAGATAGAATTGTCGTAGAAATTAGTTATCTAATGAATGAATTTCTTCTCCTATTTATATGAGAGGAGGTTGATGACATCATTGTGCCACGTGTCGCGTCGGGCCACGTGTTGATTCCCAACGACGTGTTGCGTGATGGCCATGCCACGTATCATATTTTGATTGGATACTAGTATAATGTAGTTTCTTCGTCTTAGATACATAGCCTTATTAGATGATGTAGACTCCCAGGCGACGTAGGCATAGACTCATAGGCGACGTAGACATAGCCTTCTAGGTGACGTAGCTTTATCTTTTCAGGTGATAAAGACATGTCGATTGTACATTCCTTGAACAAGTTGAGAAATTCCATGTGTGCTGATGTAATTTTACCCATAACACTCTCAAATTTTTAATTTGAGTAATTACACTCTCTAAGAGTTACTTAAGTGATAAAATCCGGCTCTTCTATTTAAAAAAATAGGAGTTGTCTCGATCTTACAGGTGAGTAGATGGTTTGATAATGACTACAAACAAAAGTTTCATGGATTTTTTATGTTTGTGTTGAATGTTGATGTTGTAGCAATGATGAAGGTGAACTACCACAAGAAGGGGGAGATGAAGTTATGGATAGAAATAGAGAGTGAGGGTAAAAATATAAAGTAGAAAGAGAGAGAATGTGAAAATAATTTATATAAAAAATAGTTATATGAGCCTCACCGAGTAAGAAAATAAAATGAGACTGATTTGATTTCACAATTTGATTATTATTCTACCTTAGAAGAATAATTATTCAATTTTTTTTTTAATATATCAACAACATTCTCTTGTTCATAATTCTAATGTTCAATTAATATTGACACACGTGTCAATCTGAATAAAGCTCAATTGATTATACATCAATACTCTCAATTCCATTTACTCGTACGTTTAAACCTCCTTATTTGATGTAATATGTGAAAAATATTGACATTAAAACTATTTCTTTTTAACATTGATTTAAGTATAAAATTTATTAATAAATTGGAATAATACATTGATTTTTACTAAATAAACAAAATTATTTGATAATCAATGGATTTTTAATATTTGATATTTTTTTTAAAATTATATTGTTTTATGGTTTTTAGTTTATTATTCTCAGAATTTTATTTTTAAATCAAATAACAAATGATATATCAAAAAAAATTATGAACCAAGATAGAAAATGAAATAGTTATAAAACGAAGACTAAGTTATTATCTTTACTACCCTCTGATTTGAGTTGGGCTTCCACCCTTTTTTTTTATTGTAAAAAATATAGCCATCTAAATCATATTTATTTATGTTTTTATCAAATTAGCCAAATCTCACAAGATATAAATAAAAGCATCAAAATTTCATCTTAGATATTTAAAAGGGGAAAAAAGACATTTATATAATGAATATAATAAAATTTTCAAGAGGGTCGCCGTTAACATGCTGACCGACCAAATACAAAAGAACGTAATTGGGCCGCTGTGCGACGTGGCAAGCTGACCTCTATGACCGACTTTTCCCGTACTTGAATTTAAATGGTTAAATATAATATCTGAAAATAAATTATACTTAAATTAATTAATGGAACCGACGTTGGAAATTTTTTGCTCCACGTTGATTTAAAAATGAAACAAATATAAAAATAGCACATTTTTGACTCATAATTACTCAAATAGCCACAATTTTATTTTTTCATTAAAATAGCCACATGTATTTGTAAAAATACAAAAAAACCCCTTGTCAAATCATTTCTCTCATCTATCTCATTTTCTCTCCCATCTTTTCAATCATCATTCCTTCTTTCCTCTCTCCTCTCTCCTCCCCTTCCCTCACCCTCGTCCCTTTTTTTTTTCTTTTTTTTTATCTCTCTCTAATTTTTTTTAAAAAATTTCCCTCCCACTTTTCCCTCTCATTTTTCTCTCCCATGTCTTTCTATATATTTCATTCTCTCCCTTCCACCCTCATTTTTTTTCATTTTCTCTCTCATTTCTTCCTCCCTCCCTCCCTCCCTCATTCTCTTTATCTATTTCATATCATTTTCTTTCAAACTTTCATTTCATTTCTTATTTCTTCTCTCCTAATTTTCTTTATCCATTTTATATCAATTTCTTCCATCTCCCTCCTTCTTTCATTTTTTTTTCAAACATCCACCATTTTAATCTTTTACAAATGTTTATCTCACAAAATTCCTACACTTTTTAATTTAGTATCTCTCTCCTTAATTTATTCTCATTCTCGTTTTTTCATAAATATTTTTCACCGTTTTTCTTCCGAATCTCGCATATCTAAACCAAAATAACAAAAAATTGACGAAATGCCTTATTATTTTTTTAGTTTTTTTATATCTTTTTCTAATGTATGTCATTTGCTGTTTCATGTAATATACGTAATTTCGTAATAGTATTTCTGTGATGCGTGTAATATATGCAATAAACATTTTTTATTTATCTTTTTAAGGTGATGTTTCTTTAAAATGTAGCTTTTTTGTGATATACGTAATATACATAATTGTTGTTGGTTCTCATCCTGTTTATGTTTTTCTTAATATACAGTTTGTAACACACGTAATATACACTCTTTTGTTTGTTTGTTTAAATATAGTGTTTATAATATACGTGATATACATAAACTATGTGTTTTTCTCATACGTAATATATATTTTTCGTGATCTGTAATATACGTATTATACAATTTTTCATGGTGTGTTTAATATTCAATCTGTAACATACGTAATATACGTTCTACTTCTATGCTTAATATACAATGTGTAATATACGTAATATACATTTTTTCGTGGTCTGTTTAATATTCAGTCTCGTGGTGTGTTTAATATTCAATCTGTAACATACGTAATATACGTTCTACTTCTATGCTTAATATACAGTGTGTAATATACGCAATATACATTTTTTCGTGGTCTGTTTAATATTCAGTCTATAATATACGTAATTTACATTCTACTTCTATGTTGCTTAATATACAGTTTGTAATATACGTAATATACTTTTTCTGTGGTCTGTTTAAATATATATTTTATAATATACGTGCTATACATAACTGTGTGTTTTATGTTCATCATCTCTCTAATGTCTTTTTAATATATAGTTCTGTAATATACGTAATATACATAACTGTCTGTTTTTTTCAGTCCACTATATTGGTTCCTAAAATGTACATTCTTAAATATACACAATATACGCAAAATAGTGAGAGTTGGTGTACACAACCCTTCCTTTATGTTCTGTTTTTTTCTTAGTCGTACATTTGGTAATATACGTACTATTCGTGATATACATTCCCCCCTCGTTTATGTTCTTTTTTTTGTTAGTCGTAAATTATGTAATATACGTACTATACATAAAATACAGTTCTTTTTCGTCTGTATGTATATTAGGTATTTTTTTTTTATATATTAAGCATTGTGTAATTAACACTCTTTTCGTTTTCCATTTGCAGATTAAATGACATGTATATTACGTACATCCTTCACTTTTTCTCAAATGCACTTACGAACCGGAGGACGATATAGACAATAGACGACTATATACCCAATGGAAAAAATATTTTATATGAGAGGGGAAACTATGAACAATATGAAGGGATGATTTACTAAATTAGCGGAATTTTATTTAGTAAACTTATTAACATTTAATAACGGATCTATTAACATCATGCAATTTGTGATAAAACATGTAGATTCATGCTTATATTTTCGAAAATTAAAACCGGAACTTACATTGACTGAATAATGGAGAATCGGTTGGAGGTTTCTTTACAGCTTCAATTCCTCAGCAACACCAGATCTTCTACGCTATATCCCGATCGATCAAACGAAATTCGATTGTGGGATCGAACTTTAGAAGAAATTGGGAAGAAGAAAAAAATATTTTTCTTCCCAATACTATGAGAAAATCGGCCAAGGGAGGGAGAAGGGAGGAAGAGAGATTTTTCAATTTCCAAAGAATTGAATTGTGTTGTTGTGATTTATGAATGACCCAACCCTCCTATTTATAGAAAAATAGGAATCCTAATCACATTAGGATTAATCTATAGAGATAAACACAAAAAGAAAAAAGATAATCTCTTTTCTTTATCTAGCAATTTCGAAAATGCCATGGATAAATAGAAGATTATTTTATTTTCTTTATTTTTATTTATCTTGGGTAAATAAATCTATGTAGTTATTTTAGGATATAATTCAAGCAATTATCTCTTCCCAAAAATACATATATGGCCGAAAATGCATGTATTAATTAATAAATAATTCTAATTTATTTAATTAATTATTTTGGGCCAATTCCAATTGGGTTCATTAATCCAATTGGGCTTGAAACTCTCTCTTAAATTAATAAGTCCAACTTAATTAATTTATTTATTAATTACCATTTAAATAAAATATTTTATTTAAACAATTAATATTTTCTCCCGACTAAATATTATCAAATTATATTTAATTATTAATTTCCATTTAAATAATTTTCATTATTTAAATAATTAATAATAAATATTTTAATTATTAATTTCCATTAAATAAACGCATTATTTAATTAATAATTTTATTTGATAATATTTTATTATTAATTAATTAATTTTAATTATTAATTTCCGTTTAAATATAATTATTTAAACAATTAATAATTGTTAATTAATTTCAAATTATTAATTACCATTTAAATATACTCAATATTTAAATAATTAATAATATCTAATTAATAATATTTCATTATTAATTTCCTGTTTAAATAAACTTATTATTTAAACAATTAATAATGTTTATATTAATTACCGTTTAAATATACTCAATATTTAAACAATTAATATTGCCTATTTTAAGTAATTCACTTTACTTAAAATTTCCATTTCTTCTACTTGATTTCGCGACTACGATATTTGGGCTAGCATAGGGACCGATGGACCTATAGATCATGGGCTTAATAATTAGTCAATTAAGTGATTAACTCATAATCGTTAATTACTTATTATCTAACTATGAATAATTCCACTATAGATTCATAGTTGAACTCCCCTCACTATAGATGAGTTATGTCCATTTAGTTTATCATTTATTTATATCTCGTGATATTATCCTTCACGTGGAACCCTCATAATTACAGGCGGATAAATTTACCGTTTTGCCCCTGTAATTACCGCTTTATCCTTGTGTTCCGCTGATTCTCCAATGAACTTTATCTTTAGTCGAACTAGAGATAAGATACTTCGTGATCAATAGAAGTCGTGACGTCACTTGTTCATGTCTCGAATCAAGACATCAAGGAGTTTCCTAAAGTTCCTAAAATGTTTAGGTATCGCATCGATACCGTTAATTTATAGGAAAGTTATGAATTCCATCTCGTGAAAATGAGTTCCCAGCTACTTATCTAGTCATGTTCCCAAAACAGGAGTGTATTGAACGTTCTAACAGATCGCTTCTCAACTATGTGAATCAAAGAACATAACTCCACAAATAGGAGTCCGCATTTCACTCGGGATTGAGATCTATCACGGTTGATAAACTTAGTTTGATATTCGATCAATTCTAAGTAAGCGGTACTAAGGAGAAATTTGATCGAACATCGTGGTCCTGTCTTATACAATCAACATTGCATATGATACTTCCATTTCATGTCTCCCACATGAATGATCAGGATTAGATCATTTGTTTGTAAACAAAATGCGAAGCTATCAACAGTGTTACCAGGATAAGGTTCCCAAACGTTATCCGTTTACTGTAGACACGTTTAAGTTACTCATCTCGACTTTAATCCTCTTGTATGACTCACATACTAAGTCGTGATTTCATAAGAGTAACTTAGGGTTTACTATTTGAATGTTTTGATATTTATATATTTCCATATATTCCTAATATCGTCAATTGAATCAATCTAGATTATATAAAGAACTTATGTTTATTTATTTAATTTATTCGAAATAAATTATTATAATTAAATAATTACAAGTTCTAGGACACCATTCCTAACACAATATACTAAAATGAATCTAAAAAATTGAATTAAAATTGAAGTATGTAGTATAAAATCAAAACATAAAAAAAAAATTACAAAATATACTAAATCCACCAAAGAACTATGAACAATATACTAAATATACCATAAATTGAGACAAGAAAGAATGCATCGGGAAAGAAAATCGCATTGAAAAAGAAAAAATGTCAGAATGAGTCAGACTATACCTGCTATACGAAAAGGGCAGTTTTGGTATTTTAAAAAATTGAATAGTAAAAAGTGGCTACCCCAATACATATCTCAAAAGGTGGCTATTTGCTAACTTTGACCTCAAAAAGTGGCTATTTTGATTTTTCACCCTTTAAAAATAAATAAAAATTATTCACAATTTTTTTTTTGTAAATATTTTAATATATTACAATGAAAAAAATGATAATCGAGTGGATGAATATTGGCTGCAACCTATTCTTTTTTTTTCTTTCTAAATTCGTTTTAGCAAAGGAAAGAATTTGACTACAGTATTCATATGGTCCCTAAAAAATACTTTTTCAACATTTGGGGAAAAAGTATTTCAAATTTTGTTTTTTACCCTTTTTTTTTTCTTTTTCCCTTCAGAACATGTATTTAACTGGGGCGAAGTCAGAAATATTTTTTAGGGGTAAAAAATTAATGTGACTATTTTTGAGATATTAAAAGTCAAAGTAGGTAAAACACGTGCAAAAAAAAAAAACTTTATATATAAAAATTTAAATAATTTTCTTACTAGTAGATCTGCCCTTGTATTTATTTATTTTTTTTTTATTTCATTAGAGCAATGAAGGGAAATTTTGTTCAATTTATAATATATTTATCACTTTTTTTTTTCTGACGACTGTCCATCAGATTTCTACTATTTAACATCGGAAATTTGCACAGATGACCTCGAAAATTGGGCCCTAATGAAAATAAACCTTACTTTTCAATTATCATAAATAAGACCTTCTGTTGACGTCAGCCACGTGTGAAAAGTCCAAAAGGCCATCAATGCAGCTTCGTTATTTTCATTATCACACACTCTCTCTCACTGAAGAAAAACTCATTCTCTCTCTCTCAGTGAAGAAAAACTCACACACTCTTTCTCTCTCTCTCTCTGAACTTGCATAAGGAAGAGAAGGTAAGATCTTATATCATTTCCCTTTATTGTAGCATAGAAACGGTCGTGTTATCTCAGGTTTTTTTGTCCTTATTCGGATATGTTTATCGATGAATGATAGGTCAGATCCAAATTATCAGTCCGATTATAAGCGATGATCTGACCGATTATAAACAATGATCGAACCGAGCATATACAATGGTCGGTCAGATAATCGCTTATAACAGATTGAATGATCTGACAGATCATTACCAATGATCGGTCCGATTATTACCAAGTATCAGACCGATCATAAGAACAAGCAATGACAGAACATTGTTGGTGATCGGTTCGATCATTAAGAGTGATCTGACCGATCATACTCAATGATCGGACCAATAATTGCTGATGATCGGTTCGATCATTACTTGTGATCTGACCGATCATTAATTGTGATCGGACCGATCATTAATTGTGATCTGACCAATCATTTGGACAGAGAGAATGTTCATATAAGCTGATTGAATTTTATAATATTTTTTTTAGATGACAATGGTAAGACTATTTGTTTGTTATGGTGGACATTGGGATGCTTCTGGGTACGACTATATTGGAGGCTCGTTGGGAAGAATACTTGTGGATAAGAGTATAAGTTATTCAAATTTATTAGATAGACTATTTGAAGTTGTAGGAGCTGACCCTGCATTGATGACTATAAATGTGAAATGCATATACAAGTTTGCAACAGTATGTCCTCCTTTTGAAATTAGAAATGATTCTGAGTTGCAGTTTTACTTTATGGGTTCGAACCTTTGGATCCTATATGTGTATCCTACGCACCCAGGAGACCCGATTCACGATGAGTGGACCGGAATCCAACCAACAACCGAATCCTTATTTATATTCTGGTAATATAGCATCTATGACTCCGTTGGATGCTAATATTGCTCCCTATGATTTAGGAAATGATGATGGTAAGGTTAGGTTTGATTGGGAGAATAGGAACGAGGATTCTGATAAGGTTATACATGATAATGATCGTTTTCCTGGATTGGATGATGCATTTAACTTCCACGATGTTCATACAGAGCGGGATACAGTGGGGGTGAAAATCGAGATGAATGATACCCATGATTGTGAACCGAGTAATCATATTACAGTACGGGATGACAAGGGAAAAGGTCAACTTCATACTTCTGATTTGAACATCAAGGTTTGTGATCAGAATAAATATTCAGTGGTGAATACAAAGGAAACAGTTTGTATTGAAGAATTTGGAATTGGTTGCATATTTTTATCGAAGAAAGATTTAGTAAGTAGGTTATCGAGGCTAGCGATTGGAAGAAACTTTGAGTTTAAAGTGAAAAAATCGACGAAGACTCTATACTCGGTTGGATGTGTTGATTCAAATTGTAAGTGGAGATTACGGGTTGTGAGTTTACAAACCAGTGCTATTTTCTTTGTTACAAAGTTTGTAGATGTTCATTCATGCTTGCTTTCTGTGTTAAACCATGATCACCGACAAGCAAGCAGTAAGGTAGTCGGAGACATTATCCGAAGTAAACTTGAAAATTGTAGTCGTCGATATACACCGAGAGATATAATGGACGACATGCAAACGGAGTACGGTGTTAACATATCTTATGATAAGGCGTGGCGAGCAAGAGAGGATGCTTATGAGGTTGTAAGGGGATCTCATGAAGAGTCTTACAATCTATTGTGGCCGTATTGTGAAGCGGTGAAATGTGAAAATCCTGGAACCATTTATCATATTGAATTGGAAGATGATTGTCACTTCAAATATCTATCATAACTACATCCTGCTGAGAATCAAAGAAGTTAGTCACTTCTTCCCCCTCTTTCTCCCCCATCGTATCCACCATCTCCTCATCCTTCTCCGGAGCAGCCCCCCCTTTCCTCTCCGGAGCATCCCCCTCTTTCCTATCCATCACTTCCACATTATCCTCCTCGTTCTTCTCTATCTTTTCAACTATCTCCTCCTCTTCCTCCACCATCTCATCCACTCTCTCTTCCTCCACCATCTTGTCCACTCTTTCCTCATTCACATTCTCCTCCTCTTTTTTCTCCCGTCACACCCACCCCGTCATCGACGTTCTCATAGTCCATCTCAAAGAACTCCTCAACTCGGGATTTGAGAGCCTCATTATCATCCCCATCCTTATCGTGACCATCCAAATCTTTTCCCTAAAATACCATATGCATAGATATTATCAGGAAGAATAAAATTATATAATATTTGAACAGAATATAATATTTACCTTCAACAATAGCTTTTCAATATTTTCTATCATGGACATCATAGTCCGGATATCAGCTTCAACTCGTTCAAGCCGAGCCTCATTTCTTAAACCGCGTTCCTCGCAATTCATGATTGCTTGTTTATACTTTGAAGACAAGCCGTGTCTCTTTTTGTCTTTTTTTGAGGAGTCCTCTACAGGAACCTCTATTTTATCAGCTCGAGGCCTCTTCGTCTTCCTACATTTATCCTCGTCCTCCATTTCCTTATCCACCTTCTTCTTCTCCACCTTTTTCTTCTCCACTTTCTCTACTTTTTTTGATGGTTTAACCTGTATATTAGAAAGTAAAAATACGAAGCGAATGAATGATAAGGGCTTTCACTATTCAAATGATCGGACCGATCAAACTCTGTGATTGGTCCGATCATACAGTATGATCGGTCCGATCATACACTATGATCGGTCCGATCATACACTATGATCGGTCCGATCACAAAGTTTGATCGGTCCGATCACAGAGTGTGGTCGGTCCGAACATTTCAACAGTGATCTGGTCCGATCATACACTATGATCGGTCCGATCACAAAGTTTGATCGGTCCGATCACAGAGTGTGGTCGGTCCGAACATTTTAACAGTGATCTGACTGATCATACTGTATGATCGGGCAGATTATGGAGTATGCTCACTAAGATCAGAACATATATGTAATGTATGATCGTTCAGATCATAAGCATATGATCTGACCGATCATAACAGATTCTCTTTCAGATCATATGCTTTTGATCTGAACGATCATACATTATAAACGGTCCGATCATGAGTGATAATACTGATCATAATGTATGTTCGTTCAAATCAAAAGCATATGATCTGACCGATCATAACAGATTCTCTTTCAGATCATGTGCTCATGAGATGAACGATCATACATTATGATCGGTCCAATCATGAGTGATTAGACCGATCATAATGTATGCTCGTTTAGATCAAAAGCATATGATCTGACCGATCATAACACACATTTTCGTTCAGATCATGTACTTATGATCTGAACGATCATTTGGACAGAAATCTATGATAACAATTATTTTTTCTCACAACTAAAAATTACCTTATCAATTGGGCAGAAGACGTTCTTCAAAAGGCTTTAAGTTGTCATGGCCTTCACATCATTATGCCATGAGCATACTGGTGGCATAATTGTATCTTCTCTGGATACATACTGTTGTTGAACGAGCTCCGGCATTTGTTCGAAAATCCATGCCTGCCATTTGTTCATATTTACAGTTGAATCATAACACAAAAATACAATGTAATGTATATATATAACAAATTTATAAATACCTGAAATGCATATGGAAATCCGGCTAAAGAGTACGTAGCTTCTACAATGTTCTTTTGTTCCTCCTCATTTTCTTCCTCTTCTTCTTCTCCTCCAATCTTTCTAGCAATTGCATCCTTAAGCGAACCAAGTGTGATCGCATAAATCGTGTCCACCCAGTCAAAACTATCCCACATTTCTTCATGATCTACCAATGAAAGAAAACTCATATCTATCTTATTTCTCCTCAAACCACCAATCAACACTAGCTCCACAATGTACACTAGTGTTAGCTTGATTACGTCTTCATCTTCAATCAATCCGTTAGCAAGGAACTTCTTATCAAAATCCAATTTGCTCACACCGTATTGATTCTTAAACAATAACTCTCGTAGTCTAATAGAGTCATCCCTACGTACAAAGCTCCTCCCACGTGGCAACCCGGTTATGCGAGCAAAATCATCCTTCGTAAATGTGATGACCCGTCCCCCAATCATAAAACTCATCTCATCCTCCTTCGGTTGTGAAATCTCTCTCAATAAAACTTGGTGAATTAGTGGACCGCAGAACTTAAAATCCACATCGACCAACCGCCCGATTGGTGATTGTCTCAATCTTTCTAGTTATGTTTCCGTAAGACGACTCTTGACATTCTTCATAGTAGTAGCTAGGTGGGAAACACTGGTAACAGTTGCAGGGAAATGCTCCTCAATACTCAATTTCAATTCAGAATCCATTTGAACAAACTGGAGTTTACAAAAGACATCATTAGAATACAATACAATTTCATCTGTACAAATGATCGTTCAGATCACAAAGTATGATCGTTCAGATCACACCTATGATCGTTCAGATCACAGACTTATGATCGTTCAGATCACAGACTTATGATCGTTCAGATCACAGACTTATGATCGTTCAGATCACAGCTTATGATCGTTCAGATCACAGCTTATGATCGTTCAGATCACAGCTTATGGTCGTTCAGATCACAGGCTTATGATCGGTCATAATTTATGATCTGAACGACCATAAGTCTGTGATCGTTCAGACCACATTATATGGTCGAAACGATCATAGCCTAAGGTCGTTCAGATCATTCACTCTGATCTGATCGATCTTCAATTCCAAGAATCCTCTCCTTCGAATAGAAGTCGGTAAGATCATATTGAATGATCTGAAAGATCTTAATAATACAAAAAACCTAGATTCGTAAACAAAAACATACCTGTGCGACGAACGATTCGAGGAGATGCTTGATTAAGGAAGGAGGGAAAGATCAAGGGTTTTACGTTCGCAATAGGGAAAATGGGAAAATGGATTTGAGGAGATGTCTTATAACCGATCGTTTGTTTGGGAAAACGGATCGTGGGGTGCCGTTCGCGCTTCTCAAGGGGACGTGGGCTGACGTTAGCGCTTCTCAATGGGAAGTTTTAATTTTGATGGCCTTTTGGACTTTTCACACGTGGCTGACGTCAGCAGAAGGTCTTATTTATGATAATTGAAAGTAAGGTTTATTTTCATTAGGGCCCAATTTTCGAGGTCATCTGTGCAAATTTCCCATTTAACATTCAGAAATTTATAGTGATCTATATTATATTTATCTAGCGTCCAAATCCTTGTTTGAAGAAAATAACTAAAGACAAGTCCAGTTGATAACGGAAAAAACATAAAATAGAGTATTTAACTTTGGAGTTCTTCCATTGTGATCAGTGACGAATCCAGAATTTAAGTTCAGAGGGGGCATACAGTAGAGATGCAACTTATAAAAATCGTCAAATCGATAGAAATTAAATCGAAACCGACTAAAACTTATAGATTTCAATACCTTAAATCGTCTATGTGTTCAAAACCGATTCGACATATAGGCGGTTCATTTTCAATCTGCAATTTTTTTTCTTTTTAATCGATTCAGTGTCAATTTTGTTTAAACTGGCATAAACCGAACTTAAAACACCCCTAACACGCAATACATGCAAATATATAATATTAATAACTACAAAAATAAAATCTATATATTCACCATTGATATTTTATTTGGTGAAAATTAAGTCAAGTAAATTTTAAAATATTTAGTTTTTTATGTTAAAAAATCACTTGATATTAATAATTATATATAGATAAGATAGATAAAAAATAAAAAAAAATTATTGGAAATGATATTTATAATATATTAAAATTAAAAATAAATTTATAATTTATATTTTGATTTTGATTTTGATTTTGTAAATTTTGAAAAATAGATTTGATAAATATATTGAACTATTTTATTTATATGAAATTAAACCATAAAAAATATATTATTTTAAAGAGAAAATATTTATAATAAATAGATAAAAAATGGCAAACTAAAACATTTAAATATTAAAAAAAAAATTACACATTGAAAGATAATTGCAAAAGGAACACGCTGATGATCGAACTTGGGATTTGTTATGTGGAAAAGATGCACTCCAGCCATTGAACCAATGTATATATTTTAGTAATATAATAACTTATAATTGTATTGTATTATAAAAAAGAGGCACAATTTTTTATAATTTAAATTCAAATATATATTTTTAATTTATCTACAAATCGAGGGGGGCACATGCCCCCCGCTCCTACTGTAGATCCGTTCCTGATTGTGATCCCCAAAAAAAGTGTATTCTTGTTAACCTTAGTGTATAGTCTTAAAAAGAACCCCTCTTTTTTCAAATTTGTATATGTTCCTTCATATACCCATTCACTTAAAAACCCGTCAAAAGATATTAATTGATAGTTCAACATATTATTCAACTTGAACTTTAAAAGCAAAAAACAAATAAATTTATTGAAAATACCTATGAAAAATATTAAAGTATTAGTTCAATAATTATTGAACTATAATTATGCTATTTTAGTAATTAATATGCAGATTTATGTTATTTGAGACAAATTCTATTTAAAAAATATATATAAATATAACAGATGTTTTCTGTGTGAATCAGTGATGAATAGTGATCAACGTTTATCACTTGAGACAATTAGTGTTGATCATCGTTAATCGTTGATTTACATGGATAAAAAATGTTATATTTATAAATAGTTTTTAAGTTCTTTCCCGAATTGTGACATCGTGTTTTTGTTAATAATATGAATGAAAAATTGATTTCAATGATTAATTTGAACTATTTTTCAAATTTTAAGATTTAAACTATCAATATTTAAAATGTAGAGACTAAAGTTAAATATTTATCAAACGTCCTAGGACAAAGGCATTTTCTTTCTCTAGTTTTGTAGGCAGGTGTAGTTAATAGTGTGGGTGGTTGCAATTAGACAGATGTCAATATCACACCAGCGCAGCCTTCTCTTTTTTCAATTTTTTAATTTGCTCTCAAAGAATATGGTTCTAAATTCCACCTCCTAAAGTTATTTGTCCTTTAATACTTTGAGTGGGTTGTTTGCAAGTTGGAAAAAATAAATTGAATTTATTGCGTTCTTTATCATTAACTATTTTTTTAAGTATTAAATATTAAATTCAATGAATTATAAGTTATGATATATTGATGATTTTAAGTATTAAATATTAAATTCAATGAATTATAAGTTATGATATATTGATGAACATCAATTTATCTTAAAATTAATATAATTCATTAATGACCATAAAACTCACCATCATCATCCGGCCCAAAAATCAACGTTTGACGGATCGGGTCGGATAGGCTCAGCTCATTAAATTTTTTGATTGAATGTGAGCCTCCCATTTTTTAAACGAGCCAGCTCGTGGGGCCGGCTCGTTTGAGCCTCCATAGGACTGATCCAACTAGGAGACTCGAGCTAGGCTCAAATAAAGCTTGCAATATTTATTTATTATTTAAATAGAATTTATATTTTTACCAATTTAAAAATTAAAGATAAAAAATAATAATATACCTCATTTCTTCCACAATATAAGTTGAGAAAAATGCATATGATTGACAAATGAGTGAGTGTCGACTTAGTTGAGATGTACTTATATCGTAGTGATGCACTTTATTCTCAAATATTCATTTATGAAGTAATTAATAAAAATATCTATTTTCTAAAGTTGATACTTTTGTGTAGTTACTAAATAGGATAAAATAAAATAGTTAAATTATTTAACGGATAAAATTGAACACATTTTGCTTTCTTGCTATTCAAAATAAATAAAATAGATGTAAGTAGTGATTGATTAGTTTTTGAAAAATTGTATTTATATAATTTTTAATATAAAAAATTACTAATGATAGGGTAAAATTATTGATATACTAAATTGTGTACAATATAATTTATATTGTACACCTCCTGAACGGAGATCCTAGATTCATCACTGTTTGTTTATACCCGACCCCGTTTAAGCCAAAAAATAGCACCCGACCCCACCCAATTAAATTTTATCCCGACCTCACCCCATTTAACTGACAGGGTCGGGTTGGGGTGGTAATGGGGTATAAATGGTGGTGGTGTGGTGTGGTTAGGGGTATTAAAAAAACCTGATGACTCGAAAAACCTGATCAACCAAACCCAACCCATGCGGTTTGGGTTTTATAAACTTGTTTGGGTCATATATTTTGAAATTATATAGGTTAGGTTGGTTCGGGGTTTCTCTAAAATTAGTTTGGGTTGAACCGAACCAACCCAAACTTATTAATTATAAAAAATTATTCATTTTTTTTTATAATTTATATATTTTTATGTCTTTGTTAATCTCATAATCTTAATGACCGTTTGAAAATTTTCTACTCTTTATAATTTTTTTTTATCAAATAATTAATTCAAGTCATTAAAATATCATTTTTCATTGAATGAGATGTAATATTTAACTACTATTTTACTCACACTAAAAAAAACAAAGAAAACTACTATTTTACATTAATGCATATGCATAATTGAATCCTAAAATTACTATTATTTCATGTTTTAATATACAAAACTTTAATAAACAACCCGAATAACCCGAACCAACCCAACCCAACCCAAAATTTATAGGGTTGGATTGGGTTCACTTCTTGACAAGGGTCATTTGGGTTGTACTAAAATGCAACCCGAACAATTGGGTTAGGTTAAAAAAGTACCTTAACTCGAACCAACCCCACCCACGTACACCCCTAGGTGTGGTTTTGTGAGAAAAGAGTTGGCTATGGCAGCGGTCTATGGGTGGTTGGCAATGCATGCGTGGGAAGGGAACTGGGAGGGGGGATTAGAAAAATAAAATAATATTATATTAATCGGGGTCGGGATCGGGGCCCTGATGTGATCCAATCCCAACGCCCCACCCCATTTAAGTGTTAATCATTGATTACACTATAAAATTATTATATTTACAAATAATTTTAAGTAATTAATATATTTATAAATATTGCATTAAAATCTGCCACCTAGAGAAATTACCTGAATTTCTTAGGGATCATTTGAAATATCTTACATAAGAGTTTAAAAGTGTTTTTTAATGATTATCAAAAATACTTTTAAATTCAAAAATACTTTTAAATAATTTAAAAAACTATCACAAACGAACACTTAATATGATATCATAAAATATGATAAATAGTAAAATATTATAACATTTGTAACCATTCCACAATTAAAGGAAATCATCTAACTACCTGCAAACACATTAAACATCGCATTAATCACCTTCAACCAGCCCCATACAATCACAGGTCACAACATTCATATCTCCAAAACCTACCAATCCAACCCATTTAATTCCCCCATCTCTATATAACAAACAAACAACACATCCAATTTCATATCATCACATACGCACACAAACTGTTCGACAAAATTCCCTTTCCTTAAAAAACCTCATAAAAACGATGGCGACAAGTTTGAAGATGTGTTTAGTGGGAGTGATCATGTGCTTAACGATGATCGGGGGGCGACGAGAGGCGGAAGCCGTGGTGACGTGTAATGCGGTGGTGAGCAATTTGATGCCGTGTCTTCCATATGTAACAGGAAATCAACCATTGGGAAGAGGGTGTTGTAATGGAGTGAGTACAGTTTATAACGCAGCACAAACAACTCAAGATAGAAGGAGTGTTTGTCAATGCTTGAAATCTCTTGTTAATGGAGATACTGTAAGTCGTAATACTGCTACTTTGGCTGCTGGTCTTCCTGATAAATGTGGCGTTCATCTTAATTTCAAGATCAGCCCTTCCACTGATTGCAACACGTACATTTCCTTTCTTTTATCTAATTTTTGGTTTTTTTTTTTGGTTTTCCTTATATATCTTTATATGAACAAAAAATGGTCTTTATAATTTGTAGCCATGGTCTTTTATAATTTTGAATGAATTTTTTTAAAAGATCCGGTAAGTATGAGTTCTTCTAATAAATAGTAAAGAGACACGTACGACGGTAAGTACCCAAGTATTTTTTTTTTTAAGTTTTCCTTGAATTTTACTCCTTGAATGTTCTTTTTTAAGGGGAAAAAAAAATTTAAGTTCTCTTTTTTTCTTTCTCGATTTCTATTAAGTTTTGAATTTTATTTTCATTATAAAAACTTTATTTTTAAGTAAATAAAAATATTGATATGATAACGTGTTTTAGAGTGGAAAACTCGATATCATATAGAAAAAGTGTTTTACTTAAAAACACTACTTCTAAAAGTTATTTCAAACGTACTCTAAATCTACTCCTCATTTATTATACATTTGTTTGTTTTGTACTTCAGATATTTAGTCTATTATTTCATTACTTTTTAGAAAAATATGTATCAATTAATTAATATAGGCTCCTTACTTTTATATTGGTTCAATTTATATGGGATTAAACATATATAAATATGACTCATGTATCTATTAATAAGACATTATTTACTACACATTTGTATGTTTGATCTCAAAAGAATTGGAAACATATGAACGTAAGGAGAAAGCTCCTTACTTATCATGAAATTTTGTACAGAAATCTTGTAAGTTTTACACACTAGGATTGAAATTAATTAATTAAACTGTTTCAAATTAATTTCTCTAATTACTTTTGTTTATTGATTTTTTTTTTTGCAGCGTGCCCTAGACTAAATGAGGTTCATCCCGCTGTTGAAGACGACGTCGTAATAGTAGTAATAGTAATGGTGTGAAAATAAATTAAGGTTCTGTTTTAAATTTAGCAATGGATTAAGTATGAGGGAAGAGAGTATTATTTTGGCTCAATGTTTTATTATTGTATTATTATAGTCTATGATCCTTTGTAAGTCTTCCACTTTGAATGCCTATATATATGTATTTTGTGTTTATAATTAGAAAATCTTAAAATAATATTTAAAAAATGAATTATTTTCTGCTTACGATTTATAATTATATACGACGTCATTTTAAATTCTCATCTATTCGTGATGTGATTTTGTATATGATAAAAATATTAGAATGATGAACTAGAGTATTTTATTACATGTTATATATGGTGTTAAAATACGAACAAAATCTCTCATTGGATAGGAGTGGTGATGATCATAGGGTGTATAAGGAGAGAAACAATATTTCTATTGGTATGAGATTTTTTAGTCTAAGCTTAAAAGTAGACAATATCATATAAGTGTAGAGATTGTGGAGACTCGTTGTTCATAATATATTAGTATAAAATTTTACACGTAAATCAGTAGAAATCAGTATTTAAGCATTATTCTTAACTATTGACCCACTCATTGGTGTATAGAAAGCGATTAGATATATAAATTTTAGCAATAAAAATATTTATTGATTTATATCTATAAGGGTAAAATGTAAATAAGACCCCTGTGGTCTTTTCAAAATGCATGAACACCCCCTGTACTTTGAAAATGACAAATCACACCTCTGTGGTTTCAATTTTTTTCAATCAGACCACTCCCCTTCAATGTCAATAATTTTCTTTTAGCCATAACTTCTTCGTTTGAACTTTGATTTGGACGATTCAAGATGTTTTGGAATCTTCATTTCCTGTACATATAATCGCCGCTTAAACTTTGAAATCATCAATAATCAAAAGAATTAACGATGTCAATCATACCTAGTGTTTCGATGTTAATAAAATCTTTTATTTGTTAATGATTTCAAAGTTTCGAAGTGACATTTATGTAGAGCCTGAAATGAGGATTCCAAAACATCTTGAATCATCCAAATTGGAGTTCAAACGAAGAAGTTATGGCTAAAAGAAAATTATTGACATTGATTTTAGGGCCCGATTGAAAAAAATTGGAACCACAGGGGTGCGATTTGCCATTTTCAAAGTACAGGGGTTGTTCATCATGCATTTTGAAAATACCACAGGGGTCTTATTTGCATTTTACCCTATCTATAATTCATTAACTTTCAACTACCAATCATTACTTCAAATTTCTTGACTCTTTCCCACAGACTTCAACACTATCATATTTTTATTTTATTTTTTAATTAAAGTTGTTATAATTGTTGATCATCGATCAATCTCACATCACCGTGTGAGATAGACAGAAAATAAAGGAGAGAAAAAAAAATGAAATAACTCAATTCAACAAATACATTATCAAGAATATCAAACTATCATGAATTTGATTAAATAAAATGTAAAACTTATTCTTTTTTTTTTTTTTTTTTTTTTTTTTTGAAGAAGTAAAACTTATTCTTAAAATGTAAAACTTATTCTTTAGTTATTAACACACTTTTCCTCCTCGAGCCAATGTTTTGAATCATAATTAATTGGAAAAGAAAAACTAACGTGTGTGATTAATAAAATCAAGGATAAATTACAAACTACTCCCTATTTTAACCGACCATGTAAATTGGAAAAATACTGGCAGTTAAAATGCTCACTGTGAGATCTATATTTAGCCATACAAATTCAAATTTATGAATTTTTTTTTCCCATTGTTCTTGTTAATGTAAATTTAATTTTTATTTCAAATGTATATATTTAAGGTAAATATTTCTTTAGATAGCTGGTTTTTTTTACCGGTAAATTATTCATGACATGTTAATTTTTTTTATTTAATATTAATTAAAATAAAAACATGATTAAGAATATAATTTTCTAAAATATTAGAATTTATGATTTGAAGTATTGGGAGGGGCATTCTTCAAAATATTAGAATATATGGTCCGATGGATGTGTTCCTTCATCTATACGCAACTCTCGCCGACAGAAAGGGAGCTTCTATGTGTTTCTTTGTTGGGCCATTTTTAAATTTATGGGCATCGATTTTATTGTCAATATTAATTACTTGCAAGAAGTAGATCTCTAATATTGAAGTCTAGCGCTGGACATAACTTAAATGATTAGGTATCTATAGGGATTCATAAATACGGGACTAATCTCTTGTAGACAACGCAACGGAAATTATGAAATCCGAATATATTAAGCATCTCTTCGTTGAAAACAAATCACCGATCGGACTTGTTTTATTGTTCACAGCCTAAGTCCTTTCCTTATAGAATGTATGATGAACAGAAGATTGAGATAAAAAGTTTTCTTTTGAGAGAGAGAGTTATTTCCATTAACTTGTTCTCTCTGTCTCTTTTTCTTATGTTCTTATTCCTTTCTCAGAGAAAAAACTAATCTAGATAGATTTGGAAGGCGGTTCCACAATACTGTCATGAGGCAGTTGCCTATCTCCCACTCGCATATTATGGGTTACCCATCATGGGCGTACCTCTTACATTAATCCCTTTTGAACACGAAATTCTCTCACTTCTCAATCAATGAGAAACACATTTTCTTTCATCAGCATCTAATTCATACAAGAAAATAGGCAGTGCGACCATCATATTTTCAATTCGAGAGCTCGTTACTTTACAACGGTTAAGTATGTAAGGTAACTCAATTGTGTATTTAAGTAGAGTGTATGATGTAGTTCCTTAGATCATTTAGTCACATTTGTAATTCCAAATCTCTTTTAAAATATTACCTTTGCTCTGATACCAATGTAGGGATTCATAAATACGGGACTAACCTCTTGTAAACAACGCAACGGAAATTATGAAACCCGAATATATTAAGTATCTCGTCGTTGAAAACAAATAACCGATCGGGCTTGTTTTATTGTTCACGGCCTAAGTCCTTTCCTTATAGAATGTATGATGAACAGAAGATTGAGATAAAGAGTTCTCTTTTGAGAGAGTTATTTCCATTAACTTGTTCTCTCTATCTCTTTTTCTTACGTTCTTATTCTTTTCTCAGAGAAAAAACTAATTTAGGTAGATTTGGAAGGCAGTTCCACAAAACTGCCATGAGGCAACTGCCTCCAGTACCGATTATTGTTTTTATAAAATTGAAAGTTTGAATATCATCTCTTCTAATTCGATAAAATATCAAAAAATATTGAATAAAGGGTCTCCAAACAAACCAAAACCCACATCTTATAAATATCTTGTCATTGTGGATCGTGACATCGTATCCATTTATGATAACTTTTGAAAGTGTTTAAAAGTATTTTTTATGGAAAAAAAAACTTTTTATCCCCGAGTTTTCACTTTGCGTTCTATTTGGTCTCTATGTTTTCAAAATCAACAAATATACCTCTGAGTTTTCATTTATCCGTCATTTTGGTCTCTGCCATAAAACTCCTGTTAAATATTTAAGCAGAAATGTAACGTGCTATAAAAATAATTTTATATTCATTATATAACTTATGTGGCATATTTAAAATGACGTGGCATATTTAAAATGGGATGACATAAGTACTTTTTAATATTAATAATATTTAGCATATTTTAATTATCACTTTATTTAGCTAATTAAACATAGAATACACATTTAATATCTACAGTGTGACCCGCAAATATTGATTTTTTTGAACACTATCATTTTAAAAGTAAAATAAAAATAGTACTAGGTTGATTTTTTATTAATGAAAGAGATAATAGGAAGGTTGGAGTTAAAATATTATGTAAAGTTAGAGGGTAATAACAAAACTTACAAAAGTATATGATTAAAATGAAAAAGTGTTCGGATTAAAGAAATAAAAATAGTCAATATGAATATTACTTAAATGGTTAAATATGTACTCTCTTTTTATAAGGTTGAGGTGAGTCTCTTATCCTCTCCCTTCCGCAATTTGATGTAATATCTATAAAAAAAATACAATTAAATTGGTTTCAAACTTAAACTAAACTTATGAAAGTGTATATAATAAAGTAGGTTTTAAATATGATATTGTATTTAATACGAAATAAAAGGGTTGAAAGTTGGCGAAATTTTTCAACGACCGGCATTAATTTTACACATTACATATTTATGATATAGCTGTCTATATATAGTACAGATAACTATTTCATTTGATGTAAAAAGGTGTATTGAAAAAGATGATAAATCATTTGGTTAATAAAAGGGTAGAGATTGATATCTCCCTTCCCGTGCATAAAAACAAACTATTCCATTTGGATTATACAATTGCCTTTAACCTTATAAAGGAGCCTAATTAGTTTAGCAATGTTTATATAACATAACAATTAGCTTACCAAAATTATTAATTAATAGGTAAAATATCCTTTTGATCCCTAAATTTATCAAAAGTGATATTTTTCGTCCCTGAATTTAACGATTTATTCTGTTTTAATCATTCGGTCTGTTTTTTCATCTAGAAAACTAACGGAGGGTTTAAGTGGATGTAATTAATAATGTGGTATTATATAATTTGATAATGAGGTTAAATGACGTGGAAAAACGAATTAGTGAGGTTTTAAAGAGATCTATTAGTTTTGATTAAATGATCAGATTAATCTCACCGTTTATTCATTTTATAAGTTGAGAAAAAATTAAAAATAAAAATAAAATATCTGCCATAATATATTAAATTTTTAATGTCTTTAAATCTGTTAGGGATCTCAGACCAAAATTAAAGGGGACCTAAAAATATTTATAAAAGTTAGGGGTTACTTCTCTCATTGTTAATATGTTTTAGATAGAAGTCCATGATTATTAATAAAATTTAAATTTTTTTAAAATATTATTTCTCTCTTTCTAATATCCTTCTAACAAAAAAATTATAATCATCGCTCAAATACATGTAACTGAAAACTAAAACTTAATAAATATACGTCAACATGAGTATAACTCAATTAGTTTATCATCAGTACTTATTTTTTATTAGGTCGAATGTTCGAGTCTCCTCTTCCTAATTTGATATAATATTTCTAAATTAAAAAACTGTGCGGTAAATATCTACCAATATTATTTGGGTGTTGTCGGTCAATAGTAATGTTTTGGTGTTTGGCAAACAAGATAGTATGCCAAGTGGAAATCTTGCCACCGAAAAGAAATAAAGATTATGCTTATATTTATGTCAACAAGAACATAACTCAAGTGGTTGGGCACCAACTCTCTCTTATTAATAAAGTTGAATGTTCAATCTTCTCTCCCCCAATTTGATGTAATATCTATAAAAAAAAATTAACTGTGAAGATCAGAATATATAGCTTTATTCACCTCTCAATTTGGAAACATAATCAATTTATATAAATAGTTAAGTTAACAATAAAAATAAAATATATCAATAGGGAGAGTGGCTTAATCGGTACTAGATTTTAGGGAGTACAATAGAAAAATGTATAAGGTTGTGTCTAAACTTGTTGGACCTACAAAAATAAAGGTATCATAGCTAAGTAGACGAATAAGAGAATAATAATTAGTCTAGTAAAATTAGACTAGATCAATAGGATAATAAAATAATTTAGTCCTATCAATTTTAAGTTCCTGTCTATTTTCTTTGGGGAATTTTCACAACTACCCTATTTCACATTCCTATTATCAATATTAACCCTTCAATTGATAAACTATCAATATTACCCTTTTTTTGAATTAAATAATTCCAAAAAGACAATAATTTACCATCTTGACTTTTCCAATTAAAACAATCATTTGTCCACCAATTATGTAGGGAGTCCCTTTTTTTTAGCATCAAACCGAAGCAATCAGATTTCAATCTTTAAAAACAAATTTATCGGTAACTGCATTTTACCTTTTCTCTGTTCAAGTTCTATATTTTTCTCACACCCAACAAAAAACGGTTTCAAACTCTCTCTTTCATCATCTAAATCTTTTCTAAAAATCTTTGATCTTTTCAAGCTTAATTTATCATTTTATTTATGAGTATCACAGATTAAACATCCTCACATTTTCAACTAAATCTTCTATAAATATCTGATAACTTTATCATTCATTTTGTTGATAAAATATCCTCCGTTTCCATTACATGTTTTTTCTTCATATCTTATTCTTCGTTGTTACTTTAAAAGAGTTTACATAATTCTACACTATTATAATTAGTGTACTTATCAAACTAAATTATATTGAGATAATTATCTCAATAGCACAATCCCCCCCTCTTTATATAAATAGCCACACTTTTTATTTTATAAAATATTAGCCATATAAAAATGTAAAAATACCAAAAAACCCTTCATGTCACATCATTCCTTCTCTCCTCTCTCCTCCCCTTCCTTCCCTCACCCACCGTCCCTTTCTTTGTCTTTTCTTTCTTTTTTTCTTTTTTTTAATATTCATCTCTCTCTAATTTTTTTTTTAAATTTCCCTCTCATTTTTCCCTCTCATTTTTCCCTCCCATTTTTCCCTCTCATTTTTCCCTCCCATGTTTTTCTATATATTTCATTCTCTCCCTCCCACCCTCATTTTTTTCATTTTTTCTCTCATTTCTTCTTCCCCCTCTCTCTCTCATTTTCTTTATCAATTTCATATCATTTTCTTTCAAACTTTCATTTCATTTCTTCTTCCTTCTCTCCCTCATTTTCTTTATCCATTTCATATCAATTTCTTCCCTCTCTCCTTCCTTCTTTCGTTTTTTTTCTTTCAAAAATCTATTATTTTAATCTTTTACAAATATTTATCTCACAAATTTTCTACACTTTTTAATTTATTATCTCTCTACTTAATTTCTTCTCATTCTCGTTTTTTCATATATTATTTGTAATATACGTGATATACATAAAGTATGTGTTTTTGTCATACGCAATATACATTTTTTGTGGTCTGTAATATACGTATTATACACTTTTTCGTGGTCTGTTTAATATTCAGTCTATAATATACGTAATATACGTTATATTTCTATTTTGCTTAATATACAGTTTGTAATATACATAATATACCGTTTATGTGGTCTGTTTAAATATATATCTTATAATATACGTGCTATACATAACCGTCTGTTTTTATATTCATCATCTCTCTAATGTCTTTTTAATGTATAGTTCTGTAATATACATAAATATCTGTTTTTTTAGTCCACTATATTGGTTACTAAAATATACATTCTTAAGTATACACAATATACGAAAAAATGGCGAGGGTTGGTGTACAGAGCCCTTCCTTTATGTTCTGTTTTTTTCTTAGTCGTATATTTGATAATATATTTACTATACGTGATATACACTCCTCCCTCTTTTATGTTTTTTTTTGTTAGTCGTACATTATGTTATATATGTACTTTACATAAAATACAGTTCTTTTCTTCTGTTTGTATATTAAGTATTTTTTTGTATATTATTGTTATGTAATTAACACTCTTTTGTATATTAAGTATTTTTTGCATTCTATTTTCTTCCTTCTCTCTTCATCTCTCTCTCTTTTTTTATTTAAAAAATATACCATTTTCATCTATACTCTTTTTTGTCTTGTTTTCCATAATCCATGGTTGCTCTTATTTAAAAAAAAAAAACCACAATTTTCATATTCTAGAAACTCCCCCATCACATTTTTTCCCCATATTTTACGAATCTACTTTATCTTTTTCCATTTCTTCTTTTTCTCTTTTTTTTTTTGTTCATAAATCACGTTTTACGTTTTTGTTCTTTTTTTTATTCATATTTTTCCTTCAAAATATTAGATCTTATGGATCTTGAAGATTTTGGCATAGATCTTGAAGATTTTGGCAAAAGGTAATTTTTTTATAGTTTTTTCGAATTTTTTTGTTATGTGTTGTAATATACGTAAAGTACTATCCGTTATATACGTTGTGCTTGTTTGTCCAAATATATGTTATGTAATATACGTAATGTACATAAGTGATGAAATTATCAACAAACACCTTTTGTCATCATAACTGTTTTTCTAAATATATAGTTTTGTAATATACGTAATATACATAACTGTCTAGTTATCTACAATATCTATAATATACGTAATATACATAAATGTATAGTTTTTTTAATGTATAGTTCTGTAATATACGTAATATACATGTTGGTTATTAAAATGTAAATTCTTAAATATACACAAAATACAAAAAAATGATGAGTGGTTTATGTACACACCCTCTTATTTTATGTTTTGTTTTTTTTTAGTCGTACATTATGTAATATACGTACTATACGTAATATACATCCCCCCCTCTTTTTATGCAATGTTTTTTTGTTAGTCGTACATTATGTAATATACGTACTATATATAACATACAGTGTTTTTAGTCTGTTTGTATATTAAGTATTTTTTGTATATTAAACATTGTGTAATTAATGCTCTTCCATTTTCCATTTTGCAGATTAAATGATATGTAAATTACGTACATTGCGTAAATCCTTCACTTTTTCTCAAATGCACATACGAATCGGAGGACAACATATACAATATACCAAATGTACATAACACTTTATGTGAGAGGAAAAAGTATAAATAATATACTAAAATGAATCTACAAAAATGATTTAAAATCGAAATATGAAGTATAAAATCAAAAATAATAAAAATAATAAAAAAAACATACTGAATATACTAAAGAACTATAAACAATATACTAAATATACCATAAAATGGAAAGAAATAATGCATCGGGAAAGAAAAATTGCATTGGAAAAGAAAAATGTCAGAAGTGTCAGACCATACGTAACATACAGGCGTGTCAGAGTGTCAGAGGTGTCAGACTATACCTGACATACGGAAAGGGCAATTTTGGTATATTAAAAATTAAATAGTAAAAAGTGGCTACCTTCTCAAATTCTCCCCCTCTTGGCTATTTTATTAAAAGTGATGATAAATGTTGCTATTTTGATTTTTGCCCCAATTATATTCCTCTGTGCCTGAAACAAAAAAAATAAAAATAAATAAATATGCAGTTCTAAAATACCATTTTTTAAACACAATTACTTTAACAAATATTTTTTTTTCTAAAAAAAAAAGCTCAGAAATATACATCTATGTCACTAAAATAAAGACTCTATGGACCACAGATACTATAAAAATCACTTTGAAAAATCATAGACAATGAATCAAACGAAAACCCATGTTTTAAAAACTCTAAAAATTAATTTGTTTATAATTACTATTTGTGTAAACACATATAGTTTGAATTTCACATTGAAACCTATTGTAAAATTTCTCAACAATATATACTATTATGAACAGTAAAGAAAATGGGTTTTAAAAAAAACAATAAAGAAAAAAATCCTTACTTGTAGCAATTTCAAGTTTTGACTTTTTTCATATAAGTGAAAGTACTGAAGCCATGTGTAAGTGAATGTGATTTAGTCTGTAACCAATTTTTTTTAAACTAACTGTTTCAGAAGATTTTTTCCATGGATTCTTTTGAGAAACTAGATCAAGGGTATTGTTGGACTAAAAAAAAGAACATAACTGCCTTTTAGAAAAAAAGGGTAAATATGATACAATTAAAATTATGGTGGCAAAAAAGATAATGGACTTATCAAAAGGGTTATATCTGATAAAATTCCATTTTCTTTTTAGGTCAAATCCTATAAATCTATTTTTAGAATATGTAACACATATATATTTTTTATTTTATAAAATATTAAACAAGTATATGGATCATGCTATATATATTTTTTTAAATCTAAAAACAAGGTAACGTTTCAAATTAATATGAAGGTATTAGAATAAATTAGAAAACTTTTGATGGGAAAAAGGTCCCATAGTGCTTTTGATGCGGGCTTGTGATGGGCCAATTGGAGTAAGCCCATTAGCTCTTATTCAGGCCTGTAAACAAACAAAAGAAATATGAAACTCACCAAGAAGTCACGGTCACAACTATTAGTTTAATATTCAATTGATAATCATTTCATATTTTAATTTATGTTTTAATAAAGTGTAATTTTCATAACTACCTTTTTATCAATTTAAGTTAATGAAAATTAACCTAATTTAATCTAAGTTTTAAATCTACCCTAAAACTAATAACTGGACATGGCTACAGATTCATGATGAGATTTTAGTATTTTACTACAATTTAGGTGAACTTTGAAACTAAATTTTTTAAGTATGATACTTTTGAAAACCTTACTTAATTTAGAGGTATTTGTGACAATTTTCTTTTAAAAAATAAGAAATTAAAACCTTAAAAATTCAAAAAATATAAATTAGTTAGTGTTTAAACCATTTTACTTTTTTAAAATCTCTTAAATTTTCTCTCTTTTAGATAATGTAGTTGATTTTTCAATCATATCCTTATCCTTAATATATAAAAGTGGTGATGTTTAAGAAACTTTTTTGGACTACTACACCCCTTTTAAAATCTTAAAATTACTAACATGCCATTATATATACCCTTTTAAAACCTTTAAATTAATAAAAATGTCATTATTATTTATATTCCACTATCTATTAAATGACTATTTATATTTTTAATAAAATATTTCTCTTTTTTTTATAAATAAAATATTTCTCTTCATTGAATAAGAAATTGTCAATTTTATTAAATAAATTCCTTGTTTTTTTATTGTTTTCACAACATCAAATTATAAAATAATTGAAAAAACAAGTACAACATATGAAAATGAATTTATTGTTTAGATTTATCACCAATTTATGAAAAATAAATTATATTTAAGTATTCAAATATTAAATGATTTAATAAAGGTGACGGTGCTTTAATTTTAAAAAATATTAAAAAAAAACTTAAATTGTTTAAAAAAATAGTTAAGATTGAAAAAAAAAACAACTACAACAAAATGTAATTTATTGAATTAGTAATGGTATAATATTTTATAATATTTAAATAAATTTAAATTTTTTTAATTAAAAATATTTAAAAGTTTAAAAATCAAAGAGAAAAAAAAATATAATTTCTTAAATTTTAATTAAAATTAGAAATGAATAATCTATAAATGCAAAAATTAACTAACATATGTATATAGAACAAATAATTTATTTTTTATATGGTATTATAATTTTTAAAAATAAAGATGTTAAAAAAATTGTCTTATATAAAAAGACATATAATTATGTAAATTAGTAAACTATACGATAATTTAAATATTAAATAGAACATAAGAATATGTTAATAAATTTATATGTTAGAAAAAATATTAAAAATAGAATTTTTTGCTCATTTGTTTTCAGCTATGGATTTGGCATTTTAACTTCTACTGCGTCAACTTTTATTACTCACCCTCCTATTTGACTCTCACTCAAAAAATGAATTTTATGTCCATTTAGTATGAGACTAATTCATACCAATGTAAAAATCATGAGGGGTTTGTTTTCCCAACAGTTATAAAATCAGTTTCATATTTTACTTTTTGAATAGTTTACGGTCTTAAAAGATGGAGATTAAAAAGGTTAAAAATGGGCATTTGAATGACAGGTTTAGTCTATGGATTTACCGTATAATACATAATTTTACTTTTTTATTACATTTCTTAGTAAAGTTTCTTAAAAACCCGCCATCCAAACGCCCTTGATTAAAAACTAATTTACTATTCATATGATTAATTAGAAAACCCTAATTTAATAGGCAGCATGGTGAGTATTAATGTTTCATTCATTTCATTCCTATCCAAAGTTATAAATGAGCTTGTCTCTCTCTCCCAATATCAAGTCCCTTTCTCAGCTAACCAAAAAAAAATATCCACTCAATCTCATCTCTCCCAAATGATTTCCAATTTGAATAAAATTCTGACAAAAAGTTCCATCTCTGAAGCTGAATCATTGAGGGAAAAAAAATATCATCACCCCAAAGTTTTCTTTCCTTTTTAAATATCCCGAGTATTCAGGCTAGCTTACTCGCATCTCGACTTATTTCACGAGACTACCTAAACACAAAAATAAAACATAGAGAAATTGCAAGATTCCATTTCCATGTCATATACCAATTACGGATGGAACTAATGTTTCAGAACCGCCACTGCCGCCGCCTCCTCGACGCGGCGTCCGGCGGAAATCCGCCGCCTGAGAACAGCTACGGAGAGATCAATTCGTCGAATACAATAAGCGATATCAATATGGTGATTATTTTGGCAGCTTTATTATGTGCCCTGATCGGCGCTTCTCCAATACTACTTCGTGCGGTGGCGCCGGCGCCGGCGGAGATCAAACTCCGGTGTAAAAAGCTGCGATTTGGTACAGATTCCGGTGACAGTTTACGGCGCCGACGAGGGTTTTGGAAACACGGAATGTGCAATTTGTTTGGGGGAATTTGAAAATGGTGATGGTGTTAGGAAATTACCGAAATGCCACCATGGATTCCATGTGAAATGTATTGATGCTTGGCTTGCCTCACATTCATCGTGCCCTAATTGTCGTCGGTCACTTATCGGGCCGACGACGGATGCCGATAGCGGCAGAACGTCGGCAGGGATACCGGGAAATGAGGCTGGCTATTCTCAAGGTGATGTTATTATCCTCATTGCTGCAATATAAAACCGTTTTTAGCTATGAAATTCGAACTTCTAACTTGATAGAGTATATATTTTAATCTTTAATTAATATTTACTTACATTTGATTTTTCTTAGTTAGATTTATAAGTTTGTAAAGAATATATGTATATGAACTTTTATTTAATTTGTAAGTTTATAGTGTAAAATTTATCCACTAAGGTAGTTTTATAATTCTTAGATTATACAAGTTTCTTACAGTGTTTGACATCACTTTCTCATTTTTATTATTAGAATTGATATTTTCTTTCTATACGCTCACGTTATTTTCATTATCCATTCACATTCTTATACAATTTAAAAACATACATCTTTTTCTCAGGCATCACAAAATCACACTTCACTTTCCCAAATATCTCTAATTCAGGCTTTACTTTTCATTACCCCAATTCTGTTATAAAAAATATATTTGAAATTAGAGATAAATTATATTTTTTTAAAACATAAAAAAAGTCGTTTTTTATGTTCTATTTGAATGACTATTTTTTTTTAATTTTCATCTATATTAGATAATAACTTTTCTAATCATCATCATGTGTGTATATATATATATCAGCTTGCCTCATTTAATGGTAAACTCAATCCAAACACATGTTTGGTTTGGTGAAGTCCTTTCTTTTTTAAAAAAAAATCATAGAGTGAGTTTGAGATAATTTTTGAGGCAACATTTTTTTAAAAAATATTTTTAAAATTTAATTTTTTTTTATAATATAATCAAACATCATATATAAAATTAAAAACGTTTTTAATCCACACTTCAAGAAAGTTCTCTCAAACTCGCCTTCAATGATTATTCTATCTAAAAATATTTATTAAGAAAAACTCGATAAGACTTTAGTATGGTTGACTTTAGTGATCTTATATAGTATAATTAGTTAAGAAATTGACAAATCATTTAAAATAAAGTGAAATAATAAATAGGCCTCATTAGAAATTTAAGACGTCGGTCCATGTATTAATAAAGTATTGATATGGCAAATCAAAGAGTCGGTAGGAATTTTGTTTATTGTTGAGTATTTAAGAAAATATGAAATAGTTATTGGGCCTAATATGTTTTGAATTTGGGCCACTATGATGGGCTAATAGATTTTGAAGAGTCCAGTGATTGAAAGCTGAATGTAGTTTAGTTTATCTGGAACTTTTGCGTCAATTTTTAATAATGATCCAAGTTGTGTTTAACCTTGGGTTGTGGAATTTGGGCCCATAAATTGGGTTGGTTGCAAAATGATCTTTTTAAAATCATAAGTCGGTCTAGTAATTAGAGAGACTTTTTTTGAAATTTCGAACTCTTAGGTTTAGACTACATGTGACCACTTACCTAAGAAATTATTCTATAAATTTCTCGACCCTAAGTATTGTAGGATCGTATAGTTGTTTCATAAGATCAGTAGGGGTAAATTTAATCATACATCTCAACATTTTGTTAGTAGAAAGATGGAAATAATCATGTATGCGAACACACCAGACGTCAATAAACTATTATTGAAAATTAATTTATGTAAATATAATTGATATTGTATTATTGTAAGTTAGATTGATAATTATATAATCCAGGTGAAAAAAAATAATAAAATAAGAGAAGTGAGATAATATATTTTTAATTATAATTTGTGGTAAGTTCTCGTTTTATTATAGTAGTATCAATACTAAAATATTTTAACTATTATAATCAAAATACTCCTTACACTCTTGTACTCGAACTACTAGTTGATTTTAACACATGATCAAATTTGATTCTGTTCATATACTTTGATTTTTGCTACATTATTTTTAACACGTAGTCAAATTGATAATCAGATCAAACTGGCATTGAGTTAACTAAAAAACAATTCTCTAAAAGGACTAAATATAGATTAAAAAAATATTTGGTTTTGAAATTACCTGGACCAAAATGGAGCTTGACCTAAAATTCAATGATGAAAAGTGTATTTCTATCAAATAATTTTCATTCAAATAGTACTAATATTAAACTTGTAATATTTCAATACTATGATCATAAAAGGTTAAAATGAAGAAAGAATAAAGAAAAATATTGATAAGGATGGACCATACATAACACGTACGGATGACGTGTAAGTTGAGAATAAGGCTTTAATTTGATAGAAGTCCTTTAAAAGCATTTTCTTTTTTCTTAGGTGACTTTTGATGTAGTGACAAAGGAATCAAAAAACAAATAAAGGAAGATAGAGAATAGATATTTAATAATTAAATTAAATATATCCCTTTTAAAAATAGTAGGGGAACTTTTTTATTCATTCTAATCATATTAAAATTAATTTAAAATAATAAAAATATCATTGATATTTTATATTGATAAATGAAATTAAATGTGTTTTCGTGACCACCAGTCCATTATATAATCAAAAGAATATAGATTTAAACAATAATAAATTCTACATCTACATTTATATTTACATGGATGAGAAATAATAATGATTGTATCCTTAAAAAAGTCTTGACAGCTAAATAAAAATTTATACCTTTATCACATGCCTGAAAATTATTAAAACCTATGCTATGAAAAAATCTAAAAATAAAAATTATACCTTTTCACCTTGAGATTTGATAAAGGTTTTACTTTGATCATAAATTTTAAAAACGACATTCTAATCTCCATTGTTTTATACTTAATTTAAAATTTGGTTCCCATAATTGCTATCTCATCGATGACATTAATAGAAAAGTGATTTGGCAATATGAATGATGATATGGTTTTGCTTTGTGGTAAATTGACTCAAAATTTATATTAATTTTGTGGCTTATATATTATTTTTTCTTCTTCTCCTTCAAGCTCCTCCATCTAAAAAAAAAGTAATATAAAAATGATATTTAATTGGCCGCCATGTCATCTAATAATGCCATGGTGCTATAGTGTGGAGTTTTATAATTATTTGGGCTTATGATACCCTTATATTGGTGTTTAACTTATTCTATAAATAGGATTCATTTATAAGATGAATAATAATATAAATATTATATATGGAGTATTTTGAATTTTATTCTTATCTCAATTTACCTATTGAGTTTCTAGTTCATTAGAGGTGTTAAAAAAACCTGACAACTTAACGAGGAAAGAATAAAATATTAAAAGGTGAGAATGAATACTCAGCGTAAATGTTTGAGTAGGTGAACCATATATCTATAGTAGTATATCTTACACGTGTCATCACACTATTGGACAAACTATAACAAAAAGGAGAATCCAAAGAAAGAAAATATATTAACAAATTATTTTAAATTACCACTATCTCTAATAGACAACCCAACCTACTCAACCTATGAGTTGAGTTTACTTTTGGATTGTATCATGTTACTTTTTTTTCAACCGAAATTTTGGATCGGGTCTCGAGTTCATTTAAAAAAAATTGTATGCTTTTAAAATTAGTTACATAATTTTTAGTTAAACTTTAAAAAGAAATACTTATTGTTTATGGAGTTTATTAAATACACTTTTTTGTTTGATTTTAAATTTATGAGTCTATTACTACTTTATTTTATGTATGACTTTTTAAATTTATAAATTTCAAGAATTAATGAGTTTCATTATATAATAAGTTTTTCATTTTATAGATTTTTAAATATTATAAGTCAAATGATGATTTAACTCAAGTCAAATTTTAATAGTTAGATGGGATTGGGTTAAAGTGAAAATTTAGAATTTTGGATCGTCTTTCTTATCAAACAAAATTCTTACACCTCAACCAAACAGGGGTGGTCCTGAGGGGGTGTGAGATGGGCGATTGCACAAGGCCCCCGAATATTGGGGCCCCAAATTTAAAGTTGGTGTTTAAATATATTATTTATATATTACTGCAAAGTTTATATCAAACATTCAATGTGGTGTTGTGGTAGACTAAAGCCATGATTTATGTTTTTTTAGGACAAGAATAGGAATTTCATTTCCCACTAAATCAAAGTGACTTCATTTACTTTATTATTTATATTAAAAATGTGTATTTTTTTTTAATTAATTTCAATAAAGTATTTATCAACCATTCAATTAAAAAAATCAATCAATTTCAAATATGTTTTTTAATCATTTTTTTTATAATTTTTAAAATAAATTTCAAGTCTAATTTGTTTTCATTATTATAATCAAATTAATACATTAAAATATTAATTAGTTTTTTTTCAATGTTATTATAATTTTTTATTATAAAATTTATATGATAAAGGATCTGGATTTTTATTTTGGCTCATCTTAGGACCGGCCCTGTGACCAAACCAGAACACCCTCATGGCCGGCCGGTTTTTTGTTGTTGTTGTTGTTGTATTAAATATAAATACATCATATTATCTTATATAATCCTAATATGATTTTGGCGATGATTTATTTCCAATTAAGTGAGATGAAAAACATCAATAAACCTTAATTTTCTTTTTGATATAATATTTGGTTGATTAACTAGAAGACTGAAATCACTACTTCTTAGACCTTGCCAATAATCATCAGAGGCAATACCACTAATTATTTTTCTTAGTTTTCAACTATACATGGTTTGTTATTATATGATTTTAGGAATTTATCTCTTTATAATTTTGTGTAACTAACCCAAACCATTCAAACATAGAAAAAGAGAGAATAAGAGAGTGTAAGTACACATGTTTACTCACATGAATAATTCAACCGAGTAAAATTAATTTTTTAACGTATAAAATGCAAATAAGATCTTTATAGTTTTTTTATCAAATGCATGAATATCTTCTATAGTTAAAAATGGTATATCACATCTACGTAAGTTCATAATTATATCAATGAGACATTATCCTTATCGACAACATTAAATATTTATTATCTTCACCCACTTTATTTTATTTTTTATTTCTTCTCTTCTCAAGGGGCATATGTATTATTTAGGGGACAATTATTTTCTAAAATAATATTATTTTTAATAAAAATTTGATTTTTTTTTATTTTTATTTTACCCCACATACTTTTCTTAAAAATATTTGTGCCTCAAAATAATTATGGGGCCAGAAAAAAAAAAGGACCAATACCTTAAATATTTAATCGATCTCATAATTCTTGAATACAAGTGTGATTTGTCATTTTTTAACTACAGATAGATCTGCATCCAATCAACTAAGTTTAAGGGTGAATTTTAAAATTAAAAATGTATATTTTTTATTATTATTTATTTTTTAGACGAAAAATAAATAGTAATGGACCCACGAGTTGAAAGAAGGAAACCAAAATATAAGACTCAAGAGCCGTAGTCCAAATTAAACAGCAAAAGCGCGAAACCGCTGGACCCCATCCGGCCCACTTAGACCACTTAAAAAACCAACCGCCACCGCCACCACCACCACCGACGGCGGCGACAGCAGCTTCCTTCCGCGGCCTCACGGGAATTACCCATGGATGTCTGTAGCGAATCACTTTCCTTTTTATATTGACAAAACGTTTGTATCCACTGGGTCCCGCGTTTTGATTCAACATCTCGTTTGGTGACCGTCGATCTTTCCATCGTTGCAGATCTGACGGTGTAGATTGAGAGTCAAAGGTCTATCTTGATAGGTATCTTTGACCATATGGGGAACATGTTTTTTCCTTTTTTAGTTTTTAATTTCAATAAAATAATTCAAAAAATAAAATAAATTATTATTATAGTTTTCAAACTTTTGACTGATGGTGCCACCTCCCCAATCTTAACTTTCCTCAATTCAATATATATGGCTGTTTGAAATTACTATTATGCCCCCAGTCTTCTTATTGCTTTTTGCTTTTAGCACACTATAAAAGTAGAAAAAAATCAGTAATAACTAATTTGTAATTGTAATATCATTTTATTTTATTCTCATTATTATTCAATTAAACCATTCTTAAGTTGAAATTATAAAAAATACATTTAACCTAATAGTTAGACATTTATATTTATTATAATTCTCATATATTGTATAAAAAAACTCATTAGCACTAATAAAAATATATAACTGAAGTATTCACTCTTATTTAGTTATAAGAATGAGTCTCATCTCTCTTAATTTTAAATATATATAAACCATTCACGTGTCAAAATAGTTATAATAAATATTTCCAACTTTTTTATTCTAATATAGGGTATTATTATTTAGATGAGGAATAATGTTTTCAATTTTAAATTACAATATTGAATATACAAATACTAATATTATTTTTGTAACCCTATAAACCACGGTCTAAATGCGATCAAGTCAAATAACTTTTCTTATTCAATTATGAGTTGATTTAATAGTCAAGAGGCTTCATTTAAGGCTCGAAGTCATGAGTTCAAATCTATATTACCGACTACATAAGATATCATCCTATGAGTTTCTTCAGATCAAATGTTATAGAATAACATGGTTATATTATAAGATTAATCAAGCTACATATAAATTGATTCAGACACTTACAAATATTATGCAACCTTCTCTTTTTACAAGTTTAACGAACTATCTAATAGTTGAGAATTTATTTATTCAACAGATATTTACTAAAAAAAAAAAAAAATCAAACTTTAATGAGTTGTACAAATGTTATTAAAAAAAAAAAAAAAAGAGTGAGAGGATAAAAAGGTCAAAAAGGGAATATGCTATTTATAGATTGAATAAAGATCCTTTTTTTTTTTTTTTGTTAAATGCAATAATAATAATAATAATAATAATAATAATAATAATAAAAATAAAATTGCTGTATTGGTGTTGAGAAACTTTGACCAGTGTTCATTGTGCCGCTCTCTCTTCTTTCTCCTTCCTTTCTGTTGCTAACAAATTCTTAATAATTATCTCTCTCTTTTTCACGTTTTTTGTGTGTATTCATTTCTCCAATTCTTTTCATCTCCCCCCCTTTCGTTATCTTCTCTTTCTTTTCCTTCGATTAATTTTTGATATTTTTTTGTTAATCGGAGTTCAAATCTCCATTTTTCCCGGCTTCATTTCTCCCTTCTCCGATCCATTCAGTCTTTCTTGCAGTAGCTGCTTTTCTTCAGGTAATGATCTTTTGTTTGTATATTGTCTGATTTGATTTTTGATTTGATGTAATGGAATTAATTGGAAATATCATCGTGTTCATTGAAAGAGTTATGGAGAAAATTACCAATTTTAGAGGGATTTTTTTCTATTATGTTTTTCTTTTTGGTCTAGTATTTTATTTTTTTACCTGAAATTTAGGGTATTTAGGTATTGGGGACGAATTCTTGATTATTAATTTGAATTGGGTTGGTGGCATCTCACGGATTTCTTGTCATTCTGAATGTGACATTAATGGTTATACGGCTTTGAGATTTATTCTTTCATAATTGGATATTGTTGCGTGAGTTCGTTTTTTGGAGGGGATATATTCAATTCGTGACATTTCTTGAGTTTTCTGATGGCTGGCAGCTGAATTGCTGTTTGATTTATGGAGTTATCTTGGATTATTTTTAGGAATTTACCTGGATTAGAATGAAACAATAGATGATCCATTGCTATATTTGTTGTTTTTTTTTTCATCTGGTCTGTTGCTTTCTAATCTAATGGAAGGTTGAATGTAAACAAAAGAGGTGATTTGTTAGCTTCTTGAATTAAATACAAAATGTCATCTTTAAAACTAAGGAATTTGAAATAACCGACACATTTTGTGGTGATTGTTGAATTTCAACGTCCCACCACTTTGGAGCTGCTTATTTTAGTTTAGCTTCTATTTTGAATATTTTATATTAACTCTCAATTTTTAATCCGGCATTAGATAGATAAGAAGTAAGCCTTCTATATTGTATTTTGTTGAATTGGCGGCTTATTATCCTTTCCCCCCCCTTTTTGTAGATCGAGACTTGTTTGCATAACTACCATCTTGAACCTAAGATGGGATGCTTCACAGTTTTAAAGAGCAAGAAGAAAAAGTTTGTACCGGGTGCTCATGACAAACGGGTTAACCCCAAGGAGAGTATGCCAACTATGCTGCCTGAACCCCAACCACATACCCGTTCATTGCAGTCTGCACCACCAAGTTTTAGGACCAGAGTAAAACCCATACAACCAGCTAATAGAGCTGCTAACAGGGTGCGGACGTTATCTGCTCCATCAACACTTGATGTGGCAGAACAGGATACTTTTTCATCAGCTGAATATGATGAACCAGAAGAGTCCATTTGCCGATCTGGATTGATCAAAGAAAAGAGATCCCCAAGTCCTCAACCCCTTCCTCTTCCATCACCCCAGGTTGTTGTTGCACTGAAGACTTCTGGAAGCTTTAAATCAGTCACTTCAACTGGACCTTTGTATGCCTCTGGACCATTATATGCCTCTGGGCCATTGCCACTACCACCTGTGGGATCAGTTAGAAATTTTTCATTTGAAGAAATATCTGCTGCTTGCCATAATTTTTCTGCTGATTCCTGTGTGTCAGAAGGACTATCATCTTTAATATATAGGGCTTCCTTTGGTGATGACACTTCAACTTCGAAGAAGTTTGAAGCTACTGTTACTCGTCTTCATCCATGCAATCAGGTAACATTTGAAGTATGATATATTGACAAGTGCATGTTTTCAGTTCCGTTTCTATGGTCTTCATAGCTGATTTGTATAATGGAAATGGTTGTAATTTTGATGGTTTTGCAGCTTGTTTGGAATTTATCATGTTTTATGGTTATGGTGTTTAAGTATTATTATTTTTAATTCTCATGGATTTGGGTTTCTTCTTTTTGCAATTTTTATTGAAGCTTCTTAATATAAATATCATGGGTTTAAGTTTATGACATAGTAAATCAGGACGTCTAAAAAATAGCTTGCACAGATCTGGCTATCAATCACGATAATTTGGAACTGAGTCTGGTCTGCTCATTTTCTATTCTATCATTTACACATTTGTACAGTCAGTTTAAGGCTAGGGACAAATTAAACTTAGGGATCAATCGTTTGATTTTGACCACATTGGAGTGAACTCAAGGAGTACTTTGTACAGTCAGTTTAAGGCTAGGGACAAATTAAGTCAATTGTTATCTCTGTCTTGCATGAGATGAAGCAACTGATAAAATCTTATGCCCTTTCTGTTCTATATTCCAGGGCTTTAAGGAATTTGTTTCCGAGATTAATACTCTAGCATCTTTGCAACACCCAAACCTCTGTAAATTGCTTGGCTTTTATGCACACGAAGGTTCAGAGCAGAGAATGCTGGTGTATGAGCGGCTTTTTCATGGAAGCTTAGATCGTTTATTGTATGGGAGATCAGATGGGCCTCCTATTGACTGGAATACGAGAATGAAAATTGCATTATGTGCTGCACAGGGTCTTACTTTCTTGCATGAAGAGGGACCTTTTCAGGTGAGATCTTGTCCTCCTCCATATACAATGTAACCGACGATTAACAATATATGACGTTTTGTTTTGTTCAGTTGCTTAACTTCATCTGATCGTTGGAATTAATTTTGTTCAAACCATTAGAAATGCAGTTTTAAGTCAATTTTGGATGAAAGAAAAAAAGTGATCCAAATGATCAAGATAATAATTAATGAACATTTTATACACCCCCTTCTCAACCAACTTACACAAACACTCTGAAGAAGAAGTTTAGTGTGATATTTTAGCTATTACTGAATAGCTGAATGTGGTTTTTCTTTTCAGGCAATGTATAATGATTTTTCCACCAGCAACATACAAATTGACAAAGATTTTAGTGCCAAGCTTTCTGGATATGGTTGTGTTGGACAGATTCCTACGCCTGAGACTGAGATTTCTAACAATTCAGTTGTAAGTTCTTGATTATTATATGGTTAAAAACTTAAAAATTATGGTATTTTTGGTTGTACATATTATTATCCGGGATTCTTAAACCTTCATTTTTCACCTGACCAATTTGAATCCAAGGAGGTTGATTACTTTTAGCTTTCTTTTGTGCAGGCAGTGGCATATCTATCAATGGAGACATTGGAGAGAGGGCTGCTTACTCCGAAGAGCAATGTTTGGAGTTTTGGCGTTGTACTTCTTGAATTGCTCACTGGACGAAGAAATCTTGATTGCCGTCACCCAAAAGAAGAGAGGAACTTGGTTAAGTGGAGCAGGCCATTCCTGGCTGATGATTGTCGATTGTCATTGATCATGGATCCTCAGTTAAAAAGTCGCTTCCCAATCAAGGCAGCCAGAACGGTTGCTGACATTGCTCAAAAATGTCTTCAGAAGGACTCCTCAGAAAGACCCACGATGCGAACTGTAGTTGAACATTTAAAAATCATTCAAGATTTGAAGCACTCGTGTCGATTCCCTCTGCAAGAGCCTGCAGCACCTGCTGTAAAACAGATGTTGAGGTCTCCTAGCCTTGATGGAATCATAACACCAGCAGCCAGATTAAGTTTCTCCCCTTCTCCACCTTCCGGGGTTCATCCATCAGTTTCACCTACAGGGAGAACTTCCATTCCTACTATTCCTCCCCGTTTGTGTTCAACCCTCTCCTTTGAGGATTTTGATAGACAGGAAAGGCGGAAATCTTCGTCATCTGCGCTTCGGAGAGCTAGAATTGAAGGATTTTGATTGTTCAAATTCATTTATTTGTTTATTATTTATTATATTTTTCTTGTTTGTTTTCCTCTCTTTTCTTCTGGTGATTCAACACAATGTATAGGAGATAAACACCATCCTCCTGGCTTATGGAGGCCAAATAGATGCTTTTTCTGTAGATAGATCCAATGTCATTTAATGTAAATTTATACATTTTCTCCCATTTCATCATCTCTTTGCTTAGATAGGATATACTGTGATGGAAAGAAAGGAAATTCTATTACAATACCGAGCACTTTTATTACATATTAAATATATATAGTTTCCAGTTTCCAGGGTCCTTTGTCAAAGCCGATCTGCTAAGACTCTTCCAAGATCAAAGCTACTTGAAATGCGGTTCCTCTGCTTCCCTCGCCTCCCACACTTCTTCTGAGAATGGGTTTAAGCAATTCCTTCAAGTATTTAAACCAGCACCAGCCACGTCTCTTGAGCCAAGAGATGGTGCTGTCGGGGCCGGATAAGTTTGCTTTCGCCCCATTTTCATTGCCAGTGTTTTTGTTGGCAGGTATCTGACAGGCTCCTTTCCAGTATGGCCTGGTTTAGCCGCACCTCGAAGGTGAGCCTCTAATATTGATGCATTAAACTGCTACTTTCATCTCCAAAATTTCTCTTAAAAACTGATGTTTGCCATGGCTTAAGAAGACAGGAAAAAAGTTTCACCTCTGAAGTTTTGGCTTTGGCGTGAAAGTTTTAGGACTAGTCAAGCACCTGGAGCTGGTTGAAGATGACATTCCATGATTACATTGATCCAAGGAAGAATAAGGGACGAGTGTTGTTGTAAGAGTCTGAGTGGAGGTTGAAGATGCAGGTAAAAAAGGCTGTCGTCACGCCTCAGTAGTTTTATAAAACCCAACTTTTGATCTGTTAGATAATTCAACACTCAACACCTTCAATGGTTAGGTATCGGTATTCTCTTTTATAAAATTTGAAGGTCTGAATCTTCTCTTTTCTAGTTTGATGAAAAAAATTTAACATTGTTAAATAGGTATAAAATTATATATTTATCCTCATAATATAAAAATCAGTGAGAGTAAGAATTACGAGATGGTAAATGGTTTCGAGATGACTTACCTTTTAGAAATTTATTATGCCTTTTCATTTTTTTTTTTAAAAAAAAGCTCAGATATCTTAGTTTGACAAAAGATGAATCAATGTGTATTATCCTTTAAATTTCGATTGGTACACTTATGATCACAAGATTTTAACTTGTGCTCTCAACGCTTCAAAGTGATTTTAACTTGTGCTCTCAACACTTCCTCTTAGTTTAATGAATTTACAATGACGGGCTATCTTTATATTCTAATTTTCAAGAGAAAATCAATATTTTAATTATTACTTGGAGAGAGATTTATATATATTAAAAAAAAACTAAAATAACAATAAAATTTAACCTTATAGTTATGACCATTATAAATAATTTTAGATTTCCCATGGTTGGAGTCCAATGGAACAATCACATCCAAACATGTGAAGTTTGATAGGAATATTTCCTTTACTTGAGGGAATGGAACAAGCATTCCAAGCTTCATTCCAACAATCAAACACGGATTCTGTGGCTTATTTTAAAGTGTGTAACTCATTAATGCTACGATCAAGTTTGCGTTTATTATTTTATTAATAATTTTAGGATATTAACAAATAAGAATGATTGCAAATTACGTTTTATGGTTTGTCAGCGTTAGAAATCACACCTATTTAATAAATTTGAGATATGTGTTTATTACATGCCTTCTAGTTTAATTAAAAGTATTTGAAATTTTTTAATAGATGAATACGAATTGTAGATTTTAAATCTTGTTAATAATGAGTTATTCATAAATTACACACCTTTAATTATTTTTAATGAAATTTAAACATGTAACATGCATAGAATGAATATACGTCTCAAATTCTTTAATATTTATCTATAGAGAGGTGTTTGTAATTTTATAAACTACAAGAGTGATGGAAATTTATAAGATATGTGAATTATAATTATTCTAATTTAAATTAGATACTCGAATCCTCACTCATCGTGACGTATAAAAATGTTAACCTGAACATAACACGACATCTGCTCCCTCTTCGTAAGATTTGAACGAAAATATTTTAATATATTATTTGTTTATTGGGTTTTTGGGATTTTTGACCTCAAAAATAGACTCTTAAAGTTTATTGACCTCCATTCTCATTTTAACTCTTTTTTATCTTGTGATGATGTCATTTTATTTTGAAAGTACATTTTTACCCTTAAACTTTACTATATTGAATACCCATCATCTCTCATTTATATTTTTTATCTCTCTCAAAAAGTCAACACTCTCTTCAAATGTTTTATCATTTACAAATCCAACATATTTATTTATTATATAAAAAAAAACCTCAACTCTAAATCCTTGACAGCACAATTTAGTTTTTTTTTTAATATATATTTTCTTTTCTTTTCATATTTTTTTATTTTCTAATTAGTCTAAAAGAAGAAAATTAATTGAAAATTTAGGCCAATTTTGATCTTAAATTTCAGGGGGGGAAAAACACCAATTTCGATCAAAATTTCTGGGTTAATTTAGGGGATAAACTCAAATTTTGGGGCAAAACGTATCGGAGCAATCCAGATTTTTTTAACTATTTATAAATAAATAAATATGTCGAATTTGTAAATGATAAAATATTTAAAATTAAAAGATAACTTATATTACCTCATGACAAGAACCAAAAGTTTGAATATTAATGTGAAGAGAGTGTTAAGTAAAGAGTGGAGAAATTATTGAAGTTTTGAAAGAGAAAAATAAAAATAACGGTATTCAATATATTAAATTTTAAGAATAAAATGACAATTAAAAAAAAAAAAGGTTAAAATGAGAATCTATAACGCCTATTTTATTTTGTACGTAAGAAATCCTAAATACCCTTTGTTTATTACGTGTCAAAAAAGAAAGCACATTAGAAAGGAAAACATTTGATAGACAAAAACGTTATTCTCTTCGAAAACCACAGCTACACTACACTACCAACCAAATCAAACCTCTTCTCTCGTTTCTTTCCCTGTTCTCTCCTTCATCTCCATTTCTAGGTTTAAAACCCTAACCTCGAAACCCTCGCCATCTCTCTCTGTCTCTCATTTCCATTGCTTTACCTTTCTTTGTGTTTTAACAATGGAGTCGATTTTGGTCCTTAATCCTAACCCTTACCATGGCGGTTCTTCATTGTTGAAGCAGAACAAGCCGGCTTCCGTACATTCGTTTTCGCGTTCGTCTCTGTCTCTGCGTTTTGATCCATTGTTAGCCTATGGCGGTTCTAGATTCTTCCTTGCCGCTAAAACTCTTCCGCCGAATGGTCTCACTCGCCGTTTACGACGGTATTCGTTGAGTCGACGGATTTCTGCTTTTGCTGCGTCTCATGAGGAGTCGGTATGCTTAAATTTGAGGTTTTACTTTATGTTCTATTATGTGTTAAATTTTTCTCTTTTTTTTTTTTTTTTTTTTTTTTTATGTTTGGTCAAGAACTGAGCGGATGATTAGGATTTGAGAAGAATGGGGTTGGGAACCGTGTTGAATTTTAGGACAATTTCATGTCTGGGTAGGTAGAGGAATGCGGTTCTTCTTAATTCACTGATTTTGTGGTATTCAAGATTTTGAGTTTTTGGGTTGCTTAGTAAAGCTTGCCCTGAAATATGTGTTTTTTCGTTGTGATTTCATATGGAGATGAAAACTTTTCGGCTTTTAATTATGGATATACTTTTTTATTCTGATTTTGTTTGAAGATGAATTGAATTTGGTATAGATTTTTTCTTCTTTTTTTTTTGGTTTTTAGGTTTTGTATTCTGAAATGATTGGGTGGTTTTTTTTATCTGTTATAAAATTCTTCAATCTCATATTTTAATTATGGTTAGGGAGTATATGTTTCCATGTAATTCATTATATGCCTTGAACGTGGATTTATATTCATCTTTGTTTTCTTAATGTATATTATTAGCCTTCGGAAATTGAAGCGGAGCAAGATGGAAAGGATTTGAATTTTGATGCACAAGAATCACAAGAGATATGGAAACAGGCATTAGATTCTTTCAAAGAACAGGCTCTGAAGATGAAAAGCATTTCAAAAGATGCATATGAGGAATACTCTGAGAAAGCAATAGTTGCTCTGAATGAAAGTTCAAAGCTATTGAAAATACAAGCTGATAAAGTAAAGGAAGATCTGACTTTAATAGTACAAGAAATTAGTGAAGAGGGTAAAGAGTATATCTCCACTGTAGCCAAGGATTATCCTGAAGAGGTTAAGGAGATTGTGGAAACATTTTCTTCACCAACTGATGATCTTAATGAAATTTCAAAAGTTTATGACTTCTATTTTGGGATACCATATGGTATGTATTATTGAACTTAAAAAATTTCTACTATTTATTTCAGCCTCTACTTGAGTCTTGAGTTTTCCCTCCAAGTCAATGTAATTGTAGATCGGAAGAAACACCATCATATAGGATAATTAGGGAGGATTCATTTAGTATATGTATACATTGCAATGTTGTCTTTTCAGATTCTATCTACTGAACTTGTTTAGTCCTGTGGTCTCATATATCTCCTGTTGTATTGCTTATGGTCTACAGGACTGGTCCTTTCTCTTGGTGGTTTCCTTTCCTTCATGATAACGGGAAGTCTTTCTGCAATTAGATTTGGTGTGATACTTGGTGGTTCTTTACTTGCATTGAGTATTTTGAGTCTGCGGTCTTATAGGAGAGGACAGTCATTTCCTCTCGCCTTGAAGGGGCAGGCAGGTCAGTATGCCTATCAATTTTATACAATATGAAATATAGAATATTATCTCATCAAGTTATTCGATTTGGTAAGCATACTAGTCATTATTGAAAGAACATTCAAGTTTGTAGTCTTGTTTTTCCTGCCTTTCCCTTTAGTCTTGTCATGTTTTTTGAATTTCACATTCTTTGTATTCTAACATTTTAATCTTATTTTATCTGTATATTTGCTCATGATATATACAAGTTGTTCGTAAGGAGTGCAGTAGGTTTAGTTTAGGGGTAATGATGTTTAATGAACTTTGTGGTGCTGTATTGGAATCGTAAGTCAACAATATCACAGGTTTACCTCATCTAGTTTCATATATTCTATCAGTGGAGTACCATGCCTACCCCAGTGAACCTACCCTTTTGAGAGTTTAGCATGAACTTGAAGAGAAGATGTACTTGTGTGGGTTTCATTAAGGCTTGAATGTATTTTTGCCAACTTCTACAATAATGAATTCAATGAGGAATTTTAAGTCACATTTGTGGAAATAGTGTAGCAAGGGCATGGTCGGCAGAGTTAAGGCTGTAGGAAGAGTTAAAGGAAACATGTCAATTGACTCTATGCTTGCTGAGCTAAATTGCATAACGAGGGTTCCACCTAGGCACACTTATTAGTTGAAGACATGGGATAGTGCATTAACTTTAATTTGGTTTGTTTAGTGAGTCATTTTCTTTCTTCCTCTTCCCTTATTTATTAAGTAGGTTGCTCAATTCTATGTGGTCAGTCACCCCCCCCCCCCCAACAATTAAATTTGGATTTATGGAGAGAAAATGAAAATTAACTTTCATAATGACATGATTTCATCTGGGATGTTTTCTTTTCCTCATGAAGTGATTCTTTGAACCTGGCTTTATTTTTCAAAAACAGAGAACAGGATGAGAATGGTGAAATTATCCATGACCTTGCTCCATTGCTCCTCTATTTTGAACTTATTGGAACTAAAATTCCATATCTTGCATTATAAAGCAGATCAATGAAATAGGCTATTGTTATTATCTGCCCTAATTTTTTTACTCAATGTGATTTCAAAGCAATTATGAAATTTGTTCCATTATGATTTGTTGGTGTTTCATAAATAGGTTACTATTTTTTAAAAAGAAATACATTGGCACTATTGATGTTAGGTTTTGCATTTTAAGAATTATAACGCCATTAAATAAATTGGCAACATAATATTTTTTGTGTGAATAATTGACACCACATAAGGTTTATGTTTTTTCCTCTTCCAGGGAAGAACTTTAACATTTTCATAATTTTGTTGTGATACAGTGATTGCAGCTATTTTATTTCTAAGGGAGATGCGGATGCTGTTACAGGTTAGTTCATTAAATGTTAGATGACTTTTGCATGGTGGATGATATTGACTGACCTAATTATTGCTCTTTTCTGACATGGGATGCTTTGTTCTTGTTTTTTTTTTAATTTCTGCAGAGACCCTCATTCGTTAGTCTTTTAACAACCTCAATCAGGTTTATATTCTTCCTTCATTTTTTTGCGCTTTTTTGTTCCTGCTGGATGAATGGATAATAAATAATTTTTTGTTTTCAAATTGGTTGGTTTTGTTTGATTTAAAATTATGTTTGTGTATGCATTTAGTCATATTTATTCATCAGCCCTTGCAATGCAAATTGGAATGTAGTTACGTAATTTCTTGACATCAAATTCATTATTTACGTTTATTTCATGTTAATGAAACCGTTCTTTCTTCTGCACCCCATCCCAAAGATTTTTTTTTGAGATTACATGTGCTGCAATCTTGTAGTTAATATTCGTTAGTTCTACTGATGAAATCTAATATACAATATATATGCTGCACTTTTCTACTTTCTTCTCTTCGCCCTTCAATTGTTGTTGCAGGCATTTATAAGCCTTTTCTGCTGTGTATAACTTCAAAGAGTTTGTTGACCGTTAATTTTTTTTTTTAATGGGTGCAGTGCAACAATAGTGGCATTATATGTCTATAGGATTGTGCTGAACGCTCGAAACCCTCAAAACAAAGGGAAAAACTTGGGGACTGAATGAAAATTTGTTAGGTGAGCTCTTTCATTTTTGCTTGCTTGCGCTCATTCTTGTTAGTCGTCAAAGGATAGAAGTTGCTTGAGGCAACCACAATCTGTATTGGACAAAATTCTGTATCTTTAGTAGTTTAATTTTTAATTTTTTTTCCACCTGCAGGTCGGAGTCTGCTGCATCTTCTTATTCTCATACAGGCCTGTTCTAAATATTCAATTATCTGAGATTACAATTAGTGTAGATTTAAATGTCCCTGGTGAGTAATATTTGTCTCTCGTGTTTTTTTTTTCCACCCACACCACGTATCTTCCCTCCCGCGGATGAAATAAAAAAGTTAGCGAACTCCATGTCCATATTTTCATGTGCAAGGCATTTGTGGAAGAGAATCTCTTTGGTATTGTCGATCTTTGGGCTGAAAGATGTAGTTTACCAAGGGTTGTATGTGAAGTTGGATCCTAAAAGCTAATCAAAATTTGGGGTTATTTAACTCTGCAAGCCTGTTATCATTTTTACTTTATTTAATCTCACAAGAAAAAACATCCCTCAGGCAAGTCTGTTATCTTATCATGAGTTGAATCGAGTTGGATTTTTTTTTTCTCAATCAAAATTTTGACTATCGGTGCAACTGCGATGCTGGTGTTGATTTGATTTGATAATGTTTATGTTTTCAAAAATTAAATTCACTTGTTGAGAAGCAAGTATGGTTTTAAATTGTTATCGATTAAAATGAAGACGGACATTGGGCTTCCAGTGTCGCTTCAACTTCAATAGGTAACTGATTCATAACGCTGCTTCAGCTCAACTTTGAATGTTTATGATCTCACAGTATCAACGCGTGGATCCAAATAATTAGAGATTAGCGCTGTGCATTCGTATTTTCGATTTGGTCAAAATAATCTACGCAGGGATGACACCTAAAAGTTAAAAATAGGAAAAGCAGATAGTTAATTACCATCAACATAACGAACTGATAACGTTATAATCAAATTTTACCCCAAAGTTTAGTTAGATAGAAGAACTTGAATTTGATACTGCATTGATTCTCATTTAAGTCTTTATAATCCTCAGAGGAGACTTTTGTTTTGTAAGAGAGAACAGCAGTCAGCAATACTCTGATTAACCCACTCAACCTATCTATTCTGATCCACCAAACTATCACATTTCAGCTGGGTCTTTCTTTTTGAATGGATTGGGTTTGATTAAAAATAAACTATTCGATGGCAATTTATGTCTATGTGAGGGCTTAATATAACTTTTGAAAAATAATTGTTTCCAAACTAGTTTGAAGGAGGTCGTCTATGCTTTTATGTATATGTTATTTTCTTATTGGATACTATTTAATAGAAGTTAAAAAAAAACGTAAAAGGTCCTCTAAATTTTTATGTTTTATTCTTATTGGATTATAAAAGTTAGTGGCATCTATTTGTTTATTAAATATTAAAAACTCCTCCAAACTAGCTTGGAGGCAAGTTAAATTTTATAAATAAAACTGATCAATTTTAATTTTGTCGAAATAAATTAATAAATAGTAAAATTAATACCTTCCTTGAGATTAAATTTTTAAAACAATTATTGCCAACCTGAGTATTAGGTACTTATATTTCTTTTTGTTAGTTTGAAGGACTTATAATTCTTTCTTTCTGTTAACTCGAAGGACTTAATACTTCTTTCTGTTAGCTCGAAGGTTGGAGTCTTCCCTATTTTGATTTGATATATAAAAAAAATGGATAAATACAAAATACACCCCTGCATTTTGAGTTATTGTTAAATCATACCCCTGCACGTTTTTTTTGTCATAAAATACATCTGTACTTTAGTAAAATTACAAATCACATCCTTCAATCGATTAGTTTTAACGAAATTTAGACACATGTATATTATACGCATACCATGTGTTCCAAAACCATTAAAATTTTTGAAAAGTTTGAACATTTGAGTGTGATTCATAGGTTTTACATCTTATTAACATAAGAGTTTATTCTAAAATTCTACACATCTGTCAATTATTTTTTTGTTATTTTTCATGAAATCATAATACATGACATACGTAGAATATAAATATATCTTGATTTCGTTAAAACTAATCAGTTGAATGGTGTGATTTGCAATTTTATTAATGTGCAGTGATATGATTTAACAATAACCTTAAGTGCACGGGTGTATTTTGCATTTATCTCATAAAAAAATTATCTTAAATTCACTCAAAATTTAATTAATTCAATCCGCAAAATCTAACAATAAAAGCATACCCATTTTGCCCCTCCAAACCTAACAACAACAACAACAAAAAATGCCGAAATTCAACAAGGCCAAAATATGATTTTGACCAATGTTTTTTAGCCATAATTTCCAAACCTAAATATGGTGTTTTTTTAATCCTTGTAATTGGTAGCATGTAAAAAATTAAGGAGGGTAAAAAACCGGCGGTTTTACCGGTTTATTCGGTTTTCTCAGTTCCCATTATACTAAAATCGAGACAAAAAAATTTCGGTTTTGTTCTGTTCGGTTCGGTGGTTTTGGAAAAAAATTTCAAGACCCAAACCGAAAAATCGAAAAAAAAAAAAAAAAAAAACCGAAATTGAAAAAACCGAACCGATCGGTTTCTCAAAAAAAAAAAAGGAATCGATCAGTTCCACTCTTTACAAAACCGAGGACCTCAGTTCAGTTTTTGGTTCCGGCAAAAACCGAACCGAGCTCAACACTATGTAAAATAACTCATTAAAAATTCACTTGAGAAAAATGGATAAGGTAACAGTGAGCAATCTTCATTGAATGGGTTTGTTAGAAATCTAACATATTTCAGATTTTATTGACCTTGAAATTGTGTCTTGATCAAAATAATTTTAAAAAATTTAAAGTTTTATGGGAAATTAAATAAGATCGATTGTTGAATTAACTTTTCATTCTCAAATAATTATAAGAAGAAAAATCCGTCTCCTCACCAATTAATAAGAAGTCTTACATATATATACTTTTAGATGTTGGTCAATTTCATTGGATTGTAAGAATTAACGGGATTCACATATTTGTCAAACAATATGATTTTATATAAAATGATTTAGGAATAAAAAATAAAGAGTAGAAATTACTACTAGCCTATAATTCCTTATTTATCTCTTAAAAGATAATTTCTAGTAGCATAGAAATGTTCCTCTTCAAGTAGTATATGGATTTCCCCACCCCCAATTCCCCTCAAATATATATATAAAAAAAAGAATATAGCTTTAATGAAAGTTGTAAAAACATATATACAACACAACTTTAATCGTTAGGCATTTCAGTCTAAAAAGATTGCAAACTTGACTATTTATAAATTATTCCACTGCCAGCAATATCAAACATCCTATCAAGGGCTATGTTAATTAGAAAATAAATGAATATGAAAAAAAAAATGTTTGGATAATGTATTCAAAACAATCTTTACTTTTATTTTTATAATAACTTTTGCACTTTCTTTATATACCCATAAAATCACTATTCACAAATCTACCGTTTTGAAAAATAATTTTTTTATATTATAGAAAACAAGTCATATGTTAAAATAAAATTTAAAAAGGAGAAATAATTTTTAGAAATTTTTACACATTAAATCAAATCGGACCTACTATTTACAATTTTATTGGTGTTGCATATTTAATTACACTAATATCTATTTAAGGCCACTTTTAGTGATTTTCCCTCTACGAAATTCTTATCCTACCCTTTTTTATATATTGTTTTCTCTCTCTCTCTAATTAACCATTTAAAAAAAAAAAAGATTTTTCCTACGTGATAATTTGACATAATTGCTCTCTCAAGCTGTTCTCCGTATTATCCCTGAATCGAAAGTTGTTGTGTATGATTCCATATAGTTGTTTTTCCCAGCTTTTGTGGCCTTCAGGACTTGTTCGTTTTGTTTTTTCCTGCTCGTTTAAAACATTACACTTTTTAACATAATTAAAATCAATAATCTATTTAATAATAATAAATTCAAAATCAACTACAATCAACTATGGTTCCATATAGTTGTTTTTCCTAGCTTTTTGTGGCCTTCAGGACCTTGCTCGTTTTGTTTTTTCATGTTCGTTTAAAACATTACACTTATTAACATGATTAAAATTGACAATCTATTTAATAATAATAAATTCAAAATTAACTACATGAACTATGAACCCTATTTTACAAAGTATCGGGCATTTAATAAAATTGAAAGATATATTACACATAACAGTTTTATATAAAGTTAAATGTTTAATATAAATAAATGCTGGAAGAATATCAAATTACCTCAGGTTTACTTGATTTTGAATGTTTCTTCACCTTCTCATGATCATTCTCACCTTCCTTCTTTTCTAGATGACCATATCTGATTTTTCTTGTTTTTAAAAATAACAAATAAATCAACGTAATTTTATAGTACGGTTTACCTAAATTTCATCAATGTCGTCCTCGTCGTTCGTATGATTTATTTCATCTTCCTCTTCACTCATAGATGTTTCCTTGTTTCTATATCTTTCTTTTTTTTCGATTTCACACATTGTTTCTGGTACTTTTGCCTTTTTTATTTTTCTTTCTTTATGCCATTCTTGAATCATTTTTCCATGAAACTTGTATCCCTAATTTTCAGCTTATTATTTTGATTTTGTGTTTTTTCAGAATCGTATATCCCTAATTTCTCCCCCCAAAAAATCATTCATTTTTATTTAGTTTTTCAAATTTCAAATCCTTAAATTGTTGCCTAATATTTTTTAGTTTTTTTTATTTTTTTCCTTAATCTGAAATTAGTGGACACGCTAACTGCACTCATCAAGCTACGTCATTGAGGTTTTGTTGTCAATTCATCTCTTCCAGTGGGTAGTTTATCCAATTTTTTATTTTTTCTTGAACCTCCAACATAATTGTAATCTGCTTGCTCTAATTGATTATTTAGTGTTAATAGCCCTATTTTTTATAAAATATAATAATCATTTAAATTTATTTTCACTAAATTTTTTTAAAATAGATATTAAACTATTTTTAAAAATAATATATAAACATAACAATCTAATATAACGAACATACATCTTTAAAATAAAAATAAAAACTTACTTCCTCACTAGCGAGACAATTATTTACCCAATAATTTCTCGTATTTGGCACATATTAAGGATTTTTTTTTAAAATAAGCCAAAAATAATAAAAAATAATCAAAATAGATAGGTTTGAAACATTTTTAGCAAACTAGGGCAGTTTGTCGATGTGGCACTGACGTGGCGTCTTCGTTTGACTGGTCAACTTGGAAAACGCTGAACCATTCAATGTTTTCTAAGAAAACGTTGCATGGTTCAGCATTTTCAATGAAAACGTTGAATGATATAACGTTTTCATTGAAAACGTTATATCATATAACGCTTTCAATAATGAAAACGTGATATGATTTCACGTTTTCAACTCAGTAGCGCACCCACAATTTCTCTCTCTTTTTTTTTCTTTCTGCCTTGAAAACGTGGAACGATTCCACGTTTTCTATTCAGTTGCCATAACGTTTTTAGAAAATGTGATATCATATCATGTTTTCAACTCAGTAGCCACCCACAATTTTTCTTTCTCTCTTTTTCCCCTGCCTTGAAAACATGGAATCATTCCACGTTTTCTATTCAGTTGCCTTAACCCTTCCCCTTTTTCTTTTTTTCTTCATTCTTCTTCTTTTCTTCACCAATTTCTCTCAAAGCTCGTCCTTTGCCTTATCCCAGCCGCCACTGCCCCCCCTCGCTCATCCCAGCCGCCGCCACCCTTTTTCTCTCCCTTTTGGTCCATTTTAGCTAGATCCAACCAATATAAAAAACCCTAAGTGTCCCAAATTTGAATTTTTTGGAGGGGTTTTTCGTTTTGATCGACACCAGGAGTAGTAGTTTTGTTCCGGTAATTTCCTAATTGATTTTTTGATATTATTTATAGTTTAATTTTTTTAAGCAATTATGTATTTTAAATTTAGAAAATTGAGACTATGAATCATATTTTTAGGTTTATGATCGAAATTATTTGTTTTTTTTAGATAGATTGGGTAGATTTTCCGAATTTTAAGGTTGTCTCATATTTGAAGGTGAGTATTATTATTATAATTATGCTTAAAAATTGGATGATTTAATGTTTTGGATTGAATATAGGCTCAATGCACTTTTATTGGCATGCAAATATTTTGACATATATTATGTTTCGGGTTGAATATAGGCATGACGATGCAAATACTTTTGTTGGCATGCAAATATTGAATATAGGCTCAATGTACTTTTTTTGGCATGCAAATATTTCCACTTTTATTACAATCTGGATTTTACGGAGTTTCCCGTATTGGTTGTATCTCATTGGCTTGGGCACTAATCATTAAATCTAGTGGAGAGGTGGAGACCAGAGACTCACACATTTCATCTACTGATTGGAGAGTGTACCATTACATTACAAGATGTTGCTATACAATTTGGGTTACCGATTGATGGTTGTGCAGTCAGAGGATCACTCATATATTCATGGCCTACGGTATGTCAAGATTTCTTAAGTTTGACGGCTCCTCCTAACAAATTGAATGGGTCGTTATTGAATATGTCGTGGTTGACTAAGCAGTTGCCCTACATTCCCGATGGCGCTGATGAGGTTACCATTATGCAGCATACACGAGCATATATTTTATGTTTGTTGGGTGGTGTCATTGCACCAGATAAGTCTAATAGTCTGATTCATCTTATGTATCTCCCATTACTTACCGATATTGAGGCAACTGGTCGTTTTAGTTGGGGTAGTGCATGTCAGCAGTCCTTTACCGTAGGATGTGCAAGGCAAGTAACCAGAATGCCTCGAAATAGCTTTCTTTTACTACAGTTATGGGCATGAGATCGTCTACCATTTATAGCTCCAATTAGACATCACATGTATGAATATGAAACAAAAGATCGTCCTTTGGGATCAAGGTACCAACTACATTATCATACTTCTCTTTATTTTATCAATTTCACTATAAATAATAAATTCACTATTCGATGTAGATGGGTTGATGCTTTCACATGCAATGATCTTCTAACGCATATACTTATTTTATATCATCATATGCTAGATCAGTTAACTTTAGAGCAGGTATCAAAATATCAAATCAATAATATATTTTAAATAGCAGTTGAAACATACTAAGCTTATTATTTAATTAAAAATACAGATTATATGGCAGGCATATACGAACGTTATTATGTTGTTATCGGAGTACTGTAGACGGGATCAAGATGTGTGGATGACTATAAGTCCACTCATATGCTTCTATATATGTGAGTGGCATCGACCCGATCGTACTATGCGACAATTTGGACTCCGTCAAATAGTTCCTGACGATTGTGATACTGAACCATGGTTGCATAGATTTGACTTACGGGGTAGACACAATCACAATTGGATTTCACAGTTGGATTCTTACATACAACGATTGAATCGAAGAATGAATCATACGATAGACGGTGAGGATGTTCAAGAGGGTTCCGATGTTTCAGATGATTATTATAACTGGTATTATAATATCACACATCGGTTTATTACACATGTCGGCGGAACTTATGACACTTTGGTATGTATTCAGTCACCTTATGTATAAATCTATTACAAGTTTTTTTCCTTATACAATTTTTTTTCCTGTTTAGATTGATATGTTCAATGACTTATCAACATCGGATGATTCTAATACTAGACTCGCTTGTGAGTGTGGTTTAAGTATTATTCGTGAATCTAGACGAAAACGTGTCGCTCAGTGACCTAATGTACGACGCACACGTGAACATCCTGAAAGAAGGACAACAAGAGAGAGAGACAAGTTCCGGTTGAAGATCCAGCTGATATTTGATCATCCTACGCAAACATTTTCATCCACCACTCCAGCTGACTCATCTTTCACCGGAGATCCATCAGACTCAGTTGGTGCATCGGGCCCACACTTGCCTCACCTTTTCATGATTCTGACTCCTGGAGCTATTGACTATTCCCCACGTACATCTCTACCATTTGGTGAGGGGTCTAGCATGCAGTTTGATCAAGAACCTGTTTGTCCACCACCACATCGAGGACGAAGGCGAGGGCGAGGTCGAGATTTGCCTCGACGACAACATCCTAGGCGTGATAGACATCCTCCATCGTGCGGGACATGATTTCTTTAGCATCTAATTAGTATAATGATAATTTTCTTCTATATTTAATATTTATGAATATTTAATTTAGTGCACTATCAAACTTTTTTAGATGGTTTAAATTTGGTGTAATAACAAACTTTTTTTTATCATATTATGCTTTAATTTATCTTTATTTCTCATATTTTATTATTTAAAAGAGCATATAGAGATAGATTTCAATGAAAAAAAGATATAAAAAGAGATGGCTTTCTGTGCGGAGACAGACATCATGCATAAAAAAGGGAAACAAAAAATAGAAATAGTGAAAACGTGGTCTCATTTCACGTTTTTAGTCAACGGTAAAAAACTACCCTATTTTACTTAATAGTTTGAAAACACGTATTAGTCCGCCCGATGACCCCACATATTAATCGTACAAAATGCAAAAGTAGGCCCAAAAAAAAGTAGCTTTTAAAAAATATATATATACATTATCTCACTTTTCTCTTCCAAATCCAATTCGGACATAACTTTTGCATGTAACGATAAGTAGATAGCGCCAAGGAGCCAATTCGTCTTTAATATTAGCATATATCATATATAGGATATAGGATATAGATAGCTAGCTAACCTTGTCGGAATGGCAAGTGAATCAGACAAAATCCAACGTTGATTTTTCTATCAATCATTTTGGTTCAAACGTTGGCTATTTAATTTTAAACCCTTTAGACAAAATGCATATTTAATTACACTAAAATCCATCAAAGATCATAATATGAAAACCACTTCCTAATTAACTCATCAAAAGGCAAATGTCATGGCATCATCATCATCATCTTGGAAGTTGACATATGATTCAATCATAACCTCACAAATCTCATTGGCATACTTCAGATCGACACCGATCATCTCCCCCGCTCGTCATGACGATGTCTTCGTCGACTAGTTGTCGGAATAATCTGGCGGCATGAGATAATCGGATACTGAAAATTGATTGACGTCGGTAAGATTAGGAGTTTCATAGAGGTTTGAGTATTGTTGTTCGAGCAAAGGAACTTTGAGAATTGAGCTTCGGATCCTACATGTGTGGTCACCATGATAGGTGGTGCAAAACTTTGGGGGATCTTCTTCAATTCTTTGAACTTGTTTTGTTGCTAAGCAACCCTCATCGTACTTATATGAACATCTGAAGTAATTTCTGTTTTTCCACGTGTCAGATTTAAATTCTCAATATATTTAGAAATTTTTGTTTAAAAGGATAAATTGATAAAACGGTGCATTTCCAATATTTATATCACAAATCTAAAATAAAGATCTATGAAATTCAAATATCAATAAAATGAATAAGTTTTGTTTTTCCTTAAAATAAAAGGCCAACTAATTTAAAAATATCAAGTAGAAAATTTTGCATCTATAATTTTCAACATCATGAGTGTTTAACAAAAAAAAAAAAAAAAAAAAGGAATGAAAAAATTAACCGTTTTAAAAGAAAGAGCCTTTAATTCTATATGATATCTCTAGATTATATCATATAATTAATAAAGATTAATTTATATATTTGATCCAATAAAAATATGAGAGAATTTATTTTGAACTACTTATAATTATAGGAAAAGACAGATAATGATTTTCCGGGAAAAAAAAAGTACATACCTGTGATATTTAGCCTTGAGGATGACTTTTTGGCCGTACTTTCTCCACGCGTAGCCATCGTCGATCAAAGAAGAGGTTTCCATTGCCCAAGAATGTGAAGTATTTCTGCATATTAAAACAGAAAATCACTCATAAATTACTTAATTAAGTAAGTTATCTGTTTTTTTAATCAAGTATCAACTAGTCAATAAAATTAAAAAAATATTTAAAAATTCAATCATTATTTATGAGATAATCATTTTCTTAATTTTAAACTATCTCGTGCTTAAATTTTGGATTCGATTAGTGTGAATTTATGTAATATATATATGTTTATAAAGAAAAGTTGAAAATCTAGCAAAATCATCAATTTAAAAAAATTAAGATGTAATTATTAGTAAACTCACGAAATAAACCTGCAATCTAAAACACGCGTTTACGAAAAATGTTTAATTTAAAAAGATGGTATAGAATCGAAATTTACTTTCTCTTGTAGCAGCCTCTACGATTCTTCTTCATCTTCGAATCCTTAATACAAATTCGAGTCGAAAACTCATCGGAATCGATGTGATTCAAAATGGAAAGAGATTTGGAGAAAGAATCAAGGATTTTCATAACGAGATCTTGAGCTGTGAAGGATGAAGAATCGTCAGCAATTGAATTATCAAGAACTCTTCCAAGTTGCCGGGCGAATTCCCGGCCTCGAACAAGCTCTTCCGTCGCATTCCTTCGAGTTTTCGATGAATTTTCCGATGAAGAAAGCATCGTATTATCATGAGAAAATGGAAAAGGAGAGTAATTATAGTTAGGGAGAGGGAAAGAGACAAGATGAGAGGAATCTTCAAAGGAAGGTCGAGAAGAAGAAAATGGACATGGGAAAATAAAAAAATTCCTAATGATACTAATGCCACGCGCATTTCAGTCACGCTACTATTTTCGTGTTGTTTGGTTCACGTTGAGACACTTTTTGAACCCAATTTACTTGTTCGGGTTATATAGTACAATCCAAATAATTATTATCACCTATAAAATTTCGATTAGATTGGACTGGTTCGGATTGATTTTTTTATTGTAAAATTTTGTATGATAAAAAGTGAAAATAATAGTAATTTTAAGATGCAGTTACCGATTTTTATATATTAAATTAAAAATAGTAGTTTAATGTTACATTTAATGAAAAATATATACTTCAAGAACTAGTTATTTGATAGAAATTATGAGAAAGAATACAAAATGAAAGAGTCATTATATAATAAAAATATTTAAAAAGACATACAAAAATGTTTAGATGGTAAATAAATGAGTAATTATACTCATTAATAAATTCGGGTTGATTTAGTTTAACCTAAACTAATTTTAAAAAAATCTTGAACCAACTAAACCCATAGTTTTAAATTATTTGAACTCAATAAAACCCATAAAAATTATAACTCAATCTAAATTATATGAGTTGAGTTAGGTTGATCGGGTTTTTTGAATCGTTAGAATTTTTTAAGTCTTCTAGAGTGTAATGAAAATTTCTCTCGAAGAAGCCAAATGGGTTTGGATTTTCTTTTCCGTTTGATTTGAGAAATGGCGCGTGGGAAATTGAAAGATTGTATTGCTGATTTTTTTGTATGACGTCGAGGACTCTGAGGTCATTTTATGTGATGAAGATGATCGCAACGAAATCTTTTTTTTTTTTCAAAAAAAAAAAATAATAATAATAAAATAAAAATAAACACTTAAAACATAATAGTGCTGATTTTTTTCCACTTGTTCTTTTAAAAAAATTTAGAATTTTTACGAAAATTAGACATAAAATACAAGCTTAAGGGGTTCTTTTAGTAATTTTCTTTTTCCTCTTTCTAAATTTTGAGAATTAGGTATATTATATTATGTTTCTCATTTCTCATTTCTAATAAAATATTCTCATAATCATGTAGCAACTTTAAAAACAAAAGATTTTAGTTTCTTGGCATTATTATTTATACCATTTCTTATTTATACAATGTATATTATATATCATAAAATGAAAATGGTATAATAATTTAAAAATTTTCATTCAAAATATTTTTTTTTATTCACAAATTTCAGAGAAAGAGACACAATAAATAGTTAATAAATTCATTTATATTTTTATTTTTTTCATAATTAAAAAAAATAACAGAGAATGAAGAACTTTAAATTATCACCAAATATGCTTCCGTTTTTAATTTTAAAAGTAAATAAAAACAAGAAACTAGATACAAGAATATTACCAAACAGACCCCAATCCGAATTCAACTTTCTTAGGAATCATCCCTCACCTTTGCCTATGGACGATGTGTAATATTACATCACTGCCATAAATTATTTCATCTTCTTTTAATCTTGGAGATCATGCTATTGTCTGACAATTTATAATTGTTAATAAAAACATAGTTAGAATAAAACACATTCTTAAAAAATAATTTTCCAATTATAATACTTCGAGGTATTTCTCTAAAGAAAACTACTAATTACTAATTAGTTTTTTTAAAAGGTAAACTATATTTTTAATTAATTATAAAATATGAATTTGGTTTTTATTTCATCTTTGAGTTTTAAAACCTCATAATTTAACCTTCGAATCCGTGGGCAGTGGAATAATGGGAGCATTGCTGCAGAAAATGAAACTTTTTACATAAGAATAATAGTCAATCTTGACAGCCTCCGAGTCCAAATCATATCAAGAAAAATATAGGTCCATGTCTAAACTTTATCATTGTTTATATTTTAATTAATTTCTTTTTCTTTTTCATTAAAATTAAATTTAGATTTTAATAGTAACAATAAAATTTGAGGAATCAAAATAGAATTTATTACAAGTTAAAAAAACCAAAATAAATTTGATTTAATTAAAAAAATTGCCCCTACATTATGTTTATTATTTTATAAGTTTCAATTTAGTTTTTATGATTAAAGGTTTGTATAAATTTAATTCTAGTAGTTTTAAAATTTTCAATTTAATATTTAAAGTTTTTGATAAAAAAAAACCATGAAACCATCCATGTTAAAAGAAAATTTTAACTGATCACTTATGTCTTCCCTTAGATGTGGCAACAACGTGATAAGATATATAATGACATAATATTAATATATAATAAGATAACAATATAAACTTTTAAAATCATTGACTAAATTAAAAATCAATTTATAATTAACCTATTTGATTTTCACATGGAATCTAGAACAATTGTGAATCTCCCATCTACTTTTTTTTTTTTTTTTTTTTTTTTTATAACAATTGTTATAAATGCACATATTGCAAAGAGTATGTGTTGTATTTTTCATCACACTTGTCTCAATCATTATGTTAATGCTCAGAAAAAAAAAAGGTTCTCAAACTTTACAAGGGTTGAGAAGAAGAAAAAAACCTCTATTATATACTTTAGTTCAATCTCTCCTTTCTTTTACAAACTGTGTAGGTTTGCATCCAAAAACCATATGATACAGTTTCAGACAATTCTGCATAATTTCAATTTTTTTACCCCCCAAAATAACACAAATCCTATAGCTCGAGTCGAGATCCGTCCTTCCCGTGGGACACTCCATTTCAATCTTTGATTGACGATCCCAACATCTCATTTCACGGGATATTCCGTTCCCACCTTCAAATACTACACGAAATCTTCAACTTCGAGACCCAATTCTCTTTAACCCTTTGTTTACAAATGCCGCCTATCTGAGGACTATTTGGGAATCTGTATCATACGACCATCTAAAACTTTTTAGCCTTCAGAATGAATGGATATCATCTATCCTGAAAGTATAATTAAACTAAAACAATTCATCTATATTCAAGGACAAATTGCATCACTTGGCCTGTCTAACCTTCAGCTTTACAATCATCGACAGCGGGGAAGCCATCTGTAAATGAGTTCTGATCACAAGACGGGTAGTATGTATACATGTTAATTGGAATCTCGATCTCGCTTCGAACCCAAATGATCGTGACCTTTTCTCAGTACTTCAGCTTCTCTTGCTATCTGAATATCTGAAGGCCAAAATCTTTGGTGCACAACTTTGAAAAGATAGCGTGGAAGCAACGCTACAACTATTATAAGCAATATAGTCAACCAATAGGTAGGGGACTTAGCCAGATTGAAAATCGTCCTGCAAAACGGCAAGGTGTTAACTTATGCAATAAATTACACTAGATGAACTCCCATCTTTATAAACATATATAAGTTGGAAAAAAAACATAATTTGGCAGCTACAAGAAACTAACCAGTAATTAGGAAAAATGGGAATTGAATCCAACACCACCATGCAGGCATATGTAATGACAATGGATCCCCAAACTGCAGCATGGGTAATAAATACCCAACGGTGAACATCCATCGCCAAGTGTACATTCACGAGAATAACAACCGCTATGGTCCACAAACTCCCCATGCTCCATATATCAATGGAGCTCTCCTCATAAGTGAAAAATGGTACATAAAAGAGAACAAGACTCTGCCAGAGAGTGTCGATCATTGTTAACCAAAATAGACGCATATTGTATGCCTCATGCCTATGGCCCGTACCATAGAGCTTTGGATATTGTAGTAATGTCTTGTGGCTTAAGTCTTTGTCCAGAATACCAACAAAAATTGTAGGAATGGACGTATAAATAACAGAATAAAATACACTACTCCAATCAGTCAAAGCTGAAGTTGTGGAGAAGGCTGTGAATAATATGTACCTACAACAGCAAACAAAAAGGCATATTGAGAAAGCACAAGTATCATCACAGAGCATTATTTAAAAGATTTAACATTCACGTTTATAAACATCCAGATTGACAAAGTTCTATAAGTCAGTCTCATTTTTGTGCAAAGCTGGGGGGGGGGGGGGGGGGGGGGGGACCACAAAATGCAATACCAATCATTAAAAAAAACCATAACAAGTGATTGGCACGCATATAGTTAAGACAATGACAATTTGATGGTTTGGAACGCATGAATCTAGTCTTCAAAACAAAAAGGACACTTGACATACCAGAAGAGCATCAAGACAAAAACAGCATTTCGGTAGAAGTTGTAAAGAACCAAGTAGGCAACACGGTTATAATTCCAGTGTCCATGCACTAGAAGTAATCTTTTTAGAAAGCGAAATTGTCCCATTGCAAAATCAGATGCCATTACTGCTTGACGCCCTTCCTGTCCACATATACCTACGCCTACATCGGCCATCTGAATCATCGACACATCATTGGCCCCTAAAAAATCCATTGGACAATAAACAGGGTACATCAATAATCTTAACCAAAAATAAATCAAGCAATTGAATGCATCAAGCAACCACCACAGTAAATTCTTGCCAAATATTAGTCTCACCAAAGAAAAAGGTATATTCCTCGTGATCAAATCAAAAAAATATCTTACCATCCCCTATTGCCAATGTCATATCATCAGTCCGGCTTTTGATCAAATCAACAATTCCAGCTTTTTGCAAGGGTGCAACACGACAGCATATCACAACATTGCAGGAAGTTGCAAGGTCAAAAAGCTGCCAGTAAATAAGAGTTCACAAATATGTCAACGAGTAATATATCAATAATATTAGAATTATATTGACCATGCTGCAACATAAGAGCTCTCAAAGGTACAAGAGTCTTGCCTCTGACTCCAGATCCTTCTCCAAAATGTACACTAGACTATTTCCATCTATTACTAGAGCTAGTGGTTTATTTGGCAGTCCCTCCTCCCTCCCCTCATGCCAACCAGATGGCTTCGGTACATCATGACAGTCATTCTCACATTTCTTCAGCTTCGAATTCTGATTTACACCACGTGTTGATTTCACACCATATTTTTCTATAGCATCAGCTAAAAGTTGTCTGCAATCATCCTCAGAGTTACCATTGATAATAACCGACTGCATATCAGACGTCAGCAATTTGCAAGAGAGGCCAATTGATATAGCCGTCTCCTGCTTATCTCCAGTCAGAATCCAAACCTTCATTCCTGCCTGCCGAAGAGATTCAATGGCTTCAGGCACACCATCCTGTAGCTTATCCTCAATAGCAGTTGAACCAAGAAGTTTTAGGTCGCTCTCTATGAGGGAAGCTGTATGACGTAGTTTTATTGCTCTATCAGTCAGTGAAGTGCTTGCATCTTCATATCTGCTTTGCCATATCTCAAATTCAGAATCTGTAAGGTCCCTAGCAGCAACTACAAGTGTCCGTAAACCTTGTAATGAATATTCGTATAAATGGCTTTGAGTTTCACGCTTGATGGCTTCTTCCCTCTCTGAGTCGATGGCTAAAATACTCAACATCGAAGTATCAGCACCTTTTACCAGCACCTTTACAGTCTGGTCAGGGAATCTGATAACAACAGACATTCTTTTGCGCACACTATCAAACTCATGCAAGCCCAAAACATCTAACCTAGAATCCACAAAAAAGACATTGACATAATGTAGCAATGTAGACAAATGCAATAAAACAAGGAAGTAAAGGTGAATTGCTTGAAAAAAAAGGAGTTAAAAAAAAGAAGCCAGAGATTATCTACCTTAAATTCTCACCATTGACATCAAGAACAATATGCCCAGAAGTGCGCTCAAAAAGGGTGTATCCATAAGCAGAGGCTGCAGCGACTAGTGCTTGCTCATCAGGGGATTCCCCCTGATAATCAATAGTTTTTACGTCCTCCTGTAATTCACCATTACCATAACTAGATGATGTGCCATCAGTGAGAATAGGAATTACAGTGTTACATGCAGCCAAAGTAAGGAAAAATTCATGCGCGGCAATCTTTTCATCTCCAGTTAAGTCCTTGTGCAACAATTTGACAAGTTCAGCATCAACAGCTACATCAGATTTAAGTTTCCACCTCCTCCTCCCTGCTGTTGCAAAAGATCACACTAGATGAAGGAAAAGGGAAAAAAAAACACATCATGCAATATCAGAATGTTCAGCTACCAGAAGGTTGGGATTACTTGAGAAAGAACATCATCTATGAAAACTGGCCAAATAATGGACATCATAACAACAACAAAAAACCAGAACTGAATTTTATTATCATAAAAAATGCAAGCATGTCTACAGAGGCAAATTGACTGATATTCTAATCAGCTTTAGAAGTCATTTGCCATGCCAACTCACCATCCTTGAAGTGAAATACAACATTATACAAGTTCCATATACCATATCTGAAAAGGAAAAATGTCATCATGGCGTGTAAATATAAATAATTGCGGGGAACCACTGAAAATCAAGAAAATGGTCATGCCAGTAGATTCCACAGCAACATTGTTGACCTTGTGAGTCCTACTAATGCATATTGAAAATACAAATGCTGCCCATTATTACTTTATCTATAATACAACTGCTCAAGTATCTACACTTTGAACATGTAAGCTCATGCATAAAATGCGTAGAAAGATTTTCTTTAGAAACAAATGAAAGAACAGAAAATAGAAAATGATGAGCATAGAAATATAAACTACGGCATGGTCAGCAAGTTCAGCAAAAAGAAAAGGTTATATTAGAGTACTATTTTTCTGATAAGAATACTTGAGCACATATCATCCACCAAAGATTTTCTTTAGAAACAAATGAACGAAACAGAAAATAGAAAATGATGAGCATATAAATATAAACAGGAAAAAAATCTACGGCATGGTCAGCAAGTCCAGCAAAAAGAAAAGGTTATATTAGAGTATTAATTTTCTGATAAGAATACTTGAGCACATATCATCCACCAAACTATGAGAAGATCTTCACCAATAATGCAAAAAGACTAATCATGAGAGCACAAAGGAATGCCAACTGCATCAGCTTTACCTAACTGACATTATCATCATAAGCTCAAACACGCATAGATTACAAAATTATGAAGATTGTAGCATTCTTATTTTCCATACCTGGAACAGAATACGAAATTGACGGATATGTCTCGAGTAAGTTGTCCCCATAACTCTTCCCATATACACTTGCTCTCTTAAATTCCATTTTATTTTCAGTGAGGGTTCCTGTTTTATCTGAAAATACATAACGGACTTGACCTAGATCCTCATTGATATTCAACGATCTGCACTGGAACCTAGACCCAGAGATTCTGCAATACATGTGCTTATCTTCAATCATGAAATACGACTGACCCAGTCGTACCATCTCCATTGTAATATAAAGAGATATTGGTATCATAATTTGAAACACTATAATAGAACTCAAAAAGGAGAAGAAAGTCTCCATAGGTATTCCATAAAACTTGTACTTTTTACCATTGTCCCTCCCATTTGTGAAATAACTTTTCCTATAATATGGCAAAGTATCAAGCCGGTCCTCACGACGTATGAGCCAGAAGCCCATTCCAAGGGCCACAACTAGACACATGACAAAGAGGAAAATTGATAACCACAATGTTTCCCTGTTCATGTAACCTTCCAGCTTGCTTCGCTTTGAAGGTGACACTGCACTGTTTAACATGGCTTTAGTTTCTTGTCCAGCATAGACAACCACCCCAATGATCCATTCAGTGTTCTTCAGCTGACAACCACGCAAGACTATGTTCGACTGACTGAGGGGAAATTTGTGGCTGTTGAACTCCATGTTGGCAGTGAACTCATAAATATTCCTATTAGGTTGTTCAGAGCGTATAAGACCAGAAAATGAACATCCCTCAGCTACGGCTAATGCTGTTTCCTGCCTAGCATACCTCGTCTTCAAGTTTGACTCACCATCCAAATTCATTGTTTGAATGTAAGCTAGGCCACTAGGATCACTTGTCCCCAGTAAAACCATATCACAAGGAATAGCCTCATCAGCACGAATCTTCACAACTTCTCCTGCTCGTATTTTTTTCCATACTTTTAATCGGAAATCATCAGAATGAAGCACCAGAGCCTGTCGATTGTTCTCATTGCGATCTGATCTGTGTCTACGCCAATCCTCATAGCCATCTTTAATAGCTGTAACACAGAGCACAAACAGGAGGGGGAAAAGAGATACAGTTCTCCCAAAGACTGCCAGAGGTGGAAGCTGGTTAAGAGCTGCAATAGCAAGAAAGTAAAGATATGCTACACGATGAAACTGGATGAAGAGGTTCTTTGGCAAGAAGGTAATCAATGTGTACTTGCTAGTCGTTATCTCATTCCCTGTGAACTCATACTTGTCATTAGTTCTCCTGGGATCATTGATATAGATCAACCTTGGGTTATCATCATGCTGTAAATTATCTTCAAACTGAACGCTTTTATGACGGCTTCTCCTGTGAGACTTATTCAACTTCTCCTGTACCCTAGAAATTTCAAAGCTCGTAGAATTAGTATTGGTATCATGATGTAGCTCCATTGCACCCCACGAGACAAGACGTCTTCTATCCTTCGTGGGGTAGCCCAACGGAAACTGCTGAGGAAACCGAGAGCCAACAGAATAAAACTGCTGTTTCTTAGAAAGAGAAGTGGAGCTTCCAAGACAAATCTCGCTCCAGCTGTTATCTCCAACAGAGCTAGTGCTGATTTCCTTCACATCATCAAGCTCACTCCGAGCATCATCAAAACTGGAAGAAGTGAAGGAAGCACTGCGACAAAGACAACCAACGGAGCTAAAATTACGAGATGGAGAGCAATACTGAACAGCTGATACAGATTCTGGTGAAGCCAGCAAGGGCTGACCAGAAGTCATTCAACCACATTAGGTTGTCTCACACACAAATCAACCAAAGTTCTAAAACAGATTAAATCTCTCATCCCAATTCCATCCAAGCAAAACACAAAGAACCATAAGAATTCGAGATCCATAAAACTACGAAGCCACATCTAATCATCCTCCTAAATCCATATTGTTTGTAAAAAACAACTGTACTACCCAGCAATCAATCCCCAATGAAGATCAACAAGATTCAAACCAAAATATTCAACCCAGAACTCCTCTACCTGAAAGTGAAGACAATGAAACATAATGAGGCTTTAAAAACAAAGCCTTCTCCTTTAACACCATTTTCAATCAACAATGGAAATGACAAACTTACACGCAAAAATCAGATCAGAGACCCGCTTTTCAAAACCCGAAGAAATCAGGCCACGGGGAATCAATCAATGGTGTTAATTTAAACAACTAGATTCAATTGAATATTTGACAACTCCTCGTGGATCCAGAAAAACAACAAATCCCCAAGCACGCAATGCCAAAACTAGATAACAAAAGAAACAAACAAGAATTAATAACCCTAGACCTAAAAAATGCCAAAACCAAATCAAACCCAGATACGTAATTATTACCAAAATGCAGCAAAACCCAAATAATAATCAGAAAAACAGAGAGAGAGGGAGAGAGAGAGAATTAAAGGAAAAGGCAGAAAGTGGGTACATCTGTAAATGAACGAAAAAGGCTTATCTTCTCGGAATTAGTGAAACGAAGTTAACGAGCAGAAGAGATCAGAGGCTCCTTCAATGCACTGAATACGAAATCATAGATCAGATCTCAACCGTGAAATCACCAATTGGGAAATAAGAAGAAGAAAAAAAAAATCGATCTTTATGAATAATCAACAACAATAAGTGAAAGAATAATTTAAGATTTCTGGGAAAAAAATTAATGGGGAAAAGAGAAAAACAGAAAAACCAAAGGTTTGAAGAAGGAAATGGGAAGAGGAGATTAATCTGGAAATTGGGTTAGAAAAATTGAAGGAGAGAGAAAGGGGAAGAATGAAAGAATGAATGGGAAGAGAGAGAAAGAGGTTCTGAAGAGCGAGAAAATCGCAGAGAGAGAAAGAGAGAGAGAAACGCTAAACCACCAATTTCTAAGTTTCGCCTGCTCATCACTGAATACGGCACCGTCTCCTTCGTCCTTTTTTTCCTTATTTTCTTTCATTTCCAATAATATTAATTGTTTAATTTTTATTTTTATTAATAAAATAATATAATCTCTTTTTCGTTAGTAAATATTGCATTTACTCTCTCTACTGTTTTTTATGATGGGTAGCTGGAAATTTGGTTCATGTGTGAATCAATCAAATACTAATTGTTCCTCAATTTTTTTTTATTTTTTTTGGTAGGTGTGTTGATTTTAAATTTTAGATTTTAATTTTAATTTTGACAAATTAAACTTTAAACTTATATAAGTGTTGTGATTATTAATGTCTTATGTCTTAAATTATTATTTTTTTAGGATTTTTATTTATGTTTGAGCGTTTTTATAGTTGGATGAAGTTAAGTTTTTACTGAGTATTTTTATAATTAAATCGAGAGATTTTATTGTTTAGGTTTGAACTTAATTTTTATTGACTGATTTTACTATTGAGATGGATTATTTTGTGATTATGTTATATATGTGTTTGTCAAATTGGCTTTTTTTTAAGATTTATTGGTTGTTTAATAGGTTATTTCATCGTTTTGTTTTGATATTTGTATTAGTTTGTAATATTTATTTAAGTTTAAGGTGAATATGATAAAATTAAACTTTGATATTCAGACGGAATCACTTGGTTAATTTCATTGATAAAAGTATATGATTTTTTTTTTTAATATTGACTTTTTTTATTTTGTAAGTTTATTATAAAATTCAAGGGTAAATTTTCGTTTTTAAACACTGTATTTAGGTGAGAAAGGCAATTTCAACCTAAAAATCTTAATTTTGTTAAATAAGAGCATAAATTAGATAAGTGATTAAAATAATACATACACCAAATTCAAAACTTAACTTAAAACCAACCAATAAATCATTCAAAATTTAATGACCACGACATTCTAAAACTAACTAAAAACGTTAAAGCTTAAATATAAAATACTTAAATCTTCAATCATAAAATCAAGAGAAATTTCAATAGATGACACTTGATTTATAAATAATTTTACCAATTTTAAAATAATAAATGCTTTGAAATATTTCAAAAATTGTATTTCTTAGACCACAATCTTGAAAAATCCTTTTTTAATTAATCTCAAAACTTTTGCTATTTTTTAAAATACAAAAACTTAAAAAAAAAATGTCCAAAAATATATATATATTAAAATAGCTCCTACATAAATGTTCACATTGTAGTGTAGATTTTCAATTTATTTTTTTAAATATCTACAACTCCCATTTATTAATTTATTTATTTATAGTAAGATATGATGCTCTCCACTATGTGAATGATTCTCAAATATTTTTTTTGAGATTACATCAAAGAGGGAGAGGGGGGACTCGAACCTTCGACAATGATTCTCAAATATAAAACCATGCCTTTCGTGTTTTACTTACCTAAAAAATAAATAAAAACATAGCTACGAATTTGTTAATTTTTGGATCATGACGTTCCTTTACTAGAATGAAATAGTTGTCCTCATCCCTTCATTCATGCGGATCTTATTACCCAAAAATGGAATTTTTATTTATTTCTTTGTTGCTTCCAAAATTGTTTTGGTAAATATGGTATTAAAAATCTATGATGATTATATTTATCCCTCATTTCTTTCCCAACACGATTCTTATTATAAAAAATTAATTCCCGTAAACAAAAAAAGTTCGATATGGATTTAAAACTTAAAAAAAAAACATGAAAAATTATTTGTCATCCAAATATTCATTAAAAATTGATAATTGCAAATTACACCTCTATGTTTGTCTAAATTATAAATCGCGCCCTTGTGGTTTAAAAATTATTGTAAATAACCTTGTGGTTTGTGAAATTGTAAAATGCACCACTCTCTTGGTTAGTTTATTGAAATTTCGGCCACATACTTATTCTATATATGTCATGTGTTCTAATTCCATTCAAATTTTTTAAAAAAAACTAATAGATGTGTATAAATTTTAGATTTTACTCTTTATTATAATCATATTTTCTACAAATTACACTCAATGGCGGAGCGAGGATTTAAGTCGAAGGGAGGCACGCAGTCAAGCTGCAACTTTAAATTTTTCAAATCGATATAAATTGAATATAAACCGACTAAAACCTATTGAAATTCAATAACTCAGTTGCTTATGTGTCAAAATTGTTAGTTCATTTTCGGTTTGTATTTTTTTTTTCATTTTTAGTCACTTTAATGTCGATTTTAATCAAAACAACACAAACGGAACTAAAACACTCCTAACATGAAATAAATGCAATTATATAATTATTGATTATAATATTACTAATTATGAAAATAAAATCTATGTGTTTTTTTTTTTTACAACAACAAACCAGAAAGTTAATTCATTTGGGGTCTTTAATTTCTTGACAATTAAGTAATTAATATTTATCTATTATGTTTTTGGATTTTTATATATTTATAATAATAAAAAGTATTCAATTATATTATAATTTCAAATATATTGAACTATTTCATTTATATGAAATTAAAATATAAAAAATAAAAAGGTTTTTTAATTTAATTTATTAAGTATGATATATATATATATATATATATATTATAAAATAGGCAAAAAGTTATCAATTGAACTAGGAAGACTTCGAACTCAGGCCTTAGAGGATGGATTAAGGCGCGTCTGCTAATATGCTAATTTGTAGTTTATTCCATCCAATATTTCGTCTATTAACTAATATATAAATGGAGGGCCAAAATTATTTTTCATTTTAACGTCAGATATATTTTTAATAAATCTAAAAATCGAAAGAGGGGCACGTGCCCCCTCTGGCCCATATGTAGATCCACCCCTGATTACACTCATTTATATGGAATTGGAATACTTGACATTCGTAGAATAAGCACATATTCAAAATTTTGATAAACAAACTAAAAGAAAGATGTGTTTTACAATTTACCAAACTACAGAAGTATTTATAAATATTTTTAAGCTAGAGTGTGTGATTTGTAATTTAGATAAAACACCAAATGTAATTTGTAATTATCCAAAAAAAAACATAGATTTTATTTTAAAAAACAATGTCTAATTCATTTAAACTCTGCCTTTACAATTATTACACGCATCAATAAAGGTGGGATAAGGTGGTGAGGTCCCTTTATCGAGCTCTTTAATTCAAATACTTGGTGCTTAAGGCACTTTTAAATGCATGTTTACTTAACGTCTATAACTTTGATAAAAGAAACTATTTTTGACATTTAAGTTAAAATTTAATTGCAAATGGTTAGGTATCTACACCTTTGTATGAGATTGAAAATTCGAGTCTCCCCTCCCCAAATTGATATAATATCTAAAAAAAAAATTACTTCGGTTGTGTAAAACTAATACTAATATGAAAATAAAATATGGATAACACCAGTGTTTTTTCTATAAGTTCGAAGATTCAAATCTCCCCCAAATTAACGTAATATCTAAAAAAATTGTTAAATATGAAACACATTTTTTTATTGACATAATTTGCCAATAGATTTTTTACATCTACCCATCTTAATATCATTAAAATGACATGACTTTTAGAATAAAAAAAATGTACCCTTAATGAATTAAAAGTATTTTCATTTTTTCAATGCCTTGCTATAAAAAAATGCTTTATAGTAAAAATATTTCGCTTAAAAATATACTCTGATTAATTTTAGTAAAACATATTTTTTAACGAAGTAAAAATACTTTTTACAATTTTCATGATATTTGATTATATGACTAAAGGTTTATTGTAAAATTTTAAAAAGTACTTTATTAATGTTTTTCTAAAAAAATGTTTCACTTAAAAATAATTTTCCACCAACTATCCCATAAACTCAGCTTCGATGCCAAATATTATTTTGGATTAAAACGTAATGCATGTGTCTAAATATCTATCCATGCAGTGGGGAACGTTTTTAAATGTGATAGTCTTAATATTAATATTAAGAACCAAATATTAAAATTTAAATTTTAAGAGATTCTCAAATGATGAAAATATGATGTTTGAATTCAATGGTTAAAATGAGATGTCGAAAGAAATAGTTTATCTTTCATGAAATAAAAACAAAACAAACAGTCAAAAATGAGTTTTAGAAACTTAAATTTGTATAACTTATGTTGTGGGGTGAAATTGGATTACACGTGGAATTTTACAACTTCACAAAATTGGTCCGAAGCACCTGGTCCGAAGCACCTGGTCCGAAGCACCTCGTCTGACCGTGGTACCTAGGCATAAAGTCCATGCACCTGAAAAGAACTGGCTACGCAGTCTCTAACACAGACATACATATCTAAACCGATTACAAGTGTCCAATCTGAAAATGACACGTGGCGTGACCCGAAAGCGACACGTAATTGAGAAGCAACACATGGCCCAATCCCGACGCGACATATGGTGCGATGATGTCATCAACCTAATCCCCTATAAATAGGAGAAGAAATTCATTCATTAGGTAACGAATCTCTACTACTACTCTCTGGCACACTAGCTCTGCTTGCTCTGACTTTAGCATCGGAGGGTGTTAGGCCGACACCACACCGGTGCACTTTTCCTTTCCTGTGCAGGTACCTACGTAGCACGCCGTCGAAGCAGCGCACTATCTCCGACTCATCCGATAAATTAAGTTCGTTGCCTACGTGGAAGCTCTCCATTTTTACGCAACAACATTTGGCGCCGTCTGTGGGAAGAGTATATAACTAAGTGCTCTACCATCAAGGATGAGTCGTAGAAGTCAGCGACACGGTGATGATATAGGTGACGGTGAAAATCGTAACCCCGTAATACGAGATATCAAACTCGTAGCAATAGAGAACGACAACAACAACAAGCTGATGAAAATCAAGAAGTATTTAGAGTTGTGCCAATGCCAGACGGAAGGGTAGATGCTCTAAGAAGAGCAAGTTCGAGGTGTTAATCGAGATCTTGCTAAAGTACTCGAAATTCTTACACAAAAAACTGATCCCCAAGCCCCTGCTCACAACCAGGAAGTGCAATCCAAGAAAGAAAAAGAACCTATAGAACGTATAGGTGAATCACAAAATCATGAGAATAGTGGTTCAAAGAGGAAGTCAAAGTTAAACATCCAGGACAGTTCCTCTTCCTCTCATAACTCTTCTCGCAACAAGCAACCTAGTAAAAAACGAAAGTCCGACCTCAGAGAAATTCTCAATCAAAAGAGAAAAGAACATTCAGATGTTGTGAAGTCTACTGCAGAAAGTGTCCAGCCTTGGGCGCCAGAGTTGAAAAAACTTCAAGATCAACTTGGTCATATGAAGAAAGAGTATAGAGGAAAGACTACTCTTGCACTAGAAGATCTACTTGAGCAAACTGAGCCGCCATTCACCGATGATATAATGGAGGTGGAGCTTCCAACCAAGTTTAAAATGCCAACAATGACTACCTACGATGGTTCAAAGGATCCAATCGAGCATGTTGATACATTTCGGACCTGGATGGAGCTCCAGGGAGTCCAAGATGCTATCAAATGCAGAGCATTCCCTCTTACATTAGGAGGCTCTGCACGAGGGTGGTATAGGCAGCTCAAGCCAAGGTCTATCTCATCATTTAAAGACCTCACTCGATCTTTTGTAACTCGGTTCCTTGGTGGAAGAGATCATAAGAAACCGCCACGCACCTTTTTGGATCGACGTCAGGAAGTCGAGGAGAGCCTCCGAGACTATATAGTAAGATTCAACAATGAGGCATTGAATGTGGAAGGTTACAATGACGACATAGCTCTAACTGCTATGATGGCTGGTTTGAAAGATGAAAGGTTCTTGTGGTCACTAGGCAAGAAAACACCTGCTACATACATCGAGCTCTCGCCAGAGCGCAAAAATATATGAGCGCAGGAGAATTGCTTAGTGCAAGAAGGACTCAGGATGAAGGAGGTAGTAGTAAACGATCGGAACACAAGAAGAGAGATCGAAGTAAGAGTTTGTCTGGGGGAGTGATCATCACGAGGATGACAAGAGACATAAGTCGGGAGACCAATTCGATAAGCTAAGTCTTCCTTCTAGTAAGTTTAAAAAATACACTCCCATCATGGTCCCAATTGAACAACTACTCATGGAGATCCAAGACAAAAACATAGTGAGGTGGCCCGCTAGGATGGTTGCAGCATCAAATAAGAGGAACAAAAACAAGTATTGTCTATTCCACAAAGACCACGGACATACCACCTCTGACTGCTTCGATCTCAAGGAAGAAATTGAGACCCTTATTCAAAAAGGGTACTTGAAAGAATTCGTGAAAAGTAAAGGAGATAAGAAAGACCAAGACTGTGATAATCAAAATTTCCCATATGGAGAAATAAGGACCATCTTTGGAGGTCCGACTATTGAAAAAGAGCCCAAGCCTTAAAAAGTACCATGTTAAGTCACTGAGGTATTGGTCAAGGCATCAACACATTGATTGATCTCATCAGAAAGGCTCTACTACACTCATGAGGATGTCAAGCAACTTAGATTTCATTTTGTCAATTTTATTTATTGCGGTTTCATTTCCAATAAAGTTTTTTATTGTAAGAAGTTCAACAACAAAATGAATAAGATCGTACTTTTCTACTTACTGCATTTATGAGAGTTAAATCATACGTGGAAAATTAGACTCGAGTTAGACTTCAAGACATAAAACTCTACTCGAGTGGGGGCCAACTATGTGAATCTCTACATAAAAATGAAAATGTTCTAAGTCCACCAAGGTGGAAGAGCAAAATGCAAATGTTCTAAGTCCACTAAGGTGGAAGAGCAAAAGGAAAAAAGTTCTTAGTCCACCAAGGTGGGAGAGTACATTAGAATGTTCTAAGTCCACTAAGGTGGAAGAGCAAAAGGAAAAAGTTCTTAGTCCATCAAGGTGGGAGAGCTCTACAAAAAAAATTCTAAGTCTACCAGGGAGTGTAGGGCTCCCACGAGCCACACCTGGTAGAAGAATTTAAAACGACTAAAAAATTCTAAGTCTACCAGGGAGTGTATGGCTCCCACGAGCCGCACCTGGTAGAAGAATTTAAAATGACTAAAAAATTCTAAGTCCTGTCAGGAGCCAGGGCTCCCACGAGCAAAGACCTGGTAGAAGAATTTAAAACGACTAAAAAATTCTAAGTCTACCAGGGAGTGTAGGGCTCCCACGAGCCGCACCTGGTAGAAGAATTTAAAACGACTAAAAAATTCTAAGTCTACCAGAGAGTGCAGGGCTCGCACGAGCCACACCTGGTAGAAGAATTTAAAAACGACTAAAAAATTCTAAGTCTACTAAGGAATGCATGATTCGTAGAGGAATTAAAAAAATTCTAAATTTACTAAGGGTGTAAGGCTATTACACCTACGAAGCAACACTTAGAAAATTTGAAGATGGAGCAATCAAGCAAGCTTGTGTTAAGATTCAACGACAAGTCGACGACCGAAAACCAACTTGAAATTGGTTATTATTATTATTTAAAAAATAAAAAGGTATAAAGTAGTTTGACTTTGTATAATGGAAGAAAGAAAGAAAAAAAAAAGGGAAGGGAAAAAAAGAAAGAAAGAAAGAAAGAAAAAAAAAAGCTGCTGGAAAGAGAGAGAGAGAGAGAGAGAGAGAGAGAAAAAAAGAGTTAGTGGGCGCGGGTCAAAACCTGACCCGCGCCCATGCCCGCAGGTCAGGCTTTGACCCGCGGGCAAAAGAACCAGCAGGTTCTTTAAAAAAAAAAAATATATATATATATATAGAAGGGAGGGACGCGGGTCATTCCCGGACCGCGCCTGGACCACGGGTCAAATCGACCCGCGGTCCGGAACCCTCCCCTTCATTTTTTTTTTATTCCTTTCTTCTTTCTCTTTCAACCCCTCTTCATTCCTCTCTACATTTGTGATTAATTCCATTTTCTTTCAAATTTTGTAATCCTTTCTTCAATAAAAGATAGAAAATTTTAATGTTTTTGATTTCAAGAGAATTTTTACTCTTTAAATCAAAGGGGGCGAAGTATGTGAATGACCAGAGACTGAAAATTCAACCTACCAAGCTTCAACACTTAGTATTTTGCGAAGTATGTGATGAGTAAGCGTGACAATTCGGACATACAACTCAACTTCAAAACGACCAGAGACTGAAAATTCAACCTACCAAGCTTCAACACTTAGTATTTTCTCAGAAAAAAAATTTATGACAGAAAATTCAATTACAAAGGAGAAATACAAGCTACAAACTATCAAAATTTTGACGAGTGCAACGGTGAAAAATTCAAGCTACAGACCTCAACACTTTGAATATTTTCAAGAAATTGACTAAGGTAAAATTCCGCTTTGAAAGAATACTCCCAAGTAGCGTGAACTCGCATCTCAACTCAACTCGGGAGTAGGGGGCCTCTGTTGTGGGGTGAAATTGGATTACACGTGGAATTTTACAACTTCACAAAATTGGTCCGAAGCACCTGGTGTAAAGCACCTGGTCCGAAGCACATGGTCCGAAGCACCTGGTGTAAAGCACCTGGTCCGAAGCACCTGGTCCGAAGCACCTGGTGTAAAGCACCTGGTCCAAGCACTCGTCCTGGACCGTGGTACCTAGGCATAAAGTCCATGCACAGGAAAAGAACCGCTACGCGTCTCCAACACGACATACATATCTAAACCGATTACAAGTGTCCAATCTGAAAATGACACGTGGCATGACCCGAAAGCGACACGTAATTGAGAAGCAACACATGGCCCAATCCCAACGCGACATGTGGTGCGATGATGTCATCAACCTAATCTTCTATAAATAGGAGAAGAAATTCATTCATTAGGTAACGAATCTCTACTACTACTCTCTGGCACACTAGCTCTGCTTGCTCTGACTTTAGCATCGGAGGGTGTTAGTGGCGACCACACCCGGTGCACTTTTCCTTTCCTGTGCAGGTACCTACGTAGCACGCCGTCGAAGCAGCGCACTATCTCCGACTCATCCGATAAATTAAGTTCGTTGCCTACGTGGAAGCTCTCCATTTTTACGCAACAACAACTTATAATTTTGTCGGGTTTGTGTTTATTTTTTTGTATTAATAAATCTTTCGTTTGTGAGTTTAATAAACTCACACCTTTTAAATTAAAATAAAAAAATAATAATCAATGATTTAAAAACACTTAAATATGGAGTATTAAAACTCACCTAATAAATAAGGGTTTTTTTTTTTATTATTAAAAGAGATGAATAAGAGTTGAACAATATTAAAAAAGGTGATATAGTGGCAAAAAGTCATTCATTAGGACTCATTTTTCAATTAGGGTGAGTTGGGATTTCTCCTCTAAAAAAAAAAACATGAGTTGAGTTTATGAAACCTGGTTCCCTCTTTTTAACTATCACCTTTAATGTGTATCATCCCTAAGATTTTTGTGACTGATAAACTTGTAATATATATATGTTGTTTAAAAGACAATAGAATCAAAATCCATTATTTTATTAACATCCCATTCATTTTTTTGGGACAATGACATTTCTTTTTAAAAAAAATTAGATGAAACCACTGTTGAATTATAAGAATTGTGATAATTATATCTGCATATTTTTAATTGGAGTAAAAAAAAACCAAATTTTAAAAAAAGTTTTAAAATTAGACTCATGAAAAAATATTTGTTATATATTACCTCTTCAAATTATTAGATTAAAACCTAAAAAGCTATTGTAGAGATAAATAATACATTATTAATACTAACGAGATGGAGAGGGGTGAGATTGAAGCAAAATTCCACATTCAGCTATTTGAGCCATCCCACAAAGATTTTGGAGTCAAAGTCAAAAATGGAGAAAAAATATCACAAAAATTGTTTAATTCAACTACAAAAATGTTCCTACATAACTAAAAAATTAAAGTGTAACAGTAATTTCACTAACAAATAATATTAATACACCGCTTATTTAAGTTTAATTAAAGTTCAATACAGTGAAATTAAAACTTTACGATTGAAATTGATGCACCAACTAATATATGGAAATATTATTATTTTTAATTTAAATAGTTTTAACAGAACTAATAACGCAAAGGTTAATTTTATTTTTTTAAAAAAAATTGAATTATATATTTGAAAACTTTAGATGGGAGTTGGGAGAGACAGAATGAAAGAATTATACGGAGGGTACGGCCTTGGATTGGGTTTATCTTATTAGGATTAATGGGGCTTTCCAGCTTGCCTTTTTTCTTCTTTTCTAGTACCTTCAAGATGGCTCGCACAGCAAAAAGATAAATGAAAACGACTTAGCGCATCTCTTTTTAACTTCATCACTCTAAATTAAAGCTTCATAAAGACTGAAAAATCGATAACCGAATCGAACCGGACTATATCGACCGGTTCACGTCTAAATATTAGAACCAACGGTTTATTTGGCTTGTAATAATAAAATACTTTGTGAACCGGTACACTGAAAACTTATATAAAAAATTGAATTGAATCGTAAATGTAAGTAATTTTTATCTATTACCTCTCAATTTTTATTTTTAAATTTTGTTGCTCAAAATTGACAAATCGAATAGATTAAGTTGGACCATCAGCTCGATTCAAGATTGGGATTCCACTATAATACGTGTCATATTATCACAGTGTTCAGCTTTATAATACAAGTATCATATTAGAATCTCACTATTGTACGTGTAACACTATTCAACTTGATTAATCATATAACCAAGTTTAACAAACCTAGCAAATCACAAAACGGATGGTTTCAACCGTGTTGACAAGATAAAGTTCCTCAACCTTATCCATCCACGGTAGATTCTTTAAATTACTATATCGGGTTAGATCCTTTTATATGTCTCATATAACCAGTTGATATTACATCTAACCAACTCAAAGGTATTATTGTAATTTGAATGGATTATATCTCATCTCATATATGTAGCAATGCATAAATTTTTTCAAAAGAGTATTAATTTAATTTTTAATTTATCTAAATAAATTATGTTAGATTAAGTTAACTTAAAAGATCTAGGGCATTAATCCTAACAAAAATATATTTGATTTAAATGTATTTTTAAATTATATGTTTCATAAATATTAATTAGTGAATGCTTTATTTATTTTACGAAATATTTTTCTATCATATAAACTATCATGAGTTATTATTTTAAGATTTCATAATTTTTATCACCCTAGATTAATACCACATGTTGCATGATAAATTCTCAATTTTATTATATTTTTGTTTGGAATGAATTTGATTAAATTAAAACTAATTATTTAAAAAAAAAATATTGTGTGGGATATTTCTCGTCGGGGTCTTCTTCCACATGGTTGAACACGTCGTGTCACGTGTCGTTCCTTTGCGGCGGAGCTACCTGAAATACTTAGAAGAAAGACGGTCAGAAGGGCACCGATGTGGTACCGGTTGAGAACCCTCCGACGATCAAGTTAGGTGGTGGTAGGTGAGATATGTCTTGCGCCGCAAGGAAGAATTAGGTCAAATAGAAAGGTCTACCTGATCCTGTGTGAATGTGTGTACCTGATTTGATAGGTCAAATGGCCTTTATAGTTCCTTGATCGTGGGCTCATCGATGGGGCTAGCATGAGACTAGGCTTAATGGGCTTTCACTCGGCCCAAGAAGGATAGGCTCCTTCAGATGGTGATTCAGATAGGCCTGTCCCCATGTGAATCGGCCCGGCGTGAGCACGGCCCGTAAGAGGGCTATTTTTACCCTTTACAAATATGATATTCACAAATTAATATATATAAAGATGATTTGTAGCTAATGACGTTCTTGCCTAAATTATTGAAAAGTTAATTAAAATATATTATATTAATCCTTCTTAATTAAGAATTAATTACACTAATAACTACTTTAATTCACCAAATTTCAGTTTTAATGGTTGTATTATTTTAATATCATATTTACCCATAAAACACTATTTATGGTGGTGATTCTGGTGGATTAGGATTTGAGTGTTTACCTTATTACCCTTTTATCTCTCCTAATAACCATATCTCATTAATTACATATCATTTAATTAAATCAAGAGTATGTTTCGTCTTTGCACAATGCAATTTAATTTTTCTGATGGTGGTTTTTGGTAGTTTTGATATACATATATATATATATATATATGTGTGTTAAAATAGTTTTTTTTTTAAATAGACAACATTAATTTGTCCATTATTGAAATTAACTCATTAATTAATTAATAAGTTTCTAATATTTTTTATGCACGATTATTTAAATTTATGTATTTATTATAAAATCAATTTAACGTATTCAAAACTTAATCATGGTTGTATTTTGTTTATAAAAACTAGACTCAGGTTTACTTAAAATGATGGCCTCCGAATTACTGCGTAAGTTTAACAATCACTATATAACGAGAAAGTATAACTATCAATTTACATGTCGACAATGTCGAAAGACATTTCAAGCATTGCTATAGTGCAAAAAGTGAGGGATCATTAAACCTATTTCTTTTTTTTAGTTCAATAGTCTCAACATACCAAAGAAAACGTTGCTATAAAAACTAGACTCAAGTTTACTTGAAATGACGGCCTTCGAGTTGTTGCGTAAGCTTAACAATCACTATATAACGAAAAAAATACAATTATTAATTTACATGATTCTAATCCTACATCTCTTCAACCGGAAAACTAAAAGATATGATTTCAGAGCCCTAATGTAAAGAGAGAGAGCTATCAAATGCACAGACTGGATTAAAAGACAGCAGAAAGAGAAGCTCTAATGGTGGAAGACATCTAGGTCACTTTTTTTAATAAAATATAAACTCCATCAAGGTCATGGCCATCAAGCTCGCAATAGATTGAACAGGAAAAACATTTGGGAACATTTATTTAGCGCGATTATGGACTAAAACTGACCTAAAAATTTAATGCTTGGAACGGTATAAAAGTGTCAATAAAGAAAGTGTTTTTTATAACCATTAAAAAAACACTTTTAAAAGCTATCTCAAACGAGTCTTAAGTGTATTTTGGCAACATCTAGCTATCACCTTCGACTTGTAGAAGTTGTATGTTTGGCCGCCTTGCTATCAATTTGTATCCTTGTCAGCATACATCGGCAAGATAATGGTTTTTTCGTAAATCTCCTTCAACAGATCCTCCTCCGTTATATTGTCTCTAATGCTTTGCATGACCTATTTTCAAGATCAAGAGATATTAATATGATGCAAGGTTCAAACTACAAACAAAAGCTATATATCAAACAGGTAGTAAAGAAACCTTTTCATAAGTATTGATATCATTAGGGGTTGTTTTGTCTGTCCTGATACGCATGAACACCCATACGTTCGCATCAGAATCCCAAGAACACTCGATAATCTTTCCGGAATAAAAGGAGGGATCCTGATCGTCTGCATAATTTTCAAAAATGAGGCCAAGAATGACCTATACTGAAGAACTAATATATATTATGATCCCTGCCCATATTATCAAACATATGTATGCAACATTTGAGACATCTTGGAATTTCACGTCGCCGATCCATGTATCTAAGCAAATTAATATGCAATAATCTAATAGAATTTGATATCCAAATAATTTAAGAAGGAATTTTTTAGAATGTAGATCAAAACACTCCATCTAAAACATTTCAATGAATTTCTTTCAACATCCCTATTAATACTTCATTCAATCTAGAAACCGCAGAAGTAACAAAAAAAAATCAGTTCTCCTACCCCACAAGCCCTCACACCAAGTCAGCTTAAACTCTTCCACAAATTTGCTAGCTGTGCGCAGTGACACGTTGAAACAAATATCTAATTTGTTGCTAATAAATAAACAGATAGTTTAAAGTATTTTAACTGATAACTATACATAGGACCACAAGAAGTAGGAGATCAAAATTATTTGCAACCACCTTTAAATTTAACCTTTCCTTCCATGGTTTTCCTCTTTCCTCGCTCAAACAGAAGAAGAATCTGAGAATCATCTTCACCCAACTGTCCAAATAAATAGCTTCAAATTCGAAGGTCAGCATCAGTAACAACAAGCAGAAAACATTAAGTCGAAGTATGCAAGCTAAGTAAGTAATACACAACCTCAAAGAGGAAGTCAACTGAGTTCATATCAGGAAATTTCCACTTCAAAAGACCGTCATGGGTTCGAGGAACATAAGCATCATTCCAACCCTGACAAACAAGATCGACAGATACAATTTTAGCCCAATGAATAAATAATAATTAATTTCCAAATGAAAAATGGCATTTCCCCAACCTTGGCCTGATAACGAGTATTTGCAATATCAAGAACAACGTCAATAAACAAACAGAGGAATTCTAGGGAGAATATGTTTGTAAAGCTCTGGGAAATCCTCATTGGTTTAATTTTTTAATAGATTATTGAATTATGATTCAATTTCTAATCCAATCTTTCTAGTAGTTCCTTGGCCTATTAACGAAATTGCCTCATTTTGTTAAAGGAAAAAGAGGTTCCTTGGATTATAAGATAATTTAAGTTCCACCAAAATTAAAAAGTCAACAGTCCATATTTTTTTTATGAAACATTCAACTACCTGAAATATTAGACCATCGGCCTCGTGTGAAAGCCTTGGTATGAACTCCTTCAAAAGTTTGGTAACTTTAGAGAGTGACCAAAAAGCTTTCCTCCTCACCTAACAAGTCATTTATGCTAAATCAAATAACCATTTCTTGAAGAAAAGGAAAACACTGAAAGGTTAAAAAAATATGAGTGCATACCCTGAATGGCTCCATGTCATATCTATAATGAGGATTTATACTTTTGCAAATATGCTGCCGCTCGTAATTACGAGGTTCAATCACTTCTTTCTCAAGCATTTTAAACCTTTCACAGAAAGGACGCTGCAACAATTATCCGCTTTTAGAACTATAAAAAAATGACCATTTTGCCCCAAAAAAAGGTTTTATATATAATGCAATATTAAAATATAGATGTACCGAATAGTAAGAGACTAAGAGCTAATAACATACTCATTAGGGTAGCCTCATATGCCCCATTTTAATTTATCATACAATATCAATATGTATTGTAAAATATTGTCGAGCAATGAAAATTTTAATAAATTACGAGCTAATGACAATGAAAGACGAGCAGTGTTTTTAAGAGGTGCAAGACGCAAAAAAAGTGATTAAGTTCCCCAGGGCTAAAGTGCAAGGTGCAAAGAAAAGCCCCGATGGCTTTTTTTTAGGTGCATAATATATAAATAAAAAACTAATAGTATTTTCAAGAATAATATCATGAAGAAAAAAAATTGAATTGAGGTTTTTTTTTTTTTGGTTTTATGGAAATTTCACATATGATATGAAGAAGAGAGGGGAATTGAGGGGTTTTTTTTGTTAAATATTGTTTAAAAATAAAGTCATATCTAATTATTTTTTGAATTTCCTCCCTTCAAAGCAAAAAATAAAAAAGACTGAGAAAGACTGTCATCTAGAAAAAAGAAGAAAATGATTGACAAGACTTGAAAGACCGACATCTAGCAGAAAAAAAGAATGGTTTTAGGCTTAGAGGCCTAGGCGCCCTTTCATAATAGTCTCACCTCGCAGACCTTGAGCCTCACTGCTAGACGAGAATGGTTTTTTAATTTAGTAACCAAATGGAATACAGGCATTGTTCTTCCAAGCTCCCCCTTCCTCATGTCCTAACCATGCTCCCTCCAATTTCACATCCCATCTCTAATCCCCGCCACCGCTTCTCCCTTCCTTCGCTCTAGTCGAGCTGATGGGAGCTCTTCTCCATCTTCTTCTACAATGCTCACGACAGAAACAAAACCCCTCGTGAGATCGTCTATGTGTTCTATCAACCTTTTTCACCCATACAAAGCTCTTTTCTTCAGCTTCCGTCAGAAGCTAGGTTCTTGTGTACCAATAGAGGTTGGGTCTCTTTCAATGATGTCCAACTTGGATCTGCACACTAGGATGACTTCCTTCATGGCAAGAAAAATGTTGATCCCTGGCTTTAAAATCAACTTATCCAAAACTCTGCTTCTTGGTCTCAACATTAATAGGGGGGACCCCAAAGTTAGTTCTTTTGGCTCAAATATCGAACCTTGGCCAACCAGCTACCTTTGCCTTCCCCTCAAAGGCAACCCTAACACCCTACACTTTCGGCAGTTAATCATTGAAAGAGCGGATAAGAAACTCTCTAAATGGAGTGATTTTCTCTCTCTCGAAAGGTAGCTACATCCTCATCGAATTTGTCTTGGCAAGTCTCCCTATTCATTATCTCACTTGTCCATATCTCTAGTGAAGCTGCCAAGACGTTGAAAATGTCCATATCTTCGTAACTGTCTATAATTCTACCATTATTATTTTGCTAGTTGGAATGGTATTTTTTGTAATATATGGCTTCACTATTTTCAGCCTTCTGTTCTCTTTTCATGTATCAATGAAAAGTTAGTTTCTCATCTTAAAAAAATGGGTGTTAAACCACCCGTAAACCCAAAAGTTTAAGCTATTGAGCAAAGGAAAATTTAATCCTTTAATTTATTCTCAACACTCCCAATGATGTAGGCTCGGGTATTCTCCACGAGACTCAATCACGTGAAACTATAAATAAATGGAGAGGAAATGAATATTATAGAGGTTTGAACTAAAGACCTCCTACTATAATACCATGTTAAATCACCAATAGACCCAAAAGCTTAACCTAATTGGCTAAGGCCTAAGCTTTTAATATATTCTCAATACTGGGAAAATAGGGACAACTTTACATTGATGTATGGGAGAGGGAGCTCCAAGGAAAACCATTAAACTTTAGCCAACTCAAGAACATCTAACCAAACAAAAAGCCTGGGATTTTTATTTTTTTTAAGAAGAATTCACAACAATTTTATTTTATTAAAATAAAAGAATGTACAAGAGGTTGAGAGGACCTCTAAAAGAAATTACACGGATAAAAAAGAGTTGCAAGTAAGTACAACGAATAGCTTACCAAATCCAAATAGCTTAAATTAACACTTCAACTCCATTATTTCAAAGGTCCCTAGCTTTGTTCTTGAACAGATGACCACAGAGGAGTTTCATGATGTAGCTTGAAGCCGAAGTCTACACCAGGTAAAGTTCAAACAAACAAACAAAAAAGTTTTCCAGCATTTCCGATTGAAAAAGCAGTAAAAAATAGGTGTTCTTGAGTTTCACTCGCATTGATACATAAAGGACAGCAGCTTGGAGCCATCTTTTTTGCCATCTATTGGTAGTGTTGCGGTTTTCATGCCCAAGAGAAAATATTGTACAGTGGTATTGGGGTGAAAAAAAAAACCGTGCTTGAGAAGTAAAGGTTGATAGCATTTCACCATTAAAAAGAATCCTTCACAGGGTCCATGTCCGTCATTGATAACACGTTGCCCTTGAAATAATACATTCACAAGACCACCACTATTTTCCAAAATGCTTTTATTGGTAACACAAATGATAGATTCTATTTTGATGGCTAATGAGACGATTTCAGGATTCGAAGGAGGAAGAAAAAGGGGATCGTTTTAAAGATCGACTTGGATAAAGCTTATGATCGAGTTGACTGGGAATCCTTGATGCCATTATGAGTAGCAAAGGCTTCGCTCTAGATGGGAAGCCTCACGGTAATATTCAATTATTCTAGAGGCCCAAGACAAGAGGACACTCCTCTTTATTTTTGAGGCTAACACGCTGAGTAGGCTCTTATCTAGCACGCATTGGGTGTATCAGGTTCAAGATTGGGAGGGATTTTTCTATAAATCCTCTCCCATTCGCTGATGATACCCTTGTTTTTTATTTCCGACAGTGATGGAAAGATTAACATGGTTTTTATATGTTGCATTTGTTCGAGAAGTTGTCTGAGCTTAAGTTCAACCTTGACAAGTCTGTGATTGCTGGGTCAAATGATTAGAGTGCAAGCCAAATACTCAAAGATGGCTCTTTCCTTAATAGTGCATTTTGTGTAAAGTTGATAGCAAAGATATCGGCCATCTCTTCCTCCACTGCTCTTAAATCTCTCCCCAATGGAATTACTTACTTTTATAGTTCATGGTCCCTTCCCTCATGGTGTCCCTGCTTCTATCCAGAGTTATCTATGTGGAAGCAACCCGTTGGGGAAGTCCAAGGACCTTTGAGAAATGCAGTTAGAGCAGTCCTTTGGCTTAAGAGGAGAGTAAGGGTCCCCATTCTTTTTGGGACTCGGTGATTTGGCATACCTCCTTGTGGAACTCTTTAGATAAGGCTTTTTTTAACTATTCCCCTTCTTATATTGCCCCCAACAAGGGGTACTTTTTGTAAGATGTAGGGGTGGCCCTCTTTTGTATACTTCATCTTGACAATGAAATTATTTCTTATCCAAAAAATAAATAATCATGCCAACATTTGCACAAAATTTAGCAACAAATGAATATAAGTAACATTTTACAGTTAAACTACATAATAGAGAACATCGATTTTCCAAAATCATGATCACTTTCATCAATAAAAAATATTAGGTCAAACCTTAATGATTGAGACACGATTGATTGCCATCATATCATATATAAGATATCTTCTCTCTTGTGTCTGCGAGCCTGGCACGGGCACAGTATCAATTATCATTTCTCCATCAAGTAATGTGAAGTCGTGAGTCTTCTCAAATAAGCCCTTGAAGAGACATTTAATTATGTATATCAGATTGAACACAAATTGAATTATACAATCAAATAGCTATCCAAGGTCAAAGAGCAGGCTAACATACATCCTTAGAACTCCCGAAAGGAAACCTCATTTGGACTCTTCGAAATTTAAAACCCCTGTCAATTAAGTAACATCCATCCATAGTTATTAGCATCATATATCTTGTTCCATCAGCTTTCCATGTGGTATAGTAATAGTGTCCCCTCAGCCGTTCTAAATTTTTTCTGCAAAAATCAACCTCGGCATCATGAAGATTTAAGTGACAAACTAAATCAATATGAACCAAAAATTAACTGCAATAAACAAATAACAGTTGAGGTGTTTTTTTCCTTCAATTTTTCATGATAAGAAACAAATTTATCAGCAAAAGAAAAAAAAAAGATAAACTCTGAAGTCTGTTAATCCCACCCAACCTATAGGCATAGAAGATTATCAACAAATGGATGACGTCCTATTTCCATCTCAGTCCCTTCCAAAGAAATTCCTAATAATATAAGCTTGATGATTAACTAGGCAATGGAATGCGGAATCTTGAAATCTTATTATAAGTAGGTAAGAGTGTTCGCTACTACAAGAGCTAGTGCTGAGGTGAACCGGCCACCTTAAAACTCTTTTTACAATTTTAAAACTTTTTTTAAAAAAATAAAAGGAAATGGAAAATCAAATAATAAAAATGTGCCATTCCAAACATTTTTTTTAAGTTAAAAAATTGCTTCGAGAATAAAACTGGAAAAAAAATCTATCAAGCATACAATTTTAAAAAAATCTGAAAAACAAAATTTAAAAAAAAAAAATTTGGAATATTTCCAAATGGGGAAAAGGAGACTTCAACCTATGACCACATGGGAAGAAACGTGCTATGCAATTGAGCTATGTTCAGGTTCACTAAAAAAAATGAGAACATCCAAAGTGGCTAATTCTTTCCCATGTAGAAGGAAGCATGCATTTACACTTTGATCCCACCTGCAGTATACTAGGTAAAGTTGAACATTAAAAAAATAAAATCAAATTTACTAAAGGACAAAAAAAGTTAAGACCCTTTTATACACACACAACTCACAGAGCCCTCAATCATAAATAGATAACCTGGCGTTTCAAGGTATGATGAAGAATATGTACTGAATACTGATTGATCATCAAATAACAATGCATCAATGTAATGGCAACAATAAACTACTACAAGAACAGTGCCATTAAATTTGTAAAATCTGGATTATGGCTACTGACTCACAGTTCAATACACATACAATGAAACTGGATGTTTTTTCATAGAAACTATGATACTGGATGTCCAAAGGGGCAGAGTATTAAACCTTTAGGAAAAAAGCACATAAATGAAGGGAAAAAATCAAATAACTAGACCTGTTAAGAGACACCGGATGTGACCCAGGGAACTGCATTTTTCTTTCCTGGAATAAATAAAACAGTTAAAAATATTGAATCAAGCACAAGAAACACAAAAAATAACAAGTTCTATAACCTACACTTCAGATTCTGTTGCTTCAAAATCTACATCAGATTTCTTACAAATAAAACTTACAACAGATATTTATGATGGGAACCAGAATTTTTTGATAGAAAGATAAACTTTCATTGATCAAGGGAAAAAATACAATACAATGTAGAGGATGAGAAATCCTCAAAACAAAAAATAAAAGCGGAAAATAAAAGACTAATTAAAATAAAGAATTCCATTTATAATACATGGAATGTACAGGAAGACAAAAAGAAGAGGGATTAACAAATGATGGGAACCAGAATGAAGAATCTATTTTTAGATTCGACTTTATACGAGCATGCAAGGGGGTGGGGACAAACAAGGACAGTGACATATCGCATTATTTTACACCAATCTGTTGGGAGATAAATAGTAGGACTTAGGTTGAGAATTGACACAAGTAAATGCCTCCTTTTGGGTGTCAACAACCAAACTCTTTTGTAACTATCCACTTACTTTGATTATCAATAGTTGGCCTCCATACTTGTAATTAGGTGGCGGTGTAGGTTAAGGTTATATGGCAAGATTTTTTGCTATTGGGAGCCATTTGAATTTGCCTTCTACTTTTATTTTATTTTGTATATCTTTCATTACATCAATGAAATTGGCTTGTGAAACATCTTTTTATAAAAAAAAAAAAAACTTAGGTTGAGAAAAGGTAAACCAATCCCGGTTGAAATAAAAAATCAGGGTTCTATTAATTTTCTATTGAATAATTACTTCTCAATTTCAAATTGTTAGAAATGAGATAATGAATCTTATGCACACATATCAATTACAAATTTCTAAACGATGGTGTTTCATTTAAACATTAGTTCAAACTCAAACAAAATATAATTGTTCTATTATAGAGTCAGATGGTGGTCACCCTCAAAGCATCAAATAAGACAGTCACAAATAGTAAATGAAGAGTAGGGAGGACAAACAATTCTACTAATTACTTGTTTATAAGAACTAAAAAAATTGCTAATAAATTATTTCGGTATTTAAACAACATAAAAAATCTAATAAAAAATCCAAGTCTACTCGATACAAAATTACACAGCAGTCGTGTGAGGATATGAGATGGAAAGAATGATATAGATCTAACGAAGGAAAAACATGAAATATAGATTATCATAGTCATGGTCAGATATACAAATGTAACAGACATGCATAGAAAAAGGGGGAAAGGCTTTGAGAGCCTAACCATACATTCATTTCAAGCATTTTGTAGCAGAATGATCTCAAACCACGTTCCTGGTCATCAGGTATCTCATCTCCCAAGATGTCATCATTAGTCAACATTAGAGCAATATCATTATTCTCCTGGAAGACAATTGAAATATAAACCCAATGACTAATACAAAGAACTGACTTGAAAAGGGAGATACATTTCTCCGCGTGAAAAGAGTAATTTATAAAAGAAAGGCATCTAAAGACAAACAAAATATCCCGATCCAATCCTTTCCCCTTGATATATCGATCATTCTCTGGCAACCTCCACATCTTCCCTTACTTCACTTAGCAATTATCCATACGGCATCCACAATACTAATCTATTGTAAGTAGGAAGGTTCGTGTACCGGTTGTGTTGGGTTAACGAACATTTTGGACCCAACACAAATATTCAGGTTGCAAAGATATCCAACCTAGATGATCCTTGTTAAGTGATGACTAGACCCAACCTTGATTTCGACTTGGTGAACATTTTTGCTGCTGACAGGGTCCATGGAGAAAATAATTTGGTCAAATCTGCACTTATGTTTTGTTGTCATTGTGTTCGGGTGAAAGGAGGTCATGATGAAGGTTGAGAGTGGAGGAAGGAGATGGGAAGGGAGAGGGCAGGCAGGAGAGACATATCTCGGTATCTTATCCTCATCATGAAAATTTTGTTTTGTTTTATTACTTAAAACCACAATTCAGTATGACATTGTTTTATTTTCATAGAAAGATAAACTCAGTATGACTTTGTAAATAGTAAAGATTTTGATTTTCCTACACATTTCATCTTCTATAAATGGAATTATTATATGTAATCTTTATTTTTCTTTTGTTTTTTTTTTTTTTTTGTAGGATTCCTCATCCTCTTGTACTTTGTTTTTATTCTTATTTGATCAATGAAAGTTTATCTTTCTATTAAAAAAAAAGTATGACAAGTCCATCTACTCATCACAAAATAGACATTTATGACTTCTATTATATTGTATCCATACAATAGTTTTTTTTCATGAGAAACAATCAGAGCAATAAATATGAATGTTTTACTTTTCAAAAGGACAAATTGTACTTCTTTAAATATTGCATACATGCGCAGGAGCGATAGAACCTCCATCATCGTCATCATCTGGAACTGCTTCACCATTAAGATCAAGATCAGAAGATCGTTTCCACTCAGGCGTGGGTGGGCAAACAACCGTATCAGGCTTTCTTTCATGATAAAAGGCATATAATGCATCAATGTAGTCTGGCTTGTAGATGCCAGGAGGGCGCGCATCAGAAAATATTTTTAGCGCCTACACAATGAGGATAACCCCATCACCTCCTCTCAAGGGGTGGAGAGACAGAAAAAGATGAATCAATGGGAACACAGACGTTAGACTAAAAATAAATTATGACCCTTGAATCAATTTGCAAGAGCATTAACCTCATCACCTCCTCTCAAGGGATGGAGAGACAGAAAAAGAGGAATCAATGGGAACACAGACATTAGACTAAAAATCAATTATGACCCTTATCAATTTGCAAGAGCATTAACCTCAGTAACAGATAAGGAGTGTCTGCGCATGAGAAAATGTACGATCATATATCCGGTGCGATTATGGCCATGGGTGCAATGGACAAGAATGTACTTCGTTTGTTTTTGGCGGGAAAGGAATCCACTGACCTGCAAGAAGATAAATTTCAAATAAATGTAGGCATATTTTTGTTTTTAAAGTTTTCTCAATTTGTCTCAAGAATACAAGTTCAGGAACACAAACACTTGAAACACGTAAAAATAAATATGTATATATGCATTTTCTTTTTAGACAAAACAATTTCATTGATAAATGAAAGATCTTACAAGAACACCCCAAGGATTACAAAAAAAATCTCTAATTGGGGGCAATCAAAGATGGAGAATGATTACAAAAAGAATTAGAATTCGCACTCCAAAGAGAAGCGATCCTAACCAAAAGATCCCAAAGATTATGATGATCCATATACTTGTTTTGGAAGATTCTTTTGTTTCTCTCCCACCACGTTAGCCACAAAAGAGCATGTATGGTGTTACGTCAAAGAACAACAGCTTTACCTTTAAACGGGATAGTACGTAAGACGTAAATGGCCGAGGGGATATCCATCTGATTAGGGCCGTGAATTGTAATAATATTCAACAATTTCTTACATAGGTGTGAAGTAAGCGAGCAATGAAGAAAAAGGTGGGAAGCATCTTCATTATTAGAATGGCAAAGGACACACCGATCCGGGCAAGACGCCACCTTGAGGAATTTCTTCTTACACTTATCATTTGTGTTGAGGCCTCCTTTAATAAAAGTCCAAATGAAGACTTTAACCTTCTTAAGATAATTTTCCTTCCAAATCATACTAAGTAAATCCTTAGGGGTCTGAGAGTCTGAGAAAAGGGGAGTAAAAGCATTTTTGCAAGAAAAATTCCCACCTCCACCCATCCACAATCTGGAGTCTTGCACATCCTTAGGGCTGAAGTGGTTGAGAAGGCTCAAAAGACCCAAAAAGTCTTCAATTTCCTCATCTTTAAGGTTATGTTCCAAGAAGCAGTGGTGTTATTCCAACAGTCCTTCACCAGTTTACCAGTGAGAGGGGAGAGCCTAAAAAGAATAGAGAAGTTGGCTGCCAGGGAAGAGTCAGTAGCCCCGATGTCCTCCCAAAATCTGATATTAGCACCATTACCCAAACTTAGAGAAGTTTTGGATCCATTACATCTTTCAAATTAGAAATTTGCTTCCATGGACTACTATAGGTGCAGTGAGTATTAATGCCGGAATTCCAACCTAAATCAGCCACGCCATGAATAGATTTAATGACATTACACCAAAGAGAATCACCTTCAAGGGAAAACCTCCATGAATAGATTTAATGACATTTTTTATATACACCTTTTCCTAAATAAAACAGAAAACAAAGCACCAGAAGTACTCATTCATTCACAATAACATCCATCTTCCAATACATCAGTGAAGGATGTATCCTCTCACCTAATGGCCAAAGCAAGGACATGCATGCAACTTAAGGAATTAATGGACAATAAATTAATAAATAGTTAACATCAGAGTAACCCATGCTCATTCATTGGTAAAATTTAAAAAAAAAAATGTTGTTTTTAATACCCGAAACAAATATAGAAACCATCCACTTCATTATATCAAGCTTTTTAAAGAAGGCTTCGAAGCCCATTTCATTGAGATCATGACAGAAACAGTTCTTTATATTTGGTGAGTTTATAAGATTTTTTTTTTCGTTTAGTGATGTTTAATATCATTTAAGTATATAACTGATCAATAAATATACAGAGATATATTATGAAAAATGAAAATTATAAATTACAATAAATTAGGGACTATTAAAATAACTGTTCAGGTTTTATTGGTTAATTCTTAAAATTAATGGAAGTTTCAATGATTACCATGAATTTTTTACCGGCATATCCGTCATCATCGATATATCCGTAAATCCAAACCTCGACATTTACATTTTACTCCTTGATCCACCCCACCCAAAAAAATGACTCTCGATCACTCAAAATCTAATGTAAAGCACTTCTAAGCAAGTGGAAAAGCAAAAGAATCCCAATATTGCTACTTGGGCCACAAAAGTATATAAAATGATATAAACCTCGTAAACAAACATGTTGACTGATTTGTTGTCAGGTACTGAATTCCTCCCCTTGCAAGGAATCTTCTCCCAAAAAGAAGAACAAAGATCAAACAAAATTAGTCGAGTTCAATTCCTAAAATAAGAAAGTATAATTAAAATAACCAAGTCAACTACAAGACTTACCTTAACATGATTGACACCCTCTTTATTCAAATCTGAAGTTGTATAATAACGGTAAGAATTTGACAAATCAATCACCAAACCAAGCTGAAAAATTAGTTCAGAGAACCTGTTATTTCAACCAAGTAAAATAAACAAAAATAACAAATCCTTTATTACCATACCACAATTGAGGGTACTTTTTTGTGTTTTTGCTCTCCCCATAAACAAGAAAAATTAGAATGACAGGAATAAGAGGATTTTTTATAATAGATTTTCTAAAGGGGATGTATTCTAGGCTTAAGCCTTAATGCATTTCAACACATCACTATGGATCGCGGGGATGGGGTACATATTTGTTATTAAGAAAACTCGTGGCTAGGCACTTCTTCCTTCCAAAATAGGTTTCCTAGTCTCTTCTTGATCTCCCTTGCTAAATACATTCTTATTGCCTTGGCCATTGGTGGAGTTGGAGTCTCTCTGTTTTTTAACTTTCACTAATGGAGAGACTTAATTGACAAAGAAATGCATGAACTCTCCTTCTTGTATTCTTCTTTGGAGGGTGCTGTGTTGTTACCGAGTTGTGATAAAAAAGTTTGAACCCTTGAAACTTCAAGCATTTTCTCATGCAAATCTTATTTTTATCATTTATTTTCTTCTCTTCCCTCAAGCTCCATTATCTTAAACTTGTGGTAGGTCAAGATTCGATAGAAAGTTAGGTTTTATTGCGTGGCTTGTAGCCAAAGGCAGAACTAACACCTGGACTTGCTCCAGAGGTCTTCTTTGTTCCACCTTAGTGGTGCTATCCTTGGGTCGTGTTCCTTCTCGGCTAAGATTTGGCATAGATTCTTTGGCACTTGTGGATTGGCTTGGGCTCCTTTAAAAGACTCTAACCAGATGGAGGTCAAGCCGACTTTTTTATGGGGTATATCTTGAAAGGAACAAAAGATTATTTATTTGGTTTGGAGGTCGTTAAAGCCTATATCCAGGAGGTGGTCCATCTTAATGCCTCACTTTGAGTGTTAGTGTCCAAGTCTTTTTGTATAATTATATTTGTTATGGGTGGATTTTCGAACAACTATACGACCACGTGGCACCCCTCTGGAGGACCACGTGGGAAGATCAAAGACGTCCACGTCACTAGCGGCGTGGGCCGGATGAGCACGCATCAGGCCCAACAGGATCTAGAGATTTCTAAAGAGCTTGACCTCCAGAAGAGGACCGAGCACCGAGACGATGAACTTAGCGGAATGAGCAAGTGAGGCCTGGCAAGGTGCGTGCTCATCCCTAGAAGACCAACTCACCTGAGTTCGATAGAGCAAGTGGCCATCCATATAGAGGATGGACAAAGATGGGCTCATAGACCAGAAGAGGCATGAGCCCACCTGGTGTAGAATCATTTCAACACTAAGGCAAAGAGCCTGGTTGCTCTTCCGAAGGAAGAGCACCGACCACCGAGCCCCTCTCATACATGATATGCGACCATCCAATCGAGAGTCGGCACGTGGCCTAGGGCCTACGCCTGACACCTACACGGTAGGGTCATTATTACACCTCCCTTATAAATACCGGAGGAGACCCACTGTTGAGGTACGTGACTTCTACTCCTACTCTGCTCGGCACCATCTCTGGTCTGACTTAGACATCAGAGTGGATACGGTGCTCAGTTGTTTCCTTGTGCAGATCACCTTTGTGCCAGGTTCTACACTCTTCTGCTCACTTCTCACTCTTCTTCTCATTCTTCAAAGTTAGTTGCATGGTCACGGTCCGGGAGACACCCGACCCACAGGTCAGTTCTCGGTCCTCCCATTTTTACGCAACAACAATATTGTTTCTTATTATTAACAATTGCGCCAATGATTTGTAAAAACAAAAAATTAAAATTAAAAAGAATGGCTCACAATCCCATTCCATGTATTGTTTTTCGGCTGGTCTGTTGGGGTTTTCGTTTGGTTTTGCGACCTATTTAGATCTTTCTTTTTTTTTATATGGATGTTGAGCTCATGGGCTTTTTGCCTCGAACAAATAAGGGATGATTACAAATCTAGAAAATATTTATGTAATATTTGTAAAAATATCAACTCTTAAATAATATAGCACATTTTGTGCGGGTTAATCAGTGATAAACATTGAATTACATTTTACAATATATTAAACACTTATTCACACATTAATCCCTGTTAATCACTAATAAACGTAGTACACAATATTGCACATAGTTTTAACCAAATAATGTATTAATAAATATTATATCAAAATCTCCTACCCAATGAGATTTCCCAAAAATAACTCACTATGAATATCCACAATGTCCACCCCCGTGCCTCTTAATTGTTGATGGTTGAGTTCATTTGTAAAATCAAAAATATGATTTCATATGTTTTCTTTTTTATAATCATTAGGTCACCACCATTTTATGTTGGGACTCCTACTTTCATCATTTATCATAAAATTAAAAATCTTTTTTCTTATAAAAATTAATAACGATAATAATAAAGACGAAGAAGAAGCACCATGAGGACCTACATATTAGAATCAGTACTTACTATTTTATTTTTTTTAAATGCCCATATAAAGATTCTAAAATGAATATGATGGATGGGGAAGCAAAACAGAACCTACTTTGTACTACTACTACAAGGACCAGCACACAATATAGAGTCAAGGAAATAATTTCTATACAGATTCACATTTTAGGAGCTATTATCATGCGCAGAGACGTTTTTCTACAACAAAATGACTTCAATAGATTAACAACTGAAATACTCAAACCCTTTTACTACTACTTCTTTTTTTTTCCTTTGTACTTTTTTCCTTTTTTTTTTGGGGGGGGGAATGGGAAATGGGAGGAAGATACTTACTTTTATTCCCTTAAGTTTTAGCTTCTGGATGACTTGCTTAAATGAGTATCTTTTACCAGGTGTTATACAATCAATGAATGATTCACCAAGAGGAACTTTGGAAGGAATCATGCTGCATATTTCTTTACCTAATGAAGGGCAATCCAACCAACCTGTGCAGGATAAAAGAGATTTTTTAATAGGTCCAATTAATTTATATGGTATACGTTTTAGCTTGACCACTTAAAGCTACAAGGATTTGTCTGAAAAAAGATCGGAAAAATAATAAATAGATACAAGAAATTTTCATGATCCTTTTTTTTTTTTTGTCGTTTGAAAACTGAAAGAATAACAAATAGATACATGCAAAGAAATATAGCTCTTAGCAGAAAAACCTGGGGGAAGCCTTCTATCAGATTTCAAGTTCTTTGCAGGATAAAACTGATCCCGTGCAGCTGGTTGATAGACCGGTCTCTCGGCAGAACGATCTCTTTTCAAACGCATTTTTCTTTCTTCTCGCTCCTAACATAGAAGGGTATAGATGACAATCAAGCTAGATTGGACACGAAAATATTGATGGTGAGCATGAATAAAGCATATGTTATCTTCATACAATATAATGCACTAGTGCACTCACAAAAACAATAGACTTCCTCTTTAACGACTCCCTGAATTGTCATATTTTACGGGAGAATATAGAGAACCAAGATGAAACTTTTCCTCCATCATCTACACCATATCAATAGTTCTAATGAGGTGTCCAAAAAATGCGACAACGAATAAGAAAATAAGAATCTGTAACCTGATATTCCCACAAATCATCCCTAGAACCTGTTCCTCAAACTTGATTGATACATGAGATTTTACCGAAAGTGAATGAAAACAGATGAGTTTTAAGTCTCCTTAGAGCTCTTATATTTTATTGCCCTTTGTTTAGAAAAAAATTACTGCACGAATTACACAGCAGTAACGCACACATACCCGCCGTGCTATACTGACAGCAGTCTCTCTTCGTTCCTCAGGAGCACGAGCACTATACACCTCATTATGCCTCTCAAACGACTCTTCATCCTCTTCAGGCACTGGTGATGCATTTAAGTCCATAGACACAATAATTCAACGTCCACGAGCGACGTTTACTTCAAATCATCGCGTGCCCGCAATTAATCCTACACAGAACTCTTAAACAAAAGAATCAGGACAATCCTGCAGGTCCAAACCCGAATTATAAATTTCAAGTTTTTCCTCTGTTTTGTACAAGAGGTAGGGAGGGGATTACATCTAACTTAATAAAGAAAATACAATTCTCTTACGGTCTTAACCACTTAGCTAAACCCCGGTTGGCAAATATTTTAACCATTTTTTTTGCCACGAGTATCTTGAGTTTAAACATCAACCCCATTACTCATATAATGATAACCGTAACCCTAGTTCACTACCCAAAAAAAAAAAACCGAAAAAATATACAAAATTCCATGCCCTTAATGCTTCTATTCTGCAAATTGAAAAGAAACAAAAAAAATCCTTAAAAAAACGAAAAGAAAAGGAAATCATCGGATATGGTATTTTGTAATTGCAACCCCTGACCAAACCACGATCAAGAAATCGGCAAAAACTTGCATGCCTCCGGAAATTTTAAAAAAAAAAAAAAAAAAAACACCAAACCGAAGAATTGAGTATTCATAAGCAAACCGTAGCGCGAAAATTTCAAAAAAAAAAAAAAAAGACGTAATAACTACGATACTCTGAAACTATAAATCCCCGCCATTAAAAGTCGCAATCGAAACCCAGAACGATAAATAAGAAAGGAAAAAAAAGAAGAAAAAAAAACAGAGTGATAGAGTTTGATTGTTGATAATCAATGACATGAGAATGAAAGAAATAGAGAAAGGAAACGAACGTACGTGGGTGTAAACAAATATTTCGATTCTAAACACACGGGAGAGTTTCCGGATTTAACCAGTTGAGTTATGTTACAATTTTCCCCATCTATATATATATATAGGGTTTACCACAATTTATAATTTAAGAATTTTAATTTAATTTCTTATATTTATTTTAGAGGTAATTATTGAAATAGTAATTATTAAAATGTCATAATTTTTAAAAATTACTAGACTAAAAAAAAAGGTAAAAATTAATAAATTCATTGAAAAATAATTAAATATTTTCAATAAATTATTGATAATAATTTATTGAACTAAAAAAAACAATATAAAAATCTCTGGAAAATAACAATAAAAAATAATAAAATAGTTCAATAAATTATTGAACTTTTGATTAATTTTTATAAAATTTAATCACGATCATAAAATTCTTTAACAAGAAAAAAATATTATGTGTTTTTTTTTATCGATTAGCATTCACATTAACTATCTAAATGTTACATGGATTTTTTTAGTTTAAAGAACTAACTATTTTTTCCAAAAACAGAGTTGTTATGTTATCTTTATCATCATCTAGATATTCAATATATGACAATATTTTGTTTTGTATTCTTCCATCTCTTTTTTATTTTAAATTTTATATTGATTGAAGATTAGTGTGTGTTTAGATGGCATTATTCCTCTTTAAAATACTATATCATTTTGATCATCCATTATTTTTTAAACGACTTTAAACTTTTATTAATGATGTAAGGACTATAAATAAAGAGATAACGATAATATTATTGGAATGAGATAAACAAAATTCTTTTTTTTTTCGATAATGAAAATGAATAAATCATCAAAAGGATTTGTACGGGAAAACTCATTAAAGCAAGTGATTTATAATATAATCATTAGTTTATTTGTCCCTTATAAAAAAATGGGTAAGGAATGGTGGGTGCCGTTTTTAATGATAAAATGGTTAGGCATCCACTTCCTTCCCATAAGGTAAAAAATTCGAGTCTCCCCACCCCCGTTTTATTTAATATCTATAAAAAAGTTGAATTAAAAACTCATAACGAACAAGAATTTTCACACAATAATATTGTTGAAGTCGATGACCTTACAAATCATTATCTATTAAGCCATGATCTTACAAATCAAACAACTTATTTACAATCAAGTTTGTGAAACATAATAATTGAGAGAAACTTGAACAGTATTTTTTTAAGAAAATAATGATGCTATATAATCTAAATAATAATTATGATTTGTATTTTATTTTTCTAGAAGGGATGTAAACATCTCAAATAATATTTATTAACTTTTTATAGTTAATTGAATTTTTCTATGATAAGCCAGAAGAATCTTTTCAAAACTTGTTTAGTAATTTTTTATGTTTAGAATAATATTTATTATAATTGTAGTCATTTATTAATATGTATGATATTTTTTTTTGTTTTTTTTTTAATATTTATAATGATATTTATTATAATTTTGATCATTTATTACGTGGCATAAATTGATATTTAATATTTAAATCGAGGAATAATGGTAGTTTAGATATTTACTAATAGTTGGAGTGTTTTTTGCAAAAAAAAAAATAGTGGGAGGGTATTCGTATCCAAAATATTTAGAATGATATTTATTATAATTTTGGTCATTTATTATCTAGCATAAATTGATATTTAATATTTAAATTGAGCAATAATGGTAGTTTAGATATTTACCGATAGTGGAAAGGTATTAGTTTCCAAAAAAAGTTAGTCTCATTAGCACACTTTTAAAGAGAATTTGGCTTCATTGACCTTCAAATTTGCCAATTAAGGTTTTTTGACCTCCATTTGTATTTTAAACTTTTTTGACCCTATGATGATGTCATGTTAGTGTGAAAGTACATTTTTAACCTTAAAACTCTAATATATCCATCTATCTTCTATTTTTATCATTTTGAAAACCCAAAACTCCAACACTCTCTCCAATCTCTTCCAAAACTCTCTCCAATCTCTTCCAACCCCAACACTAAACTCTCCACTCTCTTCCAAATCTCCATCACAAACTTGAAGATAGCCTCAAGTAATTTCCAAGCTTTTGATTCTTGTCATAAGGTAATATAAGTTGATTCTTTAGTGTTAGCATTTACAAATCTAACATATGTAGTTATTTAAAATTGAAAAAAAAAAAAAAAAAAAAAAAAAACCGGGTTGCCCCGAATTGTGCCCCAAATTGTGACTTTCTGCCCCGAATTTTGAGCCCCGAATTTTGTATCCCGAATTTTGAGTTTATCCCCGAATTTTACCCCGAATTATGTCCCGAATTTTGAATTTTTCCCCGAATTTTGTCCCGAATTGTGTCCTGAATTTTACCCCGAATTTTGCCCCGAATTTTGAGTTTTTACCCCGAATTTTGAGTTTATCCCCGAATTTTGCCCCGAATTGTGTCCCGAATTTTACCCCGAATTTAGCCCCGAATTATGTCCCGAATTGTTTCCCGAATTTTGAATTTTTCCCCGAATTTTGCCCCGAATTTTGAGTTTTTCCCCGAATTTTGTCCCGAATTGTGTCCTGATTTTTGTCCCGAATTTTACCCCGAATTATGTGCCGGATTTTGAGATTCTTCCCCGAATTATGACTTTCTTCCCTTGAATTTTGAGCCCGAATTGTATCCCGGAATTGTGAATTTTGCGTTTTTGCCCCAAATTCTTCCCCTAATATCTTTGCTTTATATTTTTATAAATTTTGTTTACTTTATTTTTCCTCTTTTAGACTAAACTTTGTTTTGTTTTTTCTTTTTTATAGGATGTCAATGGTAAGAATATTTATTCGTTATGATGGACATTGGGATGGTAACGGTAAAACTTATATTGGCGGTTTGATGAAAGGAATAGCGGTAAGTAAGGATATAACATATGAAGATCTCCTAGTCCAGGAGTTTATGCGACTACAAAAATTAATCCATTAGTGTTAACTATTAACATCAAGTGCATTTACAAGTTATTGGTCGACTCTCCTCCATGCGACATAAATGATGATGACGACTTGAATTTTTTCTTCATGGGAGAAGATGTATCCCTACTTCCATTTGTATATATCCAATTGTACCAAGAGATGTGGTTAGTGAAAGGAATATAGGATCCAATCCTGGTATATTGCGTCGCTTCGGTAGTAACCACGTACCCAATGACATTCGAAACTTCGACAATCATCCCACCATTAGATGAGAACATAGTTCCATGTGATTTATCTAATGATATGATGAATTGGGAGAGAGAGAAAATGACGTGTGATTTGGTAGGTGATAATGATAATGCTCCATTGTTGGATGATCGAATTATGTCACAGGCTCAGTTTTTATCTCCTCATTCTAACATTCGGGAAAGAGGAGATCATAATGATTCAAAATCCATGCAAAATCTTGTTAAGAAAGGAAAGAGTAAAGTTCAGGAAGCAAAAGAAAGTAAGAATACATCAAGTTCAATGGATGTTATTTCACACGGAAATTCCATGGGTCTTTGAGTTTGAAGAGGGAAGAATATTTTTATCAAAAAAAGATTTGTTGATGAAATTGTCTATCATGGCGATGAGAATAAACAAAGAGTTTAGAGTGAAGAAGTCGACCAAAACTTTGTACCTGTGACATGTATTGATGAAAATTGTAAGTGGAGGTTACGAGCAACTTGTTTGAAAGGTTCACAATTATTCAGAATTTGTAAGATTGTAGATGTTCACAGTTGTTCGCTTGATGTGTTGAATCATGATCATAGACAGGCTCGAAGTTGGGTCATTGGAGATATAATAAAGTCAAGAGTTGAAGACGTTGGTCGTCAGTATAGGCCGAAGGATATAATCAAGGACATGCGAAAAGAGTACGGTGTGAATATAAGTTATGATAAAGCGTGGCATGTCAGAGAGGATGCATATGAGTTGGTTAGAGGATCACCTGAAGAATCGTACAATTTGTTAAGTCGATACTGTGAAGCGCTAAAAATTGAAAATCCTGGAACAATATATTATCTTCATCTTGAAGATGAGCGTCACTTCAAATATTTTTTCTTTGCCATGGGTCCTTCTATTAGGGGGTTTCAAAGTTGTATACGACCAGGTTATTCTTGTTGATGGTCATTTTTTGAAAGGAAAATATCTCGGGTACACTATTAGTGAGTGTATGTTTGACCGGCAATAATCAAATTTACCCTGTTGCTTTTGGCATTGTAGATAGGGAGACGGATTTGTCATGGTCATGGTTTATGGAAAAACTAAAATGCGCAATTGGAGATGTTGATGATTTGGTCTTTATTTACGGTGAAACAAAAGCATCACTAAATCAATCGCGTCTGCTTTTTCCGCATGCGATACATGGTTTTTGCATACATCATCCGAGTATGAATTTAAGCGCCAAATTCAAAAATGATGCAATCAATCCCATATTCTTCCTTGCTGCCAAATCATATCGCGAGTCAGATTTTGACCATTTTTGGGCTGAACTTGGGAGATACGAAGGTGTCTGTGAGTATTTGGAAGAGGTCGGACGTGAAAAATGGGCACGTGCTTTTTGTTCAGGGATGAGGTATAATATCATGACCACAAATATTGCAGAATGTGTAAATAGTGTATTGGTTAATGATAGAGAACTACCGATAACTGCATTAGTGGAAAATATTAGAGCCAAGTTGCAAGATTGGTTTTGGGAGCGTCGCATTGAGGCATCCAAATGTACAACCAGTCTTACGAATCATGCAGAAGAGATCATAAAAAAAAATCATGAAAGGTCATTAATCTTGGGAGATATACATATTGATTGTTATCAATACAATGTACCAGGATGGAGAAAAGTATGGAAAAGTCGATCCGAATTCTAAAGAATGTACTTGTCAGGTATTTGATTTAGATCAAATACCGTGTCGATGCATTAGCCTGGCAAAGAGAACGCAACATCAATCCATATTCAATGTGCTCTTACTTTTACAAGATTGAATATTGGGTGAGTTCTTATGCTGAGCCCATTATGCCAGTAGGGCATTCCTCAGAATGGAAAACGTCTGAGGGGTATGTACCGATTCACGTGTTGCCACCCAAATATGTGGCTCGTATTGGGCGTCGTAAGAAACTGAGAATTCCATCAACTGGAGAGAAGACTACTCATAATCGGAAATGTGGTAGATGTGGCTCCACCGGGCATAATAGAAAAACATACCACAACCCGATTTCGTACAAGTAATCAATTTTATAAATAGTTGAACGAATTTATTTATTTTTATTATATTTATCATTGTAATGGAATTAGAATAGAGGAGGAAGCAAAGAAGGAAGGAATGGTAAGAAAGAAAAAAAAAAAAAAAAAAAAAAGTTATTTTCTGCCCAAAAATTCGGTGCACCGAATTTGAAATTCGGTGCACCGAATTTTAGGACAGAGCCTTTAATTGGCTCTGACTTCCACTTTCAAGTCCCGCACCTCTGCTTCCAAGCGTTCGACACGAGCATCAGTACGTACAATACAATCTTTATAAGAGGAAGACAACCCTTTATGCTTGTGTTTTTTCTTCATCTCTTTCTCACCATTCCCGTGAGTTAGATTTTTTTAACTTTGTTTTTCAACCTTCTTACTCACGTCTTCAATTATTGTCTCCGTTCTAACATCTTCCTTTGCCTCCGTTCTAACATACGTGTCCTCATTATTATAAATAACCATCATCTGAAAAAATAAATTTAAAAAAATCCAATATTAATGTACACTAATCATAAGATGAATAAAACAAAAAATCACATCGAAACACCTCAAACCTTATCGTTAGAAAAAAACTCTCGTTCAAGGGCATCCATTTTTATCGTTTTATTACAATTCCAATCAAGTATTGGTGGCATCAATCCATCGTTCATTTTATATGCACACGTACACCCAATGATCGGTATAGTTTCATAAATCCACACCTATAAAAACAAATTACCACTTTACATATAATAAAATAGTCAAAAGAACAAAAAATGACTATATTAAAACAAGAAACACGATAAACACACCTGAAAGGCATACGGAAACCCGTGTAAACTGTACGAAACTTTATTCTTTTCCCCCTCCATCTCCTCATCATTGGCCCCCTCTTTTTCCTCCTCCTTTCCCCCCTCATTTTTCTCCTTCCTTTTCTCCTCCTCTTTCTTCTTCTTATTCTTCTTTTTTGCCCTTTCGGTTGGTTTGGGTATTCGTTTGTCAAATGCATTTAGCAACCCAAGCATCGTCCTATTATATGAGAGTTCGCCTGGCCATAATTTTTCCAACTCTCTTCATCATCCAACACCGATAATGAGTCGATATTTATCATTGTCGCCCTCGGTTTTCCCAACAATACTAATTCAATGAAACACATGAGGGCCAATTTCACCACATCTAAATCATCCATCAAGCCATGGTTTTCTAATTTTTTTCTAACTCACTTGATTTTACCGATACTCGTCATCAAACAACAATTTTCTAAGTCTAAGATTTGATTGCCCTTTGAAAAATTTTCCACTACGTTTCAACCCAGTAACATGCTCAAACGATTGCTTGGAAAAAGTAAGCACCTCACCTCCAATCAAAAATTTAATAATACTGGTATCAGGTTGTTTAATCTCTCTTAACAAAAAATTGTGGATAAGTGGACCATTAAAGGTAATATTCATGTCAATCAACCTTCCAATACTAGTGTTTCTAAAGATTTCTAATTGATCGGGAGTAAGAATAGTACGAATCAACTCACATGTCCTCCCTAAGTGTGATAGACAACTAAGTGAAGCATGAAAATATTTATCCGGACTTATTCTGAGGACCACTTCATCTTCTCCCGAAAACATTTTTTCCTGAAACATACATTAATAACATTTATTTTTATATTCAAATAATAATAAATAAGTAAATTAATTAATAAAAAAAAAAGGACCCACTGTCCATAAATTCGGTGCACCGAATTCGGTGCGGTGCAGTGAACCGAATTCCAGGAATTCGGTTCACAATGGATTTCGTTCGAAATCCATTTAAGGATTTCGAACGAAATCCTTTTCATGGGATTTCTTTCGAAATTCCAGGATTTCGTTCGAAATCCACTTAAGGATTTCGAATGAAATCCTTTTCATGGGATTTCTTGAAATCCCAGGATTTCGTTCGAAATCCATTTAAGGATTTCGAACGAAATCCTTTTCATGGGAAGGATTTCGTTCGAAATCCATGGATTTCGCGAAATCTGTTCACGTGTTAGGATTTCGTCTTAGATTACAAGTTTAGAGAAATTCATACCGTTTTTCTTCCGTCAATTCGCTTGTCGCCGCCATGATCGTGAAAGATGAAAGAGAAAAGAAGAGGGAGTAAAAAAGTTAGGGTTTGGTTTGGGTTCAATGGACAAGTAAAAAGAGGGTGTTTTAGTATTTTCATACTAAAATGACATCATCAAAAGGTTAGAAAAGTTTAAATTAAAATTGGAGGTCAATAAACCTTAATTGGTATATTTGGAGGTCAATGAAGCCAAAAACCCACTTTTAAAGTAGTAATAGACAATAGATTTAGAATGATATTTATTATAATTTTGATCATTTATTCTTTAGCATAAATTTATATTTAATATTTAAATTTAGGAATAACAATAGTTTATATATTTACTGATAGTGGGAGGGTATTCGTGTCCAAAAAAATGTTTATCTCATTAACACACTTTTGAAGTAGTAATAGATTAGCATAAATTTATATTTAATATTTAATATTTAAGAATGACAATAGTTTATATATTTATTAACAGTGGGAGGGTATTCGTGTCCAAAAAATGTTTCTCCCATTAACACGCTTTTTAAGTAGTAATAGATAATAGATAATAGATTAACACACATTTTTAAGTAGTAATAAATTTATTATTTAGCATAAATTTATATTTAATATTTAAATTTAGGAATAACAGTAGTTTAGATATTTACTAACAGTGAGACGGTATTCATATCCAAAAAAAGTTTCTCCCGTTAACACACTTTTTAAGTAGTAATAGTAATAATAAATAATAGATAGATTTAATATTTAAAATGATATTTTTATTATCATTTATTATTTAGCACAAATTGATATTTAATATTTAAATTGAAGAATAATGGTAGTTTAGATGTTTATTAATAGTGGGAGAGTATTAGTGTCTAAAAATTGTTTATCCCATTAGCCTGCTTTTTAAGTAGTAATAAATTATTATTTAGCATGAATTGATATTTAATATTTAAATTGAGGAATAATAATAGTTTAGTAAAATTAACAAAATAACACGTGCTGAAAGACTAGTAATATAAAATGAGGGATGTTAAAAAAACATTTTTAGACTATTTTATCCCTATATGGTTTTGAAAACTAACTAAATATGTAATTATTTACTTTAAATTACCCTTCATCATACATTTAATTTACAAAATATGTCATTCATTAATCATTCCTAAATTTGTGGTGGGGTCCGCTAACTAGGAATAATTCAAAAGACTTAAGTAAACAATAAGAATCGTAATGAAAATAGGCAATTATGATTCATTCATTCCGATTACGGATTAGTAAACGAGCTCTTAGTTTTAAAATAATCTAAGAAAATGAAATGGTTATTACCAATATAATTTGTTTGAAATCTCAACGAAACAGAAACAAATCAACTTTTCAGAACACTCAAAATTCTGAGTCAGAAAATTTATCTATCGAGTGAGAATGATTAAGGAATATCATTCTCATTCAATTCAAAAACGAAATGATAAAGAACAACTTACAGAAAATTTCAATTCCTTTAATTTGAAATTTCTTCATTAACCAATGGAGTGAAGAAGATCAACGATGATATTGATTTCAGCTCATATTTTCGAGCAACATAATGAGATATTACGTAATTTTTGCAGAAAATCAAAGAAAGATGAAAATGTAATCGAAAACTGAAGAATCACAGCTCAGGTTCTATGAATCTATGTTGAATTTTCACCAACAGATTCTTCTCCTTCGCTAATTTCAAATTCCTGGAAAAAGGAAAAAAAAATTGAAGAGTTTTAGGTTTTTCATTGTAATTCATGGACTAATAATTCTGAAATCGAATCAGATATTTGAACGGAAATTACCGGAAATTGAACGTCGTTAACGATCTTTTCTCGTTCCTTTTCTCTCAACGTTCGCATCGGAGAAATTCTCTGGTTCAAAATTCATCGGAAAAACAAATCAACGAACAAAACAAACAGAAACATCAAATCAAGAATTAGAATTCGAGCAAGAAAAATAGTACTCACCATACAATAAGATCTAAGTTCTTTCAATCGGAACAACCTATCGACCTCAATCTCCATCTCTCTCTGAACCTGACCTCTCTGTAACAGCTCCTTCATCTGCAACTCGAAAACCTTATCTCTCTCTCTCAACATCTTCTCCGTTCTCGATCCGTCTAATCTCAATCTCTCAATCTTCTTCTTGATCGCGTCGAGTTCCTCCGCAAGTGACGGATCGCACGACTCGATCGTTACAGGTTTCACGTAGATTGGATGATTCTCCTTGTTAGAATCGGTCAACAGAGAAAGCTCGATTCGTTCCGGCTTAGGATTGATTTTCGCAACAGGAATTGCAGGCGAATTCTTTGGCCGGAGAGGAATCCGATTATATTTCAGGTGAGGATCCAGAGCTCCGGCCATCGGAAAATGAGCAGTTTGCATATCCGTGGAAGTTTAATTTGGTTTTGAAAGAGAAAAGGAATCCTAGAAAAGGAAAAGGAAAAGGGTTGAGAAAAGAGAATATGGGGTTTGAATTTGAAAGAAGACAGGCGGCAACGGCTACTTTGTTTTTTTTTAATCATTAGTTTTTGGATTATTAGCCTACTTGTGTTATAAATTATATCAATATTTTAAAAACGATTTCAAACAATTTTTTAACATTAACTACTACAAACTACATTCTTTTTATATAGGAAAATATAGCAATTTTTTCGATACTATTCGTAAAAATATCATGGTTTAAAAATATATTAATTTTAAAGTGGTTAGTTAATGATTAACATTGAATTAATTATTTTTATAATAAGTGAATCACTAATTTACACATTAATCATTGCTAATTACTTACGAACGCTGTAAAAAATTATATATTTACAAATAGTTTTAAGTGATGGTATATTTACAAATATTGCAGCCAAATCTCCACCCTTTGAAATTTCCCTATAAATTATCTCAAATGAAAGATTTTAGATATCTATTTTCATTTATATCATTATTTTTAGTTTTTCATTTAAATAACAATTTCATTGAAACCAAAACAATAAATAATTGAAATTAGGAATCGATTATCAAAATTTAATTAACAATTAACTTATAATTAATCAAGAGTTTAAGTTCCTAAAAACTCATTTGGCAATTATTCTTCCTAACTAAAATATAAATCATAATGGATTGAATCAAACATTTATTTCAATAATTTATCAAGTTAGAAGCAATATGTTATTTTAGTAATTTTTTTTAAAAATTATTATTTACTAAAATAACATATTACTCCAGCTTAGTTATGATAATGTTTTATACATGTACCATAAGCGATGTATACTAAATTCATTGATATGATAATAAATTTTAATAGAATGATGCGATTTACAATTTAAAATTTATAACTATCTCTAACTTTATTTATCGGCTTCTTAAAAAAAGAATAACATGACATCAAATTGAAGGAGAGTAGACTCAGCCTTCAATTTCATGAGAATGAAAGAGCTGCGTAACAACTAAACTTAGGTGGGCTATTTCTTCAAAATTACTCGAACAATTCCGAATAAAAATTTTATTCTTCCATCTCCATAGAGAGGAAACAAGTTAAAAAACTAGTTCATTTCAAACATTGTCTTGTCGCACATTTCAATTGATATACAAACTAATGGTAATGATTCCAATAAAGAAAAAATAATTAACTATAGACAAGTTCATCTTTTCATTCCAATTTACTTGCATTAATTCATTCAAACTATTTTCCAAATTCATTCCCAAGAAAAAGATGAAAGCATAAATAGAATCACCCTTTTCTTCATTTGGTTCCTGGTTATTTCATATCGAAAATATCCTCAAAGAATTTCTCACTCATATCTTATCTTATGATTCTATCACACCAATAATTACAATATATACACAAAATAGGCACATTAGTTGGTGGGCAACAGACGGAAAACCATAGATCAGAGATAATCCATTGGCAGCTCCAAATCATCATTGATCTCCCTGCTCTTACGAAATTTTTTACCACCATAACTTCTGTTATTCCAGCCGCTACGATCAAACCTCGATCGTTCAAATTCGTAATGTTCTTCGAGGTCCTCCAATGAATTCCCCACATTCTGGGTGCCTAGGAATCCCTGGTATGCCAACCCAAGAGTTAAAGATATGCTTGCCTCCTTTCTTTTTTAATTTTTAATCTTTTTTAGAGAAATTCTTTAAATGGAGTATCTGGTAAACTAATTCTTAGAAACAAAGCATCTTGATTTTTGTGGCAAAAGTTACTGTTATATTAGATTTAAAATTGTGGTGAAGTGAAACAAGAATCACGCTCTCAAATGAGGCGTTTGCATTTTTTATTTTATATTTATTTTCTAAATTTTCATCTTAAAACTATATCGTTGCCCCATTACACAATTTTCCGCTAAATATTATTAAAATAAGATACATCAGCCAATTTTTGCTAAATAGGTTTCAAAACTTCTAGTTTCTACAATGGTGGCAAGTGGAAACCATCCCATTTAAAGAATATATATTCAGAACAATATTAAAGTGAAAAAAGGAAAAAGGTCATTAGTCATAGAGACTTCCCCTTGACGTTTTACAGTAACCCAAAATAAAGTTCTCTCTTCTATAAACTACTTCCGCCAATGCAATTTCAAAAATCATACGTAAAAAAGACAAACTTCAAGTGTCAATAGCGAGATAAGCAACATTCATTCGGCACATGATAAGAGAAAAGAGATCAAAGCAACCATATTATCATCATAGTATTTAAGCTACACTCTTGAGATGTGGGATATTACTACAGAAGTCTATTTTGTGTTTTCTTAATTTTTTGGTATATTTGATACCCGGTTATCAACACCAATCGGAAGATTTTTTTTGTTAACCTTTTGGTGGGGTGGGTTGAACCTCTCGTGACCTTTTTTTGTGTATTCTCCTACTTTTTAGTTTTTAATGAATACTACTAGTCTCCTATCTAAAAAAATATATATTTAATGCTCAGTTTCAAAACACATAGAATGGTACCTTGGTCAGCCTTTGAATGCGTGATGCTGCATCTTCATGAACAACTACCACATCAGATATGACTTCCAGCACATCCTCAACGAGCAAAGCATATGTACTCACCTGAAATAATCCCAAGAAATTTAAAATCAACTTGAAAGTTGAAAGTGCATGATGTTCAATAAGGATATCAATAGGTATAAATTAAAAGAAAAGTTTTCATATTTGTAGGCATATGCAATGCGTTTACGAGGACCACTTCACCTACCAGGCTAGATGGAAGAAAGGAATATCCAAATGAATCAAGCTCCAGAGATTCAACAGCCCCGGAATTAATGTTGAAAGTGTATCCTCGTATCTAAGAATAAAAATTAGGATTATGTGAGGGATGAACTATAAATAACAACTCTATAGTTTTTTTGGGGGTAAATAGTACATACCTTTCCAATACTCCGTCGACCAGGTGTAACAACTTTATATCCTACCTAGCAAATATTCAATAGTTAACATCTGAAAAATAAACGGCAAATATGAAATACTTGACAAGCTAAAAAGTCTGAGTAATGTGCCTTGAAACAAAAAAGTGTCTCAAAGGATCGGCTCCAACCAGTCTCAGCCTTCAATTATATGTTAACAATCGGCTGTAATTTTTTGTAATCCGTGGGTGGCCTTTTGTATATCTTTTCATTTATCAATGAAAATGTCTCTTATCCAAAAAATAAACTCACACCTTCAATGTCCCACACATACGCTACGCTTTTCACATTCACATATTTAAGACATTTGTTGCAGAAATGTTCTATTTTAGATTGGCAGAGACTCTCCATGAACAGTAGATATTATTTAATAATGTAATGCATGATCCTAAAAACACTCATTTGCAAATCACGTAAAATAAATAAAAGAACATATTTTGCAAAAAAAAAAAAAAAACAGGCCAAAAGGAGGCACAAAAGAAAAGAAAGAAAAGAGGTAATCTTGCAGAAGCTAGTAGATATTGTCCGACTATTGAAAACCTACGCAAACTTCATAAGCATTTATATATCTAACAGATCTCAGTACTGTCAATGCCAAAAGAAGGTTATTAATTTATTTATTATCATTGTTTTGGTGTGAGGTGGGAGACTATGACATTGGCAAATATACAACAAGCATACCAGAGTTTCCAATCCAACTCTTTTGAATTCATTCTCCATAACAGATTCATCATGGACAAGTACGACATCGCCAACCTGAAATGGATGATATTGAAAGGGGATAAATCACTTATGTGTAAAAGTTTAAACAGAACATGGGAATAAAAGATAACCTGTCCTTTAAAGGCCCACTGAGTGCCAGTTTGGAATAACTTTTGGAAGTGTTTAAAAATGTTTTTGAATAAATAAAGTGTTTCTGATAACCATTAAAAATCACTTAAAAACTATCTCAAACGGGCCCTAATTCTAACCATATCATTCAAAATAAAAAATGCCCATCTATAGCTGAGAACTAGACTATTATCATAAGGGTCTGAAGTGAGTCTAATGACAGCAAAAGCATTGTCCAACCTGAAATGCACTTTCTTCACTATTACAAGAAATAGACTACTACACAATCTAAATTTAGAAGGTAATCATATAGATTGAAAACTATAAGATTCAGAGAAACTATAGACAACAGTTTAAATTTCCTCAATTGTAGATAACAAAAAGAAAACTGTTTCTACCTTCAGATCTCAGGATTGTCATTTCAATTTTTCACATCTTACTATAAAATCCTTACTATATTATATGCGTAGAAAATAAGTAAATGAATGAGGTAATTGGGGGAAATCTTACCTTGCTAATATCCTCAAGAAGAAACCATTCTGATTCTCCAGAAAGCAAGTTTGGCTTCACTTCTATGGATAACACCATCCACTGGAGGAGAAGATTAACGTGAATTACTTTTCTAATAAAAATGAAAAAAAAAAAAAAGACAAAGCACGTAACATTTCAAAATTGAGTGACAGTGCAACACAAAGGTTATGCTCTTAATATCATTTCAAAAATGCTTATCTATAGTCAATAGACTGAAAACATAACTTATATCCCTTGCAAAGAAAGAAGTCATATCAAGAGCCAGTATCGGTGGCTGAGACAACAAAATGAAAAATAAAACGATTAAAACCAAGAATTATATATGAACTCCATTTAGATAAAACATTTAAGCTTGCAATACATTCTTGGTTTTATATATTTATTTCTCAAGGACCTCGATCGATTTCAAGTTTATTAAATGGCATGTGATACTGCAACAATAATTGGTATTTAGAATTTCATATAACCTTAACCATTGCTTAATGTTAATCTTCAATTTCACTTAGTGTATTAGGCTGATCGACAGCAGATACTATAACCTGATATACTAACCATCATTGCACAGCATTACTGTCAGTCCCTTTACATGAAAATTAAGCGACTCGAAAAAACGACTATTCTACTGACTTGGAAATAATATGACAGTGATCAATCAGTTAAAGAACATTTCACTTACAGAGGCTGTATCAACCCAAAGCTGCGAGACGAAACCCAAGCTAAGCGCACTTTGAATGCTGATCACTTGCTTCGCTAGCATATTTGACCTCCTCATTATTTGCCTCCGTTTTCGCAATGCTATTCTTCCAGTCTCTTCTTCAAATTCCTTCTCCATTTCCACATCCTTACCTTCAAGAGAAACCAAGTCCTCTTCTTCTTTTTCTTCTTCTTCGGAGCTTCTTCCACGGTTTATAATCCTCTTCTTGATCTCTCCACCACTCTTCGAATCAAGAAAGTTTAATCCAGTCGAAGCTGCTGAATTATCATTTCTACTAGTGAAATTTTCATCGAAATCCTCTAAATTTGCATCGTCATGGACTGGTTTGACATCGAAAAGATTGTCTTCTTTCGCCTTGAATTCTAATTCACTGTTGAATCGATTTCCGTTTGATACGAATGCGCATAGGTTTCTAGTGATTCTTGTCCTCGAATTGTGGAGTAAACAACCATTTCTAACCGACGAATGATCTTGATTGATAGAATTTGGAAGAAGAGGGAAGAAGGATTCAAATTTGTTAAACCCTAATCGTTGGAAATTGATAGAAAAGGTTAAGGAGGGTGAGAGAGAGTCGCACATGGTGAGACCTCTGCTTGGGATTTCGGAGATCCCGCCAAGCCAACGAAGATTATCGGCGTCGTATTTATTTTCCATCATATTTCGTTTTTTTAATCGATTTTAATTATTAATTATTAATTATTATTAGTAAATATTTAATTAAATTTTAGGAAAAAATATAATATTTAATTAAATTTTCCATTATCATTTTAATATCTAATTTACTCCTGAACATTTAAAAAAAAAATCTAATTTATTCCCTAACAGATTTTGTAAAGGGTAAAAATAGCTCACTCACGTGCCACGTTCACATCGGACTGATTCACATGGGGATAGGCCCATCCGAATCACCATTTGAAGGAGTCTATCCTTCTTGGGCTGAGTAAAAGCCCATTAAGTCTAGTCTCATGCTAGCCCCACCGATGAGTCCACGATCAAGGAACTATAAAGGTCACTTGACCTATCAAATTAGGTACACACATTCACACAGGATCAGATAGACCTTTCTATTTGACCTAATTCTTCCTTGCAGCGCAAGACATATCTCACCTACAGCCACCTAACTTGATCGTCAGAGGGTTCTCGGTCGGTACCACATCGGTGCCCTTCTGACCGTCTTTCTTCTAAATATTTCAGGTAGCTTCGCCGCAAAGGAACGACACGTGACGCGACGTGTTCAACCGTGTGGAAGAATACTCCAACGAAAAATATCCCACACAGTTTTAATATTTCTATTTTTGTCCCGCACATTTTTTTAAGTTTTAATTTAGTTCCTCACATTTTGATTAAACGTGTAATTTAACTTTATAGTTTTATTTGAAAAGTTTAAATCTGATATATAGTATTTGTTTATGATTTAGTCTCTCACACTTGAAAAATTTAATTTAGTCTACAACATTTTGATTAAGTTTATTTTTTTATCTTTATCATTAAATTCCATGATGAAAAATCGATGTCATACGTGTTTTTTCTGTTGACTGACACGAACAATAAATATCTAAAGGTTAATAAAAATATTATATACATTAAAAAATGATATATTTTTTTAGTATTAAGGATTATGATGGATGGTCAATCAATATAGACATTGAACACAACACACTATTTCTTTTAACATTGAAGTATTTAATGTATGTCTATATCAATCCATAAAAAAATGTCATCTGATAATTTTTCTTCAAAGAATTTAATGGTAAAACCAAAATTGAACAAGAATAAATATTGTTATCTAAAATTAAATACTCTTTAAAAATATTGTGGACTAAGTTTACATTCATTTTTTTGTCTAATAGATCGTTATTTTCCTATGAATAATTAAAAAATAATAAATGTATTGAGATATTTTAAAATTTATATCTTTGATACTAATATCGAAATGAGAATAAATAATCTCAATCTTAAAAGGTCATTTTTAAAATAAAAAAAAACTTTTACTATTTTTTAAATAAATAAAAAGCATCGTAATTTTTTTTAATTATTTGTTTAGAAATGTGAATGCATTATCCAATGAGATCGAGTGAATAGTTTAAACCGGCTGGTTGGCGTTTTCTTATCCAGACAAAACACAGAATTTAGCGCCCTGATTAAAAAAAAATGGAAGGAGAAGAAAAACTGTCAATGGATAAACCAAGATAAAGACACAGAGCCAGAAGCAGAAGAAGAAGATTCTGGTTGGACCCTGAAGATTCATCAAATTCAGAATCTGAGCCATTTTCTTCTTCTCGAGTTCGACTATGGCTTCTCTTCTCTGTCCAGTTCCAATTTCACTTCAACAAAATCCCCGAATTCCCTTCTTTTCTCCTCAAAAACCCACTTCTCTCAACAATATCTCCCTTTTCACTGCTAGTTTCAGGAGTAATCATGGTAAATGTCGAGCATTCTTCGGAGAAATTCCTGAATATTTGTTAAATACTTTGGATAATTCTCTCCAAGTTGATCAATTTCCAGTTTTTCAATCTGGGTTTGTCCAATTTCAGAGTTTTTCTGAGGAATTGTCTGATTTTCAGAAATGGGGTTCTCTTGTTTTTGCTGGTTTCACATGGGTTTATCTTACTGCTAGACCAGGAGTTCTTTTTGGTGCCATTGATACTTATCTTTTAGCTCCATTGCAGCTAGGGTTTGATAGTTTGACTGGAAAGAGAAGTTTGAAAAGTACTGATTTTGTAATTGGGGGTAAATTGGGGGAAGGTTCATTTGGAATTGTCTATACTGGTGCATTTGTTCCAAAAAATGGCAAAATATTGGATTTGGAGGGGAAAGATAAGGTCATTCTTAAGAAGGTAATTTAATGGATTTGGATGGTTCTTTGAAACTTGATATCTTATTGATGTATGAATGAGTAAATTGACCATTATATTCTTAACACCCTCGTTTATGTGTGAGCTCGGATATTTGCATGTGGCCAAGCACGTGGATCATTAACAAATGGGGTGGAAAATGACAATGAATAGTTTGAATTCAGGACCTCCGATTTTGATATCATGTTAAGTCACCAATTGACTAAAAAGTTTAAGTTGTCGGGCTCGGATGAATTTAATCGTTTATATATTCTTAACATAAATTTTAAAACAATGCAATAGGTTTTGTTGATGGTCATATGCAGATTAAGGTGGGAATCAAAGGAGCTGAAGAATTTGGTGAATATGAAGAGTGGTTTAATTATAGACTTTCAAGAGCAGCACCTGAAACTTGTGCTGAATTTCTTGGAAGTTTTGTAGCTGACGAAGCAACAAAGCAATTCTCTTCCGGAGGGAAATGGCTTGTTTGGAAATTTGAGGTACTCTTTAGTTTAGTCTTGGGAAGATTATTTTGAAGCCCATTTTTCAGTTTTGAGGTATTCGGAGCCAAATGTGGATATCCCATATTCTGACCTGTCGCCGCGGCGACAGTCTTGGGATGCCGTGGCGACACTCCCTGGCAAATGGCTGCGGCTGCAGGTTAAAATCCGTTGCCACTGCATCATCCACATTTTGGCTCCGAATGTGAGGCACTGTCTGATATCTAGATTCTCTTTGTTTTGGTATTAATTTGTGTTCTTGAAGGCAAGGAGATTCTATTATTTTTCAGCTTTCTAATTGATAACATTTGAAATTAGTAATGCATCTCAATCAAGGCAAACTTAACCTCATATTTATGAATCAAATTGGAGGCAACTTCCATTCCCATTCTCTTTCATTCCAGAGATATTCAATATGACAGGGAGATAAGACCCTTGCCGATTACATGAAAGATAGAAGCTTCCCTGTAAACTTGGAATCTCTTATGTTTGGACGTGTCTTACAAGGATTGGACTCGGTTGATCGGAATGCTTTGATAATCAAGCAAATCCTGCGCCAAATTATTAAATCATTGAAGAAAATCCATGACACCGGCATTGTTCACAGGGATATAAAGCCGGCCAATTTAGTAGTAACTAAAAAAGGACAGATAAAGATTATAGATTTCGGGGCTGCCACAGACCTTCGGATTGGCAAGAACTACGTGCCTAATCTTGCTTTACTGGATCCGGACTACTGTCCTCCTGAACTTTATGTGATGCCTGAAGAAACACCGAGCCCTCCTCCAGCGCCCATTGCTGCGCTTCTTTCTCCTATACTTTGGCAGGTATGATTTCCAGGGATCTTTTCATATATCTGAAAAATATTGGGATCTTGATGCTTTCAGTATGCGACTAAGAAATAACGATAAATCACTATGTCCATTCAATCAATTTAATTACCATGAAGTCATTTTAAGAGTTTTGGATCATGGTTTTTTAAGTACATAGGAAATTCAGTTCATTTTATTGATCCATCAAATGATTCACTTTGTTCAAAAGGCTGTTGTATGCCTTTTTTTAAGCAGAAGCACCAAAGTGAAGTTTTGAATTTGTTTCTTCTTTCGCAGCTGAACAGCCCTGATCTGTTTGACATGTATTCTGCTGGTATTGTCCTATTGCAAATGGCAGTACCGAACTTGAGGAGTACATCCGGATTGAAGAATTTTAATTTAGAAATTAAAAACTACGGATACGACCTGAATAAATGGAGGGAGAATACAAGAACAAAGCCCGATTTAACGATACTCGATCTCGACTCGGGTAGAGGATGGGATCTAGCAACAAAACTTGTAACGGAGAGAGGTTCTCTTGGCAAAGGGCGTTTATCGGCTTCTGCTTCGCTGAGACATCCTTATTTCTTGTTGGGTGGTGATCAGGCAGCTGCAGTTCTTTCAAAACTAGACTTAGTGGGGAAATGAGGGTATAGGGGTATGTAAGTAGAAAAATATATTCCCCCCTCTTTCTTTTTTTCTAATCTTATTTTGCTGTACTTATTCAATTTCATGGGACCGTTATGGTTCCTTTGTAAGATTATAAGCTTTTGAGGAATGTCTTCAATACAAAATTTTGACTTTGGGAGACAGAAATTCAAATAAACGTTGTACAATTTCTCATGCCTTTGGTGTTGGAGTTGATACCATACTTGAAATTTAAAGAGTAAGTGGGATAGTTTTGCTGGTTTTTTTTCTTAATTTAGAAAATTGACACATTGGTTCAAGAAAAAAAAAATTAAGGTTAAAATATATTTTGATCTCTGAAGTTCACCTATATTTCCAATTTACTCCTTCAACTTTTAAACTTATAATTTAGTTTAGCCCATCGGGGTTTATAAATTTTCAAAGTTGATCACCACTGTTTTATTTTTTTAGATATTACGTTCAATTGAGGGTGGAGAGACTTGAACGTCGACCTTATAAGAAAAGACAAGAAGTCTTTACCATTTGAAGTATGTTCAAGTTAACAATTTAAACATTACCATTAAAATCTAAGTTAATTATTATCGAATAAATGGATCAATGGGTTTGATTGCTTATTAGTAACTAACATGAAATTAACCTGAAATAATTAGAATTATGGAAAATTGTATTATCCATCTTTGAATTATAAAAGTTGTAACATTTACATTTTTAAACTTACAATCTGAACAATTGACTCCTTAAACTTTGTTAAGTGTTAAAATTGGATCCAAAATAATTTATTTTAATAAATCTTTTAAATTATTAATTTACTAATTATTTTTATGAAATATCCATAGGCGTGAGTTTCCAAAGGCCACCATCCCACGCCCAATCTCGTCCTTGACCCTGACCCAAAATCCTCGTGGAATTACATTAGAAATGTATTACTCGTCTCTATGGTGATTTTTAGGATCTAATTTAACAATTTAAGGGGGTAATTTATCAAGTTAAAATAATTTTTGTCCAATTTTAACATTTTATAAAGTTTAGGGGGTCAATTACTCAAATTAAAAATTGAAAGTGTAAATGTTATAACTATATTTTGCAATTTTCCCCTAGAAAATATTATTTCCCCCCTTAAATTATAACTAAAGTTTTGACAGCAATAACTATATTAAAAGCTTATTTAATTTTTTAGAACTAAATTATAATTTAAGTTAAAGACCAAATTAGAAACATAGACAAATTTTAGAGATCAAATCTATATTTTAAACAAATAATAAAAAAAGATGACTCCTAAAACAAAACCGATTCTAATCAGTAAGAGTAATATAAACAATGAAATCAACAACAACAACAATTTTTTTGTTGAATATACTCATAAAAAAAAAAAAACTCCCCAATCCCAATTAGAATTAATTATAAAAAGGCTATACTCATTAAATATATACATATAAAAGTTGATATGAAAGGATGAAATTTGAGATTAAGTTTTATTCGTCTCCATTCCAAGAGTTAAATTATAGATGAAATGATCTGTATACTTAAAGAAAAATCTTTTGTTAATTAATGAAAAAGAAAAGGAAGTTTCTTTTATGTGATTAAAATTCAAACTCAAACATGTGAAGCAATATCCATTTTTGGGAGATATATATTAAAAAAAAAAAAAAAGTCTATTTAAAGCACTGCAATCTTTCCACCGCCACCCGTAAAGCAACCACTTATTTTTCTTGTTTTTTTTTTTCCTAGCTGGATTTTCAATTTTAATGATCGATATTCCTCTTTCTTTATTATAAATTTAAGATATATGTAAATTCTGAAGAAAATAAAATAACGACGGAGATAATTTTTCTTTTCTTTTAAAGAATAAACATATGTTAAGTAATAATATTTCTTTAGTAAAAAAAAAACAATTTTTATCCCAAAATTTCAACTTTAACCTTAAACTTTTTAAATGCTTTTATATTTTCTAAAAACTTTTCTAAAATCTAAACAGAAGGTTTTTGTAATTTAAAGAAATTATTTCTGTTTTAGCCATCTGATTTTGATTTCATAAGCGTTTAAGAAAAAAGAAAATGGATGAATTACCGCAAATCTAAAAGAAATATATTGCAAATCTAGATTTTCATTTGATATTTATAAAAATAATATTTAAAAAAATAAAAAATTTAATAAATATTTATAAATATTGTAAATTTTGAGGTTGTCAATTTATGATTAACACTGATTCACATATTTTAAAACTAAGTTAATAACCGATTTATTGTGATAAAAGATTATCATTATATATTATAACCATTGATTTACGGATTTAAATGATTGACTTAGCGCATGAATCTATGATTAAAATTTTTACAAATAATTTTAAGCAGTGATATATTTGTAACTTTTTTTTATAAATATATCTATAAATATTACATAAAATTATGCAACACAATGAAATTTCTCGAAAATAAATTAAAAAGGCAAGACAACTATAAACTTTAGATTAAATTTTACTTCAAGATAATTTTCATAACTACTTGTTTAAGTTATAAAAAATACCATCATATCATTAGAAATTTAAACTACCCAAAAATTGACAAGTGTCTTTGATTCATCGGTGAGATTATACTGCAAATTATGTAGCAACTGTCGGTTAAGAAAAAAAAAACTAAAATTTTGTGATATTCTTTCTTTACTTGAGTCACTATAATAAGACCAGTAATATTTTGATCCATATATTTTTTATTATAATAATTTAATTATTATATAATAATTAAGTCATTGTCATTAAATTCTCGTAAGAAATAAGTTTATAAATAAAATCAAGTCAAATAATTAAGCCTCCAAAATTTCAAATTTAATTATTATTTTATTATATACACATCCATATAATTCGATTATAATTAATATAATTTTTAATGTCAAGGGTAAAATCATTACATTGTTGAAAGTTCAAGGATTAACTCACTAAAAAAGTTATATGATGTCAAAAGACTAAAAGTTTAGTGACTATAAATGTGTTTTCACCTCAATTTCTAGTTGAATTATATGGTTTTTTTTTCTCTCTCAGGTGTGTGGTATTACCTATATATAAAAAAAAGTGATATCATAGTTCGAGATCAAGTAAAAAAACACGTCCTAACTCATTCGAGTTAGAAAGCCTAACTAAAGCAATTTAAAAGGTTAAAAAAAAAAAAAAAACACAACACAAAACAAAAACATATGCTAAATAAAAAAATCTCAAATAGAGCACTCCACAAGTTCATAGTCTCCATGATTACTACCTCGTCGGGACACATCTTTAAAAAAGATATGAAACCGGGTTGGAAAATAAATCATGCCACTCCTTTCATATATGGAAAACCATTGTGCTCCACTTGTGTCCATTTAATTCATACACTTTTTTAGAAGCTTCATTATAACCTAGTACTTTATCATCAGTATCTGATTTGGCTATAACATTTTTTGGAGTCTTTTGTTTTAGGTTGTGTACTTTTAATTAAATCTTATTCGATAGTGTTTTATTAATAAGTAGTATTAATTACGGTAGAAAAATTAATATTTATAACTCTATATAATTTTATAAGTGATAAATATAATGATATTTGAAAGAAATTATTGAATATAATTTATATTTTTTTAAATGAAATTTTAAGAATTTGATAAAATAAAAAATGTAATTTTATTTTTTTGAAAAATTACATTTTTTAGACAATCTCAATTATATCAGTTTTGAAACGTTTCAAAAACATATGCTATTTTTAAAATTACTAAAAATAAATGTAAAATTTTCCTTTAATTTACTTGGTAAAAACTATAATGAGATCTAATTAAAGTACAAAAAGTCAGCTAAAATATGAAGCTTCTAAAAATACAAATATAAAAAAGACACTAGTGACAAAAATATATAATGTAAATATGTATTATATCCAAGTTCATCGATTTTTTAACATTATCTAGTAAAGATGGTGAAAGAAGTGGAGTGAAGATTTGTAGATAGATTTGCAATAAGAACACAAAACTTTGATATTATTAAATTTAATTATTTAAAAAATACAAAAAAAATTATTAAAATAAATTAGGAGTTGAAAATGAGAATCGAGGGGTGGGTCCCACACCCATGTTGCTCATGTATAAAAAAACCAAATCATTAACGACATGTTTGGCAAAGGGCACTAAAAAACCAAACAATGGAAACCTAGCTGGCTCCCAGTTCCATCCTCTTCATTAACACCCATCCAAACGCGTTATTACGCCATTTTAAATAATAAAACATTATTCATTTAATATTATTATTTTTTAACTTCCGTTTTGCTTCGTCATTATCTCTCAACCGTCAGATCATCCTCTCACTCAATTCACCGTCCGATTCGTCAATGTCCCGCCATTAGCTTTAACACGTGGCGTTCAACCATACGATGAGGGTATTAGCGTCATTTACATAACCCCAACCGTTCTCTTCATTGTGGTGGCACTATTGTAAATAGTTTCAAAACCGAGGGTTATTTGTTTAAAGAATATAAGAAACTGAAGGTAAAAATCGGGGCCGCAATTTCTAGCTGGATTTTCGTTTCCGCGTTTTTCTGATTTTTTTGGTCTTAGTAAAGCTTTCGATTACTCAATCGAGAGTTCTCATTTTTCAATTTCTTCCTCAAAAAGGATAAATTTTTCGTCGGAATTTCGGTTTTCCGATCGCCGGATTCTTCTTTATTAGTTCAAGAAGAAGCTTCTCAGATCTAAAATGCGGCTTTGAGCTTTCTGAGTGATTTTGCTGGATCTGATATATTCTTGGTAAATTTTTTGGTTTTTGTTTTTCATTGCATTGAATTTATGAGCTGATTTGATTGTTTAGGATTATCAATTTTTGTCATCATCGATTTTTTTTTTCATAGGAACCGGTATTTCTGGAGCTAATTTAGGTTTTGAGCTGCTGAAGTTTTCTCATTCAGTGAATCGAGTTCTTGATTTATTCATGAAGGAAATTCATAAGTATCATTTTGTGTTTTTCTCTGTTTTCATTTGTTTGGCCTTTGGAGTTGATGTGCTTTTAGCAGCTAATTATGTTCCTCGTGATGCTATTCTCTTGAGTTGTGGAGGGCCTTCGACTTCTACCGATGTCGATGATCGAAAATGGTTGACTGATGATAGTTCCAGATTTGCTTCTGCAACTGGGAAAACCTTCACATCCCCAGCTGCTACTCAAGATCCCTCTGTTCCTGATGTCCCATTTTTGACAGCTAGGGTTTTCCGCTCAAATTTCACTTATACTTTTCCCGTTGCAATTGGTCGGTTATTCGTTCGTTTATATTTCTATCCGTCTTCCTATGGACGTTTGAATGCTTCTGATGCTATATTTTCTGTCACGGCTCAATCCTATACTCTTGTTAAGAACTTCAGCTCTGCACAGACCACTGAAGCTTTGAATTTAGCTTATATTATCAAAGAATATTCAGTGTTTGTCGCAGATGGAAGCTTGAACATCACTTTCATTCCATCCCCCAGCTATCCAAATGCTTATGCATATGTGAATGGGATTGAGATTGTATCAATGCCTGATATTTACAGTCAAACTTCCAGCACTGCTTTCATTGTTGGTCAATCTGCTTCATTCACTGTGGATAATAGCTCTTGGCTTGAGAATGTTTATCGGTTGAATGTTGGGGGAAATTATATCTCGCCGTCTAGTGATACGGGTATGTATAGGTCTTGGTTTGATGATTCACCATACTTGTACGGTGCTTCATTGGGAGTAACAATGACCACTGATCCGAACACAACAATTAATTATCCACCAGAAATTCCCAGTTATGTCGCACCAGTTAATGTCTACTCCACTGCTAGAGCAATGGGGCCGGATAACTATGTCAATCTCAATTATAATATGACCTGGATTTTTTCTGTTGATTCCGGGTTCTTTTACCTTGTTAGGCTCCATTTCTGTGAGGTTGCTGCAAACATCACAAGAGTTAATCAAAGAGTGTTTGATATATTCATCTATAATCAAACTGCTATGTATGGTGCTGACGTTGTTGCCTGGGCTGGAGGTAATGGACGTAATGAAGTTCCTGTTATCAAGGATTACGTAGTTATGGTTCCAAGTGGGAGTCCACAACTGGATCTATGGCTTGAACTGCATCCAAATAAGTCTGATATTCCCAATTACTATAATTCAATCTTGAATGGGGTGGAGATATTCAAAATTAATGATACAAATGGTAATCTTGGTGGGCCGAATCCTATTCCTGCCCCTAAGCAGGATAATATCAACCCATCACTGGTAAGGCCACCATCTTCTCATGGTAAATCGAAGAATCAAACTGCAGTTATTGCTGGATGTGTTTGTGGTGGAATTGTTTTACTCTTGATCATCGGTTTCTTTGTTATTGCTAACCATCGCCGTAGGCATGGGAAAGATTCGAGCTCTTTTGATGGACCATCAGGACCATCAGGATGGCTCCCGCTTTCTCTCTATGGAAATTCACATTCAGCAGGTTCTGCTAAGACGAACACAACTGGGAGCTATACATCCTCCTTGCCTTCCAACCTTTGCCGCCACTTTTCGTTTTCTGAGATCAAGGCTGCCACAAAGGACTTTGATGAATCTCGACTACTTGGAGTGGGTGGTTTTGGCAAGGTTTACAAGGGAGAGATTGATGGTGGAACAACCAAAGTTGCAATCAAGCGTGGAAACCCTCTCTCTGAGCAAGGCGTGCATGAGTTCCAAACTGAGATTGAAATGCTCTCTAAGCTTCGCCATCGCCACCTTGTATCATTGATTGGCTATTGTGAAGAAAACTGTGAAATGATTCTTGTTTATGATTACATGGCGCATGGAACCCTACGTGAGCATCTATACAAGACCCAAAAGCCACCTTTGTCTTGGAAGCAAAGGCTTGAGATATGCATTGGAGCTGCCCGTGGTCTGCATTATCTTCACACCGGTGCCAAGCATACTATTATTCACCGAGACGTTAAGACAACCAACATTCTTTTGGATGAAAAGTGGGTGTCAAAGGTATCTGATTTTGGGTTGTCAAAAACTGGTCCTACATTGGATCACACACACGTAAGCACTGTGGTGAAAGGTAGTTTTGGGTACTTGGATCCCGAATACTTTAGACGGCAGCAATTGACAGATAAATCTGACGTTTATTCATTTGGAGTTGTTCTCTTCGAGGTCCTTTGTGCTCGGCCAGCTCTGAACCCTGCTCTTCCCAGGGAGCAAGTGAGTTTAGCTGAGTGGGCTGCCCACTGCTGCAATAAAGGCATTTTGGATATGATAATCGACACTTTCCTAAAGGGGAAGATTGCGCCAGAGTGTCTCAAGAAGTTTGCCGAGACAGCAATGAAGTGTGTGTCTGATCAAGGCATTGACAGGCCGTCGATGGGCGATGTGCTCTGGAATTTAGAATTTGCATTGCAGCTTCAGGAGAGTGCAGAAGAGAGTGGTAAGCTTGGTGGTGAGATGGAAGTGGAAGGAGGTCAACTCGATGTATTCTATAACGGGAAGAAGGATCCAAATGCATCTCCCAATATGGATGGAAATATAACAGACTCGAGGAGCAGTGGAATCAGTATGAGCATTGGAAGTCGAAGCCTTGCTAGTGAAGATTCTGATGGATTGACACCAAGTGCTGTATTCTCACAGATCATGAACCCGAAAGGTCGTTGAGAACATACGATGCCGCCTGAACGAACTCAGTAAGGCTATATTTTTTATCTTTATATTTGACCATGAATTCAACCTTCTGTTCCATTATCATGATCATTGTATTTTTTTTTCTTCTTTCTTTTTTCCCGGGAGGGCTTTTGATAAGTTCAATTGTTATTATTCTGTTGTATGATCTATATGTATTGTCTTTGGCTGAGGGTATTAGTGTACAATAGTTTCGCATCAATCTCTTTTATTTATTTATTTAGTATTTGGCTTTCACTTATCATTTCTTTATCATATGCTTGTTTGATAGTATGGCTGAATAGGTATCAACAAATGTACTAAATCGAGCAAACAGTAAATATAATCCTGTCTTCATAGGATGTTTTATTAACCACCTAATTAGAAATGGTGTTTATGAAGTAAACATCACTTTGTATTTCCATGCACTACTTAGCAATTTGAAAATTTAATTTTAATTTAAAGATTATAATGGATGAAAATTAAGATTATAATGGATGAAAATTTTAACAAAATCGGTCGTTAGAATTTGACAATGAAAATTAAAATAAAAAATCAAATAATATTAAAAAATATATATACTTGCTATAGGTAGCATTTTTGGATTAGTACGTTAAGGGGTAGTTTGGTAGGACATGTTGTTTAGTGTGGGTTTAGGTAGTCTGTGATTTTTAAGTCTGAGTTTATTTAACTTTTTTTTTTTTAAAAAAAATTATTCATTAACCATGTATTCTGTGTGTGGATTTGCAAAGGAATGAGTTTCAATGACCTAAGTTGTGTACAATGTAATTGGTTTTTAAAGTTTTGAAATAATGAATTGATAAAATAATTATTTTAAATTTCAATTATAATATTAAAATGGTTATAATAAAAAAATAAAAATAACTAACTTAACAAATAAATATTTCATGTCTCAAGAACTAAAAGATGATTTTTTAATATTTATAATGAATTGTTTAATGAACTAAATTATTTGTGAATCACCCTTTAATTAAATTATTCTTATGTATTTATATAGATTTCTATGAAGTTAATAAAATCAATTTTTTTTTATCAATATTATAATACTTGATCGTTTTGGTTTGTCAACTCTCTATTTTTACTATTATTTTAAACTCATGATTTTAATTTAACCTTAGAGTTTTACTGTTTAAATTTTAAGGCGTAAATAAACTCAAACTCTAGTGTTGTATAATCCTCTTACTAAATATAGGTTAAACTATCCAACCCCACCCCTCCCTACATTAATCTTAGATTTTTCTAAATATTTCAATACAAAAAATGACTAAAACGACAGATTTTAGATACATATTTTCATTTGTCATTACATTTAGTTTTTTTTCTCTCTCCCTAAAATAACATATTTATAATTTAATAATTTATTGAAATCAAGTCGACAAATAATTAACTTAAAGAATATATTATCAAAATTAAATCAATAATTTAATTTGTAATAAAATGAAAGTTTTAATTCCTAAAAAAACTATTTTAGATGATAATTATCCAACCTAAAAAAAAGTTATAATAACAAATATTAAAAGTAAACAAGTTAATAATTTAATAAATCAGAAGAAATATACCGTTTCAATAAATTAATTAAAGTTGTGCTACTTATTTTTGGTTCTGCCGTGCCCCATTTAAATAAGATATTGGCTTTTATAACCTAATAACAATTTTGATATGTATATAACTCAACGTTCTATTTTCTTAATTTTAAACTTCAACCAGCGTAAGGATCCACACCCCCTTTTGTTTGTAGGCCAACTTATTAAGAATGAAAAATTTGATACCACGAAGCTGCCACTTTTTTTTTTTTTTTTTTACATAGTTCTATTTAGTCGTGACTTCTATCCAAAAAAAAAAATCATTGTTCATTCTGTAGCAGTCATCAGAAAATTATTCTAATCTTGCTGTTCAAAGGACTTAAATCTCGTAAGTTTTCGAAACAATCTGAAAATGAAAAGGCTAAGCGAACACATTCTATCTTTTCTCTTCTACTTTTACTTAAAAGAGATCAAGAACACGCATATTATCAATTAAAGAGGCACTATTTTTAAATTTTTTTTAATAGGAAATGGAAATTTCATTAAAAAAAGGAAGAACAAAAGAGGGTGATAAAAAATCGACCCAAACCAAAAGATTACAAATTTTTTCCCAGTTGGTGTTAATCAAAAGAAAATCAAAATCACAAATTTTTTTAGAAAGGGAAGCAAGCAACGACACTTAAAATGGAAGAGGCACTATTCAAACTTGACACGGATCCAAGAACTCCGTACAAATAATATTTTCTTCAAAAGGAGTGAATTCAAAAATATTGAACTTCAAGAGATTCAAATAATTTCAAAATAATTATTTCTCATAATCTACTCAAATAACTACTACACAGAGGGAAGCAAATATACAAAGATAAAACCAAGAGTCCACAATACAGGAGAGATATCTCAAGGGCTTCAAAAACAGAGATAGTTACCAGAAGTCGACATATCCGATCAAGTAATTTTCTTTAAAGAGAATCTGTGATCGCGGTGATTTTCTTCAGCAATTCTGGTTTATTTGCTCCGACAAGCTTGTCAATTTGCTGCCCTTCTCTCAGGAAGAAGAAGGTAGGAGTAGCTTTTATATCCCAAGAAGTGCTGAAGTCCTACACGAGACAATGCTTTTATTATATCAATGCCACGTTTAATGTAAAAGGCTATATAAATCATCACACAAAAACAGTGCATCCCGAACACACAAAAAAACAAGGATAGTATATGTTGATATCGAATCTTTTAACTTTTCTCAAGCAGATAGCCTTCTATGTCAAATTCCATTTTAGATAACAAATCTAATAACTTTTAAGGAAGTTTTAGTTGGAGGGGTCGAGTACAAATTTAAATGTCCAGCCTTTCGACATAAGAGCAGGATGAGTTAAAAAAAAAAAAAACCAAACAGAGTCTTCCTTAAAATGATATAATACTTCACTACTCACAGTTAATTCATCGACATCAACCACTAGGAACATCAAAGACGGGTGTTTCTCAGACAACTCGCAGTATAATGGCGCAATCATCTTACAAGGACCACACCATGTTGCACTGAAGTTTGCAACCACCTGTTGAAAATGCACAATCTCTGTCAAGAAAGGATTAGGTCCATTGTTTGATAAACAAGGATACTGAGACGAAATAAGTAATGAAAATCTTCAATTATATACAAAAAGAACGAAGAACTGGTCAGAGTGGAGAGAGTGAAGGGGGTTTAAAAGAGAGGGCCAAAAATAAAAATTTGACAGAGGGTTTGCGAGTGGATCACGGCCTTGAACAATTGGTAAAATAAAAGCATAACACCAAATGGATTAATTATTAAGTGACCAGAATTTGTCAAAGCAGTATTTCCTCTTAAGACAGTTTTCAAATTATTAAAATACAATTAAAAAAAATTTACACAGAGAGAAAAAAGATTCTTAATTAATTTAACAATCTAAATGGAAAGCACAACGCATGTAAATCTTCAATAATTGTGGGGAGGAAGTAACAGGTCCCACTCCCAACATCCTGTTACGTGTATTTTCTTTTTAATAATGAAACAACTTGAAAAATGAAAGAATACAAGACCGGGCCATACACTGGAGCCACAAAATGACAAGAAAGAGCTCTCACCATCCCCAAAAAAAAAAAGAGGAATACCAACCAAAGATTTAGACAAAAACCCAAGGGTGGAATTAATATGAAACAAACTCTAACCTCCTCCCAATAACCTTCAACATCGTCTAATAAAAAAAAAACCTTCAACATCGTGAAGACTCTTATTTCTCTCTAACCAAATATTCCATAAAACAGCTAGGAAACCAGTTTACCAAAAGATTTTTCCCCTATCCCGATTCTAAAAAACAAGGTCTTTTCCCTATCATGAGAAGGGAGGCTTCCAACAAACACCAATATAAGATACTGACCTATATCATTTTTATGAAAATATTTCACAAAATCACAACCTTAATCCATGAAGCAACACCTACCATCCAACTCTAAACCTTTCACTATTAAGGGTGTGCAAAAAAACTGAAAAAAATTGTTGAACTTAGCCTAATGATCCCTTCGTTGGAGCCTCGGGCTTGAAAGGAACCTCTGCATTTCCAATGGCAGATCTTTGGGGGAGTTTGATCTGTTTAAAAATTCATGATACTTTATTTTGATATTCTGCGTTTCTCAAAAGGACTTTTTGTTGCACCTTGTGCTTAAACCTGGGGGACTTAAATCACCTCAGTGCATTTATATCTTTTTAACATATTACCAGAACATCACAGTGATCAAAGAAGTTAAAACAGTTGCAAAACTCAGAAATATAAACTAATGAAAATCTTACAATTTTGCCATCCCTTCTAGCTTCTTCCATCTTTTGGTCCCAAGCTTCTTTGGTTTTTATGAGGTGCACATTTCCGCCGGAAAACTCAACAAGATGCTCAGAATCATCATCCTTGGCAAGAGGCTGAGAACAATGAACACCGTAACTTCCTAGTCAAATGAGTGAAAGTAATGTTTAAAACACCACGTGCACCAAACATATTCTCAGAAATTTTGGTCTTTTTTTTATCCCTTCTTAATTTATATGCATTTGTCAACAAGTTCCACCCCATAGTTTGTCAATTATTAGATCATCAATTGCACTAGGTAACATGATGTGGAAACACAACAGAAGCTTCTAAACGGAAGGAAGATTAGTTTTTGAGGTGTTGCTAGAGTCGGGATTTTGATTTTAGATCATAAAGAAATCATATTTCCAACAATTCTACATTAGTAGCAAAAAATGTAGCAGTCCCTTACAGAATGAAATATTTAAATGATAGATGAAAGAACCATCTTCAATGATGTCGATATTTAAGAGATAACAGGTAAATCCTCATTTTTTAGAAGCGTTCAAAAAACCTTCAGAATGCCATCACAAAAAATAATATTTACTAAACAAACAGAGAATGAATTAATGTCATTTACTATGCAGATATTCCCATTTTAATACAACCAGCAAACACATCCAGCCCTATTTTTAACCCCATGTTGTCTACACCTGGCCAGATTCTTTAGCCTCCACAACCATAATCCACAATTGATTTTTTCCATCTTTAGTCATCTATCAACGTTCAAACTCACAGCCTCTGGCTGCTTCATATTTCTCGTGACTTCACACAAAGTTTCACTATTGATTAAGAAATTGAAGGCACTAACACTGTATACATGTTTGAATGTTTCTCTGACCAATTCACATCTAGATAAGCAATTCTTTTCACAGTTCAATTCCATAAACTTGAAAGATTGTTCAGGGATGCTAGAGGTATAGTATAATAAACTACATTATCAAAAAGCATCTACAACTACTAACCTTATTCAAGTAAGAAATCCATAAAGAACTTACCGTACTAAAGCATAGTCCCATTTGGTGTCTCGAGCACGGGTTTTCTTAAAATATCCTACATGATAGGAAAAAAAACATTCAATAGGAAAAATATCAGTTTATCATATGCTTTCTAACTTGAATAGCGAATCATTGATCGATTGTAAATTCTTGGAAAGGAAACATCATAGACGAAGGCAGAGTCCAAAATCTTCCTCAATGTACCCAATCTTAACTTTGCCTTAAAATTTAGATACACTTAAAGGATCCCCCATGTATTTTTTTTCCCCTCAAAATCTAATTGAATTCACTAAAACAGATAAAGAGTAATAACATGAAAGCTAATTTAAGTCAATTCGTAAAACAAAGAAATATAATATCATCAAACAAGAAGAAGAAGCTGCATCAGAAATCATACGATTCGGATAACGCATAAGCAAAGCAAAGTAGAATTCAAAATCACAATAAACAACGAACAAAATCATAAAAAAAAAAAAAAAAAAAAAACAGCAAATTACCCTAAAACAACACCGAATCAAAGCCTCGAATCAATCAATAATCTGCCAGATACAACTTGAAGGATTATTGCATTGAGAAATCGTCAAAGCGAAGAAATTTATCGAAACCCAAAGACGATGGAAATCAAGCCAAAACTGTTTGATTGAATTCACATTATTTTAAGAAAGATAAAAAAAATCTCTCTCTCTCTCTCTCTCACGCTCTCTCCCTGAATTCTGAAACAAAATTACAGAAAAGGTGAAATTTCTCGTGCCCTAATTTTCGTTGAATAAAAAAAGAAACAACAGGGAGACGAATGGGGGGTAAAAAGGAAGACTTTGAATTCCAAAAAGAAATCCAATCTGGTCAATAATTTTCAGTAGTAAATAAAATATAAGGGCACAGTTCACCCAGGACAAATGGGAGAACGTGGCCAGTATGTCTCGGTTCATAAATCATTGAATCTGTAATTTTAATAGAATACGATGATTCAATTATATAGATATGATAATTTTTTAGTAGAGAGGAAAATTTCTCGTCCTCTCTATGAGTCACTGACTACTCTTCTCATTTACTACGACTATTTAGATTTATATGAATAATCATGTTATGACATCTAAATAATTTTTGTCACTTATTATCACCAACCTGGTCAAAGTCTTCATCAGCTCCTTACAATAACCATGTTTGAGTAGTTTAAAAAATAACAAATATTTGAGATAGGTGCATCTGAAAATATCAATTGTTATAAAAAAAAAGAAAAAAGAAAACCACTATAACTAATTAACGATTAAATCAACTTTATAGTTTTGTTTTAATTTAAATTTAACTTGGTCGGAAATTCAATCTCTCTTTTTTTTTTCAAAGACTGTCTTTGTTTATGTGTATCTCGTTTACTTTATTTTTATTAATAAAATATTAAAAATTTGACATTTGAGGTTTGAGTTATAATTTCAAGAACTTATGATATTTGAAGTTTCAATTTAAAAAATAGTTTAAAACGGTTCATTATCGTTTAGTTAGTCATAATAAAAAAGTACTGACTGAATAAGTTAAATAATGTTATGCTATGACTTCTAGACTCAATTTTTGCTTTTATTGGGAAATAAATAGTTTAAAAATACAAATTTGCTTAAAACCATAAAACCAATATAACATCCCTATTTAATACATCAAATTATATTTCATTATTGTCATTAAGATAGGAGACTTGGCGATGGCCACGGCGACGAGAGATTATTCGAGGGGGCGGCCTCATTGTGGCCGTCCCCCAATTTATGCCATTTGTCAATTGTTTTATTGCCCTTCAATTCAATTTTGACGGTGAGTTTACCGGAAAATTTCACCCACATTTAATGTATTATTTTGACCATATAAATGTATTGAGATTTTATGCAGATTTTTTTCAAGTCAGATTAATTTAATACTAAAATAATTAACTCAAAAACATTTAAAGTTTCAAATTGATTATATTAATTTTTGAGAAAAAAATCAATTTACACCCCTGAACTTTACCTGCTGTATCAATTTAAACCCTAAAATTTCAACGTAATGAATTTAATTTACACCCATTGTTAGTAAAATTACTATTATTTTTGAAAAAAATTAGTCAGACGTAAGCGTTTTTGTATATAAATAAAGTAAAAAAATTTGAAAATTAAATTTTAAATTTATGTTAAATATTTTTTATGGCTAAATTTGACTGTTTTGGTGTCAAGTTTGAATATTTTTGTACCCTTTAAATTGGTAACTAAGATTTGAGTTTTTTCATAGTCGAGGTTAGGCGTTTTTATGATTAGGTCATAGACGTTTTGTGATTTTTATGGGTTTAAATTGATTCACTTGAAAAAGTTAGGGTGTAAATTGATTCAATTGAAAATTTAGGGTTTAAATTGACACAACATATAAAGTTCAGGGGTGTAAATTGATTTTTTTCCCTATATTTTTTAAGGAAAATTGTTTCTAATAATATGTTATAGATACATATATTTCATTACTTTTAGTTTGTACTAAATTATAATTTTCAATAATTTAATGAAATTAAGAATAGATTATCAAAACTAAAATAACAATTAACTTATATAAAATGTGAGTTTTAGTTTTAAATAGCTTATTGAGATGACAAAGTATTTACCTTAAAACAAAATTTAATTGCTATATTTACTTTTCATAATTTATTTAAAAAGAAAAAATACTATATAAATAATTATATTTTTCCGTTATTTAGATTTTAGGTAATTCTTTTTTTAAAAATGGAGAAAATTTAAAAGGTTGAGCAGTAATATTTTTTGTTTTGTTTTATAGAAACAAAAAAAACAAAAAATAATAATAATTACCAACTACGTTTAGACATTCAAATATAGTCACAGTAAAAAAAAATCAGAAAAATTGCCCAATAATAAAATTAAAATAAAATAAAAATAATATCATTTAATATAAAAGTTTAATTATAATTTTGAGAAACCCGAGAAAGAAAAAGTGGCAAGAAAAAAAATTAAACGGCCACCACTTCCCTTCTTACTTCTGTTATTTTTCTTGCAAAAGAATAATACATGTTACAAAATGGGGGATGGCCACATTGAGGCCGCCCCCTCGAATAATCTCTCCACGGCGACGGCGACAGCTCGACGGATAATTGTCAACCTTATTTATTCTTTGCATAGTTTGTTTATTCTATTTTATATTTTTCTCATTTATCAATTCTCTTTGATAATTATCTTTTCGTATTTAATTTATTTTTTCTTTATTTATCTAGGTTATGTTTTCTATATAAATAATATAATAATCTTGGAATCTATAAGAAAATCGAATTAGTCTTAAAAGTATATACCGTTTTCTTTTCTTCCCTCTTCTCTATATTCTTTCTTTTGTCTCTTTAGCTTTATCATATTATTTAAGTGTATCTTGGTATTAGAGCCCGTTTTGTCAAAATTGAAGAGAGTTTTGAGTTGAGAAGCGTGAATAATATGAAAACACTCAAAGAAAATAAAACTATCAACGCTTGAAATAGTCTTTTCAAATCGAAATTGAATTTGAATTTGAATTAGACCACAACTCAAAGCATTATCTTAGGAAGACTATTGATTTGACCAACTCAATTGCAACTTGCTTCCACCATTAGCACTTGATAATATTTATTTAGATATTTTTTCTCTTTGTTTGCAGTGTTAATTTGATTTTAATTAAACTAGAGTTTGACTTATCCACCAGATTGACGATGGGTGAGAAAAAAAGCGATGATGGCTCCACTAAATTGTTGTTGAATGGTGCTGATGTATGACGACATTTCTAGATTGGAAATGATAATGATGAACGAGAACGTTTCTTGATTGAAAACGATGATGATGATCCTTCAATGCTCAATAATATTTGCAAACTGGGGTTACTTGGATGGAACCATAATCGGAAACCGGCAAGAGGAACTCAATAAGAGTTCTTGTGATGAATGATGAAGTTTCTCAATTGGAAACAATAAAAATGATTGATGGCGTTGCTGCAACGATAATGATGAATCTCATATACAAAAAAAAAATACATAAAAAATGAGATGATGGAAGAGAGGAAAACGGTATTAAGTCTTACTACATTCCATTCGATTTTCTTATAAATCCCAAGATTATTACATTGTTTATATAGAAAACCTAACCTAAATAAATAACAAAAAGATCAACTAAATAGGAAAACATAATTATCAAAGGAAATAAATAAATGAGGAAAATATAAAATAGAATAAACTAAATATGCAAAGAATAAATAATATTGATATTTTATCTGTCGAACCACGCCACAACCAAAAACATACATTGCAGCAGCGTCGGCCATCGTCAAATCTTGTATGACCCCTCTCAAATTGGAGCATGGAGGTCATGAATACCCAACTTAGGAAATAAGATTAGAAAAATGGGGTTTTAAAGAGCTCTATATTAGACAATAAGACTACAAATAATCATTGACTAAACTCATTGCCAGATTCCTTTAAAGAGGCCTACATGTCAGTTTTTCACCAGCCAGCTCTTTCCAAATCAGATATCTTTATTTATCTTAGTTACCTCATCCAGACCTCTTGAAAATGGTTTAGTCGAAGATTATTTGTGGTCTTGTTGCCTCATATAGACCTCTTGAAAGTATTTGACAATGAGTTTAGCAGAACTAGTAAAACAAACGTTTTAATCCATAGATTGTTAGACATATTAAGGAATTCAATGTATATGAACATAATAAATGACTTTAACGCCAAATCTCGTATACGATTGTGAGATGTTGCACGTTAACATGCTGCAACAACCATGATGACCACAATATCATTGAAATACTGATGGCCATTACACTTGATGATGAATGATGACATTTTTTGATCAGAAACAACATATTTTTTACTTCAATCTCTTGAAAGACTCATTTATAGGCAATTCGGCACCACTGCAACGTGTGTTTGTGGTTGCGACGACAGTTGTGCAGTCAACCTTAGTTATTTTTCGCATATTTAGTTTATTCTCTTCTATATTTTCTTCATATATTTATTTTCTTTGCTAATTATGTTTTTCTATTTAGTTTGTTTTTTTCTTATTTATCTAGGTTAGGTTTTCTATACAAACAAGGTAATAGTCTTGACATTTATAAAAAAAAATTGAATACGATGTAGTTTTAAAGGTTTACATCGTTTTCCTCTCTTCCTTTTTCTCATTTTCTGTCTATTCTTTTTTTTTTTTTTTGACAGAATTTTCTGTCTATTCTTTCTTTCTCTTTAGCTTTATCATATTATTTAGTTTTATAATTAACAAAAAAATTATATTGTTTTAAACTATTTTCAAAACTTTAAAGATGAAATTATGTTATACTTTTCTAAAAATAGAGATCAAATTAAACCTAAAATAAACTTTAGAGTGAGAGAGAGAGAAAAAAAAACATATAATTTCCTCTAATTTTTAATAACGAGGGTACGATATTAGTTCCACTAATGAAAATGGTTATTACCAACCTGTATTTTCACGAGGTTTGTCCCCGATGACATGGAAATAATGCATTGTCTTGTCCACTTTAGGATATTGTACCTCACCATGAACAATGCATTGACTTCACCAGTACTAGAAAAAAAATTCAATTCCATATTTATTGTACAGATAGTATTTTTTTTCTTCTTCTAGATATTAGGAATTAATTCTTGTTTTTAAAGTGGTTTTTTTATTGAGAAAATTGAGTTTGTTTTATTCACTAAACTAGTTAAAAATATTATGTTAAAAAAAATAATAATATAAATATAATTTTTTTAAAACTTGCTTTTCTTTTAATTTTATGATAACCTAATACCAATCATTCAGCATTTAATACTATTTAGATTTGAACAAAAGACCTTTTATCGGTCTTTAAGTCGTATCTACAAGAGTTCTAACTACTTATAACAGTTGTTTAAGTAGGCTATTATTGGTCTTCAAGTCGAACCGCTGTTTATGTTTGGCCGAGCAACAAGACTAGAAACAGAAACAGAAACAGAAACAGAGCTTTTTAAATAGGTGTCTACTTTATGAGAGGGAAACATGTTACGATAAACGTGTTTCACATTATGATAATCTTTAGCGGTTTTTGATTAGAAAGATTGAAAATTTTCAAACTTGTTCGTAGCGTGTGATATAATACAGACTCATAGAATTGAAGAAACAAAGCACTATAACAAACTAGAAGAGATAAAAAAGTGATATTCCCTACAAACTCATAACTCAAACACACCTCGCATAAATACAGGTTGATCCAACTAAGTGATATCTATTAAATAAATCACACAAAATCTAGCATTTGCAACATGTGACATAGGCTGGGTATAAATTTGCGAACAAATATGAGATTTTTGATAAATGGAGCTTAATCGGCCCACAGAACGAATATACCTCGAATAGCTAGAAACTCTACAGTGGAAGCAGATGCATATGCAGGCGAGATTGTCCGTGATAACTCCGTGGATACCTGACAATTTTGAGGCACGACACACTAGTTTGCAAGAGATAAATAAGAACACGGCTTATTTAATCGAACAGACTTATAATAAACTGCTTGCATCAAATCCTCATAGAAGAATATTCAATACAAGACACAACAGATGCCTGCTTGCATCTATAGATTTTCAGTGACAACAAGAAACAGTAGAGGATTTTTACCTACAGCCCAGAGAACGGGGAAAACGATCAAATAAAAAAGGATGCCGAGACACCACAAGCACCACTAACAGGGAATTAAACATAAGCTATGGAGAAATCTCAACCCATGGCGTACTTCTGAGTCCAGCTGCGCGCGCTGGCTTCATACTTAGCTCGATCAGTCTTATACATATGGGCAATCTCCGGTACAAGAGGGTCATCTGGATTTGGATCAGTCAGCAATGAGCATATAGAGAGCAGGACCTGAATCATGAACACCATTAGTATTTAGGCATTCAGTTTAGGCAAGACACGGAGGGATAAGAAATCAATCCCATTCTCCTTTTGTAGGATTGGGGTTAGCAGTTGCATATCTCTAGAACGTATGATCAACTCCAGCTTTAACATTTCTAAAATATTAATCAATGAAGTTGATGAAGACACGAGTTTATGTAGAAAAAACAGCTTGACGATTACAAAGTCATGGAGTAATCAGTTCCGATTATCAACAAAAAAAATTATTGGTAATGCACGTAGAATGAGGGCTTCGATGCGACGTCATGATACCACATGTACCCATAAATACACAAGGGGTATCAGTTCCGATTATCAGCAAAAAAAATTTATTGGTACTAGAATGAGGGCTTCGATGCGACGTACTGATACCACATGTACCCATAAATACACAATGGGAGAAGTAAAACAAGCAAATGATAATGGCCAAAACCACCATTTACAATAAACACTGGTGTAGAATCACGAAATTGAGGTTACTTTGACTTTTAAAATATACAATGTTATTGTTATATTTTTTTAACAATTCAGCCTAATACTTTCGTAAATGTAATTAAATCATGACTTTAAAAACCCCATTATAATCAAGCAATCTGAATGAGTCAATAATGGAATATATGGATTTTAATTGTAGAAAATTCACCCGCTTCATTTACTTGATTTGATTTTATACGTAAGTTGATTCCCAATGAGTCTTTTAATTCGATATCTAGCCTAATTGACTTGAATTCATCCACAGGTTGCTTCCCATAAGTTACAAGCATGGTTTCAACATCAAGGACTTAATCATTACATTTCTGAAATCAGGCAGGCATAAATCGTTTAAAAAAAGCACAGGACCAAAACATTATATGAGCCAAAGTACAAAGACTGAAGTATGTTTTAACCTAAAATTAATGACTATACTCAACTGCAAAGACACCATGATTCAAGAACCATAAAAATAGTTCATGGGATTAAAATACACACCCAAAGAAATAAGCATGAAACACAGTCTACAAAAGGCATACTACTGAGGTCATGAATTTCAGACTTACTCGAGTATTCTAAAATTCTCCATTAAATATGAAATTTTGGAGTAGACATCTGACTACACAATTTTTTTTTAAAGATAATAAAGCTACATAAGTGTTGTCATGGGAAGACGCATATATTAAGTACGATCCCATGTCTATTTTATGCAAAAACCATTATCACTATGACTAACCAGAACTGGGAAACAATTGAAAAAACGCTCTGCATGCATTTACAGAAGAAAATTCAAACCACCTTAGAAATTGTAAGCGCAGGGCTCCACTGTTCTTTAAGGATATCAAGACAAATGCTTCCATTGCTATTAATGTTTGGGTGGAAGACTTTGGTCCTAAACGCAACCTAAACAACATGAGGATCATTAAACCTCAGATCGTATCATTCTTGACAACAAAACATTCAACACAAAACAACCTTAATAATTTAGGGCAAATTTTTCACATTTACCTTTGGAGGCTTGAAAGGATAATCTGGAGGGAAATGAATATTAACAAGAAATACACCTCCTGAATAAGGACTGTCAGATGGTCCCATAATGGTCGCTTGCCAATGAAACATGTCTTCAGCTACGGGACCTATTAAAAAAGGTATTTTCATAAAATGGAACTTTTTAAAAGTAAATTTCAAAAATAGCACAAATTTTCAGAATTTTTGCTAACATTTATTAATTTAATGAAAGGAAATCATGGGTGAATTTATCAAAATAGTAAAAACTAACCGATCATTGAGTTCTTATTCAAAAGATGTTAATAATCATCATAAAACCAACAACGAGATTCGTCTATTTCCAACACGAAAAAAAAAAATTAATAAAAGAAAAACGTGTTATTCTTAAAAGTAAATCAAACTTTTGCTATATTTGAAATTAAGATTTAAAAAAAAAAGTTGCTATCGAGTCTAATTTCTCTAAAAAATCAAACATCCTAAGCTCAAAATTACAAAATCATCTACATAACAAGACAGATCAGAAGATCAAAAAACACAAAAGTAGATCAACCAAAGCAACAATTACTCAAGAAAAACACCACAAAATAAAAACCTAACAGTGGATGATAATTACAAAACAATCAATAAATTAAGAAAACTCGAAAGGAAAAATTGCGTCAATAGGAAGGAAGCCATACCAGCGCTGCAAGAAGTTGGTGGATCCTTCTGTAAATCCTTAAGCTCCTTCAAAATACGCTTGGAAGCCATGATCTAATGGAAAAAAAGAAAAACAATCAAATGAAAAAAAAGTAATCCAAAACCATTAGAGACGAAAATCGAAGTTAAAAATTGAAATACCTTGTGATCTAGGGCAAGGAAAACGCGATCGTAGAGAAAGCGATTTACAGAGGAGATCGACGGCCGCCCCTAGAAACTGCGAATTCGACGATCTAACCCTCTGGTTTCTGCGAGCGATTAGACAAATATCGGAGACTAAGACGAAGGTCTTACGTCTAAGCCAATCATCAATCTTATGGATATATTATTATTTATAGCGATGTTAAAAAATAAAAAAAAAAACCACCATTTTTACCGCCTTCTAATCTTATCCATTTTCGTTTTTTTGTTTTATTTAGACCGTTTAAGCAATTATTGGGGAAAATTAATCAATTATATAATTGAAATAATTGCATCAATAACCACAATAAATCATTGAGAGTTGTTCAAAAATGATATTTTAAAAAATAATAGAAGTTTAAAAAAATCCTATTTTTAAGATCCACCAATATGAAATTGATTAAATATCTGAAAAATATTATTTTTGAAATATTTCATATTTTTTACTATTTTTGAATTTGTCATTTATTAATATTTCTCTAAATTATTTAATGTTTTCACCCACCAAAAATAAAAAAGACAAAAGAAAAAAGAAAAATAGCCAAATAAATATAATTTTAAGAGTATATGTAAGTTTAAAGATATATCCAAACTAGATACAAATTTGACTCTCTTTGGATATGGTTTTTAAAATAAGTTTTCTACTTTATAGAAACAAATGTTCAATGTGGACATTTTTTAGATTAATTTTTTTATAGTTATTTTCCTTTCCATTTTTATACTTAGTATCCAAGATTGTTAATAATATAGGGTGGTCTGATGATAAAAAGTCACTAGTTAAGATTCATCTCTAAAAGAAAGGTTAAATTCGAATATCTCCAATCTCATACTTTGAACAATACTAAGAACATATAAAATGCAAATAATAAATCTACGGTTTAAGTATTATACCACTAGACCATAAGGGTATAAATATATATTTTTAAATGATAGGGGATGTTTACAAAACTGTTAATTACTCTTTGTCCAGTCAAAAAATTAACAGTATTCGAGATATGAGTCTAAATACAAAATTTCGAAACCACAAATAAAATTTATATGTTGTATAATACCTTAGGCCCTGTTTGGTATGCAATATGAAAAGCAGAATTTGAATTTAGTGGATTCTAATGAATTCAGAGTTGTATTCTGTGAATTTGTTGGTTCTGAAACTGTGTTTGGTAACAAGATTCAGAATTTATAATTGAGATTCGGAAATTTGAAATATGTGTTTCGTTGGTTACTCAAAAAATTTAAAATCAGATTGTGAATCAGAATATGTGTTTAGATCATAATCCAAATTTTGGGTGGCACACTCATAAAAATAATACTTCCAACTTTAAATCATTCATTTTTAAGTTTGAAAAAACTAATAATTCATAACTTATAAATTAGAAATATCTTTATCCGCATCAACTATAACTATTCTCATTCTTATGATAAATTTTTCTTTTAAAAAAAATTATAATAAAGATAATAGAAGCATTGCAAGTCTATCAAATAAACTCTTTAGATTAAAACAACTCAATTTTTTCCAAAAGGAGAACTATACAAGACACAATGAGATTCATTCTAAAATTCATAAGAACACAGTGCAACCAAAGAGAGAATTTCTCAATAAAAGAGAATCGAAAAAAATATTTTCACCTTGAATGGAGAGACCATTTGGGCATTGAAAACCTCCAATAGCGTTATTCAAATAGTACTACATACATTAGTAAACAAGAAGCAGAGAAAAATGTGAGCGACAACCTCCAAAACATATATATATATATATATATATAAATTATTTTATTTTTTATATTTAAATTAATCTTATATATAATTATAAAAACAAAGTATAAATAAAAAATAGGATATAATGAAAAAATAAATTAACTTTTTTTCCATCACTTTAGAATTAAGTTTAAGTTTAAAAAGTTAAAAATCAGCTTAAAAACATGCAATTAAAAATTTAATTAAATAAACAAAAGCTAGAACGGACCGGGTCAACCTCGAAAAACGGGCCTGACCCGACCCAAATCTGCAAAATGGGCCCGACTCGTATTTTTATCTCATGTGTTGAAATCGTGGATTAAATTGTGTGGGTGGGGTCAATCTGTGTTTTTCAGTTTTTGAGTTGGATATTTTGGATTCTTGTTTTAGTTGAATTTCTTTTTTAGCCTAAAAAAGAAATTGAATCTAAATTGCTTTTTTCTGGATTGTAAACCAAACACAAAACAACGCAGATTCCTTTTATTCATTTAATCCAGATTCATAAAATTGAATCTGGATTGCATACCAAAGAGTGCCTTTATCACATGGGTATTATTCACATCTCACCCTAAAAAAACCTGTTGACATGTTTTCACTTATTAAAGATTCTTTTGAAATTCTATCACACTCATTTCTTGAATCACTATACTTGTTGAGAAATGGGGAGCAAAATTAGACAAGAGACATTAATGAACAGTATTTTAATGACCTTATAATTCATGTGTAAATATTTTATTTGTCATATTACGTTGAAATTAAAACCAAGCTTGACTTCGTCCCTGAATGATGGCATAAAAAGTGTCCATGTTCAATGATTTAGTATCAAATACGATGTAACAGAATCTTGTAATAATTTCCCTCACAAAATAATAATAATAATAATAATAAAATTGTTTCTAAATAAAACTGAGGAAAAATAACAGAAAATTCACTATCTAATCCATAAGACCATGAGATGCCACAAATACATTTATGAATGTGATCAGATTTACAAATATTGACTGAAACAAAAGGAAAGCAGCCTATCTACTTTATGCTTGATACAACTTTGACATGGTTACTACCAGAGAGGATAGGGACGGACCAGTGTCGAAACCTATGAGTTACGACGTAAGACCCGAAAAACTCGAAAGAATTACATTACATAGAGAGATTAGCCAACTGGCTGTCCTGATCAGGGTATGGAGAAGAATGGATGAGGTTTGAGGGAAGTTATAAGTTCTGAGTATTTGAGTCATTGTCCTTGTTTTCTTCTGATGACGGTCGAGTCTCTGAGTCAGGAGGTCGGATTTCGTCGATCATTTTCACAACTTCCTCCATCGTAGGTCTCATATCGGGCACCCTTGACACGCAGGCCATTGCTATTTGAAGCATTTGGACCAACTCTTCTTCAATGTTCTGATATTTCATTAGCTCTACATCAAACACCTCAGATGTCCATTCCTCCCTAACAACAGACTGGACCCACCTTGGGAGGTCGATCACATCGTCACGACCTGGTGATTGGGATGGCGCTTTCCCAGTCAACATCTCGAGCAAAACAACTCCGAAACTGTAAACGTCAGACTTTTGTGTCGACTTCCGAGTTTCAATTGCCTCTGGAGCTCGATAACCTGTACTTCTAGAGGGAACAGCGGGGAAGTTCATAAGAGGAGTCAGGCCGAAATCTGAGATACAACCGTTCAGGTCTGGTGTGAGGAGGATATTGGAGGATTTTATGTTGCCGTGGATAAATTTTCCCCCACTAGCTGAGTGGATATGTGCAAGGCCTCTAGCACATCCTAGCGAAATCTTCACTCTGGTTTCCCAGTCTGGTGGTGCCCGTCCACCTTCTCTATTTCCTGCATAATACGATGGAATGAGAATTATTTCCCGAAACATAAATAGTTAATTCCAACAAGAACTTCTAGCATTGTCATACAATTACACGGTTCGGTTACTATAAGTAGGCAAAAAGCAATTAAAAGTTTCTGTTTCCCATCAAGGCATCTTGAAGCTCTTGATGAAAAAAAATTAATTTGTCTCGATCTAATATACCTTCTTCTTATGATGAAAAATAACTGTTCATGTAAATTACGCAGGATCATGTTGTACTCTTAAAGCAATCTGTTTGGAGTTGGTTCAGAAGACAGCTCTCTGTTTTTGCTTTGAAACCAATTTTCAAAAGTAACTTTTGAGGGGTTTGAAAATCGAGTCACTATTTATAAATATATAGTTTTGAAAGGAAAAACAACTTGAAAAAGATAATTTTTTAAGCAGATTTTCAGTAAACTTAAGTATGCTAAAAAGAAAAAAGCGGCTTTTAAGAACACTCCAAACAGGCACACAGTTTCTTAAACAAAATACGAGCTTCAGAATTCTGAAATCCTTATTACACATTTGGATGCCACATATGTTATCATTATGAAATTTCAAAATGCATGTGTTCATTGTTAAAGTTGATATGAAAATGCATCTACAAGAAATCATCATCCTCGTAAAACTCCTGCATTTAAAAATAACAATGCTACGCATCATTCAAGAAGGATGATATGAGCTAAAAGACCAAAGATCCATACGATGAGAGATTTCATAGAGCATACCACGCAGTAAAGATGAAAAGCTTCCGGCTTCGGCATAATCATAAACCAAAAGTTTCTCATCTTTCGAAAAGTAATAAGCACGGAGGGGCACAACATTCGAATGCTGGCCCATCCTTCCCACAATCTCCATTTGTTGGTCAAACTCTTTTTTCCCGGCTACCACATCTTTCAATCTCTTCACAACCACTGTCGTTCCCTCCTCCAAGATTGCCTTGTAAGTAGTCCCATAACTTCCTTTTCCAAGTACTTCGGCAGATGCTCTTAACAAGTCCTCAAGATCAAAATTATAAGAGCTGCCTTCAAAGAAAACCAGCCTATTTTTCTCTGGCTCTTGTACCCCACTTCCAAAGTCCTCCTTTGGTTGCTCAGTTCTTTTACCCTTTCCTTTCAATACAGTGTTACCTTCACTATCTTTTTTCTTCATACAGCAGACTACAATCATTAACACCAAGAGAAAAAGCACAGCAAAACCACCTAATGCAATAGCAATGATTGCTCCGATATTTATTTTCTTGCCACTCTTTTTCTTTGGAGGGATTAGTGGAGGAGGAGAGGCAGAAGGTGGGGTTTCACCTAGAGAGCAACTTTTAAGAGGTAACCCACACAGCATCAAGTTCCCTTCAAAAGAAGAAAGAGGAAATGATTGCAGTGAAGAGGGAATTGGACCACTTAAATGGTTGTAGCTCAAGTTCAATTGCTTAAGTGGGTGATTTAAATCAGGAATAGATCCGGTCAGCAAGTTGTTTTGAAGGTCGAGGCTAGTGAGATGTGTTAAATTTTGTATCGATGCTGGAATGTTTCCAGTGAGAGAGTTGAAAGAGAGATCAAGGAAGGTAAGACGAGGAGACAGGGAAGAAGGAATTTTACCAGAAAAGTTATTATGCTGAAGATATATATATTTCAGGGACGAAAGGGACAGGACATCTAATGGAAGATTTCCATTAAGTTTATTAGATCGAAGACTCAAGATTTTGAGGGCATCTAACTTTCCAAGTGTATTGATCGGAATTGGACCATACAATCCAACAGCAGGGAGCCTGACAGCAAGCACATGTGAGAGATCTGAAGTGCAAGTGATACCAACCCAGGTGGTGCAGACCGGGGTAGCAGGATCCCAGTTGATTTTTCGACCATGGGGAACTTTATTAATAAAGTCAAGAAGAGCTTGCTTGTCTGAATTTAGGTCGGCTGGAATGCGTGGGAGAAAAAATATGAGTAAGAGTAACCGAAGTATTGCAAAAAAGGATTGTGGCCTCATGGAGTGTTCTAATAGAGGCTAATACAGCAGCAGCAGGAAATCTGGGTGTAATCTCAACAACTTTTCTTCCCTGCAAAGTAATAAACATTTATTAGGAATTGATTCAATCTATCTATTACCAATTCAAAAACAATCAGATTAGCCAAAAATACAGAAATCACAAAATCCACGAAACCACAACAATGCAAAGAAAAAAAAGGAAGTATCATTCTATCACAGGCATGATTACGAAATGCAGTAGAACAGAAACTAAAACAAGCATATGCTCAAAACAACAAAAAGAAGATTGTGTAGAAAATAGAAATTAAAGGCGACCCGTACAGACATACAAGTACAGAAAGAGAGGGGGGGGAACCCTAAGATGCTTTCATCTCCTGTGCGTCATTCAAAAGGATAAATGAAGAATCGACATATTCTGTTACAGTAAAATTCCATATTCAGAACTCTTCTGAGGTTTGCCTCGAAGAAAACCAGACCTTTCTTAATAGCACAAAACTAAATTAAAGAAACCATATACTGATTTTTTAAGCCCGAGAGAAGGCCAAAATAGAACTAGTGTCATACATGACTCGCCTAGCATGTCTGCAAGAAAATATTATATATGTCTGAAAAATAGCGCTGCTTGGTGACAGAAAGGCAGGGTGCTAAAGTGTTTCAGCTAAATTTAGAAAAAATGGAGGAGATATATAACTACCCATTTCACATGAGATTTTAATGACCATTCTCCTTGAGTTCTTCCAAAAACTGAGAATGCCGCAATTTTGTCTCAATTATGTGCCTTAAACACTCGTTACTAATGAAGCTTTAAATTTAGAAGCATAAAGAGAAAGCAAAACTCGGTGAAAATCTACAACTTGTTTCCGGATATAAAGATTGAGAAGAAGAGGGTAGTGAAAGACAAAAGCATAAAACTTTTTTGGTAAAAGAAAAAGAAAAAGCATTAAAGTATGCAGCAAAAAAAATGCTTGAAGAATCCCTTTTTCACTTTTAAATTTTCCTTTTTATTGCCAAATGGTTCTATGGTTATGGATACAATGCACAATATATGCACAGGAATAAAGAGCAATTGTTCGAATTCGAAAATCATAATGTCCATTGATAATATTAATAACTAAAATGCAAGACTTTGAGAGAGACAAACGGAAAAAAGCATAAGAAAACCTTTGCTTGCTTATGTTCATTGGATTTTGCAATGGGAAAGAAATTGAAGACAGTTGGAGGAGACAGAGAAAGAGAGAGAAAGATAAAGAGAATCAAGAATTCGACTTTTTGGTCTAAAATAAAATTTTAGCTAAACTTTTACTTTACCAACTTTAATTATTAAAATAAAACCAAACAATTAAACACAGCACTTCATAATAATGGGGCATATCAGATGAATAATTATGCAGGGAATCCAACCTTTTTGCCAATGAATGAAAAACTCTGCCATAGAAAAATCAAACCAAACCAGAACTCCTACAATAATTGAATAAAGCAATTCACATTCGTTTGAATTAAAACGTTCGTGACATTTCTCATGAATTTCATGGTAGCTAGAGAATCGTTCAGTAGAAAAAGCAATAATTGATTTGGTAAAATAACATCCAATAATCAGAGGGAGAGTTCATTTTAGATTCAATCCATTCCCTAGTAACAAATAATTTGTCATTATTTCAAATTGCAAGTCACTTCCAGTGAAAGAATTAGTCAAGTTTCCTACTCTTTTCAAAACCAAAACAAACCAAATCTCCATTGGAAAAAAAAAAAAAAAAACTTGAGTAGCTCAGTGACAATGAAATGAGCACAGAATAACAAATTATTCAGTAAAGAGATAAATTTCCATTCATTTTTTTGACTTTTTCAAAAACCCAACAGAAATAAATCCAAAGTCAAAATCATTTCAATCTGAACCAATTTAGCAACAAATAAATGTAGCTCAAATCAACTCATCCAATCCTTCAAAACCCATTTCCTAGATCTAAAAAAAAACTCCCCCACAATAAATCATACTACATTACCAAAAAAAAAAAAAAAAACAAGAAAAATCAACAGTGAAAGAGAAAGAAAACCCCAACCTAAAAAATGGAAGAATCCCAGTTAAGAAAGCAAGAGCATTGTATAAATGGAGATTTAAAAATAAAAATAAAAACTTTTTTAACGGGAATTCGTGAAGAAGAAGAGTAAATTAAAGTCAGTACCTACTAAGAGAAGAAAGTGGTTGAGTTTATGTTGGGTCATTGTTTCTTTCTCTTTCTTCTTTAAATTCTCTCTTTTTTTTTTCTTCCCTTTTTTTGGGATTTTCTTTTTACTCTTTTGGGGTTTTGAGATTCGCCAGCGGAGAAGAAACGGTCATCAAAGGAATCAAAAATCAACGGTTAAGTTCGAGCTTCAGCTTCATCGTGAAGCAATCGCTGAAAACTGGTTTAGGTTTTTTCTCGGATCTCGATGTGTTTGTTTTGCCGCTGCATTTCTTCCGACGATGAAAAGCCACTTGCTTTGCTCCGCAAGCGTTGACGCCGAGTCAATCTTTGAGAGAGATAAAAAGAAAACTCACTCACTGCCATTTTCGAGCTTGCTAAAGCTTAAAAATGACAGTGTTTTTTCCTTCTCTATCATTGTGTTTTTTTAATTCGACAAAGAAAACAAATTTGGATTTAGTATGGTGTGGGGTTTAAATTCGGAGAAATTTCAATCACGTAGCATATTTAAAACCTATTTGTAAACCGGGATAAATGTAAAATACATATCAATATTTTGGGTTATTGTTAAATCATATTTTCTGTACCTTTTTATTTTAAAATACTTTGTACTAAATAAAAATTGTAAATCATACTCTTTTATCAATTAGTTTTAACGAAATTTAGACACATTTATATTATTCGCATATCACGTGTTCCAAAACCATTAAAAATTTGAAAAAATTGAACATTTTAGTGTGATTTATAAGTTTTACATCATAAGAGTTTATTCAAAAATTCTACAAATCTGTCATTTTTTTTTGTTATTTTTTATGAAATCATAATACATGACATACATAGAATATAAATGTATCTCAATTTTGTTAAAACTAATCGATTGAAGGGTGTGATTTGTCATTTTACTAAAGTGCAAGGGTATTTCTAAAACAAAAGTGCAGGGTTATGATTTAACAATAACTCATAGTGTATGGATGGATTTTACATTTGTCCCTTGTAAATATAGCAGTTTTTTTATGTTAATGAGTTGATCAACGTATTTAAACAATTAACGTTATCACTATCAATTATTATTTCACACAGCTTTAAGTTATGTTATAAATGCCTCTTTAAAATCTAAACTTTTAATTTCATTTGTTTAAACCATATTTTTTATCGGGGGAAACTTAAATACATAAATATTTCTACCATCTTAATTTTAAATATAACAATATTTTTTTTAACCATGATATTTCGTTTATTAAATCAATGAGTTTGTTTACATTGTTTTTTTTTTTGTTGTATGTTATGAGATGTTAAATCTCATAATTGATTTTTATGATGGATACAATAAATTTCCCATTTTGATTAATTTTAGTTGTTTTTAATAAATTCATTAATTCAATATTCTCTTTCATTGAATTAGATGGTGACATTTTTTAAAAATATTTTTAAGGGTAAAATGCAAATAAGCTCCCAGTGGTTTTTGCCAAATGCATGAACACCCCATGTGGTTTAAAAATGACAAATCATACCCCCTAGTTTCATATTATTCCAATCATACCTCTTTCCTTCAACGTCATTAATTTTCTTTTAGTCATATCTTCTTCATTTGAACTCTAATTTGAATGATTTAAAATATTTTGGAATACTAATTTTGGGATCTAAGTTATGGTCATTTCAAATTTACAAAATCATTAATAAATAAAATAGTTTATTATAATCAAAATACCATGTATGATTTACACCATTATCGCTTTTGGTTATTGACAATTTAGAAGTTTTGAACTGATCATAGCTTAGAGCTCGAAAGAAGAGTCAAAAACATCTTGAATTATCCAAATCAGAGTTCAAACGAATAAGTTATGGCTAAGAGAAAATTGATGACGTTGAAGGGGAGGGGTCTCATTGAGATAATTTGAAACCACAAGGGTATGATTTGTCATTTTCAAACCACAAGGAGTGTTCATGCATTTAACAAAAACCACGGGGACTTATTTGCATTTTACCCGTATTCTTATTATATAATATAAAGATGAATCACGTGAAAATATACGTTTTATTACTAGAGTTAATTGATTATCTGTTTAATTAAATGTTAGTGAATAGTTTAGTTAATATTTCCATTAAAATAAAATTATTTAAACAATTAATTAGTAAGTCATCTTAATACATTATCACGACAAAATATATATAACATAATCATTGGAATAACTTTTTTTTTATTATATAATATGGATTAAATAAATTGATAGAGTCTATTGATTTTTTTTCCATATATGAGAACATTTGTACCTAATTATACTTATACATCTTTAAAACAATAGTGATTTAACTAATAGAGTATATTAATTTTTATTTTAAATTTCAAGATATAAGTTGATAAAATGAAAAGTAAAATGATAAAATTGACACAATGCTAATTTAGGGGCTCTTACATGTATCAGAATCGGGTTTCATATTTATAAAATAGCAATCAAAAAACTTATTTACTAATATAAAATAAAGTCCAAATTCACGTGTGTAATATTATAAAATTGTCACTAGTTTCGGGCATGTAATCACTAATTCAAAGTATTAATTGGTAAATAAATGATTTGCAATTTAATATAAACATAAAACACTGAGTTTTTTCTCTCTTTTTTTTTTTGTTTGATAAAAGCTATATTTGCAAATAAGTTTTTAACTCAACATATTTATAAATATTAGGTAAAATTATACTAACTGTTGAAAATTCCTACTAATTTAGCCATTTAGGTATACATTGATTCCTTTTCTTTTTTTTTGGATTTTTTTGGATTTGTCGAGCTGTTTTTATCTTGTACTGTAGGAACATGGTGTCCAACCAATTGAATAATAATAATCCAATATTTTCATTTATTTTTATATGACACGTGGCCGTTCCTCATTGGGATTAGGTTTGCCCTGTTGTGTGACTGTTTTATAGCGTTCATGGTAAAAATAGTAAATAATTAGTCTTCACAACAAATAAAAAGGGGGCAAAATTACACTGATATATGTGATATTTTTGTTCCTTGTAAATATAATGTTGGGGTAGGGGATTAAACGTATTAGTCTGACTTAGATATATTTTCGTAAGATTTGATTCTTCCTAAATTAAGATGAAGAATTTGAGGTGCTTTTATTTTAAAAGAAAATTATTAAGTATGTATATTTATAAGAGTATTTATAAAGATGATATTTTAATGAGTAAATATGGATATAGTTTTTCTGAATAAAAAAACCATTAATCATTTTAAAATATTGAATGATAATATATTTTAGCAATTATTGATTAAGATGTTGGTTTAAAATAATCATAATAATTGATAGTTGATTTGTTTGTTTTCCATCATATTTATATTTTTTTAATTACTATAAAGAATGTTTTATCTATGTTTTGTTTGATATATCGGCACACCTATAAAATTGTGTAAATTTATATGGATATTTTTATATATGGCAAAAACTCGTTTGCAATTACAAATAATAAAGATTGTCTAAGTAGTTACTAATATTTATTGAAGTCTGGTTTTTTAAATATTTTCATTAATTATCAATCATATAAATCCAATCAGAGTTTATGGTAAGATATTTATATCACATCTACTTACAAAATTATTAAGAGTTAATTAGGTAGATAGCCAGATTTCACTACATCTTTCAATAAATATTCATATATCTCAATTTATATATGGCAAAATCTCGTTTGCAATTACAAACAACAAAGATTGTATAAGTAGTTACTGATATTTATTGAAGTCTGTTTTATGAAATATTTTCATTAATTATTAATAATATAAATCCAATCAGAGTTTAATTTAATGGTAAGATATTTATATTACATCTACTTATAAAATTATTAAGAGTTAATTAGGTAAATAGCCAGATTTCACTACATATTTTAATAAATAGCCATATATATCAATTTATTAGTGTATAGTCATTCTTTCATAATACCATATTTGATCTTTTTCTCATTGATTGCATTAGCTATCATTTATGACTATTTTGTATCTTCCAAAATTTTTGTTAATACTGAAATGGCTTCTCAATCATAATTTTTGTTTCTCATTTATTCTTTTTTGAATTTACGTTTCTTTCTTTTTTTTCTTTTTCATTTTTTTCGTTTTTTAAGAAAAACAAACTGTCACTTTCTTATCCACTTTTAATACATAATTTTCAGATTTTATCGATTATGGTTTTATATTTATAATGTACCGAATATTTTCTCTCTCTTTCTTTTTCTTAAGAATATAAAAATGTCACTTTTTTTCTCCGTTTTTAGTACATCATTTCCAATTTTTATAATACATTTGGTATATTTTTATAGTTTTTATTTGTGTAATGTACTGAATATTTTCTCTCTCTTTCTTTTTCTTAAGAATATAAAAATGTCACTTTTTTTCTCCGTTTTTAGTACATCATTTCCAATTTTTATAATACATTTGGTATATTTTTATAGTTTTTATTTGTGTAATGTACTGAATATATTTTTTCCATGGTTTTCTTTTTTTATTTTATATGTTATCTCATGATTTATGGAACTTTTGTTTTAATTTTCATGATCACATCTCTTTTTGTTTTCTGATTTCAATTCAATTTATATTACATTTTAATTTAATGGATACATTGTACATTCGTAAACATAATATATATGTCCCTGGCTTCCTTACTGCATTTGAAAAAAAATGACACATAATGTACGATATTATAACTGCCCTTTAATCTGCATTTGAAAAAAAAAGTTAATAAACTTTAAAATCAATATAATACAGTGTACACAATGTATATCATAACCCATAGAAATTGATTTTTTTTATAAGGTGGTTGTTTGCCTTTTGTACATACATAATGTATAAAATATACTTAATATGGACACAACACATTATAATAAATGTCGGAAAAAAGGATAAAAAATTATGAGAGTAAATCAATGTATAATTTGTACAGTACGTATAATATATCACATAAAAATTAAAAAAAATTATAACGTGGCTATTTGAATCACATACATAATGTACAAATACATCGAAGTACAATAAATGCTAGGAAAAAACACCAAAAAAATTGATGGGAGTTAAAAAGAAATCCAAAAAAATATCAAACCCAAAACTTTATTATAAAAAAACTTTTTAGAGCAAAATCTTTAGAAAAGAGATATTATTTTCGATCAATTTTAGGTTTTTTATGCTTCAAATTTTTAATATTATTGTGATTTTGTTTCAAAATCTCCAAAAAATATTGGTCATATGTAGAGAGAAAAGGGAGAAGAAGCTGAGAGAAGATGAATCAAAATGAGAGAGAGAGAGAGAGAGAGAGTGGAGAAGAAGATGAGAGAGAGATAAAGAGAAATTGAATATGTAGAATGGGTAGGTAAGAGAGTTTTTCTAAGAAATTAAAATGAGCGGGTGAGAGAAATAGATGCATGTATTTTGTAAATTGTGCTTACAAAACAATCAAGCTAATCAGATTTACACAAAAAAATAACAATAATATTTTTTTAATAATTTTATTATATTCTCTCTCCATATTTTAAACAGGGACCATTACTGAAATAATATATTTTTACACACTAATTATTGAAATAACAGAATTTTTTAAAAATTACTCAAATAGCATAATTATAGTTCAATAAATTTATTGAACTAAAAAAACTAATAAATTTATTGAAAACAATAATGAAAAATAATCAAATAGTTCGATAAATTGTTGAAATTGAACTTAAAAAAGCCAAAATCAAATAAATTCATTAAAAATACCCATGAAAAATAGTTTAATAAATTTATTGAACTATAATTATGTTATTTGAGTAATTTTTAAAATGTTCAAACATTTTAGTAATTAGTATGTAAATCAATGGTATTTGAGACAAATTCTTTTTTAAAACTGTGGCTATTTTCTATTATTTTTTAGGGTAAAATGCAAATAACCCCATGTGGTGTGGTTTCGGTCAAATTAATGAAAAGCCCCTATAGTTTGAAAATAGTAAATCACACTCGTGTAGTTCTAAATTATACAAATAAAATCCCTCCATTCTGACCTTGTAAACTTTCTTTTAGCCATAACTTCTTAGTTTTGAACTCCGATTTAAATGATTTAAGATATTTTGAAATATTCATTTCAAGCTCTACGTTGAAGGGGAGGGGTCTTATTGGCATAAATTTAAAGTACAGGGGTGTGATTTGTCATTTTTAAAACTACAGGGGCTATACAAAAATTTGACCGAAACCACATGAGTGTTGTTTATAATTTACCATATTGTTTATTATATGACTATATACTCTTGTTAACCCCTATTGATGACTGTTCTCGTACATTTCTCCAATTATTAATCTATCATATTAATTTGATCATTTATGTAATTACCGATTTGAAGGGGGTTTAAATATTCAGGTATTAATGCCCCATAGGTGGTAATTAAAATTTTAAAAGATATTATGTAAATTTTTTTGTAGTAAAAAATGTTCAACTAAAAATATTTAATGACATCTGGGTCCTAAACATAAATGTCCATTCAATTGGATCATGTATTAATTTACTAAGATAGAAAATGAAAGAGATCCATTAATTACACATGCCTTTAGGCTTTAATATAAATTAATTAGCTTGATAATTAATCAGTATCATTCTTTGCAGCTACAATATTATCTGTATAAATCAGGCCGTAAGTTCCATTTGGTTTTAACCAAAAATAATTAAATTTGTTAAATTACCAATTGAACCAAAAGCTTAAACCAATGGTTCAAGGTAAATTTAATCATATATCTCAACACTCCCCCTCACATGTGGGTTTGGATATTTGCACAAGACCTAAACATGTAGAATTTTAAAGGAAAATTATGCCTGGTAGCCAACTTTTGAGTTTTGTTTTCACATATGCCACACTTTCATGTTTATATCAGATATACCCATTTTTATATATTCTATTAATTTAATGATATATCATTGATGTAATTTTACAACAATAATTTATCAGTAATGTAAATTATAGTATTAAATTTATATCAATAATATAAATTTACAAAAATAATATATCAATTATAATCAAATTTTCATAAAAAAATTATGGGTTAATTATGTGTTGGGTAATTTTGATATTTTTTATTGTTTGTGGTTTTTTTGAAAATGAGACTCGATATTGGGTATATGTGATAATAGCCCATATTTAAATGAGGAGGAAATTAGAGCAAATGACATAATGGAGGTTTGATCCCAGGACCTCCTGCTCTGATACCATATTGAATATGTTAAATTACCAATTGAACCAAAAACTTAAGTCAATGGTTCAAGGTAAATTTAATCATATATCTCAACACTAAAATCAATGTTGATTAAAATTATCAAATGAAGAAAAATGGAAAATTAATATTGTAAACAGTGAACATGGTTGAATTGATCATCAAAATGGAATAAATAACTAAAAAAATTTACAGAACTAATCAAATATTATTTATTTTAAGAATATAAAAAAGGGGCAAATTGCTTTTATTACTTAAGCTACCCTAAACTATAAGGTTAATATTGTAATAACTACACCCTCGAATGTCTAATTTAAATAATGGACCCAATATAAAATTAAACCCATAAAATTTTAGTTTGACTACTTACCTTTTTTAAATTATTAATCTCTTAATTATCATTATAAAATCCTTACTAGGTCGAGTCCCTAAATATCCCCTCCTTGCGCCCCAACCTCACCATTGACAGAAATCCAAAACTTTGGAGGGGTGGGGACATGGAGTTATTCTCCAATCTCACTTCTAGCCTCATCCACATTAGAGATGTATTTCTCGTCTAAAAAATGATTTTCGAGAGTATAATTTTAATAATTTAATGAGTTAATTTATCAAATTAAATTTTTTGGATCTAATTTTAATATTTAATATAATTTAAGGGGTTAATTACTCAAATTAAAAATTCGAAAGTATAATTATTACAACTTATATAATTTAAACAATAGTTAACTGGATTTGTTCCAATAAAAAAATCAAACTATCAATACTATTAGGCCAACTTTTTTTAAGGTAATGCTATGGGTTGATTTGATCAATTTTTTTTTATTAAGATGTTAGGGTTAATGATTCTCCATAATTTTCATATTGATATGGTATTGTCCCGTTGAAATCTAGGTTGACATGATTTTGTTTTTCGTTTTATAAAAAAAGTCTCCTACTAATAAAGATGATAATACTCTCTTATATATCCGAGAGATTTTATTTTACTGTCAAAATGAATTATAATTATAACTCCAAGACGACCCTTTTTGCTCACGTCTAGGCTCTAAAAGATAATGGTTTTTTAATTACTCCTTACTTTCTTAGACTAAAAAATGGTATTTTTTTAAAAATAAAAAATAAAGCTCTTGCATTTACTATTGTTTAATAAAGCATTGGATGCCATAGTTTGTGGAGGGTAGTACTAGTACCAAACTCAAACTATGGAATGGACAAAGCTAATTATTTCATTAAAATCGATAATTGTTTAACTTTTTTCTCTTTTTCTTTTTCAATTGAAAACGAAAAGTAAAGGAAAGGATAATATTTACATTATTAATTTAGCATCTAAGGTTGAATATTTTATTCAACGTACTAAAATATATATTATATTTATAATTTTATGGGGCAATTGCAAATCTAGTAATTTTTTTAAGAATATTTATAAAAATAGCAGCTCTAAAAAATATTTATAAATATAGTAAATTTTGATCTAGTTAATCAATGTTAAACAATGAATTACGTATTTTTACACTAACTTTATCACTGATACACATTAATCACTGATTAACATAGTAAAAATTGTTATATTTTTAAATATCTTTTTGAGTTGCTATTTTTACAAATATTGCATCAAAATCTATTACACAATGAATGTTCCTAATTTTATATCACACGAATATTATTTTATACTTATTTAAGAAAGCTATTAGTTACGTAGTATAAAAATGTAATGATATTTCATAATTATATTCTTACATTTTTATATCTTTTAGTATAATACTAAATAAACGAAAAAGGTGGTTTTATTTGGACTTTATCACACATATTTTAAATTCACTCAATAAATAACGATTATTCCTAAATATATTTATGTTTTTTTTTTAAATATAGTTGGTTTCTAAAATTATTATAACTCGAGTCCTTAAAATATTTTGCATAGTCAAGTGTTTTGGGTGAATAAAATTTGAGGTGATTATAAATCTATAAAAATAAATTAAATATTAACAACTTCATAATTTTTTACTAAAGTAATTATAAATTTTAATAAAATTTACTAAAATATAAAACATTTCAGTTTTATTAAATGCGTCAATTAATAATGTACTATATTTTATAGTTGATCAATAGTTATTATATTTTGAGTAATTTCTTTATATCACAATCAATCAGTGATATAATTATTAATAAAAAAAGTGACATATTTATCACTACAAGATGATTTATTACTACCGACGCTGCTCTACGTCGGTAATATGCCTCTTGGCGTCGGCAATTCTCAACACCGACGGTCATCCCACGTCGGCCGTGACGTCGGCTATTCGACGTCGGCTTTACTACTTTTTAGTATCACCGACGCGGCGTCGGTGATACGATTTTATCACCGACACTAGCATATGGTGTCGGTGATACTATCACCGACACCACGTCGGCATTTCATAAGGGTATTGCCGACGCCATGGCGTCGGCAATACCCTTACGTAATGGACCATTAACTAAGACCATTGCCGACGTGGTGTCGGCAATGGCCTTACTAAACGGACGATCGAGTAAGCCCATTGCCGACGAGGCGTCGTACTTGATGGTCAAAAAAGTCCCTATTGCCGACGTGTCGCGTCGGCAACTGGGTTTTTGTATCATCCAATGCCGACGCTTAACGTCGGCAATTCCTCTTTTTTTTTAAAAAAATTTTTTGTCATATTTATGCTCCCCTATTAAAGCAACCTGTTTTAACATTTCTAAATTATAACTAAATTCCACAGCAAACATAAATAAGTTCGAATTATCTAAAATATAACAAACATAAACAAACAAACAACACTTTTTATAAGTGTTAGAGTAATTTGAAATATTTACCCCCACCCCCACGACCTTGAGATGCCGTCCAATTTCGCATGAATTCTTCAAATTGTCTCGTCTGAATGGCCAAGTCTTCTCGAAGCTTTCTTGTTTCCTCATCACGACGTTGTTCTTGAAATGTCATCTCTTCTCGAAGTTTCTTTGTCTCCTCTTCTAGTTGATAAACTTTATGTTGCGTTTCAAACAATTCATTTTGTGATGATCTAACTGAACCCGATGATGATCCACCTGATGAGGGAGGCTTTGGGCCTTTACCCAAACCCCACATATAACCCGATCTATGACCCAAAACCATATGCATAGCCTCAGTATCGAGAGATAGGTGGTTGTCTTGACTCCACAAGATCTCGATCCGTCACCGCATCCTCGCTTTCGGGGTTCTCAGGCAGGGTAATATACTCTACCATCTTTTCCTACATTACAAAAGAAAAAAGAGTTATGTGATAAGTATTAAAAAATAGTAATAAAATGACATTAAATCATTTCAAATTAAGAAATAAACTTACATGTTGTTCCTTGGCCAAGTCGGTCACCCATTGATTCTTATTGTACGAATGTTGTTGCTCAAACACATCCACCCAAGTTGCATCTGGATTTGCTTGAGTCTAATATATTCGTTTAAAAAAAGTTATACTACTAAATATGTGAACCTTAAAATAAAATTTACAAACAAACACATACCATCTCGTAATGCTTTTTGGCATTCGATTTGGAACCTCCCTTATGCAAATATGGGAGTTGCGCTCGAGACTTAGAATTTTGTTCTGACAATTTCTACACAGCACAAATTTAGTTATGTTAGGTAACTAAAGAGATGAAATTTAAACATATGAGATGTATATAATACAAGATTACCTTAAATTCTGGAGAATCAAACTTTTCCAGTAATTTCTTCCACTCATCTTCACACTGCACTCGTGGAAGCCCCATGCGTCGTGCCTCCTCTTCCCCATACTCGTCAATGTTTCTCCTGAAACCTCGATAGAGTTCATATCGAAACTCTCTTGCATCAGCGATCATTTGAGCATTTATAACATCGTAATGATCGATATTGTCGAGATCGAGATCAAATTGATCCTAACCAGAAACAAAATAAATGTTCAGTAGAGAAGTAAAAATAAATTTTGTAATATAAACACATTATTTTACAAATACTTACCGCAATACGTTGTTGATCGAGTCTAGAATCTCTCGTGGAATTAAGTTGTATTGCCTATGACTCGGGGGTACGAGCTGACGTATGAGTACGCCTACCTCAGTGATTAAATTTTCTGAATTATCTCCAACCACTCGCTTAAGTTCTGGAGATATGATAACTTTCTTTTTACCCTCACTCGGCTTCCTTTTCCTCATTGGCAAGTTTTTTGCAATGCCACGTCTTGGCACTTTGCTTTGATCCGTCACTACAAAATAAAGTATTACATATTATGTATATATAAGAAAGACTAAACATATTTGTCAAGTAAGAATAATTCAAACCTGAAGTCGATGTCGGCAATCCGAGTTTGCCGATACACCAAGTCGAATATGGTATATGATCCATCTGTGAGGCGTAGGTGAGACCGTCCCCGAGGACGGCTCTCGGATCTCTATCCCTGAACCACGCCAGAGACGGAGTCCTCCTATTTCCAGTGCAATGGGTTGTTCGTCAATCTTTTCTTTCCCCTTACCATTTCCTTTCCTTTTGAAAATAAACAAAAAAAAAAATAACATTAGTTAGAAAAATTGATTAAGTAATGTACAAAGAAAAAAATGTGTAGTGAAATAAAACTAAACAAACCTCACTTAGTCACTAAAATTTTCTGACTCATCACTATTACTTTCTGATGCATCACTATCAATTTCTATCTCGTCGAGATCTCTCAATTCTTCATCACTATCGTTCTTAAACTCATCAATATCATCATTTGTGGCGTCTTCATTATCTATACGGAGCTTGAAGCCACGAAGTATTCGCTCCATGACCCCAAGGATCAACTTCATTCCAGGGAACGTCATTTCTATCGAGCATTTGAACTTCTAAATTGTCACTCACGTGTGTATCAAAAGGTGAAATCACATGCAAAATCTTGTCATTTTCATCATTTTCATCCAACTCAGGTACATCCCAAACGTTTTTTGCCTTAAAGTTTGTACCACTCTCCAGTCATTCCCATTTTTAATATCGTCGAGATATAAAACTTGTTGGGCTTGACTCGCTAGGATAAATGGCTCTTCCTTAAAGCATTTACGGGTTATGTTAATTGATGTTATACCCGACTCTTGCTTCATTTTAGAAGGAGATGTATCATACCATTCACACCGAAAAATAATGACTCGATTTGATCTTACGTAACTTAATTCTAATACTTCAGTTATCAATCCATAGAAATTCGTGGAACCTGCATCGTGTTCACCTATAACTGAAACTCCACAACTTGTTGTTGTACGACTTGAAGCTCTATCTAATGTGTTAAAACGCATCCCATTCACACAACATCCAGAATATGATTTAATACGCAGATCTGGTCCCAAAGATAGTGCATATAAATCATAACTTACTTCTTTAAGTCTCCATAGTTCACCAACCTATAGTTATAACAATTATTTGTTTAAAATCTCAATAACGATTATATATATATATAAATGTTTAAGAAATGTAACTTACACGACATTTGAACCAATTGGCAAACTGTGATTCTTGTCGTTTATGTGTATTTCTTAAGCTCTCAGCTTCAAGTAAATCGAGGTGATCCCTATGGAAGATTGTATCAATACACAATATTTCTATATTAAATCGAAACAAACAACATTAGACACATACATACCGCAAATAGGGTTCAACTTCTTCGCAATTATAAAGTGTGTACCAGTGTGCTTTATCGATATCTGCTTGAGTCGAAGTCAATATATTGACACGATCGATAGGTCGAGGCGTTTCTTTGAAGACTGATACATCACTATCTACACGATCCTCATCTTCATCTTCAAAATTACGTTCTACTCTGTTAAATCTAGTTTCAATGCCTTGAAGATACCTAGAGCAGAACGTAAGGGATTCATTCATAATATAAGCCTCTGCAATACAACCTTCCGCACGTGCTGGATTCCGAACATATTTCTTCAACGTTCGAAGACTTCGTTCTATTGGATACATCCAACTATAACAAACCGGCCCTACTATTCTTGCTTCGTATGGCAAATGAAAAGATAAGTGAACCATCACATCGAAGAAACTGGAGGGAAAATTCTTTCAAGTTTGCACAAAATGAAAGTTATGTCACGTTGCAACTGTTCCAACTCTTCTAAGCTTATAACTTTAGCACACATAGCTCGAAAGAAATTACTAAACTCGGTTAACACTTGACTTATATTGTAATTCAAGAAACCTCGAATTGCTAATGGGAGCAATCGTTGAAAAAGAACGTGACAACATGACTTTTTAATCCCTGAAGTTTCCCACTCTTAACATTGACACTTCGGGATATATTTGATGCAAACCCATCAGGGAATCTCACATTTTTCAAGAAATGAAATGCCTCAATACGTTGACTCGTGGTCAATGTGAAAGCAGCGGCGGGTTTAACAAATTTGTTCGACCCAACCTTCTTTATATGCAATTCAGGTCTTATACCCAATTTCTCGAGATCGTGACGTGCCTTTACTGTATCTTTATTCTTTCCTTCAATAGAGAATATTGTTCCTACCAAGTTATCACATATATTTTTCTCTATGTGCATTACATCTAACTTATGACGTAAAAGCAATTTCGACCAATAAGGGAGACAGAAGAATATACTTTTCTTTTTCCAATTATCGTTCTCTATCCGTTTTCTTTTCTTTTCTTGTGCGCTTGGATTCTTACCAAACTTGGGAAAACTTAACCGATTGAGATCTTGTAATATCTCATCACCTGTTTTGATAACTGGCTTTCCACGTAATTCAATTTGTCCATCATGAACTTTATCAAAACGCCAAGGATGACTCGAATGCAAATGTCGTCGGTGACCCATGAAACATATTTTACTTTTAAGACCCATAGAAGATGTATCTTCTAGACATATGGGACACGCTTTGTATCCTTTCGTACTCCAACCAGACAAATCACCATATGCAGGGAAATCGTTGATAGTCCATAACAAAGCGACTTTTAATTGAAAAAATTCAGACTTTGAGCTATCAAATGTCTTAATCCCATCACTCCACAGATCATTCAACTCTTCTATCAACGGTTCTAGGAAAACATCGATGTCTTTTCCAGGAGACTTAGGCCCGGGAATGAGTAAGGACATGAAAAAAAAAGATTCTTTCATGCATTTCCATGGTGGTAAGTTATATGGAACTAAATTACCGGCCACATACTATACGGGATACTCATATTTCCAAATGGGTTAAACCCATCGGGATGCTAAGGCCAAGCGCACATTTCTAGGTTCGAGGCGAATACGGGATACTCTATGTCAAAATGCTTCCACCCTTCCGCATCTGGCGGTGTCTTAGAACACCTTCATTTTCTAAACGTTTATCCTTGTGCCATCTCATATAAGACGCAGTATGTTTCGATGCAAATAGTCTCGTAACCTCGGTTTCAACCGGAAAATGTCTCAATACTTTCTCGAGCAACTTTTCTCTTACTTTTACCCTCCCTCACCAAGTAACGAGACTCCCACAAACCTAGGACAAACTTCACATTTAGCATATTCTTTTCTAAAGAGAACGCAATCAAACTTGCAAACGTGTATGGATTCATAACCTAATCCTAACCCACGTAACAACTTCTTGAAGCATAGTAAGATCCCAGGCAATAACGTCCCTTCAGGTAATGCTTTTTTTAACAACTCTAATAGCATATTGAATGACTTATCACTCCAACCGTTCAAAACCTTAATGTGTATCAATTTCACCAAAAAGTCGAGGGATGAAAATCTTACACATCCAGGATATAACTCTTTTTGTGCTTCACCTAAAAGATGTGAGAACTCGTCATCACACTCTCTCACATTCTCGATTATCTTGACTCTCGACATTTTCGCCACCACAATCAGTTCCAATGTCGGGGGTTTCCATTCCATGATCATGAAATGCACCACCTTGCAAATCATTGATCATCTCCATCATTCCATCATCATCGTCATCCTCACTCACTGTTTCATCTATGTCACGATCTAAACTCACATTGTTATCACCCGTGCTACACTCCCTCAATTCTTCCCCATGGAATGTCCAACGAGTATATGCACGTGATATCCCGTGAATGTGTAAATGTTCCCTAATTTCTCGAAGTGAGGCAAATATGGTGTTATGACATTTAATACAAGGGCAACGAGCCTTCCCACTTCCATTCAAAACTTTCCTCGCAACCTCTAAAAAAGACACAACTCCATTTATATACTCCTTACAAAATCTATCCCTTAATTCCATCCAATTTCTATCAACATTCGCCCTATATCAAACAAAATATTTACTCAATTTAGAAACACACGAACCTAAATAAAATCTTATAAAGCATATATTTAACGGCTAACTTTGCTGCAGGTTAGCCGTCTCTCAACAAACAAAATTATAAGGCCAAACATGCAACCTATAAAATAAAGTCGTACAATTAAAAAATGAATAGTAAACTAACCTTGATCCCGACATTTATATAACTACGATCAGTGGAGATACACTGTAAATACAACAAAAATTGTTTTAAATTTACAATAATAAACTATTTCAATATTATAAGAAATATAATCATAATTTCTAAAATTAAATTCTTTGAAAAATAACGAAAATTTAAATTAAATTCAATGCAAAATATCTAAATCATAATTCAATTCAATTTATTGCAAAATAACTAAAACTAATTTAATTCAACATTACTAAAAAAAAATACCCAATTTGAAAATTGAAAAAATACCCAAGTTCTAATTTTACACAAAAACAATACAAACTAAAAAAAATTATCAATGTAATCATAAAATCACTAAGGAAAAATATTAAAAAAAAAAAAACTCTAAACACCTAAATCACTCAAATCCCTAAAATGAAAAATTGAAAAAATTAATCTCAAATTGTACCATTACTTATCAATTGTTTCCAGTTTTCACAAAAACAATACAAACTAACATCAATGAAATAAGAAAATCACTAAAAATAAAATTGAAAAAAAAGCCCTAACTTCCCAAAATCACTCAAATCTCAACCTATTTTGATAAAAAAAAGGATGGAAACATACCTAATATGATCGATAATGAAAACCTTGGCGTTGGAACGGAGAGAAACGGCCGAAAATTGAAAAAAATCGAAAAAAAAAAAAGGGTTTTACGCCATTTTTGTGCTGCTGCAGAGAGAGAGAGTAGAGGTTGAAGAAGATAGAAAAAAATGAGGCTGATGGGGGATTTGAGGAGTGATGTCGGTGGGACCATTACCGACATCAGTCGGGCGTCGGTAATGGGTCCCCGTGGCGTCGGCAGTAACATTGCCACTTACCAAAACTTGCGTTTTGGTAAGTGGCACCATGTCGGTAATAGTATGCCAGGTGATACCGACGCCACGTCGGTATCATGGCAATTCGGTTCCTGAGGCACCATTACCGACAACATGTCGGTAATGGTGCGGCACGAGATACCGACGCCACGTCGGTATCACGGCCTTCTGGGCTATCAGGAGCACCATTGCCGACGTGGCGTCGACAATGGTGCAATGTGATATCGACGTGGCGTCGGTATCACCTTTTAATTGAAAAATTCTCACAATCACCGACGTGACGTCGGTGATTGTGAGACCACTACCGACGCTATGCATAGCGTCGGTATTACTAGCGTCGGTAGAACTACATATTCTTGTAGTGTATAAATATTATAGTTAGATTATAAACTTTATATATTACAGAAAAATATGTCACCCGTAAAATTTCATAACGTTCCATTCCAACCTATCAAACATCTCTAAATAGTTATAGCCCAATTTACATAGACCCAAATGTTTCTCTCACATGAGATTTGATGAGAGAATTTATTGAATCACAACAAACACAAACTCAACAAGTCGATGTTAATTCAAAATTAAATTAAATTATTACCTGTTAAACAGCTGGGATTTAATAACTTGATCCTTGATCCCACTCTTGTAATATATATTCCAACTACTGTTTACAGCTTATAAAGACAAAATTGCATTGAATAAAAATCATTTAAATTTGGTATCCTCCCTGTTTACAGTTGAGGTTGCCACCTTCCATAATAATCCATATCATTTCATTATGGTTTATATTAACCAAGTTTATTTATTTTTATTCATCAAGTATAATTATTAACCAACCACATAATTAAAAAAAGTTTGCGAGGTGTTACTTATATATGGGTGTTTTACTTTAGTCAGAATTCTCGTTGTAGATACTTTTCCTTTTCATATTTAATCATGTGGAGTGATGATAAGTGGTGGATTTCATCATATTAAAGGAAAGTGTATGAAAAATATTAGGTACATCAGGACCACTACAAATCATCTCGCATATATGGATAATTTGGAGTTTTATTTTAAACAACCCAAATATGATTTTGATCAAATAATTATTCATATCAAATAACCGAACATCAAACATTACATCTCATTCCCAACTCATTAATTATATTATCGGGTTTGAGACTTAAAAGTTTTCAAGTCATTAACTTTGCGTATATTTAGATGATATTTTGGTCACTAAAAATTAAAGAAATACCCCACTTAACCTATTCTAAAAAAAACTATATTTTTCAAATTTTATAAACTTTTGGATAGTGACTTATTATCCATTATCCTATTACATAAGGCATTCAAAAATATTTTTAAAAATTAATTTCTAAATAAAGATTAAAAATAATTTTAAAAAACTGCAACTATCCACAGGTTTAATTAATATTGGTTAATTTAAATATCAAGAAAATAGAGTAAGACTGAATGAAGCTATTTATGGAGGTGACATATTTTGTTGTTTTTTCGCAATTAAAAATTGGAAGTAGTTGAGCTGCCATCTTTTCTTATTGGTATTTGACTTTTTATTTTTACTTTTTAAATTACTCTTTTGATTTGATCTTCATAGTAACATATAAAAATACAAAATATTTAATAGGTCAAAATGCATTTTAGGTCCAGTTATTTTGATGATTGTAATATTTTAGAGTTTATTATTTTTATTTGTAATGATCTAGTTGTTATCGCTTTTTTATTAAAAAAAATGTAATGTTTATGTTGTTTTTTATTTTAATTATAATCGAAATTAAATATAGGAAAATATTTACCTCATGATAAGTCAGGAGAATTTTCTTCTCATATCCTTACATGTTCATTTTATGTTGTTAAATGCAAATCAATGGGTCCCATATAATTAATAAAAATATATATTAATTATCGTTATTATTCTTTAACCAATAGAAATGAAGATGAGGATCTACTTGTTAGGAGACAAGTATTCTTCTCTTCTTAAAAAAAAATATATATATATGTATGTTTGGATCATATGTGAATTTATATTTGAAAAAAATCTATAGATTAATTTATCTTAGTCGATTTTATGTATTGATTGCTTTGTTGGGTTTTAAAATATTCAATGATAAAGAGTTATTATTATATTTTTAAAAGTATAATAATTAATTATATTATTATAAATAAAATTGTTTGGACAAAAACATCACGAAGACTAAAAATATATTTTAACTGAAATTAAACAATATTACATGATGAATGTGAAGCGAAGATTGATTCTTATGTTAGGTATTTTTTTTCCTTCTCAAATATTACATTGTATTTAAGAGATGAGTCTTGAACGTATAACCTTATGAAAGAAAATACTAATGTCTAGCTATATGAATTGTGTTTAGGTTAACGTTGATTTTTTTTATTTTTTGGGTAAAACAAAATAGCATAGACTAAAGTCATATCTAACATTTTAAAAAGCATAATAATAATAATAGCAAAACAATTTTTTTTTTTTTTTTGAAAAAAGCAAAACAAAATATTTAGAATAACGGATGTTCTATATACGTTATGTAAATTAATTATTCACAATCTTAAGCTGTTGATTTATTCAACTAAAATTTTGATAAATTTATTATTAATAATTGTTTAGTTGGTTATTACCATTTCAAAATTATTATCAATGGTAAATGAGACTTTCTGTTTCTGTTACCATAAATTATTGATTGATTTTATCACCAGTTAGTTGGTATCATATTAATAAATTTCTGAATGATGTAATCACCATGAATCTCAAGTGATATAAATATATATATATATATATTTAATAAGAAATAGATTACTCGTGCAAATATCGAAAACTGACAAAGTTTAAATTTGTTTTAGATGATGTCAAACATGGTTTGGGTTGGGCCTCTCTCATATCCCAGTTGGAAATTGGGTAATTTTCATAACTACCCTTTTTATGATTTAAGTTATCAAAAGTACCCTAATATTTTTAAACTTTTCAAAACTACCCTAAAATTGACAAGTGGCTACAATTGATTGGTGAAATACTATAACTAACTATATAAAAACTACCAATTAAGGGTAGAAAAGAAACTATTTTTTTTCTTAGGGTAGTTTTGAAAACCACACTTCATTAAGGGGTATTTATGATAAAATTTCTTGGAAATTTGGGTTGCAGTGGGCCGTCATAATTATTGGAAAAAAAAAAGGTTAAAATACTTTTTTTTTTATATAGATATTACATCAATTTAGGGAGGAGAGACTCCGATCTTCGACTTTAAGAGAAGGGAGTAGGTGTCCAACCAGTTAAGCTATATTCATATTGATGAATAAAATACACTTTTAATCGACTTATTTAAATTGTTGATGTGATAATGGCGAGGTGAATTTTTTAATGATATGATATCTAATATAAATTTCTAATTAGTCTATTATACTAACCTTCTTTCAATCTCTTCTCTCATTTTTTACCTTCATCCATCTTTGTCACCTTTCTCCCTCCTTATCACCCCCTATTATCACCTAAGGGGATCCAACACTTCCGACACCAATTTACCATTTTTATCCTCTCTATCCCTTATTTTGATCTCAAATTCCTTGTGAAATTACCATCGTTCACCGACTCGTACCGTATTTTATGAGTTTTTATGAAATCACATGAACTAAATTAATACACCATAAAAGACTAAATTGAAAATTTTAAAAGTAGAACTAGATTGAAACAGAACCTAAATTATAGGTATTGAATTTATAGTAAAACTGTTGAAATTTTCTTGTTAAAAATGACTTTAAAAAGGGAATCACATTCCTATTTTACCTAGAACCGTTCCTTCGCGGTACAATTACAAATGGGAGAAATGAACAACTAATTTTTATATAGAAAAGACATATCGAATCTTGATTTGCTTGTGGTTTCATCTGTAATTGGACAAATCCATCATTTTCCAAAACCAAAACGATTTCATCAAAATAATAACGATAATTTAAAAACAAATCAAAATACAATACAATACAAACCACCACATTTTTTTAGACGTTATAGCAGACCGAAAGGCTCCGGCAAAGGTTCAAATCCATTATCAAAGATTGAACCCAAATCGGTTTTATCATCTGCGCTATGCAGCCAGTTTGTATTTTTCAAATCCTCTTTTAGCAATATAGCATCATAACGGGAGCTTTCATAGATGTCTAATTGATTTAATCTTGCGGCAAACCGTCCATCATCGGTTTCAGTTACATTTGTTGGTCTATGAAAATGGCTTCCTCTCTCCATAATGACTGTGTTGCTGCTAGTCTGAGATTCGATATTGTAATCGACAGTGTCGTTATTTGAAGAAATGGACTGGGATTTGGAAGTGGCGGATCGAATGCTGTGAGGAAATAAGGTATTGCCTGAACCTGGACGTAAGTTCCCGGGGCCATTTCTTATATCCTGCACAAACACAGACAGATTTGATTGTTGAAATCCAAGAAACAGGATGTTTTCTTTAAAAAAAAATCAAGTTTTTATGCATGATGGTTCTCTGGAATGCATACCATATGTCTGACGGCCATATCAATAGATTTCTTTGAAATAGTCCGTCCAAATCCATTGCTTTCTGCAGTAGTTGTTGAAGTTTTCACAGGTTTCCTTCCACTCCACTCAGAAGAATTTGAAATCTTTCTGGGTTCCAAAACATCGACGAGGTGACCATTGGTATTTACACGGCCTCTTCCAGGGGTGTCTGTTAATCTCCCCCTTGGGACAATAGGAGATGATGATCTTCTAGGATTAGTTGCAGGGGATGAAGTTTCTGGACTCCCTCTGACTGAAGCAGCAGGAGTTGGCCTGGACCTACCAGCAGAAACTGGCCTGTCTGGCAATGTTGTTCTAAGGTTTGGAGGAGTATCCAGAGGAAAATCAGGAGGGACAATTGGCTGTGGCGGAGGCCGGACTCGAGGACTAGGAGAACTTGGTCGAGATCCTGATGTTGAACTGCTACTGCGTGCATTGGTTGATAGAACACGACTTGTAGAAGGTGGAGTTCCTGCTACAGCAGAGAGTGAAGGAACGGAATTTCGTCGAGTGGGTGTAGAGGGGCGAGAATTTGACCGGGCTGCGGGAGAATTCAAATTTGCAGAAATTTGGGGTCTAGAACTAGGAGTGGACGGCCTTGAGGTTTGAATTGGCCTTGTTTTGTCAATGGAAGAGTTGGTGGGGGATGGACGAACCCTTGAAGGAGTTGAGGATCTTGATGGCGTTGAGCGTGAAGATGGAGTAGAAGGTCTTGCTGTAGATGAACTGCGTGTGATTGGGGAGGAAGACCTTATGTAAGAGGAAACTGAAGCTGAGCTTGTATTAAGAATTGATGATGATCTGTTGGAGGAAAAACTACTATACTGTGGAGTGGATACAGAGGAACGCGACACGGAACTGCTTCTAGCTGGCCTAGAAGAATTGTTGCTCTCTGATTGGGAAACTGAAAGCTGAAATGGATGGGAAGCAAGAAATTAACAACCTTGGTTCTAACAACTGAAATGGGATTATAGACACTGCAATTTAAATATGGTTTGATATCATTACATTAGCAAGTCGTTTTCAATTGAGTCAGCCACGCACAAAGGAGCAAACCAAATGGACTGAAGTAAAAATGAAATTTGAAACTTTATTTCACCTAGGATACAGAACTTATCCTATATCATACAACTCAAGAAGGATCATAAGTTGTAAAGAAGAGAGAAGCATACCCTTGAAGCTTTCGTGGTTGAAGCTGACCTGGCTAAGGAGCTGCCTCTCGGAGCTGCAACAGTTGGTGGAACTTCACTTTCACCGGATGAAGGGAAAAGAGGAGTCCCGGGAGGTGTGAGAAGCCTAAAGATGTAAAGGTAGTAGAAGAAGCACGTTTAGCAACACATGTGCTCCATATTTGACAGCCAAATGATGTGCTTTAAATTTTCAACCATTAACTCAGAGATACCTCATATAAAACTCAAAATTTTAGAATCATCAAACTAAATACTTGATCAGTTATATTATAAATGCCGATATCGAAGCAAGCAAAAAAGTTCATATTTTCAACAATTTATTATCATACACTTGAGATTAAAGGAGTCCAAAGTTGGGCTTCCATCATGATCACATAATCAGATCAAGTAAACGTATGAAGTCTTGTAGATTTGAAACATCCTACAGAAAATCAAAAGATCTTCCGTCTCGAGATGAAAATCTCAACTGTTTCTGCCATCTCGAAATTCTATAAAATCTACTTACAGAAATGAAAATTTAAGGTAGTTTAGGAACTTGTTCACTGAAAATTGGTGTATGAAAGCAATAAGCTCTAAAACAAACGTATCAAGCAAGTGTAGTTCCACTTCCAATACAGATTGATAAAAGCGAGCACAAATTCTTAAAATCATTGAAGCTTTAACTAATTTGTTTGATAATTACCAATCGTAATCGTGTTTTCCTCCATCAGTCGACAGTAGATCCTCGATCCCGCTCTTAGCCAATTTTACCGATCCAACCGAAAGTCTTCCCAATTTCACCGGTGCTGGCATCCAAATCAGATAAAAAATCAGATCATCATAAAAACTATAAAGACCGTAATTAAAAAGGTTGAGCAAGTAATTCATCATTATAATGATGATAGATAATCACGACTTCTCACAAGTCAATATCGATTTCCGTTTGATCAGAAAACAATTACTATCGATCTTCTACAGATTACGAACCGTCATTTTCATTAACACAAAACCTCATCGAAAGCAACGAATCAAGCAAGGAAAAACAACATTTCAAATCTAAACAGACTAAACTAACAGCATTACATCAGTCCGTACAAAACGATAAAGAATCAACAACAAGAAACGATTAATAAACAATTACCATCAGAAGAATCATCAGAAGGATGAACAGAGAGACTACGACGATTCTTAGAGAAGAGATCTAGATTCTCATCAGAATCTCTAGAAATTCCAGTGAAGCTATGACCTCTCCGGTGCTGCGATATCACCGGAATATTCCTTCCACCGGCGAGAGGCTCTCTCCAGTTCCGATTCATCCTCGCTACAATTTCAAATTCCGAGGAATACTGAATCAGTTTCCTCCATTACAGAGAAAAATGAGTCCGAATCGGGATTCAGAGAAATTTGGAAGGAAATAGAATCTAGAGAGAGAGAGAGAGAGAGAGGAGAAATCGAAGAAATCAGTCGCCGAAGTTTCTGTAAGTCACAAAGAAAGGGAGAGAGAGAGAGAGTTTAGTGTCAGCGTCGTCAGATCTATTTTTGGTTTTGGGAAATGGAGCCGAGAGAGGCTTAAAGACCAAATCATCTTTCATTAATTACCTTTTTTTAATCATTTTTTTTTTCTTTTTTTTGGAAAATAATTATTGAAAAATAAATATAGATGTTATCATTTAATGGTTTAAAACTTGTTTGATTTAAAAACAAAAACAAAATTGTTTTGATTTCTTGATTTATTTTAGGTTTTTCTGTTTTAGTTGTTTAATTTAGTTTTACATTTTTCTATGTAATAACCTAAAAAAAATTGGAAACTAATTTAGTATACTTTTATTCATTTATCTTAATATATATAGAATTTGTCTCAAATAACATAAATATGTATATTATTTATTAAAATATCATAACTTTTTAAAACTTATTAAAATAGCATAATTACATTTCAATAAATAATTGAACTAATTTTTATGGGTATTTTTAATAAATTTGTTTGTTTTTTTCTTTTTTAAGTTCAAGTTCAATAATTTATCGAATTATTTATTAGGGAAAAAATCAATTTACACCCCTGAACTTTACATGATGTGTCAATTTAAACCCTAAACTTTCAATTGAATCAATTTACACCCTGAACTTTAATAAATGAATCAATTTACACCCATTGTTAATAACCTTACTATTATTTTTGAAATTTTTTAATTAGACATGCGTTTTTATATCGAAATAAAGTTAATTTTTTTGAAAATTAATTTTAAGTTTATGTTAAATATTTTTATGGTTAAATTTGACCGTTTTGGTGTCGGGTTTGAACATTTTTGTACCGTTTAAATTGGTAACTAGAATTTGAGTTTTTTCATAGTTGAGGTTGGGCGTTTTTATGATGAGGTCATAGACGTTTTGTTATTTTTATCTTTCGATGATTTGGTAATTGAATTTTGATTAATTTTATAGTTTTAGTATTATGTGGGTTTAAATTGATTCACTTAAAAAAAGTTCAGGGTGCAAATTGATTTAATTGAAAGTTTAGGGTTTAAATTGACACAACATGTAAAGTTCAGGGGTGTACATTGATTTTTTCCCTATTTATTATTATTATTTTTAATGAATTTATTAGTTTTTTTTTTTACTTTTTTATTTAAATAAATTATTGAACTATAATTATGCTATTTGAGTAATTTTTTTATAAGTTTTGACATTTCAGTACACTCAAGTTTCATTTTTACCTAATTTTTATGTATAATAGATTTTAGATATGTATTTTCAATTATATCACTACTTTTACCATTTCACTAATTTAGTGAATTAGTTCAATAATTTAATAAACTAGGAATAATATGTTATTTTGATGATACAGTGTATATTCAATTTTATAAATAAGAGTTAGTTTTTAAAAACACGTTTAGATAAAAATAACTAACTAACGTATAATTTTAAATAATAAATATTTTAATTAAACAATTTATTTAGAGTAAAATATCATTTTAGTCCATGGACTTTCACTTATGTTTCATTTTCGTCGCTAAACTTTACAATTCATTTCGTTTTGGTCCCTCCATTTGTGTTTTTCGTCAAGGACACTACCGGGGGACTTATATGACATGTAATTGATGATGTTACATTATATAAATACACAATGAGGTTGAATGACGTGGAAAAACGAATATACAGTGAAGTTTAAGACTCAAATTAAAGAGAAAATATGATATTAACCTCACTTTATATTCGTTTCTCCTGGTATTTAACCTCACGGTATATTTCTATAACGTCACATTATCAATTACATGTCATATAAGCCCTCCATTAGTGTCATAGACGGAAAAACAAAGATGTAAGGACTAAAACGAAACAAATTGTAAAGTTCATGGACGAAAAATGTAACTTTTAAAAGTTTAAGGACGAAAATGAAACTGAAGTGAACGTTTAGGAACCAAAATAGTATTTTACCCATTTATTTATTTATTGAACTAATTCAATAACTCAATTATTGAGTCATTCTTATATTAATTAATTGTATACTAAGCTGTTTTTATTTTCTAAATTATATTAGATATTTCCAAATTCATTTATTTGCTAATACTTTTTCCTAATTGGTTTTAAAACTTATCTTTTATCGGACACGGTATCTAACGGACAATTTTCTAATAAAATTTACATTTTAAATATCAATAATACGATAATCTAGTTGAAATTCTTTTTGGTATTAAAATTTTGCTTAGTTATTTCCACGTGTGTATATAAAAAAATACATGTAGTTTTTTTATCACTTGTGTCGACTTGTCCATAAATTTTAAATAATCTCTATAAATAGTTTTTTAGTAGTAAATTATATTAATCATAGATTTAAAAATCAACAACTTCTTGAATGTCATATCTTTACGATTTATAAAATTACTTTGATTGATTGGTGTGTTAAATTTTTTTAATTTAAAATTAACATTATTTACGATAACCATACGACTATAAAAGAAGATTTAACTAAAATACATCAACTTAAATAAAACTTCTAAAAATAGATCCATTACCAAACTATAACAAATGGTCAAGTACTTGAACAAACATATGGTTTAAGGAAGAAAAAAAAAACATTATTTGTCGATGGTTTTCAAAAGCAACTTTTAAACAAATATAGTTTTTGGATAGTTAGGTTCGACAACATCGATTTTTTCCCTTTCTAAAACATAGGCTTATTTATCAACAATAATAGATTTGTTTTGTAACCTACATTTTGACATCCTAACCAAAATTTAAAATCACATAAAGCAGTTTTCAAATGTTATTTAAAAAAAAAATATTTTAAAAATTAAGATAGCAATATGAATAATTTGTTAGGCCATAATAGAAATAATTAATATTTTGAAAACTTTTGCTTTTTTTTTTTTAATAACCCTATGGACCTATTATTAGGCCATAATAGAAATAATTAATATTTCCAATTAGAAAATAGGAAAGTTGCAATATACACGTGGGGCCTATGATAACAATAAAACAGATCCATAAGTAATTTGGTTAAATAAAAAGCTTTTAAATGATCAAGTAATTAATATTGTAGATCCGTGGTCATCAATGATGTGTTTTTTGCTTCTTCTTTTTTCCAAGATCTCTCTCACTATCGTTTGTTTCATTATTAAATACAAAAAAAAATATGAATATTTTCTTTTTATTGTGTCATTTTTTGGAGCTTGGAAACGTGACACGTAATTAAAAAAATGTTGACTATTGTTTCATTATTAACTTCACCGACTTAGTTGAGGCAAATAATTAGCCACATGTTTGTAAATAAATGAATTGAGTAAAATAATTAGCTCCCACTAGGGGTTTTTTTTTTTTTTTGTTTAGATCTTTAGTTGGAGAATATTTGCGGATCTATAATTTTTGTTTAGGGATACTTTCTAAAAAAATTGATAATAAAATTTAATGAATCCAATCAATTACAATATTTATGAAATCTAATTAGATTAATAGATAATTATAAATTACATAGATGTAATTTATCTAATTTACAAACCGCACCCTCGGTTTAAGATTGATTTTAAATACTCGTATGATTGTAAAAAGTGGGGGAGGGAAGACTCGAACCTTCGAGTTCAAATGAGGAAAGTAGCTACCTAACCAATTGAATTATGCTAATGTTGACAAAATAACTAATGTTTTTAACCATATTATTGTAATTTGTAGAATAAATCATTATTAATAAGGTAGGTGTAAGATCTATAATTTCTAATCATTTGTTAATTTTTTTTTTGTTATTTTTAATGAAATTATAACAAGTGAATGACATGGAATAAACACATATTCTAAATTCGTTAAAATTAACAAATAAATATGCATGATTTATAATATTATAATCGGCTAATATAAAAACATATTTTAAAGCATATGAGTATGATGGTATATAAACAAAATCATAGAGATATAATGTGCATTTATCTCTTTCATGAAATCATTTTGACCTTCTAATCTCCATCTTTAAAATTAATATTTATCTCTGATAATCCAAATTTTAAAAAGTTGCTAGGAATTTTCTTTTCGTTATAATATGTAATTTTTAAAAACTATTTTTTTTTTGTCCTTGCTTCCAAGGGTGATTCCAATCCTTACCTCATTCAAGATACAAATACAAATATGCTTAATAGTATTTTTTTTTTTCCATTAAAATATCTTATATCTAAAATAATTTTAAAATTAATTAGTTTGAAATAAAACAATAACTTAAAAATGGAAAAAAAAAATCTTTAACATTCATCCAATAGAAACACTCCACGTATAATTAAGTTAATATAATGTAGATGGGCCAGGCCATGAAGCCCATGTGAATGGTCCTGCTCCTAATGCCTCTATTCATTGGTAGTTTCGTAATATTACAAAGAATCCGACAGCACGTGTCTCGTTTAACGGACACGGACGTTTCCTTTGCCGATATTGTTGACTCATCATCTCTGCCCGCTGCCCGCTACCCTGCCCATATCTATTCTCTTTAATTAATGAATGCCCAATATTTTATTGCTCCCAATTCCCAACCACATTGTTTTATATTGTTACGTCCTATTTCATTCGACACACTTCATCGCTTTCACTTCCTAAATTTAGTGCTTCTTTTTAATTGTGATAAAGTTGAAGGAATTTTAGTTTTAAAAAATATTATTTTTTGCTTCTATATTTATTAAGTGAATCCAATCTTAATATTTTAATTTTAATCCTATTTGAACTGATAATTGTGGGTACGATCTAAAGTGTATAATATCATATTAATATAGACAGGAATTTAAAAAAGTATATTGTCTTGCTATGGGTTGACTCAAAACAGAGGGAATGAATCATCTAAAATTACGCTAACAAATAACTCAAATCCAACCATAAAACATATACGATATAAAAAAAAACCCTAAAAAACCATCAAATTTAAGCAAATTCTTTGGTACATGAAAAGTAATTTTATATTTAGGAAATATTCTTTTTTACCCTTAATCATAACCTTAAATTTTCAATTTCATTAAATTGAATCCTTAATTTAAATGAATAATAATTTAAAATCTTTCGTTTTTAGATTAATGATTTTTAGATAAAAACTCATAAAACGTCAATATCATATCCACATCACAAATTAACAAAATTGCTCATGTGATTGTCGTGTTCACAAGAGAGACTAAAATTTTATATAGAGAGATTAAATTATAATTTTTAAAATCACAAGTATTAGATTGATACAAATCCTAAACCATAATAATTAAACTGAAACTTTTAAAAATATACATTTGATTGATTATCATAAAATCAAATTTAAAACTATATAAACTAAACTTATAATTATATTAAGAAATTGGTATATATTTATCTAATTATCCCATGTGCGTGAGTGTAAATGCATGTGTTAATGAAGTAACTATTATTGATGATGCGTTGGCGTTAAGATAGAGCCATTCAAGTACGCGTAGGGCTATAAAGCAATAGTTGCTTTCAACTGTCACGTGAGTATTTTGACTCTTCCTCTTCCACGTCAAAAGCAATATCATAATATACTTGGAAAAATTACATGTACACTACACATCCATTGTGTATAAATACGAACTTAGGTTGTGACAGTCATATTAAATAATTTTTTATAAATATAATATATTGATAAAATTAATTATATGAAAAAAATTATATGTCTCATAATTAATTATTATTATTATTGGCGTTAAAAATATAATGATTTTTCTAATTTGATTATTTTATAAATTTATCATGTAAGTTTATAAAACGAGTATCAATAAGATATGAGAAGCAGAATCCCTAACTCTTTTATGAATCTCTATTTTCATTATAAATAATTTAGGATGCGTATTAGGTTTAATAATATTATGGTCCGAAATTTTATGTATTATCATATTTCAATCTCTTTCATTATAATTTCATTTATTATTTCGCAAATTTATTAGTTTATCGGAAAAAACAAGAAAAATCCCAAACTAAATGAATTGATTAGTTCAATTTGCAATTTTTTTAATGTTTGAGAATGGATTGAATTTTTAAGTGACGAAATGCAAGGGCAAGGGCCAGTGAAGTGAATTGGCTTTGAAGCAAAGCTAATATATCTTTGGGCTTTTTTCGTTTAATAAATAAATAAATAGGAGAGTGTGGCTTGGCGTGGGTATGCTTACGAATTAAATGAACTATTTTTAAAATTGGCATTTTTTCAATTATAAATTTTAAAAACAGTAAAAAAAATCATTTTTTTTAGAAATATCAGTAATGACAGAACTTTCATTAGTTTCAAAATCATAAACTAATAAAACTTTTATAATTTAAAATATACTAATAAAAAATAATAATAATTTTGATCATTCAAAAATGAAAGTGAATTGGAAAAAATATATAATTTTTAAAATTGAATCAAATTTTACTATTTTAAAAATGAAAAAAAGTATTATCGGTGATAATTTATCATTGTGATGGCTTGCAAGTAGTAGGGCTAGGAGTGGAAGGCGAAGCGAAGGTGAGGGACCGCTACTACTAGAATGGAATTTTGTATAATTGATCTATCACATTCCCATTTCTATCTTTTTCTCTAAGACCTCACTTTCTCTTCACGTGCATCTTCTCACTTAAATCAAGCTTCTTGATTCAATCATCTATACCTAACTTGGGTATGTATAATTATACTCACCAAACTCTATTTCTACCTTCTATTATTTTGTTAATTTAAATACTCAAGTCTATCTTGTTGAGTATGTCAATATTTTCAAATAGTGGAATTGAAATATATAATGAGCATAAAACATACATGTATCAGTCTCGTTTAATCTACTTAATAGAGGAGTGTGTTATGTACTTTTACAAATTACAAGATATTGAAAACCACGGTTTGATTTCTAAACCTGGTGTATTGTAATGTCATTTTTTCACTTATGTCTACGTACTTGAGTAAGTCAATTTAATGTTTTGTTAAATAATTGATTTTTATTTTAAAACCATTTTAAACTGTAGTGATGTGATTTGTAAACCAAGTGTATCATAATCTGATTTGTAAAAGAAAAAATCTAACTTGTCTAAGTAGTTGAGTGAGTCAATTTCAATTTTTATTAAATATTTACAGATTCTTAAATAATTGACTTTTTTTAAACCATTTTAAACCACAGTTGGTGTGATTTGTAAACCAGTTACATCATAATATGTGATGATCTGTCTTTTATTTTTCTACCATGTTTCGTAGTTAAGTAAGTCAATTTAGTTTTTTATTAAATAATTGACTTTTTAACAAGACTTAGAATTTTGGAATACAACATCCAACATTATTATAATTTGAAAAAACACAAAAACAAAAATGTTATTATCAAAGGGGTCTAAATAAAATAATTGAGAATGTGTTTGAATGAATTGCTAAAATGGCTCTCTCATTTATCTAAATCTACCTTTGGCAGAGTCGTCACATTACAATAATTCTAGTTGGCCCATGCGTTGGATGCATGTTGTATTTTGGTTATGCTGCCCTTTTCATGGACACCCACAATCCCTATGAAAGAGAGAGCCCTTTTTATGGACACCCACAATCCTATAAATTAGAGAAAATTACCTCATATTTATAAAAATCAATCAATTTTCTTTTAATATAATGTGACTTTTGTGTAAAATTATATATTTATTTGTCTTTTCAGTATGTCTCGATAGATCTAATCAATCAATCTCGATTAAATATGATTTTTTTTTTTTAAATAAGAGACCGTTGTGTGTGTGTGTGTGTGTGTCTATATATATATATATATATATATATATATATATATATATATATTTGCACAAGAGAGTTTATATTTTGCAGAGTTGAATTAGAAAAATATATGAAATACTTGAAGAAAAAAAAAAAGAATTTTAGGTTATTTTCTACGAGATTTGTGTACACTTTTAGCTAGGGGCATTTTACTTCGGGCCATGAAGAGCTAACTGATCGTGGGCCTGTTTCACATTTAAGGCCGGCTAAATTAGAGAAATTGTATATTATCATATTTGACATTTTTTTTTTTTTGGGGGGTAGAGTACCTTTTTAGTGTTTGGGTTTTGAAGTTTGAATTAGAGATGGCAAAATTCCCTGCGGGTTAGGGGCCCCGACCCTATAGGGCCAGGGCGGGGAATCCTGGCTAGGGTTAGGGTGAGAAATCCCCCCCCCCCCCCGATTTGTTATAGGGTACGGGCATGGGAATACATCCCCCAACCCCGAACCCGATTTTTTAAGAATATCTTATATATTTTGTTTACTTTTATCTTTATTTATTGAAAAATATAAGTAAAATATGATTATATTAACTAATAAAATATAAAATGTTTAGTATTATGTTTTCTTTTTGACTTAAAATGTATACTTTAAATTTATATTTTATTTTTATATTTCTTTTTAAATAATAATTAAAATGTAAAACGGGGAATCCCCGAAGCCGAACCTGATTTTTTGATTAGGGGATAGGGTAGGGTATGGGGATTAAAAATCTCCGCTGATTAGGGCATGAAAAGTGCATCCCCGACCCCGCCCTGCCCTGCCCCGTTGCCATCCCTAGTTTGAATCTATTTGTTTCTTAAGTTTTCAATTTGTAATTTTTTTACATATGAATTTTGAAAAATATGCCAATTTGGTCTATGCCTTTAATTTTTCCATTTAATAATGTAAGGAAATTTGCTTATTGTTAGTTAGATAACTAATTTCATGGACCGAATAGACATTATTTCTAAAATTTAGGGTGCAATAAACACAAATTAAAAACTCAATGACCAAATAAATATGTTTCACATAAACTGAAGATGAAATAAACACAAATTTAAAACTCAAGGGGAAATAGATAGAAGCCTCAAAACTCAAGGACCAAACAAATACTCCCTAGGTACAATACTTACCTCCAAACTAATTTGGAGAAGTTTCTACATCCTATAATTTCTATTGATAAAATTCTATTAAATACTTTCATATTTATTAAATATGTGGTCCCACTAAGTTTTATAATCTAATAGAAATAAAACATATATGACAGTATCAAGGGCGGAGCCAAAAATATTTCCGAGGGGGGCAAAAAATATATAGAGTTACGTTTGAGAATTTAAAATTGAATTTTTTATTTAAAAAAAAGTAAACTTTTATATAGGAATTTTAAAATTGTCAAAAAATGAGGGGGGCAAGTAAGTGGATCAGCCATTGGACAATATGAAGGAGCTCCTCCAAATCAGTTTGAAGGCAAGTATTTTCCCGTAGTTTATACTAATGTAATTGTAAAAAAAATGTTTTTTTAAGCAATGCTTTTCAAATAGGAAAATTTTATTAGGTACCAGATTTTGATGCAATATTTATAAAAATATCAACTTTAAAAAATATTTATAAATATAACAATTTTTATTATCAGTGATTAATATGTGCATCAGTGATAAATTTAAGTGTAAAAATATCTAATTACGTATTTATCACTAATTCACCCCTTCAAAATTTACTATATTTATAAATATTTTTAAAAAATACTATTTTTATAAACATTACTACAAAAATTACTAGATTTGTAAATGTCCTTTTCGAATATATCTTTCTTTCCATTTCGAAAATTATTTTAAAATTGACAAGGGGTAGTGTGATTATGTGCATGTATACCATGTGGATGAGACATTAATCCATCAAAGTAAAAAATAAAAGATCTCGTATCAGTATGATGTAAGCATAATTAATAAAGAAATAGCGTCACGTTTCCCACGTTATACGAAAGTTATGAATTTTTTTTATCCAATGTCACAATAAATAAATAACTGTTCTTTTCAATGACAAAATAACTAGAGAAAAATAAAGGGAAATTTCATTGGGTAGCAGAATTTTTAGCAATATTTATAAATATAGCAGTTTTAAAAAATATTTGCAAATATAATAAATTTTTAAAAATCCTCATTCATGTGATCAGAGATATCAGTGATAACTTATAAAATAATCAGTGATTACTATCAGTTAATCAGTGATTCCTGCACAAAAATCAGGATATCATTAAATCAGTGATTACTAATCAATGATTACTTGTGAAGATATCACTGATTACTAGTGGCAATTTTGTAATATTTTAAGTGTGAATTTATTTTTTCTGCTATTTTTGCAAATATGTTTTTTTACTGCTATTTTCACAAATATTGAACCTATTTTTACTATTTTCGCAAGAGCTCCAAAAATAAATATCATTTTTATCAACTTTTATGAGTAGTTATAATTTTAACTCGTATTATATTTTATTTATAAAATTTTAAAAGATTCGGGCATAAAACTATTTAAACGACTATGTTATAAAAGAAACTAAGAAAATGATATATATGAAATATTGAATCACACCTTCATCTTACTAATCGCAATTTTTTCTTAATAAATTTCATATCATAATCTTTAAACTTACACCCTTTCTTAAACCGTTCTACTATGTTATATTGAAAATCATTATTCATTAATCAATACGAGGTTTAAACTTGTAATTACCGTTATAGTTTGAATAAAATTTTCATGAAAATATGACTTTTCTAAATAACAATTAGCAAATATTTTTTTAGATATATTTTGAATAAATTTGCCAGAAAAAAATAATAATAGAGGGAAGGGGGGTGGGCTGTGACTCTATTTCCACAAACGGTTGCCTGCTTGGCCGATACAGTAAGCCCCCTCCGCGGTCTGCGGGGGTGGGTATGAATTGAGTTTCCATTTGTCTTTTGCCTTTTGGGTATTTTGAAGTGACACCACCCCCACATTTTTCTTTCCTTACTAGTAATAATATTAAACTTTCAATTTGAGTAATTGACTCTGAAATATTTTAATTTGATAAATTATACTCTTTAAATTATATTATTTAAATTTTAATTTACTAATTATTTTTATAAAATATCAATGAGAGCGAGTTTTTGAGAGCCTCTAACCTACGTCTAATCCCGTCCTTGACCTTGACATCAAAATCCTCATAGTGGTGGAGAAGTAGAGTTCTTTTCGATCTCATTCCTCACTGCCTTATTGATATTAAGGATGTAATTACTTGTCTCTCTGATGATTTTTTAAGGTCTAATTTAATAATTTAAGGAGACAATTTATCAATTTAAATTTTATAGGTCTAATTTTAACACTTCATAGAGTTTGCTCAAATAAAAAGTTTAAGAATATAAATATTAAACTTCAATAGTTTATGGGTGCTTTATGTAATTTTTGCTTTTTTAATACTTAAGTTATTGATAATCATCCATTTAACAATTAATTATGTGGGAGTGGTAGATCATATTATTTATTTATTATTGGTTCGCAATGAAATGTCATTATTAAAGGAAGAAGTGTGATAAATATTCGGTTCACTAGGTAGGAGTACAATAATTTATCTCCCACCTGAATTGTTCGATTCACTAGATAGAGTACAAATAGTTCGATAAATTATTAATCTTGAACTAAAAAAAGTAAAAAAAAACAAATAAATTCATTAAAATTACCTTTAGTTCAATAAATTTAATGAACCATAATTATGCTATTTAAGTTTACTTTTTAAAAAGTTCTGATACTCTAGTAATCAGTATGCAAATTTATGCTATTTGAGATAAATTCTATTTTTTAATAGGTATTTTAAAAATAACAAATGTTAAAAAATAAAATAGAAATAGAAATGACATTAAGGCAGCCCAGCTGAGCTCATGCTTGCATTGAGCTAAATAGGGAAAAAAAATCTTGAGCTATTAGCCTCATTATTAAAATATTCAAAAATATATTTCCATTAAAAAAAAGGTAAAGTATACTTTTGGTCCTTAAATTTTGGAAGTCATGTCTATGTGATCCATGCGATTTTAATCTGTGGCTAAGCGATCCCTCAATTATAGGCGTTGTGTATATTTCGTCCCCACTTTTTCATCAATTTGTGTATAAAAGGTCCCTGAATTTTGGATATTGTGTCCATTTGGTCTCTTAGTTTTCAATTTGTGTCTAAATTAGTCTTTGAATTATTAGAAATAATTGTATTTAGTTATTATTTTGTTAACTTTTTAATAGAATGTTGACTTAACGCTGAAATAAAAAGTTTAATTGGCCAAAATATTGACATGAGTTTAATTATTATTTCATATCTTTGTTAGGATCTAAGGCAACACTAGAGGGGGGGGGGGTGAATAGGGTTTATTAAAAATTTATAAAACTTTTTCAATCAATTCAAAGTTTAAGATTAACAAAACAATTACACTTTTTAAATTCAATCAATATAAGGATTCATATTAACAAAATAATTGGTCTTTATAAGTTCAAGAAATTTACACTTAAAATTCTTTTTAGCAAAGTGAGCAAATATGATATGATAATAGAAAATATTGTATCACAATTAATTTCTAACCATTCAATTATGCTTTGATAAATTAGGAGAATAAAGAAAGTGACACCAATATTTATAGTGGTTCGGCCAAAAATGCGGCCTAGTCTACTCCCCGAGCGCCTCTCGGGAATTTGTATTCACTTTTTGCGGGAGCAAGTGCAACCCAATCCTTTTAGCGGGATCAAGATCAAACCCGAACAATGACCCTTTCCACGGAGCAAGGACAACCGTTATCTATCACTCTTTTTACTAAGGTTTAAGAATAAACCTTTTACAATGATAAATCCTCACATAGGATAGATATTACAATAATTTTACTCACAATAAGAGATAAAACTCTTAATAAATTAGCCCTTAAGGATGGCTAGAAATACACAAATTTTGCTCACAAGAATGTTCACAAAGAGATTAAAGAAGAGCTTTAGCAATGAGAAGATAGCTTATGATTTTCGTTGGTGTAGAATCTGTCATTTTCGAGCTCAATTTATAGGTAAAAAAAAGTTACTATTTCATCCACCTTCTTAATTATTTTTTGACTTTAATGATGTGAATTGAGGAAGAAGAAGGCTCCATTGTTGACAAAAAGAGAAGGAAAAACTGCCATTTTCGGTGCTGTGATTTTCCAGAAATGAGGTTGAGGAAGAAGGGCGTGAAATGACGTTTCTGTCCTTTGAAGTCTTCATATAAATTCAAATCAGGAAGGGCAAAGTAGTAATCTCCCATATTGTGTAATAATTGCTTCCAGAAAAGTCAATAAGAGAGTCCACATGTCAAAACGTCATTGGGTGAGCCATTTCTGTTTTTGAAATTAATAATAATAATATTATTAATAAAAATCCGGGCAGCAGGGGCAAATTGGGCAGCCAACCGTTGAGAGAGAGATTTAAAATTCGGTCAGCAAAGTCAAATAATAAAGGTCAGGACATTGGAGGCATTAACCAAAAGCTGAGGGGCAAATAGGACATTTCACGTGCATCAGAAAAGCAAAACAGCTGTAGTGGGGAACAAGCAGGACACGTGTCGCACAGGGATAGGCGGAGGCAGCTGCTGCTTCAGGCGTGGGACCCGCGTGGCAGACGGCGTCAGGCGGACGCTGGGGCGCGTCAGCGCGTGTGGGGACTCGCAATCGTGGATGAACACCAGCTGTTGGATGCGAGGCGGTGGCGTGATCAACGGCTCCGGTTTTTCTTTCCTTTTCCTTTTTTTTTATTTTTTTTTATTTTCGAATATATATATATATATATATATATATATATATATATATATATATATATATATTGATTAATGAGAACCGTTGGATGAGCTTCAGTGCGCGATCTAACGGCTCATATCAATTCTTCATTTAATTTCCTTTTTCTTTTATAAATCTGAATAAATCTGGGCCTTTAATCTCAACAACCTTCTGATCTAACGGATGGAAATAAATCTGACTTTTCCTTTTCATTTAATTCAAAATTATGAATTAATCTGGGCCACTGATTTTGAATTCCATCTGATATGACGGCTGTAATTTTGAGCGCATAATAAGATCAGTGAAGCTTGTCATATACGATCTAATTTAAATAATTAATTTAACTCCAATCTTCTAAAATCAATATCTTGCTCGTTTGAATTCCGATTGAGTCGATTCCAATTGCGTTGGACTCGTTGTAATTTTCTCTACATAATGGACTATCAAAACATAGAAAATTGATTAGTAACAAAAACACTTTTGTTATCATCAAAATAAGAAATAAGATTAATTGGCTTAGAAAGTCAACAATCTTAGGTCTGGATTGATGAAAGATTTAAAAAAATATTTGATCACATGTCAGTATTTGACCAATTAAACATGTCATGTCAGCGTTGTCAACATCCTGTTAAACAGTTAATGAATATGATAAATTAAGTATCAATTAAAACTATTTATAATAATTATTGAAAACTCAGGGACCAAATAAACACAATGTGTAAAACTTAGGGACCACTTAGATACAAATTGAAAATTCAGGGATCAAATAGACAAGATGTCTAAAACTGAGGGACCTCTTAAACACAAATTAAAAATGCGGGCACTAAATAGATATGTCTAAAACTCATGAACCAATATGGTTCAATTAAAAAATAAATAAAAATGTTTTTACTAAGATTTTCTAAAGCCCAAGATGTCTTCTCATCCAACAACAATCTCTCTCGTTCCATAACATCCCCACAAAATTTATAATTTTATTATTTCATTATCGAATTGTCAATTAGGATAGTTTTTTTTAGTAATCAATTAGGTTAGTTAAAAGTTATATAATTATAATCAATTTGATTAGAATTTGTATAGTAGCTCATTGAATTATGATCCATTACCTTTTAGAAAAGTTTGATTAATTAGATCTTTTATATATTTTTCAGCTAAATTTTCACCTACCCCATTTATATAAGTAAATAAGATGAAACTTAGCGATTTATAATTGTTCAAAAAAAAAATCCATTGGCACATTGTAATAATTCAATGGAAAATCAAATCAAATCAAACTAAATAGCCCTAGTTGGGAGATTTGTGCCATGCGTACGTGTTACACAAAATAAAAAGATTCTTTAATTTAATGATATTAGTATTATTTTACATTTGAGAAAGGAATCCTCTTGTCTATCTAAGGGGTGCAAAAAAAATACCTTCCTTTCATAGGCATAAAAATTTACTGACAAATTTAATCAATTGGGTTTTCTTCCCTTTTTTAGGTTGGACAATACTTGACGCAAATCCAATATTTTTTTGCCACGAGTAAATAAGTACATAAAAAAAAATAATCTACTCAATTTGGGCAATTCATTTTAATATTATCTAGCATTATGGATGGATGAATATCTAGATGATATTGTTCATTTTTCTGCATTTAAAGATTTTAGGATATGTTAGATTACATATAATCAAATAGTACATGTTATCTCGACAGTATTCTATTTTTTAATTTTTTGCCCTTAAATATTATAAAAAAATTATATATATATTTACATGGAATTATTAACGTGAAAAAAAGTTATATTCTCATCAAGAACTAAATTTAGAAATATAAATAATTTCTCCGTTGCACTAATTATTGATACTTTAATAAATTCATGTGTATCAAATAAAAATAAAAATTTAAATGTTAATTTAATATTCAAATAAATAAGTTATAAACTGCAAAATAGTTTGGGTACATTAGTCTATCAAATATAAATATTAATTAAATTAATATGTAGAATTTATTAATAAAAAAACATAAAACAAAGATATTATTGAAAAAATTGTTAATTTAATTACATTCTCACCGTTAACATACAACATAATAAACATCGTAATCTTTCATACTCATGGATTTTTATTTCATATTATTGCAAAATGAACATTGTAATTTTTACCTTTCATACAATCCAGATACATATATTCTACATACCTAACAATCTTAAAACACATGTATCTGAAATAACCGGAAATGAACTACTCCTTTTAAGTATTCTTTTTCCTTGATGTGTTTTAATTTATCACGTGATATTATCGTGGGCCACTCCTTTTCATCTTGTCATTTTTTTTACACCAAAAAATGACAGAATCTTTCATTTTTAATTAGAAGCAATCTCATGGTTTTTCCTCCATTATGGATTCGTTAACCCCCACATTCAAAATTAGAGTATTTTCGTAATTTTGATAATTTTAGATGCTCAACTTTTTTTTTTTAATTAAATTTGAAAAATGTCAAATTTGGACTTGGGACGTTGAGACGAGTCTAAAGAGACCCATATTGGTAATGACTAAATTGGGACATTGATTTTATGTATTATATTTTCCTTATGTTTAATGATATTGTTTTAGAATAAAACGCATGAGATTTTAAAGATTAGGAAAATTGTGTATTGTCTTTTTTTTAACTTTCCTTATTTACCACAATTTATAAATAAAGTGAAGGAAACTAGATGAGGATTCTTGGTCTACTGCACACCATTTTGGTTTAAATTCCCCATTCTATGGATTTTTTTTTTTAATTTAGAGTTTTCTTACTCTTCATTCCCTTGTCTTCGACCTTGTAGAGAATGATATCTGCTACGGTCGATCATGTGCGTTCTACATGCGATATGTCTCCTTGATCTTTAAAGACTTAAGTTAAAGAAAATGAGCCAACTTTTCCCTTATTTAGTCTGAGTCTTCTTGAAGACAAGGGGAACTTTTGCAAATTTTCATCAAGGTAATATAGGAAAATCTCTCTATACGTTAATGATTTATTTTTAAAATTCCCATGATTTTATCTAAGCCTCTTCATCTCTTTTCCTTAAAAAAAACACTTAAAATCAAGTTGATAAAGAGAAGTGTCGTGATTTTACATTCAATCTTGCTACTGAAATCATAAATCGAGAATAGAATCACACTGAGAAGTATATTGGTCCGGATCACAAAAAATTCTAATCCAGTTCCTGGATTGACCAACCAATCCATTAGATTTGTCTTTTGTTTATAAAGGAGAAAAACCAGAACTCTAAATAAGAATCTATTTGCACATTTTTCACGCCCTCATACAATGAAATTAGTTAAGTAAACAAAAACTCTTATTTTATCTCAATTTAAATACAATGGTAAACAATAACCAATACAGAAAGGCACCGACTAATAAAACCAAATAATAGTTAAAATATAACTAAATATAATATCCAATTTTAACCAAGAAGCTTGGTGACCCCATTGTCATGAGCCTAAGGAGAAGAGAAAATCCAAACCAACCGAGGGGTTTATTAATTTATTTTTTACTTTTGAAATAGTTTTCACATACTTAGTATCTAATTGATTAAAATATATTAATAAAATACACCTATTTTCTATTTTTAATTTTAATATAAATAAATTAGCATGTATAGACCATTCAAAAAAAAAAATTATGATTTCAATTTTGTTTCTTCAATATATCTCATTATTAAATAGAAAATGCGTGTAGACTCCCCTTAACACAAAAAAATTAAAAAAAAAACATACCCTTCAAGTTATCAAATATGAATCACAATAAATATATTTTCTATACAATATGTAGAGAGACAAAATGTAAATCTCTAACTTAATAGAGAATACAAAATGACTTATCCCCATGCTAAAGGGAGAGAACATTTAAAATGAGTTTGATCTTTATCGGATCATAAAAACCCACTTTACGAAGATTTCTTTTTTCTCTTTAGGATTGAACATCAATTACAATGCTTTGATAAAATGGCTCTCATCGAGATAGATGGTCGATTAACAACACCCCAAAACCGTATAAGAAGTTTTCTCCTCGTACGGCTCGAGAAATTTAGAAGTTATGTATATAATTCTAATTCATATAAAATAGATCCATAGATTATTCAATCAATTAGACTATGATTAAAATACTTTTTCCAAACCCATTCTCATAACTCAAGTTGGGATAGTAATTAAACCAATTTTTTTTTAACAAAAACAGGAGAGAGAAAAAAAAAATCACACTACTATACAACAAAATCTACTTTTTATGATTGAGCACATTAAAGAGACACTTTTACTTTTTCTTTTTGTCATTTTTAAAACATATTATTCTCTTCTTTATATATTGGGCATTGGTTTTTGTTTGTATTTAATCTTAGTAAGTTTTAATCAAGAAAACCAAACCAGGCTGCACATATGATAGGAGACATGGTTCGACGAGTACAAGAAATGGTGATGGTTTTGTTCTTTGCCTTATTCTCCAAGGCTACTTGTCTCAAACCGTTTTGGACAAGGACTAGTTGCAGCCATTGCCTGAGTTGGAGATTGGCTGTGGAGACTAACAATGTCGATCCGTGGCCGATTGTTCCACCTCAATGCTTCACCTACATCGAAAATTACATGACCCGCGGCCAATACCATCACGATCTCCGTTTTATCGTCGATCAAATTATTCGATATGTCGATGGCATTTCGGTGTCCGATGATGGAATGGATGCTTGGATTTTTGACGTTGATGATACTTGTATCTCCAATGTTGAGTATTATAGGGGTAAACGATATGGGTACGTATACGTATTTTGATATTTATGTAAAATAATAATTATGTTTTTTTTTTCTTTTCTTTCTGATTTGAATAGATTAAGTTTTGATAAATTTTTTATTAGGGAAAATTGTGAGTCGAGTAGCACAATTTTTTTAAAATTATTTGTGAATTTGACATTTCCTGAAAGAAAGAAAAAAAGTGTTTACAATATGATTTTTTTTTAAAGGGGTCAATCAGTTGATTTTATATTCAATTGTTTTTTTTAATACGTTGTCAAAAAAAATGTTTTTTTTAAGGAGCTTTCAACCAATAGAAACTGAATATAGGAGGAGATCCTCCTGATTTATCAGGAGGCAAGTATTTTCTTTTTTCTAATACGGCTTAGATTGAAGAAATGAATCGTTCACTTTGAATTTAAAACATAAGTCCTACTATTCCTCTAAATTCAGATTGACCATGAATCCATAATTGATTGATGGATAATAACCACAAGATACTCTATAATTTATTATATTTATATTATTTTAGTTTTTTAATTATTTATTTTTATATGATTTTTACTAGATTTATATACTTCTCTCTAAAAAAGTTTTTAAAATTTAAGCCAAATTTTACTAACTAAATAAAAAAACAGAATTTGTGATTAAAAATAATAAAAAAATCATTATTCAATGAGCAATGAATTGACAACTTACAGGTGCGACCCATATGATCGGGCGGCATTTAAGTCATGGGCAATGGAAGGAGGATCTCCGGCGATTCCGGAGGTGGTGGAGTTGTACAAAAAGCTTCTAAATAATGGGTTTAAAGTGTTCCTCATCACCGGCAGAGACGAAGAGACACTCGGCCGAGTCACCGCCGGCAACTTACATCGGGAAGGATTCGTCGGCTATGAACGCCTTATTATGAGGTACCTCGACGGTCGAAGATTTCTTCGTTTTACATAAATTATCTCAAATAACATATTTTAAAATATTTTAGACCCATCTCATAACTTTTGGTTTAAAAAATGAAATTTATTTTTAAATAACTATATTGAAATCTAACACTCAGTTATTGAAAACTAAGAATAAATAATGGGGAGAAGACTTGAAATAAAGGAAGAAAAATATAATTACTTAAATAGCACGGATTTTAAAAATTCACCGAAATTACATATTTATTCTGATTCAATGATAATTAACTGATATTATTCTTTATTATAATTTTTATTTTGGATTGAATAAATATAATTTAAATGAGCTTTTAGGTCCTATAATTTTTATTTTGTTATCAATTAAAGGGGATTTTTATAAAAAAATATATTTTAAGATTTTATATTTTCATATATAGCAAAGGTTTGAAATTTTTCAACAATGACATTTCTCAAGTTAATCACAAAGCGATATTGGTGGAATCTCATCAAGATTTCTGAAATATTTTAAAACATTTACTATTTTTTTAAATGACTCATAAAAAAATGTCAATCTATTGAAATTTTCCGAAATCAAATTTCTAATTCAGCAATTGATTGACTTAATTTCAATAAATTAAAGTAATGACATAAATGAAATTATGCATCTAAAATCTATTATTTGAGACCATTTCAGTATAAAAATATCAAATGTTTTTTTTTTAATTATCAATTTGGTAATTCCTGAAATATGTTATGGATATTTTACTTGTTGAAATAAGGAAATATAAAATGAGATGAGAAAATGGTTGAGATGTAGGTCGGCGACGTATAAAGGGCGGAGCGCGGTGGAGTTAAAGACGGCGATAAGAAGGGAGCTGGTAGAGGAACAAGGATATAGGATATGGGGAAATGTGGGAGATCAATGGAGTGATCTTCAAGGTCTATTTGTCGGTAACCGCACTTTCAAGCTTCCAAATCCTATGTATTTTGTTCCTTGATGTAAAGGTTATTTTTCAATTGAGTTGTTATTCTCAGGGGTGTTTAAAAAAACCGATGACCCCAAAACTCCGATCACCCGACCTAACCCAACCTATACGGTATGGGTTGGTTCAAATAATTTAAAACTTCTTGCATTAGGTTGGTTCGGGGTTCTCTAAAAATGAGGTTGTGCTAAATCAAACCAACCTGAATTTATTAAATAAAATAATTAGTTATTTATTTATTTACAATATAAATCCCTTTGTATGTTTTTTTTTTGTTAATTCCATATTTCTTATGCAGATTTATGTTATTTGGGACAAATTCTTAAAAATAAAACGTTGTTTTTTATTTAGCGTCACTTTTAATAACCAGTATTTGCACGTGATATTTTTTCTTTTTAATAATTTGAAACATAGTATACTTTCTTATTTAATTTTTATATGTTTTAAAACTTTTTAACTCATTAGCTTTTCTTTTATTTAGCTTCTTCATGTTTTTTAAACTAATAAAAAATTAATTTTGAAAATTCTTTATATTATTTTTAATTGAAATAAAATATTTATTTTAATTGAAGTATAAAACAAACTAATAATAATATAGGCATTTTTAACATGTTGAATGATTAACATAAAAAATTTAAATGTTTATAAAAAATTGGTAAATAACTATATGCAAATGGAGTTTATGATATTTTTTTGAACTACTTTCAATAAACATTATAATATAAATTAATATCAACAATGTATATGTATTGTATATGATATGTTTGATGAATTATAATAATTTATTATATTCATTTTGATGAATTATTGATAAATTGATCAATAGTTTTTTTTAAAAAGATTAAAATCAACATAATTAATACATAAGTGCTAATTAAGTGGTTATGATATAATTTATAAATTGAAAGTTTGATGAAAGATAAATTTAAAGTAAATAATAGCATATTTTATAATTTTCAAAAATCATACAGGGATAAAACAATAGAAAAAAATGTTTCTTAAACATACTTCATTTTATATATTAAGGATTTACAAAAATAACATATTGTTTCGGTTTTAATAAATTATTAAAAATAAATATACAATTTATTTTCAATATTCACTATTTCAAATTTTTATTGAGTTGAATAATTGTGATCTAAATTGTTTTTTATAAGTTAAAACTCTCACTTTATTACAAGTTAATTGTAAAATTAATAATCTATTTCTAGTGTCAATAAATCGTTGTTTTAATTTCAATAAATTATTGAAAATCAAGTATATTATTTAAATAAAAAATCGAAAGTAATATCATAAACGAAAATACGTATCTAAAATATTTTAATTGAACAATTTTATTATCGGTGTGAATAAGAGACGCTATATACATATATCTATGAGTGTAAGCAAGTTTTTCTTCTTCAATATAGTATGGTTTTAAATGAACTAGTCTATTAACACGTGTCTTGCCCGTCTTATGTTTTCATAGTAACTTATTTTATATTAAAATAATCTTTTAAATTTTTTTAATATATATGTCTCATTAAAAGTTATAAATCTGATAAGAAATTTGATAATTTGAACATGTTTAGTTTATAAAGAAATGATATTTTTAACATCAAATTAGATAAAAAAATACTTTAAATATTTTTAAAAACTTTGTACAGAGTAAAGTTTTGTATGAACTCAAATAGATATTGATACATTATTTTAAAAAGTAAAAATGGATGTTGACGCTATATATTGATTATATTGTAATTATTTTTTAAAATAAATGCTCATACATTAAATTCTAATTGCAAACAAACATCTTGAATTCCCAAAACATACTTTAGGAATAATGATATAATATGCTATAAATTACATTTTTGAAAGAAACGTCACAATATGGAATTAACAATCAAAACAGCTAAATTAAATTGGGAAAGTACATAGATATATGTAAACAATAATAACTTAAATAATAATATTAGTTGATAAAAAAGAGAAGATGGTATTCAATATACTAAAAATATTTTCAAAATAATTTTCATTTCATTATTTTTAAATTAATATTTAGTCTATAATTTTGAAAATATAGTTCAAAAATTAATAGTCAACTTCGATAAAAGCAGTTAGCTGTTATATTAAAAAATATTTTAAAATCATTGTATTAAATAAAGAGAATGTAATATAAGAATATAATAATTAATTGTTAGTGGTAATTAATTATGGTGGACATATTTTGTAAATTTCATAATTTAAAAAGGTATAATGGTCCTAAAATGTTTCTATAACATCCTCACTTTTATATATTAAAGATAAAAATGTAAAAGACTTTATAACTAGGCCGTTTGATAATTTTTCCAATTATCGTTTCTTATCTTTGTTTCGTATCTTTTAGAAATGTTTCTAAAATTTTAGAAACAGTCAATTCCGGTTTATTGTTTCTTATTTCCGTGTCAAGTTTTTTTTAATACATTAATAAAATTACTAGTTTGTCCTATTTTAAATTATACAATGTATAATAAATATCCAAGAATTAAAATTGTTATAAACTTCTTAAATATTTCATTAAAAAAAAATTATACATAAATTGTTTTTCTTTTAATTGACAAAGAGTCAAGAAACAATAAATGATTACTAAACATGTTTATATTTTTTTTAAAAAGGAGAAAAGAAACAGGAACATAGACATAAATGAGAACATTACGAAACAAGTCCTATATTATTTTAATTAAATCACTTAAGAAAATCATATATTAAAATAGTATATTTGCAACTAATTCAATAAAATAAAGTTGAATAGAGGTTTTAATTGGATCTCATCTTTTAAAAATATACATTTTTCAATGAAAAAAAAGTCCAAACTCTTTATCTTTTATTTTTAAATTATATTCGTTAGCAATAAATTATTTAAAAATATATACTTAATATTATATATTAATTTAACAATTAAATTTATAAAATATATAATATTTTTATTACTAAATGAAAAAAGTTAATAAATATTAAAAAACAAGGCAAGATTGAGGTATAAGTTATTTAATTTAAACTAGTTTAGATGGTAATTTATCGAATTAAAAGTTCAAGAATCCAATTTTAATACTTTACTAAATTTACGAGATCAATTACTCTAATTAAAAGTTCGATGGTATAATTATCACAAATCAGATAAATTATAAGGCAAGATGAATATTATTTTGACATTTTAGGGGTAGAAGAAAAAAAAAAGGATAATTACGAGGGCATGATTATTGACTATTGATTTGTACAATAGCTCAGTTCAAACTTCGATACTCAAATTCAAGAAAATCCACAAAAGCAAAAAAAAATAAAAATGCAATCTCAGAAACTCATCGTCAACTCTTCTCCGTTCGTATTTTTCCTTTCTTTATCTTCGTTTTAATCGCTTCTGTTAGTTTCTTCAATTTTGATTTCTCTGTTGATTTTGACTGTGTTTTTAGCTTAATTTCATTTATTAATCATTTCGTTTTGTTCATTTCATTGAAATGTTGCAGATGCCATGTTGTTTTGTTGGATTGTAATTATAAAGGTCATAATCCGTTACTGATTTCTCGAAACCTGAACTATGGACTCATTAGAGGTGCTGTTTTATTTGAATTCTGCCAATTTCTTTTCATCAGTTTGAGTAATTGTCTGTTTTCAAGCTACTGTTTCTGTAGTTGATGAATCTATGTTGTTGCTAGACTAGTAAACTTTGGGATTCTGATGCATCTTTTCATGCAATTTTAGTTATGTTTTGTTCTTTGCCTCAATCTTTTTTAATTGAATTGAAGGGATAGTGAGAAATTAAACCTCCGTGGTTGCAAAACAGTTGTAAATCACTCACTGTAAGTTAGTTTTAATAAAATTGGGATATATGCTTATTTTACGTTTGTCATATGTTTTGTTTCTATTTAAAATATCGATTTTTTTATTAAGAGTACGACCTGTAGAATCTTAACGAGATGTAAAATCCACCGTTTGCATCCATTTACATTTGCTAGTTTTTTTTCTCACTATTTTTAAAAGAAATGAAATACGGCAGACGTAGAATAACCACATATCCCAAATCCATTAAAACTGACTTACTATAGAGTCTTTTGCAAAAAAAAACTTACTATAGAGTGTGATTTGCAATTTCACGAATCACATGGGTGTTTAAAGACGTTTTTTTTTTTAAAATTGGATGTGATTTGCAAATCATGCAAACAACGGGCGTATGATTTGCAATCATCACTTGAATTGAAATTACATTCTCATCCTTTTATGGGATATTTATTATTTAAATACCAAGGAGATTCTGAAATTTTAGTTTCAGTCTCCTGTTTTTTAATATATTTTTTTATAATATATTACAGGGAGCAAAAAGATTAAGTTTTGTCGGCTGAAGGCTAACTTTTGGGAATCCATCAAATCCGGGTAATTGGAGACATGGCTATTGTTGGGTGACCTTTTTGCACACACTGCAATTTTATAGTAAGCATGCTTTAGCATATCTCCAGTTGACACATTTTTGGACACTATTTCTTTAGAGATTAAGAAGTCTCTTGACCAACTTTGAGTATTAAACATTTACAAGTGGACTTTGTAACTCAAGTTTGTTTAACTGTTTTTCCTTCTTTGTATTAGGCATAATATTTTCAATACCCAGCGAACCTCCTAAGTAGGATTCTCTTTGAAGGTTTCATTAAAGTGGGATATTAACATATACCGGCGTCGGGCATTAAAAGAGCCATTATTATCATCACCCTTCTGACCAAATTACATATTACATAATTCTCTCATACTGGGGAATGCTGAAAGTATCTCGTTTTCGAATGACAATGGTGGATAATGAGTAATTTGATATATAGCCAAAGATGCCCAAGGTTTATGTGATCACACAAGATAAGAAGTTAATGATGAAGGAGGTTTGGGATGAAAATACCAATTTGTGGAAAATTCAAGCAAGAAGAAATCTAAATGAAGGAGAGTTCAGAGAACTACTGCATCTTTTAAGTAGAATAGCAGGGTGGACAATTCGACAAGAGAGTTTGGAAGCTGTATATTTCGGGTACATTTCCAGTCAAATCTCTTTTCAATGATAGTTTAAACACTTTGCTTGATAAATGGGTAACTCAAGCAATCTGGAAGACAAGGTACCTCAAGAAGGTTAAAGTTTAGGGTTGGCGTAGGCCAAGTGGTCAAGGGGATTTCCTTAAATCCTCGATATCATAAGTTCAAACCATGTATGGCCACCTAATATTATCTTATGAGTTTTCCGGCGCCAAGTGTGATAGGGTTGTGTGGTTGTTCCGTGAGATTAGTCGAGGTGCACACAAGTTGCCTCGGACACTCACGGATATAAAAGAAATTAAAAGTTATGATATGGTCTTTGCGCTTCGAGGGAGTTAACTCAACAAACAAATTACTGACGCGATGTCATACATCTGCAATATAGGGATGGTAAGAATCCGTGTGTTGGGGAAACCTCATCCACACATTTGAAATGACCTCATAATTGGAGATGGAGGAAAATACTATCTTCCTTAACTTGTTTAATATGGTGCTTGACAAAGACAACATGATTTTCCATTTTATGCATTCTAATGGGGAGGATTGGATCGTTAACTAGTGTGGGAATTTTTCTGATTAGACTGAAAAATGGACTAATCTCATGGCTTTCCTTTACAGTTATAGCTTTTTAAATGGCTGAAACTATTGGGTAAAAGTCGTATAAAAATGAGATCTTTACAACCAAATCCCTTTTCTCTTTTCTTAGCAACAAGGAGGCTTTGGACCTGGTTCTTAAGGGTTTGAATACAATTATTAAAAAAATCCCGTAATCTGTCTCTCTCCAGCCGTGTCCTGTGTAATGAAGCATCTTTTATTTGATTGCAAATTTACCCTCAAGTTTTTCAAGGATTTTGATATCTCAGGGACCATGGCTAATTCTTCGATCAATGATGTCCTTCACATGCTTTTGTGGTTACCCTCTTCAAAACAAGGCTAAAATTGTGGGATGATGGGGTTAAAGTTTTTTCTTTGGAAGGTTGAAGGTTTTTTTTAAGGTTTTAGACGTTCTAAAGATCTTTATCAGAAATCTTTGCTTCTTTCTGGTGCACTCTCTTCCTCTTATATATACTAGTCTTTTACCACGTGCGTCGCACGTAATATTTTTTCTAACATAGAAATATTTAAAAGATCGAAATATTTTTTATTTGATTTTTCTATGGTTTATAAATCTTTTTAGAAATGATTTTATTAACATATTATTATGTTCTATTTAATATTTAAATTATCGTATAGTTTACTAATTTACATAATTATATGCCTTTTTATATAAGACAATTTTTTTAATATCTTTATTTTTAAAATTTATAATACCAAATAAAAAATAAATTGTTTGTTCTATATACATTTGTTAGTGAATTTTTTCATTTATAGATTATTTATTTCTAATTTTAATTAAAATTTAAGAAATTATATATTTTTTTCTCTTTGATTTTTAAACTTTTAAATATTTTTAATTAAAAAAATTTAAATTTATTTAAATATTATACCATTACTAATTCAATAAATTATATTTTGTTGTAGTTGTTTTTTTTATCTTAACTGTTTTTTTTAAACAATTTAAGTTTTTTTTTAATATTTTTTAAAATTAAAGCACCGTCACCTTTATTAAATCATTTAATATTTGAATACTTAAATATAATTTATTTTTCATAAATTGGTAATAAATCTAAACAATAAATTCATTTTACTATCACATTCATTTTCATATGTTGTACTTGTTTTTTCAATTATTTTATAATTTGATGTTGTGAAAACAATAAAAAATGAAGGAATTTATTTAATGAAATTGACAATTTCTTATTCAATGAAGAGAAATATTTTATTTATAAAAAAAAAGAGAACTATTTTATTAAAAATATAAATAGTCATTTAATAGATAGTGGAGTATAAATAATAATGGCATTTTTAGTAATTTGAAGGTTTTAAAAGGGTATATATAATGACATGTTAGTAATTTTAAGATTTTAAAAGGGGTATAGTAGTCCAAAAAAGTTTCTTAAACATCACCACTTTTATATATATATATATATATATATATATATCGGAGAAAAAAGGCCCTTTTCTATTATAACTAGTTACTACCAATTGAGTGGCTTTTTGTAAGCCTTTGTCTTTGGTCATCTTTTATATCTTTTCATCTCTGTGATGAAAAGTTGTTTCCTTTTTTTTCAAAATAATAATGATAAAATATTAATACCATCTATTTTTCACAAAACAAATATGCATTTTTTATGAATAAATTCCTGCCTCTAAGTGCATCTCCAATCCTGCCCACTTGATGCCATCCCTACTGCAATGGCTTCAAATCCAATTTGGAGTGTGCTTTGCAGGGAAGTGGTAGAGAACCAATCTTATCGGCTATCCCTTTGCTCTTATAGCAGTAAACTGTGGTATTGGCTGCTATCTTTACTGCAGGCTTTCTTGGGTTCTAGCTGCTGTTAAAGAGAATTTGATACAGCTGTTATGTGGTCAGACTTAAATAAAAAAGGGAAATAGGAGATTATCATTGGGAAGTGCACTGTGCATGGGTGGGAAGAGGTTCTAGATCTCAATTTCATGGATTTAGTTGGTGTGCGCAAACTAATTCTTTGTAATTATACACCATTTGTAATTAATTTAAATTGGAGTGGTTTCTTGTGAATTTCTAAAAGCCTAAAAGGAGTGTTTTTGTTTTTTCAGTTCTCCCTCTCAATCTCTCCCCTCCAATTTTCAATTTCATTTAATCTCGTGGTGGATACAACTTACATTTTACCAATCAACCTAACCGATTAGTTGCTACTCTTTTTAAAAGGACCTCTTACTTCTGAATGCAGGTTCTTGAACAACAATAGTACACAAGTGGTTGAACCACCTTCCACGCTCCCAGAAGAGGAAGAACCACTACCTGAGGAGTTTATTCTTTCTGAAAAAACATTACCAGATGGAACAATTGAACAAATAATATTTTCTTCAGGTGGAGATGTTGACATATATGAGCTCCAAGCACTTTGTGATAAGGTTAATTTTCAGATTTTAGCACCTTTCCTTACCAGACATCATTTTTTGTATACTAGGGAGTTCGTTTTTGTTCCCAAGATCTGAAATTGTTTTTCATTTAGTTAATTTCAATTTAAAAAAGAATAAAGAAAAAAAATAATATGTGCTACTTTATCCCTCCTCTGAGACTTTGACATTATTGTGGTACACATTGCTAACAACAACTAATCCATGAGTAGATGATATATTTTTTCAACAGGTGGGTTGGCCACGTAGGCCACTGTCGAAATTAGCTGCAGCTCTAAGAAACAGTTATATGGTAGCGGCATTGCATTCAATGCGGCAGTCACCAGTTACTGGTACTTTGTGATGATTTTCGATCCTTCCCCTACTTCTACTTCTGAAAGTATTTAATGAACACCGTAGTGTATTTTGAGAAGTTATTTGACAGAAGGGAATGGCGAAAAGAAGCTGATTGGTATGGCTCGTGCCACGTCAGATCATGCGTTCAATGCGACAATTTGGGATGTTATTGTGGATCCTTCTTATCAGGTAATCAGCATTTTATATTGGATTGATTGGTTAGTGCTGTAAATGGTAATCATTGCAATACATAAATAACTCTGTAACGAGTTATGCATATTGAAGCATAGATTTGTGATTAGTTAGCAGTAGCACTATGCTTTTCTGGTGACATACCCACTTTAGGAATTACCCTAAACCCTAAGCTGGTGACATACCCATTTGCGATTAGTTCACATCTTTTGTTTTGTTTATTGTGTACAATAATCCTAAGCTGCCTTGGACTTTTGTACAATATTCCCAAGTTGGCATATTAGAAATAGACACGTATAAACTAAGGAATTATAGTAGTGCATACAATTTGGCTACAGTTAGTCAATAGGGGGAATTACTCAGATAGCAGGGAAAAAAAATTATAATTACTCATATAGCACAACTTTTAAAAATTTACCAAAATAACATATATCTTCTAATTCAGTGTATTATTGAAATGTTTACTTTTAATACTTACTATCTTAACTTTTATTTGGGTTGAATAATTGTCATCTAAATAAGTTTTTAGGAACTGAAACTCTCATTTACTAAATTTATTCTACTCTACACCATGTCATCAAAATTAGGGATGCAAGAGGAATAGGAAGAACCGGAACCGCATGTAACCAAACCGGAACCGGTTCATGCTGTTCCGGTTCGGTTCTCATTTTAAAGAACCGATAAGTTATCGGTCCGGTTCCGGTTTATGAAGTTAGAACCGATAAGGAACTAGAACCGGACCGATATGCATATAATTTTAAAAAAACAAAAATATAGGAAACAAACATTGTTTAGATTGGTTTATTTGTTATATATATGATTTTGGATTGGATGAACATCAACATATATATGAATTTTGAGGAAGAACCGGTTCGATTCTAAACCGGTTCCGGTTCCTTCTTTTTTTACAATTCCTTACCGGTTCGTTCTGGTTCTTGACCGGTAACACCCCTAATCAAAATAGAATATTGCTTCTAGTTCACTAAATTATTAAACTTTTAATAATTTAGTGAAGTGCTATTAAAGTAAATAATTAAAAGTAGTGGCATAAATAAAAATATATATCTAAAACCTGCTATTTGAGATAATTTTTATAGTCTCTTTCATTATCATATCTTGTTTTATAACATGATGTATTAAAGAATAATCAGGGGACCTGAAAAACGGGTTTTCGGGTTTGTTGAATCCCTTAAGAGGGTATTTCTGCAAGTATTGGTATCAAGACATTAATCTACTCTTTTGCTTTATTAATTGAGTATTGACATCAGCTAACAATTTGTGGACAGAAACTTGCTCTAAATCTTTGGACTCTTTTGTGTAATAGAAACCAAATAGTTTTGTTTTTAGGTATTTTAAAAATGACACTTTTCATAGTTAATTTTAGGGTTAAATGCATAGATGACCTCCGCACTTTTAAGCTTTTTCAATTTACAGTCTTACACTTTTAATTTAAAAAAAAAATCACCCCTACACTTTTTTAAAAATTCCATCCAAAACTAACTGTGTATATTTTTTTTTAAACCATCCAAAACTAACTAGAGTTAAGTTTCTCTCTCCTCTCTCTTGGTCTTTGATTATCAACCATTGTAAAAAATAACAATGAGATTCGTCCCTTTACAATATAAGAGAATAATTTAATGAAAAGAATTCATTAATTTAATGAAAGCAAATTCATTAATTTAATGAAAGAAAATTCATTAATTTTTTTAGCATTGAAAGATAGCAATCGGGGAGATTCGAACTTACCCCCTCATTGAGGAATGAGTCTTAATTAGTGGCTTTTCACTAGACTACCCCCTCATTGAGGAATGAGTCTAGTGGCTTTTTGTTACTAGACTACCTTATTGGTGGTTGCAAATTCACTGATTTAATTAAAGTAAAAAAGTGTTATTTAAAAAATAAACTTTTAATATATTTGAAATTAGGGGGGAGGTGGGTCTGATTTCTCTCTTGCTCTTTTTTTGTTAAAATAAGAACAATAGAAACCAAATAGTTATCATCTATTATCCCGTGCAAACTATAGAATGACGTTTTTGTGGTTCAGGGTCAAGGCCTTGGCAGGGCACTTATTGAAAAGCTCATAAGGGCACTTTTGCAAAGGGATATTGGCAATATAACACTCTTTGCTGATAGTCAAGGTATAATTATTTCTCTTTAGTGCTTCCCTTGGAAAAGTTTTTATCAATTTCGGACCACAATTCCTTTTTTTGCCGACCCACGATGTTACGAGAAACGCCATTTCATACTGTGAGTCTCCAGTTTTAGCTTATGCAATACTTTTAAATTGCATTTGAATTCATCTTGAACTCTGGGATTGTTGCAGTGGTAGAGTTTTATCGGAATTTAGGTTTTGAACCTGACCCGGAGGGAATTAAAGGCATGTTCTGGTATCCGAAATTTTAATCGTTGCTTGGACGAGATCACATTTGTTACTCTCCCTGTTTTCTTGCATAATGTTGAATCTTGGAATGGAAATGGAAGAAGGCTGTTGATCGAGTTTACTCGTACGATTTATTGCTTTCTTTCTCCCCCCCAAAAAATGTACTTGTAATATTGTTGTAGAAGTTTGTAAATACACCTCATATTTATGAATAATATCTAACTCGACTCGTTGTATGTCAACTGAGGTTTAGTTCAAGGGTAAGACATGATTCCCACTCCCACCCCTACTACATTGTACTAACTGATTTTCTCAAAATCCCTCAACTAGACTTATCCCATCTGAACCGAGCCAACCGATACTATATGGCTAAACTGTTCCATTACGATCAACTTCATTCGGTTTTTTCGTTTTTGGCCTGCATCATTGGAATGTAATTAGCTATGTTTTGTTTTCTTTCTTTGGATACTATTCAAACACTTAGTTTGGTATAAATCAACATTTGTCTAAAGAATCAATCAAGCTTTCCAAATATCTTTGCTCCGATATACATATTTTTTGCATTTGAATTCATCTTGAACTCTGGGATTGTTGCAGTGGTAGAGTTTTATCGGAATTTAGGTTTTGAACCTGACCGGGGGGGTTAAAGGCATGTTCTAGTATCCGAAATTTTAATCGTTGCTTGGACGAGATCACATTTGTTACTCCCCCTGTTTTATTGCATAATGTTGAATCTTGGAATGGAAATGGAAGAAGGCTGTTGATCGAGTTTACTCGTACTATTTATTGTTTTCTTTCTCCCCCCAAAAAATGTACTTGTAATATTATTGTAGAAGTTTGTAAATACACCTCATATTTATGAATAATATCTAACTCGTTGTATGTCAACCAAGGTTTAGTTCAATGGTAAGACATGATTCCCACTCCCACCCTTACTACATTGTACTAACTGATTTTCTCAAAATCCCTCAACTAGACTTATCCCATCTGAACCGAGCCAACCGATACTATATGGCTAAACTGTTCCATTTCGATCAACTTCATTCGGTTTTTTCGTTTTTGGCCTGCATCCTTAGAATGTGGTTAGCCATGTTTTGTTATCTTTTTTTGTATACAATTCAAACACTTAGTTTGGTATAAATCAACATTTGTCTAAAGAATCAATCAAGCTTTCCAAATATATTTGTTCCAATATATATATTTTTTAACGTCTGAAAGGAATATCTGAATTATTCTCATTCCATTATTTTATGTGGGTTTATGGTTTTGGTTGGAGGTCGTAGTCAATGGAAACCCCCCCCCCCTCCCTTTTTTCCCTTCCCTTCCCTTTCCAATTTCCTTTATTCAACTAAAATATTATATAATTATATTGATGGTGACATTAAGCCTTTTTTTTTAACATTAAACCATTATTTATTAAGACTAAAGGGTAAAACATCATGATGAAGCTTTTAACTACTCTAGTGATTATACAAGTTGTCCATGCTAATTTCTTGTCACGTGCAACGACAAATTTGTTCAAGTAGGCCTAATTTTTACGCACTTTTCATCGTTTATTTTACCTCAACTCACGCTTTCCTTAAAGAATGAGTCTTATTGGTGCAAGTACTTCTCAAGCGATTAAGATGGTTGAAATAATAACATGTACTACTATCAAAATATTATATTAAAAATAATAAATTGTCAAAAATAAAAATATTTATGTTCCAATTTATTTTAGATGGAATAAATAATAGAAAAGTGTATTTGAAACATAATTCTAATTTTGTGCATAATAATAATAAAAAGTTTAGATCATCTTGGTTTTTGAAACTATTATTGATGTTTTAATTTTATTTAATATTTTTTGTTACAATAATAAATGTCAAAATCAAATCAATAAATTTGTATAGATGAGTTTAATGACTTGTTTGTTGGTGTGATTAATTAAGTTGACATGATCGTTTTAGTTGGCATAGTTGCGTTTTTTTTGTTGAAGGAGTATTTATGATGATATGGAAGATTTCCCTAAGATGAAGGGCAAGGGTATTATTTAGGATAATGTGATTAAATCCACACCCTCGCTTTTATAAATAGTGGTTTTTATATTTTATGTATATATTTTCAAAACAAGTTTTTACACTTAGTTTTTCATTTTTTTTAATGTTTCAATTCTTCAGTTTGTTATCAATCATTCTTTTCTTTGGAAAAAAACAAAAACCACACCATAACTATGCAACTTGTGACAAATACCATGTACTATTTTTTTAAGTAAATACTCCTTAAACTATGTAAATTGTGACAAATAATCTATGAAATGTTCCTTCTTTTATAAATATTTAAAATAAACCATTTTATTTACACCCGTTAATTTTTTTTGTTCCTCTTACCACTCGTGTGACTCGTCTTCTAAAGATAATTTTTTAATATTAAACCAAAACTTTTATTTATTATGTCATTAAACTAAATAGGTGTAAACGAAAGGATTTATTTTAAAAACTAATAAAAATCTAGGGGGTTATTTGTCACAAAAAGAATAGTACAGTGGGTTATTTATCACAACTCACATAATTCGGGGGCGTTATTTGCTTATGTCAATAGTTCGGGGGTCACAACTTACATAGTTCAGGGGGTATTTACTTTTAAAAAATAGCTCATGGGAATATTTGTCACAACTTGCATAGTTCAGAAGTGATTTTTGCTTTTTTTTTTCCCCTTCTTTTATTATTATTTTTTAACTATATTTTAAAAAAAAACAGTTTTTAAAAATGACTTTTTAAACTTATAAAATCTAATTTTATGAAAGTTATTAGAGTGGAATACAAAATTGTTGATGAACTAGTTCAATTTTGTAAAATATAAGATTAAAATTAACATTAAATTCGTTAACAAACAAACACGAATTTTTTTTAAAAAAAAAACTCCCTAATATGAAACAATATATTTTCATTTTAAAATCAATAAAATCATATGAATGAATTAATGGTGAACCAGCTGAAAATTTTCAAATGGAAAACAAAAACCTATATTATTATCAAATTCAAAGGGTTATTTTCATGGATAGTCATAGAAACCTTAATCTTTATAATATGGCCATCACCGGCCAAAGTGTTTGAAAAATAATAATAGTAGGTATGACTGAATCTCGATAATTAAATTTTTTTTTCTCTCTCTGAAAAATTCAATTTTATTACGAAAAGAACTCATCTAAAATTTATAGCTCTCTACAATATTTAAAGTGGGTATTCCAAATTGACCAACATAATTATAATTCAACTACTATTAATTACCCTTTACGCCACGAAACGTATTATAAAGAAATATAGTAGAAAAATTGGTTTGATTAAAGAGAGAAAGTTAGAAGAAAAAAATTGTAATAGCCAACGTGAACATAATTCAACTAGTTTGGCATTTGCTCCATTTCCCTCAAGGTCGAAGGTTGGAGTCTCTCCTCTCTTAATTTAATGTAACATCTAAAAAAAAATGTAATAAAATTGTTTCATTTTCAAAACTGTAATCGGTACTCCCACCACTATTCAATTTTCAGTTGATAATACTTTTAATTTTTTTTTTTTTTATAAATATATCAAATTTTTTAACTTGTCAATCAATAATTTATGATGATCCACCGTAATCACTAAATAACTCCTATAAATATTTATAAATATAACACATTTTTAGTGTGCCTGTTAGTAATTGAAGATAATCAATCGTAATTAATTCTCGTGGTTATCGGATAATGATATTAAAAATGGTATTATATATGTATATATAATTGAACGCCTAAAATAATTAGGTCAAACAAATATTGATGTTGTTGCTTCTCTAATTTAATTTATGTCTTCTTAAGTATTTAATTAGCCTTCAACAACAATTCCTAATCGTGTAGTATTTTATTGCATGGAACGTTAGATATTTGTTTATACTTTTATTTTATATTTTCATGAAATAATAAAGTACTCCACACGTAATAATAGAAGACGAAAAAGTAACAATGAGCCAACTGCCAACTAATGATGACATGTCAACATACATTATAAATAAAAAATATAGCTAATGAATTGATTTTGTTGTTAGAATATTGAATCAAACTATGAAATACTTAACGATTAAATAAAAGGAAAGTTAAAGTTTGACCAAAACAATGCAATAATCATGGGAAAATTATAGATATAAACCAATAATCATCTATAGTGACCATAAATTACAAAGTACTTATCCCTAAACCTAAAACTTTTTTAAGAGATTAAGCTCTATGGAATTAATAAAGGGGTATAAAAATATTTTTATGTAAATCAATAAGTAATTTTTTAATCAATTAATAATTTTTTATCGGTTTGGTTCAACTCAAACTAATTTAAGAGAACTCTAAATATTCGTTTGGGATAGTTTTTGGAAGTGTTTAAAAATGTTTTTAAATAAATAGAGTATTTTTTATAATCATTAAAAGCAGTTTTAAAAGTTATTCTAAAGAACGGGCCCAACCGAGTTCCATACTTTTTTAACAACTAAAATTAATAACAAGCTTTTTTGAAAGTAAATTAATAGGGTAAAATATCATTTTAGTCCATGAACTTTTACTCAGGTTTTATTTTCATCCCTCAACTTTTAAAAGTTGCATTTTTCGTCCATGAACTTTACAATTTGTTCCGTTTTAGTCCTTCCATCTGTGTTTTTCGTCTAGAACACTAATAGAGGGTTATGTTGCATGTAATTGATGATATGACATTATAGAAATATGCAATGAGGTTAAATGTCATGGAAAATTGAATATACAGTGTGGTTAATCTCATCATTTTCTCCCTATTGCAGTCTTAAACCTCATTGTATACTCGTTTTTTCAAGTCATTTAAACTCATTGTATATTTATATAATATAATGTCACATCATCAATTACATGTCACATAATTTCTCCAGGTAATTTCTAGACAGAAAAACACAACTAAAACGAAACAAATCGTAAAGTTAGAGATGAAAAATGCAACTTTTGAAAGTTAAGGGACGAAAATGAAACTTGAGTGAAAGTTTAAGGACTAAAATGATATTTTTTCGAAATTAGTAAGGTGTGTAACTATTTGAAGTATTATAATTTATAATTTTTAAAAAAATAACACACAATATTTTTATACTTACATTGGAGGTTTGGCTCGCAATTTTCACAAAATTCGTATAACTTAAGCACAAGGTAGGTAGGTGAGAACTTGTCAAGTATATATTTGAATTGGGTAGAAGTAGAACAATAAATTAATTTTATATGAATTAATCTATGCTATATTAAAATGAGGTTCAAGGGAAGAATTTTTTTTTTCTTTTTTTTTTGAGATTACATCGGAGTGGGGGAGGGGGGACTCGAACCTTCGACTTTAAAGGGAAGATAGTATATGCTAAACCAGTTGAGCTATACTCATGTTAGCAATGAAGAATTTTTTTGAATTCTCCTTTAACTTTTATTTTAATATTTGTTTCTAATTTCAAACTAATATTTAATAAAGGGTGTTATTTGTTTAAAAAATAATTTTAAACAAAATATGAAAAAGGGGGAATCTCTATCTAAAAAAATGATATTTGGTATACTTTTTGTTTCAATAATTTTTTTAGTTTTAAAAAAAGTTTTTTTATTGTACTTCTCGTGTTTAAAAATCTTTCAAAAAAACTTTGAATGGGACAAAATATGAGCAACATCAGCCATTTGGAATGCACTTTATTACCCAAAAAAAAAGTACGAGTTTATGTTATAAAAAAATCAATTGTGTAAAATAAGCTTAAAGGGTAAAATGAATGAATACTTTCAAAAATAATAAGTTAAGATGACCCAATTAGTCAAACCAATAACCCCTTTGATAACTTTTTCAGTTTTTAAATCTTATTTTTTTTCTCATGTTTTATAAATGTTCCCAAAATTGTGTAGAAACAAAAAATAAATTCTGATTTCTTGTTTTTGTTTTTGTTTTTTTTTTTCATTTTCATTTTCATTCATTTTAACAAAGATAGACTTATAGAAAAAGATTAAAGAAGATTATAAGAGATAAAAACCCTTTTAATAAGGCCATGAGTTACAAAGTTTAGCTCTCTACTAATAAACAAAAGATCAACAAAATCAAAAGAACAACTAAGATGATTAAATTCTTCTAAAATCCAAGAAAAATCAGAACAACAAGAAGAACGATTCATGAAAATATCTAAAACCATCTCTGCATCAGAATGAACTTTGATTCTCTTGAAACCGCAAGTAATGGCATTCTTTATAGCAACAATGACACAAAAACCTTCAATGTGAAGTGCATAAAAACAAATTGGACCAATAGTGCTTGAAGAAGACAGAAAAGAGTTATCTGGAAGATAGAAAGCCTATCCAAATCCTAAATGAAAATTAAACATTCCAAGCAACACCACCGTAAATGGATAACCCATCAAAATGTACTTCCAAAGAACTTGGTGCCTGGACAGAGTGATTAGAAGACAGAGAGAATATGAGTAAATTCCAGGAAATCAGCTTTAGCATGATCAAATATCAATACCTCTAAAACATCTTTCATTTCTCATTTTCCAAAGTCTCCAAGTACCAAATATGAAAAAGTCAAACAATCTTCTACCATCAGAATTATCAAAAAAAGCAAAAAACATAAAATATCCTAACTTTCACGAAAGGAACAATTCTCAAAATGATTTGCATTGAGAGAAAGGGTATAACAAAAAACGTTTGGCAACGTCACAAGTTAGAAGAATATGCGAAATTGATCAACTTGATTTGATCACAGACCACAATGCGGATTTATTGGCATACCTTGTTTGGAGAAATTGAGATTATAAGCTAAATAGCCTTTGCAAGCTTTCCAAATGAAAATTTTAAGTTTTTGAGGAACGTTACCTTTCCAAATAAAAGGGCAGCTTTTCCTATCTAAGGAGGGATTCACCATTAATAAGAGACTTAGAACTATGAACTTTTAACAATTTGAGAGCTGATTTATAACCAGATTTAACGGAGTAGCTTCCCGAATAATTGAAATGCCAGATTAAACTATTAGGCATATTGAATTTACTAATAGGCGTAGCTAAAATTAGAGAAACATCAATAGAATTGAAATTTGAAAGAGTATTGCACCAAGTTAACATTCCAACTTTTACCATCCGAGTTAAGAAAATCAACAACGACCAAATCATTACCATTCTGATTAGAAATGGGTAAAAAAGAGGAAGGGCAAGGCAACCAAGGATTCTTCCAAATACGAATAGATCAATCGTTACCAACTTTCCATCTCAGGCCATATTCAAAATTCTTCGACCTTCCAGAATACTTCTCCATTCCCAAGACGAGTTGCTATATACTGATTAACTTCGAGAAACGAAGAGTTCTTAAAATATTTAGCGTTAAGAACTCTTCCTAGTAAAAAATTAAGATGTTTCAATAAGTTCCAACCCTTCTTAGCAAGTAAACTGAGATTGAAACTTTGAATATCCTTCAGATTAAGTCCACCACAATTCTTAGGTTAAGATTCCAAGCTCCCCAATGAATACCCCTTCTATCTTGACTAGTTTGCCACCAAAATCTAGCAATAATCGAATTGATCTCTTTGCACATGTTCAGGGGTAATTTAAAACAATTCATAGCATATATAGGCATGCCCATTGCAACATATTTGATAAGGACTTCTTTACTAGCAGGAGATAAAAAGTGTTCAGTCCAACCTTTGGATTTACGCTCAATACTATCCCTTATATCTTGAAAAATCTTCATCTTTGAACTACCAAATTCTACTTCCAGACCTAGATATTTGCCGATAGAAGATTTAGCTATAACATTAAGTTGAAAAGAAATGTCTTTCCGAACTTGAGTTGGAGTATTTTTGCTAAATACTAGGTTGCTTTTGTCCACATTAATCAATTGACTAGAGTTAAAAACACGTATATGCAACAGCGGAAGACTTCTTAACAAAGCAAACCAAATTCTCATTTAAAACTCAATGCTTACTAAAACACATCTCATGTTTGCAAACTTTATTTCAAAACAATAAATATCGTTCCAATTCCAAATAACAATCAACATCTTAAAATAAAAAAATTAATTAAAACATCTGAAACAAAACATGAAAGAATAGTAATACTTAAATAAAATCACATCCCAAATGACAAAAAAGAACGATTGTCACCGGTGACCAATCCAATCCAACCATCGTCACGAGATCCCATTAGTTGCCAGTTTTCTTTTTTTTTTTCTTACATAAAAAAAATATGTAGCATCATGAGGTTATTCTCAATGAGTAAACACATAGTAATTTTTTTCATTACCTTGAGATGTTCTTAATTCATTAAATCCATTAATTTTTCTCATTGAATAACTTTAAAAAATCATCACATCTCTATTCCGAACTACACTTAGCCAATGCTTTATTGTTCTTCTCTTTATTCGCAAATAAAGAGCGAACGTTGTCTTAAAGATTTAAATACACTGTTTCACAATTTAAACCTTACGAATATTCTCTTTATGTATTTGCAAAGTACATAAATGAACTTTCAATTAATATTATTTTTCATGTAATACGTACATGAAAGAACTGTCTCGTTAAGATTTATTAAAGTCATGCATAACTAAAACAACATGATCATATTATTATCAGAAAACAACATACTTGGTAATTTTACAACTAATAAAATACTACACATGTAACTTTTCTCATAAAAATCCTTCTTTATAAGCAAAATTCAAAAAATAAAAATTTATGGAAAATCACCTTAAACTCAGCCTTAATTCACCAAGAAATTCATGGTTAACACTTCTGCAAGTCTCACAACGCTCAACTAACGATACCTCAACATCACAAGTTAAAACTAGCAACACTCACTCTTTACGTAACAAAATATGGTTTTCTTAAACCAAAATTTCCGGGACTCAAATCGACTTGTCGTCAGTTGCGTTAGAATCGTATGAACGAGATGATTAACATCATACAAAAATATTAAATTAAACTTGTGGTTTTAATTTTAAGGTTTGAAAAATTACCAAATATCTTTACTAGATAACGAGTTATTTCTTATCAAATTTATCAATCCAACTACATTAATATCATTTGAGAAAATAATATTAATTTTCAAATTTTTTTAATAGTCTTACTCTGTAACGACCACATTGTCTTCCAATTCAGTAAATCACACATCTTCCTTGCATCCTCAAGCCTGCAACATAGTTCTCTTGAAAGCATTTCTGTTGAATTTTTTCATAGTAATGAGTTCTCCTATTAAACACCATTTTAAAATTTCCTGATCAACAACTTTAGATTCATCTGAAATGACAATAGGTATACACTCTTCTTCATTTAGATGAAATTTCTCCATGATTTTGACAACATCATCATCCATATTTGAGGGATATAGTTTGTTAGGATCTCTCCAATTTTTTAATATACTAATAAAATTATTGCTTTGTCTTGTTTAGAATTATAAAATGTATAATAGTTAAAAAAATATATAATTTAAATAAGAAACAAGAAACAACTACCAATCATATTTCTATTTTTAAATTAAGAAATAAAAACAAAAAAACATTTACCAAACGTATTTATATTTTCTTCTTTTTCAAAAATTAAGAAACAGTAACCAAACCCGGTTATGTTTATCCATTTAAAAAAAAAAAAAAAAGGTTACCAAAAGAGCCTTGTTTGTCAAAACCATTGTAAAAAATGGAGATCTAAATCTACTTATTAAAAAATAAAAAAATAATAAAAATCAATCAATCAAATCCTTTGATGAAGAATTGACCAAGCAATCGCAGTCTCTCAAGCGCGCGTGGAGTGTAATCTCTCAACCTTTGGTTTTAGTGTGACAAAAAGTCAACCATCTCCGGCTCGAAATCATCAAACGACAAAAAAGAAGGGTTCAAATTTTCACTGTTCTCACTCGCTTCTTCAACTAACTTCCACCATCTCCACAATGTCCTCCTTCCACGCATCGCTTTCTCTAAACATCTACTCTTTTTTCAACACCAGTCCTTTTCTTCTTCTTCTTCTTCTTCGTCTTCTTCTTCTTCCATTACTCTCATTCTTTATCCCTAGGGTTTCCGACGGAGAGTTTTTCAACATCCTTCTTCCGTACTATCACCGAGATTTCCTCTCCACAGGTTTTGAATTGTTGTTGTTTTTTTTTTTAATGTTATGTTTGTTTTGAGAATTGCGTTTCTTTTCGAATCGGTTTTGTAGTATTTTCGTTTGTTTCGAATGTTGCTTTGATTATTTGCGATTGTATTTGATTCTGATTGTGAGCAGGAATTCGTGCTGTTTCGCTCTTGATGTTGTTGTTGTTTTTTGGCTAATTGAACGATGCTGAAGCGGAGAGATTGTGTGTTTGTTTTTGTGCTTTCGTGTTGCTGCTCTATGTTTCTTGTGGATTCTATTAGCACTGATGCATCGGAAGGTAATGTTTTTTTCATGATTTTGTTCATATTATTGGTTGAGAGAGAGAGAGAGTACAGCTCGAATCAGTTTCATGATAGATGCTCTCACTTGCTGTTTTTGTGATTGATTACTTCTTTTAATTCAACGTTAATGTTATCAGTAATTTTGTTGTCATTTCATGCAAGTCTTTGATTTTCCGTATGTATCTTGAAGGCTTGGATTGCCTGTGAACTCCTCTGCTTGCTTCATAAGTAAGAGAACGTCGTGTCCTCAGACAATTTTGTCAAAATCTTGAAGGTTTCTTTTTTGTTCTTCATCTTTTCTAGGGTGATTTTGATACTCTCTCAATTACAGTTGGTGATGTAGAGAAAGAGAATCATAGTAGTCGATTGTTTTTCACTGCATCAATGTTTATCTCTCTTTAAATGTGATTATCAATAAATTTTTCAGTAATAACTATGACAACTCACTTCGAGTTGCAATTTTGAACTAATGATTTCCATGTTTGACACCATTCAGTTTCATGAGATATATCATAGAAACTTAATAATATTGTCCAAACTTTTGAATGCTCCATGGCTCCATAAGTTGATGACGGAATTCTTTCAGAAGATTATCAATAAATTTTCAGTAATAAGTATGACAAACACACTTCGAGTTGCAATTTTGAGCTAATGTTTCATTAATTGCTTTACAACATGATCTCCATGTTTGACACCATTCTGTTTCATGGGATATATCACATGTCACATTCTGAAAGAATTCCATCATCAACTTATGAGCCTTGGGGCATTAAAAAGTTTGGCTTATATTAACCAAGTTTCTAATGATGATGTCCATATCAACCCACATTCTGGGAACATCTATTTTATGTTTGCATGGTTTATTCTGCTCTAGTCAAGGGGTTGGCAATGCTCTTTTTTTTTTGGTTTCAAGAATTTATGGCCATATAAAAAATGGTGTGATGGTTTGTTCTGCTCGCATCATTGTATATGTATATCATATATGATTTTAAGCACATGATGCAATCTTCTCGACTGTGATTACCTGCTTTGAATGTTGTTATGAAGCACCTGAAGATCTTGATGTGTTAAAATCAATTAGGTATGCAGACTTAGTTACCAATTGGTTCCCGGAGTGAGAACCAACATATGATTAATCTATTTTTGCAGTTCAAGCATTGCTTGCAGTAAAGAGGAGTCTAATGGATCCTCTGAATAAGCTTAAAAATTGGAATTTGGGTGATCCTTGCACAACTAATTGGACTGGAGTTGTTTGCTTCAAGTCTGATGGAACAGTTGGAAATTTACATGTCAAAGAGCTGTAAGATTTTCCAACACTCTTAGCCACCTTCCCTTACTGACTCTTTTTTTCCCCTGTTTAAAACTCTCTTGTGTTTTATTATTTATTTTTTAAAATGAAAATGATGGCTTAGATAATATTATGTCCTGATATAACTCTTGACATATTGGCATTGCAGCATTTCACATTGCATTTTTTTACTTCATTTGTTGCAGCCAGTTGTTGAATATGAACTTATCAGGATTCATAGCCCCTGAGATCAGCCAATTATCCCAACTTGAGAAGTTGTAAGTAGTTGACCTCAATGAAATCGACATCTTAAGAACTTTTGTTGTGCTATTTAGACTTTCTTTCTGGTATTAATACACTCTTGGTTTCTTTTGGAAGAGATTTCATGTGGAATGACCTATTTGGTACAATTCCAAAGCAGATTGGAAGCATTGCACCGTTGAAATTCTTGTAAGTTTAATCTCATCGATTTCTTCTTGTTTATTTCTTCTACCTGCTTGTGTATGCCTCCCTTCCTTTGTAATTGAAATTTAATCTCTGAAATATTTCTTCTCGATACAATTGCAGTAAGAAATCATGCCTGAATTTAGAATATAATTTGTTCTATTTGGTCAATGATTTAATTTTCCTCTATTGTCATGAAACCTTAATTTTACCGGTGCTCTGATAAGTATCGAAAAGATTATGTTGATAAAAGAGTGGGTCCTTGTTCATTATGATGCTAGTTGTTGAGATAAGGTTACCTTATTAGGAGGAACCTTCAGAGAACTTCTGTTTCCTGATTCCAAGTGTATACACAGTAAGATAAAACTAATTTTTTATTGCTAACTTTCTCCTTATAGTTTGAATGTTATGTGGTGTACAGACTCTTAAATGGAAATAGACTGTCAGGTCCTCTACCAGATGAGCTCAGTTTCCTAAAAAATCTCAACAGGTTTCAAATAGACGAGAATCAAATTTCAGGGGAAATCCCCAAATCATATGCTAACTTGATCAGTGTGAAGCATTTGTAAGTGGATCTTTATTTATTTACCATTTAAGTTGACTGGAAGAATGACTTCTATTCATTTGTTTATTTTTTGACATGAAACTTTGCAGGCACTTCAATAACAATACACTCAGTGGTCAAATTCCATCTGAGCTTTCCAAATTACCCAAGCTTCTTCATCTGTGAGTATTTAGGTTCTTTGATAAGAATATAGGTGATCAATAGAAAATTTATTAATTAAAAGTATGCGTGTGGAAGCAACCAGAGAACATATTTTGATGAAATATTTTTTTTTCAGGCTTTTGGATAACAATAACTTGTCAGGTTCTCTGCCGCCAGAATTTTCCACCTTATCGAATTTACGCATACTGTATGTACTCCCTGCATTATGTAGATCAGTTGCTTCTAGCATCTTCAAAATTTTATATTTTCCTTACGTTAAGTAATATCTTTTTCATTAATGTATGAAAAGGAACAAGATTTTTTTTGAAGGAATTGATATTACTTTTGATGAGTCATTAGTTATGAGAACAAATTATCTTTTTGACTTCCACTTGGTGCATTTTGTACATAAACTTTTTTTATTATCACCTGTCTTGGATTTTGAACAATTGAAGCAACTTTTTGTAATCTCCTTTGGTTTTGGGATCTTCCCCGGTTCTTTTGTACTTTTCATACCTCAATGAAAAGGTTCCTGGCTACCTTTTCGAAAAAAGAAGATAAAAGTTTATTCATTCCCCGTTTCTTTCTCAACATTTCTTTTTGGATAGAAAGATAAACTTTCATTGATCAAATGGAAATAATACAAAATGGAGGATAAGATGAGAAGTCCTCAAAGATAAAATAAATAAATAAAAATTCATAGATAGAACTGTAAGCTAAGATACTAAAATAAAGAGTTCCATTTATAATACATGGAATGAACCGGAAAGCTAAAAGAAGAAGGGTTTACAACTTTTGCCCAACAAAAAATACGAAAAACAATAGTGTCCCAAACTTGCCACCAAGGAGTAGCAAAGTCATTGAAGATTCGAGTTTCCTTCTAGCCATACACTCCAAAGAAGAGCTGCCAAAGCACAATTCCATAAATCTTTTTCCAATTTTTGACCTTTGTAGCTGAAAAAATTCCATTTCAAGACATCACAAGCATGCTTTGGAGGTACCCAACTTAAGTCAATTTGACAAAGAAGCTTGTACCAAAGCTTAGAAGTAAACAATTTCACTACTTTGTTTGTTGGTTCAACAGGTTTTGTCATATTAATGAGTACCTTTCATATTTATAAAGAACGTTACTAGTACCTTAACATGTTTCTTGTAATTTCAGTTTCTCAGTTGACGTACTTGCCTATTTGTGAACCAAATATAAACAAATAGTGCATTTTATATTTAACTTCAAAGTTTGGGCATAGAAGTAAACGACTCTTGGACTCAACCACATTGTTACGCACAACCTAATCCAAACCACAAATCTTTGTGTTATAAATAATGTGCCATTGAGTAAATGCTTCTATTGTTGGGTAGCAAATATTTTATTTGGATATGGAACAGTTTCATTGATAAGATGAAATATACAAAGGGAACAAACCATAAAGGTTACAAAAAACTCCGTCCATCAGGGCAATTATAGAAGGCGGATAATTACTAAAATCTTTATCCAAGGAGCTCCAAGGAGAGGCATGTCACATCACCGACTCCTGCAAGGCTGCACCACATGGTCGTCCTTGGTCTCCTCCTCAAACGTCTGTAGCAGATATGAAAACCCTGACTTCTTTAATGTAACAGTGAATGCAATCCTGGTCAAGGAATTGTCATTTCCTCTTTAACCTCATAGTATTGCTGTGAGAACTTGGAATGAAAGGATAGACGTTTTATACGTATTTTTCGTAAATCTTTACCCTTTCTGAGATTTTGAATTCTTTTATTGCCTGTATGTATTTGGCTTGATGGAAAAAAGGGATCTCGTAATCTCCACTTGTTTATGTTATCACCTTATCTTGGCTCTATTGGCAGGCAACTTGATAACAACAACTTTGAAGGTCCAATTCCTACATCTTATGCAAATATTTCGACATTGGTGAAATTGTAAGCGTTAATCACTGAGTGTATTTCTGTTTTCACATATTGCATGGCATCATGCATGCCATTCCTTTTTATATTTCTGCATAAGAACAACTTTAAATTTGATGGAGTTCATATTTTACTCTTTTAGGAATTAGGATATATATTAATTTTCACATGCGTACTCTATGACATCAACTATGTTCTCTGTCTGTCCTTGCACCACTATAAAGTTTATAAACGTGGTGGTGATCAAAGTATTTTTTGTGGCTCCTATAAAAAAAGCATCTTTTGTGGCTGTATTTTTCCTACGAAGGTATAGGATTAAAATGTATATCTTAATGATTTTTCCCCTGTCCATTTCCTTGATCACTTAGTAAGGTAGTATGTATTCATAATCTGTAAGCTATCTTACCCCCTTTTGAGGACATGTCTATTACAGTATATTTTTTATATTGTATATTTATGCATGTGTTAGTTGGGTCGATTTGTTAATTGTCCTTAGTTGTATTGTAATGTAATTTTAAATTCCTTTAATCTGGGCTTGTATTTGCCTATATATATATATATATATATAAGTTAAGTGGATGGAATTAACCATAGAGTATATGCTCACATATCACTCTTTTAGTTTTCAATGTCAAGTTGTTTTCTTTTGGGCTTATTGATACAAAGAGGGAAAAAAAAAGCAATTGACTTCATGAATCTTCTTCAAGTGCACTAATGGTGTTCTCTCCCACCATTCTGATTTGGCAGAAGTCTTAGGAATTGCAGCTTGGAGGGACCTATACTTGATTTTAGCATGGTTGCAAACCTCAGTTACTTGTATGTTTGAGTGATTATGTAGTGGTTTATTTCTTTTGTTTCAGTTTTTTGGCTTGTGATTATAACTATGGCCATTTCTGAAAGGAATCACTAGATAGATGAGCTAAATATACATTATTTTGTTCATTTTGCAGGGATCTTAGCTGGAACCGTTTTACTGGACCTATACCTCCAACTAAACTCTCCTCTAATATGACGACAATGTATGTAAATGGCTAATGTAGAATTGCTAGTTAATACTTGCATCTGTTTCCATTTTAGGCTTCATTTCCTTCTAAAACTTATGATTGAATGAAATGTTTTTCGAAAAGTATTATGTGTTATTTTTTTTAATTCTCATCCAAAATTAAAATTTTTCTTGAGCAATATCTGATGGGATTTTGTTATGCTTAACAAATCCATTTTTGCTGTAGCATTTTGTCACAAAATAAGCTGAATGGATCTATACCCAGAAGTTTCTCTGATCTTCCTATCCTCCAGAGACTGTAAGACTGTTTCTACTTATTTGTCATGTCCTTGTTATAAATGATATTATTATAAAATGGCCATGTGTCAAAGCATCTTAATTACATTGTCCTTCTCAGTGATTTTATAGTTCCGTATTATCTGGCTGTATGCTCTAGATTTAATGTTTTAAATGACTGTTCATTGCAGGTCACTCGAGAACAACTCTCTGACTGGTTCTGTACCCTCTGCAATATGGCAGAAAATGTCATTCAGTACAAGTTCTAGACTTACAGTGTAAATCCATGAGCAGGACTCTTGAATTAGAACTTGAGAATATCTTGGAGTTCCAATTCATTTCATTTTAGTTTTTTTCCTTAAGCTTTTAAGCTCAACTTAATGGAGTTGGAGTTTTTATATTAGGGTATTTTAAAAATTTGCATTTTTTAAATGGTAAGTTTCAAAAATAGCAAAAGTTTTCAGAATTTTAAAAAATAGCACTTTGGATTCCATTCATTATATGATGAATTAATCAAAATCGTAAAAACTAAAAAATATTGAATTTTAATTTAAAACATCCCTATTAAAAACATATAAAACAACAATAATATTGATCTTGATCATTTAACAATACAAAGAGAAAAAAAAAATTAATGAAAATGAATTCATAAATTTAATGAAAAAAATTCATTAATTAATGAAAGCAAAAAAGTGCTATTTTTAAAAATAAACCAAACTTTTTCTATTTTTGAAAATAAGGCTGAAAAAAGTGCAATTGTCTGATTTCTCTTCTATTTTTGGGGTTTATTTTTTTTTTAATGACTCATTCACCTCTCATACTTTTAAATGGCAGAGATCTTCGCAACAATTTTATTTCTGACATTCCTGGAGACTCAAACCCTCCCACTAATGTTACCATAAGGTATGCATTTTATTCGTGTAGGTTCATTTATTGGCTTTGATGCTCTTCTTTTTCTTTTATTGTCTTATGCATTCTACACCAGAAACCTTGGCCTCTGTTATTTTATCCATCTTTTTCTCAACATAAGAATGTTGATGATGAATGGTTTCTTCATGATATTAGATTTTTTTGAAGTATGAATTTATATGTATTGGCCGTGTCAAGTGCAGCCTGCAGGTGCTATTATCGGAAAATATTTCTAGTAGGGCTCTGTTCCAAATGAGAATGACTGATCTTTTCTTTGAAATTTTACTGATGTCATTATACACACACTCAATTATATGTTGTATATGTAGTGCAATGTGCTCATCCGAAGAATTGTGTATTATATTTATATATGTTGGTATTAGTAATCATGTTCACTCGTTTCTAAGAATTCTTAGATTTCATTTTATTTAGCCTGCTTTCTATAATCCTCTTTATTTTATTTTTCTTTAGGCTCGCAGGAAATCCAGTCTGTAAAAGTTTAAGTGGACAAAACTTCGACCAGTTCTGTGCATCTAAAATTGAGAAGGATGAGCTGCATGTATCCTCAAGGAACTCTTCTGAATGTCCTTTTAGTAGAGGTTGCCCAACAGATAGTTTTTTTGAATATGTCCCAGGCTCTCCTGACCCATGCTTTTGTGCATCACCTCTTGGGATTGGATATAGGCTGAAGAGTCCTAGTTTTTCTGATTTTCCTCCGTACTTGAATCAACTTCAAGTGTATCTTACAGTTAATCTCAATTTGGATACACATCAATTATTCATTGATTCTTATGTTTGGGAAGGATCTCGCCTGAGGATGCTCTTGAAGATTTACCCATTATTCAACAGTCATACGAGTATGTTAAATAAAAGTGAGGTGGATCGAATTACACATCAATTTACTTCATGGGATTTTCCTCGTGATGACTTCTTTGGCCCATACGAGCTTCTCAACTTCACATTCCCTGGCAACCTTTTTTCTACTGGTACGTTTTGGTTCTACGAGTACGACATCCTTTATTGCAAGTAAATCTACATTGAATATTCTCTTCAACTTACTTTGCAATTTAATTATTATAAGACAAATATGAATCTTTCTCACATATTCTATAGTCAATAATTGATGTATTATGAGGCACGGACATTAAATTTGGGTAATGGATTTGTGTTCGATATATGTTGTACACTCCAATAATTGTTGGGCACACGTTGGACGCTTGTTGGGTGGTCATAAAATGATATATAATAGACAATTGTTTGGGAGAGAATTAATATTTGTGACGTTCTAAACAAAGAGAGTGAGCTCTTTGATCCCTTTCTCCTCATTGGTGTTGCTGGAGTCAGAGGGATCATGAAATTGTAAAACACTTGTTTCTTTTTTGTGCTTTCTCCCAGAGTCAAAAGTTATTGGTATAATTCTAGTAAGCTTTATTTTTTATTCGGTGTTGCCAAAGGATATTTTTTCACTATTTTATGTGCCTTTTTTCTGCAAAAGAGGAAATATGAAAAGGAACTTTTGGACTCGTGTATTCTTAATGCCTCCATTTGGAGTGCAAATTTTAGTTCTTTATGCAATTATTTTCCTTCGACTATTGCTGTCAATTAGAAGGCCTTTTTATAGCTTCTTGAGCCTTCTCGGCTCTTTCTTTTCTCAATGAATTTTCTTGTTTCTTATTAAAAATAAACTTTTGGATTTGTGTAGTTTCCACATTTATTTGAACCTTATGGCAACAACAAAGAATCAGCGCTACCTGAGATTTGGGATCAAACTTTCTAATAAAAAAAAATTGGGATCTAACTCTTTTTATTCAATTTTGAACAAGAATGTAAAAGATTTGTTAGGCCTCCAGTTACAAATACGTATGCTAGGAAGGGTAAAAAGGGGCATGTCATGTCTGACAATTAGTTATTCTTGGGTGTTTGGGTGTTTTACTTTATGTAGCCTTTGTTGTGTGCACTTTTAGGTACTTTTGGATGTGATTTGCTTTACGCACCGTTGGGAGAGAAGCTAACTCTCTCTTTTTTCGGCTTAGCCTTGTTATTTGCTGTTCTAGTTATCTTGTTATTTTGTTTGGGTTCCATGAAATTGCAATAGAAATCACCTCATTGAGGATTGGAACCTATCAAGGTCTTGATTTTGGGTTTTCTTTTGTAGCTATGTGTGGGCTCTCAGATTCTTTTCTCAAGCCTTAATTGTTTTTTTTTTCCTTTATTTAGTTTGGTGTTTTAATTAATGTGTCCCTGTCATGCAGTGCAATTTTATTTTAGTTTCTTTTGGAAAATGACATCGTTATGTCGATGTCTATGTTCATGCTTCTTAGATGGTATTTTTTTAATGCATTAAGAAGATTTTTTCTTTTCCACAAAAAAGAAAAAAATGAAAGAAAAACTTGACCAAGTAATGAATGACATCATTTTTTTTTTGCTTCGGAAGACGAGGATGGGAAATCCTTTACTTTCAAAATGCAAGTGGAAGGACACATCGAATGCAAAAGTACTATTGATTTATTTAAATTAATAGTCTAATTATTGTTAAACCAAACTGTATGAACCTAGGCCACTGGTTCATGACATGCTGTATGTCAGTTCTATGTATGCTCTGAATGTTTTTGGTCTTATAACAATGTTATCTAAGAAGATTTATAGCCAAGTAATTATGTTTGTGTGATTGCTTCTGTAATGATGAAGGACAGTTATGCTGACTGGACTTTGTTTCATAGATTGTTTTTTTTTTGTCTTTTTACTTTGAAACTGAGTTTAATCTTTTCTATTTTTAGTCTATATTTAAATTTGACTTTATAAATTTATGTCAGTACAGTTATTATTCAGCCTGGGAAGACAGGCAAGGGCATTGGTGTGGGCATCTTAGCAGCTATTATAATTGGTTCTGTTACTTGTATTGTTTTGATTATAGCACTAACCATACTTCTGACAAGACGCTTCAGTCACCATCGCAATCTGTCAAGAAAACACTTTTGTAAGTATTGTCTAGCAGATTATCCAATTAAACTCTTGTAATTATTGGAATAAAGTGCTCTGATATTTCATTCCATGCAGCTTCTTTGATTGCTCTCAAAATTGATGGTGTAAAAGCTTTCACTTTTAAGGAAATGCAATCAGCTACTGGAAATTTTAATAAATCTACTCAAGTTGGCCGAGGAGGTTATGGAAAGGTCTATAGAGGCATATTATCAGATAATTCAGTTGTAGCCATTAAACGTGCAGAAGAAGGATCCTTACAAGGCCAAAAAGAATTTTTGACGGAGATAGAACTCTTATCAAGATTGCATCATCGGAACTTAGTGTCACTTATTGGATATTGTGATGAAGAAGGGGAGCAAGTATGTTGCTTGCTTTCTTCATTTTATTGAGGTCCTATATGTTCTCATTTCATGGGGCTAGGTGATGAAATCACGTGATTAAAAGTTCTCATATATAAAATATTTATTTTTTATTTTTATATTATACGCTTCACAAGAGGAAAAAAACTCACTTTTTTTTTTGCGCTTCACGTTTAAGCCTTAGGAGATTTCATTGCTTAAGTGCACTTATCGCTTTTCAGAAGATTGATTCTAATATACTAGCCTCTTATTGGTGTACCATCTTCAGTCTTCTTTGTCTTAATTACTCTTTTCTTCTGACATTTATCAATTGGATTGGTTTTTTTGTAAGATTCCTTGGTTTTTTGTATGTTTTCATCTTTGCAATGAAAATTTGTTCCTCTCTTAATATACATATATAATCGATGTTTAAAGACTTGACATGTTTCCTCTAACTTGAAAAGTACTATGAATTGAGGGCAGGGTGGTCACCCTGGTTTCTGAAAAGTAACTTATTCTGGGGAGTTATTAGATAGGCAGTGTCATGTGTATCAGGAAGATATTGCTTTTCTTTGAATCCACAATGATTTATTTCGTTTCATGTCTTCTTACAGATGCTGGTTTACGAGTTCATGTCAAATGGAAGTTTGCGGGAATGGATTTCTGGTATTTGTTTCGTATGTCATTTGATTTATTTATTCATTAAAATATTTGCAAGAGATCGGTAATTATTACTTTGATTATGTTATAGTTGTAATTGTAACTTACTACGACGTGAGTGCCAATGCTTAGAAATGATACTTGGGAAATGAAGCTAAATTACCTATCTGCTATTTTTCACCTAACTTTTGCTTAGCAAATATTGTAATTGTTCTGATTTCTTTTCCTCTTTCACATGCCCCATGTGATCTGTGTATATACATATAGAGATATATCTATCTACGTGTTATGTATTCATTTGTAAGTCTCTTAATAATGGACATTGCTTAGTGATCAAGAATGTACTGTAAACGTTGAGTTATTTATGTTATTCATATTTTCATAAGGCATGCACAAGGATATTTTCTTGCTTCTAGAAGGGATAGATTGATTATTTGTTTTTGTAACTATTCCTTTTTATATACAAGCCAGTTAAAAGCTTTCTGGTGATTTCTTTGACTTGTTGAAAGAATATCTTTACCTCCCTGATTTAATTTATTTATTATCTAAAAAAATTCATAGCATTTTCCAAAGGCCTTATCATGATATATGAATTTCTTTACAACGTGAAAGAAATGTTTTGGCCACCATTTTCCCTTTTCTGATACAGCTGCTGGCTTTGACAAATTATATGATGAAAGAATTTCATAAATACCACAGAATTAAGTACGGTTTTCAAAACCACCTAGTAAAGATATTAGTTTCTTTTCTACCCTTAATCGACAATTTTCACATAGTTTGTTGTCACATCAATCAATCGAAGCCACTTGTTAATTTTTGGGTAGTTTTGAAATGTCATTAGGTACTTTTGATAACTTAAATTATGAAAAAGATAGTTATGAAAATTACCCTTATATGATTATGGTGTAGTAAGATTGTTCGAGTTTTTTTTTGTTTGTAGTTGGAATCTAACATTTTAGTTGCACCATTTACTTCAATTATTCTATGGCAGATAAAACTATGGGGGACCTGAATTTTGTTATGAGACTACAAATGGCACTGGGTTCAGCCAAAGGCATACTTTATCTCCATACTGAAGCAAATCCTCCTATATTTCACCGAGACATCAAAGCTAGCAACATTCTTCTTGATTCCAAGTTCACTGCCAAAGTGGCTGATTTTGGATTGTCCCGGCTGGCTCCTGGTCTAGATTATGAAGGGGCTGTTCCTGGACATATATCTACAGTTGTGAAGGGTACCCCGGTAAGTCTATCTTCATGAATATGGTTTACGTAACACATTCAAAATTTATGGGAATGTTCTATGATTTTTTTTTTTCAATCCAACTTATCTTTCTCATGAGAAACGAAATTTCATTAAAAAAACGACAAAGACGGCCTAGAAAGCATGTATAAACAATTTGTTAAATAATTTTTAATCCTAAATTACTAATTTATGAATATTTTAATTTATATGAATTCTTTATACTTTTTTAGCTCAAGACCTGCGTTTAAATATTACTGATCAATGAGATTTAAAACATAAACTACTAATTTAATGTTAGTCCTTCTTGCATGCTTGTGTACTATAGAAACTGATTTATGTTAGTTCTCAAAGCAATTCCTCTCTAAGAGAGGTTCCAATTATTATGTGGCACATAGGATGTTCTGTTATGAAACATTTGCTTCTGTAAGCTTGGATGAGAGACAAAACTGTTCAATTCATTTTTTATTTTCCAGATGATAAGCTTGTATTATAGAACTAAATTAATTGGTAAAATGTTTTGGTAAATTTGTTAAAGTTCACTTGAACTATGATTAAAAGCCCTCCATCTGAAATCAAATTTTCTCCATTTTGTTCCCCGAGGAGGAAAATCAGTTTGCTTTTTCAGCTGTCGTTAGGTGAAGTAGTCCAGGCTAGATATGCCTCTCTCAACTGGTGCTTTCTTATGTAAAGTTATTGGGAGGGTAGTGACTACTTATTCCTAGGCCATGGCTTTGCTGTTTCCTTGTGGCAGAATCTTTTGATACTTTGGTTCGCCAATTCTTATATATAAATCCACTTTGAATTCCTTTGGATTACTTGCAAGCGACCTTGTCAAGGAGAAAATTCAAAGACGTAATGGTAAATAGGGTTTGAGCACTTTACGATGTTGCTTGGTTAGATAAGAACGAGAAGGTGTTTCATATGAGATGACTGTTGTTCCTTTATCCTTCTCTATGAGGGCAGTCTCAAATTCTCATTTGCAATTACTGCACTTCTGCATTTCTTGTCAAGGAAAAGTTTGGTTTCTTATAAAAAAAAAATTACTGCACTTATGCATTTCAATTACTGCAGCTAATTGGAAAGTTCATTGTTATAAATGATAAATTTTCATTAGCCCAAAAGCTTGTCTATTTGTGATTTATCAAGGTATTTGAGCAACGAGGTCTCAGGTTCAAACCTCTGTTATGTCAATTGCTCTCATTTTGGATTATGCGTCACATATTGGCCTTTGTTAAAGACTAAGCCGTCATGTGAGGAGGAGTGTTTGAAATACCTTTAAATATTAAATTTGCCTTAGTCTATCAACTTAAGCTTTTGGGTCTATTTGTAATTTAACATTCATAAATAAACATAAAAGAGCCAGGTCAATAAGTTTCTTTTAGATGAATTCGCAACCATTAATAAAAAGAGATCATTTTTAACCAAACATGGGTTTACCTATTGGTCAAGATGCTTTCTTTAAAGCCTTGAGGTCATGGGTTCAAACCATGTGTGGCCACCTACCTAGAATATTATCCTACGAGTTTCCCGATGTCAATTATTATAGGGTCGTGTGGTTGTCCCTGAAATTAATCGAGGTGCGCGAACAAAGAGATTTTTTTTTAAATATAATTAGAATCCTCATAATTATCTCATTGGATATGTTGTCTTTCTATACTCGTTTGTCTGCTTTTGTAGAGAGGTGACTTTTAGGAATATTTGACACTGTTATATTTTTCCTTTACATTAAGACATCTCATTTTACTCTCACCCTTACGTGGACTGATTACTATGACTTCATAGCTTACTTTCTAAGTGTTTTACTTATATTTATCATGCAGGGGTATCTTGATCCAGAGTATTTTTTGACCCATAAATTGACTGACAAAAGTGATGTTTACAGCCTAGGAGTTGTATTTTTGGAGCTCTTGACAGGCATGCACCCGATTTCACATGGAAAAAACCTTGTTCGTGAGGTATTTGGTTACGCAGTTGTCTTCTACATTTCCTTTTCTTATTATAGCCTGATGCTTTAAATAACACACCTTCCACATTTGATCGTTTACAAAACTTCGAGGCCATCGTATAAATATACATTGATAGTAGTGGCCATTTTCTAGGATATTATAATCAAGAATTTTGCAGGAAATTAATATCTATTAGAATTCAGTTAGTCAGCGAAACTGCAATAGCCGAAGTTCCTTGATTTTCTCATCCATTCTTTTTCTTTTCTTGTTATGAAGGAGGAAAAAGGAAAATTAAATACGGATACTAAGAACTTGATATCTTTAAATGTCAGGTGAAAATGGCTCACCAGCTGGGCACGATTCTTTCTATTGTAGACTGCAGAATTGGTTCCTACCCGTCTGAGTGCATAGAGAAGTTTGTTGCTTTGGGTCTGAGTTGTTGCCACGACAAGCCAGAAGAGCGGCCATCGATGTTAGTTGTGGTGAGGGAGCTGGAAAACATACTCAACACGATGCCGTTGCCAGATGATATCAGCTTATATTCAGACTTTTCCCGAAAATCCAGCTGCAAACTCCCAACATCACCAACAACATCCTCCTATGTTTCCAGGGATCAGTTTGGATCTGGAAACATTTCAGGAAGTGATCTCGTCAGTGATGTTATGCCGACGATCAGACCTCGCTAATGTTTTGCCTTGTGCTTCAATACCATCACTGTAAAGATCTCAGCTCTCCGCTCACTTGTATGTATCTGATGCTCTGTAAATTATTTTCTTTTTATACCATATAATGATGTAAACTGGGATAGAATGCAAAACAAACTCCCTGAGCTAGGACTAGGAAAGAGATCTATCTCATAGGATAGCTTGATTGGAAAAAACATTTTTTGAAGCGTTCATTCTAGTCTTATAGCCAATCTAAATATAGCTCAATTAGTTAGGTATATCAATACTCTTACAATTTTTTATGTAATATCTAAAAAAAAGTAATCAATTATGTGGTATGCGGCAATGTCCGTAAATCATTTGGTTTCAACATTTAAGATATAAATTATTTTATTTGTCATACCATTTAATAGTTTGAAATTTGATAAATTCTTCAAATTTTGATGCATTATTTAAAGGGTAAACTGAAATAAGATCCTTATGATTTTGGTTAAATGTATGAATACCTCATGTAGTTATAAATGATAAATTATACTCACGTAGTTTCGTAATTATGCCTATGAGACCCCTTCCCTGTTATTTTTTTTTATTTTTTAAATTTTGTCTAAATTACTTTGTTTCGGTTTTTTCATTTTCCACGGTTTACCTTTTTCATGCCATTTTTCATTTACTTATCTCATGTCATCTTTGTTTGGTTCAGTTGAATTTTTATTTAACCATGTCGTTTTTGCTCCGTTTGTTTCCATTCCACATGATTTTTAAATCCAAACATAATTCAAATGAATTTCATTGTTTATTTTATTTAAAAAATAATAGGATTTGAAATCAGAAATGATTTAAAATACAATTTTTACTTACAAAAAATCCACTCTAAAATGGTAAGATTTTATAGGATTTCAAATAAATGGTATATGCCTCCTCATCTTTTAACTTCCCACTAACTCTTTATGATCAAAATATTGTATTAATAAAATAATTACTTTCTTTTAAGGGTAAAGTACCACTTTGGTCCCTGAGTTATGGAGGTCGTGTCTATTTGGTCCATGTGTTTTCAATTTGTGTCTAAGTAGTCCCTAAGTTTTCGATGTTGTGTCTATTTGGTCCCTGCGTTTTCAATTTGTGTCTAAGTGGTTCCTGAGTTTTGGATAATGTGTCTATTTGGTCCTTAGATTTTCAAGAACCATTAGAAATAAGTTTGATTGGTCTTTAATTTAACGTATTCGTCAACTTCTTACCAGATTATTGACTTAACGCTGACATAACATGTTTAATTGGTCAAAATACGAAGATATGATTAAATCGTTCATCAATCAATGCCTAAAATTTGACATAATTATTAATCTCATGTGAGTATTTTGATCAATTAAACATTTTATACCACCATTAAGTCGATATTATGTTAATGAGTTACCAAATTAAAGAAGAATTAAACTTGTTTCTAATAATCCAGGGACCATTTAGACAAAACTTGAAAACTCAGGGACCAAATAGACACAATATTTAAAACTCAGGGACTAAATAGACACAAATTGAAACGCAGGGACCAAATAGACACGATATCCAAAACCCAGGGACCACTTAGACACAAATTGTAAACATAGGGACTAAATAGACACGACCTCCATAACTCAGGGACCAAAAGGGTACTTTACCCTTCTTTTAATTTTCTACCACCATTCGAACAAACAATTGAATTATATTCATCTCAAATCCTACTCAAACCAAACAAAACTAAAGATTTATAATCAATTAAAATATTTAAATCACATAATTTATAAAATCATTTCTATACTTTCTTCGTTGGATCCATAATTTGTCAGTATATTCATTTCTATAATTTGTTGGATCCATAATTTAAAAAAAAGTATATTCATAATTTGTCAGTTTTTTTTTTATATATAAACATAAACATAAACATATAAATCTTTTGGGTAAAATACCATTTTGGTCCCTGAACTTTCACTCGAGTTTCGTTTTCGTCCCTGAACTTTCAAAAATGACGTTTTTCATCCCTGAACTTTCCAAATCGTTTCATTTTCGTCATTCCTTCTATTTTTCCGTCTGGGACATTAATAGAGGCTTATGTGGCATGCAGACGTGGCTTTTTTATTACTATTTTAATATCAATTTTAATTTATAATAGTTTTGAATGCTTATGTGTCAATTTTTTTATTCTCTCTCTTCCATTTTCTCATCCCTCCTCTTTCTCTCTCCTACACATCATCCTCTTCTCTAACTTTTCTCCATCATTCATTTTTTCACCACCATGAATACTTTTCAGTTTTCTCAAGCTTCATCACTGCCATTTCTCAACCCAGATCTAGAAACTTAAGGGATAAAAATATGAGATTTTTTTAGGGGATTTTTTAAGATCTCATAGCCATTGTAATGGAACTCATAAAAGTTGAAAAATTAGAAATTAGTTTTTTCTAACATGTTCTTTAACTACATTTCCAGATCTGGGATTTAGAAGATTGTAAATCCACATCCATAGTAAGAAATTTAAAATGATTTCAATTTGATTCAAAGATTGCTGAGAAGTTGATTTGAATAATAATCAAAAGCTAAAACAAGAAAAACCTTCTTAAGATTGAAAACTCAAGGCTTCTTATTTACACAAGATCCAAAAAGAGAAAAAAAGACATAGTTGAATTTGAAGAAACAAAAAAAAAAAAACTCATGAAAAGCAAAAAAAAAAAAAAACAGAGAAAGAGATAAAAGCGAGAAACGTGAAGGCGACTGCTAGATGAAGACGATTTGACAGAAACGTGAAGGCGATCTTGGCCAGAAACTGTATCGACTCGTGAAGACGATCTTGGACGAAAATGTGAAGGCGAGTGCGAGATGAAAATGATTTGACGATCTTAGACACGGTGGTTTGAGATCGACTCGTGAAGCTGCGGTGGTCTGAGATCAACTCGTGAAGCCACGATTTGAAGATTTGACGATTGCTAGATGAAGCAACGGTGGTCTGAGATCGAATCGTGAACACGATCTTGGATAGAGATAAAGTAACAGATCTGACAACGGTGGTTAGTGTATGGCAAAGAAAAGGAAAACGCTACTATGGTTGAGCTGGGCGGCGGCGGCTGCTTCAAGTTGAACAAGGGAGGGAAAGGGGAGAGGTGGGCGGCGGTTGCTGTTAGGAATGGTGTCCTAGAACTTGTAATTATTTAATTACAATGATTTATTTTGAATAAATTAAATAAATAAACATAAGATATTTATATTATCTAGATTGATTCAATTAACGATATTAAAAATATATGGAAATATATAAATGTCAAACATTCAAATAGTAAACCCTAAGTTACTCTTATGAAATCACGACTTAGTATGTGAGTCATACGAGAGGATTAAAATCGAGATGAATAACTTAAACGTGTCTACAGTAAACGGATAACGTTTGGGAACCTTATCCTGATAACACTGTTGATAGCTTCACATTTTGTTTATAGACAAATGATCTAATCTTGATCATTCATGTGGGAGACATGAAATGGAAGTATCATATGCAATGTTGATTGTATAAGACTGGACCACGATGTTTGATCAAATTTCTCATTAGTACGGTTTACGAGAAATGATCGAATATCAAACTAAGTTTATCAACCGTGATAGATCTCAATCCTGAGTGAAATGCGGACTCCTATTTGTGGAGTTATGTTCTTTGATTCGCATGGTTGAGAGCGATCTGTAAGAACGCTCAATACACTTCTGTTTTGGGTGTTGACTTTCTAAGCCAATTAATCTTATTCTTATTTTGATGATAACAAACGTATTTTTGTTACTAATCAATTTTCTATGTTTTGATAGTCCACTGTGTAGAGAAAATTATAACGAGTCCAACGCAATTGGAATCGACTCAATCGGACTTCAAACGAGCAAGATATTGATTTTAGAAGATTGGAATTAAATTAATTATTTAAATCAGATCGTATATGGCAAGCTTCACTGATCTTATTATGCGCTCAAAATTACAACCGTCAGGTCAGATCAGATGGAATTCAAAATCAGTGGCCCAGATTAATTCATAATTTTGAATTAAATGAAAAGGAAAAGTCAGATTTATTTCCAGCCATTTGATCAGAAGGTTGTTGAGATTGAAGGCCCAGATTTATTCAAATTTTGAATTAAAGAAAAAGAATGTCAGAATTATTATCAGCCGTTCGATCGCTTGAAGTCATCATCCAACGGATCACGTTCGTCATTTGAAATATATTATATATATATATATATTCGGATTAAAATAAAAGAAAACAAAGAAAAAGGACAGCCGCACGATCGCGCCACCGTCTCGCATCCAACGGCTTCTGTTCGTCCATGATCGCGAGTCCCCACACGCGCTGACGCGCCCCTGCGCAACGCCTGACGCAGCTGCTTACGTGGATCCCACCATTTTCTGCTCCTCCAACCAGCGCGCGACACGTGTTCTATTTGCCCCTCAGCTTTTGGTCAATACCTTTCATGTCCTGACCTTCATTCTTTGCTTAAGCTGACCGATTTTTGAAATTCTCTCACAACGGATAGCTTCCCAGAATGCCCCTGCTGACCGGAGATTTTATTAATAATATTATTATTATTAATTTCAAATCAGATTTGTCTCAACCAATGATGCTTTGACACGTGGCCTTCTCCATTGACTTTTCTGAAGCAATTATTACACTATTTTGGGAGATTACTCTTATGCCCTTTCTGATTTAAATTTATATGAAGAACTCAAAGGGTATAAACGTCATTTCGTGATCTTCATCAGCCTTCATTTCTGGAAAATTTGCAGACGAAAATGGCTTCCCTCTTCTTCCTTTTTGTCAAAAATGGTACCTCCCCTTTCTTCCATTCACACAATTGAAGTAAAAAATAATTAAGAAGGTGGATGAAACAGTGGATGAACGGTAATATTTTTTTACCTATAAATAGAGCTCGAAATTGACAGTTTTACTCACCAAAAAAAATCAGAAGCAAATTCTCATTGATAAGTTCTAAAGTTCTCCATTTTTAGTCATTCTTTTTTAGCCTTCTTGTGAGCAAAATTTGTGAATTACTAGCCATTGTTGAGGGCTATTTTATTAAGAGTATTATCTCTTATTGTGAGCAAATTATTGTAATATTCATCCTTTGTGAGGATTTACTATTTGTAAAAGGTTTAATTCTTAAACCTTAGTAAAAAAGAGAGATAGATAACGGTTGTCCTTGCTCCGTGGAAAGGGTCATTGTTCGGGTTTGATCTTGATCCCGCTAAAAGGATTGGGTTGCACTTGCTCCCGTAAAAAGTGAATACAAATTCCCGAGAGGCGCTCTGGGAGTGGACTAGGCCGCATTTTTGGCCGAACCACTATAAATTTTGGTGTCACTTTCTCTAACCCTTACTCTTTAATTTTTGCTTTACATATTTATTTTCATAATTTACCAAAGCATAATTAAATGGTTAGAAATTATTTGTGATACAAAATTTTCTATTATCATATCATATTTGTTTACTTTGCTAAAAAGAATTTTAAGTATAAAATTCATTTATATTAATTGAATTTAAAAAGTGAAATTATTTTGTTAATCTTAAACTTTGAATTGATTGAAAAAGTTTTATAAATTTTTAATAAAGCCTATTCACCCCCCCCCCCTCTAGGGTTGCCTTAGATCCTAACATTGGGAACATGACTAGATAAGTAGCTGGGAACTCATTTTCACGAGATGGAATTCATAACTTTCCTATAAATTAACGGTATCAGTGTGATACCTAAACATTTTAGGAACTTTAGGAAACTCCCTTGATGTACTGATTCGAGGCATGAACAAGTGGCACCACGACGTCTATTGATCACAGAAGTACCTTATCTCTAGTTCGACTAAATATAAAGTTCATTAGAGAATCAGCTGGAACACAAGGATAAAGCGGCAATTACAGGGGGAAAACGGTAATTTTATTCGCCTGTAATTATGAGGGTTCCACGTGAAGGATTATATCACAGATATAAATAAAGATAAACTAAATGGACACAACTCATCTATAGTGAGGGGAGTTCAACTATGAATCTATAGTGGAATTATTCATAGTTAGATAATAAGTAATTAACTGATTATGAGTTAATCACTTAATTGACTAATTATTAAGCCCATGATCTATAGGTCCATCGGGTCCTTATGCTAACCCAAATATCGTAATCGCAAAATCAAGTAGAATAAATGAAAATTTTAAGTAAAGTGAATTACTTAAAATAGGCAATATTAATTGTTTAAATATTGAGTATATTTAAATGGTAATTAATATAAACATTATTAATTGTTTAAATAATGAGTTTATTTAAACAGGAAATTTATAATGAAATATTATTAATTATTTAAATATTGAGTATATTTAAATGGCAATTGATAATTTGAAATTAATTGACAATTATTAATTGTTTAAATAATTAATTTTATTTCAACAAAAATTAATAATTAAAATTAATTAATTAAAAATAAAATATTATCAATAAAATTATTAATTAAATAATGAGTTTATTTAATGGAAATTAATAATTAAAATATTTATTATTAATTGTTTAAATAATGAAAATTATTTAAATGGAAATTAATAATTAAATACAATTTGATAATATTTAGTCGGGAGAAAATATTAATATTATTAATTGTTTAAATAAAATATTTTATTTAAATGGTAATTAATAAATAAATTAATTAAGTTGGACTTATTAATTTAAGAGAGAGTTTCAAGCCCAATTGGATTAATGAACCCAATTGCAATTAGCCAAAATAATTAATTAAATAAATTTGATTTATTAATTATTTATTATTAATTTTGGCCATCATAGATAATTTGTAGGAGATAATTATTTGAATTATATCCTATAATAATTATATAGATTTATTTACCCAAGATAAATAAAATAAAGAAAAGAAAATATTCTCTTATTTATCTATGGCATTTTAGAAATACCAAGATAAAGGAAAGAGATAATTCTTTTTTTTTTGTATTTATCTCCATGGATTAATCCTAATGTGATTAGGATTCCTATTTTCCTATAAATAGGAGGCTTGGGTCATTCATAAATCACACAATTCAATTCCTAAGAAATTTGGAATTCTCTCTTCCTCCTTCTCCCCCATTGGCCGATTTTCCCTCTTGATATTGGGAAGAAAAATATTTTTTTTTCTTCTTCCCAATTTCTTCTAAAGTTCGATCCCACAATCGAGTTTCGTTTGATCGATCGGGATATAGCGTAGAAGATCCGATGTTGCTGAGGATTTGATGCTGTAAAGATACCTCCAACCAATTCTCCATATTTTACTCAATGTAAGTTCCGATTTTAATTTTCGAAAAATATGAGCATGAATCTACATGTTTTATCACAAATTGCATGATGTTAATAGATCCGTTATTAAATGTTAATAAGTTTACTAAATAAATTTCCGCTAGTTTAATAAATCATCCCTTCAGTTGCTTCAAGTGAACAATGAAAAAGAGATGAAGTTAGGGTTTGTTTAGAAAGTAGAAAGAGAAAGGAGAGAGATTATAATTATAAAATGAATAAAAAATGTCACATAATAAAAAAAAAATTGATTTAAAGAGATAAACATGCCACCTCATGTAAAAAAAGCCACGTAAACATGCCATGTAAGCCTCCGTTAATGTTCCAGACGGAAAAATGGACGGAAGGACGAAAATGAAACGATTTGGAAAGTTCAGGGACGAAAACGAAACTCGAGTGAAAGTTCATGGACCGAAATGGTATTTTACCCAAATCTTTTTGAATTAAAACAGTAACGGGAAATAAATCATAAATAGGGAACCATATAAAGGAATATACTTTTGTCTGTACTAGATTTTTTAACACGTGTGTTGCATGTTAAATTGTATTATATTTTTTAGCATGTGATATCGCTACAAGATAAAGAGTCGTCACTAATCATTGGTTTTATAAGGTAGGTGTGATTAGTGACTTAGTCATTAAATTAAGGATGGTCTACTAGGTTCGGGAGTTTATTCACACATAGGGAAGGTATTAGCATCCTATTATATTCGTTTTGAAAACGATTATTGTTTATTATGTTTGTTATTTGATATTAAAACCTTTTTATCTTTGAACACACAATATGTTTTTAATTTTTATTTTTAAATATCTCATATGTTATTGATTAATACCCTAAACATTAGAAGGCATAATAAAAAAAGTATGAGTAGCATGAAAGCCATTAGGAAAAAAGTTTTATTAGAATTTAATTGCAGTATCCCTTAATTAAACTCATATTCCTTAAGAAATATAGGAGATCAACATCTTGAAAACTCCTAAACTCTATCATAGGAAAGTCTTTATAAAAATCATCTATTGAATATTTTAATTTTAGAATTTGGTATTTTATGGAGAGTTGTTATTTTAAATATCTTGAATTAAATTATTACCAAAATTGTATATGAAATTTACATTAAGTCAAAACCTTATAGTAAAATTTAATCTTTATTAAGGAAAATATTAACTCAAAGGAAAGTATTATTTACCTTTTTAATTGGTTTGAAATAGGAAGGTTCATTGAAATATTTGGTGAGTTGGAAAATTAGCAGATTTCCAATATCACATTAAATTTACAATGCCTTAATTAAAAATTTAAGAATTTGTCTCAATAGCATAAATCTGCATACTAATTACTAAAATGTCAGAACTTTTTAAAAATTACTCAAATAGCATAATTATAGTTCAATAAATTATTGAACTATAATTCAATTAAATATTGAACTATTTTTCATAGGTATTTTTAACGAATTTGTTTGTTCAAGGTCAATAATTTATTGAACTATTTGATTATTTTTTATTATTATTTTCAATGAATATGTTAAAAGATAGCATAATTATAGTTCAATAAATTATTGAAATATAATTACGCTATTTGAGTAATTTTTGAAAAGTTCAAACATTTCAGTAATTAGTATGCAAAAATATGCTATTTCAATAATTGCCCCTAAACATTTTTAGAAAATTGGGAAAATTGGCATCCTAAAATTTCTCAACTTCTTTCAATATAATACTTTACAAATAAATTCAAATATGATAATAATATGGAAACAATAAATATGAATACCAAATATGGCAATTGCATTCACAATAAGGCAAACAAAAAAAAGAGCAATTTTCCAAAAAAAAAACATCTCAAATTTGAAAATTTATAACTTTTTAATAAAAAAATATATTTTGACTCGATTATTTCTCCTAAATATTCTAGATTCATCTAAAATTGATTTTTAACATCGAAAAGCACACACACTTTGTAAAGAAAACCAGATTTTATGTCAAAATATTTCCCATTCTCGGTTTTATACAGATTTTTCTACATAATTTATACCAACTTTAAAAAATCATATCTTTTTTTACACTAATCGAAAGGGGTGATTCTTGTTCTTAAACCTTTTTTTGATGAGTCTAATTTTTATATATAAAAAATAACCATAAGTCATTAGTTCAAAGAATCAGTGTCGAAAAATCACATAATGGTAGGTATTGAAAAATTTCAGAAAACGGTGAATTTATTTGTACATCATGAAGGGATGATTTACTAAATTAGCAGAATTTATTTAGTAACACAAATTAACACTTAATTTAAGATCTATTAATATCATGCAATTTGTGATAAAAAGACGAAGAACATGTAGATTCATGCTTTATTTTCGAAAATTAAAACCGGAACTTACATTGACTGATTAATGGAGAATCGGTTGGAGGTTTCTTTACAGCATCAAATCCTCAGCAACACCGGATCTTCTACGCTATATCCCGATCGATCAAACGAAATCCGATTGTGGGATCGAACTTAAGAAGAAATTGGGAAGAAGGAAAAAATATTTTTCTTCCCAATGATAGTGGGAAAATCTGCAATGAGGAGGGAGAAGAGGAAGAGAGAGTTCCAACTTTCTATGGAATTGAATTGTGTGATTTATGAATGACCCAACTCTCCTATTTATAGAAAAATAGGAATCCTAATCACATTAGGATTAATCTATATAGATAAATACAAAAAGAAAAAAGATTATCTCTTTCTTTTATCTAGCAATTTCGAAAATGCCTTGGATAAATAGGAGATTATTTTATTTTCTTTATTTTTATTTATCTTGGGTAAATAAATCTATGTAATTATTTTAGGATATAATTCAAACAATTATCTCCTCAAAATACATGTCATGGCCGATTTTATCATCATAAAATAATAAATAAATACAATTTATTTAATTAATTATTTTTGGGCCAATTCCAATTGGGTTCATTAATCCAATTGGGCTTGAAATTCTCTCTTAAATTAATAAGTCCAACTTAAGTAATTTATTTATTAATTACCATTTAAATAAAATATTTTATTTAAACAATTAATAATATTAATATTTTCTCCCAACTAAATATTATCCAATTTATATTTAATTATTAATTTCCATTTAAATAATTTTCATTATTTAAATAATTAATAACAAATATTATAATTATTAATTTCCATAAACTCATTATTTAATTAATAATTTTATTGACAATATTTTATTATTAATTTAATTAATTTTAATTATTAATTTCCGTTTAAATATAATTAATTATTTAAACAATTAATAATTGTTAATTAATTTCAAATTATTAATTACCATTTAAATATACTCAACATTTAAATAATTAATAATGTATAATTAATAATATTTCATTATTAATTTCATGTTTAAATAAACTCATTATTTAAACAATTAATAATGTTTATATTAATTACCGTTTAAATATACTCAATATTTAAACAATTAATATTGCCTATTTTAAGTAATTCACTTTACTTAAAATTTCCATTTCTTCTACTTGATTTCGCGACTACGATATTTGGGCTAGCATAGGGACCCGATGGACCTATAGATCATGGGCTTAATAATTAGTCAATTAAGTGATTAACACATAATCGGTTAATTACTTATTATCTAACTATGAATAATTCCACTATAGATTCATAGTGAACTCCCCTCACTATAGATGAGTTATTGTCCATTTAGTTTATCATTATTTATATCGTGATATTATCATTCACGTGGAACCCTCATAATTACGCCGATAAATTTACCGTTTTGCCCGTGTAATTACCGCTTTATCCTTGTGTTCCCGCCGATTCTCCAATGAACTTTATCTTTAGTCGAACTAGAGATAAGATACTTCGTGATCAATAGAAGTCGTGACGTCACTTGTTCATGTCTCGAATCAGGACATCAAGGAGTTTCCTAAAGTTCCTAAAATGTTTAGGTATCGGACCGATACCGTTAATTTATAGGAAAGTTATGAATTCCATCTCGTGAAAATGAGTTCCCACTACTTATCTAGTCATGTTCCCAAAACAGGAGTGTATTGAGCGTTCTTACAGATCGCTTCTCAACTATGTGAATCAAAGAACATAACTCCACAAATAGGAGTCCGCATTTCACTCAGGATTGAGATCTATCACGGTTGATAAACTTAGTTTGATATTCGATTATTTCTCGTAAACCGGTACTAATGAGAAATTTGATCGAACATCGTGGTCCTGTCTTATACAATCAACATTGCATATGATACTTCCATTTCATGTCTCCCACATGAATGATCAGGATTTGATCATTTGTCTATAAACAAAATGTGAAGCTATCAACAGTGTTACCAGGATAAGGTTCCCAAACGTTATCCGTTTACTGTAGACACGTTTAAGTTACTCATCTCGACTTTAATCCCCTCGTATGACTCACATACTAAGTCGTGATTTCATAAGAGTGACTTAGGGTTTTACTATTTGAATGTTTGATATTTATATATTTCCATATATTCCTAATATCATTAATTGAATCAATCTAGATAATATAAAGAACTTATGTTTATTTATTTAATTTATTCTTAATAAATTATTATTATTAAACAATTACAAGTTCTAGGACACCATTCCTAACACATCAAACTTCTAAAAATCATAACTTTTTAACCAGAAATCCAAATGAGTTGATTTTTTTCCCTATGTGTTCATATTTGAGTCAAGTTTTAAAAAAATTACCACATAACTTGAATCATCATGAAAATATTAATATTTTAATTAGAACACAACGGACTCATGATATATTATATTTTAGAGATGTAAAGAACTTACTTTGGTTGTTCTCTTTCCAAGGTTCGCCTCCCTCTAATCTCCAGGCTATTCTCCATAGCTATCTGTGTGGGGTGAAGTTCAACGACAAAGTTTCTATCCTATGGCGTAATTCCATAAGGGCGCTTCTGTAGCTTGTTTGGTGGGAAAGAAACAAAAGAACTTTTGAAGAAACCTATTTGAAAACTACTGATCTTTGGGATCTTTTGGTTAGATTTTCGTCTCTTTGGTCTGCTAGGAGTAAGCCTTTTTGCAATTATTACTCGTCTGCTATAGCTCCCAACTGGAGGAATTTTTTGTAATCCTTTGGGAGGCTTCTTTTTTGTAAAGTTTCATTCATCAATGAAATTGTTTCTTATAAAAAAAAAAGAACTAACTTTGGTTGTATGAGAATGACCTACATACCTGTGGGTTCGACGTAGATCTTCTATCCAGAATGAGTGCGGTTGTTTTGAAGTAGATAGATGATTTTTGGGTAAGGTGAAGTAATGAGATGATTTTAGTTTTGGGGTTGGCTATAAGAGAATTGGAAAGAAGTTGGTTTTGTGGTTGGCTATGAGAGAAATAGAGAGCATGACTCGGTTTTGGCTTAGGGATTTTGAGAATATGAAGGTTACGGTAGAAAAAAATGTGAGAGAGATTGAGGGCTAATGTGAATGCATCTAAGTGTGTGTGACTAGGGATGATGAGGGCTCTATTTAAAGACTAATGAGGTAGAAAAATAAGTAAAACTTCCAAGATTAAATCAATCAAATTAATTAGTTTGTCACTGGCCTTAATTTAAATTTTTCCAAAATTATTTTTGGAATCAAAACAATTTCAATTTTTTAAAACTAAATTTGCTTTCAAATTTTCCATTTTTTTTTAAATGTGTAATGTTTTGTTAATTCAAAATATTACCACACAAAAATGGGTGTCTACAATTTGATAGAACACTTATTATTTATATAAGTTTCTTCCATCTCTTTTTAATTTTTAATTTTATATTGATTGAAGATTAGATGGTGTTTATAGGGTACTATTCTTCTTTAAAGTACTATATCACTTTGATTGTCCCTTATTTTTTTAAACGACTTTAAACTTTTATTAAAGACGTAAGGGCCTCTAATTAAATAGACGATCTTAATATTATTGGAATGAGATAAACAAATATTTTTAAGTTTGGATAATGAGAATGAAGAAACCCTCAAAATGATTTGTTTGGAAAAACTCTAACTTGAACAATTTATAATCATCAATTTCTTTGTCACTTATAAAAATATGGGTAATGAATGGTGTGTGCCGTTTTTAATGATTAGATAAATGGTAGGCATTGACACCGTTTATATGAAGTCAAAAGTTTGAGTCTCCCCACCCCATTTGATACAATATTCATAAAAAAAAACATTGAATTTAAAACTCTTAAGGAAGAATAATTTTCACACAATAATGTTGTAACAATTTTGTTACACTATAAATAATAGATTATTATTTACTAGACCATCAAAACTTAATTAATTGAGAAAAACAATAATATTTAAGTCATGACCTTAGGCAAGGGCGGAGCCACCCTTTGGCTTAAGGGGGCAGTTTCCCCTCCTTAATTTTTAAAAAACAAAAATTTATATGTTGAAATTGAATTTTGTTAAGTAAAAAATTGAAAATTTAATATAATTTATCCAATTTGCCCCCCCTTTATTTCCTAATATTAGCTTTATATAATTTTTGCCCCCCACAATTTTTTGAAAAATAAAAAAATAGAGGTAAAATTTGAAAATTTTACTATCACTTATCTATTTTGCCTCCCCATATTTTTAAAAATTAACTCTATGTATTTTTTGCCCCCCCCTAAAAAAAATTCTGACTCCACCCCTGACCTTAGGGGTGAACAAACACCCTGTCACCCCGTGAACCCGCCCCGCCCCGCCCAAATTAAGTGTGTAATCGGGGTCGGGGTCGAGGTGAGCAAATATACCTCGTTTATTAAACGGGGCGGGGTCAGGGTGATGGGATTTGACCCCATCAGGGTCCCGACCCCGATTAAGATTATTAAAAAAAAAAATCTCACCCTTGCTTACTGCTCACTGTCAACTGCCCTTCCCTTCCCTTTATTTTTTCTTTATTATTTTTTTCTTTTTTTTCTTTTTCTTTTCCTTTTCTTCTCTTTCTTTTATTTTACTCACGAACGCTGCTGTATGTTGTTCATTTTTTTTTTAAATCCTTTGGCTATGGCTAAGCTTCCTGTCGACATACGCCGCCCCCGCCCTTGCAGGTTTGTATTCTTTTTTTTTTCTTTGTTAGAATTAGGTTAGAGATTTTTTTTTTCTTTTTTTAATCGGGTGCCCCGTTTATACCCCGACCCCGATAGTTAAATGGGTGGGGTCGGGGTCAGGGGAAATTTTAAATGGGGCGGGGTCGGGGTATAAACGGGATACCCGACCCCGCCCCATGTTCACCCCTACATGACTTTATAAATCCAAATACTTGTTTACAATAAAGATTGTGAAACATAATAATTGAAAGAAACGTGAACCGTAATTTTTTAAGTAAAAAAATTATATTATCTAATCTCAATATTAAATTTGAATTTGTTTTGTTTTTCTAAATGGATGAATCAAGGTAGTTTTTCACTTCTCAAATAATATTTATTAACTTCTTATAGTTAGTTTAATTTTTTTTATGATAATCAAGAAAAGTCTTTTCAAATAATATTTTATTAATTTTTTATGTTTAATTAAAAATATGTTTGATAATTTTTTTTAAAATTTTTAGAATGATATTTATTACAATTTTGATAATTTATTATTTAGCATAAATTGATATTTAATATTGAAATTGAGGAATAATGATAGTTTAGATATTTACTAATTGTGGGAGGGTTTTAGTGTCCAATTTTTTTCTTCTCAAATTAACACACTTTTTAAGTAGTATAATAGATTTATTATTTAGTATAAATTTATATTTAATATTAAAATTAAAGAATTATGATGGTTTAGATATTTACTAATAGTAATAGTGGGAGTGTATTAGTGTACAAATTTTATTTCTCGAATTAACACATTTTTTTACAAATTAATACAATGATTAAATGGTAATGGTCCTAATGGATAATAGCCATCCATCCAGTTGACTTTTACCAAAACTGGAAAAAAAAAAGTCTCCTGTTTTGTACCAAAACAACGTGCTACGTCATTTTACAATTTATTTTTTAAAAAAAAATTAATTATAATTTTCTTATTATATTTTGATTTTGGTTTTTTAGATCGGCGATGGGGTTTTCTGCCTATAACTAATAAAAAAAACAAAACAAAAAACTCATTCTTCTTCTACCTCTTCCGTTCGGCCAAGTATAGGGAGCGCCTTTTTCTTTCCCCAATTTTTTCCTGGTAACTTTAATTTTCCCTCTTCTATTTCTAATTAGGGTTTGTTTCTGTTCTTGATTCTAATTAGGGTTCTTTTGCCATTCTATCAATTACTTTGTATTTTTCTTTCTTGATTTATCTTTGAAGGGATTGCTGTAATTTCCGTTTTATATCATCTGGAATGGCTATTTCACGTTGAGGATTTCTGTTTAGTGGCTTTTGATTACTGAATTGATTGGTTGTTTGTGATTTTACTTTTGTTTCATGGGAACTTGTGATATTGTTAAATATTTTTAACAATTGATGGGGTTGTTGCTGAGATTGTTTTTATCGTAAATTCCTCGATTTTTAATTCTTTAATATATATTTAGACTTATATTTAAGTTCTAATAAAGTTTTTTTTTTTTTTTTTTATTTAATTCAATGTTGTTTCTTTTTTTTTATTATTAGTTTTACTTTGAGAATGAAAGGGAAAAAAAGCTGTCACATTTGAATCTGCAAATAATCTCTCTTATGCTGTAGGAATGCGGAATGCCATTCGTTGTGTGTGATATTTCCTTTTGAAGTTTTCTTCATCTGTCAACATAAATATCATGATCGTACATATTATTTGAATAGTTTGACGATTAATTAATTTTTTTTTCTAGTTAATGTTGCAATTATTCTTATGATTGTCATGCCTTGAAGCAGCGCAGAATGGAAAAGGCGTCTCCCTAGTGTTAATCTAACAATAAAAGGGGGTTAGTAATTTTGAATCGGATACTTGCAGTTTGTGGGAAGTGTTAAGTCAGAAGCTGTTTGACTGGGAAACCTTGTCCGGTGTTCTTTCTGTACTGTGGTCAAATAGTGAAAGGTTGTCTAATTGGGTGCCTGGGAGATTGGACTAACATGTATTACTAAATATGTCTGTTGCTGTGAGGATAATACTATTCATCCACCAGAACGGGAAGTTATAATCTTTGGGTGAGATCTGAAAGAGAAAAAAATGAATATGGGCTTTAAGAGAGTTCTGTTGTGTTTTCTTCTTTCAATATTGTTCTGTGGTTGTGCTATAGCAGAGTTTGAACATGGAAACTCCGAAAAGGTTAGATCTGCTCCAGATATAAATGTAGGAATTAAAGTTATAGATGGCTCTGGTGCTGAAAATTTGTTTGGTGTTGAGGATGCTGGTAATGTGCTGCATGAGAGAAAAGGTGGGAGCAAAGTTTCAGTCTCGACTGTTGCGGTATTTACATTGGCAATGGCTGCTGCCACTGGTTTAGGTGCGGTCCCATTCTTCTTTGTGGAACTTGATCCACAGTGGGCTGGTATATGTAACGGAATGGCTTCTGGGGTGATGTTGGCTGCTAGCTTTGATCTCATACAAGAAGGGCAGGAACATGGTGCCGGAAATTGGGTAGTAATTGGACTATTAGCTGGTGGAATTTTTATCTGGCTTTGTAAGAAGGTGATTGCCCTTATCTCTTGCACAGTTAATTTAGCTGTTTCTTGGGCATTTTTACTGCGAAATGAGATATGCAGAGTCTGAAATGGGTTAATAGCTGATTTTTTATTATCATATTTAAAGTTGACTTTTAAATTTTTTATTAAATGTCTCTTATTAAAAAAAAAAGTTGACTTTTAAATCTTTTTATCAAATGACTTTGAAGTGTTTTGGTTTATGTATATCAAGACAAAAGGTGTGACCTGTTTTAATAAAAGAGAGGAGGTGACTGGCCAGAACTTGTGAAAAAAATTGTCTTAAATGGTGCGACAGAGTTGAAATTCAAAAACCTATGCTTCAGTTGTCTGATTAAACCATTGGCTATATATGCATTATTGTTTTTCTTTTTATTCTGATTATCATAATGATTATGGTGTCATGACTCAACATCTCATTTCTCTTGTTATTTGTTGAGTTTCAGTTTCTTGAACAATATGGAGAAGTAAGTATGTTAGATATAAAAGGTGCAGATGCAACTAAAGTTGTTCTTGTAATTGGGATAATGACTCTTCATTCGTTTGGTGAGGGTTCTGGTGTCGGTGTTTCTTTTGCTGGGTCAAAAGGCTTCTCTCAAGGTCTTTTGGTGACTTTAGCTATTGCCGTACACAACATACCTGAGGGATTAGCTGTAGCTATGGTTCTCTCATCAAGGGGTGTTTCTCCACAGAAGGCCTTGTTATGGAGTGTTATTACATCATTGCCTCAGGTATATCCGTTTATAAACTTTTGAGTTGCTTTCTTCTTGCATTTTACTTCAAATTAGAGTAAGACACCTGAGATTTGTTTTTTAAGTACAATAGGTGATGTTGGCAAAATGTTTGCATGACCTGGGTACTAGAAATAAGAAGTTATATGTTCAAGCCTAAGATAATTCTATGTTGAACGTCATTTGTTGCTACAGTCAGCTTAGTAGGATCTTGGGTATGCTTGAGCAGATATCCAGATTCATTAACCAAATCATGGTGGTTCACTTTGTTTCAGAACAGTAGGTTCTTCATAATTTAATGGTCATGTCTGGTGGTGGATAGTTGTTGTGTTATTAAATATTTCTTTTATGGAAGGGATGCTGAAATTTTTTTTTCATTGTATATTGTATGAGTCTCAGCCATCTGCTTTTTCACCTCTATGGATCATCATCCTGGTAAACATTACATAGTAAATATACAATATCTATGACTAGTGCAATTTGAACCTCTTAATTTTATCGAGCTGCAAGTTACTGCTTGATGTGGTAGATTTCAAGTTGCACCAAGTATAACTTTGACCGTTAAAATCTGGATGTTTACTTATTTTTTTACTCGTAACCACATTTGTTTCAAATAAGACAACGTTAAAGTTTGAACTTCGGGTGTAAAATAAAATATCAAGATTTTTAGAACAATTTTATTTGTATCTCTGTTTTTTGGCTTCTTTTGCAAGTCTTTAACCCCATTACATTTTTAAATGTCTCAGCCAATTGTAGCAGTTCCTTCGTTCATATGTGCTGATGCATTTAATAAATTCCTTCCTTTCTGTACGGGCTTTGCAGCTGGATGTATGATATGGATGGTAGTTGCAGAGGTACTCCCGGATGCATTTAAGGTATCTCTAAGATCCTCAATTTCATTTTTAGCCTATCTACTAAGTCATGGAATGTATTTGTTAGTTTCTGTTGCCTATTGCATTAATTTTAAATAACTGATTTTTTTTTTTATTAGCCGTTACAGGACTTGATACTTTTTTTTGGTTAGATGTGTTTTAGTTGTTTCTTCTTTTCTTTTTTGTGGGATAAGAAACAGTCATTTTATTTAAAATCATGAAATTACAAAAAGCAACTAATAAAGGAAAGCACCAAAAATGATATTATCCAAAGCCTCCTTCAAGACTTCATTCCTCTTGGAAGATTCCCCTATTTATTTTCAACAAAATATTCCACAAAATAGCTCTCACTGCATTAGACTATACGACCTATGCTTTCTTCTTTCTTCCTTTTTTTTTTATATCTCCAAGCCAGCTTGCGCTTGCTTTCTTCTTAACATGATGTTTGCATTTTGTATCATTTTGTTTTCAGTGAAGTAATCTTGAGATCATGTTGAACTTTGCATCGGTCATGTCAAAAATCTTTTTTTTTTAATTTTATATTTAAAAAGTTTGCCACCAATTGGAAGAATTTTTTTAATCCTTGGGTGGCCTTTTTGTATACCTCTTTTCGTACATCAATGAAAATGCCTCTTATTTAAAAAAAAAAAGTTTTCATATGAGAAATATTAAGTTTGGGGAATACTGTGAATTAGCTTTATTGCTTTTGAGTTTTTTAATTGCTGGGTAAGTAATTTTGGTTTTCTTCTTCTTTATGGTTATAGGAAGCCTCCCCATCACAGGTTGCATCTGCAGCTACACTTTCTGTCGCATTTATGGAAGCTCTAAGCACATTGTTCCAAACTTTCAGCCACGAATACAAGTGAGTTTAATTATTTTTTGTAAAACATTTTAACTTTGCATCTTCCAGAAATTTTATTTCTACCTTATCAGCTGTGTAGAACCTGTCAATTTGTGATTGATGATATTTCAGGAAAGGGTTATTTAAAATGAAGTCAGGGTGTGTTGCGATAGACCCCTAGGCGAGTGGTAGTTTAGCTACATTGGCCACATGTGTCTGTTGATACTCATCCAATGTGTCTCTTATTTCGATTGAAAATCAATCAAAGACATATACATCTTTTCATTCCTTGCTGTTGGTTTTTTCCCCTTCTCTCTCTCTCTCTCTCTCTCTCCATTCCTCTTCTTACATGTTTAGATGATGCAAGAACTTTCTTTTTGTTATCCTGTAGTTGAGTTTATGGGTTATTCTATGCAAACCCCACCAGGAAATTCCCTTGTATTTGCTGTTGTAATTTAATTCAATCAGACTAATTTTGATATTCCTGCATTTCAGCGCGGAAGATGTTTCTGGTTTCTTTGTTTCTTTACTTTTTGGCGTTGGGCCACTGCTTGGTGGCATTGTTCTAGTTGCATTTGCTCTCGCTTTTCGCCTCCAACATGCTCTCCTCATGGGTGCTGCTTCTGGCATTGCTTTCATCCTTGGTGCCTGGCGACCAATGCAGCTATTATTTTCTTCAAAAATGGAATTCATCCCTCTTGTATCACTTCTAACATTAGGAGCTGCATTCATCCACTTTTCAAATTCTAGTCTTTTGAAGCTTGCTGGTCAGAAAAGATCTTCAGTGAATGATTTGCCCACTTTGCGTGGTGTAACAGTAAGCGTGCACACACTTCAATCTTTCTTATCATGTGGAGCAATTGCTTTCCATGCATTAGCTGAAGGGCTTGCACTAGGAGTTGCAGCACCAAAAGCTTATGGATTTGGCCGTCACATGGTTCTTCCCGTTTCTTTACATGGACTCCCCCGTGGTGCGGCAGTGGCTAGTTGTATTTTTGGGGCGACTGACAGCTGGCACGGATCTCTCATGAGTGCAGCTCTAATTGGCTTTGTGGGTCCAATCTCTGCTATTGGAGCAATACTTGCAGGAATCGACTACAGTGGTTTAGATCATGTCATGGTGCTGGCCTGTGGAGGGTTGCTTCCAAGCTTTGGAAGCATAATTAAGAGGGCAATGCGGTTGGATACACAAAAAAGTGGTAGCGGACTCGTGATCGGTTTGGGGTTTGCTATTTTGTGTTTAACGTGCACCAAGTTTGTTTGCTTGCACACTCCTTACTGCAATTCTGCACCAGAGGCTGTTAGATGATACAATGGTGATCGGCCTGTTCATCTTTGTAATTATTTAGATCGTCTTCTGCCGCCTGCCTTCAACATTGGGGGCATTCAGAGTTTTGCTCATCATGTGAATAGCACACACCCCATTCAAAATTCTTGGCCGTGGTTTACTTAACAGATATTCGATGTCGAAATTCTGCAGGTGGGGATATCTACAAATGCTTCTATATAATAGGTTTCATTCATCATACCTTAGAAATCATGGCTGTATTTTACTTTTCAGAGAAAGAGAAGAGGATTTCTGGGTGATCTTTATGTAGTTTACTTTCCAAAAAAAAGGTAACCCTTAAGTTGATGCCGACATTTTCGCCTGCAGACATACGGTTCTTTCATGACAGAATAATTCACATTTATTTGACCATCATATACTTGTTCTCATTCGTTTTTCATTAATGACAAATACACAAGTTCTGTTTTTTTGCTCTCGAGTAAGGGGTGTTCATTTTCCCCGCGGGGACCCACCTCGAAAGTCGCGGGGAATCCTCGTTCCCAATGGGGATGGGGATGAAAAATTCCCCATTCGACCAGTCCCCGACCCCGTTCCCCGATTAAATCCCCGAAAATAATGTATATAAATTATTTAAAAATATTTTTATATTTAAACTGTTTTTAATTGGGCAAAATGCAAAACACACCCCTGTGGTTTGAAAATGAATATTTATACCCCTGTAGTTTCAAAACATGTGCAAATTGACCCCTCCCTCTACATCTTTGATTTTCTTTTAGCCATAACTTTTTCGTTTGAACTCCGATTTGAATGATTCAAGATGTTTTGGAATCCTCATTTTGAGCTCTACATTATAGTAACTTAAAAACTTAGAAATCGTTAGTATATAAAAGAGTTATCATCATCAATATATTAGATCGGGTTGAAGTCGTAAACAATTTTATATACTAACGATTTCTAAGTTTTTAAGTTACTATAATGTAGAGCTCGAAACGAGGATTCCAAAACATCTTGAATCATTCAAATCGGAGTTCAAACGAAAAAGTTATGGCTAAAAGAAAATCAAAGATGTAGAGGAGGGTCAATTTGCATATGTTTTGAAACTACAGGGGTATAAATATTCATTTTCAAACCACAGGGTGTGTTTTGCATTTTGCCCTTTTTAACTATTTTTTAAAACTGTTTTTTAAAACACTGTTTAAAACATTTTTTCATTTATAAAACTTTTTTAAAAAACTTTTTTTTTAATTTTTTTTTTTTAAAAATTGTTTATAAAACTTTTTTCTAAATATGTTTTTAAAGAATGTTTTATAAAACTGTTTTTTTTTTTACTATTTTCCGTACCTTTGTTTTTGCTTTTTTTCTTTTTACTGATTTGTTGTTTTTTTAAATTGTGATTTGTTGTATTTTATTTTTTATCGTAATTTGTTGTATTTTGTTTTGTTTTAAGTGAAAACGGGAAAAATTCCCCACGAAATTCCCCGTTCCCCATGATTTCCCCGCGGGGAATCCCCGTCCCCGACCTCAAGTGGTTTTTATGCATTTATAGGAAAATTCCCCATTAAAAAAGAAGAAAAAGAGGCCTTTTTGTTAATGAGTAAATTTCTGTAACCTTAATGCTTTTACATTTTTGAATAAATGAGAGTAATATCTCTATGGTTTGGTTCGCTTGCAAACAACCCCATAATTTAAAAATGCATTCTAAACCGTGGATTCTATCAGAAAACTAGGTAAAAATTATATATGATTCCATCTTCCTATCTTGTAATTAAGAAAACATGTCACATATATAAAATTAACTTTCCGAATAACAGTTAAATATACTTAATTTTAACATTAATTACTAATTTAGTTCAATAAACATAGAAGTATAAAAATACATTTTTAAACCATAGTTTAAATTTTTTCAATTACAGTTTTAAAATTTTCAATTTTCATATACAGCTTTTTTATTTATTTCAATTGCCCCCCCTTTCTTTCTTGATCCATCCAAAAACAAAATTCACAAACTCGTGAAAAAAATAGATCCTTTCCAAATTTGAAAGACTAAAATCATCATTTCACTTTCATGTGACACACAAGGCTATCCATTTCATGCAATATCTTAGAATTTTGTCCAAAAAACCCTTTAAGCAAACAAGAACTTCACGACAAAAAATCCAAATTTGATCATAAACTTGCAGAAATGAACTCATTTAACTACTTTATTATGTGAATTAGCTCTAACACAGAAAAAGCTTTAAAACATAGACTTATAAATCTTGGCGCATACGGTTACTGTTGGCGTCGGGTGTTTATAAGCAAAACCTGATATAATCCCCTCTTTTATGAAAGCCAAGATTGTTAATTTCACATTTCAAACTTTATTGTTACACCCCAAGTAAAGTAAATCCCTTGACACAGCATGGAGCATATTAACAATGGAAACCAAACTATAGCAAGAACTTGTCATAAATTATAATAAGACTTAACTCTGAAATTTGAATGATCCTCACTTGAAAGTCGACTGATTGCTTCGTAAATCCTCATCTTTTTCTCCATCCAACAGTTTCTCTTTCTCATCAACAGAATCAAACTCCGTCACCACAACAGACTTCGGCTCCTCGACGCTCTGTGAACCTGTCAGCCTTGCGAGAATGACAAACGTCATGCCACCGAGAACATTGTTCAAACATCTCAAAACCACCACAGAGCTCTTGAATGCCAAAGGGGGAAGCCCCTTAGCCAACACAGATTCAATCCCATTCAAAGTTTGGTATCTAAAATTACTGCTGACACCCATATGAATTGCCCAAGTTGCAGCATTCAATAATGTAGGAGGCGGCTTATTGGGTGTTTCAAAATTAGGATCCATTTTCTTCCTCAGCTTCATCAAACCATTAGAAAGTTGCGTGCCAACGAGCCCGGCTGCCAATCCAACAGCAGCAAAGACAGCTCCTTTATAAACAAAGGTTCCCAATCGATCAATAACGGTGAACGCACCTGGTTCAAACATATGGCTTGTGGGACAGCGAGAAAATAATGCAGGAAGTTTAGCTGATCCAGCAGCAGTAGGTGCCAATAGATACATAAGAGTGAAATTGAGTATAGATCCAACAACAAGGGTGGAGAACACAAAATCAAGTTCATTAAGCCCGAAATTGGGACGAGAAGCCATATCTCCAATAACACAAGAACTAACACCAACAAGTTCCTCCATCAAAACCTTAAAAGGGAATTGTGGATCAGCTTTAACCCTAGATCTCCATCCCTGAAGAAACAAACCAAACACACCAAAACTCGACGAATCGTCATCATTCGAGCCGGCATTATCACCTCCTCCTCCTCCTCCACCACCACCTCCAAGGCCAGCTCCATCACCACCATTACCTCCAGAAAAAGTAACTTCAGCTTTAGCAAGAAAATTTGGTTTGTTTAAATGGAAAAGAGAAAGAGATTGATTGTGGGATTTGATTGCTGATGAATTATAAAGAAAAGGGGCTGATGAAGAGAAATGGGAATTATAAGAATGAGAAAAAGGAAGATTATTGTAATGTCTAGGGCGAGGAGAGCAATGAAGTTGAGCCATAGCCGCCATTTTCAACAAAACCCTTAACCGAAAAACACAAAAAAAACAGAGAATATAAATTCAGCAAAGATTCTAAGGGGAAAAAAAAACAATGTGGAAAAGAAAGAAGTGATTTTTCTTATTTAACACAAAGTAATAATCAGATCTGAAATGGGAAGAAAGAATTACCTTGAGATCAGAAGATAGAAAAAGCAGATCAAGGGTTGAAGAAAAAAAAAAGCTGAATTTGGGGCCAGCTGAAAATGGGATGGAAAGAAGAGAGTAGGTGAAATTAAATGAAAACAGGTCAAGCTGAAACGTACCAAAAATTCTATATTTATAGATAGATATATATATATATATAGTTATATGAGTCTTCGTTAGATTCTGTCTTTTCTCTGTAAACCCTAGCAAGGGGTTTTTTTTTTTTCGCAATTTCCTAGGTAAAGGATTTCTGTCTCTCAATTTTGTTTAAATAATAATGATTTTTGGTAATGTTAATATCAATTCCGACCTTAGCTCAGTTGGTAGAGCGGAGGACTGTAGTTGGGCAAAGTTGTCTTGTAGCCATCCTTAGGTCGCTGGTTCGAATCCGGCAGGTCGGATTTTTAATTTTATTTTAATTTTTCTTGTTGTGGCTATGGCGATTGAGTTATTTAGAAAAGGAGATTTTGTTTTTCTTTCTTCTTTTTGTGAGTAAGAGAGTGTTGATGTTGAGATGAGAATTATATTCTTAAAATTATTTCTTTAAACTTGTACCAATCACTTGTTATAAAAGGGAGAGAAGTTGTTCCTATTCTTTTTGTATATAACAAGATAATAATTACTTTCTTAATTAAAATAAAATGACATATAACGCCACTAAACTATAAGGTTGATATAATTATGAGTAAATATAAAATATGTGTAACTTACGTTTTGAGATTTTCACTTTCATTATAATTAATTAAACCACATATATTTACTTAGATGTGATGTGAGACAATAAACAAAATTTCTAATATTTCTAAAGAATTTAATTTTTTAAATTAAAAATTTAGAGACGCAATTACAATCATTCCTATATTTAATATTTTCTAAGTTACTCAAGCACGGTTTAAAAATAATTTATCTATAGGTAACTACCTATCTTTTAATTCCATCCTTTCCAAAGGAGGTATACACTGCTCTACCAATTAATTATCATAAATATAATCTTCAAAACCGTCTTCATTTTTAATTCAAAAAAAAAAAAAAACCGTCTTCATTCTCAAATCTCTTATCACATTTCTCTCAATATCTAAAATAAAATAATGTGATTCTCATGAATGAAAGAGACAAGAGGAAGAGTAATTACAAAAGGCTTATGATAAAAGAGAATCATAAAACAAAGCTAAATCAAACACCTCCTTAGCCAACCATAAACCCCAACTCAAAGTTTTTAAAACGTTGATCCATGAAACTAACTTTCTTCTTAAAAAGAATTTCCATAGCACCAATGTGCAATTGCGACCGTTACGCATGATTCTATTGGATTTCAAAACAAATTACCTATCTAAACCATTTTTAACTTCCCACTACTATTTAAAATCAAAAAATTAAATTAATAATATCTTTTCTTTCTTTTCATTTCCTATAAATATCCAAACACAAAATAGAAATTAAATTCATTTCAAATTCTACTAATTCCAAACTCAATTAAGAATTTAAAATCATTTCTACTATTTCAAATTGTGGAATTAAAATAATTTCCCTTACTTTCTTAGATCCAAACAGATAATGTTTTTGAAATTCAAAACAAGATAATTTTTACATCATCAAAATTTAAGAACAATTAACCATACTTGAATGAAATTTTATACATTAATTGAACAAATAAATAATTGAAGTTATTATATCAAGAAAAATGAAGCAACACGTGGAGTGTAGCCATGGCACATGGTTTTTTTTTCCAGCTTTTGCATAGAAAGAGAATCATATTTTGGAAGCAAGCACAAATTAAAAGCAACACTTTGGTATAAATTTCTGCACGGCTGTTTCTGTAAATATAAGTCCAAAAATATAATTGACATTGCATAATGCATACTCTTAACAAATATCAAATAATAATATCCAATCACCATCTAATGTTTTGCATCAATAATTAAAAAAAAACACACACTTATCAGCAGTCACTAACACAAGAATAAATCCAATGAATATATATATAATATATTAACTTTAATTGGAAAACTGACCTAATCTACACTCAACATGAGAATATTACTCATACTAACCCCCCTTTTTACCCTCTATTTTTTTTTTTCAAGTTTTTCTGTCAAAAGTATCACCAAAAAAACTCACAGAAATGGCAGTAGACGGCTGTCCAGCAAATGAAGTTAGCCTCCCCTTTCTTGTAGGAACGTTACACGGTCATGCTTTAAGGTATAGTGATTGAATTCCGGGCCAGCCAGCATGGGTAGAAGTTGTTTGGGATATTGAATGATATAAGCTCAGAGACCCGTTTTAGCACGTTTCATTCCGCTTGAATTGAATGGAGAGACACTTCCACTGGGTCCAGAACTGTCTTCTCTAAAACTCGAATTTAGCATTGCCAGTTCACGTAACTGCTGCCTTTTAATGTAATCATGAGTCTCGTCCTGCAAGTGGAAGGTTCACAAGTAAAAAGAATCAAAGGCGGATCGTAAGTGGGTTGAGAGAGCTTTGGTCAACTAACATACCCGCATCAAAAAATCTGAATCAATGACATCAATGGATGATCAGAGAAATGTTTTGATCTTCCTCTAGATGGGAATCCAAATTCCTTTGCGTTTTGGCAGCGATCATTAATAAAATTCCATTTAGATTGGATGGTTGGGAAAAGGGTTTTTTAATTAAAAGAAGAAGATTCGCTCTTACCACTTTGGTTTTACAAAGTCTTCCCTATACTTTATCTCAATTTTTAAAATGCCTAAAAAAGTTGTTTTTTTTTTAAACTTTTTTATAACTTTTATTGGAAAGGGACAAGGGCAAAGCTTTTGGGTGGATTGGACATTAAAATTTTAACTTCACAAAATAAGGTTCTTGCGGGAAAATGGTTATGGTCCAATCCAATGGAGATTTTCTCTTCAACCTAGTGCCTTTTGAACTTCCATTATCAAAATTAAGTAAGGAACTTGTTTGCTTGATGGAGAGTCAAACTTAGCAAGACCAAGTTCATTTCAATCTGCTTGGAAATTTATATCTCATTGTCTTCCTTTCTTTCTTTTTTTTGCCTCGTGTCAAATCTGTACTAGGTAATGGTTTGGAATTCATTAATGAGACATCTGGTTTTGTTCACTCTTTTAGCTCTCTTTTTCCCCATCCCTCCTTGCTCATGGTCTCTTGTCATAGGAATTCCTTGATCGCTCTCAATCTAATTCTTGGGACTTATCTTTTAGTAGAAATCTCAATCATTAGAATTCTCACAATTCAAGAACTTTTGTCCTCAATTTCCAATATTTTGCCTAATCATTCTCTTGACAAAAGGCTTTGGACCAAGGACTCCTCTGGTTCCTGCAAATCTTTCTTTTACTCTTTCTTTTGATTCATCCACTTCTTTTTCTCTTCGTAACTTTATTTGGCTAAATGAAATCCCTAAGAAATCTAATTTATTCTTGGGGGGAAATTTAGTACTTGTGATGTTTTGAAAAAAAAAAATGAATCCTTTTTATTCCCTCTCTCCATTGGTGTGGTTATGTAAAAGAATCCATGAAACATTAAACCATATGTTTCTATTTTGTGATTTCTCTCAAAGCTTTGGACCGAAATTCATCATCATTTTGGTATTGTTTAGGTGTTGCCAAAGAACGTGTCCTAATTATTTTCCTTGGATATTTTTGGAAATGGTGGAAGAGGAAAAATAAATTCTGAATTTGTGTGGTATCCACACCTATTTTGAACTTATGGTTGAAAAGATATGATCGCTTATTCAATGATAAAAGAATTTGAGTTACTTTTGATTTGGGAATTTTTTATTGCTTTTCTTAGACAAAAAGTGTTAAAGGTTTAACTTTTAGCTTTTCTTTTTTATCCATGTATGAGCTTTTGGATACTTTTCTTTAAATGTTTCTTTTGTTGGGTACCTTTGTAGCCATGTAGGGACTTTAATTTCAATGTTATTTCTTGTATTCAAGGATTCCTCATCCTCACTTTGTAACCTCTTTTATATTAAAATAAATGTTGTGATTTCATCTAAAAATAGAAGATCTGCGAAAGAGATCGCTAGTGATTGATATTTGATCAATCCATGTATAAAATGGTAATTTGGCTTGGTCAATTCAAGATAGGCTGTTAAAAGCAACTTTCAAGTACAAGAGACAATTGAACATCCTTTCAGAATGCTGAAGGGAGGAAAGGTAAACTGTTTATTGTATTAATATAAATAGTACACGCATTGATTAAAGGAATTAAGAATAATGTTGGAGAATATACCACAGGTTTGAGCAGTTCTTCAATAATTTCTTGTGCTTGTCTGAGTCTTACATCAACAATGTTGACTGGTAAATCCGCCTCGATCAAAATGTGGAGTGGCTCATTCAAGTGCTCATACCCAGGTCTTCCGCGGAGTTTCTCTTCCTTGATAATATAAAATTATAGAAAATTAACACACAATGCAACTTATAAAGTCATATATAATGTTGACAACCTAACAGACTATTAACAATTTACTGGAGAAGTAAAATCTCTCTTTTTCAGTATTAAAGGCATCAAATCCAGGGAGGTGGTAATTTTTATATTACCTTGTCTGGATCCTTTATTGACCCTTTCCCTCTAATGTATACACGACAACCTGTAGTAACTTCCACCCGTTTCAGGGAATTACCTCGAGGTCCCAAAAGCCGCCCTACAAAATTGAACTGACATCCACAAAAGAAAAAAAAATTACTAATGTCTCCACCGTTTATACATGTGTGTGCGTGTACAGCCTACGGGTGAGACATGCTAAGCGTGTAACCAGCAACTAAAAAGACATTAGCATTTTGACTACACTTACATTGGGGTAGGTATCCACAGGTATTTCCAAACGTAAAATCCGCTTTACAGTGAGCGAACTAGGGCTTGCAGGTGCACTTTGCCAGTCCATTGTCATTCCAGTGGGTCTACTTAATCTCTGTTGTATGTCACAAAAGATTCAAGCTTCTTAATCCAATTTAAAAATATTTGCTACTAAAGAAGCAAACTAAAAAAGGAATAACCGCTCAGCATGAAGCAGTACTGGAAGCACAAGAGATCAGTATTCAAGGTTTAAATAACCAATCACATGAATTATAAATGAAGAGAAGATAATTATAAAAAAATCCAGTAAATCACTGTCATAAAGTAACCTGTAGACTGTTGAGTCAATTATTCATAGTAAACATGTATTAACTTAAAATAATGTTGCAGTAAGCTGTGGCCAACTTTTGCAAGAAACAGGGTTAATCTATATCGTACTATAACAGTAAAACATTTTCACAATTTTTTATTTTTTTTAGTTAATCTGAATTCATGCATCTTGTTATATTAGTTAGGTATTTGCAAATGGTATAACTAATAGATTGCTTTGAATTGAACTGTTAAGAAGGACCAACTAGTGTAACCAGGTGCCAGACATAATCCACTGAAATGGTCAAGAAGTTTCTGACCACTCACAAGAGTAAGTGAGAAGTTTACATACTAGTAAAAAAGTGATCATGATATAAGATCTTAACATTCAAGGCAACTTTAACTCTTAATGAGCAAGACTGTCTGCATGTTTTTTGACCTCCAGTAGGCCCAACAACTATAGATTAACATGCTTTTGCTTTTTCTTTTTTCTTTCTTTTTTTTTTTTTTTGAAAAGGAATAGGTTAACAAGCTGTTATGAAAAATTGGATAGTGAAAATGGAAATGCAAATTATGTTTCTTTTAACTTGTTAACATATGTGCATTTATGAGGGCAAATGAGATCTGCATAAGTACATTAATATTACACAGTTATATTGAGGGAAGGTGAAACTACCTCATATAAAGCAGCACACAGATATATAAAAAAAATAGCAATTTCACGAGATTTGGCTTCCATTCCAGAACAAATACTAAGTCACACAGCTTAGAAGGTTTTCCCTGTTATATCTAATAGCGCAAGCCCTAACGTTGCATGACTCAAAATGACAGTGATATTGCTAATTTACTAAAGTTGCTTTGGAATGGTAATAGCGCAACTTGTGATATTGCTAAGTTACAAGTTTGGAAAGGGAAGTCTCCTATGAAGATCAAAGTGTTCTTGTGGCTGGTTATTAATGACGGCATTAACTCAAACCTCCAACCGAAATGGTGTAGCTTATGTGTGAAGTGTTCGGAGACCACAGATCATCTTTTGTTTGATTGTATCTTTTCTCAAGGCATTTGGCTGTCCTTCTTGAAAACTTTCAACATGGATTGGACTTTCCATAAGGATCACAAGGCTAACACTATGGCTCTATTAGGAGGCTCTTCACTCTTTCACAAAAAACCAAAAAAAAATACTTTGGAGCAATGGGGTGAGAGCTATTGTTTGTAATGTTTGGCTTGAGAGAAATAGAAGAATTAGTTAGGGTAAGGCTAGAACTTGTTTAGAGGTTTGGGAGGTTAGTGTTCTTAATGCCTCCATTTGGAGTGCTATTTGTAAATCTTTTTGTAATTATGCTCCCTCTATTATTGCTTCCAATTGGATGGCATTTATGTAATCTTGTTTTAGCCTCTTTTTGGCTCTTTCATATATCAATGAAATAGCTTGTTTCTTATCAAAAAAAAGAGACAAAAACACTGGATTTATTTCAACAAACTACAGCTTCTTCTCAATCCTTAATCATAAATATCTTCAGCATTAGAGAGCATTAAAATCGCTTCTCTATTATTCAACTGTCACAGACCTCAGCCTGCTTCTTCTCCCACTGCATATATCCCTAAAAAGTTCATATTAAAAAAATTGGACAGAATAAGCTTTATAATATGGCAACAGAAAATGGCACTTCCACATTTGCAGCAGTCTCAATCCCTGTATATTCCAGAGGGAAACTTACAAAGTTGCCTATAAATTATCAAGTTATAATTATGATAAATGTTAGCCCATACATCAACTCAATAGTAAGTTGGCCACCAAATGGTGAGATCAAGAAGTATTAAGAGCAAACAAATGAAGCTTCCATGCTAAAAGAGTAATTACCTCCTGAGGAAGCCCATTCCAGCCACTTAAACCTGTGCTAGTGACATTAGACATGAGGCTTGAAGAAGCCATTGGACTAGGGCTTCTATGCCGAAGTCTATCAAAGTCACAGAAACCCTGATTGGACATCATTCCAGAAACCCGCAGAATCTCTATAAGTACAGAGGTTGCAGTGAGAAGTTAGCAACAGAATAGAATAGAAAATCAGACGTGTAGTAACTACAAATAATGCCAGATAGTAAGAATACAAAATTTAGAGAGAGAGAGAGAGAGGCTCAATTCTATTACAATATCAATTTGGAAAGAGAGAAATAGTAGTTAATAAAAGCAAGACGATGTTCAACAGTATACTATTTAGCAATATAGTAGATAGATGTTGAAACTTAACCCTTGGTATATAACGTGATTATCACAAGATGTCCTAAATTTCGGAGCACTATAATAATAGCATCATATTTCCTTCATATAGATATCATAAACTGTTGTGTTTTTTCGTGATCTTAAAAGATTAATTTTTACAAGAAAAACTATTCTAACTTTAACATACATCCTTCCATTCTCATGTCAACAACTAAAATAGGTCAGTTGTTTCAAAATTCCTCGATTAATTATCGATTATATCTGGTCAAGGTATTATAACTTATAAGTGATCAACAGAAAACAAAATATCAACTTGAGATGACAGCACCACAAAATTAAGATGAATTTGGCTTCTAGATTATACTCTAGATTTTCCAACAAATTTTATTTGTGTTAAATTGTTATTTAAATACACGCACATGCTCATACCTAGTTTCACAACCACTCTAGCTTGGAAGTAAGATACTTCATACTACTAAGGACTCATTTGATAATGCTTTCATTTACCATTGTGTGTTGCTTGTTCTCTAAAATTGAAAAGTATATGCAATTGATAAGGTTTTCAATTTCTCATTTATTATTATTCTAAAACGTTGCGTTCAAACATAGGAAAATATAAAACTAAAACTTAGCCATACTTGTTTCTTATGTTCAGTTTCACATTAATTAGATTCACAAGCGTACATATTGTAAATAAAAAAAACAACACAATAACATTGAATAATTAATTGTTCCAACCAATGTCTTTTCAAGTGAATTATGTGTGTTTTATTATAAAACAACAAATCATTCGTTTCCATGTCTTTATAAAAATGAATAAAACCAAGAGCAAAGAAACGAAAACAAGAAGTAATTATCAAACACATTTTTCTTTTATTTCTTCTAAAAAAAATAGATGAAGCAAGACACAAATTAATCAAAAATCAAAAAACCAATTACGCAAGGCCAAAGCGTAAAATGTGAAATAGATGATCCATCACTAACAAAGGCACAATTCAGCAATCGAAATTGACGGCTTAAGAAAACAAATAGCAAGTTTAATACTTAATAAGATCTAAACATACAGATGAATATATCCACAACAAGTATGCGATTCAGAAACACCAAAAGAACGCGAAAAAACGCATAAATTCAGAGAAGAACAAGACCTTGATTTAAAAGTCGGCTACAGATCGGGAGAACTTGCATGAAAGGGCCGAACTTCTGATGCTCCGCTAATAGCTCCGACAAGTACTGACTACAAAATTACAAAACAAAAAACACTAATTCAAGTTAATCAAACTCAATAATCGCAAGAAAAATTGATAAAAAATCTTGGAGCAAAATCAGCAGAAAACAAACCTATCGACATCAGGCGTAGTTCTGATATGAGGAGAAGCAGCTCTTGCAGGCGAGAAATTGGAACTGTATAAACCTGACATAATTTAGTGAGAGAATTCAAAATCCTCTGAAAAATCAGAGGTTAAGAAGTGGAAGAGGAGACTCAGAAGTTTCCGGAGAAGAAGGAGGATATGGCGGCGGCGCCGTCGAGATTGAGGCGGTCGGGAGCGGGGCGGAGCGGAGGAAGGAGTTTAAGGGTGAAGTTAGTGTGAGGAGAAAAAAAAATCTATCATTGTTAATAGTCGTCGTCTTCCTTTTTTTTCTTTTTCTTTCTTGGAAAAATAATCTTTTTTGTGCTTAACCTTATATATATAGGAAGAAAAATATAAAAGTTTTTTTTTTTTTTTTAAGAAAATCAAAATTAGAAAAATAGAACCTTGATTATGATTTTGTTTTTAATTTTTGGTAAAATGTAAGAATGGCTCTACACTTTTACTCAATTTAAACTATACCTTTGTGTCTTATTTTTTTTCAAAACATACCCCATGCAATTATCAATAAATCATCCTCTAGTATAAATAGGATGGCAACAGAACGGGGCGGGGCGGGGTCGGGATGTCATTCCCATCCACTAACCCGCAAGAATTTTAAATCCTCATACCCTACCATATCTCCTAATCAAAGAATCAGGGCGGGTTTGGGGATTACCCGTTCGGGAATCGGGTTCCCGCGGAGAAAATTTCTTTTTTGATATTTTAATTCTTATTTAAAAAGAAATATAAAAAAAGAATATATGTTTAAAATATACATTTTTAAGATAAAAAGAAAACTTAATATTAAACATTTTATAATTTATAAGTTTATATAACCATATTTTATATATTTTTTTTCTATTAAATAAATATAAAAGTAAACAAAATACATAAGATTTATTAAAATATCGGGTTCGGGGTCGGGGGTGTGGTGAGGAATGCGTTCCCATCCCCTAACCCTAAAACAAATTTGGGAAAAAATTTCCCCCTAACCCACGGGGAATTTTGTCATCCCTAAGTATAAAACCATCCATTTTAATAGTGGGATATTATTTTGTATTTTTTTTTTTTTTTACATTATAATAAATATATTCGTATTTTTTAACCTTCCTACCTAACTTTTAAGTCAAAACAAATTGGGACCCATATTCTTTACCTTATCATTCAGATCAATAAAATAGAGATCATTGATCACCAACCATTTTACCTCTTAGTACAAACTTGGACGCTCAACCTTGACATGAAACTTGCCAAACAAAAAAGTGCCCCGGTTCGTTCCTTCTCATTCGTAGCAATTTCGTACCTCGTTCCTTGCAATATTCTATATTAAAAAGAGGGATCTTCAAGAAACGTTTCTAAATCTTTTTAGCTTTCATATTTTTTTAAAAAATGGCATAATGTGCCATCAATATTATAAATGAATGAATTTAATAGTATTTTATCTATACATTAAATTAAAAATTATCTAGTGTTAAAACTCCTCTAATTCTCTTCTGACGTGTTATATATTAGCATCTTTACATACCGTTTAGTATGGAGCCTCTTCAAATCATATTATCGGTCTCATATTATTGCCAATTGCTATCTTAATATGTCATTTAAAGATAAACCACTTCAAATTATTTTATGAATTAATTACAAACATAAACATTTTAATTAACCCAATTTTAAAATTAATGTCAAATTACAATTTACAGCCAATCTAAAAAATCCCAAGAATCACTGTTGATGGTTGTGATCCGGTTGATTCCGATAGTCAACGTTACATCAATATCCTCCGCATTTCTCTTTCCTTTCATGTTGATGTATTTATTGTTTTTATTTATCTTTTATTTCGTTTGCTTAATTTTAAGGATATTAATTAATCTGATTTGATTTTTATTTAAAATGGATACGTTTTCAAAAAATATTATTTCCTCATCCTTTTTCAAAAAAGTGTTATTTTTAGCAATTAATAGGAAGTGAAAGAAACAAAATTGAAAGAAACCCAAATTTCTTTGCTTTCTTGGCTTCATAACCTTCATATATATAATTATTAATTATTAAAGGATTTTTCCAATTATATAAATCTCAATGAGTGTCTTGACGGTATATGCTTACATTTTCTGTTTTTCTTTTCTTTCTTTCAATATTAGTTATTTTCTTTTATTTTTTTTTTCTTTTAATGGGTCTTCTATTAAGAATTAATTACAGCAACAACCACTTTAAATCACCCAATTACAATAATATTGATGGTTATGATTTTATTTCATCTTTACCCAAAAAACACCATTTATGGTGGTGATATGGTGGTTTCCGATTTCATTTTTTACCATCTTACCTTTTTATCTCTCCTCATTAAGGGTGAAAGCAAAACCCCCCGCCCAGCTTCCCAGCCTCGACCCCGCCAAACCCGCTTCGTAAATGGGGCTGGGGCGGGGGGGGGGGGGAATTCCCCCGTTTACTAAACGGGGGGTAATGGGAATGGCCTCTGCGGGGCCCCGCCCCGCCCCGTTTAGCACTAAGTTTTTTTTTACATGCAATATGTTTGAACTTGGATTAATTATGTTTATTATGACTTTGAAATACCAAATTTGAATTTGGATTGATTTGATAATATTAGAATAAAATAAAAATTGATTATGTATTGTATGTTTACGAAAATTGTCTTTGAATTGTTACTTAAGACTTTATAATGAAAATATATATTATGTTTGAGGCCTTCAGTTTATTGATAAATACATTGTATATGGAATGGAAAGAAATAAAAATGTGTATATTATATAAGACTTATATTTGCAAATATTAAAATTTATAACAAAATTTAAAATAAAGTCATGCATTTTTTTTTAGATATCCCCCCTGCCCCGCCCCGCCTCACCCTGCCCCGCCCCGCCTCTGTTCCATAAACGGGGCGGGGACAGGGGCAGGGGAAATGTTAACAGAGGCAGGGGCAGGGGTGGGGATTTTTCCCTTAAACAGGGCGGGGGATAAACGGGGGACCCCGCCCCGTTTACACCCCTAATCCTCATAACCATATCTTATTAATTGCAAATCATTTAAATTTATTATTTATTTAATTATTTATTTTGAATTTAAATCAATTTGAATTCCTATTTAATGTAAAAGATCTTTAACCTAAAATATCTCCCATCATCTTCTTCCTCCTCCTCCTCCTTATTCGTCCACAACCATCGATGGAGATTTTTTTTTACCGTCTCTATACTTAAATCTCAATTCATTTTTTCCTTATTCTTCTTCTTCCGAATCTTCTTATTCATCATCAGATTCCTCCATGGCTAGATAATTAGGAAGATCATCATCTTCATCTTTCATCTTCATCCTACCCGATCTCTGGCAATGAAAGGTTCGAAGGTTGAATCGATTTCTCGATGAATTAATTGAAGATCTCGTTGGCTGTTGATCGTGATTCAGTTCCGGTAGAGATCAGAGACGGTGGTGGAGTTGGTAAAGTTAACTGACTCTTCGTGCACATGATAGCCATCTGAAAGATTTTTCAATATTGAATTGGATGTAAAAGAAGATGATAGATCGTAGGAGCATTTTCAGATTTTATTGAGGTACTTTTAATAAAATGTTTATTTTTATTCAATATTTATTTGAATTTTCTATTTTCATATCTTGGAAACTGTTCTCTCTTTTTCCATCTTCAATTTTGTGACTTCTATCAATTTTAAGTACACGTCAATAAATGTTTACTAAAAGTAAACAGTTTATAAAAAAATTTACCTTTCAATTCTCCGGCGAACTCGCTTTCTCTGTATTTTATAGAATAAGTTACTTTTAATCAAATGTTTATTTTTATTCAATATTTATTTTAAAAGTCTATTTACATATGTTTCAAAACTGTTTCACATTAACAAAATGTTTACTTTTTATCTTTGTATTTTGTAGGATGACGAAGAACATAGACATTTGAATTTTCGAAGGTTGAAGTTTAAGTTTGAAGTTTGAAGATTTTTATTTTATTATTTGTTATAGTTTTACTTTTGTTTATATTTGATTTTCCATTAATTTTGTAAAATTTAAATTTCCTTAAATTTTACACAAATTGAGGAGAAATTAAATCGGGGGTATGTTTATCCTTTCACAATGTATTTTAATTTGGCCGGAGGCGGTTTTGGGTACTATTAATATTTAATAAAAACATCCGGTATATTTGATATATCCATATTTTTTTTATTAGTGAAATTAACTCTTCTATTAATCTAGGTTTATCAATAATACACCATTTAATAATCTGGTTTTATCAATAATCTCAAGAACAAATGTTCATAGATGTTGCTACATATTTAATGGCTGCTGTTACAACTTAGTTTATCAATAATACATCGTTCATTAAATATAAACATATTAAACTATGTATGTTTTTTGTTTAAATATTCACCATTTTAAAAAGAAAGAAAATTAATACTCATTACTATTTGTTTATTTTATTTATTTATCAATTATTCACAGTTTATAAAAATAAACCTATTAAATTATGCATGGTTATTTGTTTAGCCATTGACTGTTTATTAGTTTTTTTTATCATTTATAAACGGTTTATCAAATTTAACAGTGTTAAACTAATAGTGATTTTTTTAAAAAAAATTTCAAAGTCTGAAGAAGTATTAATGGCGGTTGGAGCATGGTCGAAGAAGAAAATAATTCGATTTTTCCTGGAAGAAAAAAGTATTCAGAAGTTTGAAGATTTTTTTTGTTATAGTTTTAATTTTGTTAGCTTTTATTTTTCCATTAATTTACAAAATTTAAGCTATTTTATAATTTTCTTTAAATCTTACACAAATTAAGGAAAAATAAATCGAGGGTATTTTTCGTCTTTTCACAAATAATTTATTTTTTTCGGTGATGGTTTTGGGTAGTTTTGATATATATATATATATATAACAACATTAACTTTGTTAACCAACTCGAGGAATTATTGATTATTGAACAAAATCATTGTCTTAATTCTAGGAACCACCAAAATGAGCGGAGAACAAGATCAACAAATCGATTGATGAACTCATAATGGACAAACTGAAGAAAGGAAAACAAAAAAGAGAAAAATAACAAAGGAAAAAAAAACAATTAAAAAAAAACCTCTATTTGGAAGAAAACGTGAAGCTTTGAAAAAAAAATGAGATAAGGTAGAGGAGGAAAACGTGATGAATAACTATTTTTCTAAGAGAATTATAAACAGATTGAGTGCGATAAGGTGAGAGAATTTTAAAGAAGGAAATTATCCCTAAAATTAAACATATCTATTTTGAATTAAATAAAAAATCTTAATTAATTAGGAGAGATGATGTTGAATTTGATGGTTAAAGAGAGAATAAAATCCTTTCATTTAAGAACAACTTAAAAACGTTCGAACAAAAAGAAAGAGATGTGGACATAAATCAAAAAAAGGAAAGCGAGGGGTATATAGGTAAAATATATAAATGAGATCCCGCATAACAACCAGAAATGATTGTACTAAAAATAATTGATTTTAGGTATATTCGAAATTTATTTTAAAATTAGATGAATTAAAGTGGTTATATGATTGAAACTATCTTGAAAACCCGTCATGGACTAGAATTCCCGGGGGCTTCATGGGCCGAGTATGGAAAGAAGAAGGCCTGAAACTCCAAAGCCCTGCAAGAGATATAAACGAGCTCTCATTCATATTGCCAATGGAACACGACGAAGAAGAAGAAGAAAGCTTTTTTTAACAGTAGAGAGAGAAAGATGGCATGGATAGTGCTTGAAGCATTTCTTCCTCTTGGAATTATTGCTGGAATGCTTTGTATTATGGGAAATGCTCAATATCAAATCCACAAAGCCGCCCATGGCCGAGTATTCTTCTTCTTTTGTCCATCTTCATCTTCATTTTCGGATCTCCTTTATCTGACTTCCAATCCACGATCTCTGTAATCTTATTTTTCGATTTTTTTAATTTTATTTCTATTTTCAATGATTTGCAGCCAAAGCATATCGGTAACGATGTCTGGGACGTTGCTATGGAACGCCGGGACAAGAAACTATTTGAGAATAGTTGAATTTGGAACTCTGTTTCTTGGTATTTTTCTATAATTTATCTTTTTTTTTTCAGTTTTTATTGAGAATTTGTTTTAGGGCGTTGAATTTTTGGGGACAATTTCAAACTTAATGTTAATTTTTCCAGTTAGGGTTTCTATTTATGTTTAGGGTAAGTTGTTTGTTCATATTCTGTGTAATAATTGAGAGTTGGGAGTTGGAACTAGGTCCCGAAGTAAATGTGGATTAAAAGATTTTTGGATGAATATATGGTCAAGGCAGGTTTATAATTTGATAATTTATTGGGTTATTTGTTGATCTTAGTTAAAGGATTATTAACTTAAAATTTGAAATAGGAATATGAATTATGAAGAAAATCATCAATATTTTTGCAATGATATTTTTATTAGATAGTATAGTAAGACTTGTGAGCTATTGGTTTAGATGCTCGAGGTTCATGTTTATGTCTAAAATTTATAGGGTACAAAGTTCACAGGAATGAAATGCGAAAGGAAGAAAAAGGAAGAATAAGCAGCCTCCTTGACTAGAAAAATAAAAATCTCAAATGGGCAGTAGTTGATGATGGACATTATTATAGAGTCTTAGGGAGGGTTCTTCACGACGAGGTTACAATGGTCTGTAAAATCCCAAATCTCCAAAAATGTCTATCCATTCCTTGTTAAACTCTTCCTGCCATAGCTTCCAGAATTTAGGATGCTAGCTATTTTACGTGTACTCTGTTATTTGGTTAGTTGTTAAGTACCTACTGTTTGCTGTTTGGTTTTGCAAATAAGTGACCAACCTATAAATCTGGTGGATGAGTTTTGATGAAAATTTTTAGAGAAAATTCAAGGCTCGATAGACAAAATCCATTGCATAAAAATAGCTTCAATAGCATTCAGTCAAAGGATTTTTAACCTATCCCTGAAAGGATTACCATGGAGCATTTGCAAGAAGAAATCCTTCAAGCTTCTAGGAAGGACCATTTGGTTCGTGTGAAGATTCTAAATGTTCTGGGGCATTACACATGCTATCAACAGTTTCTAAAGCTGATCTAGTCCCTTGTGAATAGTTTTAGGCATGAAATTGGAATCCCATTCCCTTTTTTTTTTAATTGAAGTGACACTGTAGTGCTACTGCACTGCAGGGTTTTCTTTCCGAAATATCACAACCAGTAATGCCTAAAGTGTCTCTTCTTGCCTCCCTTTCAAAAGTTTTTTTGTAATAATGATTGTTCTTTTGATTAATGCTGACTGGAGTAATCCGGTGGCTTGGGCTGATTTCTTATCATCCTTTTTGTATTTCTTCTTCTTATCTAAATGAAATTTCTGTTTCCTATAAAAAAAAAAAAACCCTCAAGATAGAACTCCCCCTACCCACCCACAGTTCACACACACACATTCCCTTACAGGTTTGTTTTGTACAAGACTTCAACTTCTGTATCTTCCATGCCGAGTTTGTGTGACATGTTAAGGGGACTCTTTGCCTTGGATCTGATTCATCTGAGGCTCTTTGGTCCTTTATAATTTTTCTTTCAATTCTTTAATATGCTTATCCAACTCTTGAAATGAGAACTAATGCCAATGTCTTTCGAGATGCAGGAGGTGTTGCTGATGGACTCTTGATGAAGGAATAAATGTGTTTGTTGCCGGTGTCCATATAATGATGATTAATACATGCATTATCCATTTTCTTCATTGTTCCTATCTTGATCTGAACATACTTAATATTGGTCATCAAGAATTACTTTTTATATCAAAGTAAATTTTCTTGTGAATGTTGACTTGTGGGTTTTTTTGTATTCTGGAATTAGCTCTTGCCTTGAGTAGGAGAACCCTGTATTCAAATGGTTGATGAAAAATAACTTTGAATCCTGAAGTTTCGGTTTTTTCCTTCCCTGTCCCAATTTCAGCATCTGAGTAGTTTTCATGGAATATGTTTTGCTGCATAGACCAGTTTTGACTCTGGTTAATCGCACGTCTTAATGTCGAGACTATGTTGCTTTTCAGGCTTCAGTTCTTTGAATTAAGGCTGGTACTCTCCATCAATATACAGGTAGGGTGGCAACCAATTTTACAAACTGACTGAAAATCTGAAATAATGAATTTCATTTAATTGTGTAGTTTGAATTTCTGTTCACAAGTGTGCCTTGGATTGAATGGAGGTTTGTCTTGTTTGGTCTTAGGGCAATAGGGAAATCGGCGGTAGGCCCATATAGCATTTAGATTGTGGAATTATTCTGGAAAACTTGGTGGTAGGTAGAGTGGATGAGAAACTAGTCATACTTTCCCACCACTATTTTATTGGAACAACTTTCTTATTACTACTTTTTTTAGTTGAAAAGTATTGTTATGCCAAAGGTTTTAAATGGGAGAGAATGGTTTGCAGCTATGTTTGGAAGTTAAGAATCCTATGCATTATATGCCTATCTAGTTGTCGTTATGTTTGTCGACCTAAACATGGTTGAAGTGATTAGGTGTTAGTGCTTCCTTTTTTTGTTATAGGTTCGAGTCTCTTATTTGTATGGTAGGAAACGACATTCAAAACTCATAGGCATCTCATAGTGGGGTTTTTGCTACCCTTCTAATATCTAGGTTTTTTTTCCTAATGAAAATGGATTCGAGAGTTTATTAGTTATGAATTTATTTTAAAAAATATTTTAACTGAATTTGATTTTTATTAATAATAATAAATTCAATTAATAGCATTTTTTTATTAATTATGAGTTTCATTAATGAACTTGATTGATTAATGAATATTAAAACTGATTGAATAATTTATTTTACTTATATCTTAGAAAATTAGTTTATCATATACCATGATAAAATTTATTGAGAAAATTCTTGCAAAACCAAAAGTTACTTTTTTTTTTTTTTAATATAAAATGTTGAAAATATGAGTTGAATATTTTTTATTTTTAACTTTTATGTAATTTTTCTCTACATTTAAAATAATAAAATCTTTATATCTTAGAAAATTATGTGTTATTTTTGGACTTACTTTTTCACAATACCCATGAAAAATTTGATTTTGTAAGGGTGATATTTGTATGTGAGTTGGAATGCATCACTGCTTATTGAAATTTATCACATTAACGAAAGAGTTGATCAAAAATATTTTTTTTTCAGTATATTTATGATTTAAAAATAAATAAACAATTAATTCTTGAAAATACAAATTAAAATGAAAAATGATAATAGTTTAAAAAGTTTTCATCTCTAAACTTTACTTCTATTTTTACTTTTCATGTTTTAAAAAATCTATTTTAATCCTTCAAGTTTTAATGTACTCTAATTCTAGTCATTGTTATCAAAATCTAAGTTAAAATTTCATGATCTATCAAAGCATAGCTCACATGGTGAAGCATCTGCTCCTTTTTCATGAAGTTGAAAGTTTAAATCTCTTTTTCCCTAATTCGATGTAATATCTAAAAATAAATTTAAAATTTAATGATAGACACAATTCTTATGTTTTATTCATTAAAAATGTAGGTGTTTATTAACAATGAACAAACGAATCATACTATTTATTTATTAAATTCTCACTTAGATTTTAACAGCTGACTAAATTCGAAATATTTTTAAAAACGTTTAATACTTTAAAGATTTAATTAAAAATATTGTTAAATATCATAAACAAAAAACCATCTTGTAACCTAAAACAATTCTTATAACAGTGACATTAAATACCCGTTTAAAATATCATTTATGAAGATCTAAAAGTGCTTTTATATAATAAAAAAATGCTTAACCTTTTTAACCCAAACTTTATTTAAGACCTTCCTAAAAACAAACATTCTAAATTAAAGTTGAATAATAATTTCGTGATGCTGTCTGCATCCTTTGCTCAACAGTCGATGAGTTTTTTTTCTTTCACAAATTAAGTACTAACCCGAAGATTTCTTTTTTCGCCAATTTTCCATTTTTGATAGTTGAAAGAAACATATTAGGAACTTAGCATTAAAGCTAAATGCCAAATAATAAATTATTTCTTTGCCTATTTAATTTGCTTTACCCAATTTCATGTTTTTCCCTCTATGGCCAATCTGACAATGACCTTTTTCAGTCAAATCCTTCTCTGTTAATTAAATAACCCAAATAAAAAAGGGGGAAATGGAAAACAAAAATATCATATTATTAATTTTAAATTATCAGTGCAAAAACTGACATCCACAAGATATCAACATCAAAAGAATAAAAAAATGAAAGAAATATAGATTGGAATAAACCAAACAAAAGACAGCAAATCAAACAAGAAAACTTTTGCCTTTCCATAGTGATAAACTAATGTCAATCACCATAATGAAAATCTGAAACCACCGACGAAGCTTTCAAACAGTAAACACCCATGCTGCTCAATTAATTTCCCGAGATAACGACACAACCCCATAACATTTGAAGTCGGAAAACTCGTGAGATAAATAGGATGGCACGGTCACACATATTTAAACTCAGGACCAATTGTATACAAATAATTCCTAACAAAAGAGATCAAAACCAGAATTTCAACAAACATCTAATGAGAAAATTTATTATTTCCTTGAAAATGCATAACAAAATTCAGTAGACAATAGAATCTCCTTTTGAGAACACTTGCTAAACAATGAATCATACAAGTATGATGAGAATAACAGATTTACACAAAAATCATATACTACTCACAAGAATACCAATAACACATCAAGAACAAAGCAAAGAGGATGAACCATGTGAAAAGAGGTCAGAGATCTAAAGGAATTTCTGAATGGATGGATTTTCCACTAGCAATGATGCTAGAGGAATAGCAATGGGAGGTAAAGACCAAATGGAGGTAAGGAACCTACTACGGCACATATTCAGTCTCGAGAGTCGGTTGCGTCCGTGTCACCGTTGCAGTGGGTGCTTTACTATCACCAACCATTGCCATATGTAAGGGTTCCCCCAATTCTGCAGCCTTCTCCATCTGCTCCATTCTATTTCTCCGCTTCAACTTATGCACCCACAATATGAGGAGTGATAGCAACACCAATAGCAATGCTCCACCCAGCACAGATCCAACTATTATCCATACCCTGGAATTGCTTTTCTTCTCTTCCTTTCCTGAAGGGGGTGACGGGGTTGGAGTTTCAGACTCTGGGGTTGGGGATGGTGGAGAGACCGGCGCAGGAGAAGGAGCAACAGACTCGACCACGATAGAGAAATGCCCATGTTCGATAGTTGAACATATGTTTCCAGTTTGCACACTGCTAAAATTAGAATTACCCTCAAGATTAAACCAGACACACTTTGCAACAGTCCCATCCGGAGGGGACTTGACCTCGCTGAATCTGACATGTATGGGATCACCAGAAGCTCTCATGTCCAATTCCGGCAAATTGGTAGCAGAAAGATTGGAGGCATTGTATGCAAGAAGACCCAACACTGGTGTTAAGTAGGTATATCCAGGTAACGGGTAATACTTCTCAGACCAGTTGCCCAAGTTTTGATACACTAAAACAAACCTCTCGACATATGGCTGCACGACAACACCGGTAGGAATCTCAAACTCCTTATACATTTTAACACCATACCTTTTAAAACTACCACTCCTCAGCCTCATTGCTCCAATGCTAATCCCAGTCAAGTTTGCAGGAGCAGGTGCGTCATAAGGAATGCCGGTCTTTGGACGAGCTAAAGCCTTGTAAGCATACTCCTGGAGAAGTGCATCCAGAGCACGTTCATCGGTGGCGGATTGAACCATCGGATCAAACGAAAACAAGAAGCACAATTGAACAAGAAGCATCACAAGACGACTTCTAGGAAGCCCCATGGATGCTTTCAAAAACTCAAACAATTCACTTCAATGCACGAAGATTAAACCTCAACCAGAGATTACCCAAATGACAATTAAATACCACAAATTGATAACGGAAGAAGATCTTCAAAATGGGCAATTAATCAATAAGCCAAGAAACCGAAATGAATGGAAAATATATGCTCAGCTGGAGAGAGCAATGCAAAAAAAGCAACTTTGAAGTAGAAGAATTTAAACCGTTACAACCCTTATTCTTCAAGAGATTGCTTTTCTTTTTCCCTTTTGGAATCCTTGAAAAAGAAGCTCTCAAAGACTGAAAAAATTAAAAAATGGGGTTCTGCCCCATTTTTCTTGTCTTGTAACAATTCAAGAAAAAAACCCAAATGCTTCTTGAAGATTATAAATCTGGATTAGAAATCCAATTTTTTCCTCAACAAAAGGCAATTTAAAATTTATCTGAAGCAACTGAGTACCTGATTGGATTATGTATAAAACCTAAATCTTGTCCAAAACCTCTGTCAGAATTCAGCAGAAATCAGCCACAAGCAAACGAATAAAACCCTAGAATCTTGAGGAATATCATCTTTGAATCATCGAAAGAATCAACAAACCCAAAGCTTCAAAAAAAGCTGCATTTTTTCTCTCTCAACCAAATCTTGAAGATAGAAATCAAAATCGCAAACGAAAGATCGGTAAACCGTTTTTCCTATTTCTTGAAGTGAGGAGTAGACTGTGATTTCAAGAACAAGACCCAAAACCAAAACCTACCCCTCTTTCCTCTTTCCTCTTTCCTCTTTGGTCCGAAGAAAATAAAGGAAATGGGTTTAGTGAAGAGTGGAATAATGGTCGGAAATGGCGGCAATGGAGATGGAAATTTCCGACCCACCACCGTCCTGTGGCGACAGTGAAACCAAGAGGAATTGGACAAAAAATACAGAGAGAGAGAGAAGGGGAGATTTGTGATTAAATTATGGGCGCAAGATCAAAGTGAAACTTCGATGGAAAACTGGGGTGAGTAGATTGATTGATATGAGTGTGGGATGGGCAAAGGTGAGAGTGTGTGTGTGTGTGTGTTAGGGTAGGTTATGTTGAAGTTACTCTCTTTACTAGTGTTTGACTCGTGAGTTTGGATAAAGAGTACGACTCTACATAAACTTAAATTCGATTTTATAATATTGAAGAGTGGATTATTTAAATTTATTATTTTTATAAACTCGTTTCTTTTCACCATTCAAGACTTAACCAAACTCAGTTAATTACCCCTTAAGTTTGGTTGGGAATATGGGGTGTTTGGTTCTCGAATTTAGAGAACTAATTAGAGCTTCACAAGTCTAAACTTGTTTGCCGTCCAGTTTTGTAATCCTAAATGGTGGGTTATTCATTCTTGATAAACTCATTCTTTTACACAAGCTTAACAAACATAGCTAAACACGCGAATCAACCCTCTTGAAGGGGTGTATGACTCAAGGGTGATAAGGAATTTTTGTGACACAATCTTGATACGCGTTTGACTCCTAGTCTTATAACTCGAGATACGAGAGTATCTAGACAATTGATTTTAATAAACTAGTTCATTTCACAATTTAAACACATTTTACATTGTTTCATACTTAAAAAACTCATTATTTTGCACAATCAAACTGGTTAAAAAAACTCATACTTAATAACCTAAGACTTAACAAACCTAGCCAGACACTCAATAACTTGTGTATTTTGAGTTTATGAAATCTGTGTTTAGATGTAAAGGGAGTGATTTGTAGAAATATGAGTTTATGTAGATTGTGTTTAATGGATAGATTTCATTTTTGAGTTTTATTTTTTAACTCTTTCCATTGTTTAAAACCCGTATTAAAAAATCAAGTTTGATTTTGTTAAACTCATCTTATAAACAGAAGTTAGGCAATTGTCCAACCCATCCTAACTCATCTCCTCTATTACACACCATTTTATAATGATGTTATAATAACAACTCTTTACTTTCATAATAAGAAATTTGAAAAAAAAAATTGTTTGGATGACTATCTTATTGAATTTGCTTTATATTTTGTTTTAAAATTCATGGATGACCTATATTTTTTAAATGTAATTATGTTTTAAAATTATAAAACTTTAAATATTAAAATATCTAAATATATATCTATAAAAAAATGCAAAAATATTAAAAGCATTTTTTTAATAATAAAAGGGTAAGAGAAAAAAAAAACCTAGCTTTTAAAAATGGTATCCAACGAAATCTTTGGTCTTGGGATAAAGAGTGTAGAATACAAGTGGTGTATGTAAACGCATTATATATCAAACCCACCGCAAAGGCAAACACGTCCCTTTCTCCCTTTACTGGCAGTCTGCCAGGTGGCTCTAAGCAATCAACTTCTTCAAATATTGCTTTTAAAAAAAAAAAAAAAAAAAAAAAACTCTTGGTAAACAAGTTTTAGGTTAGAAAATGAATTGGTAAACAATTCTTGATGAAGATTTTGCATATGATTAATGAATTGAGATTTAATATTTAACCTAAGATTATTATTATGAGCAATTATTTAATTATAATTATGTTTGATTATTTGTATTAAGGCTCAAAAGTTAAAACTATCTGTTGTGGTGAAATATTTATGAAATTTGAATGAATAATGTGGTTGTCCTGTATTTTTTATTTTATTTTTGCAATCAATAAAGATGACAAGATTTTGATAAGAGTGAGATTCAAATTTTTTTTTTTTAACATTACATCAATTGGGGTAGGGAAGACTCTGAACATTCGACCTCATGAGAGAGCTATGTTCGTGTTGGCGTGAGATTCGAAACTTCAATCTTTATAATAAGTAGATTCTTGTTTACCCATTAGATGCACTTTATATGTTGTCTGATATTGATTATGAAACAATTTTGACACTATCTAAAATATCTCAAACCCAATCTACCTTTGACAAATTCAACAATCAAACTTGACCAATACCATGTGACAAACTTGGCAAAAGCATAGTCCCTGAATGTTTTAGATAAATATTAATTTCAATAAATAGATTGATGTATATTTTTAATGTATAAGAGATATAAGATAATAATTTTAATTTTAATCCCGTGCAAGGCACGTGCTGATTTTATAGTCAAATAAAAGAAGAAAACAACTATCTAAATTTGTATATACTAAATTATTGAATGCTTTTCGAAATATTCCTAGAGAATCTTTTAAATTGGAAAATTTGTTGAAGTTTTCTATCAATAGTGTGTTGACTATTTTATTAACTAAAGAAATATCCAATTGATTTAATTAATTAATTAAACCATCATTATCATTTTAATTATTATTTGGACGTGACGTGTCAGTCAGTTAATTCGACAATTTTAATCTTTTTGTGACTTCAATGCCCTAAAAAAATAAAGAAAAAGGAAAAGCCAGCGCATCGTTAGGTCCTTGCAATTGCTAAAGTGCGCTGGTCACACATGCGGAGCTTAGCTTCCCTATCCACCACAACGGCTATTTTAGTAACTTTGCTTTTTAGTCCCTATTTTATCAAAAGTATTATATAAATGAAGGTAAAATGTAAAATATATCTTTGCACTTCTAAGTTGTTGTAAAATATACCCCTACATTAAATTAATGATAAAATGTACCCTACATTTTATATTTTCTAATTTTATGTACCCATGTTAACTAAAGGTAAAAACTAATCTTAGGTTTGGAAAAAAAGAACATCCTCTTCCCATCATTGTTCCTTCATCATCAACATGACTACATTATTTTACAGTTTCGATGGGTAGGGGTGAAAGAAAAAACCAAAAACCGGAAAAATAAACCGGGCCGAAACCGTAAAAAACCGAACCGTCCTGGTTTCCATTATTCAAAAACCGAACTGGCTAAAACCGGAACCGAACCGGCTTCTAAAAAACAAATAAAAATCCCATACCCCTTCCCTATTTCCCCCTACTTTTATTTTTTGTTTTATTTTATATATTTATTTATCACTTTATTTTAATTTATATTTTATATATTTATTAATCTAATTTTTTCAACTAAGTTATTGTTTATGTTTGATTTTTTTTTTGTTTCATTCTTCAATGTTGGAGGATTTTTTTTAAAACTAAATGCAAATGGCCTATACTAGAAAAACCGGAAAAAACCGAAAACCGAATCGGTAAAAACCGGGCCGATTCCTATTATAAACCGAACCGGTCCGGTTTTTAAAATTAATTGAAAAACCGAACCGAACCGAACCGGGTTTCACCCCTATCGATGGGAATGACTAATAAGATGTTAACGGGTTTAAATTAAAAAATTAAATTGTATCGGAGATTAAAAATGGAAATCAGTAGTTGGAGAAAAATATATAGTGTAAACTTTTGCAAAAAAATATATATAGTGCTCTAGTTCGCCTATGGATCCAACGTTTGGTTTTTCGCCACCATGCCTTCTTTGAAAGCAGTGTAACTGATATTTTATTTTGGATCTGTTTATGATTGAGTTTGCTTAATTATAATTGTTTTTTTCGTATGTAATTAAATTACGTCCCTCTATTTTTTATTGGAAGCCTATTCACCATTCACATCGAAACAACAAAATAGAGTTGTCATGTTGGTGATGAAGAAACAATATAATGAGAAGGTATTTTTTTTTTCAAACCTAAGGTTACTTTTAATAGTTAACATAGGGGTATATAAAATTATAAAATATAAAGTGCATGAGCACATTTTGCCATTAATTTAATATAGGGGTACGTTTTGCCACAACTTAAAAGTATAGGAGTATATTCTGCATTTTACCCTATAAATAATTCAAATACTTTTTCTTTCACTTTGGTCTAAATTCAATTAAGCTAATTAATGAGCATTTATCGATTCTTCCTAATTCATATTGCCATATATGAAGGAAAAAGAGACGAGAAATTATGGAAACTAATTAATTGACTATTAATTTTTTTCTATTATTATTTATGAAGAAAAAAGAGACAAAATAAATATGGAAACTAATTAATTGATTATGAATTTCAAGGTTTTTTTTTTTTATCACATGAATTTCAAGGTTTATATCATATATTAGTTTTTGAGTTTTTATTCTTATTCCGTTTTCGGTTCTTAAATTTTGAAATATTAAGTTTTAGTCTATATACTTTACATATAATATTATTTGTCTTTATCACTAATTTGTTATACTTTAATTTAAAAACTATATTTATTTCATGTTCGACATTTGAACCATTACATTTGATTTTAAAATATTATTTACACGGCTTATCATAATTAAAATGAACAAAAGACGTCACATTATACTTTTATCAAGTAATTCAGTTTTAAAAAGTAATAATTATTCATTTTCTTCACGATTTAAGAATTAAAATAAATGCTTATAAATTTAGAAATCAAAATAAAATATTTAAAGATACAAAAATAAAATTGAACATGAGTTTTTTTCCTTTAAAAATGGTATTTTATGAATTAATATTTTTAAAAATAATAAAAGTTTCGATTTTTTTTTGGGAAATTTCATTGGGTGGCAGATTTTTATACAATATTTGTAAAAATATCAACTCAAAAAAGTATTTATAAAGATAGCAATTTTTATCATGTTTATCAATGATAAACATTGATTTATGTGTTTATCAATGATAAACATTGATTTATGTGTTTATCAATGATAAATATAGTGTAAAAAATATGTAATTCAATGTTTATCATTGATAAACCTAATAAAAATTTGTTATATTTACAAATATTTTTTTAGCTTTTATTTTTACAAATATTACTAAAAAAATTGCTAGATTTGCAAATGCCCCCTTTTTTATTTAAGAATAACATGTTTTCTCTCTCATTCAAAGTAACCCTCTGTTTGGATCTAAGAATGTATGAGAAATGATTTTAAATGTCGTGATTTAAATACTAGAAATGATTTTAAATTCTTAATTGTGTTTGGAGTCGGTAGGATTTGAAATGAATTTAATTTTCATTTGTGTTTGGATGTTTGTGGGAAATAAAAAGAAAGCAACGATATTACTAATTTAACCTTTTTGTTTATAAATAGTTAGTGGGTAGTTATTGAAAATAAGTTAAATAAGTAATTTACATTAAAATCCTTCAAAATCCCACAAAATCCTATCATTTTGGAAAGGAAAATTTTTTACGTAAAAATTGGATTTGAAATCATAAACAAACATTGGAATTAATTTCAATTCCTTTTGGATTTGAAATCTTACCAAATCATGGGGAAACAAATCACAGCGAGTGTGAAACTCAACTCAACCCGCTCATACTTTTAGAAAAATATCGATTTTAAAAATATTATTATTTTTAAAAATAACTATTAAAAAAATATGCCTTATTTCTCATTAAACATATACATAAAAAATGGATTTTTTTTTTTTAATATCACATCAAATTAAGGGAAGGGAGACTCGAACCTTCAATCTCATAAAAATTGGATTAGCATAGAATAGAAACGAATCTAAACAAAAACCAATAATTTTGGTAGGTATATATGTCTGATTTAGTGACCATTTTACCCATTGTAAGCATCCATCAGGCAATGTATTCTATAAATATAAGTATGAATGTATAATATAACGTCGTACGAATATAAGTTGGTAGTTGGCAAGTGCAACCACCAAGTTCAAGTGAATAAAAAGGCTACTTCTTTTAGTCCTTTCTTTGTGGATTAGGGATTCGAATTCTTACCCTCACAATCACGAAGAGTGAGTTAGGGGCAAAGATCGGGACACAAACAGGAATCTTATATTATATCATACAAACTTTAGATATTATGTTACATGAGTTGTTAAAGACTTTTATCACATACATATTGAAAAATTAATCGACAATGACCAAATCAACCTTTAATGAAATATTCATTAACCAAAATATAATTCTTGAAATTATAAAGATAGAAATCAAAATAAGTATGTATGTTAAACCTGGATCAAAATACGATTTGAACTTTTATAATCAATCTAATATATAAAATTATCATCTTCAATTTTGTTAAATAATTCGCTCCCCTAACTCTCATCTCTCCGTGTGAGTCTCGACCTCATCACGATTCACAACAATGTGTTTTCATTACTGATGTTCTTTCTGATCGCTACGCATTTCATCGCTTAGTTAGAAATTTCCTCAACCCCTACCATACTCTTTTAACTTCACAATTTATTGCAAGATTAAAGAAGATATAGACACTCTGTCTTTTCATAGCTAATTCTCCCACTATGTATAGAAAAAAAAAATGGATATTTGGTGGCCCTTTGGAATTGGGGTGGGGGCCGACCGGCAGAGGTGGGGGGCGAATATGAATTATGATAGGCTAGAAATTGGTTGCAGGCTCGTGACTTAGCGCCGTCGTTTTGTTAAAAAAAAAAGTAAAAAAAATAAATTTTAATTTTTTTATTAATATAAAGTTTCAAAAAATCCATCTGTACTCTTACAATTTCCACTATTGCCTCATGCAATGCAATAAAAAATCAACTTATTTTTCTCTTATGCCAGTCTGGCTATTCATTCCATTCATTTTCATGACTAGGCTTTCCAGTCCAGTGTTCAAATAACACGATCTACTCAACTTAATTCATGCGGTTTGGTTGGATTAAGATTCAAGAATATAAAATGGTATGAGTTGGGTTGGTTCGTGAATTCTTGTGAAACTCTTTAATAGAAACTTAAATGGATCAGTTCGGCCCAAAAAGCATAGTTCTGAATAGGCCCATAGTTCAATGCAATGATTGAAGTCTTGTAACCGATATTTGGGCTCGTGAATCCTAGGCCCAGTTTTAGCATATCTATCAATTGTCAACCACCTATGGGTTAGAAATTTTATCAGAACTAGGGATGGCAACGGGGCGGGGTCGGGATCGGGGATGTCATTCCCATCCCTTAACCCGCGGGGATTTTAAATCCCCATACCCTACCCTATCCTCTAATCAAATAATCGGGGAGGGTTCGGAGATTACCCGTTCGGGGATCGGGTTCCCCGCGGGGAAAATTCTTTTTTTTTTTTTTTTTTTATATTTGAATTCTTATTTAAAAAAGAAATATAAAAAAAGAATATATATTTAAAATATACATTTTTAAGATAAAAAGAAAACATAATTTAAACATTTTATAATTTATAAGTTAATATAACCATATTTTATATATTTTTTTCTATTAAATAAATATAAAAGTAAACAAAATACATAAGATTTATTAAAATATCGGGTTCAGGGGCGGGGGCGGGGTGGGGAATGTGTTCCCATCCCCTAACTCTAAAATAAATTTGGGAAAATTCCCCCTAACCCTATAAAGCGGGGATTCCCCGCCCCTATAGGGTCGGGCCCCTAACCCGTGGGGAATTTTGCCATCCCTAATCAGAACTACCCGTGTGTATTTGTGAATATCAAATATACCATGATAATTAAAATACCATCTTTATTATCCTTTTATCAAAACGGTTAACAGATATTTCTCTAAAATGCCAAAAATGACCCTAAATAGTTTCTTCACAGCATTTGGACGGTTTCTTCATATCCACGTCCGATTTAGTGGCTTTCACATACTAACAGTATCAATATATTTTAAATTAAAATCAAAATCTTTCTTGCTTAGACAGTTTATAAAGATTCTAAAATCTGACAATTTCATTTTAGATTTATGATAAATGGTTTGTTTAAAAAATTCGCACTTTTTATGACAGTTTTGTTTCAGATTTTTACAATTCAAGATTGCCTTCGAAATTAAATTAGTAGCTAAATAGGGTGAGATGAGATGGTGTTAAAGACTTGGTTTTAATTTCAATTTTAAAATTTAATTATGTATGAATATTGTTGCAATAAATATTGATAATTTATTGTATATCATTTATATAATAAACATTTTTTAACATTAAAAAGATATAAAAAAAAAAATTAAAAAATTATTTCTATTGAACATGTCAATTTTATATTAATACAAATTAAAATTTGTTTGGAAATGATATTAGTTTTTATATTAAAAAAAAAAACTCTTTTTTTAGAGGAAGCAGAAACTATTAATGATGGTTAATTTTTATGTACAAAATGTTAAAAGAGTTAATAACAAGAAGAACATGTGCAAATCTAACAAGAATATAAGACAAAGTGAAAAGAATTGAGATGGAAAAGAGAATTAATGAAAGAGACGAAATAGAAGACAACGAAGATGTTACGAGATGAAGCAATTCGTAGTGAGGATGGAAAGTTGAAAATGGGAAGATGATTTAATATTTGAATTATGGGTCCCTACTTATTAGGAAGTTACAACCGCCTATTCTGTGATAAGGGTATTTACGTAAAATAATTATTATTAGAATTAAGTGTTTGAAAAATAGGGTAAAATTAAAATGGATCCATGCAAGGGGTTAATATTGATAATAGGATTTTAAAATAGGGTACTTATGAAAATTATCCTATGGGTTAAATTATGGGAATAATATTGCAAAATGACTATTTTAAAAGATCGGGTTTTAAAAAATAACATTTCTTGATGCACCAATCTCAATTTGAAAAATGATAGTTTTAAAATATTTACTATTTTTTAAATTATTCCTAAAAAAAATTTATCTGTTAAAGTTTCTTTTAAAAAATTGTGTAGTGAACGATATAAAGTTTAGATTGTTCCTTACGTGATAATTGAATTTTGGAGGTGGTTTTTCACTCATTCCTTTCAATTTCAATATTTATCAGTATATGATTCATTTTTTTTTACAAAGTTTTAATTACTTTTTTTTTCTCCCTCACTTAAAATAAGTGTGTGATCCAACTCACACATGTCTTTAAAAAAAAAATTATATTTGATAAAAGCATGATTTTAAAAAATATAAATAAAACTTTACCACATATACAAAATTTATGAAAAAATACAGTTGCAAATCTAATAATTTTCTTAGTAATATCTATAAAAATATCAACACTTGATTTTTTTTTATAAATATAACAAATTTTAATTGGGTGAATGAGTGATAAACATTGAATTACATATATTTTATATTAAGTGAACCACTTATTCACATATCAATCACTGTTAATCATTGATTTACATAGTAAAAATTGCTATACTTATAAATATTTTTAAATGATGTTATATTTATAAATGTAGCGTTAAGTAAAATTTCTAAAAAATATCATTGTGTCTAAAATTTTCCTACATTAAAAAAAAAAAAAATTACAAGAAAAATAATAAATGCAAAATTGAGCATGTGTAATGCAATGTTAATGGAAGGGGGAACTAAAAATGACAATTATAATATATTATGAGAGCTACTATAAATGGTTTTATTATTTAAAAAAAAAAAACTATAAATTGGTTTAAAGAATTGTTTGCTTTTCTTTTGTCTGAAATTTCTTGCAGACTACGATATTTTAGCTTTCCCCTTTCTCTCTCTCTTCCATTCGAGCGAGAAAGAAAGAAAGAAAGGGTGAATTTCTGGGGTTTTCATTCTTCTTCTCATCGAAATCATATTAGATTCTTCTTCTTCTTCTTCCTCTCTTCAATTTACTATTTTCAATTTTCCTCTCTTCATTTCCTTAATCAAACCCTATGTTCTTCCGCTTTCGATTCATTGATTTTCTTTTTTCGTGATCCGTGTCTCCGGCCGCCGCCGATCATGATTTTCCCCACGAATTGATTGAAGATTCATTCATCGATACCTTCTCTTTTTTTGATTTTGGTATGCCGTGATTTTTCCACGGAGCCTCGTTTGCGGAGAAGGTAGGTTCATTTTTTTTTTTGCTCTCTCTATTTCATTATTTTCGTCTTGACTTCATTAATCTGTCTGAGTTTGCTTTTTTGTTTTTTCGATACGGAAATTTGCTGTGTTCAGTTTTTTGTTTGTTTGTTTGGATTGTTTTTTTATGGATATATTATTGATTAGGGTTAGGCCATTCACCCGAATGGAAGCGTCTGGTATTGACCCTGACTCTCATAGAGCTGTTTCCACCAGTAGTAGTTCAAGAAGATTTGGAATGTTATCTGCCTCGAATATTATTCAGGCTCCGCTTTCCGCTCTATTAGAGTATTCTGGTCTTCTTCGTGGTCGCCCAAGTCATCAAGAATCTGAGGCATTGATAAGTGCTCGTCTACCTTCGGGTTTTCGGGATCATTTTCGTAGTCAGATTGAAGAATCTTCAGGTGCCACCAATGATGGGGAGGTTTCGATTAGGATAATTGGTGCGGGGGAACAAGAACACGGTAGGGATGGTGCAGGTTTAGTTGTTGGACAAGCGAGAGAAGGCAGTGGTCTAAATGAGGTATCCTCTCAAATGATTTCAGGGTTGACATCAGTAGCTTTGGCATCGGGGCTTAGCCAGGCAGATACTAATGGTGATCATGGTGTGAGAGAGGGCGTTACTCAACCACTAAATGTAGGTTCTGATGGAGATGTGATTGAGGCAGCTGGGGGGAATGGCAGGGATTCTTCTTACCAAAGGTACGATATTCAACAGGCAGCTCGGGGGATAGAGCAGATTCTCCCATTTAGTTTTCTTCTATTGGTCGTTTTCATCCGACAGCATTTGCAAGGTATCCGTCTTAACTTTTAGAATGATTTTAATCTACTGTGGTTTAGTTTACTGAATTTCTATTTACTTCATATTGTAAAATTATCTCTGATGTTGCAAAGATTGTGAACAGTAGCAAGAAATATTTGAGTACAATGTCTCAAGACAATAATAAAATTTATCATCTTCTTTTTTAATTTTTAAGTATCTCTTTTTTGCTTTATTCTTCTTCTCCATTCTTGAATGTCTCAGGTTACACAGAGCTACTGAATCCTTCAAATGAATTTCATTTTTTGGCATACAATTTAAATTTATGAAGAGTCAAATTAAACATAGGTAGATTACTTAGGAATAGTCAAGTTGACAAAATCAATTTTTTATTTTCAATCACATTGTTTTAAGTTTAACATAAACTCAATTGCAGCTTGTGTGGCTACCTACCTAGGATCTTATCCTAGAAGTTTCTCAACGCCAATTGTTGTAGGGTTGTATGGTTCTTCCGTGAGATTAGTCGAAGTGCATGCTAGTTGGTCCAACACTCATAGATTTTTAAAAAAAAGTGAATTAATAATTCTAAAACAATTAGAAGTGGTGTCCTATAAAAAAACAATTAGAAGTGGTACGTTAAGTTTTTGAAGTGCATGAATTTAGGAAGTCAAATGGACAAATCAGTTGATAATTAAAATTATAGGTTTTTTGTGTAGTAGGGTCATGTCCTGTGAGATTAGTCGCAAGGTGCGCGTAAGCTGGTCCGGACACCCACGGTATAAAAAAAAATAATTTTTTTTTTAGGTTTTTAACCATAAAGATAAATTTTGAGCTCATGGTAATCTATATTGACAAAATCCTTGAATAAACCAGTTTGAATGTAAGATTCATATGCACATAAATTTGAGAAAATGATGTGAATTTGTCAAGGATTATCAAATTTATGTGCTGAAACTTGTGTCATTTTTAACTAGTTCTTTATTTAATGTTTATTTTGAAGACTTAAGCATTTCCATGGATCTTTTTTTTCCAGCAAATTAATGTATCTATATGTTATCAGTAACTGATGACTTAACATCGTTTATATCCATATCAGATCTATCAAATATAGATTCTTATTGATTAAAACTTGTAAAAAAATTAGAAAATTAAAAGTTTCTTATGTCAAGCTGTTAATGTGATATAAGAATAATGAAAGTGTGAAAGACAATAAATTGTAAGTTTAATTTTGTATCCGAGAGGAAAACAAAGAAAGAATTGAAATAAGAAGTTTATCATTCCCAATCCCAATTTTAAGATGTATTACCGGCTGTTGATTATCGATGCTGAGAAGATTTAAGAATGTTCTTATTTTCCCTTTTAACCTTTAGAAAAGTACCTTGGAGTCTCGGCTAAAATATTTTTTAGTTTTTTTGGGACATGTTTTACGTGTATTTCTCTTCAATTTTCCCCTTTTTGGTGGGTTATATTTGGCTCCTGAATTACTTGCAGGTTTCTTTGTGACAATTTGGATTGCTGCTGTTATGTACAAGTCAAATGATGTCTTGCGAAAACAAACAGCTTTGAAGGTGTGTTATGATATATGATAATTAATAGGATCATTACTGTTATTGTTTTTTTTTCTTCCCAACAGTCCTATTAACATTAAAATGCCAAAAGTACAAAAGTGAAAAGAAGTCTCCCACCTTGTGAATCAACCTATCAAGGACGAGTAGAAAGGGTGAAGTCAGATTTCCTTCCCTTCTTGCAACTTTGATCTTCTCCAATTGCCTAAGATGGAATGGTTGGGAGCTGTTAAATATTCTTATAAAGTTCGAATTTCTTCATCTCCTTCTTAAGTCCTTTCTCAATAATACTGCATTCATAGAATGCCAGTTAACATAAGCTTTTGCCTTGTCAAGATCAAGTTTAAAGATCACACCTACTTTTTTTATACCAAGTATTTTATTAACAAGTAGGATTGCAGCTAAAATTTACTTGTCCATAACAAATGCCCCCGTTGGTTCTTGGTAACAGTGTCCTTAATCACCCTCTTCATTGTATTGGCCAACACCTTAGGGATAATTTTATTTATGGTAATTACCGCACTAGATGGAAATCCTTCACTTAATCAGTGCCAATCTCACTGTGTCATCATTGTTGCTTTTTATTATAATTTTGCCATTTAAAATAACAAGCTCTTGCCTGCAGGGAGAGAGGAAAATCTCTGTTTTGATTGGCATTGCTCTTGCATTCACTGTCCATGTAATTGGTGTGTACTGGTGGTATCAGAATGATGATCTTTTATTTCCATTGATCATGCTTCCTCCCAGATCAATACCTCCTTTCTGGCATGCTATTTTCATCATCATGGTGAATGGTACAAACTTTTATTTCAGACTTATTGCTGATTGTTGCTGTGTGTTTGGTAATTATACTGTATATGTTTTATTGTGATGACTAAGTGATTTACTATTCAAAACTGCAATGTCACAACTGAACTCACAATTTGTTTTTCCGTGTTCATACTTTCTCAAATGTTTTCCTGGTGATAGTTTTTTAATTACATTGTTAACTTCTATTGAAAATATTGTATCCATAGGGTTTATGTCTTTACGCTTTTGGGTACTATCAAAATCATTTAATTTTAATCCTTATGTTCTTAACTTGCTGACGTTGTTGCCTGAGATTTATATTCATTCTCTTAAGAAGCAATATATCATATTTGTGGCAAATATAACCTTCTTTGCTCTATTCCGTCGCTTTTGCACTCTTCGTTTATGTTTTGGACTTTTGGTAAGACATGGTCGCTTACTAAAAAATACAAATAGAGATCGCAACAAACAACTCCCGCGGTCCCGAATAAAAAAAATAAGAATTTTTATCTGTTGGTATCTCACAAGTGTAAATTTTGTCTCTAATGCAAGCTCTTTTACGTGCATTCTCCTTTTCCAGTTTTATAGAAGGCGTTTTTGTTTTGCTTTCCAAGATTTCTATGTTTCTTGTTTCCACAATTTTGGGGATAATAGTTGATAAACCTACCGTATTGCAGTAAAAGAAACACAAGATTCAGCAAAAGTATTTCTGCAAGTTTATGTTACATTTTGCAGAAGTGAATAGGATAAGTACAATGCATGTGACTCAGCACCACATGCAAAAGTTGCAGTGGTTCATGTAATTTGTTTGCTGAATTGTATGCTTTTGTGTTGATTTCTCAGACACTTTGGTCCGTCAGGCAGTGATGGTGGTCAAGTGTATCCTATTGATGTATTACAAGAACAGCAGGGGCCGCAATTATCGTAGACAGGTGAGATAATATAGAAGTTAACTCTTGTATGCTAATCAAAACTCCCTGTTCAATCATCAAAGACTGTTGAAACAGAAGATGTAATTTGCTTGAGTGCTGTCCGTTAATTGGGCACTTTATAGATTTCTCTTTTCATTTTTTTCTCTCAAGTGAACAAAATTGCAATTCCCTGAAATTTTCATTTGCAGATATTTTTCTTCCAGAACTCATTATTAACACAACTTATTCTCCAGGGTCAAATGCTGACTTTAGTTGAGTATCTGCTACTTTTATACCGTGCCTTGCTGCCAACACCAGTCTGGTATCGTTTCTTTTTGAACAAAGAATATGGGAGTCTATTCTCATCACTCTTGACTGGACTGTATTTAACTTTTAAGCTCACCTCAGTTGTTGAAAAGGCATGCCTTCCTTTTATTTTTATTTGTTTTGCTATTATAACCAACATTGAGTTATAACAGTGGTTTCTCATGTCTGTTATGACCTCTTCCTTCCCGAAGTGTCTTACTTATTTCTGTTTGTGGATTTCAGGTTCAATCTTTCTTTTCTTCTTTGAAAGCATTGTCACGTAAAGAGGTGCATTATGGGGCATATGCAACCTCAGAGCAGGTAAATTGTCATGTAATGGAGAGACTAGAGAGTAAATCGTCTATGAGATCTTATTTGTTAGTGGTCCCTAATGCAGGTTAGTGCAGCTGGGGATTTGTGTGCTATTTGCCAAGAGAAGATGCACGCTCCTATCTTACTTCGTTGTAAACACATATTTTGTGAAGACTGTGTATCAGAGTGGTAAGTGTATCTCAGGAAATGCTGCTTTGCTTGGCACTATCATTTTTTTTTTTAAGAATTGCTCAATGTTAGTGTTCTAACTTATTGCTTTCTCCAGGTTTGAGAGGGAACGAACATGTCCATTGTGCAGGGCTTTGGTTAAGCCTACCGATCTCAGGTCATTTGGCGATGGATCAACAAGTCTGTTTTTCCAGGTTTTCTAAACCATTTATTTCAATCTCAGGGGTTTCTACATTGAAGTGCTAAAGCCAGCTATCGCATTTTTTACATACACAAATGTACATCTAACTAATACTGTGTAGCCGCTCTCGCTCTGGGAGAAGCAAATTGATGCGGCTGGAGAGAGTTGAACCTGTGTGTTCAGAAGTTGTATTTGAGAAAAGGCTAAGCAAAATGTATGTAATAGGCCTTTTTGTGTTACAGAGAAAGTTCCTCGAGGAATTTATTTAACCATATAATGCCATTTCGATAAACTGGGATTGTATATTTTTCGTGTGTTTGCTCTTGCACACAAGATGTGATGTAAATGTCATGCATCAATTCTTGCGATATCTTTAACCATGTTGTATTCTTGATGTGATAATCGAAAAGGAATTAAACATATGCTTTGAAAAAGCCTAAGCCATATTAGGGGTTTGTTTACTTACCGAGATGGAAATGAGTGAGTGGGTTTAATACAGGATTTAAGATAATTTTTATGGACTTATTCATCTTAGAAATGGTAATAGATGATGTCTCGTTATTTTATTTGGATGGATTACGCTAGCTTATCTATTTTATTTTGTAATTTGAATTCTCAGGATGTTTATGAATTTGAACAAGCTGGAAACTCATTGAAAATAAATTTGGGTTGTTTTTGTAAGTTTAATTTGTTTTGGAAAAATGAAAGTTTACTTTAAATGTACAATAATTGTTTTCAACAAACCACTTAAAAGTTTGAATAAAATTTCTTATTAAGTAGTTCTCAAATAGACAATCTACCAGAACATTGTACCAACACCAAAATCTGAAAAAATATTTTGCTTTTGAAATTAAATAGTATCCAATCATTTACAGGTTAATTCCCTATAAATTTTTTAAAAAATACATTAAAATATGGGTTAGATTGCCCTTTTGATCCTTTAGATTTTGAAAAAAATCTGTCTTCACATTTTAAAATTTAATTCTTGTTAGAATTAAATGAATTAATGATATTTCATTTTGTTGTAATTAATATCAAATCACTCAATTCATACCTGTAATAAAACACAAATATTCATTTAAATGACCGGCACAAGTAAAATGAAGAGAAGAAAAATTGGGTTCACTTCACAATTAAATAATGTCTCATACAATGGCCCATTATAATTTTGTCTAGTACAGTTTGTAATCACCTTTTCCACCTATTGTATTAAAAAAAAATGCTTAAATATACTAAGCAATACATATAAAACGCACCAATGTTTATGAGATACAAATCAAAATGAATTAACATTATTTTTCAACAATTGACCCCCGACTCAGACATACTCTACAATTTTTGTTAATTTAGTTAAAAATAAAAAAAAAAAAAAAATCAAACCTCTTCTTCTTGCCCCCTACAATTCTGGAATCAACTTCATGAAACAGGTTGCACAAAGCAAACGCGGATGAATAAGAGGAATAAACCGGCCAAAAAAATTAAAAAAAAAAAATATCCCCTCCCAGCCTCACTTAACCCCTCAAAAGAACAAATATAATTCACAAATTATTAATTTAAAGAAGAGTAATTAGCATTAATCAAATCTGCTTAGGAAGAAGACATTGGGTCTCTTTTTGTACCTTCTTCTTCCTCATGAATCTCAGTAGGGATTGGTGCTGTTTCATGATCATGAATCTCAGTAGGAACAAGAAGAATTTCCTTTTCTGGTGGTGGAGAGGTTGGCGATCGTGGGGAAAGAGAATGCATTCTGGTGATTACGGGAGAGGATGATATGGGATACACTTCTGTAACTTCTTCCATTCCTTCATCCAAATAAACCACATCTTGCATGGTGAGTTGGTGATATTCCACAATTTCCCTTAGGAAACGGTTCTCCCGTGCATATATAGAATTCTCGTGAGCTAGACGTGCCTTCTCTGCCAAAAGTGTCTCTAGTTGAAGACGAATCTGGATTCAGCAATGTTGTTATAAACAGTTAGCTTTTCATCTAAAAATAAGTATAGAAACTAAAAATATAATTTAAGCTAGAGATGCAGATGGAGGAAAGGAAAAGTTGAGAATACCAAATCATCATCTGCTGCACGATTGTGTCCCTTATCGCGGTTTTCCCGGAGAATTTTATTTTCTTCCTCTAATTGTGCACATCTTTCTTTCGCAAAAGCCAGATCTGCTTTCATAGTTTTCAGCTCCCGAAGCAGTAGTTTGGCTTTGGCAGCCGTAGCCATCGCAACCTGTAGTTTAAGACAAATGCCATTCTATTCATGCACTCAACCAACCAAGATAGTAGTTTTACTCTAAATTGAAACTATTATCACTCAAACAGAATATCCAAAACATTAACAAAACTTACATCGAAAATCTTAGTCCTCGCAATAGCTTCAACTAGTTTCATAAATTAATTAAAACCATAGCTTAATTAATGACTCAAAACTCCAATTAGTATATGGTTTCAATTCTTTAAAGAGAGAGAGAGAAGGGAAAAACAGAATTAATTAGTAGCATTTATGATACATAATTACATAGTTGGCACCTTACGTCTCGAGATGCCTTGAGTTGAGTTTCATGGATTGTATGACTATGTGGTTCTGTAGACTGCATCATCGGTTGCTGCAATGAAGTATTCGCTGGAGGAGGAGTATGATATGATGCTTCAGAATTGTTAGCCTTCCTCCTAATCTGTATTTTGCGAGTTTCTTGAATGATGTCTGCAGTCTTATTTTCCACAATTGAGCGACCTTCCTGCAATCAAGCCCATGTGTAGAAAATTAATGGTCAATAAAACTAATTTGTATCCATTTTACAATGAAACCATGCCCATGATATAGGTCTTGATATGAGATCTTGCACAAATGACAGCCACTTACAAAATCAATTCAAACAATGAAAATTATCAATCTATATTTTTAAGAAAAGTCAACCCATTTGAGCAAACGAGTAGAAAATCGACGAGAGCTTATTTAGACTTAGAAAAAATGAAACTTCATAAGAAATTTGGAGATGAAATGAAAACAATCGACTAAAAAAAGGTTCATGTTGAGATAGATATATATCATCGCCATTCGCATGCACCTCAAATGCCTTTTCAAATGTGTCTCCAAGATGATTAAGGGAAGACGTGATTGCATCCAAGCCCTTTCGTATTGTAGGATTGTCCGGTTTTCTCGAGTAATCAGAGGATTGGCATGGCTCCTGAAACCATTCTCGGGCAAGAGACAGAAAATCAGAAAACAAAGTAACAAGAACAAATACAGTGCACAAACTGAAATAATCTCCATATTGGTTACATACTGCAGATAAATACCAAGACGATTTGAGCTACACTAAGTGATGTATGACGAAAATTAATTTAATGGGACCTTCACACGAAGGTTTCACTCTAATTTAGATATTATATCGAATAAGGGGAGGGGAAGACTTGAAATTTTAATCTTATAAAATCGAGTATTGATATCTAATCAATTGAACTGTTACAAGGCACATCAAATAGTTTATAGTTTCTCAATAAATGAGATTGGAAAGGTGATGACCCACCTGGGTACCGGTTGAGGTATTAATGTGCTGAAACCTATTTTTGCCGGACGTTGCATATTGTTGGGCTGCGTTATCTTCTTCGAGAATGGCTTTAGCTTTCCGAGCAAGTACGCCCCAAAATCCAGATTTTGATTCACTTTTGGATGAAGGATCCTCATTGAAGGCAGCAAAATTCTGGCATTTAAGACGGCATATAAACAATGTCACTTTCATAACACCAACAATATATACAGAACATTGCATGCCAGCATGAACTTATACGAATAACTAATAAAACCCACGAATTTTTCTGGAAAATTCTAACTCCGTAATAATCTAGAAAAATATTTTTCGAGGGATAGGATTCGCAATATCAACCAAAAACAGAGAAGATCAGGGCAAAATTATGCAACTGAAAATGTTATCAATAAATCGAGTAAATTTCTACGGAATTCGATCCAACATTATAAAATATTGATAAGCAATAATTTCAAAAATCAAGAAATCTGAAATTTCATGATCAAGTCAATAGTATATATACTCCACGCACTAAAGGAAAAAAAAAAACTCGAATTGGTCTGTTTCTACTTCGTTAAGCTAGACAAAAACAAAAACAGGAAGAGAACCTTGGATCGCAGATTGCCAGAGGCAGAATTGGAAAAGGAAAGCGAAGAATCACGATGAGCAGCAGAAGCACGAATCGCCTGAGCAACAAGAGAAGAAGAAGGAGAAGAAATAGAATTGTGATTGAATTCATCAGCAGGAGGAGGATGACAGATCTCTTCTTTGAAAGTAGAAGATCTCGTAATTCCTTGCCTTCTCCTATACGCCATTGTTCTTCCGAATTCTTCTTCTTTTCCGATCACAGAATCAATCGTGATCGTAGTTGTCGAATCGAACAATAAGAAATCGACGACGACGACGACGACGATCACGAAAATGGAAATCGATTTCTTCCTTCGAAACCTAATTCTGCGGTTATCTTTCTTCTTCTTCTCCTAACTAACTTCCCCTTCTTTCGTTTTTCTTCTTCTTTATTTCTCTGTGTCTGAAAAAAAATATTAATAATTGAAAAAAAAATTAATAATTAAAAAAGAAAAAGAAAAGAAAAGAAAAGAAAAGAGCGCGCGCTAATATTTTGACAGTTAAGATATGAATGTCAATTTTAAACCTTTTTTTTTTCTTTTGCTATTTTTTTTTGTCAACTGTCATCGTTCTTATTACACCGCCTCTTTCGGAATCGTCTTTTATTTTCTTTTAGGATTTTTTAAAATCTTTTTTATTTGGTAAAAGAATATTGTGTTTTTTTTTATATAAAGAAAGATGAATGGTTTTTAAGTATTTATGTAAGATAATTACAAATGTAGTAAAATGTTCAGTAATATTTATAAAAATATCATGCTTTAAAAATATTTATAATTATAGTAGTTTTTTTAGAGTGCATAAATCATCGATTCACACAGTAATCATTGTTATTAACATGATAAAAATTATTATATTTATAAATAATTTGAAGTATTGATATATTTATAAATATTACATCAAATCTGTTACCCACTGAAATTTCTATATAAGTAAATTATAAAGTCTTTTTTTTTAATGATTGATTGATGGTGTAAATTTCAAATTTTTGTTTCCGATTTATGAATGATAGTACTGATGTCTGACTAGTTAGAGTATGTTTATATTGATTTTAATTAAAAATAGCTACATTTGCGCTACATTAACACACTATCATTTTAAAATATTCCAAAAACACTAGGTTTTACTAATATGTTTTAAAAATTATAATTATTTGAAAATTGATCCCACATTTGAATTAGTGGCTGGATAATGGGTCCCAACTCCTAAGTTATAAGCAAACATTCCTCCCCTTGTGAGTTGTGATTGAGTTGTATTGTATTATGACAACTCATAAATGGCAGCAATGCAAATAAAGCTGCATATTGCCCTTTATGGTCCCCTCATTACACCACCTCCCAAATCAAACTCAATAAATAACATCACAACACATGTATGTTTGATAATCATTTTGTTTCTTATTTTTCTTTCGAATAACGGTAAACGGGTTTGTTCGACAATCAATTCAGTTTTTAGTTTTAAGATTTTTTTTTTTAAAAAAAATTCAAAAGCCAAAAAAATAGTTTATTTTGAATTTCTATTTTCAAAGAGTCAAAAATTAAAAAAATTGTTACCTAACATGTTTGGTTCTACGTTTTTCAAAAGTAAAAAATAAAAACTAAAAACTGAAATGATTTTCAAATGGGGCTTGGGGGGTTTTCAAGTTTCTTAGAATCCCTTCTTATCTCTTGGCTCACTTAATAACAACTATTTTCATTCATGATATACAACTTTCCCCTCTTCATTCTAAGAATAGAGTGAATTTTCTTTTCTAGCCATGTTTAAGTTCATCAATGTTCAAGTGCTAAAATAGTCTATCTTGTCCATTATCAAATAATGATCGTTGAAGAACATCGGCACCATAACGGGAGCTTGGCCATGCTTGATGCTTTCCAGTGGGCAATGTACTCTCGTATTCGCGTCTCGTCATTTCGAAGTAGCGTTCCTTCTCTGCACTGGAATGCTGCTGCAGGCATTTTTCTTTTGCAGTGGAGTTCATCTGATCGAGTTGATTTTTCAAAAATGGGAGATCGAATATGAACTGTGATGTGGGCAATGGAGCTTGGTTCAGTTGTGAAGATTTCTGCTTTGGGATATTAGTTTCTGAGCATGGGATATACATGGTTTGCAGAGGGCATAAATATGATGGGTCATCACTGTTTTTCAGTCCTTGTCCCAAACAATTTGGCTTGTGATACTCCGAAGTCGGCGATGATTCCCCAGAAACTTGACCGTTTCCCGATCCTAACGGTATCTCACGACCTGGCTTGTGATGGACATTGTTGGTGCCAAACACATGAAAACTTTCCATCTCGCCATCGGCGAAAATGTCTCTCACTACCATACTCTCAATCATCCTCTCTACTTTTCTCGGCTCTTCTGTTGCAGAACAAAACCTATCAATGTTTTCCACATTACATGTTTTTATCTTCTTGTCATCACATCCAGTATCCATTTGTTTAGTAGAATATGTGAGAGCTGCACAAAGTTAAAAAGGGCATCCAATTATTACCTAAGATCATGGATTACAAACTACGACGACCAAAAAATAGGAAATTGGCACAATTTTTCTTACGGATTGCAGCTAGAAGTTCACTGGAAGAAGTCGTAGTCTGGCAGCAGAAAGCATCAGGAAACCATCCCGGCAGTCTATATTTGGCGATCATTTGTACCCTAGGTCCTAAATCTTTAACAAACAACATCAAACTTTCCGAGTAACTAATGTCCTTCTGAGCAACCTACAATGATTAGGATCAAATCATTAGCACTTTCTTACATGGAAAAGCAGACCAATAGTTTATAATCTTAAGGCACGTTGATACGAGAATGACATTAAAACCTAATAAAATTAGAAAATTATGGATTTGGCAATAGAAGTAAAACCACGTAAAGTCTATTCTTGAAACAGAACAGAAGAAGCATAAAGACTTACAAGCTCAATTGGATTGACGCTACTTCGATAAATTGTTGAATCAACCAGTTCATTTTCACTGATGAATGATGTCCAAGGCTTATAAGTATGGCGGTGATCTTCGTTAAATCCGTGACCATATCTATTTCCTGATGAAAAAGAACCAATAAGCTTGATTCAGCCAGATTCAAACTCAATTGGAAAATTTCAGCTGTTTGTAGTTGTGAAATTTTAGATCCATAGATTCAAAGGTTTCTTAAATATTTCGATCTAATTTATGTCGTATATGAAGCATCAGTCGATACATATAGTTGAGAAAGGGTGATAGGATTTTGTGGAGGCTCAAGACAATATGTCAACCCAACCACAGTCAGTAGAGAAAGGAAACATATCAACTGTAAACTGCACAACTAAGAGTACATTGCTAAACATATGGAAGAACCAGTGACAAGTCTCTGCACAACAAGATTTGTTTAGCAATCTAAATTTTTTTCCTTCAGGAGAAGAAACGAAAGAGCTTAAGAAAAATAATTTATCTTGAAAAATCTCATTGAATGCTTATTATACACTGCCTACTATCGATATATAGAAAGAGATCTATGTTCTCACGACAAGAAGGAAAAATTAATTCATACTATTGATGGGGGCATATTTTGATTTGTTAATAAATTACCTTGGTAATGAATGATGCAGCCTAGTATCTTATTCATCAACACCAGAATTAGTAATTAAAAAATCTCTAGGCCTGGTTATCCTCGTTGTTTCTTTAAATACATATACCTGGAAGAACTTCATGATCTTTTGCATCGATGCAAGGAGCAACCTTAGAGATTCCAGGTTTCTCTTGCGAGAGATTTGATGAACCTTCAAATAAACTCTGTAAGATCTTTGAGGACACATTATTTTTCATACATTTGGAGTTGCCATCTTTAGCCATCTTAGAAGGCGATCCATTCACAGGATAGGTAACTTGGAACCTCCTACCACTTCTTTGCCTGACCTCTAGACATTCCAATTCGAAATGCTTGGGATCGGATTTCAGTGAATGAAAAACCTTCTGAGCTAATTCATTGATAGCACGAGCCTGTGACAAGTGGTTTTCAATTCAGATGATGGATTGAATATTGCTTTGGTTGAAGAAAATTCCAGGTATAACATCATCATACCTGTCTGAAATAAATGGTAGCTGAAGAATTGAAATGCATTGCATTCTTTGTGACTAAAAAAACATCGTGCTGCATGGTATAAGAACGGATAGTCAATACAAAGCGACTTGGTTTACTATGAATAAAATATGCATAGCGAGAATTTCCTAGTGCAACAAATAGTAACCACAAGGTCGGCGACATTCAACCTCCAGGGGAAGGATAACTTTAAGATCATCATTTCAAAGATTTTTCATGAACCATTTATAGAATTGGCTGACTCGGGACAACCTAATCAATTAATGCACAACTAGAGAATGATAAGAGTTAACAAAAGATGAACATCCAAGTTGCAAATCCTGAAAATTTGGTAATTATAATTTGTCGAAAAATATAAGTAATCAATCTTAAGACCATCTTAAAAGAACTTAAATCTGAAGAGCACCAAACCTCAAATTCTTCCAGAGTTCTATACATTCCTTCATGAAGTTTAGCTCTCATTGTGCCAAAATCCATTGGCTCTTCGATAATTGAATAGTAATCCTCAACCTTAATACGAAGAGAGACATCTCCATCAGTGTGATTAAAGATATTGGGAAAGTTATTTATGTGACACAAAAATGATCGTATACAAACCTCATTTGGATCAACAGGCTCAGCAAATATCTCATGTGTATCTCTCCTAAAAATGTTAATGCAACTCTGTGAGTAGACGAAATTTATTCTTTTGTCTCAAAAGTCTAACATGATATTACATTTCTTCACATCGATTAAATGTGGAAATATTGAGAATCTTCTTCACTGTTATAGTATAATCCAAAAATACTCTACCTTTGTAATATATCAAGAACAAGATCAAGTACTCGTTTCTCCGGTATCCTCGTTGCAAACATGCTGGACTCTTTACCTGTCCAAAATAATGTAAAGCATTACTAAGAAACATCCCCAAGCTACTGTATGGAAACAGAGACTGGGCTAACCAGTGTAAATACTGGGATCTTTATGTTTTGGGGGATATTTACTGTTCACAACTCTCCTGACTGATATGAACCACCAAAAAAAAAAAAAATTCTTATTTATCATCATGATTGTAATACAAGATGGAGAAACACTTCAACTATCAATTCAATCATCAGTGAAGCAAAAAAAAAATAAAAAAATTCTCACCATTATTCGTTTGATGATTTTCACAACAGCCGGTCTCACCACCCTGCACATTATACCAGATGTTCTTGAAGGTAAGACTCCCAAGATAACAAGGTTCAATGTCAACTCAAATCATTGCTAGAGAGAAAACAAACTCGCATTTTCAATGCAAAGATGAAGAGTAAACTAAAAGTTTCTACTGATGTGAAGTTTCTGTCCTGATAAATACCTCTATTTCTAAGATTTAGAGACAAACAATAAGTTTATAGCCCGCATGCGTTGTTCAGAGAGTGATTCGAAAAGAAGCTTTCAGCTTTTATTTGAAAACCAACCAATTTAGTAACTTTCAAATAGTATGACAATGATAAGGTTATTGAACACATAAACCACTGTCTACAAATATATGATTTTAGAACTAAAAAAACAACTTTTAAACACATATTCACTAAATCAATAGGCTAAAGAAAGCCAAAAACTGTTTTTAAAAGCTGTGCCAAACAGCAAGTATATGAGGTTGAGAATGTTCACATTGCATCATCTTATATGATCTTCAGTAAGTAACAAACATATAAAAGAATGAGACATGTTCATATATTCACAAACAACTTCAAAAACAAAAAACAAACATAATTAGAAAACAAACACCAAAGAAAAGGAAGGAAAAAGGAGACCTCTTTATAAGCTAAGCTGCTTACCACTTCTCCAACAGGTCTAAGTTTTCTCTTTTTTCTGCCCCTTGTTCTTGATGCTGGACCTTGACCATTACCCAAGTTACCTTCCATTTCTAGCATACTAAATCCACCATTTTCTGCCTGAAAAGAAATTGGGTCAGCTCCATTTTCACATCTCAGTTTCTGGGCCATGAAACTAAAGGTACCTAAAGCTGAAAATCTAGGACTTTTTCTCTGCCTTTCTTTCCACATTGGCTTTTTTATTTTTCTGGTTTAAAAAAAAAAAAAAACACAACCCACCATGTAAAAAATCAGCTTAAAAATTAGTTTACCATTGTCATAATACAAAACTGAAAAATACCCTTTTCACAAATAGTGAAAAAAAAATCACCTGAACATTCATTCAAACAGATGATAGACTTCACAAATTGTAGAAAAGGACTTAGCTTTTGCTTTTCAATGGCTAAAAAAATATGAAAAGGGAAAAAAGAAAAACTCAAAAAGAAAGGGAAGTAAATGGTGATGGGGATTTCTAACGTTTTGTGAGCATTGAATAAAGAGATTTACAGAAAGAGAAATGCAAATGGAGCTAACAGTGGAAATACAGTACAGCTTGCAAGAGAAATAATTTTCTTTCTTTCTGTAATATGAGAGAGACAGAAATGGAGATTCCAAATAAGGAAATATAATGAAGCTGCATAAAAATGTTGTTTTTATTCAATTTCCATTTTAAAACAAAGCTGCAAAACCCCATAATTTGTGCTTTGATGGCCTTTTTCAACATTAAATTGTTCATCAGAAACTCTTCAGAAAAGAAAGAGAGAGAAAAGAAAGTATGTCACATGTATAATTTGCCAAATGGGTCAGGTGAAGTTTTTTCCTTGTTCAAATATAGTTATGATTCTGAGAAGATTTGGAGCATTAAAATGCATCATTTTTGTATAATTGAGTGTGATTGGATGTAATTAAAGTTAGAAAAAGAATTTTAAAAAAAAAAAGAGTTTTCTTTAGCAAAAAGCACTACAAATGAAGACTTTGGGTTAGGTTGTTTGGCTCGGATTTAGGAATATGAATGATTCCTACCATTCATTTCGAGACATCACATTCTCATACATTATATTTTTACGCATCACATTCTCAAATTCTCCCTCAAACACCCCGGTCAAGAGTCAAGACATCTTAAATATCACACTTTTATACATATTTTTACTTGATGCTTCTCCTCAAATTGGATTTACTAAGTTTTCATTTGCGGAAAAATCAAAGGTTTTTCTTAAATTACATCTATGTTGGTAATGATACTTTTAAAAATATTGTTATAGTGTTTAAATTTTACTTAAAATTCATTTTATTACATTAGTCTTCTAAAAAAAATATTTAACAGTGATTTTATGTTAAATATTTTTTTTAGACTTCACTAAATATCAAGTACGAATATTTCAATTTGGGTGAAGTGTCCATATTAGACATTTCAATACTCCGATATTTATTGGATACATGTAGACACTAGTTAAATACTTGAATCAACCAGTTCATATTTTATGTTCGTACTTGATAGTTAGTGAAGTCTATGAAGCCATAGACTTCACTAACTATCAAGTACGAACATTTCAATTTGGGTGAAGTGTCCATATTAGACATTTCAATACTCCGATATTTATTGGATACATGTAGACACTAGTTAAATACTTGTTATATCATTTGGACTTTGTGTTGTTGAACATATTAGATATTTGTTGAATTATTGCGAACCTATGTCAAATGATTGTTGGAGAAAATAATATATCTGAGATTAAAACTCGTAAGATTTATCCATTATTTTCATCACTTTTTATTTTCAATAGGCTTCTTTCTCATTTCAAAAAATAAATTTCTTATTGAAATATATTTAAAAAAATTCAAATATACATAAAAAAATGTTTATTGGAAAGGAATAAATGTATGTTTATCTTACCTGTATCTTAGTTTTATAATAAATAATGTGTCATTGTGTCTCTATTATATTATGTTTATATTCGTAGTATGTATCCGTGTTTGTGCTTCTTAACGTAGCAATATATGAAATATTGATTTAAGCTACTTTGAAATTAGGCATCCTAACACTCCCTTTTGAAATAGAAAAGTGTAAGAAATGATTATAACTCACTTTATTTACAAAAAATCTAAATGATTTGAAAATCCATAATTTTGTTTGGAAGGAAATATTTAATTGAATTTAAATAATTTTTGTTTTGTTTTGTTTAGATCATAGCTAGAAATGTGGTCATTAGTATTATGTCCTTTTATTTGATGGAACTTCAAATATGATAGGGTTAAATATAATTTCTCACCTTTTACAATCCAAGTATCTCATAGTCAATATGATATTTTTATCAGTATCTCAATTTTCAATATATATGTTAATCAATAAAAGAAAATATCTTGCGTCGTTTTTTTGTTAAAAAATATAACAATAAAGACCTGAATTAAACTTAATAAAAAAAAGTGAGGGACTAAATTAGATTTTTTTTTTTCTTTCAGAAACGTAAGGGGGATTTAAAAAAAATTCAAACGTTTATGACTAAATTAGAAACTACACAAACTTTAATGACCGAATATATTACCGTATAAATATCAAAACATATGGAAAGTGAAAATTGAAAGATAAAAATAAGATGAGATATTTGCAAATCACACCCTTAAGGTTTAAATTCGATTTAAAACATCTTTGTTGTTGGTAAAAATTACTAATTACACCATTCTTTTTAAATTTTAACGAATTTGGTATACATAATTATTTTATGTCTTTCACATGTTCTGTTATCATTTAAATAATCTTAATTTTTTAATACGGTAAAGTAAATTTTAGATTTTACACTTTATTATTAAAGGAAATTCCAATAGATGACACCTTTTTATCAGTAATTTCAAAAATAACAAATGTTTTGAAATATTTTAGAAATTACATTTCTAAAACTAAGATTTCACCAGTCTCGGTATGAGATTAGACCAATCTTTGTACGAGATTGGTTGATCTCAATATAAGAAATATCATTTTTTAAAATTTTCAAAATTTTTGGGCAAATTTTGTGACTAAGGTTGAGCGTCCAAGTTTGAACTAAGAGGTAGGATCATGATGAATGAGAAGGTAAAAACGTGAGAGGCGTGATAGTTGGTGATGAAGGATCTTTATTACGTTAATCTGAATGCTAATGTAAATTTTTTTATAATCCAAAGTTAGTTAGAAAGATTAAAAATTATGAATATTCTATTTAAATGTATTAAAAAAAATAAAAAAAATATCTCTGATGTTGAAATGAATGATTTTTTAATAGATGGCTTGATAAGTGCAGGGGTGTGTTTTGAATAAAGTGCAAAGGTTATACTTAAAAATGATTGAGAGTGCAGAGGTTATTCTTATATTTTACCCTTAGGCCTCGTTTACTTATCGGGAATGTGAATGAGAAAGAATTGGAATGAAAATAAATCGGAATGAAAAATTATGGAATGAGAATAAGATTTGTTTGATTATGCTTACTTAAAAAAATTTGGAATCGGAATGAAAAGAATTATCATTTATGTTGTTTACTAGAGTCTTGGAATGAGAATGAAGTATTAATATTTGTGGACCCACAAAAAGTAGAGAGAAGAAAATTGATAAAATATAAAAGTTGGTGGGACCCACAAAATAATGAATGAGAATGAGATTGATGAACTTGTATGAGAGAATGAAATTGTTTGAAAATTGGGAATGAGATTGCCAAATTGTCCCACACTCTCATTCTCATTCCAAATTTTAGGTAAATAAGAACAATAAAAATGAAGTAATCTCATTCTCTCATTCTCATTCTTTCAAAGTAAACCTGACCTTAATTTCATTCAATATTGTTGTAATACTTATGTCGAAGAGCTGATTTTTTATACAATATAAATAACTGACCATAATTATTTTAAAAGTTACAATAATACCAAACTTTTTGAAATATTATATCAAATTAGAGATTAAAAAAAAAATTGAACTTTCAACTTGAGCTATGGTCGGGTTGACGTGTGAGCCATTATTTAAGGGGTACTGCAAATAACACAGTCAAATTCATGAAAAGTCCTTGTAGTTTAAAAATGGCAAATCACATCCCCGTACTTCCAAATTATATCAATATGACCCTTCCCCTTCAATGGTGTAAATTTTCTTTTAGCCATTTACACCATGACTTTGTCGTTTGAACTCCGATTTTGATAATTCAAGATGTTTTGGAATCCTCTTTTCGGGCTCTACGTCATGGTTATCTCAAACATTCAAATTTTTTAATAAATAATAGAGTTTTATTATCGTCAAAATATTTGATATGATTACCGTAATTAACTCCGATGTTTACTGGTGATTTAGAAATTTTCAAGTGACCATAAATTAGAGCCCGGAATGAGGATTCAAAAACATCTTGAATCATCAAAATCGAAGTTCAAACGAAAAAGTTATGGCTAAAAGAAAATTTACACCATTGAAGGGGATGGATCATATTGATATAATTTGGAAGTAAGGGGTGTGATTTGCCGTTTTTAAACTACATGGACTTTTCATGATTTTGACCGAAACCTGTTATTTGCATTTTACCCTTATTTAAGTAAGTGGAGTGGGGGAGGGGATACAATAAAAGCATACCAAGAGCTAAGAATCATTCGGACCCAAATAACACTTTTTTAGTTTGTAATGATTAAAAAAAAAAAAGACCCAAATTGACTAAGGATTGAACTTTTTCCTCATCTTGTTGAAATTTGGAGAGCGATTAGATCAGTTAAGTTTATGGATATACTACGGAATTCTATACATTTTAACTTTTCGTTGATTTTTTCTTCAGAGAAGTTGAAGAATTTTGGTGGGCGATGAAGCCTGCGGGTCAATTCCTCTTTTGATTAGGAAACTTCTTATTTTTTTCCTCCCCATAAGAGGTCAATCAATTCGTTTGGAAAAACCCACTTTTTTTCTCTCCCAATTTCGTTCAATCGGATTCTTCCTTTGGCTTTAATCTCATTTCCTGAAGTTTATGGTTGGTTTTTTTTCCAACCCTTTTCAATTTAATCACTTTTTTTTTTCTTTTGCTGTATTGTAATTAATGTTGTTTTTGGGCTTTCTGTAGTAATCTTTTGGTTTCTGATTATGTAGTTTGCTGAAATTTGGGTACTAAATCATTCCTTAATTCTAACGAAATTAGTTTCATTTTGTCTGGTTTAGTGCTTGAACTTTCTCTTATCTCATTTAGGATTTATCTTTCATTCTATGATCTGTTAAAATCTATATTAGTTGGTATTATGGCCAAGTTATTGCTTGTTAGAAGGTTTTAGAATCGGTTTTAAATTTCTTAGTGCTTGAGCTTCTGTTTAGTGTTGATTGATTGATTCTTTTTTTACTAGTTGGGGAGATCAATGGGGTGAAATTGGGCTTGCTAATGATGAAAGGGTTCTTCAATTGATATAGATTATAACAGTATGGTTAGATTTCAGGTCGGAAATGCGGTGGTTGAGCGCTGATCTAAACCTAATTTGATGATTTTTTGCCCCCATAATTTTTCTAGAGCTTGAGGCAATCACTGATTTTTGTGTGACATTACTTTATGATGGTGTTCAATTGAGCTTTTTATGTGGTCTGTCCCTCAATGTATTTGATTATTTCTCTTATTTAATATGGTTTTCTGCTGTTATCTGCATTGTTTACCACGTTTGACTGGATTTGAATCTACTTAAATCTGATTCTGTCACTTTGTGGTTTAATTTCAAACTTCTTGAATGCTATTTGGGTTTTCGACTGCTCAGTAATTGCGTTTGTTCGTCTCATCTCAGATGGACATTGAGGATAGCAATACTCTACTCAGTGAACCTGATATGATTGAGCCACCAACATGTGCATATTGCCAACGAGTTTTCCTACCTGATGATGATTCCACTAGTGACCTTGAAGCCACAAGTATATGTGGTGACTGTAAATTTTTGTTTCTTGAAGATATTGGAACTCCTGTACGAGACTTTTATCAGAGGACGACCCCTAGAGGGAGAAGAACAAGGCATAGTAGTTCAGAATCCACTGAAAATATATTTTCACAACAATTCACCCATATGATTAACCTGGTGAGGCATAGTCAATCTAGTGTCTCTGGCCACACAGATCGATATGTAGGTGGTGCTGATGCTGTGGGTTTAATGCAGCACTCAAGTTCCAATACAACCCCTAATCAGTCTAGAAGATGGCGGCAAGGGGTACACTCCGATACTGACATTGATGGTTTAGGTAGTATTGACTCTCTTTTTGGGGAAAGTGAATCAAATTTTAGTTTTGGGCCTTATAGGCAGTCTCATGGTGATAGTGATGCCATTTCCTTTAGAACGTACGGGGGCGAGTCTGATGCTTCCCTTGATGGACGTAGTTTCTTAGATACAGACATGTTTTTTCTGCCTGGTGAGGGAACCGATCTTGATACTGATACCGACATTGATCCGATGCATGCTGGTATTAGCCATTGGGACTCAAGTGATGAGGAAGAGGAAGATGGTGAATCAATGGAAGCTGAGCAAGACACAGTAGAAATAGAATCTACAGAAGCTAGAGCTCGACTTCAAAACTTTCTTGCTACTACAGCTACTGGGAGAGGTAATTCTTTTCATTGGAACGAACAGCTTTCTTCACCAGAACACGAGGACCCAACTCCTCAACGAATCAGGGAGAATAGTCACACTTATGCACACAGCGACTCTGCCAGGATGGAAGAATCGGAACTGCTATCTTATGTTGGGGATTCTGTTGATTATTTTGACTCGAGAGGCTTTGAACAACTGCTTGAGCAACTTGCAGAGACTACCAGCTTTAGACGTGGAGCACCCCCTGCAGCTGTATCTTTTGTGAAAAATCTCCCTTGTTTAGTGATTTGTGAAGAGCATTTGAAGCATGACAGCTTGTCTTGTGCAATTTGCAAAGATGTTTTACTTGTAGGTGTCAAAGTGAATCAACTCCCTTGCCTTCATCTTTACCACCCTTCCTGTATCTTGCCGTGGTTGAGCTCACGGAATTCATGTCCTCTTTGCCGATATGAACTTCCAACTGATGACAAAGATTACGAGAAGGGAAAGCAGAATATTAGCATTCCCACACGGACCTATGGACTTCAGCACCACGTAGCGGGTTTGAATTTGAATGGAGTTCAAACAGATGCTGAGTTTGAAACAAGCCAAGGTGCGGAGCGAAGCAATTCACCTGGCATAGACTCTGCAGTTAATAATAGTTCAGGCAGAGAGGGAGGTATTGGGCGATGGTTATATGTAGCCGCCGCCGCCGCCGCTCCAATTGTCGGTCTTGTGGGTATAGCTCTAGTACTATGGTTACGCAAGCCACCTTATGATCAAAGAGTTTCGGAAGTTCGATTTTCAGATAGAAGGCAGATTGATGCTCATGTTGCAGGTTCATCAAACCAAAGAGTAAACAGAACCAGGAGATGGTTTTCACTTGGCTAGCAATTTCCTGGTTCAATAATGAAAGGAAAAAAAAAGTTAAACATGAGATTGATTGTTTTCTTGATTTTGAACGGTTGAAGCATTCTGACATTGGGGGGTTGTTAGTTCTGTTCAGTTTTGTTGAGTAAAAAATATCGTCAGTTATGATCTGTTTGCTTACTTTGGTCTCTTAATATGTTTTATGTTTTTTTTCCACTTATTTATAAGTATATTTATTATTATAATTGTATAGTTTTTCAAAATAAATTGAAAATTATATTATCATATTCATATTCAATATTGATTTGTTTCAATTTGATTAAAATGTGGGGCATTGCAAATCTAGCAATTTTTTGTAGTAATATTTGTAAAAATATAGCTCTAAAAAATATTGCAAATTTTGATCTGATGTTTCAGTGATAAACATTGAATTACATATTTTTACATTAAGTTTATTGATGATACACATATTAATGATTATTAATCACTTAACATAATAAAAAAATTTAGAATTGATATTTTTAAAAGTATTGCATCAAAACCTGTCACCGAAATTTCCCTAAAATGTAAGTGATTTACATTTTTTTTAGATAAAGTGAATTACAAATTGAACTGTATTAGTTCTTTTCGATTTATCCACATATATAATAATAATACCGGAATTATTTTAAAAAAAATAAAGATATGTATTTTCATTGTCATTATTTTTTATTTATAATTAAAGAATAATTTTATTAAAATAAAATCAATAAAAGATTATATTATTAAAATTAAATTAATAATTAACTTCTAATAAAATAACTAGAACTTTTGTTCTTAAAAACTTATAATTATTTAGCTCAAAATAAAAATTATAATAATAAATGCGGATAGAAAACCATACATTTATTTTTAATAATTTATTAGACTAAAAATAATATACTATTTTATAAATTTAATTATATTAGTAATTATATAAATTTTTTTAACATTTACACATGTCAAAATGGGCTTTAATATTTATAAATTTGCTAACCAAAAAATGTATTTATGAAAATATCAAAATCCATAGAGGCATAGTTACTGTTTATTGGAAAATGTCGTAAATTTTTAGTACAAATATATCAATAAGTCACTTATTTACCATATTACTTATAATATATCGTCTATCTTAGTATATATTATCATTGATTTACCATGATATTATATCACTGATTTATCATATTGGAAAAGATCTTATCAGAAAACTTCAATTTTTTGTCAGAAAACTGGAAAACGAATTGTAAGCTTCGGATTTCATTAAACATGAGCTTGGGGATGAATTATGGCCGAAAAACCAATGATTTTGTGATGGTTTTCAAGTTTAGTTTAGTTATTGTCAGAACAAAAAATCTTAAGGTTTGATACCTTAGCGGAAAATTATGAATTCTCTTCCAAAAACAGAAGAAAATAAGTTGAAAGTTTCAGGTTTCATCAAATCTGAATATAAGAATAAGTTCTAACGGAAGAAATGATAGTTTTGTAAGACTTTCAAGTTTGGTTTAATTCTTACCGACGATGGCAACAGCGACAAAAAAATTTAAGAAAGAAATAAGATGTAATTTAAAAAGATGATGATCGAATGAAGATACGAGTAATTTAAGAATTAAAAAATTTATTAACCCTCTTTATAATATTTAAATATTTAAATCAAATTTTAACGCCATGTAAATTCTCTTTTTTTCTCCCAATATAAGCCACCACAGTTCCGTTTGATTTAAGACTTCAATTTGGTCCAAGGTTTTACTTTTTTCACTCCAAACCTGTAGGCACAAAGTGGCAGTAAACAGGTGAATCGATTCAATTCTGCATGTCTATAATCTTTTACAATTTATACAATGAAATATCTAAATTGTACACAAATGAATATGGTTTAAAATTCCAAAACAATAACGTATGTGTCTAAAAAATCATCTAAAATTACAAATTTATTAATGGTTCAAGAGAATTGGAGTAAAAGCAAAAAATGCTTATAAAATAGATAAGAGTGCGACCAAATTTCAAAAGATAAGATAACAATCAGTCGAATGAAAAACGCCGTTTCACTCCGCCAAAAAATAACAATCACTCGAGCCAAAATAACTATTTCTTGATGTAAATGGTGTTTTCTACAAGTCAATGATTGGCATATATTTTATATATATAGATTACAAAAAGAATATCAAGAAGGATTGGAATATGAAAATATTCACAAACATGGAACTGCTTTAGAAGAGTATCCTGAAAAAGATGATGAACCACCCAGCCATTGAGAACATAGCAAATATATGAACCCAGAAAAGAACAGCTGCTGATTCTCTTCCGCAACCCCTTAAATTAGCCACCGCACCTGGTAAGAAAAATTTGTTTCGTAATTTGAAAGAATTTTTTTTTCATTGATATATGGAAAAGTACGACGAAAAGGTGCAAGACCAATCCCATTTGGAGTTATACAATGTTTGTTTCATTTTATTTTTTTTAAATATCTGTGAGTGTTGTTTCATAATTTTTTATTTTTTTAAATATTTGTGAGTGTCCAGACTACATTACGTCACCTCGACTAAACTCACGGGACAACCACACAACCCTACAACATTTGACGTCGAGAAACTCGAAAGGTAATATTATAGCCAGGTAGCCACACATGAATTTGAACTCATGACTTCAAGGCTTAAAAAGAGCCTTTTTGCCACTAGACCAATCCATGGTTAGTTAACATCCCTCGATTATATGTTCAAAGTTCAAACTGTTCCCAGTTACTGCTTGACCTCATCAATCAGCAGCTGGAGGAAAGAGAAAAACCATTTTCTTCTCTTTTCTTTGAGGGCTAGTACGGTTCACACAAACAAATAATTTGACAAAAGAAAATTGAAGCTTACCAGAAAGGACAGACGTGGGCATTGAATGCTGCAGAAGGAGTACAAACCGGAACATTTTATCATCAGGGGGGAGGAAGCCAAGCTTATCAGCCAAAGTGACAATGCCAAGTCCTGCGGGAGGCACCAAAAGCAATCGTGCAAAGATGATAGCGGCGGTAGTCCGTAGCCCAAGTTTTGAACTTCCAGGACCTGTAAGCAACACAAAATTTATCAGAATTTGTCTCGAAATTGAAAGTTACAAACACTGCAATTTTTGGGTGGTTCACATGAGTTATATCATTGCAAGCACATATATTTAAATACTCAAAATACAGAAATGATACCATAATAATTTTTTACAAAGCCAAGAAAAAATATGTAGATTCTGGCTCATTTGCAAATAAACCCTATCTACAACGAAGAGAAAAATGATCGTTACAAAGACTGCACTAACCTTCGATGAGGTTTCCTCCTAATGCCAAGAGGATGCACGGAATCATAGCTTCGCTGTCAATCACAAGTGCTGTTAGATGGTATAATGAAATAAGCGAAAAAAAGATGAACTAAAATAGGACTAAAATTTAGATTCATAACAATGGCATTTTAAGATACTGCACATTTTCTTGATTATACATCTATCAAACAATTTAGTACATATAAAGACTTTTCATTGTTCATTTTCTGAATAAAGGAAAAACTTGCGTCCACCTAGGATAAGAATCATCAGAAAAATATTAGGACCTCATCTATTTTATCTGCATAATAGGTTCAAATTGGTCAATCAGCTCCAGATTATGGTTTCTGAAAGCTATAGAGTTCACTAATCAACATAAAGAGGAAATTCACAAAATCTTTGCATTTAATATTTAATGAAGATAATCAAAATTAGCTTTGGTATGCATTCAACGTTATCCAGATCTTTGATATGAACCAAATTATATTAATATGAAAATACAAAGGTTGCTAAGCTACAAACGTATTGAGAATCTCATCATTAAGTTTTGATTCCGAAGATTTGATCTCTGACGTCGTAGATAACAGAAAACAAAACTTAAAGATCAAATATTAAGAATCATAGAAACTTATACCAAGACAGCTATAATTGGTTCCAACCAATGATGGAATGAGAGAAACCCCAAACAAAACCTCAGTGCAAAATCATTGACAATCTAAGACAAAATAATAACAAGGCCGAGTAAAGACCGGGGAAAAAATCAAAACAAAACTTCAGCGACATAACTGTTTAAGATTTTCTAGGGTTTACCCGAGAATAATGCAGCTATCAGTGAAGAAAAATAGTGGACCATCAGCGGTAAAGATCAGTCGCCTCAAAAATGGTACTGAGCCCAATACCATGGCTAGGATCTGCAACCATGCCAATTTAGCAAGATGAAACAATAAAAAGAATATAAATAGATGAATTTAAGAACGTTACTCTCACTTTGGTATGTACATCTTCTCATGTGTAACTCCATCTCATATTTTCCTTATTTATTCACTTATAAATTTTGCCCTTATAGATAGCAATCCCAACTCATATTTTTCTTAAGTACATAATTTCAAATTAAATGCTCAAGATATACTCTATTGTTAAAACTTACTGAAGCAATGATAGCAGGTTGAAAAATTTGCTTCAGTTTCAACTTCTCAAACCAATACATAAAAAAGCCCATAATCTGCATCAAAAGGAAAATCAAGATAGGTAAAAACAAGTATTTCATTCAAAGGATAAATCAAGGATGGAAAAAAAAAATATTGAGCTAAGACTAACAAAGCCCAAAATATAAGTATCATCTCAATCTTCATGAAGTAAAGAATTGGCATGTAAATATTTCTAATAATTTAACAGTAGATTAGTATTCATAACCAACGGTAGATTTGTTTTCATAACTATGGCAACAGAAAATATTCAATGATAGGACTCAAAGAACAGAAAACAATCAAAGATGAGCACATCCATAATTTGAATATTATACAGGTAGGAAAAGAATGTCTTATAAATAAAATAGAAAACAGTTATTATAAATTGATAAATATATATATATGAAACTCATCATGGATCTAATTTCACTGATTATGAAACTACTGAGTGACAAGAAGTAAAATTAAAGTCGTCCTCACCTCTCCCTTCTTAGAAACAACTGAATTTGCAAATGCTACCTCCTTAGAAACATCTGAATTGGTTGGTGCTACCTCCTTAGAAATAATATCTGAATTTGTTGATACTACCTCCTGTGTGAGCAAGGGAACTTGCTCAGGGGTGGCATCCTTTGGAAGGTTCTTAACTGGAAGATTTCCATCTTCAATGTCAAATGTACCCTCTGGAGGGGGTGCCAACATCGCAAAAACATAAGTGTAGAGGATAAGAGCACCAACCTTGACATTAAGAAATAAATGTATGAGTATTGAAGAATGAAATATTTGACTTTTTCATAAAAGATATTGATTTAGCTTAATCGAGGATGAAAGAAGAAATACTTGGTATTTAAATACATATATGATGGAAAGTCAAAAATTCATGATGAAACAGTATCCTGTTTGGATAAATGCACTGCTTTCAATGGTCAAGTCCAAAGTGCTAAAGGACTTACCCATTGTCCAAATGAAATATAAGCAGTCCCCTCAGTGCTACACTTCTCTGAATCACCAAAAGGGTTGGAAGGGTCCCTACAAAGAGCTGCAATGAGAACGAGAGGCACATTTCCAATGTTTCCTGAAATCCAACGTCAAACCACAGAAATTATTGATGGATAAATGGTCTTCTAATTTGAGAAAACAAATCATAAAGAGTAGACGGACATTATCACAACTATATGCTTAAGCTTCATGAACTGTAAGGGTACTATGCTGTACGGAAAGACAATGATCTGTTTGACCAATTTTTCATTGTTCATGAAAAAGATGAATTAAGACACAATATCAAAGATATTGCAATTTTATTTATTTTTTTGGGTATAAAACTTGCATTTTTCATTGATAAATGAAAATGCCTGACAAGGCTATAACAACAGTTCCAGAAACGCAGACCAATTGGCCGCTATCATCAACGGAGAATAATTAGCAAAAGCTTTACAATTTGCACTCCATTCGGAGGCATTAAGAACACAAAACTCCCAAATTTCATTCCACGACTTGTGACATAACAAAAGTTCTCCTATTGCACTCAATCCAAATGTTTCAACAAATTGCTCTAGCCACATTATCCCAAAGAAGGTTCTTTTTACTGTTGGTAATATTGCCACCAAATATGGACAGAAGGGATTTTAGGCAATTCAATTGACAAGGGACTTTATTATTTTTTTATTACTTTAAAAAGTCTTAGAGAGAAACCCGATGCACAGTTCAAGAGGGAAAAAAACCGTCTACCATTTAAGCACTGTTCTGTCCATTCCATTAATATGATTAGACTTTATGCAAGTGGTACAGTCTCCCTCTGGCAGACAGTAAGCTACAACTAATGGCTATTAACTGATTTATATCTAACTAACCACATGGCTAAGACTTTTAAGAAGCAAAAACAAGTACAGTATTAGGAACAAGAAAACCCAGTATATTATTCAAACACATGTTAGTTACCCCCACTGGGAATAATTTCATCTCAAGTTAAGTAGCTAAGAAAAACGTAGCAGGAGGATAGATCTGTCACATTAATGTAAGATTAATATAGAAACTGATAGGCCCCTGTGCGAAATGTGTATAAGAGGTGGGGTAAAAAGAAAGAGAGTGAAAATGTTCTAGGGTGATTTGTAGTTTCAGTCATCTAGGAGGGCAGCTTAGTATTTTAATAATAGGAAAATTGTTTTATATTCTGTTATTGAGAGAAGTGATGTAGCGAATGATTTGTAAGATTTTATCCTTTACAAGGGAGAGATAGAGGCTCTCGAAATTTCCTTTTGGCTATATTGATTTCATTTACTAAATGTAATGGAGGTCTAACAGAAACCTGCTAAAAGATCTGTCACATTCATCTCAATTTCTTGCTGGAATTTGATGGTTGCTAGAGTGCACTCTTGTTTAATAATTGTTGCTTATTTGGAGAGAAGGCTTTCGCTAGATTGGATTCCTGGTTGTTTACCTCACTTTTTTTACGTTTCAATAAGCCTCGTGCATTAAAAAAATATTGATACAAACACATAATGCCAGATTAACTAATGATGAGTGTGACTTAAGATTCAAGTACCACTAAAAAGAACAGGAGGATCAAGTGGCTTACCAATTCCAATTTGTATAATCGTGAACTTGAAGTAGGGATACGGCGGACGAACAATCGATGCAACAACTAATCCTATCAATGATCCCGATATGCCAGCCAGAACAACATTTGCAGGAATAAACCACCTAACCAAGACCAGAAATGAAACTCGATCACCAATAACCTCAAGGTTTCATCGCAACAAGTTAAGAATTTGACTCACCATTTAAGCATTTTCTCCACTGTAACAGATTGTCCAAGTTGAGAGAATATTAAACACGGAAGCAACACCGAAAAGACCAACTGCAGCACAAGATGCAGAAAGACTCATTCTGTATCTATTACGAAGCACTTCATCACAAGTAATAAAAATTTTACTTTCCATTATGGAAGGAGTTGAGTTCATAATATCACCCCAATCGAGTTCAATTTGATCAGTAAAAACTTTATCAGAGAAAAAAAAATGGGCATAAATTCTGTTGAATCTGGGAAAATATTACTTTGTTAGTTTGAAGGAAGATATTAGATCGAATTCGAGTAGCATACCCCATTTAATTGTTTCCTTCCGCTTGCGGGTAAGATATTGAAATATTTAGATGCCATAAGAAAGCCCAAAAAACACATGGTGAAGACTTTAGCTATAGGTAGAACTGCAATCTTTATAGTCACAAACAAAGAATTCCCCCCCGCCTGAGCTCCCATGGCAATGGCCGAGAGGAATCTTTCCATATTTTCGTCCTCGTCAAAGAATTTTAATCAACTATCATCACCCTAAATTCCAATCTTCAACCTCAGTGAGATGAAATCTACAAAACGTCCACCAAAACCAAAATCAAAACCTCGTATAATTCGTTAATCGTTTTCCATTATTCCTCAAATCATTTAAAAAAAAAAAAAACATACCTTTAAACTGAAACTTGAAGCATCAAACAAAAACGTCAAAAATCAGAATCAGAAACAGGCAAAAACAACGTAGGAAGCTCAAATTACATTCGAATTAGACCTAAAACAGAACAGAACAGAACAAAAAGAAAGTTGTAATTAAGAAATGAAAGAAAATGCTGAAAACGAATGAAATTCAAGTAAACAGTAAAACAAACACAAAATCAACATTTGAGAGAGAGAGAGAGGGGAATAATGCGAATTGAGAAGAAATCGAATCTTACAATTTTCCAGTAATGGAAAATTGGGAAGGGAAAAAAAAAATGGAAGCTGAAAACGGTGAAATGAGGAGGTTGAAGAAGAAAAGTGATTTAAAAAAATAATAATAATATCTTTTGAGTCAACCGCCAATGGTGGCGCGTCGGGACAAATATTTCCCTGCGTCGAACCGCGCCAACAAACAACAACCATGTTCTTTTCGGAGTGGATCTGATGATTTCCACGTGTCCCTCCCATCTCATTTTCATGTTCCCTTTTTTTTTTAATATATATATATATATATGTGATAGCAATGGCAATGATTTACTAAATAGAGTGATAAAATGAGATCTCAAACTTTTTCTACTTAGTTGGTTCAAATTTGATCCAAGTGTTTTTTTTTAAATCATTTTTTACCTGGGTATTATCAAACTTAACCTTAATCTTAAAGTTTAAATGCTATCAATTTGAACCCGAAATTATTATATAAATAGTCGTAAGTTTAATCTTTTATTAACTAGTTGTTATTTATTTCACGTGTAAATTATAAATAAAGTTTTTAATATCAAGGGTATCAATAAATTTAAACAATTTTAAAATATATATATATATAGATAATTAAAGCATGTAGTGTTAGATTTTATGAGAACGAGTTGTAATTAGTAAGATATTATATGTGATTTAGTAACTTATCAAGTTTAATTTCGTGTAATTAAATAGTTGTTTATGTAGTTTTATGGACTAATCTTTCTTAATTTTTAGAAAACTAATGAAATTCAGTGCGAATAATAAAAGAGATGTTAACAAAAGATTAAACTCGCAAAAACTTATATAGTTTAAGGTTAAAATTGATAACATTTAAAATTTAAGGTTAAAGTTGATAATATCCCCTAAAGTTTAAGGGTAAAAAATGATTTTTCCAATTTTTCTTTTATATCAAATAGGGGAAAAGAGATGGGAGAGACTTTGAAGCTTGGTAAACTGAGTTATGTTCAGGTTAGAGTAAATAATACGAGACTCATGAGCTTTTAATTTGATAAATTAAATTACTCATGTCCCTGGACCCTTTGTAAGCTAAAAGTTGAATTCCAGCGGACAAATAACCAACTTGCAATGAATTAAAAGGGTATGATAATGCTATGAATGACCCAAAATATAATATTGGTGGTAATATCAACAAAAGTTATATATAAATTATCTAGAATAACATATTTGAGAGATGGACTTTCAAATTTTTTGAATTTAAAATCTGCTATTTGAATGAATTTTTAAATGAATGATCATTTTAGTAATTTTATACTCAAATATGTTATTTTCATTAATTATATCTAAAAGAAAATAGAATAGAAACTTACCAAAAGATCCTTAAGTTAGTATACATTATTAATTGTATGTTGAAAATGGAAAAGAAAAAAAAGGTTATCAAATTAAAGAAAATATCCTATCGTTACAAGTAGATGTGGACCCAATGAAAATAAAAAATGTAAGAAAGGCAAATTAGGGGAAAAAAACAAAATTAAAAAACCGAAGGGCCAATTGTCCCTTCCACTATTTTTTATAAAAATTAAATTTTAATTTTAAAAAATTGACAAAACCACCTCGTCTTAAAATTGTCGTATTTGGAAAAGAGTAATCAAAACTCTGCCGTACAAAAAAAATGTCTTCGAAAATGACAATTAAATAAAATGAAATGAAATGCAATCAAATATTATATTCTTAATACTTGGCAAATAGGATACGTCACTTCCCAAAATTTAAGTACAATCGTGGTAATGGCAAATCAAACTCAACGACTTGTATGATTTATAAACCATTATCGTTATTTGTATTTTGTATCGTGAATTTACATGAATTTATAAGAGTAATATTAAGATAAGTAAAGAAATATTAATATTTATATTTTAGTTGTCGATAAGTTGTCAATCAAACGTAAATTAGGGAGTCAATTAAGCATTGCTGGATCAAGAAAATTGACAAAAAAAACATGCTTGTGGAAACTTGCCGATAGGTGATAACTAGATCTAGAAGTAATTATTGATAGCCAGGTCTGTAAGAACTTACCGGAAACTGAGAAATTATGCTGGAACTGGTTACTAAGAAACTCATAGTAGAGATAGGAATCTCGCTTATTTGAAATAAGAAAACGAAAAACAATTCACAATGGGGCTCTTATACCATGTTAATTGTATTTTGTATTATGAAATTACATGAACTTATAAGAATAATACTAAGACAAATAAGGAAAGAGACGTCTAATTGACTCCCTAATTTACATATGATTGACAGCTTATTGATAGCTAAAATATATACATAAACAATTATAATTTAAAAATGGTTTAAATATTTATATAATCTGTTAGAATAAAAATCAACATCCCTATATCGATTGGTTTTAATGAATTTTGGACACGCAATTATTCTATATATGTAATGTGTTTTAATTCAATTAAAACTAACCTAAATTTTTTAAAGTGAGAGAGTTCAATTTATAGAGTATAACAAAATCTAAAATTTAAAACTCGTACAATCTGATAGAATTTTTATGATTATTTTAATAAAATTAGAACACGTGATAAACATAAATGATAAAATATAATCATGTCAAAATTCATTAAAACTAATCAGTCGAATAGTGTGATTTACATTTTTATAAATCACATGAGTGTATTTATAGTATCATCGAGAGGACAGGATGCAATCTATGGGCCTGAACTGACTTGTGGGCCGTACGCACAAAGTGAGCTGAAATAGGGATAATCCACTATATAGCCCAAAATGACTACCCCCTATGTTTTTATAGCCTCTTAAATTTGTTAGGTTTTTTTAGCCTTTTTAGAGTATCTTCTTTTTATATATTCCCATTTCACCCTTATTTAATTTTTAATATTTTTTTTAATTGTTGATTTTTAGTCCAGTTGATTTGATTTTGTAAATGATTATCTCTCCAATCTTTTTACAGCATTTTTTTAATTGTTGGTTTAATTCTTCCACAAATCGTGGGATTTGTATTTATTCCTTTTTCCGTAGATGTTTCACGTTTCATCATTTTTTAGGGTTCATTCTCTTTCATTTCTATTCGTATCATCCCTTCGTCTATCATCATTCTTGTTATTTTTTCGTTTAGTTTTTTTTTTGTCAATGGATTCGATTTTTGTTGACGTTAAGTTTTCTTTCTTTCTTTCTTCTTCTTCTTCCTTTTCATCTCTTCATATTCCTTAGATCTGCAACTTTCGGATTCCTTAGATCTGCAACTTTCGGATTCCTTAGATCTTCTTCTTCTCTTCTTCTTCTTGATTTTTTTTTCTGGGTTCGCTGTACAGTTATACGTTTATTTATTATACTGTACATGAATCCTTCTTCTTCTTTTTTTGTTGGGTTTGTTGTACAGTTTAAGTTTTTTTATTATACTGTACATGAATGTGGTTCTTCTTCTTCTTGTTGTTTTTTCAAGCGTTCACTGTACAGTACAAGTTTTTTTATTATACTATACATGAATATGGTTCTTCTTCTTTTTGTATTGTACAATTATATTGTACTATTTTTCATCTGTCATTTTTTTAAAGTTTTTTTATTAAAGTACTTTTATTTTTCGTATACTATACCTTATTTATATTTATTATTTACTTTAATTTTTAATGTATAGTATTTGTTTATTTAATATATTTTGTAATTTTGTTGTTGTTATTATGTGAGTTTTCTTCTCTTTTTTTATTATATAGTTTGTTTTTTTAGTTATTCCTTATTATACAGTTTTATTTAGAATACTGTACTTTATTTAAATTTATTATTTACAAAATGTTTTTAATGTATATTATTAGTTTTTTTAATATATTGTAATTTTTTTGTTTTTTTTTCGTGTTTGTCTTTTTATTAATGTATAGTATTTTTATTAATACCCTCACCTTCTTCGTTGTCATTTGTTGTTTTCCTGCAATTTTTTTTTCTTGTTTTCCTACCATACAGGTTTAATTTTTCCTATAAATCTGCCAAGATTTTTTCCCTTTAATTTCAAATTTTCTCTCTTATTTTCTTTTATTGTTTTTTCATATTTAATGTTTCCTTGATTTTAGTATATTCAAATCTTTTTCTCTTTTTTATTTATTTATTTTTCTTAATTTTAGAAGGGCATCATTGTATTTTCATTCTCATTTAAAAATTCCTTGGGGCTATTTTGTTTTATCTTTTTCTTTGGGGCTATTATACTTTAGGTTTTTTGAATTTGGGCTATATATCCAGTTTTCCCGCTGAAATATGATGGGTCCTTGAAAAGGAGCCCAATATAATGGAGTTGGAGATATGAAAAGAACTCGGCTTCATCTTCATAGGAAAGTTTCATATGTGTCAATGAAGTGGTGGATTTGATTCCACGGGTCTTTTAAGGCCCGTTTGGTAACATTCTTCGTTTCTATTTCTTATTTCTATTTTTTTTAAAAGAGAAACAAAAACATGTTTAGTAACCGTTTCTTATTTATTTTTTCGAAAAGAAAAAAAAATTGGTTTGATAACTATTTTTTGTTTATGTTTCTTTTTTAAAAAAATAAAAAATATGTTGAAAATATTACAACTTTAAACGAAATATTTAAAAATAGGTTTAAATACAATTTTAGTCCCTATGGTTTGGCATTTGTTCTATTTTGGTCCTTATGTTTTAAAAAGTTCTAAATCAGTCCCTATGGTTTCATAAAAGCTTAAAATTAGTCCCTACTGTCAATGGCCTTGACAGAAAGATGACCTGGCCCGTTATATGATGATGTGGCAGAGAGAGGATGGAAACGTGGTCCCATAAGCCTTGACTCGGAATTAAAACTTAAAAAAATGGGCGGGTCGTGTCTGGAAATTAGATTACGTACGTTTATGATGGGATTTCTCATTCTAAACAAGATTTAGAGTTGGAGAATTCACTTTTTGTGAAGAAGAAAAGTTTGATGCAGCAACTTGAAGTCTTCTAATATGTGAATTACTTGGAAAACACAGAGTATTGCATTTAAATATTGTGAAAAGGATAGGATTTTGGAAGTAAAGTGTGAATTTTTCTAAAAAATTGAGGTTTGATTGTTTGTTTTTTCAATCCTATGATGCTTTATGTGTTTTTTTTTTTCAATTCTCATTGTCAGATTATAGCCCCAACATCTTGTTGCTTTTTGTCATTTTATCGATATACTTTAATGAAACAAGTTGTCATGTGGTCCAAAGAGCGTGTAGGTAGAAATTAAACTGAATTTTTATTTCCTTGTGGTCTCATAAACACATGGGTACTAATTGAGTTGTGTTTGTTGTTTTTTCATAAAATAATGGTGTAAAAAAGTATCTAAGATGAGTTAGTGTTGTTTTTCTCTCACTGTTGGATTTTATTTTTACTTAGTCAGTAGCCTTTGTCCAGTAAGTTATTGTGGGGTTTATATGTTTAGTTAAGAAGTTGGGCTATGTAGAGAAAGTGAAATTATGGGGTAGAGACCCTACAGTAGATGTAGTTGGTTATCGATTATTATTGTTTTATGAAGATGTGGTTGAACTTGCTAGTTTGTTAATTGATGGTATGGTTTTTGAGGTGTATGTGGAGCATTTAGATGAAGCTGAATTAATTTGTAGTGATGACGATAATGTAACTGAAATGAGTGACAATGGAAGTGATTGTAAAGAGGATAATGAAAGTGATTGTGAAGAGGATACTGAAAGTGATTGTGAAGCTGGTGAAAGAGAGGGTGGTCATCATGGTGTGGATAGAGAGGTCAATAGTCATTGTGTGGATAGAGAGGCTAGTAGTTATGGTGTGGAGAGGGAGAAAGTTGGTGGGGAAGAAGTTGTTGGTACTTTCTCATATGTGTATTTGGATTCAGATGAATTGGTGTCATTGGATGACTCCTTTGAGCGGATAGTGGAGGTAGAAATTTTTTTTCAACCTTTAAAAATGTGAATGACAAACTAGAACTTGAAGTAGGAATGAAGTTTACCACTTTAAAAGAGTTTAAAGACAAGTTGAAGGATTATGCGATAAAGGGAGGTTGGGGCATTCGCTTTGTTAAAAATGACAAAGTTAGGGTAAGAGCAAAGTGTGTGGACGGATGTCCATGGGTGGCATTTGTATCAAACATGCAACGAGAAATGTCTTACCAACTTAAGACTTTTGTGAATGAACATAATTGTTGTAGAATATTTAATAATCCAAGATTGATTTCTACATGGTTAAGCAAAGAAATTGCGGATGAGGTAAAGGATCACCCGACATTGAAATTGAGTGCTATTCAAAATAGAGTTCAACGTAGGTATGTTTCACAAATATCAAGAGGAAACATGTTCTTGTAGGAGTTGGGAGCTAAACGGTCTTCCTTGTAGACGTGTAATTTGTTCGATATTTTATAAGAGAGATCATGTTGAGAACTATGTGCATGAATGCTACAAGAAGGCTATGTATGCAAAAGCTTATGAGTCTCGTGTAGATCCAATGAATGGTCTGAATGCATGGTTAAAAAGAGATTTGAATGTTATCAACCCACCACTTATTAGAAGAGCTTCCGGTAGACCCAAAAAGCTGAGGATAAGGGAACCAGATGAACCACGAGCTGGAACTAACCACCTTGGTAGGAAAAAGCAAGGTATGCGGTGTAAAAAATGTCTACGTTATGGACACAACAAACGGAGTTGTAAATGGCCACATGATATGGGGGTTCAAGGCTCACAGGTATGATATTTAAGTTTATGTATAACTTGTGTGTTAAAATATTCAAAAAGTTCAACTTCTATTTATGTTTACGTTTAACTTGTTTATTAACACACTTTATAACTTATTTTCATTATAGGGGAGCACAAGTATGTCAGCTAAAATAGAATCGACTCAAAGGATTTCATCTTCACAAACTCAAGCATACCGCAATAAGTTGCCAATGAGGACTACAAGACAAACTCAATGAGATGAATCCTTTTTTATGGAATCAATTGAAACAAGGGTCTTTATTTTGTGGGGCTGTGAACACTTTTTTGTATTTCAAGTAGCTGGTTATTTTATTTTTTGAACTTTTTATATTTTGTAGCTCTTGAAGAGTGGATGGTATTTCAAGAGGATGGTTTTTTTCAGCATTTGTCTCAAGGTTTTGGATATGACTGGTTTAAAGCTTTCAGCATTGAGTCAAATAAAGGTACTTCTTAATATTGTACATGTCACAAACTCCAATTGGTAGGATGTGTTTCTGGAGGCATGCAACATGGTTTCTTTTTATGAGAGCACATGCAGTTGGAACTTCCTTTCATATACTGTTTGATTTGTTGATGCAGATTCTTATTGATTTTTTTTTTGTAATTTTGTATGAGCTCTTGGCGTTTTGTCGGGGCATTTGATATATTAAGCAGTTCTTTTACTTGCTATTGTCATTTACACTATTTTTGAGATTATGTAGCTGGTTTTCTGCTATTTTTGGTTATTTTCACACTATTTTTGGACTATAAATTGTTTACTTATGTGTATTGTTATTTTATTTCTGCTATGAGGCTCAAAATATATGTTTTACTAGTTATTTTTACATTGTTTTTTTTTCTACAAGTTGTTTAATGTTGATTAATGTTTTGGGGATTAAAGAGTTGATTTACTGCTGTTTTGGGGCTTATAAAGCTGATTTATTGCTGTTTTGGGGCTTAAATAGCAGTTTTACTTCTGTTTTGGGCCTTATATAACAGTTTTAGTGCTGTTTTGGAGCTTAAAAAGCTCTTTTACTGCTGTTTCGGGGCTTAAAAAGGTGTCAAACTGCTGTTTTGTGCCTTATATAACTGTTTTACTGCTGTTTTGGAGCTTAAAAAGCTCTTTTACTGCTGTTTTGGGGGTTAAAAATGTGTTATACTGCTATTTTTTTATATTCCATATTATTTTGTATATAAAGTAGCAGTTTTGCTGGTGTTTTTGTCAATAAGAAGCTGTTTATGGTCATTTTTACATTGTTTTACTGCTATTTTAAAGTGTTACTGTGTTTTTAGTTATTTTTTCATTGTTTTTTTACGACAAGTTGTTTATTGCTGTGTATTAATGTTTTGGGGCTTAGAATTGAATTTTTACTGCTGTTTTGGGGCTTAGAATTAGTCTTCTCTAATAAAGAAACCTTGCTCTGATACCAATGTTAGGTTTCTTTATTAGAGAAGACTAACCTCTTGAAGCAACGCAGCGGAAAACAACACGAGAAACCCGAGTGTTCAAGTATCGATCGTCGAAAAACCAATCACCGATGGACAGGTTTTATAATTTTTTTCTCGTTCTCTATTTTTTGATATGGGAAAAATTTCCCATATCTTGGCAGATATGGAACTGCCAAGGCAGTTCCATATAACTGCCATGAGGCAGTTGTCTAGCAACTGCCTTCAGGGGCCTAAAAAGTTGTTTAACTCCTGTTTTTTAATATTCCATACATATAAAATAACAGTTTCGCTAAAGGTTATTAAATTTCAATCAGACGAAAATGTTCAAAACGACTTAACTGCCAAAAACTCACATGGATTACAGCTAAGAAGAAAAGGAAATAGGGGATGTTGGTTGGAGACCTTTCCTTGATTACATCATTCATCTCAAAGGGGTGGCTTCTTCTATTTTTACGTCTAATTAGTCTATGTGGTTTCATAGGTTTTCAATTAGCTTCAACATATTGGCTAGCCATTGCCATTCAGTCCCTAATATCAGTAAATTGTACATAAAAGCATTATTCAATCAGCTTCAACATATTGGCACACCAAATTTCTTGCTTTATATTCAGTACAAAAGGTTGTTTTTTCCTACTTTATTTAGTTAAGAGCACAAGCAATACAAAATTGAAACCACAAATAAGTTTGGCTTCAAACACTATATATCAAACTTTTATAAGCATCAACCAATTAAATCTATTGAACTTTTTGGGCGATTAGCATTCACGTGCCTTATTCTTCAATTTAATATATGCAATTGACATTAGATTTAAGATTTAGTAATCTAATACCTTCATTCCTTTAAAGTGAAATACAATACCAAATGTAAACCAAGTTCATAAACTAGAAACTCCGAATTAAAACAATAAAGAAGCAAGTAAATTACTACATCAAATACGATACAAGTAAAACACTAGCGGTAATAAGCCAAGAAATAAGAATAAGATGCTTCTTAAACTTTTTGTTTTGTTGGTATTGTTGAAGTTTATGCTCTAGAGTTTTGATCTTGTTCTCATGCTCATTGATTACATCCTTTCCTCGATCACAAATTGGATTGTCCATACCATTTGAAATAGTTGCATCCTCTCCCATCCTAAAAATAAAAAATGAATAGCCATTAAATATTCCTTTCATAAACAAATAATACACCCATAAACAATGTTAATTATTCATCATACCCAATAATTAGCACAACCCAAAAATCTCCTTGAAGGATTGTCACTTGTCCGTGATGTAACCAATACAACTTTTGTACCGCAATGACATATCTTCTCTCTTTCGTTCCCACTATTAAAAGAATTGAAGCTGCCACTTAAATGATCCATACTTTCCTAAAAAATAAGCACATTTTTTTAAGAATATCAATTTTCTTTCCTCTTTTTATAGTGTAAAAGAAATATTTTAACCATGATTTTTCTCGAACATGAATTTACTTCCATGTAAGAATTCGACAAAAGACCTTTGCGAATTAAACATCAAATGAGTTAAGTATAAGTAAAATGAGTTTTTACTGACTAAACTCTAAATTCGCATGATTACTAAGTTGTTAGTGAATGAAAGGTGGTTGAACATAATGGTTTCAAATCAATAGTTAATAGAGTTTATTATATGGTGATAAAATATGGAATCTATTACACTTAATGAAACTAACATCAGACAAAAGAAATACATACTAAGTAGATGAAAACGTTATTGATAAAGTATTAAAATGACTACCATGGCTAAGTAGTTGATAGTCATCCAGTTTGACTGGAATTACAAGTCAAATCTCCAAAGATCTAGGACAAGTGGGAGATTGTTAGGAATGGTGTCCTAGAACTTGTAATTATTTAATTATAATAATTTATTTCGAATAAATTAAATAAATAAACATAAGTTCTTTATATTATCTAGATTGATTCAATTGACGATATTAGGAATATATGAAAATATATTAATATCAAACATTCAAATAGTAAACCCTAAGTTACTCTTATGAAATCACGACTTAGTATGTGAGTCATACGAGAGGATTAAAGTCGAGATGAGTAACTTAAAAGTGTCTACAGCAAATGGATAACGTTTGGGAACCTTATCCTGGTAACACTGTTGATAGCTTCGTATTTTGTTTATAGACAAATGATATAATCCTGATCATTCATGTGGGAGACATGAAATAGAAGTATCATATGCAATGTTGATTGTATAAGACAGAACCATGTTGTTCGATCAAATTTCTCATTAGTATCGTTTACGAGAAATGATCGAATATCAAACTAAGTTTATCAACAGTGATAGATCTCAATCCTGAGTGAAATGCGGACTCCTATTTATGGAGTTATGTTCTTTGATTCACATGGTTGAGAGCGATCTGTAAGAATGTTCAATATACTCCTGTTTTGGGAACATGGCTAGATAAGTAGCTGAGAACTCATTTTCACGAGATGGAATTCATAAATTTCCTATAAATTAACAGTATCAGTGCGATACCTAAACATTTTAGGAACTTTAGGAAACTCCCTTGATGTACTGATTCGAGACATGAACAAGTGGCGCCACGACTTCTATTGATCACAGAAGTATATTATCTCTAGTTCGACTAAAGATAATGTTCATTGGAGAATCAGCGGGAACACAAAGATAAAACGGTAATTACAGGGACAAAACGGTAAATTTATCCGTCTGTAATTATGAGGGTTCCACGTGAAGGATATATTACAGATATAAATAAAAGATAAACTAAATGGACATAACTCATCTATAGTGAAGGGAGTTCAGCTATGAATCTATAGTGGAATTATTCATAGTTAGATAATAAGTAATTAACTGATTATGAGTTAATCACTTAATTGACTAATTATTAAGCCCATGATCTATAAGTCCATCGGGTCCCTATGCTAGCCCAAATATCGTTGTAGCAAAACTAAGTTATTAATTTAACTTAGGAAGAATAAATAATTTAAGTAATTGAATTTACTTAAAATTAGGCAATATTAATTATTTAAATAATGAGATTATTTAAATGAAAATTAATATAAATATTATTAATATTGATACAATATTAATTGTTTAAATAAAGAGCTTATTTAAATGGAAATTAATATAACATTATCAATTATAATATTTTACGGTAAAATTAATTGTTTAAATAGATAAATTATTTAAACGGGAATTAATGTTAATATTATTAATTATTTAAATAATGAGTTTATTTAAATGGAAATTAATAATTATTATTATTAATTAAATAATGAGTTTATTTAATTTAATAATAAATATTAGAGAGAATTAAATACAATTGGTTTAAGAAACAAATTGGTTTGGCCCAAAATAATTAATTAATTGAATAGGATTCAATGATAATTAATATATTAGTTTTGGATAAATGTATTTATGAATTAGAAGTAATTATTTGAATTTTTTCTAATTTTAAATACATAAATAAATAATTATCAAATAAAGGAAAGTAAATAAATTTTAAATTAATATATATATGTATATGGTGGTCCCTGATGCGTTGAAACGAAATCCATATACATTTGATTTTGTAGATTGCGCAGATTAACACACACACACACACACACACACACACACACACACACACACACACACACATATATATATATATATAAATTTTTATTTATCTTTTCTATAATTTAATAATTAGAAAATAAGGAATTTTCTATAAATATGACCATTGGGATTCATATTTTGTACACTTCTCACTTTAATTAGAAAATTGAAAATTCTCTCTCAAGTTTTTTGCCCAATTGCCTATTTTCCTTAGGGAAAAAATTTAGAAGAAATTTGTTCTTCTATTGCTCTTCCGGTTCGATTCCCACAAATCAATTTTGCTTTCGATCGGGATATAGCATAGAAGATCCGGTGTTGCTGAGGATTTGATGTTGTAAAGAAACCTCCAACCGATTCTCCATTAATTACTCAATGTAAGTTAAAGGGTTTTAATTTTCGAAATTAAGCATGAATCTACATGTTTTAATCACAATTTGCATGATGTTAATAGATCCGTTATTAAATGTTAATTAGTTTACTAAATAAAATTCGGCTATTTTAGTAAATCATCCCTTCATGTTCTACGATCCAGAAAATGATACAACAAATTATAGATTACTTCATTCTATGTTCCTTCATCATTCAAACAATCCATCAAGTTCTTCCTCTTTGAAATTGTTTTCCTGCCTTCTGACTTTGTCAAAACAGATTGCCCTAATTGAAGTAAATATAAAGATATGCTTCCAGACCCGACTCGCATCGACCCGCCCATTTTTTAAGTTTTAATTTCGAGTCAAGGCTTATGGGGACCACGTTTCCATCCTCTCTCTGCCATGTCATCGTATAACGGGCCAGGTCATCTTTCTGTCAAGGCCATTGACAGTAGGGACTAATTTTAAGCTTTTATGAAACCATAGGGACTGATTTTAAGCTTTTATGAAACCATAGGGACTGATTTAGAACGTTTTAAAGCATAGGGACCAAAATAGAACAAATGTCAAACCATAGGGACCAAAATTTGTATTTAAACCTTAAAAATATTATATCAATATAATTTTTAGATATTTATAATATATTTTTGAAGTCAAAACGGGACAATGTAATAATTTATCAATGTGTTGAAAATTTTAAAAACAATAATGAGAAATAAGAAATTATAATTTGTTGTTTCTAAAATTTCTAGACAATCTTGGGAAGGGTTTCTAAAAAAAAGGAGAAACAAGAAACAATAATAGTTATCAAACAACTCTGTCTTTTTTTTAAAAGAGAAAGAGAAACAAAAAACAAAATTGAGAAGGTTACCAAACGGACCCCTTAACGTTTGATTTGTTCAGAATGATCTCCGATCAAAAGTGAGTCATGATTTGAGAATTTTTTTTACTCTCTTTCTTTTCCAAAAATAGAGATTTATTTTATACTATTGAGGTTCGATTTTCCTACTTCTTTGTAGATTTTAGGTATTGTTTGTAAATAAAGAAAAACACAATATATGTTTGAACATGCCGGTAACATTGTCGATATGTCTGTCGATATATGTTTAAAATAGAGGTTCGACTTTTTAAACGGAGATAAACAATATTTTTGACATTATCGATATTTTTATCAGACTACTACTCAACTATTGTTGATCACTATCCTTCCTTTATTCTTTTTTTACTATTTTTTTTAATAATTCTCTCTATTTAATATATTATTAATTTTTAATTCATTCTCTTTTTAATTTTTTTAAAAACTTCTAACTTATTCTCATTCTCTCCCTCTTTAATTTATTGTATTTTTTTATTTTCTCGATGTTAAATATCATTTATAAGTTTATAACTTACTTATATGATTAATTATGACTTATTTAAAAAGTATTTCAAGTTTCATTGATTAATTTTAAGCATTTATTTAAGTTTCAATCTATTCTATCATTTTTATGCAAATATCCGTCGACATAGATATTTCTATCGATATATCCGTAAATTTGAAGCTCGATATTTTCATCGACTTTTAACTAGTTGTGTTTGAATAATTCATTGGAGATTTCATTTGAAATATAGAAATAGGAATATGCTGCCACGTCTTTGTCTCGTGAAGCAATTTAATTGTTTTTTTTTCAAAGCAACGTGAAAAATCTTTGTCTCGTGAAGCAATTTAATTGTTTTTTTTTTCAAAGCAACGTGAAAAATGTATACTGCCAATTTGTTCACATACACTATTAAATAATTTATCACTTCCCCTTTCTTCCAGTTTCAAACAAAATTTGGGATCAAAATATATACAATTAGCCAATCCAATTCTTTTTCCTTGGGTCCACATAATTTGATTGACGAAGATTATAATTTTTTTTACCTTTTTTTCCCTATATTTTTGTATATATCTGTTGAGACTTAATTACTAATATAATGGTGCTAACGCGAGTATAGTTTAACTGGTTAGACTCCTACTCCTTTTTCATGACCTCGAAAGTTCGAGTCTTCCCTCCCTCAATTTGATGTAATATCTAAAAAAGACACTAATATAATGGTTTTCCATAATTTTCTTTTAAATTTTATAATCTTCATCTAAACTTATTAATTAGATGTCTTAATAATTTTTTTTAAAATTAATCTTAAACCTTACAACATGGCTGTATATAATATGTAGAAGTAAAATATATTACCATTTTTTAATATCAGTTTGTCCGCTCCTCGACTATTGAAAGTGGTTAAAAAAAATTTCAAGATGGATGCACTTGTACTTCCCCTCCACACTTCAAAATGAAATTTCTTTATTTGCTTCTTCACCCAATTTATTAAGGCTTTTTATATTCTGGAATCTGAATAATGGTTACCAAAAATTTTTTAAAAAAATATTATTAAATATATTTTATTTCGATGAGTAATAACTTAACTTGTTAATTTTTTTTTAGAAAAATAAATTTACTAGTTTAAGCATGAATTGGTAAGAAAAATTTAAGCATAAATTCCTCATAAAATAGTTTCCTCTTATTTTAATATTAAGTAATTATAGTGAAATTTCATTGGGTAGCATTTCTGCAATATTTATAAATATAGTATTTTTAAAAAATATTTGCAAATATAGCAGTTTTTTAAAAACTCTCATTCATGTGAATTAGAGAGATCATTGATATGATAACTAATAAGATAATCAGTGAAAACTATTAAGTAATCAATGATTTATGCACAAAATATCAAGATATCAATAAAAATCAGTTATTATTTGTGAGGAAATTACTGATTACTCATGCAAAACTAGTGACAATTTTGAGTTTTTTGCTAGTTCTTTTCCTATTTTTACAAATATTGGACATAATTTTACTGTTTTTGCAAAAACCTTGTAATTATATTTATTGTCACTCAATTATTTTAAGTTATCATCTAAATACTATCAAACACTTGGTACGCGTTTGGTGCCACTGTGCCGTTTAATAACTATTAAAAAAATTAATTATTTTTTTTTAACAGAGATATACTTCCATAAAAAAAACTAAGAACAAGAAGAGTTTAGAGCTTTTTTAGCTAGACTATGAGCTACAGAGTTAAACTCTCGTTTAAGGAAAGAAAGAACATAATCAAAAAGCAACTTAAAATACTGGAAATCATCTAAAATACAAGAAAAATCTGTTGGACAGGCAGAGGCACCCGAGAAAATGTCAATAACTTGCTTGGCATCTGAAAAAATCATAATCTTCTTGAAATCACAATTTTTGGCATGATCCATTGCCGATAAAATGCATTTTCCTTCAGCATGAAGGGCACAGACAGTGAGAACCCAGCCATAAAAGAAGAAGAAATATAATTATCCAGAATTGAAAAAGTCCAACCAAATCCTGAAAGATAAGAATGCGAATCCCAGGTAGCATCACAATGAATTTTAACTCCATTATTTTAAGACGGGTGTTTATTTTAAATTAAATTAAACTGCCAAATTTAAAAAACTTAAAAAGGTATTTAAAAAAATAGGAAAACTAAATCCAAATTATTTTACGACGGGTGTTTATTTTAATATGCAGTAGTCTAAAATAAAAGTTAGTTTAATTTCAATATTTAGGCTCTATGATCTTGGGTATGTGTTGATTTAATTCTAATAATTTTAATGAAAGTATTTATCAGTGCTAAAAAAAAAAGTATTTAACCATCTCTATAATCTTAAGCTATAATTGAGTCACATCTTCACTAGAGAATAAGAAATTATGAGGTTGTCTAATAAGACTCTCATTAATCATTAGATCTATATTTTTAATAGAAGATAACACATCATTTATGATCAATTAATTATAAGGGAGAGAGAATCACATTGTGACAATCATATTAAATAATTTCTTTTTCAAAACTGTCATACGTAAAGAACAAGAGAAACCTCTATGGTTTTCAACGTGGTTAGACATATATTTTCTTCTCTTGAAGAGTTGAAGGTTCGAGTCCCCCTCCCTCACTTTGATAAAAAAGGGCTAAGAGAGATCTCTACGGCCTTCAAATTGATATAATATAATCACTTTAGATCTAAATTCGTATGACTTTATTATCACGTCGCTTTCTTCTTTATAAACAACGTGAGGCTTTATTTGCTTCCAACATCTTTCGTTCATAGATTTATAAACAGATGTACGGTACATGCACATATATAAAAGACTCTCAAAAAATGGGAAAGACAGAAAATCACGTGAGGCCTAGAAAAAAGCAGTGGCATTTCATTCACTATTGTATTTATTATTTGAATTTAAAAGCAAACAGAGATCCAAGGAAGGAAACATACCGGAGGTTGTGAAGAAAAAAATATCGGAATGTCGTCGATCGCCGCCGTCATCTTGGCCGTGTTCGTGATCGTGTTGAGCATGTTGGTAATGAGGCTATACAATCAGATGCATGTGAAGCCAAATAGAGTCCGATCGAAGCTTATCAAACAAGGAATCAAAGGGCCAAAGCCTTGTTTTCTTTTGGGAAATATTCCTGAAATGAGAAGCTCTCAATCTAAGCTTGTTGGTTCTAAATTAACTACTTCTAAACCCGGCTTTGTCTCCCATGAATGGGCCCATTCTCTCTTTCCTTTTCTCAATAATTGGTCTAAGCAATATGGTACGTTTTTTTTTAATTAATGAGTGACTCGAATTTTATTTTGACCCATCACATAATTCTCTCGGGTGTGGAGGGATTTTGAAATAATGTTTAATTAGCATATTGTGCATGTCTATAGGTTTTTTTTTTTTTTTTTGTGTCCATTATAATTTATTTACAAGTGAGGATGGTTTTTTAGATTTTTATTTTTTGTATTCTTTCATTAAGAAATGTGTTTTTGAGCCCTTTTTAAAAATATTACAAATTCAGTCATTTATAGTTTCAGTTTGGGATTTGTTTCAATTTAGTCTCTATAGTTTTAAAATTTTCAATTTATTCTCTATGATTGGAGTCTGTATAGTTTTTATTGATTTACTCCATATGGTTTAATAAAAATTTATAATACAGCTCTATCTTTACCACATTTGTAGGTCAGAAAACCTCACGCATTAAGTTAATATTTAAGTTGTCATGTGTCTTTACCACATGACTGTCACATTCATAGAAAATGACATATAAACAATTATAAAGACTAAATTGAGTTTTTATAAGATCATTTAGACTAAATTGAACTAGACTAAATTGAGATTAACCCCAAATCATAGGACCTAAAATTATAACTAAATCTAAAAAAAATCTAACTTTTCTTTTATTATTTTTTTTAGGCGTAGCAGGAAAGCTAACATTTTCACTAGGAAACATCCTCGTACTTTTCGTGGAAGATCATGAATTAGTGAAAGAGATAAGTATTTGTACATCTTTAGACTTGGGAAAGCCTTCCTATTTGCAGAAAGAGAGAGGCCCTCTTTTGGGTCAAGGCATTTTATCTTCCAATGGTCCTCATTGGGTTTATCAGAGGAAAATCATGTCTCCTGAGCTTTACATGGACAAAATCAAGGTATCTTACAACGAGTCTTTTCACCCGTGTTTGGATTGCGAGTTTGTTTCGTGTATTTTTTGCTATCTTTTCTTCAACCATAATAGATTTCTTTAGTGCATAAACTCGGTCCAAAAAAAAAAAAGTCAAAATTGAAATTTCAGTATAATTTATCTATTTTACCCGCTTATTTCCTAATATTAGCTTTATATAATTTTTGTTGGAAAATTAAAATTTTAGTAAAATTTACATAATTTTGCTCCCTTACATTAAACTCATACACCAAACCTGAGCTTACACAAATCTAAACATCACAAACCCGCAATCCAAACGCCCCAAAAGTTGTGTCATTTTGAAAAATCTTGTATTACTACTAATGTTCATTTTTGTTGCTGATTTTTTAACAACCTTGGGTCCAGGGGATGTATGGGATCATGATAGAATCTGCAAATGCACTTGTGAATTGTTGGGAAAGCCAGATTGATGATCAAGGAAAAGACGAAGGAGATATCCGAATCGATTTCGATATGAGAAACTTCTCAGCAGATGTGATCTCAAAAGCTTGTTTTGGAAGCAGTTACACAGAAGGAAGAGAGATCTTTCTGAAACTTAGAGCTCTTCAACGAGTTATGTCAGGAAAAAGCATGCTCATGGGTCTTCCTGGCTTGAAGTAAATATATATTTTAACTTCAATTTCAAGTTAATATATTTAATTACAAATTTAGTTCCTAAAGTTCGGGTCTCTCTCAATCTAAATCCTTTTAAACGTTTCATTTTAATCTCTATAATTTAGGGTCTGTCTGTGTCAATTTAATTCTTATATTTTTAAAATTTTCAATTTAATACTCAGGAAAGAGTTAACATGAAATATTTTGAAGGTTTATGTCAAATTAAGGACTAAATTGTAAATTTTAAAATTATAGGAACTAAAATTGAAACATTCAAATTATAGAAATTTGATTTTTTTTTTTAATAGGAGGGACGAAAGACTCGAAAGTTCGACATAAGATGCCTAACCACTTGAGTTATACTCAGGTTAGCTAAATTTATAATAGAATCGAGAATTATTTCTTATATTTTTTTTTGGGTATGATGTGTAGATATATTCCAATAAAGAGCAATAGAGAAATGTGGAGACTAGTGAAAGAGATAAGAAGTTTGATATTGAAAGTGGCAGAGGAAAGAAAGAAAGGAGGAAACCATGTGAAAGATTTGCTTCAGATAATCATAAAAGGAGCAGAAAACAGTGATCTGAGTGAGGAAGACAAGGCAAGATTCATAGTTGATAACTGTAAAACTGTTTATTTTGCTGGACATGAAACCACAGCCATGTCTGCTTGTTGGACTTTGCTGCTCCTTGCATCTAGTCCCGAGTGGCAGACTCGAGTCCGAGAGGAGGTTGTCGAAGTTTGCGGCGGCCGGGAGCCCGATGCCGATATGGTTAACAAGATGAAATTGGTAAACAATTTCTTCTTCTAAACTCCTCAAATTTTGACAGAATTAATAGTGTAAATACATCGGTTCTGGAGAAATTATTTCAATGTGTCCATCACAGTTTGGAGAAAATTCAAGGACTAAAACATATGCCTCATTAGATAACCATTTTATTTTATGTTTTTGATTTTTGGTTTTAAATTTTAAATAACAGAATTATTAAAAAAACCAATTTGTTTCACTTTTAATTTAATTTTTCTTTAAATTATGTTGGTTTTAAGTTTCACGTTTTTTTGGTTTTTTCGATTTTTTTAAGAATTAAAAAAAAAAATCAATTATCAAACTATCTGTTATTCAAATATTGAAACAGAAAACAAAAAAACGAAATTGTTATCAAACGAGGTCATAATTTTATAAAGTTCAGCAATGATGTTACGTGATTTTATAACCATTTTAACCGGGTTGTGTTTTGTTCGATAACTCCGTAGTTGAGAATGGTAATCAACGAGTCGTTGCGACTCTACCCAACGGTCGTTTTTTTATCAAGAGAAGCATTAGAAGACATGCAATTTGGAGAGCTTTTAGTTCCAAAAGGAGTAAATATATGGGTTCCAGTAGTATCCTTGCATCGTGACACTTCCATATGGGGGCCGGATGCGGATGAGTTTAAACCAGAGCGGTTTTCCAACGGTGTCGCTGGAGCCTGTAAGGTCCCCCAGCTATACCAGCCATTCGGAGCCGGACCGCGAATATGTGCCGGGTTGAATTTGGCCATTGTAGAGCTTAAGATAGTTATGGCTATACTTTTGACCAAATTCTCATTTTCGGTTCCGGCCACGTATAAACATTCACCGGTGTTTAATTTGGTGATCGAACCTGAAAATGGCATCAATCTATTGATGAAAAGGATATAGCTAAGGTAGAGAGTAATTGGGTTTGGTTTTGAACCTTTTAAATCAATAAATTGGATGAAGAATGAATTGGCTTTACTTGAAATGAGTATGAATGAAAAAAAAAATACTTTTTTCTTTTTATTTTACACATTATATTAAATTGAAGGGGAACAAATTCGAACATTTCGATCTCATAGGAAGGAAATAGATGTCTAATAATTTGAGGCTATGCTAAAAATAATATCATATGGACTCGTATTCTTTAGATTTTTTTTTCGTATTGTATTATTTATTTTGCATAAAAATAATAGTAAAATTAATCTATTTATTGAATATACTAAGTGATAATACTTATCCCCTTATATATCAACTACCACACAAAAGTATATATATATTAAAAGAAAAAACTTCTACTTAGATAAGTGGGGCAAGTTGTTTTTTTTAAATATGATCTCATTTGATAAGAGAGAATTGGCATGAGTCTACTTGTAAATATCTAAACCTATAAAATGAGGCAATTTTTTTATGAAAATTTTCATTGAATTGAAAATTTTAAAAATGTAAAAATTTTGAACTTTTTTTTTTAAAATTCCCCTCCTTCACACTTTATAGTGGGTGTAAAACCTAACCCACACATTAATTTTAAGAAAAATGTCATTTATTGAGAATCTTAAAAACCATCTGCTATTTTTAAAAATAACAAAAATGTCCTCTAGTGGAATTTTTTATTTTCTAATCCAATCTATTTTTTTTTCTAAGCGACTGTGATACATTCTCAAAGGTATACACCCAGATTTTTTCTTTAATTAATTAGTGAGGTTCAAGTTACATATTTTTTTGGCTTTATAAATATATATGATTGAGATTAAAGATATGAATCGAGATATTTTAAATTTAAAATAATTTAGGGTACGACTAAAACCTCATATCATTAAGAATCAAGAAAGTCGTGAGTTTATTGGAAGGGCAACACCAATTTTGAAAATTTGGAATGAATTTTTTTTGGGTAAATCTAAAAATAAGTTCATACAACCTTAGACTTAAAGTCGACGAAGAGAATTTTGGATGACTAGTTATTTAATTAAACACCACTAAATATTAAATAATATGTTAAAAATAGCAATTGTTTGGTATTAATTAATAAACTAGTTATACATAACATTACAAGTATATAACAAAAAGAATCTATTTTTAAATATCATTAATAAGAAAATACTCGTCTCTCTTCATGAGTCAGGATGAGCTCTTACTTCTCTTCTTGATTTTAAGAAATCACTCCATATTACTTATTAGTGTGAATCATGCATTTGTTTGTCATTTATATATTTTTGTAATAATTCATGCATTTATGTATTAAATGATATGAATGGTGCAATAATTAAAAGGATAATAGATACATTATAGAAGGGAATCCTAGGGGGAGAAGAGAGAATCCAAGGAGGCAAGTATTATATTTATTATAGTTTTGACTTATTTATTATTTGTTTGTCTACGGCCATGAGGGAGCCAACATTAACAACAAAGTCATGGGGCATAAAATTGGTCATGGTATTTTGAAGAAATTGTTCTTCATCAATTAATATGTGGTTCGGTTTTTTGATTTTACGTCTTAGTCTCAAAAAGGGATAAAATCATACTCATATGTGAAAGAGATAAAAGTGATGTCAAAGACGAGTTGGAGATGAACATGATCCTAAGATGAGATATGTGTAGATCGACGATGAGAAAATGAAATTGAGATCGTAAAAATAATATAACTTATATAATTGTTTTTTAATATTTAAATTTCTGACTAAAATATCAAATTCATACTCGTGATAAAACAAGTCATGTAATTTTTTTAATTGAATTTTAACACATATTTTGAAAAATAAGTATATATTTAATATTAATTAAAACACGAGAAACTAAAATATAATTTCAAATTTTCTCAAGAAATAATTTAGAAATTAAAAAAAAATACATGAATTTTGTGAAGTAGTAGTAGTTTAGTTTAACTAACCCAACTCATGAACCCACCCCCCTCTCTCTCTCTCTTTCTCCACAGTTCTGTTGGAGTGAGAAAGGGAAGAGGATGAATGGTGACCGTCCGATTCGTTATAATCTCTACAGTAACTTCCATGATTTTTTATTCCTTCTCATTCTCTCTCTCTTTCGCCCTATAATTTAACCCATTTTCAGTTTTTTGCGCCACAATTTCTAATCTCCATTTCCTTCTTCTTCTTCTTCTTCAAGCTCCTCCTTCAAAATCCAACTGCTCTCTCTTCATTCCCAGGTTAATCTCTCTCTCTCTCTCACTCGGTTTCATTTTCATTCTTCTGTTTCGTATTTTTTAAGGTTTTGTTTTTAATTTCTGTTTCCTCGATTTGTTGATGTTTTTAATTACAAGATGCTGTTTTTATCATTAGGGTTTTCATTGTTTTTGTCTCAAATTCATGTTCAGGGTTTAAAGTATGGATTTTGCACGATATTCTGATGAAGAATCTAAGGAATCTGAACATTGTAAACTGAAACCCACCCCCCAATCGGAGATTATTGAGCTACGGATTCCTGATTCTATTGCTCCTCTTATTGAGCCTGCTACTCCTGTTACTGATCGAGAAAATGGTGATCTTCCTTCTGAATCTAATCAATCCCCACTTACCCAGGTTTTGAATCACAGAGTTCTTCAATTGAATTCTTTAAGTGATAGAAATGAGGTTTTATTGGAGGATAGTTTTGATCCGGATTGTAGCCCTCGTACTCCTAAAGATGGTGTTTTTGATCCCTTTTCCCCTGGTCCAGCTGATTTGGCTCTAGCTCCTTTATCTACTAAGTATTTTAGTTGCTCGGTCGGATTTGTCGCTCGTCGTCTTCAGTTTGGTTCTTCATTTCAATTGGTGGATGTAGATGAAGAATCTATTTCTGATAATGATTTGCTTGAGGCAGTTTATGAAAATCTATTGGAAGTTATCATCTCCAATCAGATTGAGCCTGAGGATGCTGCTCTTGATCAGCTCTCATTCTCGAAATCTCTAACTGATTCTTGCGATTTTACTACTCCTCCCCCACCCTATTTGAGCGGGATCGCTCATACTTGTCCCGGTGCTCCTGCCAAGTCCTTGCCCTCGGGAAAGTTGAGAAATTTCGATTTGAGTTTGTGCAGAAAGCTTGAGTTCTGATCTGGTTGGCTGCAGAGACTTTGCATAGAAGAATGTAGGTAACTGACTTTTGAAATGTATTATTTACTAATTTTCACATCTGATGTTTATGTACTAAATTATGTAACTTGCACCTTCCTGCTGAAGGAGGGTGATTGTAAATTACATTTTGAAGGTTTTCTTTTTACCAGCAAGTTTGTTGGATGTAGTCATCTGATCTTTACCAGATGAGTTAAGAGTAGCGATCGTTAAAACGATGTTGAATGATAAGCCTGTACTTCATTACCCTGATCAGCGAATCGTTAATATAAAGTTACTTTTGTTCCATTGTTAGTATTCGTTTTTTATTTGGATCTTCTATGTTTTTCATTAACCAGGGATCTTTCAGGTTCAAAATTTCATCTGCATTTGTATTTATTTGAAATTTTATATGCAATAATGCAAATTAATTGAGATTCGATCAAATGCGTATGCAATTGAGAATAGAACTAACTTTGAGCAGCAAAGCACTGACACGGTTGCTGCTCATTTACTCGAGTTAAGGTGATGTGTGAAACAGAGATGAGATTGTCATCCTTGCAAAGCAACGACAATGGCTGCTTGCCTGTGATAATATAAATTCAGATAGCCATGGGAAATATACTTCGGTGTATACGTTTTCTATATAATATGAAGCAAGGTGTCGGTGGTTGTCTTTACATTTATGGGGCTTCTGTTTATTTTGAGATGCCTCGATCGCTATTATGCCAGTGTGCAGAAACTCAATTGTTTCTGCAGATCACACAGAAAACGATTTATGCATTCAACCTATATCTTAAATGCCATAACAGTAAAAGTTCACCCAGAAAAAGGTCTAAACAGAAGCTGCAACTTACAATCACAGGTAAATGAGTCCACTTCTAGGCTGTCATTTGCCTCTCAGCAAGATATCAAAGATGAGAAATGGATTTTTAATGCATAATTTCAACTTTTGCTTGGAGAGTCTATGCATGAATTTGTATAGATAAAAGAAAAGTTATTCAGAGATTAATACATAATAGAAAACTTAATAGTTTTTTTAGAAGATAGAGATAATATGATGCACTTTATGATTCTCTTTGACAGAAAAAGTAAAAAGTAATAAAGGGTTGGCGATCAGATTATCATGTTCTGCACAAGAAACTGTCCAACAAATAATTCAGTTGCAGACTTTAAAAGGGGTTTTTAATAAAAGTAACTTTTAACTGGAGTGGTTTTCCTTCCTACATCAAATATTGTCGACTGGTTATCCTGTGAGATTAATTGAGGTGCTCGTAAATTAATTTGGACACTAGAGATATTGATTGTCCCATGAGATTAATTGAGATGTGTGTAAGCTAATCTGGACACGGAAATATCGCTACAACACACTTTCATTTAGCCCATGTGTAAGGATAGATATCAAACTCAAAACTTAATCAGAAAGTAATACAGATGAGATTTAAATCCTGAATACTCTGTGATTGAGGAAGAAAGACTTCTATATATAGATATCAATTATGTTTCATAAAATAATACATAACAATGAAAAAGAAACGACTAAAAAATTATTAACAAAGAAATCTGACTCTCAAAACAAGTTAGAAATCAATTAAAATAAGTGGGAAAAACAAACCCTAATCTCCTCATCAATCAAAACAAGAAATATGATAATCAAGAAAGGAAAAATCATATCTTAGTGCGATAATTGCACTGCCGATCTCCAACATTTCTGCTTGATATATCGACAGAGAAATCACAGGAAGTGGTAGAAACTATATGAATCTTGATTCCCAAAATCGAAACTTTCCCAGAAACTCTGGTGAAAGTATTGAAAGGAATCGACCCAGAAATCACGTCTTGATAAATCGTCGATTTCCCGATCAATCGATCCGCCATGATCGTCAGCGTGATGTTCATTTCCTTTTTCTGACCGGCCGATATCTCGTCGGCCGGAATCGGCGCTTCGCCTACGAATTCTCCTCTGTAATTCAGAAGCGCGGTGGTATCGGAGTATTTGAGACCGACCTTGTTAGGGTTTTTAATGGAGAGATTCACGATTAGGGTTACGTTGATTTTGACGGAGAGTCCTGCCATGTTTAAAGAGAAATCGAGATCGGCTAAAGACACTGAATTTATCTCGGTGATTGGGTTTTTGGCTTTGAAGACAGTGAAAGCTAAAATGACAATCAGAAGAACAATCACAATAATAGCGACCGTTAATCCGATGCATATGTTTCGACATTTCCGAGAACGAATACCAACGGCACCGGATTCGGCACCGTTGATTGATTTATTGTATTTTGGATCAGAGGAGGAATGGATTTCCATGGAGCTCTGGTTTTTTGGGTAAGTTAAATTTTTCTTTGTCTTTGAAAGATTTTTATTCAAGTTTTATAGGAGGATAACTTTGTCAACTGATTGTAATTAATGGGGATAGGAAGCAGGTAGATATGGAAATGTTGCTCTGTATCTTTAATTCTGTCTGCTTTTTCCTTTTTCTTTGGACAATTAATTTGGTAACAGGTGGGGGTTTGGGATAATTGATTTGTTTTGAACTCAATTAGAATGGAGGAAATTTTGTTTCTTGATTTCTATTTCGCTTTCAGGAATCTCATCGGGTGGTTGTGTTTGTTTTAACTTTTCAAAAAAAAGGAGATTTGTGGGCTCGGTGGAAGTTTGTGATTAACGTCGTCAATATGGTGGTTTAGTGGCATAATCACTACTTAACTCGATTCTTAACTTTTACATAAAAAGAAGCTTGTGATTAAAGGAATCATGAGGGCAACTAATACAAGCAAATAGAACTGGTTTGTTTCCCTTTCACATTTGGGTTGTGGTTTTATGGTTTTAAAATTACTAAGGGCCCGTTTGATATAGCTTTTGGAAGTGTTCAAAAGTGTTTTTTAATGGTTATCAAAAACGCTTTTTTTATTCGAAAACTCTATTAAACACTTCTAAAAGTTATCCCAAACCGGGATCAAGTCAGAGCATTTGCTAAATTAGATTGGGTCCCCCATTTTGGGTTTTTTGGTACAAAGTTCTTGATTTAACTGCCAATTAGTATTTTTAGAGCCCCCATGCCCTCCAGTTTTTTTATCTTTTGGAAATTCATGGCCAGGCTCTCTCTTGTCGTCTTGTTTCCCTCTTCACTTGTGGCTTGAACTATCTTCTTCTTCACCTTCTACTATTTAACAAACTAAAGCCTCAAACTGGTTTAATTTCTATGCTTATTTTTATCTTGTAAAAAGACCAACTAGTATTGTTCCCGCTCTGACTAATTCAAAATTTGATTTATATCATGGATTTTTTTCCTACCGGTCTTTTAATTATGGAATGACCTTGAAGTGTAATAAGGAAGAGGTTTATTGTTCTCGGTTTGACCGCATAGTCATCTTGTGACATCGTGGTTACTGGTTACTGAAATAATTTTTGCTAATTAAAAACTGTTGTTACTGATTTCTTCCTTGTTGTTTGGGTTAAAGCAAAGTTAGATAACTTATGTATGTTTCAAGTTTCTTGGTGTTGTCAGTGTCAGATTCTAAGTTTTCCTAGAAAGTTTTTTCCTCACAATTTCTTTATATGAGGGAAGAGGAACTCAGCATTCGAGCTTGCTTATACCGTTATACCTGACGTTTTGCGTTAAATTTTCCCTTGTTCTTAGCTTCTCTCAAATTTGGGGTGCTGGTATATTATCAATCTGAAATCTGGATACAATTGGCATGGGGAGGTCTAAATAAGTAAACTATTTTTCAAATCTTTCTGTCACGTACGAAGCTCAAGAAAGCTGCTATGGATACGAGAATTGGGCGAACAGATCCTCTATTGTAACTTTAGTGAAACTATTTAGGGAGGGTGGTCATCTTTGATTAGTTTTTAAAATTATAAACATACTAATCAGGTATATACTATCTGGGAAGTAAGAGTATTAGGGGCAAAAAAAAAAGATTAAGGAGATTTTTTTTTTGATTGTTTGTCCTTATTAGATTTCAATGTCAGATAATTTGAGAGGGATGCTTTTGGGAGAGTGTGATTTATGGATTTGACATGGGCTCATGCATTTGAATTTGAGCTTGGGTGTTGGAAACCTGCGGGAAAGAAACATTAAGCTCAAGTGTTGGAAACCTGCGAAAAAAGAGACATTGCTTATTGGTTAGTGGCTGTGGAAGTTCTCTCTTGAGCCCTAGGTTCACATTATCTTTCTTTTCTCGATACAAATTGTCTTTTATGAACTGAAAACATATTTTATTTATTATTTATGCCTTGCAAGTCTCATTTATATCTTTTTTTCTTATTATCTTTAAAGAACTATACATTATTTCTTCTTTTTTAGGTGGATGGGTGATAGGAACCAAATTGAGATTAGTATTGAAATAAAAAAGTAACAAATCTACGAAAGAGGTTTAGTTCTCTTCCCTCGATAATCTAAAGACTAGCATCACATATTTATAATCGCATTCTCCTTACAAACTCTCCTGATTAGTTATTAATATGCCCTTACTACATTCCTATACCATTGAGTTAGTGTGATTGTTAAGGTTGCTGATTCAAACCATAATGTAAAATTAAGGGGATTTTGGTTTTCTTTTTTCCCTTTCTACTAAACATCCCCAGCAAACAAGCTAATCCATGTGTGATGTGAGACGAGCTAAATCTGCTTGGTTCGGATTTGGTGTTGCCATCGAGTGTTAATGGATGCATTTTTTTGCATCCATTTCAACTTCAGATATATGGAAAGTTTTCCATCTAATGGCCTTGTAGTCGGTTCACAACCTTGAGTTTGATGAAGCATATAGTTATTTTTCCTTTGTTTTTGTATCTGAATGATATAGTTGTTGCAAACAGAATGTACTTGAAGTTGTGCTTTCTTCTATTGCAGGATAATCAAGTCTGTTGATGCTGCTCTATGTTCGTGTTCTGAAGCTGCGTCTCATAGTTGTGCTCTTCGCTAATATGGTTATTGTATTTAGTTGGTTTTTGATTATTGGCTATTCATTTGCCTTTGTTAGTTAGTTGAGAAAATAGCTCCCGGCGCAGAGCATGAACAGGCTTTGCTGCAACGAATACTTATATCCGTCTCTCGATCATGTTGCTAGAGTAAAAAAATTGACTGTTTCTTTCTTTTTTTTTCATTCCAACTTGAGAGAGCGTATGGGGTGTATAGGCTTTTTGAAAGAGAGGTCCTTCCATAGCTGTTCTGTAACTCTGTTCTTGTACAGATACCTTAGTAATTTTCTTTGGTTTTTTTCCTTGTAAACAAACCGTAATATAATTAGCCAGCAAAATGGATGTGAAGTCATTCATGAAATGATCCAGTATAATCTTGGTGTATTTTTTCCGCCTCAGATTCTAATTTTTAGCAGTTTGGTTGATGTGTTTGCACACATCGAGTTTAATGGAAGTCATGACATTAAAGAACTGTGCATCATGAAATCCCGACCTCGCACCGCTATCATCTCTGATGACAATGGTGGAGGTGAGAAGAATGAAAAGGGAAGATAGGAGGGATGGAGAGAGAGGAGATGAAGGAAAATGAAAAGAAAGGGAGGAGGAAGATAAAAAAAAAAAAAAAAAAAAGAGTAACAGAAAAGAATACAATAATTTTTAATGTCACATCAACCTATATAATGATAAAAGATGAATAAATATGTGCCCATCATTTTTCTATTAAAACACGTACCGACAGTTTTATTTTTTATATATTTGTTTACATATAGTGTTTCATAAATTAAAAAAAAATCCTTGTTTTGTCTATATTTCACACTGAGAGAGAGAGAGTTTCTGCCTAAATTAAATTCAAGCTGAGCATACAGTTACTACATCATCTTCAATTTTTTTATAAAACACTAAGTCCTGTTTGCTTCGGGGTAATCTTAGATTCCCTTATAAGGGTATTTAATTCCATTGTTTGTTTGAGGTCTATTTAAAAATATTTTGGTAATCTAAGATTCCTAGCATCCATATTTTCCCAGATATGAGGGTATTCGATTACCTTTGAATTCGGGTGCTTTCTATGATTCTCATGAGAAGGTAATCTTCTTTCTTACAATTTTAACCCTATTTAATTAGTAAAAGTTGTAAAAAAATTAGGAAAATAACCTACACTCACGTTTTCATTTCTTTTTCATAATTATGTAGTTTTTTCAATTTTCTATTTGTATTATTAATTAATCCTCTCTTTTTTATATAATATGTTTGATCAAAATCATTCTCAACAAGTTAGATTTTTTTTTTTACGGTTTTTTTTCTACATTTGACCAAAAGACACTTTTGGTCCCTGAGTTTTCAATTTGTTTACCATTTGGTCCCTGAGTTTTAAAAACCGACATTTTAGCCCCCGAGTTTTCATTTAGCTTACCATTTGGTCCCTGTCATCAAAAGTCTGTTAAATATTTAACAGAAAAATGATGTGGCATATTTTTAATAATATAAAAGCTGATGTGGCACTAAAATATTGATTTTAATATTATTTTAAATGATGTGGCAATTTCTATATATTTTTAATTTCTTTTTTATAAGATAATATTTATCTCTCCCTCACTACCCTTTCTCTCTCCTCACCCTCTCTCATCACTTCATCTCCATCCTAATTCTCCATCAATTCTCCATCTTCGGCGAAGTCATCTCTGAAAATCTTAAACAACCTAGTAACATCAATGACCATGCTCAACTTTTGATTTTCCTAAAATCACACAGAAAGAAATGTCGTGTCTTCTTCATTCGACAAGCTCTCTTCATTCCTTCCAATGGTGTGCCGATGAAGCATTTCAAGGATTTACAAATAAGTAGGTATTGTAAAAATGTTCCAGCGAACTCAAAACCTCATAGAACAGCCCAGATCTGAACTATCACGAAGCTCCATCTTCGAAAAACTCATCTAAAACGTCCCAAATCTCTTTTTCTCAAAAATGAGTTCTCCAATGGTTGCTCTATACTTGTCTCTCTCTCTCAATCAGTCCAGATCTGAAACGTTTGATGAAAATAAACCCATATTTTTTAGACTAAGATCTTGAAAACCAACATCATGATATCTAAAACTAAGAAAAAATTTACAAAAATAATTATGAACATAGTTTTCTTTTAAAGATCAATTTTTTTTCTAATGGTAAATTTATACTACAAACCCATATGAATACGATCCTTCCTTACTGATTGCAAATTGTACATTTCCAAATCACCGGTGAGAATTACAATTTACAAGATTCCTCTCCCAGTTCCGACAATGAAATAGACGATACGAGGAACACGAGCTCCCGAAAGAAAAGGCTGAAACTTTACCCTAATTACTCCGAGTCATCTTTAGGAAGCACAAGTAACACAAATGAAGAAGAGAATATTGAGGAATCCAATGATTCTTCTTCAAATGTTCTTGTGTTCATATCAGGATTGCTCATTAAGGCAATTGATCTTTAATAAACCCCAGATTAAAGTCATATTTGGAATGGTGCTTCGCAAAAATCACAGATTAAAGTCACAGATCTACAAAAATCACAGATCTGTTACTAGGTTGTTTAAGATTTTCAGAGATGACTTCGACGGAGATGGAGAATTGGGATGGAGATGAAGTGATGAGAGAGGGTGAGGAGAGAGAAAGGGTAGTGAGGGAGAGATAAATATTATCTTATAAAAAAGAAATTAAAAATATATAAAAATTGCCATATCATTTAAAATAATATTAAAATCAATATTTTAGTGCCACATCAGCTTTTATATTATTAAAAATATGCCACATCATTTTTCTGTTAAATATTTAACAGACTTTTGATGGCAGGGACCAAATGGTAAGCTAAATGAAAACTCGGGGGCTAAAATGTCGGTTTTTAAACCTCAGGGACCAAATGGTAAACAAATTGAAAACTCAGGGACCAAAAGTGTCTTTTTCCCTAATTTTAATAAATTCATGACACGTGTTTATTCTACATTTATTACGCATTCCAACTCTATTGATAATAACTAAAATCGAACTAAAACCTACCGAATCAATACCGATATAGACCAATCTTTTGAACCTTGTTCAAACCAAAACCTAATCGATTTCGATACAGTTTTTCAACTATAAACATACTATTTAGTTTTGATATTTCCAAAATTAAATGTTGGTTCAAATTCCGTTTGGACAAAAAAATCAATCGAAATCAAGTCGATTGCACCCTAGTAAAAACATCAATGGAAAAAAATACACTTTTGATCCGTGTATTTTGAATTTTACTGTATTTTTTGTCCCAATATTTTAAAAATGAACAAAATTATCCCTGATTTTTTCGTTTAAGTGTTTATTTGGTCCCTGCTGTCAAACTTCTAACAGAAAGCTGACGTGACATTAACATATTAATTTCATATATTTAATAAGTTATTGAGAAATTTGAATAGGTGACACTTGTTGTATGAGTAATTTCAAAAATAGCAAATATTTTGAAATATTTAAAAAATGATATTTCTCATCAAAACTAAAGGTGAACAAATCCAAACCAAACCAAACTGGTTTGGTTCGATTTTTAAACTTTCATTTACCCAAATCAGTTAATAACGGTTTGGTTCGGTTTGATAGATTTTTGTAGCGATCCAAACCAAACAAAACCAATACATAATATAAGACATATATGATATATTTGAATTCTTAAATATCAATAAAACTTAATAAAATGAAAAAAATAGGAAGAATTTTTAATATTATATGTGTTATGGTTGTATAATTATAACAACAATTTATAAAATTGTTATGTTTGTATTTGTAGTTGATTTTTTATTGAACTTTTAGCTGAATTGAAATTAGCCCTACAACTTTTGATTTTTTTTTAAAGATTTTGTTACACTTATCATGCTGTAAATTAAGTATTTATAAATAATTGATAAAAATGAAAAGAATGTAAGAACCAAACCGATACATTCCTGTTGAACGGTTAAGTTCAGTTCATATTATCTAAAATAAAAATCCAATCGAATTTGAAATATTAGCAAAATTCAAACCAAACGTGTCCCCACGGGAAAAAGATAGTAAAATCAAAACTCAGGGACAAAAAATATATTTTTTCCAAATAGACGACCCATGCACTTGCGGGTCACGTGCATACTCCCTCTATCATGTTTATTTATATTTATATTTGAAATTGTACCCTTCATTTCCCCCTTTCCCCCCATTCTCGTAAATCTCTCTCTCTTTCTCTCGATATCAAATGTTGTTCTTCCCATTCCCATCTGACTTTACTCAGACTCCACTCTGACTTCGACTGTCTCCGATTCAAACTCCATCTCTGATTTCCTCTCTTTTTCTTTATTTTTAGCTTCATATCACTCTTCAATTTCTTCTCTGTCTCTTCTATTTTTTTTAACTCGGCTTTTCTTTCTGCGGTTTAGGGTTTTTCCCTCTAATTCTCCCAATCGAGGAGATGGGTATGGCTTAATCTTCCCGATTTCTGTGTTTTTTCCACGAATTCGTTTCGTTTTCGTGGATTACGCTACTTGTTTCTGTAATTTCTGTCAATGATTGGGTTTCTCAGGGTTTTGTGAAAATTTCTGCCCTAATTGAGGAAGAGGGGTGTTTTGGCGAAGTTATGGAAGGAAGGAGGATTTGTGCGAGTCCTCGTCCTTGTTCTGGTCGTCGTATTTTGGCGAAGAAACGGCCTCGTGTTGAGGGTTTTGTTAATAGCGTTAAGAAGCTTCAGAGACGTGAGATTTGTTCGAAGAGAGATCGGGCTTTTAGTATGAGTAATGCGCAAGAAAGGTTTCGCAATATGCGATTGATGGTTCGTTTCTTTACTTTCATTTGGCTATTATATGGTGTTCTTCAATTCTTTTTCAGCTTATCTTCATTTTACTTATTTTTGTAGAGCTTCAGATTCTTTCTTTGTTTATTTGTTTTTTCTTTTAATTTTGAGTAACATTGTTGCTATACCCATGTTGTAATTTATGGTTATAGGAGTTGTGGGCGTCCCGTTCCAATGATAGACGATTAAATGCCATGAAAGTGTTGTTTTTTATATAATTGTAGCTCTACAACCTAACAAGATGGTTGAAGAAATATTAAATTTCCTCAAGTTTATATGTTGAGTTTGAATTGATTTTATGCTTGTATTTTGCTTGCCAAATATATTATTTGCTGTAGAAAGAAGTATCATCCAGTTAAGAGATTAAGTTTGCATTGTAAAGTATGGCTAGCTATGCTTCTGTTTGGCTGAACTCTTACGGGTTAGGCCAATTTATCTGCCTTGTGTACTTGGGTACTTCAATAAAACCTCATGCATCTCACTGAATTCAGATTGTATATCTTGGTTTGGGCTGGACTTGCGTGGTTAGTGTGACACAGTGCTTTGCGATGATTAAATCTGATGGGAGGATTTTGTTATTGTTTTATAATTTTATTTGCACAATCAATTAGCTTTATTATAAGGGATCGTGCTTATATAAGATTGAGCATTGAGAGTAACTGTTGTAATTCAGTAATTCACTACTAACAAGACCCTGGATGTAAATTAGTTTTTGGTTTCAGAATTGTATAAAATTTATTAAATTGCATTAGAAGGCGTTGTTAAATGCACCATATGCTTTTGATATTTGTATATATTATTGTGCTGATATAAACTTTTTCATGAAGCTAGCTATTAGGCATTAGATTTAAAATCTGCTGATTTTGGACAAGTTTATTGATTTTTGAGTCTGCTCTATTCATTTGGAATTGTTATAAATTACTTAAATTGTTGTTTTCTATGTATGATGAATCTGTATATGCATTCAATCATTTTATTGTTTCAGGAAGAATATGATACTCATGATCCAAAGGGGCATTGTTCACCGGTCTTGCCTTTTCTGATGAAGAGAACAAAAGTGATTGAAATTGTTGCTGCTCGTGACATTGTTTTTGCTCTGGCACATTCTGGTGTATGTGCTGCTTTTAGTAGAGGTAATTAATTTATTTGGAGAGTCTTCTTGAAGGAAAAATTATAGAATGACACTATTTACCGTCTGTTTTGTGCACAGAGACAAATAAGAGGATATGCTTCTTGAATGTTAGTCCTGATGAGGTTATCCGGAGCTTGTTTTACAATAAGAACAATGATTCCCTTATCACTGTTTCAGTTTATGCTTCTGACAATTTCAGCTCTTTGAAGTGCAGATCCACAAGGATCGAGTGCGTATATTATTCATCTTCTTCTACTAAGTGCCTTGTATTTCTATCTTGCTGAGGCTTCTTTCTTAATTTTACTAGATACATCCGAAGGGGTAAGCCCGATGCTGGTTTTGCACTTTTTGAGTCTGAATCTTTGAAGTGGCCTGGATTTGTTGAGTTTGATGATGTTAATGGGAAGGTTCTAACCTACTCTGCACAGGATAGGTAATCACCGCTCCTTTTTTTTTTGTAGTCATTCATATTTAACTTTTATTTGTAATTTGTTTTCCCCCATCATTTCTTTTGTTATCAGCATATACAAGGTGTTCGACCTGAAAAACTATACCATGCTTTATTCCATATCAGATAAACATGTCCAAGAAATCAAGATCAGGTAATATTTCTTCTATTCAATCACTCACTGTTGAACAGTAGGAAGAAGGTACAACTATGCAGTTTGGTCTTTAAATGAGTGCTTCATGATTATTGTGCATTTAAGGTGCTCTAAATTGTTCACTCATTTTACGGGAAGGTCTATCAATAGGATTGTTCCGAGTCTAGGCATCAATTATTCCATGTATTTTAAATCCTTATGTTGAAGATTCTTTCTAGGATTTATTAGATTTCAATACATTTAAGACATTTGGATTGATTTCTCAGGGAATGAATGACTAATGTGGTTAAATTTCTTAGAAGTCTTAGCTCATGCAAAAAAAGGCATAGATAAAATTAATGGCATTGAAGGCTCCCTGGATTGATAATATTGAAGCATAGGGGGGATGTGCATAATTCTACTTTCCATCCATACAAGATCTCATGTAGGCTCTCTATTATCCAAAGTTGTTTTATAACTCCAATTCCAAAATGAATGTACGTGAGAATAACCCTGATATCTTGAGTTATTGATGTCAGCTTTCTGCCGTAAATTTTTTAAAATTTGTAAGGCCTGCACCTTTGCTCATAAGACAGAACAGTTTAGTATCCTTTTGAGGATTCTGGGTATGGATAATCATCCATACCTCTTATTGTTAAAAAAAAAATCCACCCTGCCACTGCAGGCGGGTCAGTTCCTCTGTAGTTGCTAAAGAAGTCATTGAAGGTGTGGAACTTTTAGTTGTTAAAACCCACGAATTTGGACCTCCAGGATGATATTCATTTATTAATCTATAAAAAAATATAAATACAAATGCACATCAGTTCTCTAAAAACTCAAAAACTAACCAAAGATCAAGTAAAAGAGATAGATGAGTATTATTTTTTTATTTGCTTGTAGGAGTGTGGCTCACTGCTCACTTTTTGGAGCTATTCTTTTTTTTTTATCCTTTATGCGAACAATATGCTTTTGTTACTGGCACGTGTGTGTCTCTTATATAATGCTTTTGAGTATTCATAGGTCAGGCTGAACTTGGAATGAATTCTTAAATCACCCCTTGTAGCCATGTCATCAATTTGATTATGAAAGACTTTGTTATTGTTGCTATAGAATTCTTGTCTTTATGCTATCTTGGATTATAATTTTACTGGAGATCTGTTTTTTTTGTGTTTATCTAACCATATTGTATTTCATTAATTGTTTAGCCCTGGGATCATGTTATTGATTTTCAATAGAGCCAGTAGCCATGTTCCTCTCAAGATTCTATCAATCGAAGATGGCACAGTTCTCAAAGCCTTCAACCATCTGCTTCATCGGAATAAGAAAGTCGATTTCATAGAACAATTTAATGAAAAACTTCTTGTTAAGCAAGAAAATGAAAATCTTCAAATACTTGATGTGAGTTAAAATTTTATCTTGATTATCACTTAGCTTACTTAAGGTAACTTATGTTATCCACTTTATATAGGTCCGTAATGCTGAGTTGATGGAAGTTAGTAGCACTCAGTTTATGACTCCATCAGCATTTATCTTTCTATACGAAAACCAGTTGTTTCTGACATTTAGAAACCGAACTGTGGCTGTTTGGAACTTTCGTGGAGAGCTTGTTACTTCATTTGAGGATCACCTTTTATGGCATCCAGACTGCAATACCAACAACATTTATATCACCAGTGATCAGGATCTCATTATATCTTACTGCAAAGCTGACTCTGATGATCATTGGATGGAAGGGAATGGTAACTTGTGCACATACTTTTCACTCAATTAATTATGATCCCACCATCTGTCAACAAATAGCGACTGTGGTTAATTGAATGCGTAATTGGCATTGTTCGGTTTCCGTTGACCTATTCCATATTGTGTTGTGATATTTGGGTCATATGGAAGTCAGAACAATTACAAGAATCATTGGAGTGATTATTTTGTTTATTTCACATGCTTGTCTTAAGTGGTCTCACTGGTAGGATGAATTTTAATTAATTTGTATCATGTCAGTCAATTCTTTAGCATTTTATCATGGGATAATGGATTAGAAACGCTCCTTAACAGAGATATGGTTAGTTTTCTCTCACGTCATCACCGGAAAAATTTGCTTATATTATCTCCAGACATTCTACATACGGTTTTTTCTGTGGTCAAATTTGCTCTCATATGAAGTTCACAGTTGCAGTTTTTATGAGTTATTGGAAGTTTTGTTGGATATTAGACTACTTTGGTCATCTCATCTCCTGTCTGACTGTAATTTCTCTATTATTTGTTTGATACAGCTGGTTCGATCAATATCAGCAACATCTTGACGGGGAAGTGTCTGGCCAAAATTAATGTTACCAATGGAAATCCAAAGGTTGATGGCTGCAGCTATGCCGGAAGCTCAAAGAAGCGGTGTAATTCTTCACAGATGAGAAACACTGTTGCAGAGGCTTTGGAGGATATTACTGCACTTTTCTACGATGAAGAGCGTAATGAAATATACACGGGCAATAAAAACGGTCTCGTACATGTGTGGTCTAACTGAAGAGACCTGACTTTTCTTTTCTATTTTTTTTTTAAGTTTGTTTAGACAATTATCAAACTGATGATTTGAAGCTCTGCTTGATTGTGAGCAGCGAAATTGCAGAGTTGATGGTAGAATTATACGTTGTGACAGTAGTTGAATAGAAAGTGTGCTTGCATTGTAACATTATCATTGTGTTATGTATCCTATTGTAAAAATCTACTTCAGCTTTCCAGCTTTGCCAACCATTTATTTTTTCTTCAGAAATATTCGTTCCGGTTTTGTTAAAAAAAAATAAAAATAAAGAACTAATTCACTATGTTGATTAATTCATAGGTTGACATCTTGTGGTGATTCGGTGATTAGTTTAATTGGGGTAATTTTTAATTAGAAAACTGGGAAATGGGAAATGGGATTTTTCAAATAGCATTTTTAGAATTGATATTTTAAAAAGGAGTAAATATTTTTTTTTTAAAAATCATGAAAGTTTTTTTTTTTTTAACTCAAACCTACACATTTTAAAAAAAAAAATGTTGTTTTTGAATTTTTTTAAAATATCGATTCAAAAGTGCTTATCAACAAATGAAGTAGGAACTACATTCTTCATCTCAGGCACATCTTTGATTTTGTTCTTAAACTTTCAGAAACTATAATTAAATCTCAGAAGTTCTAAAATTGATCAAGGTGTTCATTGTTTTGTATGTTTGGTCAGTTAAATAATGGTGTGGAATTATTATTTGTGGTTAGTGAAAATCTACAACTTGATAAACCAAAATCATAGGTATAATTCAAATGGTAAATCATAGTTTTATCAGATCGAAGATAAAAATCATGGGCATAGTTCAAGTGGTCAATCGGATTATCAAAGTTACAATTATTAAAAACAATAGGAGAAATATCCGATACTAATTGGATGATCCATGAGCCATCAGGGTTGTGAGGATTTTCTTCCAATAGATTGGCCATTAATATAAGCAGGTTTTGTTTCGAATTGTAATCTACAAATTCTGTCAACTTTAAAAGTTTTATTAACCAGTAGCAATAATGCTTCTATGTTGAGATTTTATAGTATAAGAAGAGAGTGCAAACAAAGAAAGATTAATTTCACAAATACGAGTTGAAAAGCGTTGAAGCTTTCAATCACCAAGACGATGACAAGACCGACTTTTTCAGACTGAAACTGAAATGGATCTTACCACAAAAACAAATCAATTTTTCATACATATCACAATCAGCGTAGATATATTTTCACTCTCTCAATTCGATCTAAAATTGAGATTTGTCGAGGCTGTCGAAATATGGGTGGTCCAATGCTGCTTTTGCTGAAATTCTATCTGCCGGATTATATTTAAGCATTTGCTGCAGATCCAGAACACGGTTAAGGATTAAAAGCAGAATAAATACATAAATATATACAGGATACAGGATTTACAGCCAAAAAACAAATCAATTAGCATGTATTTGAACAAATCTTTAGTAATTTACTCAACAAATCGAAAGAAAAAGCAGAAGAAAAGAGAATGAAGTAGGCAAAGACAGATAACAAGTCAATACCATATCCATCTAAATATGTAAATTGAACATAAACGTGGTTTAACATAAGAGAAATTTGAACTCAGAAGCTCATTGGGCGCCCCCCAAAACAGTTGAAATTGAACCTAGAAGGCATTATAGATAAGGGATGAGATGGATTCCTATTTGAAGTGTTTGTGAAGAGCAAAACTTTCCTAAAAAAAAAAAACTTTATGCTGATTCAAATAACATTGAGAAAGGAAGCAATTTTGACAGGAAGAAGAGTGGACAGTTTTTCATTCAAACAAATATCCTGCAGCAGGTTAAAATACTTTTTCTAGCACTAACAGTAGGTTAATGTTATTGAGCTCAATGAGTGCAATAATTTAGAATCTACACCAGAAATTCAAAGGAGAGAATTAGTTGTCTGTGAGATAAAGAAGGCTATGCCTTGGAAGCATTAAAATGCAATCCAACCACAGAAAGGTTGGTTGGTTGGTAGCTAATACAATTCGAGCGTAAAAAGAGAAAGCTAATCAGATAAAGGTCCCTTGTGAACTATGAGCAACTACCTCCATCACCTGCATGAAGGGCCCACTCACATTGAAGTGAATAAAAAAGTAATCTATCCATAAAAAGGCGGGATCCCTCCATGTATGGGATGGAGGTAAATTTTATCCGTTTGTAATTTATACATACATGCATTTGCCAGTTACTGTTTTCAATTCGAGAACAAACTATATATTATTTTCCAAGAGTATATATGTTGTACAAAGAGAAGCTCAATTTCCACTATTAAAGATGTCCAGCCAATCCCCTCTACGGCTACAGAAATTCAAAAATTCTAGAGACTAGAAATATTATGGAAGTTTATTAAAAAAAAATAGTTGCACCAATTTCCGGAGAAAGCAAGGTTTTTGAGATGAAGAGAACAGAGTTTTCCATTTTTTAATAAATTCTGTAAACCGGTTTCAAATCAAGATTTGTGCTAAAAATAAGCCCACAAACATTACACAAGACCTGAAAAAAGACCTGCTAATAATAGAAACAAAGCCACGAAGATTTATGCTAAAAGTGTCGAAAAAATAATAATAATAAATAACTTACAATTGAACTTAACCAAAACTTAATCTTTTTCAAACTAAAAAAACATATTTCATCATGAAAATGGAGGATATAAAAACAAATAAGAACAGGAAAAATTACCGTGAGGAGGTCAACCCCATCAGGTTCCAGAGCAGGAACAGCACGAGGCAGATTCTGAGGTTCCCATTGAGGATAAACATGCCAATCTCGCAGAGAACTAACTCCTGGCCATTGCTTCTCAGTAGGAGTACCTAGCAGCCTATCAAACGAAACGAAACGGCACCTAAATAAGAAAATCTGCACGTAAAAGAAACACTAAACAAAACCCTTGAAAAAGTACATACCTAAAAATATGAAGCAACTGTTGGAACTCAGAATCTCCAGGGAACAGAGCCTGCCTTCTCACCATTTCCGCTGCCATTTTCCAGAACAACGAATCGAATTGAATAAGTAAATAAATCTACCAACCGATATAAACAGTAACGAAAACAGATCGTAAAGAATTACCGAAAATGCATCCAACAGACCACATATCAACAGCAGTGGAGTAATGAGTAGATCCAAGAAGAACCTCAGGAGCACGATACCAAAGAGTAACAATCTCATGAGTATAACTCTTAAGAGGAACAGTAAAAGCACGACCAAGACCAAGATCAGCAATCTTCAAAATCCCCTTATTTTGATCAAGAAGAAGATTCTGAGGTTTAAGATCACGATGAAGAACACCATGACTATGACAATGAGCAACACCCTTACAAAGCTGAAAGAGGAAGCTTTGAATAAGGGAAGAAGGAAGAGGTCTAGGGTTCGGACCTTTACGATGAGAATCGATGAATTTCTTCAAATCGGTATCGAGAAATTCGAAAACAAGGTAAAGAAGAGGTTTACCGGATTTGTGATGATGAACGTGTTCAACACAGAGAAGACGAACGACGTAGAGAGATTGAGAGAGCAATTGAAGAAGAGAAACTTCGCGAAGAGCGGTCGGAGGAACTCCTTCTTCATCCATTTCAAGACGAGTTTTTTTGAGAGCGACTAATTGACCAGTTTCTTTGTCTTTGGCTTTGTAAACTTTTCCGTAAGTTCCTTCTCCTACCTTTTCAAGCTTTTCGTATTTCTCCATTGATGATGATTTCCTGCTTCTTCGATTTTCTGGATCTAGCGATTGATAAAGAAATCAAACCCTAATTGAATTTGAATTCTGGAAGCGCTCCTTCTTTTCTTTTCTTTTTTTCTTTCCTTTTTTGTTTTGAAACTTGAAAAAAGGGGGGAAATACAGACAACTAGCCAGATCGACCGTTATGGGCTGTACCACTGCCACCTGGACTTTCAGTTTCTTTCTTTCAATAAAATATTATTACCTGGCATGGAAATTGTTTTTGATAAAAACAATTTAATTATTTAAATTAATAGACTGTTTATTTATAATTTTGCATTGGTTTAGAAATATGTGTTTTAAATATAGTTTTAATAATTAAACTATTTTGAAAAAGGAGGACTATAGCTACGATAATTCTAATTGATATAAATTTTGCTATAGGAGTAAATGTGTCTTCACAATCAATCTCACCCTATTGTGAAATGTGAGAAGCCACGAGCAACCAATCAAACCAACTATCTTTCAGTCAAGTCGTCACCCTTGCGCTTCAGCTTGGATACCTTGACTATAACAAACTATCCAATTCGATTGGATTGGATTCACTCCTTCTAGTAATGGGACAAGTTCTCACGTCTCATTCTTCTTTAAGGTTCATTCTTTAATTAATCGTATTCTCTCATAGCTTCTTCAAATGAGTTTAACCCTTCCATTTTTTTAGAGAGGCACAAACCTACTCAAAACCAAGAAAGATTCAGAATTCAAAAAGGAACATTCTCTATGGAGAGTCTCCAGACCCTTTTCAATTCGGGGATGGAGGCAAAGGTCGGGATTGCAAATCCTCGATCATACTGCATTGTCATCCCAATATTATGAATTTTGTCATTTAATTTTTTTTATTAGTGTGATACTTATGTATACACAAGTGTTGCTTTCTAATTAATATGGGACGAATACATTGTATTGTAAAGATATTTGTTATTCAACTGTGAACTAACTCAAACATGATTAATAACCATTAAATTTTTGTCAAACCATAACTTTGATCCTTAAAGTTTGACCCTATTTTTAGTTTTAATCCTGAAAATTTCAAAAAGTTCTGAATCGAGTTAATAAATAAATAATACGATTAGTTTGATTACATTATTATTACTAATTAATTTAATATTTATATTTAACGGATAAACGACAATAAATATTTTTATGATCACTCATTGGTGCATTCTTTTACAAGGGGAAAAAAACCTGATCTATTTTTTGAACTGAAGAATTATGAGTATTAACCTTATCATAGGATTATTATTGAACAATATATATATTTATCTTTCTTACCCTTTTAAGGTTTAGAAATGAAATTGATCTGATTTTAATGAAAAGATAATTAAACTACAAATTTGCAGTAGTTATTTAAATTCAGCCATATCCATATTTCAAATAGATGATAATAAACTCGTGACCAAAAGCCTACTTGCCTCTTCAGCCTCAAGTACACATGTACCATTCTGCAAATATTTGCAGCTCTAAACAATCATCAAAATTTTCGAATTGTACCGTTTCCATGGGTCAACACACGATAGACAACGATACAAAATATTTGAACCCACCCCGTGGGGGAGCAAAAATTCAGGTTCAAAAAAGTACCTTATTCAACAACTTTCTAAGTTCAAAATCGTAAAACATGTAATCGAATAATTAGGATAGCTCAATTTTTCACGTGAGCTTAGTTATCGACGACTTCAATTAGGGTTGTCTCGTAGTCGCTAGGAGCTACATAACCATGGAGATTCATGACAGTTGCAGCAACATTAGCGAGCCCTCCATCAGGAACATCCTTCCTGAATCTGACTCCAGAAGCCAGCCCAGGACCTCCAATTGCAATGGGAACCTACATTGGATAATCCAAACAACATTTAGCACAGGCAATAAATGAAAGACCATTATACTGTTTCTAATATTCTCATATCCACAATCCCCATTCCCTCCCAATTTGAATTAGACATTGTGATTAAATTTGTTCTTAAACATAATTCATTTTATTGTATGCATTTGTCAGTGAGAATGTGAAAAAAGCTTACAGGCTGAAGAGTGTGAGAAGTGAGAACTTGAATGTTGCCGCTTTTGTCGAGAGCGGGTTGCCCAGACTTATTCCTCTTCACCATATCCTCAGCGTTTCCATGATCTGCAGTGACTACATAAATTCCTCCCACTTGTTCTATAGCGTCAATGATGATCTGCAATCGAAACAAGGTAAAATGAGCAAATGGGGTTGTTGAGAAAATTCTATCCTCCCTAACAAGGCTGTGTAACCTTCACGTCGAAGAAATAAAGACCAAAAATCTGAAGTACCAAAATAATGAAATCATGTAATTAAAATTCCCACATACTTTCACAGCTTCATCAGCAGCTTTGCAAGCTACAACTGTGGCCTCGATATCACCGGTGTGTCCTACCATGTCACTGTTTGGCAGGTTAACACGTACCTATTCAAACACGTGAACCAAGGGTAACAAGTCAGAACAACAAAATCAAAACTAAGTTCTTTAGATGATATGTAATGTTGCCTTTATTCATACCTGATGAAATTTCTTGCTGAGAATAGCATCTCTTGCCTTCTCAGCAATCTCTACAGCCTTCATCTTTGGCTGAACATTAAAAGTAATTCCACTATCACTTGGAATCTCCACATATTCCTCCATTTCTGAATTGAAATACCCAGACCGGTTCCCATTCCAGAAAAAGGTAACGTGACCGAATTTGACAGTCTCACTGTATTAGAAAGTTAATCCACAAAAAATTTAGCTGATGAATAAAAGGCTAATATTTTCAGAAAACAAAAAACAATAAATATTTGTGATTTCCCAGAGAGAACTGATATGAACTGGCGGATGAAATTGACTACACACGTTGACACATTAGATGCACATTTTTTTCTGTGACACATTAGTGCACGTGAAAATAAATAAATAGAGCAATCTAGTACAGCTCAATTGCTGCTCACCTGCAAGCAAAGGTACGAACACCATTATGCACAAGATATTCTCCAGAAGTTCTCTCAATCTCTGGGGGAGAAACAAGGTAATGGTTCGGAAGCTTCAATTCACCATCATACTGAAGCATTCCAGCATAGCGGATTTTAGGGAATCTAACCCGATCAAATTTATCAAAATCTTCGTATTCAAGGGCCTTAGCAAGCATGACCATACGATCTGCTCTGAAATTTATGGTCACAACAGCATCACCATCCACTATTGGGCCCACAGACTTCCCACTTTCATCAACTATAACAAATGGAGGTAGATATTGATCATTTGCTTTGGTTTCCGCCCTCAATCTCTTAACAGCTTCAACAGCATTTGTGAACTTGTGTGGTGCTTCTCCAAGAACTTGTGCATCCCATCCTCGTTTCACAACATCCCAATCATTCTGTAATTTAAAAGGTAACATAACAAGACCATGTTTCTTACTTTTTCCCTCTCAAGAAATTTATTGATGACCATTCCATTCCAAATGTCTAAGTAACTAATAGCCAACAATATTATTGATCACTTAATACTTTGAAATTTTAGAATAATGCAAAATTAATGCCAACAAGCAATGGAATTATAAGATTGTTCATATGCGAAATAAAAATATGAGAAAGATATCATTCAACACACAGCTCATGTTGCCTAAACTTACTTTCTAGTCATAACTATTCTCATGTTGGATTATTATAATATTTGGAGTCACAGTAGTCAAAACCCAACCACGTTTCATTTAGCATTAAATAGACGTTGATCAATGATCATCCTTCATATAATACTCAAGATGAATGATAATCACATACTTGAGGCATCAAAACACTCCATATAAAATTTTACAAAACATCAACACATCTCTATAGGTCACAACCTGTACTGTACCAATGATGGAGATCAAGACACAATAGTAAAACATCAAGACATGGTTGGGAGAGAGATAATTCTTGGATTTACTGAACTAGGCTTTACTGAGCCTTTTCATATATAAGATAATATCTTCTTTTTGGATTTTTTTTTAATTCTCATCAAAGATCTTATTGCATATTTTCTACTGTGGTGTGATATGATAGTAAATTTTCAAATATGATATTAAAATGTATTCGTACATAGATATATTTATTTTGTTGACCCATGTTTCGTGCGTCTCACATGTTTTTCATGAATTGTTGAGATTGTGATAACTGAAGTAAAGTTACTCAGACAAGGACATACCTCATATCGATCCATTGTCACATACATGCGGCCTCCACCAGAAGCGATTTGTGCATCAACTCCTTTCTCACGTAATTTGGCAAGGTCATTCTCAAGAGTTTCTACAAAGCCAATACTTGAACCATCCAAAACATCACGACCATCAGTGAGTATATGCACACGGATTCTTTTGGCACCATTCTCACTAGCTCCTTTGAGTAGTAACTACATAGATCAAAAGGTTCACATGCTTACATGTGTTTAGTTCTGATAATTGTGAGGTTGCAGAAGACAAAATGAAAGAAAGAAAAATATCAAGACTTTAAAACTTACCTGTAACTGATCTATCCTAGAATGCACTCCACCATCACTCAATAAACCAATGAGATGCAATGTGCCAGTTTCAAAAGACTCCTTGATATACTTGAAACCTTCTCCTCCATATATTTTACCAGAGGCAAGAGCATGGTCAACAAGCTTTGCACTGCATGCAAAACAAATAAACTTCAAATTTTTATTATAAGAAAACAGTTGACACGCCATAAAAAATCAGAGATGGAGTTCTTAACAGACCTACATTGTAAATTTGTAACTATAGAAACAAATCAGGATAAGAGTGCAGTAAAAAATGTATTATTCAAGCTTTCTCAAATTCAGAATGAGAAATGTCTTATTTAAAAAAATAGAGTAAAAATTGCACTACAATCATTTCGAGATACCATCAAAGTGAGACATCCAACTTGCCAGATAACTAAAAATATAAAAATCACATTACTTGATCATTTAGAAGGCCTGAATTAATTATAAGTTGTAAGTTCGATACTTGAAAAGGAATAGCCTTAGCACAGATGCAACAAGAGAGGTAAAATGCTCCCATGAAAGTTATAGTATAATTTATTTAAAATTCAGAAATGGCAATACATCTTGAAATGATCTTTGCTAGTCCATTAGTGACGGGCCAGGGCACAACTCACAAAATATCCAATTGGTATAAAAGTTCGAACTTGGATTTAAAACTCCCACCCAATCACACATCGTAAAAAAAAACATTATTTATGATCGAATAAAAACCTCCTCTAATAGTCTGTATTAGTAATAATCAATATGGATAAGTTATACTTTTTTATCAATACTTTTTTATCATCTGTTTAGTTACTAGTGACAGTACTAGAGTATAACTAGTTGTCTTTTATATTATAGTCTTAAAACATGCAGTACCGGCTCTACCCGATAAATTTTCGTAAGATATCATTCACTTCCAGAAGTACAAATCAAATTTCAAGCCCAAAAAACATTGAAATGAATTTCATGAAAACAAGACAAACTCACCCTTGAGCATATATGCGTCCAGCACCGAGAGCATTATGTCCAACTTCACTGTTGCCCATATCATCCTCTGTGGGAAGTCCCACTGCCTTACCGTGTGCCCTAAGCAGCCTCCATTTATCAGGGGCGCCCTAATCAAGATTAACAGATATCAATTAACAGGACAGTTTACGTGCACCACGACTAATCTCACGGGATAACCACATAAATGGATAAATAATTAACATTTTGAATATTTAGAAACCGTAAAATGACAATTTGGAAAATTAAAAAAAAAAATTACATTTTTAAGGGAATCCATGGCAGGAGTTTCAGCAACATGAATACAGTTATATCGATCTGGATTAGCTTCACCCCATCCATCCAAAACAATAAGAGCTATTGTTTTATCCTTTGGAAGCTTTGGATGATCCGCCAATTTCCATGAGAATCCAGAACTTCCCATTGATATTCGATTGAGAGTTTTCCTCTGGAACAAAAAAAAAACAGATCTTTAGTTAATCAAATCGATATTGAAGAAAATTGAAATAGCGAATCGAAAAGGGGAAAAGGGCAAACCCTCACTTTTTTTTTCTGAAACGAATCAAACCCTAAAAGGAACAATGAAATGTAATGAAAAAGAATTGTGATATTATTATATAAGGGAAGGAAAAGGAAGATAAAAGAATATAAAGAAGGAAGATGCTTTTAGAAGGCAAGCAGCGGGTTTCATGCCGTTTGATTAGAGTAATTCTATGGATTAAATCACGGCCTTACATTTACATGTTTTTTTTTTAATTTAGTAATCTGTCATTTTCCGACGGAGAAAAAATAAAATATTTCGCTTTTCCAACCTACTAAACGCATGGTGAGGTGATGCATGCGACACTTGGTCTAAAATCACGAGTGTATTTTACTTGGAAAAAAAAAAAAAAGTAAAAATATCATTTTGGTCTCGAATTTTCACTAAAATTTAATTTTCGTCCCTAAACTTTCAAAAGTTATATTTTTCGTCCTTAAATTTTACGATTCATTCTGTTGGACTAAAACAGAACCTTTTGAAATTTTATGAACGAAAATGAAACTTGGGTGAAAATTCAAGGATTATAATGATATTTTTTACCCAATAAAAAATCACAAGTTAATTTTACTTTAAAAAAATATAATAACATAAATTCAAATTTTGATGCACTATTTATAAATATATCACTCAAAACTATTTACAAATATAATAATTTTCATTAGGGTGAAAGGCAAAAAACACTCATGTGGTTTTGGTCAAACACAAACACACCTCCTATAGTTTGAAAATAAATATTTATACCTCTATAGTTTCACAATTGTGCAAATTGACTTCTACCTTCTACGTCGTTTATTTTCTTTTAGTCATAACTTTTTCATTTGAACTCCGATTTGAATGATTCAAGATGTTATAGAATCATCGTTTTGAGCTCTACGTTGTAATCACTTAAAAACTTAGAAATAATCAGTGTATAAAATAGTTATCATAATCAAAACATTTGATCGGGTTGAAGTCGTAAACAATTTTAAGTACTGATGATTTAGAAATTTTTGGTGACTACAACGTAGAGCTCGAAACGAAGATTCCATTACATCTTGAATAATTCAAATAGAAGTTCAAACAAAAAATTTATGACTAAAAGAAAATCAACGACGTAGAGGGGATGAGTCAATTTGCACGATTTTAAAACTATAGGGGTATAAATATTCATTTTCCAACTAAGAGGGGTGTGTTTGTCTTTGGCTAAAACCACAGGGGTGTATTTTGCATTTTTCCCTTTTCATTATAAATGATAAATTTAGTGTAAATATATATAATTCAATATTTATCATCTATTCACCCTATTAAAATTTGCTATATTTACAAATCTGTAAGAGTTGATATTTTTATAAATATTATTAAAAAAAAATTACTAGATTGCCCTAAAAAATTGTGAATGTATTATTTTGTAACTTATGGGTCTAATAAAAAAAACTTATTGTCTATAAAAAATTTCTTTAAAAAAAATCAACTTTTACGCTGTTTTTACCACACAGTGGCTTGATCATAGAAAATCACTCGTTATTATGACTCATCTTAAACAATATTTTTTTAAAAATAAAATACAATATTAAAACCCTAAATATTAGAACATGCAACAATATCATATATCTTTTGCATTTCAAAATAATTAATTTCACTTCATTTTGGTATGGAATGAATTTTGAAAATTATTTATAGTAAACGTCCCTAAAATCTTGGTATATTGATTATTCTCTTTATTAAAGGGAGGGCTTCCATGGTTGGAGGACTCCCACCTCCCTTTGGGAGCATATTTGACAGCCATATATCTCTACCTCTTGGGCCAAAAACCCAAATGTGGCGCCGCGGCGATGTTCCTCTCTTCGCCGTGGTGATGCTTCCAGTAGTTTTGTGTTTCCGCGTTCAATAGTGTGGCGAGGAGAACTGTTTTATTTGTTTCCTTATAAATAATTATTTAGCTCTTTTGTTTCCTTTGAATTGTTAACCGAATGTAATTTGTATATATGTCTGGTTATTTCTAACATAATTCTAATGAGAAAAACTCTTATTCAATTCTTTCGCTAATCTAAACGTGTTTTTTTATATTTGTGAGAATTCAGACTATTGTACGTACCTCAATTAATCTTGTGAGACAAAATCTAGATGGATTATTAATAGATGGTTTATATTACTATACTCAATTGAGTATAATGTTAAAAGGTTTGATATTTAAATTAACAATACCCAAAATATACATTTATCTTTAATCTATCTATCTATTTGTATTTGAAAAGTGTGGATATTAGATAAACTTTTTTTGGACCACAATAACATCATATATATTTTTTTTGTTAATATCTAAATTACCATTAACCCTCCTTTTCAATTACCTATAATATATGGAGAGTTGAAGAGACATTTTTTAAATCTTATATTGTTTTATTTTCTTATTACACGATATGTCATTATCTAATTGACTTGCTTTTAGTTAGACCAGTCTAATACTACGTAGCACGTTTAAACAACTTTTTGATAATTAAAATGTTTGACTATATATTTTGACGTTTATATGTCGATTTCATGAGATATTAACCAGATTGAACGATACTTGTTGAATCAATGGATGAATAAAAAAAAGATTTAGTACATTGAACTTAGAACAATATATAAAATGGAAGCATAAAGGACTCAAACCAATATACTTTCATAGGCTATAAAATTAGTAAGAAATTGACGTTGAAGCAAGTTTGAGACTTCCCTGTGCTCCTACGTTTGAAATATTGACCTACAAAAGATAAACCTAATGTTAAACTTAACGTCACACATATGCTTCATATTATTTCTAATTTAGTATTTGTTTTGGATAACTTTTGGAATGTTTAAAAGTGTTTTTGATAACCATTAAAAAAACACTTTGAAACATCATTGTCACGCTTTCAACACATTTTCTCCATCTCTCTTTTAACCTTTTCTTCCAATCCATGCCTTCCAATCCATGCCTTCCAATCTCAATGCTTTCCAATAAAGCTCTAGACGTAGTAAAAAATGTAGGCAGAAAGAGAGGTGATAATGCATATTTTATCGTACTTTTTTTCAAAACTATTAAGCGTATTCATCAAAAGATGATTAATGACTAAACTATGTGCATGCCATACAACACATAAACTAAGAGAAAGAGAGACAAAATAATTAAGACAACGGAGAAGGTAAATAATTAAAGGTAAGAGAAAGTTGGAAGGGGATGAGATCTCTTTTCAACAATAGATAGAGCAAGAAGAGTATGGATTGGTTCAATAAATTCAATAAGATAAGATTAAGAATAAAGAAATGAGGAATGAATTAGATCTTTAGTTGAGAAGAGATAAAGATGGTAGAGATGAAAAATTCAAAGATGTATTCAGCCTTTGGGAAGTAGAAACTATTGCCTTGGAATTCAGGTATTGAATATCGTGAAAGCCTCCAAATGAATACAAAAAATGGGAATAATTTTTTTAAGAGGAAATTAAGATTCATCATTGGGATTCATGGACCGAATTTATGAATGCTCTCACTGGAATAGACAAAAAAATTTCGTTTTTTTCTCACTAATTAAATGTATGGATTCAAGTTAATTTAATATTTAAAAAAATACGTAGGATATGGCAAAATTGGTCTAAAATGGTATTTAGTGAAATAATAAAGGTAAAATTGGAATAGAAAGATTCTCCATTCTTTGTCACTTTTAATATACTGGTTTTTTAGCACGTGCAACTATTATTTTCTCTTTCATTTTTCTTAAATAGTGAAAGCACACGGTAAAAAATAAGAGCGATAATAGAGAGTTTACATAATATATATTCATAATTTTAGGAAAAATTATTTAAACCATAATTGAACTATAGATTATAATAGTTACACCCTCAAACTTTTAATTGGAGTAATAACCCCATAACTTTGTAAGAATTAAATTACACCATAAAAATTTAATTTTACAAAGTACTTTTTTTTTTTTTTTTGGTTAAGTTGATTTGATAATGGTTTGATTTTTTTAAACATTATTTTCATTCATTAATTTTTTTGTTTGTTAAAATCATATTTTTATAAGTGACATAATTTATAAATATGTAAGTTCAGAAAATTATATTCTAAACTTACATACATAATTTAAAAATGTGTAAAATAAAAAAAAAAATAAGGCATTTAATATTTATATCATATTATGTTGGTAGTCCAAATATTGAATTAAAATCATTAGATAGGAAAAATTAAATTATTAAGAATGAAAATAAATAAATAATAATGAACCGAAAAAATTGTAAATAGAGAACATTGCTATTTAAGATTGATCCACCACACTAAACAAGATCAATTCTTATGAAAACAAATATATTTCAAAACATTAAAAAAAAAATATTACCTATTCATCTAGAAATGTAAGTTTACTTTTAACCATTTAAAATCGTCTCCACCAATTCTCATTGGTCTTCCTTTTACTGTTGTTCATCTTTTGAAGACTTAAAGTTTATCAATTGAAATCAATAACGAACCCCTGCAATCAAAATTTTGAAATTTTAAAAATAGAATAAAAAATTATAAACATGAACGGGTTAATGGAGACACATAATAACTTAAATAGAATAATATAAATTTAAAAGTAAAAAAATAAACACACTAAAGAAATTCTTTAAATATCTCTATTTCTATTTCTATTTCTATGCTAAAAAGTATCACCTTGTCTTTTAAATGGTATTGTTCATTCCACTCTTCACTTTTTATACGTATATATAATAGGCATGGGAGGAAAAGGAATAAAGTGCCTATTTAATGGATAAGTTACAAAACCTTTTCTTTTACCCTAATTTTTCTAATTCTTCAACCTTTCAATTCATATCCAATCCAAAGATCATAAAAGCCTCAAAGAGAAGTGTAATGTGTGCCGATTCTTCCGGTAGTGGAGAGGAAAACATTAATGAAGATATTAATTTTTACACATTCAACTTTTGTTTCATGGATTTTTCATTTCTGAAAAATATTTTATAAACAAAATAAATAACCTTTTCCACTTCTACAACCATCATATCTCACTCATTTTCAAATTTAATTACGAACTTATGTTTTTATCTATGTTGTTGCCTAAAAATGGTGAGCTTCCACATAAGCAACAAACTTAATATATGGGACGAGTCGAAGGTAGTGCGCTGCACTGGAGGTGCTGCATAAGCGATGTGCTAAGTAGTTGACGAGCACTGTATGTACCTGCACAAGAAACAAAGAGAGCACCGGTGTGGTGCCAGCCTAATACCCTCTGATGCTAAAGTCAGAACAAACAAAGCTAGTGTGCCAAAGAGAATAGTAGTAGAAATTAGTTACCTAATGAATGAATTTCTTCCCCTATTTATATGAGAGGAGGTTGATGACATCATTGTGCCACGTGTCGCGTCGGGATTGGGCCACGTGTTGCTTCCCAACGATGTGTCACTTGTCGGTCATGCCACATGTCATCTTTTGATTGGATATCAATATATTGTAGTTTATTGGTCTTAGATACGTAGCCTTATTAGATGACGTAGAAGTAGACTCTCGGGACTACGTAGACGTACCTTCCTAGGCGATGTAGACGTAGCCTCCTAGGTGACTTAGTTTTATCTTTTCAGGTGACGTAGACATGCCGATTGTCCATTCTTTGAACCAGTGAGAAATTCCACGTGTACTGATATTTCACCCCACAACAATCTAACAGTAATAAAGTTTTTTAAAACTAATTTATAGTAAAACATTTTTAGTTTTAAAACTAATTTATAATTCTATGATTTTGAACGTATTACTTCAAAATCTTCGATTAAACTTGTGAAAACATGGATAGTTTATTAAATAAAATCGATATAATTCTTTTATGAAACTAATCAAATAGATGGTCTACTATTTTTGCTATTATTGTAATATAGTGAGAATTCTTTTGCAATATTTTTTTTTTAAAATTATTATTTCTAATTATGAATTATCTATTTTATTTTTTTATATTTTATATGAAAATTTTTATGTTAAGTTGAATGTCATGTATTTTTATATATTGATATAGACGATAAATGGTAGTTTAAATTATTGGGTAAAATACATTTTTGGTCTCTATGTTTTCAGTTTGCGTTCGATTTGGTCCCTATGTTTTCAAACTCGACAAAAAAACCCCTGTGTTTTAGTTAAGCGTTCTATCTAGTCCCTGCAGTCAAGTTTCTGTTAAATACTTAACAGATTTCTTATGTGGCATTTTTTATTAATGATGTGGCTTTTTTTAATTAATTTTATATGCATTTACTTAATTATGTGGCAAATTTTAAATGATGTGGTATTTGTTTTTTTATATATATATTATTATTTTTGTTTATATGATATTTTATATTAATTAATTTTCTCTCTCTCCTCATCATCATCTTATTTCTCTCTTCCCCCATCACCTTCTTCTCTCTCATCTATCTCTGAAACAAAGAACAAAGTTCTTGGCCATGGAACTCACCATACTTATACATTCATCAACCCATTTGCTGAAATCAAAGGCTTGATTGTGACTCTCTTATACAATTCGCCTCCATTCTCCAACGAAACCTAACATCATTCACAACCCCTTCTCAGATCTATATCGATTTTAGATTTGAAGAAATCGCAACAAAGGCAGTCAAATAAGATGGAATCGTTCAGTTCTACGAAAAAAACGTCTTCTAATCGCATCCGTCTATAGTTCTAACTACCTATATCATTATAGATCTGCAAAGATCGCATCATTTCTAGTTCACATCTATTTTCTTTTCCTTTTGAGATTCTTTTTCTGGGTTGAACAAAACCATCTCTCTCTCTAAAAAATGGGTTTTGTTTGAAAAGTAACTTTGCTGCTCCAATCCTTACCCAATATTTGTTCTCTAATTTTAAGAAGAAAATGAATTAAAATCAGAACAAGAAGGGAAAAAAGTGAAGAAATTAAAATGGAATATGAAACTTATTTAATGATATACAGGCTACATCCAAAGGCATTGCTCAACCCTCTCAACTTGCTTCTTTATCTCTCTCTTTTTCCTTTTCTTTTCCAGCAAAATACGTAGAAAAAACCAAAGATAAACTCAGATCTATAACCTTTTCATAAGATCTAGCCATTATTGGACACGATTTTATTGGATTTACATCAGGGGCTGTCGAAATTCAGATTTGTTCACACCCCTCGTTGTTTCACGATTCCATAGGAAAAAAAAATGTAACACTGAAGTCATCGTGATAGAAAGAATCGGTGGAAAGATGGAATGAATAATGTGAAATTAATGGAAATGTATAAGAGAATGAAGATTTATGAGTTGGGTGATTTTGTATTGAATCTATGGAACTTTAAATTTTGAAGCTTAATATGTTTTTTTTTACTATGAGAATTTGTTCCTGTTGCCTTGAGATTTATTGTAATATTTTAGAAAATTTGATGAAAATCCATATTTTGTTATGAAGTTTCAGTTGGAGAGAGATGAGAGAGAAAATACCATGGCCATGGAAGGAGATGAGATCTAGGAAGAAGATGAATAGATCAGGATAGAGGAAGAGGGAGTAAGGTGAGAGAAAAGCCACCTAATATAAAGTAAATAGTAAAATTGACATCTCATTTAAAAACATACCACATAAGCAACAACTTAATAAATATAAAATTAATATTTCAATGCCACATAAGAAATCTGTTAAGTATTTAACAGAAACTTGACGGCAGGGACTAGATAGAACGCTTAACTAAAACACAGGGGTTTTTTTGTCGAGTTTGAAAACATAGGGACCAAATCGAACGTAAACTGAAAACACAGAGACCAAAAGTGTATTTTACCCTAAATTATTTTAGATGATAGTAGTTTAAATTATTTTAAATAATGGTAATTTAGATATTAACTTAAAGTGGGAGGGTATTAGTGTCCAAAAAAAAAATATTTCAGAATGAAATTGTGTATTTTTACATGTTTTAGTTTAGATTTAAAGCCCTTATTATGATTTATAAAGCTTGAAAACCTATATCTCATTTTTTAAAACACAGAAAATCATGAATTCATGAGAAAAAAAGAAGAAGTGAGAAGAAGAAATCGTTGATGGAGAAAACGTCTGGCAGATGGCAGCGATGGAATGAGAGAAAAAAGGAGATTCGAGAGAGAGTAAAAAAGTTTGAGAGAGAATTTAAGAGGTAAGAGAGTAAGGGATTGAGATATATGAGTTGACTGAGTTTCCTATAAAATACTATAAATATTTTTTAATTAGAATTCGGTTCGGTTTATACGGTTATATAGAGCTTTAAACCAGAAAGAAAAAAAACCGAAAAAAATGGTTATTCATATTTCTAAACTGAGAAAATCGGGAATTGAGATGGAACGGGACGGAAGTAGTGGGTTCGATATGGTTTTCCGGTTTTTTTTGCACATCCTTAGATGTGGGGGTGGTAAGGGTCTATTTTAAATCATGTGGCAAGATTTAATTACTATAGTATTATTATTTTTCTTATTTGACAATTTTCTTATTTTACTTTAAACTTTGCCTTTCACTTCATCTTCTCCATCTCCACCGTGACTATCTATCTCCCTAATGCCATCTCTTAAAAACTTTACCTTCACCGCCCTCTCCTCAAACGGTCTATTTTGTGCTCCACATCTGCCTCATTCGCTTGAAAGCGAAAAAAACCCATAGAATAACTCTAGATCTGAAATTGAGATGAGTTTAAATAGCGGAAGAAACTCCAAATTGAGAGAAAGAAGATTCATCTGAGAAATTGGAGACATTGAATTCATTGTCTATGATCGATAAATCGCAAGCGTAGAGATGAGATTCATTTTCTTGGTGAAATGTTACGATCTCAAAATAAAAATTCACACAAATTTTACTGTAAATTCTTGAAGTTTAACGGATCAATCTTAAATATTTAATTGCTGTTGCGATATATGATTAAATTTACCTTGAACCATTGACTTAAGTTTTTGGTTCAATTGGTGATTTAACATATTCAATATGGTATCAGTTCCACATATTTGGGTGTTGTGCAAATATCCAACCCCACATGTATGAAGCAGTGTTGTGATATATGATTAAATTTACCTTGAACCATTGGCTTAAACTTTTGGTTTAATTGGTGATTTAACATATTCAATAATTGCTGGGAGGAAAAAATCTCATAACAGATTTCATTTGGGAAATCAAAATAGGGGAATATGATGGGGATTAAAGAATTTTGTTCATCCATCTATGCTTTTAAAACTCATAATTACAAAATGATTTCATTAAGGTCTGGGAAAAGAAAAAATGGGTGCATTCAGATTTAGGGAGGGGTGATCAAGTTAGAAGATGAGACTCTAGGCAGGCGATGAAAAATGAGAAGAAGGAAAAATGCAGTTGGGGGAGAGTATTAAAAACAATAAAATTGCCAGATAAGAAAAATAAAAATATTAAACTAATGAAAAATGGTCATCGTCAATCTGTTAAATTAATTAACAAAAAAATGATGGGAGGGCCATTTTGATGCATTTTCTAAACTATGAGGGTAAACTTGTTTGTTTTGAAACTATAGGGACTAAAAGTGTATTTTATCCTCAAGTTTAGATACACGTAAATTTAAATCCATATTGGAAATAACTAATTTCTTCCGGCCCTTTATATACTATTAGGTTAACTTTAATGGGTTTGATCCTTTGGGGTACCAAAGATTTTGTGAGGATTGAATACATACCCATTTGTGGGTTTAGGGCTCGGCTCACATGTGCGTCGCCCACCCTGGGCCAGTTGGATTTTGTTGTTGTTCGTTCATCACATTGTCTTATCCTGCGAGACAGTACAACTAGCGATCCGGCGTTCATCGAGAAGTTTTGTTTATTGTCCGTTCAGTTTGATTCTTATTTTACTAATCTATTTTATTGGTGTATCTAGTATCAATTATATACAAGTGTTATTCTTTTAATCTTATGTTTCCGTGTTCTCCATCTACAACAAAAAAATTAATTTTTAAATATTTTTAATTTTTAAAAATGATATGTTGTTTATTATTTTTCAACATGTTCCCATCAATTACAAAATTTAAGTATGGAATAATATCATTAATAACCTGTTTAAATACCATTTATTCATTTTTATCCACGGTTTTATTTTTTTATCATGTTTACCCAATAACAACCGAATATGGTAGCGAGCAAGGAGGTTTTGTTTAGTAATGTTTACAAATTTTCCCTTGGGCCCTTGGCGCATTTCGTGCAATGGATTTCAGCTTTGTACGTTTTTATTCCTTAAATGTTGTTGTTTTAATTATCTCTTAATTCACGGATCATATATTTTACTGTTGTGATTTTGATATTTTTTTCCATTGCCATTTTTTTATTTCATATTTTTATCATCACTGTTACGCCTCCTTCTTTCAGATGAGTTTTTTTTTTCAAGGATCTTTCTTTATTTCATTTTTATGTCGATAAAAGAACAAATTTCTTCCCAGTTTTTCCAATGTAATACAAATATTTATTTTTTGATATATGTTTAATTTTTATAAACTACGTTTCAAGTTGACAGTATTTTTTTTCTTTCTGGATCTCTTTGAAATCAACTCTCTCATGGATTATGATTTTTTTATTATGAATCTGTTTTGGGTTTTGAAAATGTTTTTTGAATTTTTGTTATTTTTAAATATACCAATTAATAAAAAAAATCTCTCGGTTATTGAAATATCTTCGCATATCTGACATTTTAACATAATTAACTGCTACTTTTTAGGGATTTATAAGGTTGTTTTTGGTGGAGGGTAGAATATGTCTTTTCAATTTCATCATGGACAGCGTGTGGATGTATTGTGGGCATTGATGAAATATTATTGTCTAATAGGGTTTTTATGATATAAACAGTTTTCTTTTGGATAAACATGAAATTAACACTTTTAAGTATTGAGTGAGAAAAATACTTAATTGAATATATGTTCACTACCTAAATTCATTTAATGATAAGTTGCTTTTAAAGACCCTTTATATAACTAGGCGTTTGTTTGCAGTGATTTAATACGAGGATCCAGACCCCATATAGACTCCTACCTGTGATTTAGAACCCTGTCAAAATCTATGGATTTTCCATCACTCCATATGATTAATGAGAGATAAAGGAAGATAATAGAGGAGAGATGTAATTAATTTAATTCATGATACTTTATTATTATTATTCTTGTACTCATGCATAATCAAACACAAACATCTCATTCGCGAGTATCTAATCTTTATGCATCTCATCCACCTCCTCATCTACTGGGATTCGTGCTCAAAATCCAAGGAGAATTAAGCATCAAATTAACTCATCTCATATTCACAAATGAATTCTCACACTCAGAATGACTTTAAAGGTCTCCATCACTCCTTGTTTCTCCACACACTTCTAGCAAAGACTCGACCTTCAATTTACAATTCTAACTAGTATAAAATTTGAAGAAACGATTAAGGTAGCAAGAAGTAAAGAGATTTTATTTGCCCATATGAGTATAGCTCAATCGGTTAGACACCTACTCTCTTTCCCATGAGCTTGAAACCATAACTTCAGTTATTTTTTATGTTTATTAAAAGTTTAAAGATAAGAGGTCAACAAATAATTTTCTATCCATTTGTTTATTCACTTCATTTAATTTTTGCGTATAAAAAAAGAAGAATATACATAACTCAACTGGTTAGATGCTTACTTCATTATCTTGAGGTATAAACTTTGAGTATTCACTCTTTCAATTTGATGTAAGATATAAACTAAATAAAATTAGCATACAATATTACAAAATTATCATTAGTTTCAAGCAAGTAATCACTGGTTTTAACATATATAATCACTAATTTTAGTCACTGGAATTACTGATTTATCTAATTCACATAAATAAGGCCTCGTTTACTTAGCGGGAATGAGAATGAGAAATAATCGGAATGAAAATCAACCAGAATGAAAAATTATGGAATAGGAATAAGATTTCTTTGATTGTGTTTACTAAAAAAATTAGGCATCGGAATCGAAATGAAAAGAATTACCATTGATTTTGTTTACTAGTCTTGAAATGAGAATGAAGTATTATTTCGTGTGGGGCCCACAAAAAGTAGAGAGAAAAGAAAATTAATAAAATATAAAAGTTGGTGGGACCCACAAAATAAGAAATGAGAATGAGATTGATGAAGTTGTATGAGGGAATTAAATTGTTTGAAAATTGGGAATGAGATTGCCAAATTGTGTGGGTCTCACACTCTCATTCTCATTCCAAGTTTTAGGTAAACAATATCAATGAGAATTAAATAATCTCATTCTCATTCCCTCCAAGTAAACATGGCCTAAGGGTTTTAAAAAAATTGTATTTATAAATATTTTTTAAAAATACTATAATGATATACACTAGTTATTTTGTTTTTTTGACAAAGTTTTTATTTTTATTTTCAAATACTATACAATCATTTTTTATATTATGCAGATTTCTTTTCTATGTATAAAGTTATTTATGTCAATTTTGGGCTAGTTTGACATTGCTGTAGCTTTTGAAATAATTGCTGACAGCTGTGTTGTAGAAAAAATCAGTTGTATCAGGAATCAAATTAGTGTTTGATAAATTCAGCTTAAGCAAAAATATAATGTTTGGTAAATTCAACTTTTAAAAATACTTTGACATCATGAATATCTATGTAATGTTTAGTAAATTGATTTTAAGAATACTTAACTATTTTGTAACGTCATTATTATTATTATTAATAAACCTTATATTTTTTTAATTTTAATTTAAAATTAAATGCATATTAATTATGATTTTAAATTAAAATGAAAACACATTTGATTTATTTTATAACTGAACTATGAGTTATGTTCATTTAATCACAATATTTCATAAAAATAATATTTAAATACAAAACAATATAAGAAAACACAAAGAAACAAAATAAATATTATCATTCTATTTTTTTAAGAAAAATATTGTCTATTTGAAAAAATGTTTATTAATCTTAAAATTATATAATTTTACAACTAATAATTTTTTTCTAATTTTTTTTAAGATCTAATGAACTTATTTTGCATAAAAAAAATTTACCAAATTTTATTACAAATTAATTTTGATTTACATTAATTTAAATCTAAATAATTCTTAAACATATCATATACCTTTTTTTTATATTAAAAATAGATTTATAAAATATTAGTTAGTGGGTGAGAAATTATAGGGAATTGCTTTTGAAAAGCAAAAGCACTATTTGCTTCTAAAATTTGGCAGTTATGTAATGAGATTTTTTAAAAATCTATAAAATCTTCTTTAACCAAACATACAAAACAGTAAATATTTTCTTAAAAGCTGTCAAAACACAATCCCAAACGAAGCCTTTATCTTTAAGCATTAAATTTAATCAAAGTAACCATAAACTTTAATAACTTAATTATCAATTGTGAATTAAATTGCATTTTTTTTAGATTTATGGTCACTCATGAATATTTTCGTTATTAGATAAAGTTATTTTTATAAATATTACTAATTAGAGATAAATGCAAAATATACCCCTGCACTTTGGGTTATTGTTAAATCATACTCCTGCACTTTTTTTTATCATATAATACTCTTGCACTTTAGTAAAATTGTAAATCACACACTTCAACCTATTAGTTTTAATGAAATCGAGATGTATTTATATTTTACGTACGTCATGTATTATGATTTCATGAAAAATAACAAAAAATTTTTTTTGACAGATGTGTATAATTTTAGAATAAACTCTTATGATTTTGGAACACATGGTATGCGTATAATATATATGTGTCTAAATTTCATTAAAACTAACCGATTGAAGGGTGTGATCTGCAATTTTACTAAAGTGTAGGGGTATTTTATTATAAAAAAGGTGCAGGGATATGATTTAACAATAACTTAAAGCGTAGGTATTTTACATTTATTGCTTTTTTTTATTTCAATACTCATCGACTATATTTAAATACGATGGAATATTTTTTCAGTTGAGATTGACATTTTTGTGATTAACCGTCTATTTGGATCCAATAATGCATGAGAAATGATTTTAAATTCGGTGATTTGAAATACTATAAATGATTTTAAATTCTTAATTGTGTTTGGAGTCCGTAGGATTTGAAATGAATTTAATTTTCATTTTGTGTTCGGACGTTTGTAGGAAATGAAAAGAAAGTAACGATATTACTAATTTAACATTTTTATTTATAAATAGTTAGTGGGTAGTTATTGAAAAGAAAAGTTAAATAAGTAATTTACATTAAAATCCTTCAAAATCCCACAAAATCCTATCATTTTGGCAAGGAAAATTTTGATTTCAAATTCTAATATTTTTAATTGAAACAAACATTGGAATTAATTTCAATTCCTTTAGGATTTGAAATCTTACCAAATCATGGGGAAACAAACAGAGCATAAATTATAATATTCATTTAATTTGTTTTTTCTTTTTCTTTTTTATAATTTAATTGATCTCAAGATAATTTTATAAGTTTGTTTTTGATAAAATTATCAAACTCCACCATTTATCAAAACTTCATAATTTAATTAAATTAAATTAAATATTTAAGATCAAAATTCACACACCTAACTCCATAAAAATAGCAAAAACGATTTTTCTTAAATCTTAAAAAAAAAAAAAATACAAAAAACAAAGAAAAAGTGAAGAAGACTTAGAATTCAATCAGAAAAAATAAACGTGGAAGAAGAAAGGAAGAAAAAAAAAGTAAAGAGGAGTCGGTAAACGAAGAGGACTCTTGGCATTGAAGGACCGATAACGACAAGTCGATCTCAGAATTTTCGACAAAGCCGTCTCTCTTCCCTTCCCCGATTCGACAATCAAATCTCGCCTGAAAATTTCTCCTTTTTCCGGCGGCCTCTCGTCGGCGATTCTCATCTTCTTCAGCCACGATCGCCGGAGAAGAAGGTTCAGAGTTGAAACGGTCAATTCAAAGACTTTGATTTGGAAAACAGAAGATCAAGGAAATGGCTTCAACGGATGGCCTCGTGCCTATAACCAGGAAATTTCTGTCTTCGTATTACGATAAGTATCCATTTTCGCCTCTTTCTGATGATGTTTCTCGAATTTCGACGGAGATTCAAACCTTAGCTAAGAGCTTGATCGATGAACTTGCGGCTACTTCAGGTTTTTTTCTTCTTCCTTGCGTTTTTTTTAGTTATGTTCATGATTTGATCCGTATATTTATGATCAGATTTTAAAGGAATGCTATAAAGTGAAAAGATTTGAATTTGGTATATTCTAAGCTTTTTCATGAATTTGACTATGATGAAAAACCACGTCGAGATCTGTTTTTGAGATCAGTTTACTTGTTTTTTCTTGTTTAATTGTTTGAATTTGACATTTTATTGGGTGATCATTGACTGAAATACATCGTGTACTGAAATTTGCTTCCACACACTAGATGTTAATCTGCTTTACTTCAATATTTGATATTGATTTTGGGTTATCTTCATTCCAGAGGAAAGTATACTATTCGAGGAAGCTACCCGTCATCCTCCTCATAAAATTGATGAGAATATGTGGAAGAATCGTGAAAATATGGAAGAAATTCTGTTTATGCTTGAAAAATCTCATTGGCCTCGGGAGGTAGGATTTCTGGGCCAATTATGTTAGCAAGATGCATTTGGTATTTATGAAAGACCTACCGGTATTGGGTCATTGTGCACTGTTTTTTTTTTTTTTTTTAATGAAGAGTTTATTAGCACCATCCAAACTTGTTTGTATATTTCAACTGCAGGTCCAGGAGCAATCTACAATGGGTGAATCTGACATTGCTATTATTTTAGGACAGCTAGAAGATAAAGTCCGCAACACCTTAAAGATGTTGGAGGGTTTCCAATCTAAAAACGCTGAGCATGTGTTCAACACAGGTTATTTTTCATATAGCCTTCATTATTCTTGAAGAAGAAATTCTCAGAAATCTAGCTTGTCTTATTAATTGGAGAATACTTATCTCCTGACAAAGCAGGAGGATATCCTCCTAATCTCCTTATATGTTATATTCTTATTGGTTAAAAAATAATAAAGGATAATTAATATATTTTTTATTAATTATATGGGACCCACTAATTTACTTTTAACCAATCGGAAAAAAACACATGAAGATAAGGAGGTCTCCTGCTTTGTCAAGAGGTAAGTATTTTCCTTATTAATTTGCATTTGTCACTTTGTTGATCCGTCCATACTTATTCTTGTGAAGCCAGTTTTGTTGAAGATGCTTCATTCAATTACTTTTTTCTGTTTTTTGGGCGATAAGAAATGGTTGCACTGGCACATATACAGAAGGAGGGTAAGGAATTTGCGACCAACAAAAGTGTGCCACTAAAATATAATAGGCCACTGAGGAGTGAGGTTTAAGCGTGAAGCGAAAAGAAAGCAAGGTCTTGGGTTGCCATGTGTTGAACAATTGCAGCAGGGGGCAAATTACTGTGCAAAGGCGCTTGCTATTTCTATGAACAATGTGACGGGCCATGCCTTGCCTCTGCCATAATGTGCACCCACCTGTAACTGGATAACATCGATCTACGTGTGCTTTTCTTTATCTTGATATCTTCCAACAATCATTTGTGATGGTGTTAACCAACTCTTGTGTGTATGTCCCTTCAAAAGAAATGCTTTGGTGTAAATCCATTCAGGCTCTTGTGTGGCTTGAAAGAAGCTAGAGGATTTTTGAAAGCGTTGAAAGGGATAGATAGGAAATCTGGGATAATATTATCCTCAATTCCACTTGGGCTAGCCTTTCTAAAGTTTTCTGTAACTATTCTATTTCTAAAGGGCATTACTAATCTGTAATCACTTTAAACAGTGAAATTGTGGCTTTTGAATCATTCTAGAGGATGAAGCTTTTTCTGTAAGTTGGGAGAAAAGCAGGAAGAATAAGAGTTGTGCTGATTTTTATATTCCTTTTTGTTAGTTTCATGTCAACCAACTTTGCTATCCTAGAACATCACTTGATGAGCAAGCAATCATGGACTTGCTTGCGAGAGGTTGTTTGATCATTTTTGTGTGGATAACCTTACATCTGGTTTCTGAAAAGATGTAACCAACTTTGTTAGTCACCTCCATGGAGATTTAAGAATGAGAGAATGCTATCAGTTTAGTCACCTCCCTTTATTACTTGATTCCTAAAGTCTCATCGTGATGGTTGAAGAAGGTTCTTCCTCCCGCTATGGATGAAACTTAGTTGGGGACTTCTTAGTTCCTTGTTGTTCCTTTTTTTATTTTGTTGATTCATTAGCGAGTGTGCTAGTAGAGGTTTGTATAGTTGCTCTTTAGGTGCAAAAATCTAAAGCATTGTTCAGCCTAATACTTGCATTTCGTTCTGAGTTTCTTAATGATCCTTATTTTTCTAAACTTCATTCGGAGTATACCCTTAGAGTTCCATACAGGTGTTTTTAGGATGGCTATTGGCTGTTGTGTATCTTTGTTGTTCACTTTCTTTGTATTCATCATATTTATTTATAAAAAATTAATATAATCTATTGTTTCTTACACACAAAAAAAAAATCATTTGCAGTAATGACTTACATGCCTCAAGATTTTCGAGGAACAATAATTAGGCAGCAAAGAGAGCGATCAGAGAGAAATAAGCAAGCGGAGGTTGATTCTTTGATTAATTCTGGAGGAAATATACGTGATCGATATGCTCTCTTATGGAAACAACAGATGGAAAGGTACGTCTGTTTGATTTCATTTTAGCCATTATGGCTGAGGTTATAGGCGGGTTTATAATTAGACTGTGGTTATCAATTACTATTACAGGAGAAAACAATTAGCACAGCTGGGTTCTGCTACAGGTGTCTACAAAACCCTTGTGAAATATTTGGTTGGAGTTCCAGAGGTATGATTTTATCGTTCATTGTTCATGGGCTCATGCATATTAGCTCATTATTTGAGGACTAGACCTATCATGTCTTGATTGCTTACCCTGCTGGATTTTTTTAGTTTAAAAATATTCCCATTAACTCACAAAAAGTATGAAATGGAGAACTAGATGTCACGATTTTTCATTAGAACTGAAGGAGATTACATGAAAACTCTTCGTTTTGTCACTGCAAAGAAATAAGGGGCAGTTACCAAAGTCTTTTTTTTTTTTTTTTTATAATAAACAGTGGTCATTTCATTGATATATGAAAAAGTCCAAAAAGGTGCGAAAGGATTACAAAAAAGCCTTCCAATTCAAAGCTATAATAGAAGGAGTATAATGACAAAAAACTTTACAATTTGCACTCCAAGCGGGGGCATTAAGAACACTAATCTCCCAAATGTCTTCCCAAGATTTGGTCTTATCCACAAAGATTCTTCTATTGCGCTCCAGCCAAATATTCCACATGATTGATCTCACCGCATTCACCCAAAGTCTTTAGTCTTTAGTTCTTCAAAAATATTTCTTCAAAACCACCTCTTTATCTTCTAAGTCCCGCCTTTTTTCTTCAATTTTTATAAGATAATAGCCGATTAGAAGGTACGTATATTTTAGCTTTGCCCTTAAAACTATAGCCTCCAGATATGTGTCAATTCCAGTTTGGACAAGCCAAGCAAAGAAAAAGACTTCCAACCATTATTCTAGATGACATGAGTCCAAAGCACTTCTTCTTCCTATTTTTTACATAGTACTCACCTCTGTGGGTATACAAGCCTGGATGTCTACTTCGCATATGATTATTTTTTTTATAGAAAGATAAACTTTCATTGATGAAGGGAAAAAATACAATACGATGTAGAGGATGAGAATCCTCAAAACTGAAAATAAAAGCTGACTTAAAAACCAATTGAAGTAAAGAATTCTTTTTATAATAGTTGGAATGTACAGAGAGACAAAAAAAGGAGGGATCAGCAAAAAATAAGAAAAACAATAGAATCCCAAGTATGTCACCAATGATTTGCAACATCATTAAAAACCCGTGAGTTCCTTTCTAACCAAACACTCCAAAGAAGAGCTGCCACTACATTTCCAAAAATAAAGTCTCAACGTTGACCTTTGAAAAGGTCCCAAACCAAGATATCACGAGCATTTTTTGGAGGTACCCAACTCAAATCGAATTGACAAAGAAGCCTGTCCCCAAGCTTTGTTGTAAATTCACAATGCATAAAAAGATGGGAGGCTAATTCACAATCTCTATAGCATAAAAAACAAATATGTGGTGACAAGCAAGATGAAGGCAACTGTTTTTGAAGAATATTCCTGCTGATGAGTTTTCCTAAAGGAAAAGTCCATAGGAAAAATTGAATTTTAGGTTGCAATCCGGGTAGCCAAATTGAGTGGAAATGATCCAATGGGGAAGAACAATTGGTAAGGGAGTCAAAAAATGATTTACAAGAAAAAGAACCTGAAGAATGAGGGATCCAAGACAGTCTATCAGAAGGGAGTGCGGGAGAAAAATGGGAGATGATGCCAAGCAAGTTTGAAAATTCAAGTAAAGGAAGGTTACACCCCACCTCATTTGCAAGCAATGACATTCTATCCTCCTCTATATTTAAACTAGAAATAGCAGACTTCTGCCAATAGACGCGCAGCCCGAAGGCCATCTCAAAGGTAGTGATGGTGTTGAGCAAGTTCTGGACCATACATCATCATCTTTGCAAAACAGAATCAAATCATCCGCATAAAGCAAATGGGAAATTTGCACTGCATCTCGCCCTACCACACAAACCTACCATCCAGGACTTCCTTTTCAATCATAGAACTGGGCACATCTGTAGTTAAAACGAAAAGGAAAGGGGATCTAAGAAATGAGCTAGTGCATCTAATTTGCACATTTGCAGGATTGACAGTGAGCAAGAGAAATAACGTATTGTGAGGAGTTAGACATGAGGGTGCAAGAGTGACTGCCTGTTGTAAGTTGGTATGTAACTTACTAGAAATAGGAGAGTATATGGTCCAAGAGTAGATTGAGAACTGATTAAGAGAAATCCAGAACTGGTTAGGTTAGGAAGAACCTAGGTGAGGTTAGGAGCTCTGCTCTAGAAGAATCCTGGCATTTGAAGCCTAGAAACTTTTTTATCTTATTTTAAATTGTAAGTTGCAGTCTAGGATACACCCCAGCACTTTGAGTTATTGTTAAATCATACCCTTACATTTTTTTTGTTTTAAAATACCCTGCACTTTAGTAAAATTGCAAATCACACCCTTCAATCGATTAGTTTTAATGAAATTGAGATACATTTAGATTCTACGTATGTCATGTATTCTAATTTCATGAAAAATAACAAATTTTTTTTAGACAAATGTATAGAATTTTAGAATAAACTCTTATATTAATAAGATGTAAAATCTATAAATCACACTCAAATGTTCAAATTTTTCAATTTTTTTAATGGTTTTGGAACACGTGGTATGCATATAATATAGATGTGTCTACATTTCGTTAAAACTAATCGTATGAGGGGTGTCATTTGCAATTTTTCTAAAGTGGAGGGGTATTTTAAAACAAAAAAAAGTGCAGGGTATGATTTAATAATAACCCAAAGTGCAGGGTGTATTTTGCATTTATCCCTTAATTTAAATACAGAATTATCATCATATTTGATAATTCGTACTTCCATTACTTCCTGATGCAGGTGTTGCTTGAATTTATTCGGCAAATAAATGACGATGATGGGTATTTTTCTATCTCTACGATTTTTAAAGTTTTAAAAAAGTTATACTTTCAATTATTAGAAATATACTAAAAGAAATCATGTCTGCCTCCTTCAATTCAGGGTAGTTGAACTGTTCAATATATTACGATTTATGATAATATGTGAAAATGAACAGGCCCATGGAAGAACAACGGCAACGCTATGGACCACCTTTATATAACCTTACATCAATGGTTCTTCTTGTTCGACTATTTATTTCATTATCATGGAGACGTTTTGATGCTACGAAGCTGTAAGAAATCTATTGTTCTATTTATGTGACAGTGCATTATTAATTATGGCTTTTATATGGAAAGGGTAATTTATTGTATCTTTTCCCTGTTGAGGCAATGAATATTCTGCTATTGATTTTTTGTCTTGACGGCTCTTGGTTGCAATTATACTGAGCAGAAAGGAGCATCTAGCTTTTCTGGAGCAAGCTATTCACGTGTACACCTCTGAGTTTGAGAGGTTCATCAAGTTCATTCGGTATTTTTCCTGATTCCAGCAAAATTGCTTTCTCAATCTGTTTAGTTCTTTTGGGTTCTTTGAAGGCCCATAATAGGTTGCATCTTACTGATAAAATTTCCATCTTTTGGAAATTTGAATATTTTGTTTCACACACTTTTACACCGAGCTTTAAATGTTGGTTTCTCACTGAATGCATGACTACAATACTTTTACGTGATTGATATTTCTTTTGGGACTAGCAACCGTATAAGCAATGTGTTTTTTTTTTTTGGGGTGGGGGGGGGGTGGGGCAGAATTATATGTCTTGGTTGTTTAAATGATTGAATAGATTTTAAAAAACATGAGATGTATCATTCACATATGTCAATGACATAATACCTTGCTTGAATTCACAGTTGCCTTTTCAATCAATCTCTGGCCGCCTCCTTTTGCCTCATGAACCATATTTGCATGTTTGTCATACTCATGACATAATACCTTGATGAACCATGAACCATATTTTCATACAGAACCAACAAGCTTTATGATATATTGTGTTTCTAGTTGACCATTATCTGCATTTTTATTAATTTTTCCCCTTATTTATCAGTGAGGTCTTCATCAATTCTCCCTTCTTCATTTCAGCAGATGTGGCCGGTTCAGCAGAAGGGTATATATGTTGACATTGTTAAATTTTTGTGTAAAAGCAATCAGAAAGAAAAAGAATGGCTTCATACTCATTTATATTTTCTTTTTCTCTGTAGGGAAAATGATAGCTACAAAGAGATTAGTGTTGCAGCTGGAAAAACTTATGAGGTCTTTTCTTTCCATGTCTTTTTTTATTGTCCCATTTTTTTTTTATATTTACTCGTGCAGCTTCTGATTCTATTTCCTCAGGGAAATGATTAATAATTTATGACTCGTAATTTAAAGAATATAAAAAATTGAGGTTTCATTGAAATTGTTTTTGTACATTTCATTATCTTGGCTTGAGAAATAAAGTTGAGGTTTCATTGAAAAATCCATTTTAACTTGGGCCATGTTTAATTTGAAAGAATGGGAATGAAATTCTTTCATTCTCATTGTTTTTGTTTACCTAAAGTTTGGAATGGGAATGGGAGTGTGGGACTCACACAATTTGGCAATCTCATTCCCAATTTTCAAACAATTTCATTCCCTCATTCAACTTCATCAATCCCATTCCCATTCCCAATTTTGTGTGTCCCACCAACTTCTTTATTTTATTAATTTTCTTTTCTCTCTACTTGGTTTAGGGTTTAGGGTTTGTGGGTCCCATCAATTAATTCTTTATTCCCATTCCAAACTCTAGTAAACAACATCAATGGTAATTCTTTTTATTTCGATTCCGATTCTAATTTTTTTTGGTAAACATAATCAAAGAAATCTTATTCCTATTCCATAATTTTTCATTCTGATTGATTTACATTCCGATTCTTTCTCATTCCATTCTCGCTAAGTAAACGAGGCCTTAAAGAATTGTGTTCATTGAGGTTCTGATTAAAACCCTTTTTTAATATGGTTTTCCTTGATCACAGACAGTATATTTCACTCTAGTCAGGTACCAAACATTTGATTCAGCTCATTTGAGTAGGAGAAAACAATTTTCATTGATATTAAGTTTTTATAAAAACCTCGAATGGGATGTATAGAAATGGATGCTTGTTAATTTAGTTTACCAAGAACTTGATTTTAGAAAGAAAAAAAAAACGATGTCCGAATTCCAAATGATTAGTGACAATTCATCACACAACACAACTGAACCATCAATAATAATTTGTGAAATTTGTAGATTATATTCTACTTGGATGTTTCTTTTTGTTATCAAACAATTTATATATTTATTAAAACGTTCTCAAGCTCAATTACCTGCAAGAACATTAATTAATGACTTTTTGTCCCATGAATTTTAATCAGATCAAAATTGTCATTTACAAACTTAACATATTCTTGAATTGTTTCTGCTTAAAGAATCTTATCTGGTATTTCATTACCTGACATCTTTATCATTGCTTACTTTTCTAGGTCTCATTGAGTGTGGAGTCGATAAATTCATATATTGCTTGGGATTTCTCATTGGTTCAAGGCAAGATAAATATGGTATTGTTGCCAATTCCCAAACCTTTATTGTCTAGCTTGCAACTTTTCTTTGTCACATAATTTATGCTTTTCAAATGTCTGCTTTAATCCTGTGGGCGGCATACACTTAGATGTTTACATAGGTTATTGAAGGATCCCCCCCCTCCTTTTTTTCCTGCAGAATCGAAAATTGCGTCTTCTCTTTAATAAAATAAATCTCGAGTTCATTAAATAAACTATTTTAATTAAGTGATACTGGTTGGGATCTATCATCAAATATTTTAAATTGAGTACCTTGATTGGAGAAAGCCCTTGTCTTCTGGCGCAATGCGATCCGTGCCCTTGTTTTGCTTATTTGGTGGGAGAGGAATAAAAGGGTTTTCAATGATGAGAGGTCGGAGCAAAAGTTCATCTGGGAGTTACTTATTAGATTTAGCTCTATGTGGTCGGCTAATTCTAAAGCCTTTTGTAATTACTCCCCCTCTCTTATAGTCTCCAATTGGAGGAATTTTTTTGTAATCCTTGGGGCCCTTCTTTTTGTATTCCTCCTTTCATTTATCAATGAAATGTCTCTTATCCAAAAAAAACTTGAGTACCTTGATTATTATTCAAAATACCCTCTTCAACAGCCAACACCATAAAAAAACCAGGGATTTCCTTTGGGCTCCTTGTTAGATGGTCTAAATGAAACTGAGCGAGAGAGAGAGAGAGGGGGCCTTGGTATAAGAGGGGATTATCAATCACAACTTGGCTCTGATTCCAAGTGGGTTGAAAGGTTCATCAACGAGCCTGAAGCTTTATGGCATGCCATCATCAGCAGCAAGTACGGCATTTTCTCAGGACAATGGTTCACTATGAAGGAAAGCGGCTTTAGCCAAAAGAGCCCTTGGGGTTTCATTACCCACTCTAAAATCTCGCGTGATCATCTTCGAAGATTCAAAGAATTTTATTCTAGCACTACCCTCCTCCTGGTTAACTTCAGAGTCTCTGAACACCTTTCACAGACTCTTTCTGTTTACAAATTCTCAAAGCTCTTATATTCAAGATTGCTGGGATCTGTCCAACAATGGGTGGAACCTTCTTTTTAGAAGAAATCTAAACGATAGGAAGACAGATGAATTGTGTCTTCTATCATCTCTCCTCCTTGCATTGTCCCAGGTAACTTTGCGGAAACTTTAAGTTGGACTCTTTCTAAGGGCCAAGATTTTTCGGCTAAATCCCTGTTTAACCACTTCAACATCAACCATAGTGTTGCAAACAACCCCACAGATTCTATCTTCAACTACAAGCAGATTTGGACTATAAAAGCCCCCCGAAAGAGTGAGATTTTTTGGCTGGAGCATTCTTCACAATCACAACGGGTTCAATACTGCTGACATTATTCAGTGGTCTTACAACTCTCCCTCCTTCAAGCCTTCAATATCAGTTGGTCTCCCCAGTTCTTCTGAGGCATTCTCTGTGGCATGAATTTCAAGTGGCCCTCTAGAGTGCTTTGGAAAGATGCCATTTTTGCTACTTTATAGAAGATTTGGTTGAACATATTGCAAGAACCTTTAACATAACCTCTTCCTCCTAGCTCGAGTCGTGGGACTCCATTGGATTCATTTGCTCTCTTTGGCATACCCGGTCCAATTCCTTTTGTAATTACAACCCCTCTTTTATAGTTTTCAATTGTGGCGCCTTTTTGTAATCCTTTTGGCTCGGCCTTTTTTCCGCTGTTTTGTCTTTGTAAGGATAGCAAGGAAGACACGGACCACATTATGTTTCATTGTAAGTTCACCAAGCTGTTTTTTGATAATCTTTTCCAGATTTTTAAAATCAAGGGATGCTAGCAAAAGGATTTCTTACTTCGAATCCTACTGTGACGACGGTCAAAGTAATCACGTGGGAAGTTTGGTTGGAGTTGAGAATAGAACAAACGCGGCAAATGGAACTTGGGAGCTTATTTGTTTCAAAGTGTCTCCTCGCTTCTCTTTCAAATTTTTTTTTGCAATTATGATGTTCTTTTGATTAACGCAAATTGGAAAAAAATTTGTAATCCAATTGACGTTGGGTGATATCTCTTCACCCACTTTTGTAATTATCTCCTTTCAATGAAAGTTTTCCCTGTTTCCTATTAAAAAAAAAAATTCCTACTGTGACGACCCAACCCTATATAGGGCAATTACTATAAGTCTGAAGCCAATGCATAGGGTACATATGGAAAATGTGAACACATGAGAACAATTTATAAAGAATATGAGATATCCAGGATGAATGTTTCCAAAGCTCTCCCTGATATTAATTTTATGCATTGTGGTATCATGTTGTTTACGTAGTTATGGTCTGGGTCCATCGGATGATATGTGCTTTTTGCATGGCAGTTTCTCCAACATGGTTGGTTGTTCATATGTTCTGATTTAAAAAGATTGCTTTTATGCTTTCTCAGGATATTGGATTCAGCGTGGAGTATGAAAGTCCTGGAGGGGGAAAGACTGTGAGTTAGATTTTGGTCACCTACCAAAGATTATTCTTGTTGATTTCCTTGTGTTATAATTTCCGGTTATTAAAATTTGATCTTCAAAATCATCTTTGAAGCTCTCTCACAAGCATTTAATTCAGCTTTTTAAGGGGTTTGACTGTTTCCTTGCAGTTGATATTGCCTCACCAGCGTTACGAGTCTGATCAAGTGAGTTTGTGTTTACATGTATTGTTTTTATCAAGTGGTGTAATTTACAGACATAAATGGATGTGTTTTTTTTCACCAGGGGAACTTTTGCACTTGCATGGCTGGGGACTACAAGTTGATTTGGGACAATACGTATTCCACATTTTTTAAAAAGGTATTCCTTCTTTCCTTGGATTTGCTTGAAACTCCTTTTAATCTCTGTGGTCTTTCCACAGTAGAATTTAAATGACATGAATACATGTGGATCTTCTTATAAAACAGCCTCGATCAAGGTAAGCCATGACATGTTTTATTTTTTGTATTCCTTGTGTTGTGTTGTAAGGATCTAAAACCACCTGAGTTTATAGTAATTGTACTTATGACGAAAAAACATTTTTGACACCCTATGCCAAAGTGGTTAACCTTCAATTGGAGATTTCCACCCTTATTTAGTCAAGGTGGCTTCATTCTGTTTCTATTCTTCTTAACCCGAATCCTCCAGGATCTTAAGGCAACAACATAATGTTCCATTTAACAAGAGGACTTCCCTCCAACACATCTTCTTCCGAAAGAAGTATTTTATAATCTTTTCAACCTCCATGGTCACATTCCTCAATTTTGAAACTGGAAAGAAAATAGACGAGAATGTTAGTCAAAACTGCTTGCGTTAGTGAGTTACCCTCTAAAAAATTTGCCTTCTCCCATTTTCATAAGATACTCATCATTTCCTAAAATCCACTTTTGAGTGTTTGCCAAGAGGCATAGGGAGATACTTTAGATACTACTGTCTAGTACTGTACTGACAAACGTATTAACCACCCCTCCGAGGAACAATTAATGCTCACTACCTGACTTGGACAGGTTATATTTAACCCAGAAACCTACACGAAGACTTTGGCAGTGTTAACCTACTTTCATGGCTCCATACCCTCTCAAACATTGAAGTGCTTTTGGGGCCCCTTGGATGATTATTAAGTTATCCTTTTGATGATAAATTCAGAATAGTTGGTGTTTAGCTGACAAAACTCGCTTTTTAATGAGATAAATTTTGTTTGAACATAATATAAATTAGACGATATCTAACTTGTTGAGGTTTTAAAGTTCATCTGTTCTCAGAACTGTCTTTTTTACAATGGTTGCGTTAAATGTTCGATTATAAGCCGGCTTATAGATCTCATGTCATGATGTAGGTTTTGCGCTATAAGGTTGATTGTATACCTCCAGTGGCAGAGCCCGTGCAGCCTGAAGTTCAAGGATAGGTGCCTCAGTCAAATTGTGGATGCTTTTTAGATGCCTGTAACATTTAATTCCATCATAATTTAGGATTTTTATTCATCTTTTCAAGTGTGTTAGCGTTGGGCTCTTATTCTTTGCAGGATTTGCCGCTAAAAAGCGATTGCTGCAATTAACAACTAAAAATTATTTCTTGTAATTATGGAAAAATGTCACATTTTGTTGCACCCAACAGAACCCATTCTTGTTTTTATTTTTATTTATATAAGAGATGACGCTAGACGCTATTCATTAATGAGAACTACATAAGACGCTCTAATTGGTTAGACGTCTACTCTCTTCTCATGAAATTGAAAGTTCGAGTTTTCTCTCCAACTGATATAATGTCAAAAAAAAAAAAAAAAGCACCATTAATTTGTGGATATATTGATAGTGGTGTGAATCCGTAAAATAATTTCCTGTTACATCCCAAACAAACATTCCAGTGAGATTCTTGTTAATAGCAAAGCATTTGTATTTTGTCCATAATCTTCAAGTGACAAGTACATAATTGACGGACAAACGATTTTGATAAATATGCTTTGGAAAACCTAAACTACAGGCAATAACTAACATCAAGTTTAGGTCAAGTTATATGCTCGTTTGGCAGATTCTAGCGTGTTAGATAAGAGCATAGCAATTGTCATTGGTCCAACTCCTCCAGGCACTGGTGTGATAGCAGATGCCACCCTAACTGCCTCGTCATAGCAAACGTCTCCAACTAATCGATAACCATACTCACAACTAGAATCCTTGCAATCCAATGGAACAAGATGTTAGGTCATAAACTAAATCCAAGAAGAAGATTAAAAACAAATTAAAAATAGATAATAATAAAAAGAAGTTAAACGAATGGACGTAAATAATATTTATTACCAACAATAAAGAAAATGTAGGGGTCTATCACTTCTTCATTGCTAAGTATTAAAGGGAGGAGTACCTACTACGTACGAGAAAATTAAAAAAAAAATCCCGTTGAACCAAATATTTCCTATGTACCTCCTTTTAATATCTAGTCAAGTGTGTTTGTTATCAATGATAAAGAAATAGCAGGGGTCTATCACTTACCCTAACTTCCACATGGCTATTAAAGGGAGTAGTACCGACTATGGGAGTACCGGAAATTTTTCCTTTCTACGACAAGCAAATGAAGTGACTGAAATTACCTCAATTGGATTCGTCCCAACGTCAATAACTACTGCGCCTGGTTTTAGCCAACTACCACGAACTAAATTAGGAACTCCGGCAGCAGCAACCACAATATCAGCTTCGCGAGTAATCTGTTCGGGGTTCCTAGTAAATGCATGTACAACACTGACGGTAGCGTGGTGCCTCTGCATAAACCAGGATATTACAATGCCTACATAATCCTAAAACACAAGTAAATTGAACATGAGGTGATTGTGGACCTGCAACAGCAAGGATGTGGGCAATCCAACAACATTACTTCTTCCAATCACCACAGCTTTCTTCCCCGTGATTTCCACACCATATCTGATCAACAACTCGACGCATCCTTTGGGAGTGCAGGGTAAGAAAAGAGGCTCCCTTCCCCTCATAGCAAGATTCCCCATATTAAGTGGATGAAATCCATCGACATCTTTTTCCAGGTGCAGCGCATTCAAAATTTTCCCCTCATCCAAATGCTGTAGCGTTACATTAAATTGTGAGTAACCATAGTCCATAAACCACTAGTTCTGACTTCATATCAATTACAGAAATATAAAAACTATATTAGCCAGTAAGCATTTACCATATAGAACTTAACTAATTTAAATTTAATATCCAAATAACTGAAAGAAAAATATCTTATTTACATTGAGAGGAATAAAATATGGAGACGGTTGTATGATAGACAAAAAAGAGCCAAATTTAAGCTACTGGAAAACAGGGAGTTAATAAAAGATGAAAATGTACTCCTAAAAACCAGAAACCAAAGCAGAAAAAAGCATTCCATTCATGTTGTGGGCTTTTAGATTGAAAGATTGAAAGTTGATCAAGTCATGGCCCAGTTTTAGAAATTACTTGCGGTAGAGGAAGCTGCACAAGTATACCGTGAATAGATGGATCTCCATGAAAACATGACAACGCATTAAGAACTTGATCTTCTGTACAATTATCAGGCAAGGTAGCAAGCTCAGACTTGATTCCAGCTTCTTCACAGGCAGCTATCTTATTACGAACATAAGTTTGGGAGTCTCTTCTTTGACCGACCATGATTACGGCCAAGCCAGGGACCCTTCCAACATTGTTCTTCATCCTCCTCACCTCACTAGTTATTTTCAATTTAATTACGTCAGCAATCGTCCTACCATCAATTACTGTTGTAGTCGGTGGATTAGCTGTAAGTTACATTACATCAGATGATCAGACACCAGCATGCTCAGCTTAAAGAAGGAGATCAAGGTTCAACACCATAATATCACAAACCTATAAAGCAGCAACTGGGGAGGAATGGAGTTAAATGGTGACTTACAGCAAGGCGCAGAAACGGATGGATAATCAGGACAGTTGGAATGAGTCCAAATATCCGGAAAATCAATGGAGATGAGAGGTGGAGACACTAAAATCTGACGCGCATCTGTTGTAAGTCTTCTTCTTGAAGTCACAGATGTAAGGAATCTAATTCTCAGTCTCTTGTCCAATGACAACGACATGCACCGCAAAATCATCCTCTGCCACTATTGAATAGTTGTCAGTCACTAAAAGCTGCAGCTTATGGTTGAAACTTCTATTAGAAAATATGTAAAACAGCTAAGAATTTGTAGGACAAATTTATGAAAAGAGGCACATACAGGTCCTATGCCCCAGGATTGGTTTACTAATTTTGCAGTCATTTGATAAGGCTTATGTTGGATAATTATGAGTGGCAGAGAGAGTTTTCAGTTGAAGCGCCTATGTACATCATAAGAAATCAATTTCTGCTTTGACGGGTAACTTGAAAGCTGCCTTGTGGTTCACCAAATTGGGAACTTGAGGACAATTTATCTGAAGGACGAAATTGGTGTAGTACATAATGTATATTCTTTTGTATCTTGGCTTACCCAATCTCCAAGTCATTCCGCAACTCTTTATAGTTAGTTATTTCATTTATACCCGTTTTATTGAGCAGGTATGTTAGTTAGACAACGTTAGGTAGGTAGTAACTAATTGGTTAACAGGGAGCCTATAAAACGGGGAGCTAAGCCTTCACAAACACAATTCGTATTGAATAAAGTTTGTAGAAAAGTTTCATACTGAATAAAAGATTGTGGAGTGTACTAAGGGAGAACTCAGTTCTTGGCTAAATCATCCACTAATTGGCAATTCGTTAATCTTCCACAAGGGCCCTCGTCTAAAAGAAATTTTTTCAAGGGCCCTCATCTCATCTAAAACAATGAGCTTCCTTTCCGCTCTCGAACCCTTAAAGCCACATTTCTAGTTATTCCACCTTGGACAAGTTAACAATAAAGCTTAGAATGAGATAATTTGTGATGGGTGACATATTTGGAGCTAGAATGTATGACAGAACTTCTCAGTTTCCCAAATGCGTAGGTATATCTGAATCAACAAAGGATTTGCCCATTTGGAAGTAAAGCACCTAACGCTTTCATATATTTTGGATTCGGTTCAAAATCTCGGCTTCATCTCTCAAAATAATATCTCTTGGATAGACCTAAATCTTAGGAAATCAATGTCCTTTCTCAATTAGAAGGCTGGTGGTCAGATATTTCCAATGCAGACAATGAATGGTGTAGTTGCAGGAGTTTTATATCAAAATCGAAAACTTGCCGGGTTCGATCAAAGGTCGGATATTTATTCATAAAACTAAAATCTTTAGCTCACCTAAATCAGTAAACCCCTGAACTGTATACGCAGGACAGTTTTAACTGAACTCGTTTGTCGAAACTGACAATCAATTCAATACAATAATATCAACTAATTGGGATGCTAAACTTGAAGAACCTATTCTAGAACATGGGAAGAACATGAATCGTAACGAATTACGAAGATCTTTGAAAAGAAAATACAATCAGAAAGAAACATAACGAAAATGGAGAGAAATACCTGACGGCAGCACCCAGATTAGCTGTTCAAATGCCTAATGTCTCGAGTGTTCACGATGTCTGACCTTATATCATCAAGCTTATGGTTTTTGTTATACTATAGGGATAATTATAAATCGTCTCGATACGATTTATATTTGTCTCGTTTGTAAATCATACCTAATGATTTTATATGTTACTGTAGTTTATAAAATTTCAAATTATACCGTTTTATCAGTTAATTTTCACGAATTTGAGATGCTATCGATAGTTTTTGTTGTGGGGTGAAATTGGATGACACGTGGAATTTTACAACTTGACAAAATTGGTCCAAGACCTGGTCCAAAAGACCTGGTCCAAGGACCTGGTGTAAAGTAGACCGGTGTAAAGCACCTAGTCCAAGCACCTGGTCCAAGGCCTGGTCCAAGACCCGGTGTAAAGCACCTGGTCCAAGACCTGGTCCAAGCACCTGGTGTAAAGCACCTGGTCCAAGACCTGGCCCAAGCACCTGGTGTAAAGCCTGGTCCAAGCACCTGGTGTAAAGACCTGTCCCAAGCACCTGGTCCAAGCACCTGGTGTAAAGCACCTGGTCCGAAGCACCTGGTCCGAAGCACCTGGTGTAAAGCACCTGGTCCGAAGCACCTGGTCCAAAGCACCTGGTCCGAAGCACCTGGTCCAAAGCACCTCGTCTGACCGTGGTACCTAGGCATAAAGTCCATGCACCTGAAAAGAATTGGCTACGCAGTCTCCAACACAGACCTACATATCTAAACCGATTACAAGTGTCCAATCAGAAAATGACACGTGGCGTGACCCAAAAGCGACACGTAATTGAGAAGCAACACATGGCCCAATCCCGACGCGACACGTGGCACGATGATGTCATCAACCTAATCTCCTATAAATAGGAGAAGAAATTCATTCATTAGGTAACTAATCTCTACTACTACTATCTGGCACACTAGCTCTGCTTGCTCTGACTTTAGCATCGGAGGGTGTTAGGCCGGCACCACACCGGTGCTCTTTTCCTTTCCCGTGCAGGTACCTACGTAGCACGCCGTCAAAGTAACACACTACCTCCGACTCGTCCGATAAATTAAGTTCGTTGCCTACGTGGAAGCTATCCATTTTTAGGTAACAACATTTGGCGCCGTCTGTGGGAAGAGTATATAACTAAGTGCTCTACCATCAAGGATGGGTCGTAGAGGTCAGCAACATGGTGATAGCATCAAGACGGTGAAAACCGTAACCCTCGTGAATACGAAAAATCAAACTCGTAGCACTAGGGAGCTACAACAAGTTGATGAAAATCAAGAAGTGGAAAGAGTTATGGCAATGCCTGATGGAAGGGTTGATGCTCTGAAGAACAAGTCCGAGGTGTGAATCGAGATCTTGCTAAAGTACTCGAAATCCTTACACGGAACCGACCATCAATCCCCTACCGACAATCAAGAAGTCCAATCCAAGAAAGATAAAGAACCTATAGAACGCATAGGAGAATCCTGAATCATGAGAAAGGTGGTTCAAAGAGGAAGTCAAATCTAAATATCCAGGACAATTCCTCCTCCTCTTATAACTCTTATCGCAACAAGCAACCTAGTCAGAAACGAAGATCCGACCTCGGAGAAATTCTCAATCAAAAGAGAAAAGAACATTCAGGATGTTGTGAAGTCTATCGCAGAAAGTGCCTGACCTTGGGCACCAGGAGTTGAAAAAACTCCAAGATCAACTTGGTCATATGAAGAAAGAGTATAGAGGAAAGACTACTCTTGCACTAGAAGATCTACTTGAGCAAACTGAGCCTCCATTCACCGATGATATAATGAAGGTGGAGCTTCCAACCAAGTTTAAAATGCCAACAATGACCACGTATGACGGTTCAAAGGATCCACTAGAGCATGTCGATACGTTTCGGACCTGGATGGAGCTCCAGGGAGTCCGAGATGCTATCAAGTGTAGGGCGTTCCCCCTTACATTAGGAGGCCCTGCTCGCGGGTGGTACAGGCAGCTCAAGCCGAGGTCCATATCTTCATTTAAAGATCTTACTCGGTCTTTTGTAACTCGTTCCTTGGAGGAAGAGATCATAAGAAACCAGCCACACACCTTCTCGATCGTGGCGTCAAAAGTCGGAGGAGAGTCTCCGCGACTATGTAATGAGATTTAACAATGAGGCAATCGAAGGTGGAAGGTTACCAATGATGACATTGCTCGATCGCCGTGATGGTCGGCTTGAAAGACGAAAAGTTCTTGTGGTCACTAGGAAAGAAAACGCCTGCTACATACACAGAGCTACTTGCCCGAGCGCAAAAATATATGAGCCACGGAGAATTACTTAATGCAAGAAATACTTGGATGAAGAAGGTAGTAGTAAACTATCGGACCACAAGAAGAGAGACGAGCAGTAAGATTTTTCCTGGAAGACTGATCGTCATGAGGATGACAAAAGAAGGAGATCAGGTGACCAACCTGATAAGCTGAGTCTTCCTCCTAGTAAGTTTAAAAAATACACTCCGACCACAGTTCCAATCGAACAACTACTCTTAGAGATCAAAGACAAGAACTTGGTAAGATGGCCGCCTAGGATGATAACGGGGTCAAACAAGAGGAACAAAGACAAGTATTGCCTCTTCCATAAAGACCACGGGCATACCACCTCTGATTGCTTCGATCTCAAGGAAGAAATTGAGACCCTAATTCAAAAAGGGTACTTGAAGGAATTTGTGAGAAGTAAAAGAGATGAGGAAGATCAGGACCGTGATCATCAAAATTTTTCAATTGGAGAAGTAAGAACCATATTCGGGGGCCCGACTATTGAAAATGAGTCCAAGCTCTAGAAAGGACTATGCTGGGTCATTGAGGTATTGGCCTCATCTAAAAGACTCTACAATACCTATGAAGATGTCAAGTAGCATAGATTTTGTTTCAACAATTTAATTTATTGCAATTTTCATTTTCAATAAAGTCTTCTATTGTAAGAGTTCAAAAATAAAATGAATAAAATTATATTTTTTCTACTTATTGCATTCATGAGAGTTAGATCATTCGAGAAAAATTAGACTCGAGTTAGACTTCAAGACATAAAACTCTACTTGAGTGGGGGCCAACTATGCGATTCTACTGCAACAAAATTAAAAATGTTCTGAGTCCATCAAGGTGGAAGAGCAAAAAGTTCTAAGTCCGCCACGGTGGAAGAGCTAAATAAAAAAAAATTCTAAGTCTACCAAGGAGTGCAGGGCTCGCACGAGCCGCACCTGGTAGAAGAATTTAAAATGACTCAAATGTTCTAAGTCCACTAAGGTGGAAGAGCAAAAGGAAAAAGTTCTTAGTCCATCAAGGTGGGAGAGCTCTACATAAAAAATTCTAAGTCTACTAGGAAGTGCAGGGCTCGCATGAGCCGCACCTGGTAGAAGAATTTAAAACGACTAAAAAATTCTAAGTCTGTCAGGGAGTGCAGGGCTCCCACGAGCCGCACCTGGTAGAAGAATTTAAAACGACTAAAAAATTCTAAGTCTGTCAGGGAGTGCAGGGCTCCCACGAGCCGCACCTGGTAGAAGAATTTAAAAACGACTAAATAATTCTAAGTCTACTAAGGAGTACAAGGCTCGTAGAGGAATTAAGGAAAATTCTAAGTTTACTAAGGGTGTAAGGCTACTACACCTACAAAGCAACACTTAGAAAATTTAAAGAAAAATCAAACCATATCAAGACTCAACGAGAAATTAACTCTTAGAAACGAAGTTGAGTTTTTGAAAAGAAAAAAAAAAAAAAAAAAAAAGGGAGAAAGAGATGGAAGGAAGGAAAAAAAAAAAAAATATAAAAAAAAATTGAAAAGCTGCTGGAAAAAGAAAAAAAAAAAAAAAAAAAAAAAAAAAAAATTTAGTGGGCGCGGGTCAAAACCTGACCCGCGCCCATGCCCGCGGGTCAGGCTTTGACCCGCGGGCAAAAGAACCAGCAGGTTCTTTTCAAAAAAAAAAAATTGAAGTGGAGCGCGGGTCATTGCCTGACCCGCGCCCCACGCCCGCGGGTCAGGAATTGACCCGCGGGTCTGGGAACCTTCCCACATGCTTTTTTGTTATTTTTTCCCCCTTTTTCTTACTCCTTCCTCTCTACACTTGTTATTAATTCAATTTTCTTTCAAATTTTGTAATCTTTTCTTCAATAAAAGATAGAAAATTTTAATGTTTTTGATTTCAAGAGAATTTTTACTCTTTAAATCATAGGGGGCGAAGTATGTGATGAGTAAGCGTGACAACTCGGACATACAACTCAACTTCAAAACGACCAGAGACTGAAAATTCAACCTACCAAGCTTCAACATTTAGTATTTTCTCAGAAAAAAATTTATGACAGAAAATTCAATTACAAAGGAGAAATACAAGCTACAAACTATCAAAATTTTGACGAGTGCAACGGTGAAAAATTCAAGCTACAGACCTCAACACTTTGAATATTTTCAAGAAATTGACTAAGGTAAAATTCCGCTTTGAAAGAATACTCCCAAGTAGCATTGAACTCGCGTCTCAACTCAACTCGGGAGTAGGGGGCCTCTGTTGTGGGGTGAAATTGGATGACACGTGGAATTTTACAACTTGACAAAATTGGTCCGAAGCACCTGGTCCAAAGCACCTGGTCCGAGGCACCTGGTGTAAAGTACCTGGTGTAAAGCACCTAGTCCGAAGCACCTGGTCCGAAGCACCTGGTCCGAAGCACCTGGTGTAAAGCACCTGGTCCGAAGCACCCGGTCCGAAGCACCTGGTGTAAAGCACCTGGTCCGAAGCACCCGGTCCGAAGCACCTGGTGTAAAGCACCTGGTCCGAAGCACCTGGTGTAAAGCACCTGGTCCGAAGCACCTGGTCCGAAGCACCTGGTGTAAAGCACCTGGTCCGAAACACCTGGTCCGAAGCACCTGGTGTAAAGCACCTGGTCCGAAGCACCTGGTCCAAAGCACCTGGTCCGAAGCACCTGGTCCAAAGCACCTCGTCTGACCGTGGTACCTAGGCATAAAGTCCATGCACCTGAAAAGAATTGGCTACGCAGTCTCCAACACAGACCTACATATCTAAACCGATTACAAGTGTCCAATCAGAAAATGACACGTGGCGTGACCCAAAAGCGACACGTAATTGAGAAGCAACACATGGCCCAATCCCGACGCGACACGTGGCACGATGATGTCATCAACCTAATCTCCTATAAATAGGAGAAGAAATTCATTCATTAGGTAACTAATCTCTACTACTACTATCTGGCACACTAGCTCTGCTTGCTCTGACTTTAGCATCGGAGGGTGTTAGGCCGGCACCACACCGGTGCTCTTTTCCTTTCCCGTGCAGGTACCTACGTAGCACGCCGTCAAAGTAACACACTACCTCCGACTCGTCCGATAAATTAAGTTCGTTGCCTACGTGGAAGCTATCCATTTTTAGGTAACAACAGTTTTAATGTTAATTTTGACGAACTGAACAAATTAGAACGTTAGTTTTAATTTTTTTAATAGATAGGTGTAAATGGTAGTTTTTACACTTTATTAACAAAGACTTATTATATAAATTGTACTCATGTATTATAGTTATTATTATTATTTTGAATACAAAGTTATATGACAAACGTCAATCAAGAGATGTGTGTTCCAAAAGTTTGGGCCTAGGTTTAGGGCTAAGAATGAGATTTAAAGTATATTGAAATAAATCAATATGTTCTTTTGATTTTTTGTTTTTTTAAACTGTATGCTATGCAAATAATTTTTTTTTTCTTTTTTTGCTACTTTTTTTATAATACTCCCATTTTATAAACTAAATTATTTCTAAGTTACTTTTCAAATACGTGACTCGTTTACTTAATACTTATATTCATATTATAAATTCCAATTAAATTAGTTCTTAGTTTTCAAAAAATATTATTGAATTGAAGCACATATGAATAATGGTCAACATTGTTAAGTAGAGAAAAATGGTTTGTTAGGAGAAATTTAATCTATGTATCATTGAGTTTAGTAGGGAATATCAATTTAAACTTTAAATTTGTTATTTCACTAAATTGAACCGTGAACTCTAATAAAAAATGCAATTAGTATTTTATATTTAGAGATTTATAGTTAGGTATATGTTTTTATAGCTAAATGAACTTTTTTATGCAGATATTGTTTTTTATGAATATTTTTCTTCACTATTTGTTTTAGCAATGCTCTACTTTTGTTTCTACTAGAATATTAAATGCACCACATATGTAAGTCTTAGGTTTAATTAATGATATTAAAAGTTTAGGTTTACAGTGATATACCGTGTTTGTATGATCAGTGTGTAATTCTAGAGGGGTGAATAGTGTTTAAGGTCATTTTATAAAACTCTTTCAAATACGACCTATAATTAGTAAATAAATTTTAAAAAATTAAGCCCGATAAATAATATAAACTTTACACTAAAATCTTTTTAACAAAGTAAACCAATTTTCAATATGTATAGACAATAGTCAATCTGATATTTAACAACTGAATATTCCTTCAATAAATGCAGTGGCGGAGCCAGGACTTAACTCGAGGGGGGCACGCAGTTAAGCTACATCTTAAAATTCCAAAACCGATAGAAATTGAATCAAAACTAACTAAAACCAATATAAATTCAATAATTTAAACTGTTTACGTGCCAAAACAAATTTACGATTTGTAATTTTTTTTTCCAATTTAAATTAGTTTAGTGTCGATTTTAATAAAACCGACATAAGCAAAACTTCAAAAACACCCTTAAAGTGCAATTATATAATTATTGATTATAATATTAATAACTATGAAAATAAAATCAATGTATTCATTAGTGCTATTTAATTTTTTGAAAATGAAGTTGAGTAAATATTAATATTTTCTAATCTATTTTTATTTTTTATGTTCAAAATCATTATATTTCTATCAATAACTATATTCATAGATGGAAAATAAATAATGAAAAAAACTATTAGAAATAATATTTATAATATAAAAATATATTTAATTATATTATGATTTCAAAATATTGAAATTAGAGATATTAAATATATTGAACTAGTTTATTTGTATAAAATTAAAGGGTTTTTTTATTATCTAATTTATAAATTATATATAATAATGGATTTAACTTTAAAAAGGTGCAAAAAACTGAACACAAGTCCCTTGTAGGATATGAACTTGGGATGTCAAGGATACCATCCTGCGCTAATGCCAACGCACTATGTAATCGTTATGTTACAGATGACAGCTCCTTTTTTTATATATTTATTCATTAATGGCCCTAATTAATTTTAATTTAAACCATATATATATTTTTATTTTTCTAAAAATCGAGGGGGGCACGTGCCCACCCTGATCCCTATGTAGCTCCGCCCCTGAATAAATGTGATGCAATAAGTATGTGAAGTAACAATAAATCTTTTCAAAAATTACTTTTTTTTAAAAAATTTATTGATAATTTTAAAAGCCTTTTTTAAAAACTAAAAATTGAATTGGTTAGTAAATAACACTAATTTTCAAAAATAAGAACAAAAAATAGGAACCAAAATGATTTTCAAATGAAGTCTAATAATTTAGATATAACTTTCTGGGTAAATAATATAAAAACCCCTAATTTATGGTGTTGGTTTCAGTTTTGCCCCTCAGTTCTACCCTAAATCTCTTAGTTTGTTTAAAAAATATCCTTAGTTCGCAATTTCCAAGCAAAATATATTACATGTAGTATGTTTCAATTTTGCCCCCGAACGTTTTAAAAGTTTAAATCTCACTCATAATGTTTAAATTTTCATAATACTTAATGAAAAATTGCTAACAAAGGGTTTTTTTTAAACAAAAATTGAAAATTTGAGTATAAAATTGAAACTTTTAAAAAGTTAGGGGTAAACCTGAAAACTAACTCATATATTAGGGGAATCTGGCCTAAATTTTTACAGTGAAAAATAAATGTGGAATTTAATCAAGGTTGATGATCTAAATATTTATTTTTGGATAAGCTAAATATTGAATTTAATACTAGTTACCTGATAAAAATTAGGATTAAGTTAAAAGGACTAAAATGAAAATAGATAAAACTTAAAAAATTAAAATTATTTTCAAAAGTTGAAACGCCTAAATATAAAATTGACAAAAGGTATGATTTAATCGTCTATTTTTTAATATTATTTAATTATTTTCTAGCCCAACTTATTTTTAAAAAAAATGAGGATTTTTTTTATCGATAGAAACTAAAAAATCTCTTTTAAATTCATAGGCACGCTGACCTAGTTTTGGCAATGCCATAACATACTTTTAGATAAACATTTTGTATTAAAAGAAAATATACTTTTATGATAAAATTGGGATTTGGGATCTTTTTAAAGAAAAAAGCTGACAAGAATTAACTTTGGTGTCTGATTTCTTCCCCCTGTTTCCTTCTTTTCTCCTCGTAATTGTAATTATTTTTGTTAAAAACTTGTTAAATTAACATGCTTTGGTGAATGGGATTTTTTTTAATGCACCTATAGAATTAGACAACTGAATATAATGTGAAATGATATATTCCTACATTTGTAAAAGTTAATTTTTGAATTTTAAGAGGTATTTAGTGTGAGAGTTTGTGGGGCTTAAAGAAGACACGAGATTGAGAAGTTTGAATTTATATAATTTATGTTTGAGTGTGTTATAATTTGTATAGTTTATATTCAAATTTATAAAGAAGTGTGTTTTAAAAGCTCGAGTTTATGGTATAAAGTATTATTTATCAATTTATTCTCTAGAGGTGGTTTTCAATGTTACTAGTTATTGTTGTATCTCTATCTTCAAAAGCAAATATTGGTTCAACCTCAATAATTTTTTCATTTTAAGATAATTTTACGAGTGATAAAAAAAACTGAAAGAAGTTACATAGTTCCAATTCAATTTTTCATCAAATTAATAGAAATTATAATAACAGAGATTATTAACAGACTATAATCAAAATATAGAAACTAGAATGAAACCTTTTAAATATATAGAAACTAAACACACGTTGTGATGGATTTTATACACAATATCAAATCCCTTCATCTTTTCGATGTGAGATCATTAACAACCGTTGAATTCTTCCTTATAGTGTACCATTATTGAAAGTAATAAAGATAAGATCAGATTAGGGGAAAACCTAATAATGGAGAGGGACCCTCATCATAAATCTTTGAAGGAAGGGCCATTGTCCAAAGGGTACAAATCAATCCACCAAAATTGGGATGAAAATTCAAGAAGAGATTTTTCTTTTTTTCTTTCTTTTGGGAGTTGGTATTTAAGAAAGACGTTTGATTTGGCAACAAAGAAGAGACTTTGGCTTAATGTTAGGAAGATGCATCTTTTCTTGTCTTTAGAATTTTAAACCGACGCCGTTGTTGTGTTGTGCAAAGGTCTAATGTGTTTTGTATCAATTCCAACGTCTTTTTCCCATCCTCCTTAGGACTCCAACCAACGACTATCTTTTCTTTTTAAATATTTTTCCTCCATGTGACTTGTTTCTTGTCTTCCGGGACGGATCCAGAATTTTTTTTAAGGGGCAAAAATTATATAAAATTATTTTTAAAAAAAATTAAAGAGCGTAAAATAGATAAAATACATTTAAAAAAATATTAATTTTTACATTTTAACATTAAAAAAATATTAATTTATTACAATTCGGGTTAGTGGATCTGTCCCGGCTTGTCTTAGTCCATCTCTCTAAGATTTGAAACTTTAAAAAAAAAATTACTCAACATCTACTATTCTTAGAATTTTCATTTCATGATTATTGGGATTCGGTTAAAGGGCAAGTTTGATAATTAGGTTTCTTTAGTCTAGATTGAAAGATAAATATAAACTCATCTATCAAATATATGCGGTACAAATTCAGACTTCTCAATTTTAGAATTTATAAAAGTGGTAAAGATAGTATTTATTATAATAATATTAAATTTATGAAAATGCTAATGTTTTTTTTTTAGATATAATATCAAATTAGAGCATGAAAAACTCAAACTTTCGACCTTATACGAAAAGAGCATACCTAACCAGTTGAAATAAGCTCTTATTGGCAATGTTAATAATGTTTGATAATTAACTAATCAAATAAACGATAATATAAGATGAAAAAAAATTAAATATAAAATTACTATCATACTTCAATCGTCACTTAAAAGTTGAATAATTTGTATCTTTCATTTAAGTCATGTTCCTCATTCTAACTAGTAAAGATTGTGGTACTGGATTTCTCTATCACAACTTTCTCCTCCATTGAATAAATAAAAATGTCTCAATTTTAAAACATCGACACGTCAAAATTTTGATTCATCACTTTGAATAGCAACACTAAGTATATATTTGAAAATATTTTTTTGTTTTCTACTTTAAAAATAAGACCAACTCATACTTGATGATAAATAATAAAAAAAAGAAACGAAAAACATATCTTAAATTTTTGTTTATCATGTTCATAAAATTTATAAATGATTTTTTAATTTTAAAAACTGTAACTAAATATGAAAATCTTTAGAAAATGAAAAAATTTAGAAAATAAATCTTATAATACAACATCGAATAAACTAGGGGGGGTCAGGATTTGAAGAGACAAGCGAAGCGAAAGTCGCGGAAGTCGGAAAGGGGAAAAAACACGAAAATTCAATTATGAAAAACGTTTTTTTTTTTTTTTATATTCTTATTTTTATTTTAGACCAAACAACTTTTTTTTCGTACATAAAAATAAAAGATTGGAAATAAAACGATTATCAGAATAAAACTTAACTCTATCGCGTGAATAAATGGATCTCTGCAACTCCATATTCATATAGAAGTGAAAAAAAAATATATATATATTTTGGAATTGCAGTAAAAATTTATCTAATCCTTCGATGGATGAGATGAAAGTAAGTTTCACCCGTTAAAAAATGGGATTGAGAGAGGTATTAAATGTCGATGTTTTATTTGAGTATAAGAACAAAACTTACCTCCAATCCACTCACATATTGAACTATAAAAAATAAAAAGTTAAAAAAACAAATGGTTGATTTTGACCTATGTGGCCAATATCTATCCACAAAAAGGAGGGATATCTTCATGCATGCATGGAGAGGATCCCATGAGAGGGGTGTTTAGGGGGTGTTTGATATGCAAGTATTAGTCATGAGTTTTTAAAACTTATTTCATTGTTTGGTTTAACCTATAATCAGTATTGATATTGATATCAATTCTCATCCAAATCTCCCTTTAAATCATCTCCAATTTTTGGCTTTTTCCTCCTTAAATAAATGACACTTTAGTATTTATAATAGAAAAAAAATAAGTATTAAGAGCATTTTAGTAGATTACAATGAATAAGATAAAATTAAAAAATATTTTTTTTTAATTAAAAAAATAAAAAAAAATTTAAATCAAAAGATATTTTATAAAATAAAACTCAATATATATCTTACATTAAACTCAATATATTTTACATAATAAATTTTTTTAAAAAAAACATGTTCAAAATAATACACTAAGTAATTTAGATAAGTTTTATTTTATACTTTTTTCAAGCTTAAATTTCAAACACAACAATTTTTTTAATAACATTTCTCACTTTCTTTAAATTAATAAATTTGTTTTCATTGATTTTTTCTCTCATGCCATTATACAATAAAAATCACACTGATGTCTCCTAATAAAAGTTATTTGGATCTTATAAAATAAAATTTATTATTTTTTCAAATTTTGTTAGATTTTACTTTTTTTAGTTCATTAATTTAATGATTTTTTTAATTAATCAATTAATGTTGAAAAGTTATACTTTGAAAAAATCATTTTTAGCCACTTTTGAAATTTATTATTAAAAATGTGTCATGTTTTAAAATACCTCAAATATTTAATGGCAACAATAATCTATTTTGTTACCGTCAATTAATATCAAATAGTTTATATAATAATACATGATTTTAAGTATATAAAACATCAATTTTATTTTATTTTATTTAGTGAAATAATACTTAAAAAGAAATTATAAATATCGAAACTTATAAATAAAATATAGTTGATAATCTTACTTTAATTAAATTTAATATCATTAATTAATTTTTCAATATATTTTATTAAGTTTTAGATAATAATTAAATAAAAAAATCAAATCTTATTTTCCTTCCTACCAAACACAATAATTATATTCTCATTAATCCAAATTCATTCCAGCACACTCCAAACACAAATATCATATTCTCATGCATTTGAATTTCATTCCAACACACTCCAAATACAGATATCATATTCTCATCCATTATATTTTCACACTACTTATTCCCAAACATTTTATTCCGATGTCGACAGACCAAACGCCCTCTTAAAGATAAAACATACCTGCATCCATGCATGAAGGGATCTCCAACCTCACTCACATTGAAGTGAATAAAAAAAAGTTGATTTTGAACTATGTTGCCAAAAAAATTGATTTCATTTCATGCATGTAATGAAGGTAAGTTTTGCTCGGTATTTAATATCCTTCCATGCACTTTTTTTTATATAGATATTACATTAAATTATGAGAGGGGAGATTTGAACTTTCGATCTCAAAAGAATGGATCATGTGTTTAGCCAGTTGAGCAATGCTCACGTAGGCCATACACAACGATTTTGGATACTTAGATTTTGAAAACCACCATATTTTATTGAAATATTAATAAAAAACTAATATTGCTTAATTGAAATAATTTCTTTTGATTTTTTTAATAATTAATTAGTTTAAAATATTTTTTCCATTTAAATGTAAGTTTAATGTTAATAATTAATTTAAGTAATGAAATTATCTACCAAGTATTCCCAATTCCTATTGGTTATTATCTCAGACAAGAAAAAATCCTATTGATTATGTCCTAAAGAACAAATAGGAATATTGGATTCTTAGATATCTAATTCTTGTACGATACCTAATATATTTATCCAATATTCTCGAACATTAATTCCTAAGTATCTAAATCTCAAGCATCTAGTAAAGGAAAAGATACGTTAAATAATGAGATAAAATGACTCGTGTAACTTTTTTTTTACAAAAAATAAGTTCTTATATTATTTTATATTATTCTTGTTCTTTTTTACGCGTTTATAAACAAAAAAACAACATGAAATACTGGTATAAAATTTTGATTCAAATAGTCATATAATTAATGTAATGTCATCATTTAACATATCCTATCATTTATTAATTATTGAAATTAATACAAAGACTTTTTAAAGGGACTATCTTGAATTGTCTTTGTAATTAATAAGGGCTAAATTATAACATTTTAAAATAAACCTGACCAAAATGAAAATATATTTGTTCACTCGATAGTTAAAAAAAAAACTATCCAAAAAAATAGGGGCATTTTCAAATCTAGCAATTTTTATAGTAATATTTGTAAAAATAAAAGCTCAAAAAAATATTTATAAATATAGCAATTTTTTATATGGTTTATTTGTGATAAACATAAAATTACATATTTTTACACTAAGTTTATCACTGATAAACACATAAATCATTGTTTATCATTGATAAACATTGTAAAATTGCTATATTTGCAAATACCTTTTTGAGTTGATATTTTTACAAATATTACATAAAAATTTGCCACCCAATGAAATTTCCCAAAAAAATAACCATTATATACATGTAATTTTATTTTTTTAACAAATTATATACATGTAATTAAGTTAGAAAAGAAGGAAATATAATACAACAGAAAAAAACATTTCCACACGTAAATATCAATTTGAAATGGACCATGGACATGGCTTACCTTTTCAGGCAAGTTATGTAGATAAGAAGTAAGAAACTAATTCTCATACAGCAAAACATTTTCACTACAAACGAAATATGCGTTGGGGTACATACAAAATCTCACGGGAAGAGAATGATTATTGGTGTATAAAGTGAATAACACATCTCTATTGATATGAGACATTTTGGATGAAATTAAAAACAAAGTCATGCGAATCTAGACCCAAAGTGGACAATATCATACTAATGTAGAGTTGTGGTGGTCCGGTGTCCCTTAACAATATAAAATGTCAACACGAACATAACTCAAATTATTAGATATAGGTTGAATACGGATCACTTCCTCAATCAATTTAATATAAAAAAAAAAGGACTAAAAGATTAAAATTTATGAAAAAATGACGTGGCTGAGAGTGTGAGACATATTTGTTGCAGCATTTTGATTTTGCATTGCAAATAGGAAATCTGAAGTTATCTGAGTTTCTCTCACGTGTTTGAGTTTTCAGAGAAACGTCGGCGACAGCGTCAGAAGGCAGAGACAGACACAGAGACGGAGGCAGAAAAAAAGAAGAAGTTGCACTTTTTTACACGCCAAATCTTAACCCCCGTTGCCTTGTCCTATTCCTACTCCTACTCCCCTCTTCTAGTGAAGTGATGGGTCATTTTTCTTCTTTTGGTTGGGTATGTTAAAGCAAAGCTCCCCACGTTATGTTAGGGTCGACTTAATAATCCCGGGTTTTAAGGTCGGGTGATATATGAAATGTAACCGTGAAATCTGGGTTTGTATAACCTATGTTTGGATGTGCAATGCAGTATGTTTATATATCTTGTGTTTGGATATGTCACGAGGTGAGTTTCTAAAGTATTGAGTTTTAAAATAATAAATATAATCATTTTTAAAAAATAATAATAATTAATTGATAAACAATTATTTTAAATTTTAGTTATAATATTAAAACGATAATTGATATAATTTATAATAAACAAAAAAAATAACTAACTTATGAATAAAATAATTTAAAAAAATGATTTTTTCAATATTTATAATGAATTATTTATGAATCACTCTTAATTAAATTATTTATGTACTTATTTAGATTCTTTAATATTTTCATAATACTTGATCAATTTGGTTTGTTAACTCTCCATTTTTACTATTTAAACTCAATGGTTTTTATCTAACCTATGCATTTTCCTATTTCAAATTCATGGGTCTAAACCCTAGTATTATAATCTTTCTATTAAACATGGTTCGATTATATAAGTCAACCCCGCCCTATATGAATCCTCCTACCAAACACCTTTGAGAATTTGAAGATGTTAATATGACCCAAATTTTACCAACTATGATTTACTTGTCTTTAAGTGAGTAATCGATTCATCACTTCTATTGAGATATATTAAATGATAAAATTTATTTTAGCTCAATAATTTAAGTTTTCTAATATCTTTGTGAAAAATATGGTTTGATTTTTATATTGATCAACCTTTACTGTTTGAAGAGTTGAAATTTGAAAAATTATTGATTGGATTTGATTTGTATAGATAATGATAAAATCTAATAAATTGAAAAATTATTGATTTGATTTGTATAGTTGATGATAAAATCTAATAAAAGCTTGTTATGAATAAAATCAAACCGAATCGGATAAGTTTAGACTGGTTTCAAGAAAAAATTGAAATGTGTGGTTTATGCATTGCCTTTAATCAAATTCACCCTAAAATTGATTGTGAGGATGGTATTTTTAAGAATTAAAATTTAGAAAATTACAAATAAAGCCATTAAATTACAATAAATTATTTAAATTTGTTTAAAAAAAATTGATTCAATCATCTTTTGATAATATTTAGATGATTAGGGATAGCGATGGCAAAATTCCCTGCGGGTTAGGGGCCCGCGACCCTATAGGGACGGGGAATCCCGTTTTATAGGGTTAGGGTTAGGATGAGAAATTTCCCCCAATTTCTTATAGCGTAAGGGTTTGAGAATACATCCCCGCCCCTGACCCCGAACTCGATTTTTTAAGAATATCTTATGTATTTTGTTTACTTTTATCTTTATTTATTGAAAAATATATGTAAAATATGATTATATTAACTAATGCAATATAAAATGTTTAGTATATGTTTTCTTTTTGACTTAAAAATGTATATTTTAAATTTATATTCCTTTTTAAATAAGAATTAAAATGCAAAGCGGGGAATTTTTCCCGGGAAGAATCTGATCCCCGAATAGGGAATCCCCGAACCCGACCCTAATTTTTTGATTAGGGGATAGGGTAGGGTATGAGATTAAAAATCCCCGCATGTTAGGGGATGAGAAGTGCATCCCCGACCCCGCCCTGCCCCGTTGACATCCCTAATTAGGGATGGTAAAAATCCATACAGGTTAGAGTTTTTACCTCGATCGGGCAGAGTCCTCTATTTGAATTTCTTTCTTTTCTAGATGGGGAATAGATTCGCCGCTCCACCCCGTTTTAATTTTTAATATTATTTTATGTTTTTTTTTTCCCTTTTTTTGTATTTATTGATAAAAAAAATATTATTCTAAAATTAATTATTAAAAAAAAAGTTTAGTATTATGTAATTTTTTGTCTTAAAAATATATTTTTTCAATATATAATAAATTTTTATTTTAAAAATTAAAATTAAAACTAAAAATATAAAATAAAGATTTTTCTCACTGGGAATTTTCAACCCGCTCCTAACTTCTCGATTTAAGGATAGGGCTGAGGACATGGTTTAAAAATCCAAACAAGGAATGGGCAAGAAGTACATCCCAACCACCGCCCCCCTTCGTTGCCATCCCTATATATAATCAATGATTTAAAAAAATTGGGTAAATTATTAGTTTAACACGAAAATAAACCGTTGTATTTATAATTTTTATTAAAATAATATTATATTTTAAAAAACCTTTTATCTTGACATACCAAGAAAGCAAAAACTCTCCCTTACAAAAATATTTTATTTTTTTTGAAATACAAAAATATTTTATTTTATTTATATAGGAGCTCAATAAATTATTCTCTTCTTATACTAAGATAATCACTCTCTAATAATTTCGTAGGCTTTCTGCACATTCGTAGGTGGTGTTAGAAAACAACCTCCTTAAAAAGGAGAGTATGTTTGAATTGAACAAACTATTGTTTTTATTTAATCAATATTTCGTAAAGTATATTATCTTTTTTTTTAAAAAAACTCTTGATTTGAGCGAGGCAATAGGAAGAGAAAAGGAAAAGAGAGGGCTTGACTCTGAGTCGAAATTGCATTTATCTATATTTTTTAAACTTTATAATTTTCAGATGGTCAATTTAAACACTACCATCAGTAATAATTTTTTTTTCCTAATTTAAACACATTATACTTCAGTTCAGGCTTGTTAAACTCATTATTATATTTAATTTAACAAACTCGGCCAAACTTATAAGTCAAACACACTAGCATTTTGGATTTTAGATTTGAGAAGCCTTTATATAGTTATGTAGTTTGAGTTTGTGATGTGACATATATCTAGTATATGAGTTTATATACCGAAAAACTTAAATTTATGAAGAAATGTTAAAAGATTCATTATATTAGCCAACTCGTGAACTTAAAATAAAATATTTGATTCTAATTTAGGTGATCGAAATCTAAACACAGAATAAGACTTCTTTACTGTCTAATTATTATAAAACCTATGAAACAAACTCACGATCCAAACGACAATTATAAGGGGGTGTTTGTTTGTAGTGTTTGGGAATGAGATCAAAACCCCATGGTGACTTTATCCCTATCCCCATGTTTGTTTGGCCTTAAGGGAAGTGAATTCAATCCCTATGGGAATCCCATGACACCCCTCCAAAATACACGAGATTTGCATAAATCCCATGGATGTGATGAGAGAGAAAAGAAGAGAAGAGAGGAGAGATGAAAAAAATTATTTTATAAATACAATTTTATGATTCTCATCCCCATCCGAAATCAAACACAGTAATTTTGTCCCCGGATATCTCATCTTCATACATCTCATCCCCAGATATCTCAATCTCTTATAAATCCGGAAACAAACACCCCATAAAAGAATGAAATGTAATATCAAATATGGGAGAAATATACATAGATGGATGGATATAGAATTGTTTCACATGCATTAAAAATCAAAGGGAAAAGGGTCAGAGGAAGAGGAAAGAAGGCGATGCAGTTGGAAGCAAAATGTCAAACACAAAGTTTTGATTTTTTGGGGAACCGAGGAATTGACAGCTACTTCTCACACATACCTCGATCATGCTGCTTCTCATTAATCTAAATCTATAGCTTTTTAACCCTTTTTTTATTTTATTTTTTATTTAAATTTACCTTGCCTTTTCACTTTGCTTGAAAATTCCAATGTCTTTGACTTTTGTTCCACTAATAATATCTCTTCCTTCTTGTAGTAATGTAATAGTATGTCAAAAAAAAAATTCCAATCTTTATGGGTATTTGTTAATTTACACTTTCTGCGGATCCATTATTTTAATCATTTCGATGTTAAACTTATGGGTATTTGTGAGATTAATAAAGGGTTCAAAGTTCAAACCAAAACTAGTTAAATTGCAAAAAAATGGATTTGAATTTATTTGGTTTTAGTAGGCTTTTAGTATTGGTGGATTGGTTTTGACCAAAAAACCATCCACTTAGACGAAAAGGTAAAATATAGTTTAAAAAAAAATAAAGTTAATAATTTGTATAATAATTGAAAATTTCAATGAATAACATGAATTGTAATTAAAGTATATTTTTTTTTCATTTAAACCAATAATCAATAGTGATCAACAATAACATAGAAATGCACTAAAACTAAAAAAAAAAGAGTAATTAATAATTATTCAGATGACCACCTTAGAAAACCTTCCTCAATTTTTTTTTTTTTATAAATAAATCTTCGAATCTTTTTAAGGTTATTTTTTTTTTTCCATTTTCAAAATTCCTTTATGTTGATTATTTTTCAGATATTTTTAATAATGATTTTTTTTAATTGTAAATTTCAAAAATATAAAAAGTTTTTAGAATTTTCAAAAATTACACTTTCATTATTTTAATGAAGGTTTCAAAATCATAAAAACTAAGAAAACTTAAAACTATAATATAAAAATGATATTGATCATTCAATAATATAAAAGAAAAAAATAATGAAAATGAACTTTTATTAATTTAATAAAAAAAATAATTAAATTGAAGAGAAAAAAAAGTTTTTACTACTTTTGAAAATATCAATTAAAAAAGTGTCATAAAGTGAAAATTTTCTTATTTTTTTAGATATTATACTAAATTGAGAAAAGAGACTCGGAAAATCGAAATTATTGAGTACTGCTACTATTTGTTTAATACAATATAATGAGAGTGAGAATTGAACCACGGTATAATTACTTGCCTTAACCAACATACTATACTCGAATATTGATATATAACCGGTTAAACTATACATACATTGATATATATAATTACATAGAAATAGATATTTGTACCTAGAGTTATCTTTTTATGACCAGACATGAAAAAACAACCCAAATATTAGAGAAGCATGACAAAACTAATGATATAAACATTTGGAGACAAAAGAAAAACGTAAAGAAAAGAAAAAAATCAAGCAAAGGAAAACAAAACAATAATCAAACGACTAGTGTTTGTCATATCTCAAAGATTTGGAAAAAAGAAAAAAAATAAAATTATGGATGTGATTTCTATCCATCGATGCGACATTACTGAAACAACATCACCACCACACTGCTCAAAAAAAAAAAAAAAAAAAAAAAAAACACACGATAACTTTGATCGTTACTTAAATTCGTCTACCATTATAATTATAATACTGTTTCTTTTTCTCCCGTTAAAAAAAAACACACTTAGATTCTGTATTATTAAAAAAAAAAAAACATTAGGGCATAGGGGGTCGTGTTTTTCGCTCGAGAATCCTGAAATTGCTGTCTCAATCTTCATGCCGTTTTCTGTTTGGATTCAAATATTTTCATTTATTTTTCCAGTTTTTTTAAAAGACTTCTTGAGCTTTTTTTTTTCTTCTTCTTCTTTGATTTCTTCATGAAGAAAAAGAACGAATTTTTAATTCATAATTTTCTCGCCGGAAATAAAAAACCATGGCTGCTTATGCTTTAATCAACGACAATGGCGATAATTCTACTTACGATAGCCGTAATTGTAGTCCGTTAACGAGTGTTTCGACGAGTAGCGAAGAAAAATCTCGATTAGCTAACGGAAAAATGTTGAGGAAACGAATCGCTTCGGAAATGGAGATTGAAAATGGTGGCGGTGGTGGTGGCGGAGGAGGAGGAGGAGGAGGTATAAACCCTAATTCATCGTCGTCATCTTCTATTATTCATCCACGGTTTTGCCGTCGAACGATGACGGAAAAGACGTTTTCAGTCAATCAAATTCCTAACTACTCCACTAATTTAACCACCACCGTGATGACGTCGTCAGTGGAGGGGTCAAATTTATCGAATTCGAATCTTATCGACAGTACTGCAGCTGCTTCTGTTTCTCTTCCGCATTCTGTTTGTGGATTTTCTGGTTTGCCTTTTTTCCCACCGGAATCGAATCACAAATTCGATTCTTGCGACGATATTTCATGTTCTATTCCTAATTCATTTTTGCTCGGTTCCGCTCCTACCGCTGCTTCTATGGATGATTCTTCCGCTACGGTTTGGATCGATGGGATTATTAAAGACCTGATTCATAGTTCGGCGAATATTTCGATTCCGCAACTTATTCAGAATGTTCGGGAGATTATTTATCCTTGTAATCCTAATCTTGCTAATCTTCTTGAGTTTCGGCTTCGTTCATTGACGGATTCAAATATTGTTCCTAATTTTAATGGTGAGGAAAAGATTAGGAAGGTTTCTAATTTGCCTGTGTTGCCGGCGCCGGCGCCGGTGGTGGGGTTGAGGCAGTTTAATCATGGGGGATTAGGGCAAGAACGGGAATGTTCTGGTTCTGGTTCTGGGTCTGGGCTTAAACTTGATTCCTCTTTGCAAAATCTTTCAAATTTTTCTCCTCAGCAGCCTCCATTTTCATCTATAAATCATGAAGGTTTCTTGCAATGGGTAGGAGCTCCTCCTCCAGCTCTAGCTCCACCTGCTCAACCGACACCGACACTGCCGGTTTCGAGTCATCATCAACTTCCATCGGTTGTTTCGTTGAATCATGTTCCTTCAAAACAACAACAACAAGAACAGCAGCAGCAAGAAGAGCAGAATTCTTGTCCGGTACCGGGGCCGGTATCCGGTGGGAATACTAACCCTTCAACTACTGCTTTACTGATAAGAGAGATAAAAGAGGAAATGAGGCAACAAAAGAGGGATGAAGATGGGTTACATCTCTTAACATTACTCCTCCAATGTGCAGAAGCTGTTTCTGCTGATAATTTAGAAGAAGCAAACAAGATGTTGTTGGAAATATCCGAGCTCTCGACACCTTTCGGAACATCAGCGCAACGTGTGGCGGCGTATTTCTCGGAAGCAATGTCGGCAAGGTTGGTTAGTTCATGTCTTGGAATATATGCAGCATTGCCTCCCGCTTTGGTGCCGGTTACTCATAGCCAAAAGATAGCCTCAGCTTTTCAGGTCTTCAATGGGATAAGTCCATTTGTGAAATTTTCCCATTTCACAGCCAATCAAGCAATTCAAGAAGCTTTTGAAAGGGAAGAAAGGGTTCATATAATAGATCTTGATATAATGCAAGGGCTGCAATGGCCTGGTCTTTTTCACATCTTGGCGTCTCGTCCCGGTGGGCCGCCGTATGTTCGACTTACCGGACTTGGGACATCTCAGGAAGTGCTAGAAGCTACCGGGAAACGACTTACCGAGTTTGCTGAGAAATTGGGGCTTCCATTTGATTTCTTTCCTGTGGCTGAAAAGATTGGTAATTTGGATTTGGAGAGGCTTAATGTGAGTAAAAGGGAAGCTGTTGCTGTTCATTGGATGCAGCATTCTCTTTATGAAGTAACTGGTTCCGATTCCAATACGCTTTGGCTTTTGCAAAGGTAAAAACACAAAGACATTGTCCATCTTTTCAAACTTTTTCCCAGAAAGTCTATAAAGTTAAATTGCATTATTTCAATTAATTGAATTAAAGAAACTTTATACTAGTGATTCTTTATTTCTTTTGATGATCAGATGAAGCAAACTTTTTTGATGTGTCAGTTAGTCAACATTAGGAATCTAGCAAAAAAGCTTCTTTATCATGAAAAAGGAGAGAAACATGTTTTTTTTCGTAGAAATTGTCGAAAAAGAATCTGGGTTGTTTCATTTTAGTCTCGTTCTCGTCGTTCTTCAATTTCTTAATTGAATCAATCATTATATTAATATGGGTTTGTTTATTTGAAATGAATCAGATTATCACCAAAAGTGGTGACAGTGGTTGAGCAAGATTTGAGCCATACAGGTTCTTTCCTAGGAAGGTTTGTGGAAGCAATTCATTACTACTCGGCATTGTTCGATTCTCTCGGCGTAAGCTACGGTGAGGAGAGTGAAGAGAGGCATTTAGTCGAGCAGCAATTGCTGTCGAGAGAGATCCGAAACGTGCTTGCGGTAAGCGGGCCATCGAGGACTGGGGAAGTGAAGTTTCAAAACTGGAGAGAAAAGCTGCAGCAATCAGGGTTCAAGGGAGTCTCACTAGCTGGAAATGCAGCTACACAAGCAACATTGCTATTAGGAATGTTTCCTTCTGATGGATATACACTTGTTGAAGATAATGGAACATTGAAACTGGGATGGAAAGATCTTTGCTTGCTTACTGCGTCTGCTTGGAAGCCTCCGTTTCAAGCATCGACGAATCCTAATCCGATTCCTCGGTATTAAATTAATTAATTAATGTAGGAATTTTCATGTTTTTTGCTTGATTGTTGTCTGATATCTATGGAAATTTTTAGAAGTTTTTCCTTTGCCAACTTTTTTTTATTATTTTCTGTTGTATACGAAACCATCTCAGCTAAGCATGTTTTTTTTTGTTTCTTATAAATTATAAAGAAAGAATATTAAAATGGGGGAGGTAGAAGATGACTATATTTTTTGAAGATAACGAGGTTCGTTATGATAATTAAGTTAGTTCCTTGGTTTACTATTTATTTGGTTTTTAACATTAAAAAAATGTTTTTATCTCATTAATAACTTCGAATGTTTTGTTTTTTGTTTTTGTTTTTTTTGAGATTACATCAAAGTGGGAGGGGGGATTCGAACCTTCGACCTCAAGAGAAGGGAGTATATGCCTAATCAGTTGAGCTATGCTCATATTGGCTTCGAACGTTTTGTTCATGAAACGAGATATTCGATTTTGGAACATGTGGTTTCACATATTATATTCGAATGTGGATTCACTCATTAAATGTCATAGTTAAAAAAAAGTAATCTAGTAATTGTTCTTCAATTAGATTAGAGAGGGTGAACATGAGCATAACTCAACTGGTCAAATACCTACTCCATCTTCATAAAGTCGAAAGTTTGAGTCTCTCTTCCCAAATTTGTTATATTATCTATAAGAAAAAGATTAGAGAGGGAATACTATGAAAAAAGAAAGAAAGAAATAAATTATAACTAGGAATAAGATAGAGATAATTGTAAATTTGTGTGATTTGTTTGTTTAAACTGTTTTAAGGATCTCTGTAGTTTGTAAAATTGTAAATCACATTTTATATCACTAAATTAAAAAGAAAAAAAAAAGTTACGTATTTATTCTATACGCGTCACGTATATCAAATTCACTAAAATTACGAAAAGAATTTAATCGATGGGTACAATTTGTAAATTTTACACTTTTTTACTAAGTGTTAATTCTACAAATCATATTAGTCTATTTTTGTTAATAGAATTGATAAACATGTGTTAGTTAAAAGATTACATATAACGAACACATATTGTTTTAACTTTAAACTACCATATCTTTGATTAGGGAAGAAATATTTTTAGTCACTAAGTTGAGGGCTAGTTTGTGATGGCTATTAGATGTGTTTTTTTTAGTGGTTATAAAAAACAATTTCTTTATTCAAAAATAATTTTAAACACTTTCAAAAGTTATCTTAAATGGGCATTGAGATTGGTAAAGAGGATGTCATTCACAGCTTGACATTAATAGCTTATGATATATAATGTTTTTTTTTTTAACTATGAGCAAGAAATATCTTCATGTTTTTTGGTCAAACGTTACGCTGAACAAGTTTTAAAAAAGGTGGGGTTCGAGCCTCCAATCCTCATGATTGATAGAATATGGTTCTCACTCTAATAGAGGAAATTATTAAATCTGGTCACCACCATAATATAGCTCTCTCATTTAAAATTATTATATCTCAATAACTGTTTCTTCCTTTTTGATTAAAACTGCATATTCCACATTTTTGAGTCTCGAGATACATTTGATGTTAGGTGAACAGAGTCAAATCGTTGTCATTTTTGTGCCTAATTAAGATCAAACCGAAATAATATGATTCTTTTCAATTTTATCAAACTTTAATCGAATCAAGTTTAATTTTTAATAATAAATGTAGTGAAAATTACTTAAAATAAGTATAACAAATATATAAAATATTTCATATAAGATCTAACCAAGCAAAACCAATAATATTACAGTCTATCAAAACTAAACTAAAGCGAACCCAATCCAACAAATAACAAACTGACAAAAAAATGGAACTTGTACTTATTCATATGGAGAAGATTATATATTTACCATATTATATTAATTAAATCTATGAATGCATTGAATTTTTATAACAAATGGTATAGTTTAGATATCATATTATCGATAACAAATGGTTTATGTTGCCTTAAAAAAAAAGGAATAAGGAGTAAGATTACGTTTTTTCTTTCTTTCTTGGGTATAAAAGATGTTGTGTTATTTTGGCTACATTTTATATATCTAAATGTCATAGAATGAATGCCTGTTCCATCATTTTTAATCAATCATTGGGGGATTTACCAAAATAGTTAGAAAAACTATTATTATTTAAATCACACAACATTAAAAAAAAAAAAAAAACTATTAAAATGATAAATTACTTTCAATTCAATAAATTATTAAAAATAAATGTAGAGTTTACTTTTTAATATTCGTTTCTAAATTTTATTTTAGGGTTGAATAGTTGTTATCTAAATAATTGAAGGAAATAACTCATTTTATTGTAAAGTAATTGTTAGTTTACTTTTTTTATAATAGATTAGTCAATAATTTATTACTTTGATTTTAATAAATAAATTATTAAAAAATATATACTATTTAAATTTAAAAAAAATTATATAATAGAAATACATATCTAACATCTACTATTTGAGATAAATCTAAAATCATACATATAACATATGTATACAAACTAATTGATATTAACTTAAAAATTTGCTAAGAATCAACTTATATCATTTTAAATTAATTCCCTTAATTTACATTAATATAATATTTCCGAACAAATATGAAGGTAATATTTACTTTATTTAATACGAATTCAGTTTATTTAAGATATTATTTATCATAATTAATTATGGTAAAAAAATCCCCGTGTGTACATATATATCATGATGTCCATTATAAAAAAATGGTTTTAATTATTTTCAATTAAAAAAAATGTAAGATTGAAGTTAAAAATTGTTTTAGGGATAAATTAGTAAAAAAATAAATATTAGAGGTGGGATATCAAAGATAGTTTTTTTTGGTTGATGTGGCAGATCTTTGATTAGTTAAACTTAAAACCATGCTAATATACTTATGTAGTTAGGCACCTGTTCCCTTTCTATGAATTTGAAGGTTCGAGTCTTCTCCTCAATTTAATGTAATATCTTTAAAAAAAATAAAAAATCAACTACCATATTAATATCTATAATCAATCTATAACTATATAAAAAGAGCAATGTTTTCTATTCACCGTGAAATGTTTCTTCATTGGTCATATACCCCGTGAAGTAAAGTAAATGGATTTATTAGGCTCAAACCATATCAATTCTTAGGCCCAAATATGTGAAAGAGAGCAAGTGGAGCTATAACAGAGCAAGACCATGCTAGAGGGGATGAATGAAAGAGAATGAGGAAGAAATGGTGGATATTAAAAGTTTTAATTAAATCAAGTCTGTTTCAATTTAGTTCTTATAATTTTAAGATATTCAATTTAATCTTTATAAGTTGAACCATGAAATATCTCGATCATTATTACAGGTAAGTACAATAAACACAATAGTTTATGGGTTAATTTCAGTAATAACCATTTAATAAATGAAAATTTCAAGAAAACCGAATCTTTTATATATATATCAAAACTACCCAAAAACCGTCGCCGGCCAAATTAATTAGATTGTGAAAAGATAAAACATACCCCCGATTTAATTTCTCCTTAATTTATGCAAAATTTAAGGAAAATTTTAAAATCCCTTAAATTTTACAAAATTATTGGAAAAATCTAAACATAAATAAAACTATAAAAATTAAATCTAAAAAATATAAAATTACAAGAAAACAAAATCTTCAAGCTTCTGACTTTCTTCCAGGAAATATCGAATAAAGGATCCTGAAAAAAAGGTATATAAATTATAAACATTTGTAAAAAAAATATGAAGGTTTACTAAAAACTAAACCATATATAAAATATAAACATTTATAATAAAGAAATGTTGCTTACCAGGATTATGCGACCCAATAACACAACAAAATTTGGGGACAAGAGCATAAGTTTCCACAGGGCAATCTCTGATTTCCTTTAAAATTATTTCCCTGGCACGGTAAGCCTTAGAATAACAAACATGAATCTCATGCCTTTTATGCATAAAGTGAACATAAAAATCTTCGGGATTACTATAAACACCTAAATAAAAAACATGTGATTGGGATCAAAAAACAAGAAGGGTTGCTACCAGGGTCAATAGGTATTGGATTAGAAACTGTTTTTTTCATATCAACCACGAGAGCAATATAAGCCGAATAGTTGTCAGAAATAAAAGTTTTAAGGAATGCAACATCATTAAACCCTACTTTGGATTTAGTAATAACTTCCATCAACAAGCAATGAGATTCCGGATTGAAAGAAACTTTACAACGAACCTTCTTGAACGTGAATCATGGTAGATAAGAAACGTGGTAGATAAAATGACGATGTAGATGTCATTCTGACGGAAACGTGGTAGATAAGAAGACGATGAAGAAAATAAACAAATAGATAAAGAACAAAAAAACCTGAATCATTCGTGAAAAAAAAGAAGAAACGGAGAAGATGAGAAAGAAGAGGATATTTATGAACAAATCAAGGGATATTTTGAAACAATGTTGCTGTTACAAATCCCATAATTTTAGGAGTAATTACTCATTAAATCAAAAAGGGGAAAAAACATTTAAGATTTGATATTATCACATGTAGGTGAGAGAGTCTATGAGGGCAAAACCGTAACCTTGGATTTTGGCTGCAAGCGTTTAAGCCTCTAATTATGGTGGTTGTTGGGTAATTTTGAAATAAAAACCAAACAACCATGAAAAGTGGATTTAAGTGAATTAATGTGGTCATGGGTGCAATTATTTCATAGTTTATATGGTTGTTATGTTCATAAAACACTATTACATAAGTGATCTAATAACTTGTAGTAATTGGCTCCTGGACTTTATGTTAAAATTGGACCAAACTTAAACTAACAAATTGTTCCCTTCAAAATTTTCATTTACTAATTATTAATATAAAATCTCTAAGATATATATCATGTGTGTACGAGGGCTCCCGACCACAAAATCTTCACGACACAGGAATTGGGATTAGAAGTTCCTCGATCTCACCACACCTTGTCTCGTTGATATTAAGGTTGCATTATTCGTTTCTACAGTGATTTTTTAGTTTCAAAATCAAAATTTAATGCGCTAATTTATCAAATTAAATTTTTATGATTCTAATTTCAATCATTTATAAAATTTTAGGAGATTAATTACTAAATTAGAAGTTTGAGATTAATTATTACAACATAAAGGTGATTTCTGCAAAATATATATATATATATTTTAAACTGAACTATTGTAAATCATCTAATTTTTTTCCTCACACATGAAAATCAATTTTTAACTGAAGGCCTTAATTTTTTTTTTTTTCCAGGGGTATTCATGTATTTGACAAAAACCACAAGATCTTATTTGTATTTTACTTTTTTTATATAGCCGCTAAGAATTTAAATGATTTTGATTTCAAGTATTTCTAAGTAATTGTATGGTTTATTTCTAGGGAAATTTACATGAATGTTATAATTGGGTGAAATATTTACAAATTTATTAGGGAAAAAATATTTACAAAAATATTAGAATTTCAAAAGTCGAGTATATCAATCAATAATTAATAGTATATCAGTGATATATAATAGTATATCAGTGATAGATTATTAATGATCGACTGATAAACTATCATTGATATACTAATAATGATTGACTGATATACTTCGAATTTTTAAAATTCTAATATTTTTATAAATATTTTTTTTTCTTAATAAATTTATAAATATCATAAAAATTTCTAACATATTTGAAAATGCCCATTATTTATATAGAAAGAAATTACTTTAGACACATATACAAAATAATACAACTTCTCCTCTCTTTGAAGGTGTATCGAAAGTTTTTTTTGTCAAGTGGGAAGAAATTTTCCAGTCGACCCATCCTATTGGGACATTTCGTCACCCTATTGCCTTTGGTATTATTAACACATGGTGGAAGAAGGTCATCTTATTATCAGGGCATTTGGCTTGCGTAGATGGAACGGATTTATTAAACCTGTATTTGAATTTTACAGTAAATTTATTAAGTCCGAATAAGTATAAAATAGGTTGAAATTATAAAAAGAAATAAGTTTATTAAAAATGATGAGTTTATATAACTCACCCTATGGAGTTATAAAACCTGAAGATAAATACAGGTTAGATTTATATAGCTCATCACTCAAACCAATTTTTAAAAGTGTGGTTTGAATATTAGAAACTCATATATAATACGATGAAAATGATTAAACAATTAAAGGAGTCAATATATAAAATTATTATTTAATTAAACAATAAGCTACATGATTCTTTTATCTAGTTCGATTTGATGTATACATTTGTATGATTTAGATTTATCTCAAATAGCAAATGTTAGATATATATTTCTCTTATGTAATTTTTTTAAATTTAAATTGCATATATTTTATAATAATTTATTTATTAAAATCAAAGTAATAAATTGTTGAAGTTAATAATCTATTATAAAAAAATTAAACTAACAATTACTTTACCATAAAAAATGCTCTTTAATCTCTACTATAAAAAATTGTGAATGGTAACAATAATATCCCATTATAGCTGCCCCGCCTAAAATAGTAGGAGGTGTGTAGAATCTCATATCAAAATACTTGAAAAATAAAAATAAAAAACATATGAGATAATTTAAAATAACCTAAAATCAAGGAAAGTACAATAAGTAAATAGAAAAAACAAAACAATAAAATATGTACTAAATGACATATTAAGGGTATAATAGAAATATATTGTACAACTAAACCTAGATAACACTGTAAAATGAAATATTTAGGAGAATGGCTATAAATTGAGTCTAATACCCTAAAACAAATCATTTCCTATATTATCCCATATATATATATAAATTAAATTGAGCACACATATACAAAGGTTATTATTTATTATTTATTTTTGTTTCCTTTCATCAATTCTAGTTATGATTTTTCATTGCATCCACGATGCTTAAAAATATTTGCACATCAAAATTTCTGATATAGGACGTTGGGTCAACAAGACAAAGGGCCCATCAACCATGGATAACCCATGATATGACAACTATTTAATTTAGGTTTCCTTCTTTTATAAGCCGCTTTGATTAATTTTCTTAAAATAGTGTAAAACAGATCGTTAGCTCTTTCCTTTCTGTCATGGATTTGACATAAAAAAAAAAAAATCAAATAATGGACATCGCCATCCAATTGTTAATACTTGAAGTGGTTACAGTTTACTATATTTGGAAAAGAAAAGGGACAAACAATAAAGACACAATGACGCGTAAAAAAGTAAAAGAGATTCAAGTCACGTGGAAGTGGAACAGCTCGCTGCCTTCATTTTGGATAAACAAGTAAAGACATTTGCAACTCAAACGAAAAAGATAATCCGAGCATAGTTCAAGTGGTTAAACATCTACTCTCTTCCCATAAAATTATAGGTTTAAATCTCTCTTCTCAATTTGATGTAATAACTAAAAACACAAACAAAGGAGAAGATAGTGATGCAGACGAAAATCAAATAGTCAAACTTGATTAGACCAACGATCAATCCGTTTGTTTTTAATAATTTCAAAAGATTAAAAAAAAAAAAGTCAATCATATCTATGTGTCATCAGTTTTATCAACTTTAATATGATTCTAAATGTCCGTTTAAGATAACTTTTAAAATTATGTAAATGAATAAATAAAATGTTTTTGAATAAAACACTTCAAAAAACCATCCCTAAGGCTAAGACGAACAACTACTTTTTTTTTCTTTTCAAAAATCGATTCTACTGTCAGTTTCAATTTTCCTAGGCAGTTTTGATATTTAAAAAATTAATAATAATAAAATAAAATTGACCTATTTACTACCCTACTAGAATTTGAAACGAATACAATAGGTTTATATAGCCCAGCAGTTTTTTATAATAGCAGAATCAATATAGGCTGGTCTGATAAACAATGACAAGAATATTCATTCTAGCTGCTTCAACTTTCAATAAAACTGCACAAAACAAAGTGAAGAGAACAATGCTGACGAAATAATATGTGAAATTCCCACAATTAACTCTACAATTAAATTGGCACGAATGGTAAAAAAAAAAAAAAATTATAGTTCCACTAAAATTCGTCAGAACCTAATTCTAAACTATACGTATATTATGTTTGTTGTCAACAGCAAAATAATTTTGAAAGCCATAAGACTACAGAGTTACTTTCATTAACTTGCACATTAAAAATGCAAACAAATCTTGTTGGGGGAGCGTACTCGTAATTGCAGCAGCGTTTGTGCACCACGCTTCCAACTCCGATTCTCGTTAAGAAATCCAACTGCTTTCTGTATTCTCCATCACCTCCAAATGAATACTTCAAAACTCATGACATTATCAGAAGTTGCCACAAGCAAACTTTAATCTGAATGAAGGCAGTTTATTTACCAAAAAAATGAGGTCTCCATAGGTAACTTATCAGTTGAGTGCAATCCGTTCGTCAACAAAATTATACTCGGTGAGTTGAGCCCTGACTTCATGGAATCTAAAGTAGTGTACTAAAATCATCGAGTCATCACGGATTTATATTACACTTACTCAAGAACAGATCCTCTCTGTTTAGAAACTTCTTCCAGTGAGCTCTATATTTTGGGATTCCCAACTCGAGCCAAGGTTTCAAATTCCCATTATAATGCAGTATCGCTGGCTTCTCAAGGTCTTGGATATCAAACTTGTAGTCATAACCTAATCCGTGTAGAGACCATGAATCGTCAAGGGCATAAATATGATCCTGAAGAGTAAGCAGGTTTGCACGCAATACAGCAGCATCAGTTGATTCCTCTGGTGTATTCGGCTGCTGCTTAATAACAAGGCAAAGAGTCAGGAAATTGATGGTTCGTCTCAACTCAAATTTCAAAATTACCCCTGATCAATCACATAAATATTATAGGCTTGACCGAAAAATAGAGTTTCTATGACTGAGAACTAAAACTAAAAGAAAAATTTGGAATACTAAAATTTGTGGGCAAATCGTCAAAAAGACATGACAAGCATAAAATAGACTGAGCTCAGCATTAGTATCGCACTGAAACATATTAAAAGCATCTGCAATGAAGATTGGTAAAAAAAAAAGGAAAAATTAAGACTTGTTCAATACTAAGATGACTTTATTTAGTTTTTGTTGCAGGGGCATGTGTGTTTGGGGGAATGGGGCGGTGGGTGTGTGCGGAAATGCAAGTAAGCATAGCATAACCATCTACAATACTGAATATCAAGTATAATTCTTTTCTGATTTAGAACAGTTAGTGAGACTTACCCTCCTAACCAAACTTTGGAAAGTTTTAGAAAGATCAAGCTCTCTCCACTTCACCAGGTCAATTACATTCAATCCTGACATCCACATACAGCGATTTTTATCATAACCATTCTCACCCAAATAACTTTTGAGTTCACCCAGCCTCACTCGACAGAACTGTACAGCACCATTAACTTTTTCCCCCATATCCAGGCTCCATAAGGCGGATAAGTCTTGCTGAACAACAATGTCATCATCTAACACCACGATCTTTTCCAAGTCCTTGAATATTTCAGGAAGAAGATAGTGCGAATGTGAAAACATGGAAATGTATTCAGTCCTAGGGTGCGTTAAACTACGAAATGAAATACGAAACTCCTGAGGCAGTAACAGGGTGACATTTTCATAATTGTCAAGTTCAAGATGTTCAATGTCTAAAACTTCAACTGCGGCTTCCTTGTAACTGTTTCTCAAAAACCAGAGTTTCATGGCAAAGTAATTCTGTCTATCAGTCAGCACATGAAAAACCTGACTCCCACTTTCCTAAAACATCAAAGAGTAGACAATCAATATCATTTTGACAAGTGATACAAGCTACAAATAGAAATTACACTGAAAGATTATTTAACTTACTTTTGCATGCATAACTGTCGAGTTGATTACTACTGATGTTGCAAGTATATTATTAGAAAATAAAATATAATGCTGCAAAGTGGGATCTGCAAATTTCTCAGCCTGAGGGAGCTCCAAATTGGTTGAAGCAATTCTAAAATATTCAACAGTTAGTTGCATAGACAAGCAATGATGACTCTTAGGCATGGTCTGAACTGCAAGTTGGAAGAGAAAGGCACTCTGTTTCATGTGAAAAATAGCTTCATCCTCAGTCATATCAAATATTTGTCGTAACTTTTTGTCCACATTATTACAGTCCACAGGGAACAATTTAGCTTTGGCTAAGACAGCTTCCATCTTCATTAACTTTTTCCCGGTCCTGATTAAGAAATTAAAGTAATGGTAAGTGTTCCAGAGTTATAAGGATTTCTTAAACAAATAATCAATATAACTAAAGGAAAAGAAAAGACATAAATGTGAAACAAACTGCTGTGAAAAATAAATGTTTGACAATATGCTCATGCAATAGCTTATATTTGTTTGCAAAACATGCATGTGTTTTTCGTCTCTTTGAGAACATCTGCAAGCATGTACCAGAAATGTAACTGTCCTTCAGTAAACGACATGCTGTCTTCCAACCTCACATTACAAAGCTTTCCAAATATAGATTCAAGAAATCAATGAAATGAAAAAGAAGTTAAATATTTCCGCCTATTTTCTATAGAAGTAGCTTAAATCATTGGCATACAACTAAGAGATGGATTTTACAAGAGCAATAAACATAATGCTAGGTTGAGATATTTGGGGTGTAAGCTAGAGCTAACTTCGACACAATCCAAACTCGTCGGACCTCGGAGGAAGGAAATATGAAGGAAAAACTATATTTCACAAACTAGTTTGGATGCACAAACATTTTCACATAGAAAGCCCAAATTTGTCAGATCTCAATAATGGAAACTACATAGGAACGTAAGCTACATTCAGCAAACTTGTTTAGATGCAATCTCATGTGGAGAGCCGAAAATTGTAAGAGCTCACAGGGAAACCATGTGAAGGATAAACTACATTCAATAAATTTGTTAAGATACACAAGAGAGCCAAACTGGCATGGAAATTGACGAGTACTAGCAGATATAAAAAAAATATTGAAATCATGAAGATGTTGCCTCAACTTACTGCGGTGGAAGATCAAGATCTGTAGTTGATTCACTTAAAACACGTTCCAGCTCCTGAATATTTAACTTCATTTCACGAGATAACTTACTTTGTGTTGGAAGTTTAGCAATGCTAGGATAGTAAGCTCTAGCAACAAAAAGCTGATCCTTCAATTTCTTCACCATAGAATCTTTAATTTCTTCTCTATTTTCTTTTCTCCAAAGACAGTAGCTCCCAAACTTCCACTCACATGATTTCCCACTTTCATCCATGACAGACATATCATCAGTAACTTGAACTCTATGACTAGCTTTGGTGCTCTGTAAAAGCATATAAAAATTAACCACAAAACTTCACAACCACTTGTAAATAAGTTCCATCAACAAACTAATACGTTCATACATTAATGCTGGAATGCAATGGCAGAGTATCATCTCGTGGAGCTAGAGAACCTGTAAATTTTAAATACAATGATTTTTCAAAGGACAATCACGAGAGGCAAGGAAATAGTTTCTAAACATTTGCCTATTGGGAATTGTTCAACCAGACCTTTTGCTACCAGACCATCATGCATGGAACCATTAATTTCCTTCTTAGGTTCAAGCACGTGTTTAGGTTCAACAACACGTTTAGGTTCAACAACAGGTTTAGGTTCAGCATCATGTTCCTCGAAAGCATCCTGACAAAGCCAAAGGTGATTCAAAACAATCAAGGTCACATGATTTTTAAATGCAAAAATTAAGATTACTTGACCTCATTAATGTTAAATATCAATTGCATAAGAAAAAATAGAAGCACATATATCAAAATAAAATAGTTTTAAGGCATAACTATTAAATATCCCTGATATAAAACAAGGAGTCACCCCATTCTATCTCATTCTCATCTCCCTTGTTCTCGCATTTCTGATAATTTAGGCTAAGTAATGTCAATATAAGATGACTAAAACAAGTTGCACAATTGAGCAGGAGGTGTTTAACATTGATCTTGATAAAAATTCAGAGGGAGAGGCTAATGGAAAGAAGAGGCCTCAAAGCTTTTGTTCTTTAGAAAGATTGGGAGTTAATCAGGTTCAGAGGAGTCTTGGGAAATACTTTTCTGCTCCGTCTAATGTTTTTCAGAAAGACAAGGGCAGCACAAGGAATTTTTTGGATGCAGAAAATTCCAAATTTCAGAGGAGTGTTTTTTACAAGAGGTTGTAATGGAGGGAATAACTGTATTATTATACCAGAAGGGATTAACTGATGGTTGGAAAAGATTACAAATGTTAATGTCAAAGTTCTCTGATTTCAAATGCAAAAATGCAGTGGAAGGTCCCCTGATACAGAGTTTTAGGGTCGAAAAATCCAAGGCTAAAAGAAAACAAAGGAACCAGTTGACTTCAGTGGCATTTTTTTTAAATCCATGAGTGTCTAGGCCATCTTGCGCTCCGCTCAGCTAATCTCACTGGATAACCACGTGACTCTACAACACTTGGTGTCAGGAAACTCGTAGGTAGGTAACAACACATGGTTTGAACCTATGACCTCAAGACTTTAAGGAAAGCCCTTTTATGACTACTAGGCCAACCCATGGTTGATGACTTCAATGACATTGCCAAGCAAAAGACGATTGTTTTAACTAGGCTATGCTTTTTTTTTTAAGATAAGAAACAATTTTAATTATGTATGAAATGAACAAAAAAACACCCCAAGGATTACAAAAAAAAATCCTCCAATTGGGGGTAATAAAAAAGGGAGCTTTCATGGTTTTCCATCTGAAAGTTGTTGAAAGAGTTTGTTAATGATGATTGCATATTCAACCCATTTCAGTCAGGTAAAGCTTTATTAAGGTGGCGTGTGCTTTTGTGTGGTTTAGTCTTTATATATTTTCATTCTTTCTCAATGGAAGTTATTTCCTTGTAAAAAAAGTTAATGCCAATGAATAACTTCTGAAGCAAACAAGAGCTTAGGGTATCAGAAAAGGTTAATTATGCTTTCATCAAATTGCAAAAAGAATATCATTTTTTAGAAGCTTTCACTTACCATAAAAAAACTTACAGGCACTATGTGAATTTAGATTAAAAAAAAATTAGTATACTATGCCCCAATGATCAGTGGCACAGTATGCTCATTTAATGTAAAATAATATACTTATCCACTACCGTCCAAGTACTCTAATTGTAACAAAAAATATATATGTGACAATAACAACTGCAACATCATCCACAATTGTTACCATAAAAGATTAACAGACAAAGAAAAGAGTTATCAATAGACCTTTGGAAGAGTTGGTCCCAATTTCCTAATGACGTCATCTACGTGGCTAGGTTGGAACCCCTGCCATATAAACAATCATTGAACTGATAAAACGAAACTAAAATCAAGGGACGGAACAGGATTAATCTTCATATTGGATAAATAGTTAATCAACTGAGACTTCTTATTTCCAGTGCCCAACCAAATATGAGTAATCGAGTCATTGAGAAATTTTCAAAACAAATTCTTCACTCCACTGTTAAACGACATAATAGTACCGATTACGACAACTCTCCAAAGGAATATACTCCACAACAGCATTACAACATTGATAGGATAATGACAAAATTAAATATCACACAGAAACAATTAATAGTCCTTACAGATTTAGAAATTTGTGGGTCAGATACATATCCTGCAGAACAAGCAATAGATTGGTGTTAATTACGTTTTCCTTGGAAAATAATGCACTAATGGGAAAATACCTTGCGTGAAAAGAGGAACAAAAGAAAAAAAAACATCAGAAAAACACAGACTATGCTGAGCATATCAGTAAAAACTGTATCTGAATTACAGTTCATCCTAATTCAGAAAGCATTATGAAGAACATCAAGATTAAAGAACTTTAGCTACGAAATGACGCTCAATAAATTCCAAATTTCATTTGAACACAGATAGGAGACAATGTAAGATGTGATTATCCAAGGAAGAAATAGATCCGATCAATAAATGACAGATTCAGCACATCTCCAAATAGATCAATCGAAACATAAGAGAAAAGATACAAAATTACCTGAAGTATGAAAACCATTATAAAGGCCGAGCAAAAAGACGAGAGGAACAAGCATTGAAAGGATAACGAGGCCAAGGACTCCGATTACGAGTCCTCTCCATCGCCTTTTCGCCGGAAAACCACCTCCGCCACCGCCACCACCTCCTCCCTTCATCTCCGCCTCCGCCTCACTACTATAGCCACTTGCTTAATTACTGATAACAAATTACGATGTTGAAATTGTCGTTACCGCAGCGATTTCACGCCAATGACAACGATTTTCACTGCCAAACCTAGAATTGAAGTGGAATCATTGATTCAGCGATCAATTACGAAGCCTTGATCAAGAATTATGAAAACAAAAGTGGAAGTCTCTCTCTGAAATCTGAAGATCGATATCAATTAGTTTTTGTTCATCGAGGTATAATCCTCCAATGGCGTTCGTTTTCTTTCGTTCCTTCGGTCGCTGAAGCAATGGATTTGGATCAGAAAGGAAACGAATTCCCCAAATTGGTGAGGAAGAAGAGAGAGATCATGCGTGAAAGCAAGAATGGCAGTCGCTTTACGGAGTGAGTGAGTGGGAATGGAAACGGATTAATTGTTTTCTTTTTATGGGAATTAGTCGATCTTCTGTTTAAATCCAAAGGCCTCGTTTGAAATGAAAAATAAGATAAATAACAAAAAAAATTGAAATAAGAATAAAATATTTTTTTTATTACTTTTATTAATTGAAATATAGAATCGGAATAAAAAGAATTATCATTGATGTTGATTATTGATGTTTAAGATATGAGTCAAATATTAAGGGGGTGTTTGTTTGAAGGTTTTGGAATGGGATTTGAATGTAGGAATAAGTTTGTGATGTCATTCTCATGTTTGTTTCACTCTCTTTTTTACTTGGGTTTAGCATCACATTCCCAAGTTACTATTAGATTTGACATTTTTATTCCAACACACTCACATTATTTCCACTATTCATTCTTATTCTCATACAATCCAAACACATTATTCACAAACTCAGGCATCACAAACCCACACTTTTCTTTCCCAGGCATCACAAACCTAGGCATCCATTTCCCAAACCCCCAACCAAACACCCCCTAATTGATGTGAGACCCATAAGATAGAAAATGAGAATGTAGTTTATGCATTTTAATAACATAATAAGAATGCTTCAGAAATAGGAGAGTGGTTCTTTTGTAGACCCCTTCATTTCGGATTTTAGATAAACAACGTTAATAGATTGAATGAGAGTCTGTGTTTTGTCATCATTTCAAAATTTCCATCATTTTTTTTCTGAATCGGCCGAAAAAAAGAAACTGATATAAAATGAACTTACCGGTGAAGTGGCGTTAGGATGAGAAATGTCAGTAAAAAATAGTATAAAGTGATGGCAGAATAGAAGGAGAATAAGGAGCTGGAAAAATTGCCCTTGTGAATGGGAAAAAATCGCAACTTTTTGCACTTTTTTGGCCCTAGGGCTCCGATGACAAAAACGTATGTTGTAGATACGTAGCTTGCGCTTTTTGATTTTAATCGTATGTATTACATACGTTTTAAGCCAGCGCAGACTAAATCGTTTGTTCTACTAACGATTTTGTGTATTTTGGGCAAAATTGTTTGTTCTACTAATGATTTCACGTATGTTTTGAAATAGTTTCGTGTTTACAATAGATTTAACATACGTTTAAAAAGATATATTTTTTAAATTAAAAAAAATCAATAAACATGACCTGATAATTTTATTTTAATTATTTATTCATCTACACATTTTCGCATAAAAATCATTTCCATCCTCCCTAGTAGGTTTATTTTATTTTTATTTTTTATTATTTAATGAAAATAATAATAATTGTATTTGCTGTATTACTTACATTCACAAACATTTATTTTTAGCAATTGATGCTTTTTCATATAGTATTAAAATTGAATCCATAAAAGTTGGATTTGATAAATCGCCTCATTAAATTATTAAATTATGTCGTAACAAATAGAGATGACAAAAATTCCTACAAGTTAGGGGCCCTTAGGGTGGGAAATCCCCATTTTAGACAGGTTAGGTGTTGGGTACAGGGAAAAACTCTCCCAAATTGTTTTCGAGTTAAGGGACGAGATATACATTCTCCACCCTCGATCCCAAACTCAATTTTTTTTAATAATATTGTATATATATATATATATATATATATATTACTTTTATCTCTATTTATTGAGAAAAATATGGTTATAACAATTATTATTTCAGCTAATAGATTATAAAATGTTTAGTATTATGTTATCTCTGTCATAAAAATGTATATTCTAAATATATAAGGGGCATTTGCAAATCTAGCAAATTTTTTAATAATATTTGTAAAAATAAAAGTTCAAAAACATATTTACAAATATAGCAAATTTTGATAAGGTTTATCAGTGATAAACATTGAATTACATATTTTTACACTAAGTTATCATTGATAAACACATAAATCATTGTTTATCACTGGTAAACATGATAAAAATTACTATATTTACAAATACTTTTTTGAGTTGGTATTTTTACAAATATTGGATAAAAATTTGCCACCCAATGAAATTTCTCTCATTATTTAAATAAAATCAAAATATATAATGGGGAATTTTCCTCATGGGAAATCCGCAACATCTAATTCCTTGATTATGGGATAAAGACGAGGATGAGGATTAAATATCCCCGCAGGGTCAGTGACGGGGAGTGGAGTGCATCCCTAACCCCTCCCCATCCTGTTGCTATCACTACTAAAAAAATCACGGTACCACGAGGGTGAAATCAGAGAAGAAATTATCGTCGGAGGGTTTTGTGATTGGGGTTAGGACATGATGTGGGTCCCAGGAGACTCAATCCTATAAAAATTTCATCAAAATAATTTAAAAATTAATATTTTAAAAGGGGTAGTTTAACAAATAATTTATTTTAATATAATTTACAAAATTTCGGTGATAAATGCCTCAAATTGAAAGTTTGAGGGTATTAGTCCTATTATTCAACAATTTTCTCATTTATTTAAAAAAAAAAAAAAACGATTCTCATATCACCGCTCTCTCTCTCTCTGACTCCAGCGGCCTGCCCTTGCTGCTTTCCACACACTCAGTTTCGTACCTCGCTCTCTCTCTGTTCGACCTAATTTCTTCAGGTATTGGATCATATTTACTGCAATTCGTTTATTGTTAATGTCAATTCCGCCTGCTGTTCTTGAGCTAGTTGTGGAGATTTTCCCTAATCTGTGTTTCTATTTGAAACTGTTGATATTCATCATCTAAGTTTACTGTTAGATTAATTATGGGAGATTTTTGTTTGCATTTATATCCTAATTTTTGAATTATGAATCAAGCGGTGGACTTGGAGCCACAAGTGTGATTGCATAGTTAGAAAGAAAAAAAAATATAGTTTTGATTCTCATGATCAAAGCAGAGGACAGTTGGGGAAAGAAAATTTGTGATTTCAAATATTAAGAAGTGAGATTTTCCAATACAGAAGCTGTCAGAGTAATAATCTTTGATCATGGTGTAGGCATTGTGTGATTTACAATATTGGGAGGAGAGTGTTATCGCCTATCGGGTAGAGAGTTAGAGCAAGCTTAAAGGGATGGGAGACGACTTCTCTAGCATTCAGAGTAATACGAGATGTCGACACTGTGCTGGTCCTCTTTTGAAGGATATGGTAATTTTCTTTAATTATCTTATTTTGTGTTGAATTCCACTGGTCTCTTTTTAATCTACAGCTCTGCACTATATTTTAGGAAACGAATGGCTGGACGATTTCGCCTCTTATCAGGGATAGTTTCTCCATGGTATTATTTCTCTTCTTACATCACCGTGAACTTATTTGTACCTGACTATTGGGATTCGGATAATCTAGATTATTGCCACTCATACTATTTCTAAGTCATATTATCCCCACCATCTTCTTGCTTGTACTGGCCATTTCATATTTGTGATGACCTGTTTTATTACTGGGATGTTGCCTAAATCTGCAGATTGGCTCTGCAGTTGGAGGTATTACTAGTGCTTTTTATGGATTCAACCACGGTAATATAGTCTCTCCCTTTCTGTCTATTTAAATTGAAATCAGATATGTCATATTGGTCTTTAGTGGGTGTTGAGTTGTGGTATTTTATGATTTGTTGCACTTTTATGTTGGCTTCGGGATCTTTTATGTTACAATTCTTTTTTTTTTTTTTTTTATAATCTTTTATGTTACAATTCTATGATCAACTAAATGCCTTGATGATAGTTTCCCACTAGTTGTATCTTTGTGGTCTTATATTATAGGTTACAATTCTCTCTTTATTTTTTAACAGGAAACTCATGTGATACTATTTTCCATTTACCTGTGAGGAGATGACTAGATAATCCCATCACCCCTCACTTTTAACTTTCAGGAGCTCTATACCACAGCTTTCCCTTTTCTCATGTTGATTGATTGGGCACAATTATCTCCACTATTTTGCATATTTTCCCATTTGGTTCAAATATAAATCATATTCTGCTGTACAAAACTTAACACATCTACTCAACATCATATATCGAAAATAGCGCCACATGATTTTTTGTGGAAAAGTAGACAAGGAGATAACGGGGGAGACTAAAATATATTTTTTGTATAGTTTGGGGACTAAAATAGGTTTGAAACACCTCCCCCACCTATTGTATGAAAAAAACACGTATGTTTCAAAGTACACAACACCTTATAATTTTTTTTTTTTTGATAATAAACAATTTCATTGATGAATGAAACTTTACAAAAAAAGCCTCCCAAGGATTACAAAAAGTTCCTCTAGTTGGGAGCTATAGCAGACGGGTAATGATTACAAAAAGTACACAACACCTTATAATGATAGGATGTTTGCAATATATTGAAAGAATGAAAGATTGTTTTCACCTAAGAGATAATCTGTTACTGGGGCAATTCATACGCATAATGAATCTATCAACCAAATTTGATTTGTGAACTCTTCATTTTGTAATAAAATTCTTTTAAAACATTGCCCTTTTCCCTTTTGATTTGAGACTTTTTTTGGTCAATGCAGTGATGCCAGTAGTCCAGAGATCAGTGAAAGGGCCAATGTGGTTGCATTTTCTTATTGGTGTAAGTATCCTAGTGCTTTAGTAAGTAATCTAAGATTTTCATGTACTGTTACAAATTCTACCTTAAGGTATAAGACTCCTAGCTCTTTTTGTGTGTAATATAATCTTTCCTTTTCTGTCTTCCTAAATTGAAATCAGCCATGTCATATTGGTCTTTAGAGGGTGTTGCATTGTGGTATTTTATTACTTGTTGCACTTTGGTTGGCTTAAGGATGAAATTTATTGTTTTAGTAATCCTTGATTGGGGAAACATTTTAAGTTCTGTCGTTTGAAATTCGTTGCAGGCTCCTCCTGTGATAATATTCTCTTCGGCTTGTGCAGGAATGACAGGTTAGTGTATTTAAATGCTATCTGTTTTTTTTTTTGCATCATGCTTTATGATATGCATGATTGTGTGTTATTACTTTCTTTAGGATGAATTATCATATGCAATCTCATCGACGAGACTTTGTTAAGGCACACTTTTTGTTTCCCATGTAGAGTATTGAGGTACATTGTCAATGTGAAGGGCATAAAATGCATCACAAGTTAAACATTTAGCTAATACTAATAGCATAATGAAATGGGATATTCATTTATAACGTGCATGTTAAAGTTTGGGAGTCTCCAAACATCATGCAGATTTAAAAGGATGAGTGAGAGAGGCACGCCACCATTTTCCGATGTTGGATTTCATATTCTCCAAATTTCAGATAGATATATGTAACAAACAATACTTCTCCCTTTTATTCCTCAATCCTTCACCGCCTCTTCTTAGCTAACTAGTTTCTCTGATTGAATTCTGGCTCTCACATGTAGCAGAGCAGTATAGCTAATTTCCTATAATTCCCTTAGAACTCAAGGACACAGATGTAAGACCTATAGAACAGATCCTGTTCAAGTAAGGTCGTAACTTCCTATAATTCCCTAGCAGAAATGTCAAATCTAATTGGAGGAAAATTGATTATGTAAGGGAGTAATTGAAAAAGGAGGATACTAGATATCAGATTTGAATCAACAAAACCTCTTCTTTAGTAAAGTTGTTACGGTGAATCCAGATCATATGATGTCAAGCCTAAGAACTAGTTCTTATTCAGCATACGAGGATGTGGATTGGTTTGATATTGATTATTTAGTAATCATTAGAAGTTTTTGGGTTTATTGAGAAAAAAGTTAGAGATTGGGTGAAGATTCATCTTTGTTGTCTTGAAAAGAGACGAAAGTTGCATGCCTCGCCTATGCGAGACCATCTAGTTGGCCCTCTTGCAAGTTTGCATGGTTTTCCTTCTCACCTATGGCGAGAGGCGACGCTGCCTGAGTGCGCCATAGGAGGAGATGTGAGGTGATTCAATAAGGCGATCGCCTTTGCGCCTTTGTGCGACTTTCCAAACACCAGAGAGCTTTTTTTATTTTGTTTTTCTATTTTTATTATGTTTAAGGTAGAAATGGAAAAAATAGTTGTATATATGTGTGTGCGCACGTCTTGCTTCACTCGGGGTTTTTTTGTCGCCTCTAAGGTAATCAAGGACTTGTCACCTTGATATGCGCCTTGCGATTTGAAAACAGTGCTATTTGTCACTTTAGAGTGTGAGGCAACTGAGAGACAATGCTTGAGTGGACTGAGACACACTTGAATAAAAAAATAAAATTATGCATAACAATTTTTTGTAAGAAAAATATAGCCATAGATTTCCTAAACATTGAGCATTAATATAGACATGAAAATGTCAAAACATACTCTATTTATTCCATGCAAACAATAGTCATAATAAAGAAGGTACTATTTTTTTGATATCATGCGTGCACCCACCAATTGCTACCGTTAAGAAGCCGTCATTAAAAAGAATAAATGATAATTGTTACCCTTTCTTTTGATTTTGTGTAAATTATCAAGAATATTCTCCCACAAATTGCTTTGGTTACATCATGCAGGTTTAGTGCCCATTTGAAATAACTTTTAGGAGGGTCCAAAAATGTTTTTTTGGGCAAAAAAATCTCTAGCATTTTTAGCCCCTGCTAAAAGTAATTCTAAACGGGCCCTTATTCTATTTCTCTGCTTCCAATTTTGGTTTTGATGTGGCTGACTCAGTTTGTTGTTTCTGTTTGCGAATAGATCACTGAAAATATATTGCATTTTTCTCTTGGTATGATGGATTGATTGGGGACAGTTCACACAGCTTTGAAAATAGGAGCATGCTTTGAGTACTATTAACCCACCTTAGTAAAAATGAATTTGATGGTGAATGTTAATGATATTCTCCTTGTGAAGGTGGTATTTTACATTACAGAAGTTAACATTACATGGATGCTTACAGGTGGTGCTGTTCCAGCTTTAGCACAACTTGTTTCCTCATCTTATCATGCAGCTGTCTCTTCTTCTTTGCTGACGCCGTCTTCACAAAATGAAAAAATTCAGGACTCGAGAACGTCGTCTACGTTATGATGAGTGAGAGTTTTCAAAGAGGGAGAGTGCTTCTTTGCTGCTGGTGAGTGTAGCCCATAGTTTCTTATTGGTTTTTATTTGAATAATGTAAGTAGCTTATAAGTTTCTTTAACTTATATTTTATACCGGTGTTACTACTCAATTGATACCTTGTGGTCTTCAAGCTATTTGCCAAGGCTTGTGCCTCCTCCACAGGCTTCATGTGAAACAAATATGTTTGATAATAATTTCATTTTTTTTCCCCAACTATTTGTAGTTTTTGAAAAATTAATGAATTTGATAATGTTCTCCATTTTATGTTTCTCGAAATTTTCAAATTCAGTATATTTTGTTTTTTTGGTATTTTATTTTGAAAATGTTTTTTTTTTGTTCGAAAATAAGATGCAACAAGAAATTGGAAATATTTAGCCAAATTTCATAAGCTTTTTTTCCCCGTAGTTTTTAAAACTTGGCTATGATCTAAAAAATGTTTTTGAAAAGTGGATCATAAATTTAAAAAAAAAAAAAAAACTACTTTTTTTCAAAGTCAAACTAAAACGAAATCGTTAAAAATCAAAGCTTAGGTTTGTTGCATTGTATTTTGAAGTCTTTCCGTCTACCTTTTTCTTTCTTCTCTTATTTGGTTTAAATGATAAAACTTTTCTTATAGATATGAATATCTTGTTAATGATTATTGGATACTAACATAATGGATATGTATATTATATACAAAGTAGATTCCTTACATATCAAATAGTTGTAAGTTATGTGGTATAAATCAATGGCATTGTCCTTTCATTTTCAATTTAGTACACATGTTCAATGATAGGCAGATGTCTTGGGGTGAGTTTGTGAAGAATTTTGAAAGAAGTGTTTTCAATAAAACGCATTTTCTATAAAACATGGAACAACTTTTAGGAGAGTCTAAAAATGCTTTTGAGCTAAAAAAGCTACCCAAAAACATTTTTAGCCCTCCTATATGTTATTTCAAACGGGCTGTAATTATTTTCTAAGTGTTCAAAATTTTCTAAAACTTTTGTGTGACGTAATCAAACATCATAAAAAAAGTTGAAAAGTGTTCTTAGCGAATGGAAAAAAACTTCAAAATATCCAAACTCACTTTTAACATATTCCGTTTCACCAACAGATTTTCTTGATTATTGCAGGTACAGCTGAATTCAATGGTGAAGAAAGATGTTTTGTATTTAAGAAAAGTAATCACCTCTCTAATTTTTATTTATCTCTGTGATTAGCCAACTCCAGAGAGGGAGAGAGAAGTTTTTATATAATTTGTTTCTCAGTGTTTGATAGTATAGTGAATCAACAGAAACCATTAGTGACATATATGCAAATCTACTTTTCTTATTCAGTGTAAAAGTTGAAGAACAAAATGAGAAAAAACGATGGTAACATGTACGAGTTTTTGGTGATCTTAAAATTTTAGATGTAAAAATTCATGTTTCTATCCCTAAAATTTGAAGCACTCGATAAACCCATAAATTTTACTTTGAAATCTCTACATTGTCACATTTTAGAGATTTGTTAGTGAGAAATAAAATGTTTAAAATGACACAACCCAACTTTAGGATATTTTTCTTCAATTTATCCTTCAAATTTTAACAAATTCTAGATATAGTCTTTCATATTAAAATCAAAATGAATATTTCACCATAAAGGGGAAAAAAAGACACGAGACATTTAATTATTTTTAAATACATTGTAAGGGTAGGATCAAAATCAAACCACTATGTAGAAATACATGTATATTATTGTCGCTACGTGATAGCGACGCGGAAAGAAGAGGAGTCGCCACTAATCATTGGTTTTAAGGTATGGTGTGATTAGTCACCTAGTCTTTAACTTAAGGATGGTCTGCTAACTTTTGATGGTAGGTTCGGGAGTTCATTCACACATAGGGAAGGTATTAGCACCCTATAATGTTCGTTTGAAAACGATTACTGTTTATTATCTATGGTATTTGATATTAAAACCTTTTTATCTTTTAACACACAATATGTTTTTAATTTTTATTTTTAAATGTCTCATATGTTATTGATTAATACCCTAAACATTAGAAGGCATAATCAAATTGAATGAGTGGCATAAAAGCCATTAGGAAAAAGTTTTAATAGAATTTAATCTCAGTATCCCTTAATTAAATTTGTATTCCTTAAGAAATATAGGAGATCAGTATCCTGAAAACACCTAACTCCATCATAGGAAATTTGTGTGAAAATCATCTTTGGATTGTTTAAATTTTAGAATTTGATATTTTATGGAAAGTTGGAGAATTAATACCTTCATAAACTCCAATTTCTATTTAAAATTTCATTGTTAATTTTTATGATTTGGAAAATTAGTATCCTAATTAATTCCAATTTTTTATTTAAAATTTTGATTTTTAATTTTTATGCTTTGGAAAATTAGTATCCTAATTGATTCCAATTGATTGTTAGTTTGTATTTTGGAAAATTAGTATCCTAATAATTTCCAATATCCTATTAAATTTCTATTGCTTTAGTTAAACACTTTTAGAAAATTGAGAAAACTATCATCCTAAAATTTCCCAACTTCTTTCAATATATATAGTTTACAAATCAAATCAAATATGACAATAATATGGAAACAATAAATATGAATATCAAATGTGGCAATTGAATTCACAATAAGGCAAACCAATCAAAATGAGAGGATTTAAAAAAAAGATCTCAACTTTGAAAATTCATAACTTTTTAACCAAAACGTATTTTAACTTGATTCTTTCTCCTAAAATATTCTAGATTCATCCAAGATTGATTTCTAATAAAAAAAAGAACACACACTTTGTGAAGAAAAACCAGATTTTCATGTAAAAAACATTTCAACCACGATTTTGGGTTAAAAATCCTGGAGAATTTATACCAACTTTGAAAAAATCATATCTTTTTTTATACTAATAAAAAAAGGGTGATTCTTCCTCCTATATGTTCATTTACGAGTCTATTTATTAGAAAAAATAATAATTAATAATCACTTTTAAAGAATCAGTATAAAGAAATCACGAAATGGAAAGTGTGCAGAAAATCCCGTAACAGTGAATCAGTTTGAACACTAAACTTTCAAAAATCATAACTTTTTAACCAGAAATCCAAATCAATTGATTCTTTTTTCTACGTGTTCGTGTTTAAGTCTTTTTTACATAAAAATTATTACAAAACTGAAAACATCATATAAAAATCCAGATTACAATCGAAATACAGCAAGCACAATGAGTGACTACATTTTAATAGAAAAACCTTACATTTGGTTTGAAAAAAAAGCTTACTAACCTTTCGGCAATGCTCAGTGATTCCCAAATCGATGATAAAGACTATGAGACTCTAGATTAATGGAGGTTGACGAAGGATTGAAGTAAAGAGATGAGATGGCTATGAGAGGTTAAAGAGTGGGGGGTGGAGGCTTTTGGGACAAAAGAGAGTTGAAGGCTATGGAGATGGAGGCTCTTGTGAATGGTATTGTGTTTGGGAGAGAATGGCTAGCTCACCATGAGAATGAAGAAGAAGGTGTGTGAGGGAAGATGAGAGTGCCTATTAGGGTTGATAAGAGGTTCTTTTTATAGCCAAAAAAGTAGTAAATTATGGAAATTAAAATTGATTGGCAATCATCTCCAAAATTTGCTCAATCACAGAAATCATATTGTCACTAATTGGCTCTAATTTAAGCTTTTTCCAAAATTGTTTTTCCATTCAAAAATCAAATCAATTTCAATTTCAAATCTTTTCTCTTTTTTTTTTTAAACTAAATTTGCATTCCAATTTTCCTTTTTTTTATTTATAATTTTTTTTGTTAATTTAAAATATGACCGGACGAAAATGGGTGTCTAAAATTATCACTAGATTATATGCATGATTCATTTATTTGTTGATGAATAATATATATGTTTTTCATTAAAACACAATATTTTAAACGTAAAATCTATGTTTAGAACTAATCAACGTATGATGACGAATATGAGCTCGAGGTTTCCTTTGTAATTCTCCAAGTTTCTTTGTAGTGGCTCCACTTTGAGCCTCTTCGAGACGGGAACCCAGGGACTATATATAGGGCACGAGGCGTCGACACAGTGCATACTTGTCTCATGGGCCGGATTAAGCCCCAATGTCTTGATAAATGCGCACAAGGGTTGATAGCAATGAATGGATGATAAAATCTTAAAAAAAAAAGGCACGGTTAATAATCTCACAAATGAAAACCATTAAAAGAATACCTAATAACTTATTTAGCACTGCATAGAGTATTTGAAATACGGGAAATAAATACTATTCATGTTTATACAAGTTGTTGATACGACAATGCCTAAAATAAGTTTGCTCTCCTTAATAATGGTTCAATCTATAGATAGAAATCTTACGTTAGGAAACTACTTAGTAGAGGTGCGGGAGAGTAAATACTAAGATTTTTGATTTGACATCCAAAATAACAAAAAAACTAAAATAAAACTTTTTAAAAATGGACTAAATTTTAAATATAATTAAACTTTAAGAATCATTCTACATTTTAACTAAAAAAAATAATTATTTCATAGATAGAAAGAGACTAAATTTAGGTTTTCAAATCCATCTATAGTCAATTTACCATTAGTCAAAAGTTAAAAAATAAAAATCAAAAGATTTATTTTCAAACATTTTATTTCAATATGGGTATTTTTCGCAAAAATCAGGTAATAAACCCACTATAAATTGACAGAAGGCGAAACCCTAATCAACTACTTGATCTTATCCGAGTTGGAACTCAGAATTTATGGATGAAGGTTCCGCAGCCATTTCCCCAATTCCCTCTTTCTCGATTGCTCGTTAATTTCTCGTCTCTCTCAACCATGGAAATTTGGGTAAAATGACCTCCAAAATCTACAATAATTTCCATGGCTGAGTCACCCTCCCTTTTCCTAGGGTTGATTTGGAGGCTCTGCCATGGATAAATAGAGAGAGAAAGAGAAAGAGACAGATAGAGAGAAGGGGTTTTTTAGGGTTTTGGTAGGGCTTTTTTTTTCACTCTTTCTATGTTTCAACGATGAAGACTGCCTGCTTTCGGAGCCTATGTTTTTCGAAACAATCAATGAATGGCGATGATGTCTATGCGGGCTTCAACCCCACATTATCTGTTTTTTTTTTTTTTTGGGTTTTTGAAAATTATTTGATTATTTTGCTCTTTCGATTGAGAAAAATCTTTCCTTTTTTTTTTTAATGCTGATGTTAATTTGTTTTAGAAAATTAATACTGACTGATTGATCTATGACTTGTTCTTGCTGTAGTTGATTTTTGATAATGTAGATTATTTAAAGAGGGATTTTGGTTTTGAATAGTACACAATGGATTGATTTTGCACTTGAACATGATTAAATCTTATTAATTGTTTTATTGTCTTTGTGGGAAATTCAATTCTTAAGCTTTGGATTTGAGTGTCATTGTAATGAACTTTCCGATTGTTGGGTGATACTTCCATTACATGATTTTGTCCCAGATGAATTACTTTACTTCTTACAATGTACTATAACTCTTGGAAAAAATTGAATTAAAAACGTTTAAGTCATGAATGAAACCCGTGTCGTTTATTTCTCTTTAAGAGTTGCCTCGGTATTTCTCGAAGAGAATTTTGAAGTGCATCAGAAGCTCATTTGCCATGGATGCCCCATAAACAGATATTTGTATACTTTTAAATGCAGTTGCAGGTTAATATGGTTGCCGATGCATCTAACATTGTATCCGAAGGATTTTTAACGGATAATTTGGGAAAGGATTTGTTGAAATGTGTAGACGGAGAGCAACTCTGGCAGCTGATCTCACAATGATCAGCATTTTGAAGTGGTTAGATTATAAATGGTTGAAACAGATGTACATTTATCTTTTTGGTCGAGAATTCGTAGATGTTTTGTACTATTTCATTAGGGAGATTGTAAATACATTGTTATGATGGATTTTCTCTTTGGTCATGAAATAACTTCATATCTTCACATGATATATGATTAATTTTTTTGGTGAAATTTAAGGTTGTCGTATCTTCAATATATTTTAAATGAATGCACTATGAATGTGAATGAAAGTTATAATTTTCTGATAAATGTTTTTGAATGCATAGAGAGAATGATTTTCTATACAAATTGTATGCAATGAACAAGTTTTTCAGTGAGGTTGGAACGATTGCGATTCAATGGAGTGGATCATTAACTCAGAAGGGTGAGGGAAGAAATTTTAGATGTTGATGTGATGTGGAATATTTTATTATGTAATTAACGAATGCGGTGGTGTTCGAACCTCCTTAAGTAGGATTCGAACCTACGGCCTTTTAGTTAACAGCCAACCAACAGGAAATCAAGTGTCATTGAATTCAATTCCAGTACTATACAGCCAAGGCTTCCTTCGTAACGACTGGATTTTTTTTTATTGTGACTATGTTCTAAGCCTCATTTCATAGAGAACTTCAAAGTGGCTATTTTATTATATTTCATTCATATCTCAATTACATTCATTTAATATCCCCGCGGTGTCATTGAGATAGGAGGAGAGATTGTTCGACCTTTCACCCGGACTTTAAATTTTTACCACTATCAAATATACTTAAATGCCATTCAAAAGTTATCATTCAACTCTTACAGAGAAAAGCTAATACACCATTTCCTATCATTAATCAAGAAAAAATTGTCAAAAATTTAGTGTACACGAATTTTTTTTTATCTTCCGCTAGCAGGAAACAGCTTATTGAAAACACTGGCTGTTGCTTATGGGACTCGACCATTGAGAGAGAGGGAGGGAGAGCCGTTCCTTGAATCCTTGGCCACTCGATGAGAAACCAAATGGGATTTGAAACTAGTTGCATTTCCCTCCATGTATATTAAGACAACATCGTAGTTGTTTTATCCCCTACCAAAACCACGCAACTCATGAACTTGAACCTAATCAAGCACTGATGTCCCCTTGGATGTTTTGGAGGTTCCAAATTTTCAAAGCTAGGCATGTTTCAAAGAGTCAATGAGCATCTTTTCCTTGATTACACCATTATCAATGCCGGTTAAAATGCGTCTTCTCAGTCGGATTTTTATCTTCTTTTTTCAGTCCGGTTTCACGGATATCAACAGCATGTTTCTCTTAAATCTATTCACGCTGCTAAAGTAATTACTCAATGGCTTCCATACCTCTCTGGATGAAGTGAGTTCAAGAAATTCAATGGCTAGTGTGGGTCTCACCAAACTGAAAATCCAGCCAAGAAGCAACTGGTCTGCAGCTAGTCATTCTGTGGGGTTGGGAACAAGTATGCTTCTTAGTCTCTAGCCGAATGTGAGCAAGAACCATCGAGTGCTAAAGCATGAAGTTCTTATCAGTCAGCTTTACATTGAGAGAGGTGCTTCACGGGTTACTGAAATGCCTTAAGAGGTGATTATTGAGCCTGTGGTTTGCTGCTCCATGTAGTTGATGGATTCACTGACCTTCTGAAGTTGGGTGTTTCTGCTTCCATATGGAAAAGCTGAAAAGTAAAAAACGATGGTACGATCAACTTTGTTACCAAGACAAGAATATCAGCATAGCAGCAAGTGAAATACAAGAACGGCTAGGGAAGAAAGGTTCAGCCTCCAGCTGAGAGCAAAGGATTATATTTATAATCTTCTGATATACATGTCAGCACTACAAGTCATATGCCTGTATATAAATAGAAAGTGAACCAAATAAACAAATGAACACAAAAAACAAAATAATGACAAGGCAGATGCCAGGTCAGAGCCAGTTAGGATGTATTTCTCAGCTGTTCAATAGAACTACAGGTTGTTTGAAGAATATGCTCTAACAATAGAACGTCGACACTAACGAGAAGATGACTAAGCTTTATTCGTCCTCAATGGTGTGTTATGTGTGAAAAGGATGTGAAAGATATTGACCACCTCTTTGTATATTGTTCTTTTTATACAACCTTCAGAGAAGTTTATGCTTTTGGATTTACACTAGACTTCTTATGTAAGGTTGATGGATTTGTTTTTGGTGCCACCTTTGATCTCAAGATGAAGATTTTGAGGTCCAGTTGTCCTAGCATGCCCTTGGCAAATATGAAAAGAGTGAAATAAAAGGGTGTTTGAGGAAAAATTGTTGCAAGTGGAAAGAATTTGGGAGTTGAATCAGTTAAATGTTTCTAGTCGCTCTTCTTTTTTAGTGCTTTTTTTTTTTTGTCTCTTATGACCTACCAGCCTTCAGTAGTGGGTGGGAGTGGGACACCTTTGGTAAATTCAGTGATTACTATAATTATTTATTTTTTTAGAAAAAAGTTCCAATCCACCATATACGTATTATGTGATTTAGACTGTTAATTTCTATTTTCTATAACAATATCCTAAAGTTACAACAAGTATTTAATGCTTTCCAGCCATGGAATATAGTGTATATCTCATAAATATTAAGATAATAATGGCACGATTACGCATTTGCCTTGCAACTAGAACCTGTTTAAATTTTGATGTGTGAAAGGAAGAAAAATTAATGGAAAAGGGAAATTTTGCTAGTGATTACCTGTGAAAGTTGTAAATTTCGGCACACTCAGCATGGAATCAGAAAAATGCAATCAAACAAGTGGATGGTAAATAAGGAACTTACAATTTTATTGCTTCAAGCAAAACTTCCTCAACTATTCCTCATTTCTGCATTCTCAATACTACCTCATTCATATCAGAATTCCTGCCAGTTTTCCTGAAAGAAGAAAGTGTCCTAAGTCTATATGATATTATTCACTTTGGGCCATAGATTTACTTTAAGTTTTAAACAAAACAACCTCTTATCCTTAAACTTTTATTTTCATACTTCAGATTGAGGTGGGACTATGGTTGCACATGAAGTAAATTGGACAAATTCTTTTTTTTTTTCCAGACAAATACTTATTAACTTTAAACAAGGCTCTGGCCTGGAATTTTGGAGGCGTTGCTGGAATCCATCATTCTCCTCCATTTCTCTGCCTCTCCATATTTTCCAGCTGCAGTGAAAATATTAGACATGAGCACGTAATCACCTCCATATCCTCGCTCTATATCCAATATTCTTTGTGTTACCCTCTCAGCAATCTGGATATTACCATGAAAACTACAGGCACCCAAGAGTGTCCTCCAAATTACATCATTGGAAATCTCCGGAGGTATTTCCAAAGCTATTTTTTCTGCTTCTTCTAACCTCCCTGCCCTCCCCAACATGTCTATCAAACTCCCATAGTGCATGATATCCGGCTCAATTTGATACTCATCAACCATCTTTTCGAAAAACTCAAGACCTTCCTCAATCAATCCCCCATGACTGCAAGCACTTAAAATGCTCAAGAATGTAACACGGTTAGGCTTGTGGCCATCTTTTCCCATCATTTTAAGATTCTCCATAGCTTCGATTCCCATTCCATGCATTGCAAATCCTGAAATCATTGTCGACCAAGACACCAGATCCCTTCTTTCAGCAGATACTTCAACAAAAACTCTCGATGCACTGTCAATACAACCACATTTTGCATAGGAATCTATCACGGAATTAGTAATGCGTACATCAGACACATTAAAACCTTTTTTCTCTGCATAAGCATGAACAGATTGACAAATCTTAAGATCCCCAAGATTTGAAACGGATGGAAAAATAGTTAAAAGGGTTATTTCATTAGGCTCTATACCATAATGAGCAACCATTCTATAAAACAAAGCAGCAGCTTCCTCGTACCTGTCAATAAGCGTATACCCATCAATCATAGCAGTCCAAGACACAACATTACGCGTTGGCATTCGATCAAAAAGAGAACGAGCCCATTCAAGCTCACCCCATTTAGCCAAACCAGTAATCATAACATTCCAAGTAACACAATTTCGTTCAGGCATAACGTCGAACACATTCAAAGCATCCATTAAAAACCCAGAAGAAGCATACATACGAACAAGAGCAGTTTGAATATAAACATGGGAATGAAAACCCAATTTGAAAGTGATCGAATGAAGTTGAATTCCAGGGGAAACGAGTTCAAAATCAGCACAAGAGTGGAGAAGAAAGGAGTAGGAGAAAGTGTCATAGGAAGGGGGAAACGAAGGAAATCGATGAAGGGGTTTGAAGAGAGGGTAGAAACGGAGCAAGGTGTTGAAGAGAAGAAGGAAATGGGTGGTGGCGTAGAGAAGAAAACCAGAGGTGATAATGTGAGAATGGATTTGTTGAATGGATTTATGGGAAGTTGCGGATTTGATTATCTGATAGATTAATTGTTGGAAGGGAAAGCGATGGAGAGGGATTGGGGGAGAAGATGGAGAGAGATTAAAGGAAGAAAATGAAAGGAAATGATGAAACTTTTGAAAGGTTTTTGACGAGAGGGAAAGAGACGATCTCCATTTGCAGAAGCAGATCATGTTTTGGAAATGGAAGCTTCTGATTAGTAACAACCTGAACTATAAATTACCTTGTACCTCGGATGCTAAACTAAATATATGATTTTCGGGTTAAATAATGAAGAAAATACTTGGGTACTCATCCGTAATTATATGACACGTGATCATAGAAAAGAAATTTTGGAAATGATAACGTTTTTTTTTCTAAAACTACGTTGAGATGTTGTGTCAATTTAAGTCATAAATTTTTATTTATATCTAATTAAACTTTGAACATCTTTGATTGATGTAATCTTTCATTTCTTAAGTGGGATTATGTCTCAAACATTGTTAATTGAGTCATTTCATATTCTTTTTAAGTGCAATGTTTTTCACGTTCAAAAGTAAAATGTATGGGCTTTCAGTTACCTTTTTTAAATTTAATGATTAAAAGTCCATACAACTATTTTGTATTAAAACGTGAAGGACATCATATTTTAAGAAAAGATACACTTATAAATTGGTTCAATTAACTATGTTTGAAACAAAAACTCAACCAAAAGTAGAACATTGCATTCATTAAAAGGTTCTGAATTAATTTACCCAATTAAAGAAGTTAAGGGTTTTAAATTGATACAGTTAAAGCAGTTTTATAAAGTGATACGACTCTTAAATTTTGGGTCTCTTGTTATATATATATTTTCTCTGTTATTTTAATAATTTCTCGTTGTATAAATACAAATTGAAATGAGATATTATTAAGCAGAATGATTAAAAATACTAAATTTATACACATTTATGAATACTCAAGATGGTAGAATCTCATTGTATTAAAAAAGGAAGGGGAGAGAGAGAGAGTTTCATCAATCACATGGCAAAAAGTTTTCTAAAAACTTTTTCAACCTTGTATATATTGCATTCTTTTATCAACTTATGAAAACACATCATGTAATTAGAAGAATAAGAAAGAATAAGGCTTATTTGATAGAAACTTTCTAGAATTGGGTTATTAAAATTTCTTAAAAAAAAATTAAAAGTAGTTTTTGAGTGTTTTAAAATGAAAATAATAAGATTACTAAACACTTCAATCTCTTTTCACAAAATTATTATTTTGAAGAAAAAAATAGTTTAAAAATTAATTTTTAAACATATTTTCACTTGAGAGATATTTCTAAACCCCTTTGGTTCTTTTGATTCTCTTTTTTTAGTGATTGTCAAAGAGTTCTTTTTTTAATTATTATTTTTTTCCTAATAAGATGGGACTTGAATCCGTGTCAATATACATCAAATTAATTTTTTAATCAATTAAATTATTTAAGATTAATTACACAAAACGTTACTGAACTAAAAAAGGCGGTAGTAATTACACCTTTAAATTTTTAATTTTAATAATTAATCTTTTAGATTTTGTAAAGTATTAGAATTAGACTCACAAAATTTTAATTTAATAAATTATCCTTTTAAAATTATCAATTCATTAATTATTATCATAAAAGGTGATCGTGTCCTCGAGGGCTTTCGTTCTACCCTGACCCCAAAACCCTCACAAGGTCGAGATTAAGAATTCTTTTTCAATCTCACCCCTTCGTGTCCCATTGACATTAGATAAGTAATACTCGTCTCTACAATAATTTTCGAGGGTCAAATGTCAAAAAATTAAAAGGATAATTTTATCGAATTAAATTTTTATAGGTCCAATTTTAACACTTTACACATTTTATAGAGTCAATTACTTTAATTAAGTTTGAAAATGTAATTATTACCACCCTATGCAATTTTCCCACAATTAATATGAGACAATGGTTCTAGATTACTATTAAGTAGATTGAAGAAGAAGTAAGAAATATAGCTAAAAAAATCCTGAGACTAATATTTGCATTTATTATCTAGATGGATTCTCTTCTTAGATCATGTAATATTTTTGCAATTAATTTTCTCCGGAAAAAAATGGATAAAGTTTCCATTTGTGGAAAATATTGATTTTACACAAATAAAAGTTCACATAAATTATACATAATGGACTTTCTATTATTAGTTGGATTTTCCAGATTTTCATGCAATAAATCAGGCCTTGGTTTAATTCTATATTTTAGAAAAGAAAAATTGGATATATATTGCTTAAGGATAAATTCTAACACACACCCATTAATTAGTAATGTGTCTTCTTAAGCTTAAATATTTCCTTTTTAAGTTTAAAAAAATAATATAAATGAAGAAAACTGAAATTGCGCCGTTTATTTTATCTGCAAGTCTGAAATTCAGGCCAAAAAAGGATGCTTTGCTTTCAATGGAAAGTTGCAAATTCTTTTATATTTCTCTTTCCTTTTCTCTCTCTCATCATTCATTCATCACCAATAATTTTTAAAGACTTGAGGAATGATTGAATCATTTTCTCGTCACAAACTATGTTATTTTTATTGATGGAATTTTATTAATCATTTAAAAAAAAAGACTTTTTTCATTCTAGAAGGAATATTTTTATTATTGGATAATTGACCCTCAACTTTCATAAACGGTATCATATAGAAATAATTACAAAACTAATAAAAATTTATGTAATATTTATAAATATAGTAATTTGTAAAAATAGTAAAATTAAAAAAAAAGACTTTTAGTTGACTCTCAACTTTCCTTACCTATATCACATAAGGATGATTACAAATCTAGTAAAATTTTATGTAATATTTATAGAAATAGTAACTTGGCAAAAATATTTATAAGTATAGTAATTTTTGAACGGGATCATATAGTAAAATGTAATCGACTCTCAACTTTCCTAAATGGTATCAATATAGGGATGATTCTCACAGCGATCACAATGCTAATAATTGATTAACACAGTAAAAAAATATTATATTTATAAACACTACATGGAATTTTGTTACCCGAGTAAAAAATTTCTATCATATAATTGTCCGTTCTCGTTTTTAAAAAGAGCGTAAAGATAAATAAAAGGGTGATTGCAATTATAACAAAATTTTCTATATCATTAATAAAAAGAATTTTAAACAAATAATTACAAATCTATAATAAGCGTTTAAAATAAAAATTAACAATTTTTTAGTGTTGCGATAGTATTTATAATCACTTAATATTATAATCATTGATTTATCTATTTCAACTATTGATTTAACGCGCGGATAAATGATTAAGAATAATCAAGATTAATCATCGATTAACACATTTAAAATTTACTTTATTTATAAATACATTTATAAACCAACTAGAATTTAATCTAGTGAATAAATAAAAAAGATAAAATGATACACTAAATTTAAAGACTAAAACAAAAAATATTATTCAAAAACACAATTTTCTTTAAAAAAAAAGAGAATATTATCAGCTTATAAATGAAACATCAGAATAACTAATCATGTACATAATATATATATATTACGAAGAGAAATGGTTCATAAACACATCCACTATAAAACTATACATGAAAAATATCTAACAATACATCATTACTAGAAAATTAATAAAGTTTTTAGCAACTAATATCCAATTAAAACTAAATAAAATCACCTATATATAAATTGTTGACTAAATGGAACAATTAGAATAGTCTAAATAATATAAAAATCAATTAAATCAATCCAACGACCAGGAAAATAACTAGATCATCGGCAGCAACAATCCGGCGGCCGGAAAATTTAAACGACGAGAATGCCGATTAAAAATTCACCGCATCGTCTTCCTCATCGATCATTCAATATTCCCAGAGATGTTCAAGATCGGAAATGGCGTCGGGAGCGTCGAAATCCTCATAACAATGGTCGTCAACGGAGGAGATCTCCGGCGTATTTTTCACATCGGCGATATCGACGAAGCTTCTATCGGCGGCAGCAGCAACAACCGGGCCGCTATTCATCGCTTGTTGCTCTTGTGCATAATAATTCATCATTTTCTCAGATGAGAAAAAGGTGAATTCAGGGTTATTGTTTGACCTAATTTGGCTAACGTTAATCATCATCATCCCATCTGAAGATGAATTGGCTTGAAGCTGAGAGTAGTTTCTGATCGGTTGCTTGAATACGACGTCGTTAAAGCTGTCGGTATCGATGTTGATCGGGTTAGTAGGATCAACCAAAGGTGGGAGTTCGGTGCCCGGAATTTGTAGTCTTTTAAACCCCATCGAAACATTCTTGTGGAAAATCCGGCATACAACCCATTCAGCCTGCACATAAAAAAAAAAGTCTATCATATTGAGATTGTTTTCCGATACAGATACAGAATCCGATACCGATACCGTACGAATACGATTCTTTCGAGTCGTATCCGCTGTAAAAAAAAAAACTTTAAATTTTAAAAAGAAAGGACTATTGTGATTTTTATCCCAAAATAAATAAATTTCTAGCTCCGTCCCTAACTTAGACTGTTTCAATATTTGACTAAAAAATTACGTTACCTTAACGGATTTAGGAAGACGAAGAAGATGATGATGATGATGGAATTTGCCTTCGAGGCGATATTCATGCATGACCCAATTGGTTTTTTCACCTTTAGGAGCTCTTCCTTTATAGAAAACGAGGGTTTTTTTCATGCCAACCAAACAAGATTTTTCCTGGAAAATCGGTTTATCTTTCCCGGTAGCCTTCCAATAACCGGATTCAGTCGCTCGATTCGTTCGCATACCCGTCGGATACTTTCTATCTCTTTGACAATAAAAGTACCATTCTTTCTCTCCCATCTTTGCTTTCTCTGCAAATTATCAAAAAAAAAAAAAAAATCAGATTTTTAAATAAAATAATCAAAATGAAAGAAATCAATGAAATGGGTTTAGGGAAAAGATGAAAACCCACGAGGCAAATCCCAAGGTTCAGACTTGTTCAAATCAGCTTCACCAATTGCAGTAGCAGAGAAGCTTCCGCCATTGATGACCTTCTGAGTGAGATAATAAGTTATGATTTCTTCATCCGTTGGATGAAATCTGAAACCAGGAGGCAAATCCAAGACCTCCATAACTGGAAAAAAGGTATAATTTTTTTAGCAGGAATCTAGAAAAGTAGGCTTTGAAAAGCAAAACCCAGATGGGAAAAAGAGGAAATTTTGGATTTTGATTTTGACAAAAGTTAGGAAGAAGGAGAGAGGCAGAAGAGGAGAGAGAGACAGTTAAATAGAGAGAGAAGAGACGTGGTCCGCAAGGCAATTGTTGGGGGAAGCTTTAAGGAGAAGTTGGATAATGTTTTTGTTTTTGTTTTTTTTTTTTTGGATTTTTAATATTTATGTTTTTATTATATTATGATGTCTCCTTAAAAAAAGAGGAAATTATTGGTTGTTTGATAAAATTATTACAACTGGAAATGAAAATGAAAATAAAGAAAGAATGAAAGAATGAGATGATGGTAGAGAATTTTATCAATTGTCATTGTGTGGGACCTTTACCCTTTCACTATCAAATATTTAACTACTTTTATCTTTTCAAACTTTTTAAATACTTTAAATATCTTTTTTTTAGCAAATTAGAGATTTCATAACGATACGAGTTAATTTATAAATTAAATTTTTTTAAGGTCTTGTTTTAATACTTTATAAAAATTTGAAGATTCAATTACCCAAATTGAAAAGTTTAAGATGTAACCATTATTACCCCTAATTTAGAGATAGTTTATGTAGAGTGTTTGGATTAGCTCACACCATTACTCATATCTCGACACTAATCTTACATCCTACAGGATAAATAGATTTGACGACATTTTTTCCATAAATATAAAAAAAATAAATTAACCTTTAAACTTTTAGAAATTAGTTTAACTAGCTTCTTTTCATTTGACTTGATATAACACAACATTTTAACCACTAAACCTCAATTTTTTCAAAACTGTCATTAGTTTGTAATCACTATAATGATAGATTTAAATAAAAAATGAATTTAATAATCATAATTATTATCGTAAGTAGCCTAATTAATATTATAAAAGTAACTAATACATTCACCTTTTCCGTTATTATAGCTAACTAAAAAATAATAAATGAAATATTCTAAAAATTCATGTATTAAAATACTAACCTTTTAATTTAGGGAATAAATAGACACACTAATGAAAATTTATAAATGGAAAAGTATAATTTGCCTATAATTTTAAACTTATAAATGAAATATTATGAAAATTCATGTATTAAAAATATATTAAATGCGGATATATACATTATTCAATCATGACTATTAAAATAAAATTTTAAGTTAAGTTTAAAAATCTAAAATAAAACATTTGAAAGTATAGAAAATTAAAATCAAATGAGTGTGAAAATACTAACTCATAATTAATTATTATATTTATGTGACCATTTACTAAGTCTTAATTAATCATTCAAACCCATAGCATTTTGAAGAGGTGAGCGAATTTCTTATTATATATGATTAATTATTAAATATAGATATCTAGGCAAATTATTTCGTTGAAGCTGCAAATCCATCCATTGAAATTAATAAATGCACATATGGGGGGATTTGGATAAAGAGAAACTAATAAAGTCAAAAGAAAGGGAAATTTGGATTTTTTTTTTCCTTTTGTTATTTCGAAGAAACTTTCATATGATTTAACTGAGTTTGGATATAGCCTTCCAGGATGCTGATAAGGTTTTGACAGTGAAAAAAAAAGTATTCATTTTAATTTTAATTTTATTTTTATTTTCATACATAACAAAGTAAATAAAATTAGTTATATATATATTATACTACATTTAATGTTGTTTTCTATTTTTATTGGAGATGACGCCTTCTCTTTACCTTTGTCCCCTACCTTATATGTGGTAATGGATTTGGATGTAGCTAGCTTTCTTATTTTTTTCCATATAAAAATATATATGATCATACGAAATTTAGGGCTAGTTAGATAACCTTCTTAATTTTAATTTTTTCTTTCTATTTCTCATTTTTTAAGTAATGAAATTGTTTAGTAACTCTTTCAGCTTCTTATTTCTCTCCTTTTAGAAACGCTTTTTAAAATTGTGTAAAATTTTTAGAAATAACAAATTTTAATTTCTTGTTTCTCATTATTGTTTCCAAACTTTTCAACACATTGATAACTTATTATATTGTCATGTTTTGACTTATAAAATATTTTATAAATATCAAAAAATTATATTGATATAATATTTTTAAATATTTCATTTAAAATTGTAATATTTTCAACATATTTTTATTTTTAAAAAATGAGAAACAGAAATAAGAAATAGTTCCCAAACCTTTTTAAAAAAACAGGAATAAGAAACAAGAAAGAAAAATAAGAAAAAAGAAATAGAAATGGAGAAGGTTACCAAACGGGCCCTTCACGACGTTTGGTATACCGACTTCGAATGTGAATATTAGAAAAAAAATGAATTATTGAAAAATAAGGATGTATGAATTTGATGAGTAAGAATAATAAATTTTTTTCCAAACGAAAAATACTAACACGCTTATCGGTGAATAAGAGTTCGTACTTATTTTTATACATGTCTTATTTTTATTAGATCAAATATAAAAGTATGTATGGAATGTGTGAGTTTCAATAATAAATATATGAATCCCATTAATATAATTAGTCTAATAAAAACAAACCACGTATGGAAGTAGGTATCGTATTTATCGAGGGGTGAAAAATCAAAATAGCCACCTTTTGGATCAAAATTACCAAAGTAGCCACATTTTTTTAAAAAAATTTTTAGGTAGCCACTTTTACTATTCAATTTTTTAATATACCAATTTTTCCCTTTTCGTATGGCAGGTATAGTCTTAACACCTCTGACACATATAGTACGTGTAGTCTACATTTTTTCTTTTCCAATGAAATTTTTTTTTCCCAATGCATTTTTTCTTCCACCAATTTTTAGTATATTCAGTATAGTGTTTTTTTTTTTATGTTTTGATTTTATACTACATACTTTGATTTTAATTTGATTTTTAGATTCATTTTAGTATATTATTTATAGTTTTCTCTCTCATGAAAAGTGTTTTGTAAATTCAGTATATTGAGTATATGGTGTTTCGCATTGTAAGTGCATTTGAGAAAGGTGCAGATGTACATAATATACGTAATCTGCAAATGAAAAGCGAAAGAGTGTTAATTACATAATACTTAATGTACAAAAAAAATAGGGTAAAATACGTTTTTGGTCCCTATAGTTTCACTTTGGTTTCATTTTCGTCCCTGTACTTTCAAAACTGACTTTTTTCGTCCCTGTACTTTCCAAAACCCACTTTTTTAGTCCTTCTGTTAACTTTTCTGTTAGTCATTGGTGACATGGTATTTTTAATGACGTGGCAGGTTGACTTGATTTTTTTATCAATATTTTTAAATGATGTGGCATTTTAGTACTTTAAAACAATATTTTTTTATTGATTTTAAAATTATCATCTCTCATAACTTTCTCTCTCCTCTCTCTAACCAGATCCCTCTTGCAAAACACCATTAACGTCAAAGGTGAAAGCTCCCCTCTTTATCGGCACCTTCCAAAAAAAAATCTTCTTCAAATTCTTGATTCCCATGTTCATTTTTCTTTTTCCATCAAAGCTTTGCCTTTCATAATTTTACTTTCTGTTCTTGTGTTGCCTCGGGTGAACGATCCACCTGTTAGAAATTCACAGGAAGCCTTTATGATGGAAATGCGTGCGGCCAGAATGGTAAGGAAATTGCCCCTTTTTTTAAAAAAAAAAACTGCTTTATGGAATTGGTGGCTGTTATTTCTAGATAGATCTTTTATTTGTTCTATGATTAAATGCGAAATTGTTGGGTAGTCTTTCATGTGATGTATAATATGAAAATTATTGGGTAATCTTTGCTTTTATCTACTTTCTGAGTTGAGTAAGATCAGGAATTTGAGGGTGGCTGTCAAATGTTTCTAAAGAGCTTCAGGTTTGAAAGTTAATTACTCTGTAACTTGTGGTTGGTGGACTTTGAGGTGCAAATTGTGGCTGAGTTTTTCTCTTGCTCTTTAGGGAAAGTTACCTTTAACCTATCTCGACCTTCCTCGTGGGGGAATCCCTCCAGTAAAGAGTTTCTGGACACCAGTGTTAGAGAAATTCAACAACGCATCAATAAATGATGTGGAGTTACTGTTTCTAGAGGTGGGAAGCTTACTCTAGCTCAATGTGTCTTCAACAGTATTCCTTAATACTTTATGTCCATCCTCTAAATTCTCAAACAGTTTGCCAAAAACATTGACAAATTGTTGAAAGATTTTTTTTTTGGAAGGCGCCAATAAAGAGGGGAGCTTTCACCTTTGACGTTAATGGTGTTTTGCAAGAGGGATCTGGTTAGAGAGAGAGAGATGAGAGAGAAATTTATGAGAGAGATGATAATTTTAAAATCAATAAAAAATATTGTTTTAAAGTACTAAAATGCCACATCATTTAAAAATATTGGTAAAAAAATCAAGTCAACCTGCCACATCATTAAAAATACCATGTCACCAATGACTAACAGTCAACTAACAGAAAATTAGTTAACAGAAGGACTAAAAAAGTAGGTTTTGGAAAGTACAGGGACGAAAAAAGTCAGTTTTGAAAGTACAGGGACGAAAATGAAACCAAAGTGAAACTATAGGGACCAAAAACGTATTTTACCCAAAAAAATACTTAACATGGAAAAAAAATGTATATTATATTATGTATATTACAGAATGAACATAAAAGAAAAGGGGAGAGGTGTACACAACCACTCGTCATTTCGTTTATCGCGTGTATTGCAGAATATACATTTAGTAAAACAATATAGTAAACTGAAGAAAAACACATGATTATGAATATCACGTATATAACAAAATATATATTTAAACAAACCACAAAAAAATATATATTTCGTCTATTACAGATGTATATTAAGCAAACAGAAGCAGAATGAGCAACAAACACAGTTATGTATATTACGTATATTGCAAAAAACTACATTTTGAGAAAACCACCTTGAAAGATAAAAAAAAACGTATATTGCATATATTACATGTATCACAGAAAACACTATTTAGAAATTACGTATATTACATAAAACAACAAAGAACATAAATGAAAAAAATATTACCTTTAGTCAAATCCATGCTATTTTTGGTTTAGATCTTCGAGATTCAGAACAAAAACGATGCAAATATTTATGAAAAAAAGAGAATGAGGAGAAATTAAGGAGAGAGATAGTAGATTAAAAAAAATATAGGAAATTTGTGAGATGAACATTTGTAGAAATGGTGAATTTTTTAAAAAGAAAGAGAAAGAATGAGAGAATCAATAGAGGTTTGAAAGAAAATGATAGAGAATGGATAAAGAAATGAGGGAGAGAGGGAAGAAAAAATGAGAGAAAAAATGAGGGGCATGGGAGGGATAATATTTTTAAAAATAATTATAAAAAGTAGAGAGAGTTATGTTAATATAAAAAAAATGGACGGTAAGGGAAGAGGAGAAAGGATAATTTGACATTAAAAATGTTTATGTCTTTTTACATTGAGATATGACTCTTTAGAAATATTTTAAAAAATGTGGTTATATATAGAAAAAAGAGAAGGAACAGTGACTATTTTCATCTTTTTCCTTTTAGTTTTTATCAAGTGAGTATTGTAGGTAAGTAATGTTTTCTTGAATGTTTTCTTGAAAGGAAACAAGTGCAATTCCCGATGAAAATATTATCATTAAAGTAAGACAGCTAATAATACAACCCTTTTCGACTCAAGTTACTAAGCCTCGCAAGTGAATATTAATTATTAATCTCAAAGCAAAGCAAGTCGACATAAGTTGGTTTATGAGTGCCAAAATTGCTAATATAAAGTTTGATTACTTTTCATTACCCAATGCCCTTTTGAGACAAACATTAGGTTCAAATTTTCCTCTTTTGGTAATATATATATATTTTTAAAATTTATGGTAATGATTCCTTCATTTTTTGAAGTATATCACACTTTTCATCTTTTTTATTGTGTATTGTATATTGTGATTCTTTTGATTCATGTTAAGTGTATGAGCTTTTTTTTTAATTTTTTTTATTAATAATAATGATTAAACATATGGTTTGATTGGAGAGCAAAAGAAAAATTGAAAGAAAAAAATACCAAATTACTTGAATGAGTTTGATTAATAGCCACCAAAATAGTTTAATGGCATAATTATAATAATTAATTTAAAATTTCACCCCTAAAAGAATGTAGGTTATAGTATATTTTTATTTTAAAAATAAAAAAATTAATTGATTATTAAGTTAATTTTTATCAAAATTTGTATTTTGTTAAATTGATTATAACAGTTGAGATGGATGATACGGTATAATTTTTTTTTTTTTGAGATTACATCAAAGTGGGGAGGGGGGACTCGAACCTTCAACCTCAAGAGGAATGAAGTATATGCCTAACCAGATGAGCTATGCTCATGTTGGTTGGATGATACGGTATAATTAATAGAGGGAAGATTAAATGATATATTAAATTAAAATTAAAATATAAAATATATGAGATACGAGAGTAAGATAGACTAACTGACATTAAGGTGTAAACTTATATTTTGATCTTTAAATCCTGTCACTCTTCCTATTTGTCTTTAATTATTTAAGAGTTTTTAGTTCAGTTTTAGTCTCAAACTTTATATAACATTTTGTCACTACCTATTTTTATATGAAATCTATAAGTAACTATTTTTTTTATTTACTTGTGAATAAATGGTAAAATTTATCAAGCATCACCTCCTCTATTTCTACTAAATTAGCCATTGATTTTTTTTTTTCATTTTCCCAACTTATATAAATATGAGTCATATTTTACAATCCAAAAGATCTAAACAATATATTTATTATTATTATTTTCTAAGATCAAAATAAACAAAACAATGTATTTTTTGGCCAAGTCGGGTTCTCGAAAACCCGTGTTTGACTTAATCTTCGCCACGATGTCAAAGAAGGGTTTTCAAAACCCGTCTTTAAGTTTTTTTTTTCTTTTTTTTTCCCATTTAGTCTTTTGTCAGATTTTCCATGGTCTCCGACGCCAAGAATTCTATCAAAAAAACATAAAAGAAAGATGTTAAACTTGTAAGATGATTAGAATTCAAAGTTAGAGTTTCTTTCAAGGAAGGTCATGGGTTGAGCATTTGGAAGAAGAAGAATCAAGATAATCTCTACTTTGTTAAAGAAAAACTCTTCGCCAGGATCATAATCCTCTATTTTGTTAAACAAAAAATCTTTTTTTTAAAGAAAATATCTTAATTTTATTAAAAAAAATCCATAAATTATTGTTAAAAACAAGGTAAAACATCTTTACCTAGAACTAAACATTTGTGTTTTGGGATCAAACCCACAGGAGAGAGAGGAAAAAATAAACTTGAATACAGGTTTTCAAAACCCGTCTTTCACACCACATGGTGAAGACTAAGTCAAAAACGAGTTTGCAAAACCTGACTTCACCAAAAAAGGACATGTCCCTAAATACTTTATAAACGTTTAGAGATATACTTAATTACTTTAAAAAAAGAGGCTAACTAGAAGAAAAAAGGCCCAAAATTAGTTTTACCAAAAGATAATGAGTCATACAAGTAAAAAACATCACATAGTTACATAGAAAAAAAAATCCAATAACTTGAAATGTGAAAAAGAGTTAAAATGGAGTTTTGTAGATATTTATTAAAAAAAATAAATCTTAAGTGCCAATGGAAAAATGAAAAACATAAATTTAAAATCATAACTAATCGCCAACCAAGGGTATGGTCCATTGGGTAAGACATGTGATTCATCCTTTAAGAAAATGGTTCAATCCTCACTCCCAACCCTTTGTATAAAACAAAAAACCATAACTAATCTTAATTATATACTTTATTTTTGTAGAATGGTCGAATTAATTATTGAGAGTACATCAACCTAAACAAAAGTTCAATGATACAACTATATCATTTAGAATAGAATAGGGAAAAAGATACTTTTAGTCCCTGAATTTTCAGTATTGATTTCTTGAACTTTGATGAATTCGTAATCTTCGAGATTCCGATTAGAGTGATGGGATTTAGATCTAGAAGTTTCGTGATTAGTCTAGGAGCTTTCGGTGAAATCCACGCCGAACATTTGAAATCGCCTCTGTAAATTTTTTGAGGTGAGTCCAAAATCAGCAACCTTGAGATTTCCGTCTTCCACTACAAAAAAACTGTCAATTTGCGACCACGAAATTGCGACCAAATAGTCGTTTTTTACCTAAAATGCGACCAAATAAGTGGTGGCCAAAAAGCTGGTCGGTCCGGAATTTGTGCGACTGGATAGTCACAAATATACGACCAAAAATTTTTGGTCACCTTAAAAGTGACCATATGGTCGTAATTTATCTTCAAGAGAAGTGACCATTTGGTCACATAAAAAAGTGACCAAATGGTCGTATTTTATGTGACCAAATGGTCACTTTTAGGCTCAGTTAAAATACGACCAGATGGTCGCCTAAAAAGTGACCATCTGGTCGTAATTTATGTGAAAGATAAGTGACCAATTGGTCACATAAAAAAGTGACCAAATGGTTGTATTTTATGTGACCAAATGGTCACTTTTAGATGGTCGCTTTTAAAGTGACCATCTGGTCGCATTTAAGAATTTTTTTTAAAAATTTAAATTTCAATAATTAGTTAATTAATTATTAATTATTAATTATTAATTATTTATTTAATTAATTAATATTAAAATTTCATAAAAAAAAATTGGAATTAAAATAAAATATATATATATAAAATATTAAAAAAACGTTTTATACAGTCGAAAGAATCCTAGAACTATTGCGGAGGGGGGAGGGGTGGGGGAGGAGGCGTCGATGATGAAGGGCCGCCGCCAGAGATCCAAGCACGCGCCAAAGCGGGCCGCGACCTGGACCTCGACTCGTGCCTTGCATGTCGGCCTCAATAGCGGCGACTCGAGTAACGAAGTCCTCGCGCATAGCCTCCATGTCCGCGCAGTGTTCCGCTTCAACCAGGAGAAGGCAGGAGCTAGTGCTCGCTCCGCTCGCCGAGGCCGGGCACATCTGCATAAAGGCGTCGCCGTATGAGCCAAGCCCAGGAACCGACCCATCAGGATGAACCCCTCCCCGACCTCCAAGAACGCCTCTCTACGGTCCTCCTGAGTCGGTTCGAGTCCGGTGTGGGCAAACCACGAGTCAAGGACTCGTGAAACGTTCCTAAACATTTAAAATTCGGGAAAATAAAATGGTTAATATATAAGGTAGGAAAAATTTTAAAGAAAAAATAATAATTGAAAAAATTATTAAATACCCGAATCGCTTTCGCCTTTATCGTCGAACGCCCCGTCCTTCTTCGTGTGAAGAACTCGATCGACTCATCGGGCAGGACGGGCGCCCGTGCTTCGCTTCCTAAAAAATTAAAGAGTGAAGAATAAAACATAATAAATTAATAAGTAATTGAAAAAAGAAAACGAGAAAAAAGTACGTAAGTAAGAAAACGACGAAAAAAAAACATACTAATCGACGATGGTGCTCGTCGTGGGTCCGCGCCCCCGTTGTGTGTTTGGTGGGATTCTTCGCGCGGTTGGCCTTATTCCTGCTTGACACCGCCTTGCCCTCGAAGTGCTCAAGCTCGCGAGCCGCGCGCTGGTCCTCCTGGGCTCATCCACACGGGGCGGTTTCTCGCTTGCTTGCTTTGCGCGCCGGAACATGAGGTCCTTGAATCGATCCCGGACGTGACTATCCCACATGGGGAACAATCTACCGTCGGTGATATCGGGATCGATAACCGAAACTTGCCCCTGAAAAAATTGAAATAAAAAATTGTTAAACTAATAAATTTATTTCTATAAATTTCAAAATTAATTAATTATGAAAATAAATGATGTTTTTACCTTCCAATTGTCGTACATCCGACGTTTCTCCGTCGTCGAAATCTTCGTCGCCAAAGGTCGCTGGGTAGAGGCATGCTCTGGAGGACCTCGTGAAACCGTTTTGAAACGGTTGTATGCGGCTTGTACTCTGCAAAATCAAAAAAAATTATTGTGCTATATATTAGAAACTATTAGTTAAAAGGAATAAAAAACACTTTGAAAAATAGTAAACAAAATTACTTACGTATCCCCTTCAATCCAGGGGTAGAGTCTGTGCCGGAGACGGCATGCGTGCATGAAGTCGAGGGCCAGTGGATCCGACCCAGACGCGAGACCGGACGCATACCCTAATGCACCTGATGCTAAGCTCGGAGTCGTGGCCAGGGAGTCCTGCGGCGATCGTGGTGTCGCAGAGCTCGGTCTCGGGGATCGCATCATCGACGTCGCGGCAGAAGTCCCGTCTCGTAACTAAAGAGGATGTCCAACTCCTCTGTAGTCAGGTTCGCATCAGGGGCAGCGCCAGTAGGCGTCTGCGGAGACCCCTCGTCACCCCCGTCATCAGGCTTGTCTGACTGGGGAGGACGTCGTCTGCCCGTCATAATCCTACAACCAAAATAAACTAATTTAATACTAATTACGTAAGTAAAATATTGAAATAAATTTAATTAATTAATTAATGAAATAATGTAAATTAAACTAACATAAATTAAGTAAATAATTTAAAATAAACTAATCAAATTAATTTGAATAAAAGTAAATTAAAATTAGATTAATTGAACTAAAATTAATTCAATTAAACTTAAGATTAATTAATTAAAACTAAAATAAACTAATTATTTAATTTGAAATAAAGTAAAGTATAAGTAGATTAATTGAACTAAAATTAATTGAATTAAACTCAAATTAATTAATTCAATTAATTTTAGTTTCAATTAATCTAATTTTAATTTACTTTAATTCAAATTAATTGATTAGTTTATTTTAGTTTTAATTAATTAATCTTAAGTTTAATTGAATTAATTTTAGTTCAATTAATCTAATTTTAATTTACTTTAATTCAAATTAATTGATTAGTTTATATTAGTTTTAATTAATTAATCTTAAGTTTAATTGAATTAATTTTAGTTCAATTAATCTAATTTTAATTTACTTTAATTCAAATTAATTGATTAGTTTATTTTAGTTTTAATTAATTAATCTTAAGTTTAATTGAATTAATTTTAGTTCAATTAATCTAATTTTAATTTACTTTAATTCAAATTAATTGATTAGTTTATTTTAGTTTTAATTAATTAATCTTAAGTTTAATTGAATTAATTTTAGTTCAATTAATCTAATTTTAATTTACTTTAATTCAAATTAATTGATTAGTTTATTTTAGTTTTAATTAATTAATCTTAAGTTTAATTGAATTAATTTTAGTTTCAATTAATCTAATTTTAATTTACTTTAATTCAAATTAAATGATTAGTTTATGTTAGTTTTAATTAATCAATCATAAGTTTAATTGAATTAATTTTAGTTTCAATTAATCTAATTTTAATTTACTTTATTTCAAATTAATTGATTATAATACTTAAACAAAATTATTCTAATTAATTAATCTAATTGTACTTTACTTTAATCAAAATTAAGTAATTAAACAATTTTTATTTAATAATTAAACTAAAATTAATTAATTAAATTAGTGTAATTCATTAATTTAAACTACTTAAGTATAATTGAAGTTAAACTATTTGAATTAATTACCCTACTTTAAATTAATTGATTTAATTAAAGTAATCTAAATTACATTAATTAAACTAAAATTAAAAGTTAAACTAGTGTAATTATAAATTAATTTAGTTTAATTTTATTAAATTAAAGTAAACTATCTTAAATAAAGTAAATAAGTAATTAAACTAAATTAGATTAAGTAATTAAATTAATTACTACTTAAATTAAACTATTAGATTAATTAAACTAAAATTACTTAAAGTAACAAAATTAAACTAAACTAATTAATTAGTTAATGTAAACTAAAATGCTATGAATTAAACAAAAGTAAACTAAGTAATTGATTACACAAATTTAGATTCATTAAACTAAAACTAATTAAATTAACAAAACTAAACTAAACTACTTAATTGAAAACTAAAAACTAAAACTAAGTAAACTAAATTCTTAAACTAAACTTGAATTTTATACGAAAACTAACCTCGTAATAGAAACCGGGATTGGGGGTTGAGGGTTTTAGGTTTAGAGTAAGAACGAGAACGGGAACGGGAACGGGAAGAAATAACGGGGAACGGGAGAGGGGAAAGAGAGAAAAGAACAAAAAGAGAGGAAAAAAAAGAGAAAGGAAGAAAAGAAGAAACGGGGAAAAAAAGAAGAAACGGGGGAAAGGAAAGTGATGGGCATTTAAATCATAATTTGCGACCAACTGGTCGCAAATATATAATAATGAACAGAAACGAAAGGTCGCGCGTGCTGGGGAAAATGCGACCACATGGTCGCATTTTCAGAGATATTTGCGACCAAATGGTAGCATTTATTGTAAAAGCGACCATTTGGTCGCCCAATTACCATTGTCAAAAACAGCTGTCATATCACGAGTCCCATCAAAAATTGTGACCAGATGGTCACAATAATGAAATTCACCGCCAAATATTGCGACCAGATGGTCGTATTATTTAAATTCACCGCCATAAATTTCATGAAAATTTAAACTTACCGCCCAGATTTGCGACCATATGGTCGCAATTTCACTTATATTTTTAAAAAAAATATAATTATACTTTTCCAAAAATGCGACCATTTGGTCGCCTTTCTCTCCAAAATTACTACCCTAAACCCTAAAATGCGACCATTTGGTCGCCTTTCCCTTCTAAATTACTACCATGTGGTCACCTTTTTTGTGAAATTGCGCACCTGGTCGCAAATATTAATATTTATATACTTTTTTTTTATATTGGGTTACTTTCTGATATTTACATATGAAGGGAACTCTTGTTTCCATGTTGTTATATTTATTGATATTTTTCTTCATGATTTTCGAGATAAATTTTTGTAATTCTTGATTTGGAACTATTTGATTCTATTTAAGAGTTTTTTTTAATAGATATAGATAATTTTATTCTTGTTTTTCAAGATAGAAAGTGCTAGAAGGGAACCAAATAGACTATTGAAGATGTACATATTTATATATAATTTGCATCCACATATTCATTTGAAGCAATTCCACCTGCGAATTCGATATATAAACATGTCAAAGTTGAAATCAAGAGGAATCTTTCTTATAATAAAAAAAAATGTTAATTTCATTTTCATCGTATTTCATCATCTTTTGATTTTAAGTTTGGTCTATTGCTTTATTCATAATTGTAAATGCTTTACTTGAACAAAAAAGAGTCAAAAGGACTAGATTCAACTAGAGGTTTAAGGAAAATATAATTCTTCTCTGTACAATATTATTGTTCTCTCTTTGTATGAAATTCAGATATTTCAAGACGAGGTTAAATATTATTATTTACTCTACACAAATTTTAGAAAAATCTAAAGGCATTTAGATAGTTTCTTGATCTTGAAGAGTTTTATATTAATTGAAAGTGAATAATTTTTATTTAATTGACATTATTATTATTGTTAAGAAATGTAATCAATAAAATTAACCACATCTTGAAATTTTGGAATTATTGGTAATTTTTTCAATCATCTATTCTTTTTTTTTTCTTTCGTAAGTTTATAATGTAATTTTCCTTTTACTTTATCTATTTTACCCCATAAATACAGTGGGAAAAAATCAACAATCATTAAAGATTTTATTTGTTCATAAAATAAATATAATTTAAAAATTGATTAACAAACATTTATCTAATACACATAAAACTCTTAAAATATAAAATTGAATTGTAAAATAAGACTAAAAATTCCACGTGCATCGCACGTGTTAAAAAACTAGTTATTTATAAATTATTGGTCATATAAAATCACAGAATTTGCGACCATCCGGTCACTTTCTAATGTGACCATGTGGTAGCTTAATTCCCGCCAAAATTTTAAGCTATCACTGTTCAATAAAGGTCACAAAAATTGCGACCAGGTAGTCACTTTTAATTGTGACCACTTGGTAGCTTTTTTCCCTCCAATTTTAAGCTACCACTGCTCAATAAAGGTCACAAAATTGCAACCAGGTAGTCACTTTTAATTGTGACCACTTGGTAGCTTTTTTCACTCCAACTTTAAGCTACCACTGCTCAATAAAGGTCACAAAAATTGCGACCAGGTAGTCACTTTTAATTGTGACCACTTGGTAGCTTTTTTCCCTCCAAAATTACGCGCCATTTTTTGCTACCAAGGCATATTTTAGTCACAAAAATGCGACCAGCTGGTCGTTTTGTTAGGTGACCAAGTGGTCGCTTCTTTTGAGCCATAATTTCGCGCCATTTTTTATGACTACTTCTACTTTTGGTCGCAATTTGGTCGCAAAAAAAGTGACCAGATGGTCACTTAGAGTCAACCTTCAAAGAAAGTGACCAGGTAGGTGGTCACCAGAAAACTACCACTTTTTTTTGGTCGCAAATTTCAGGTCGCATTTTGACAGTTTTTTTGTAGTGTTCAACGAGGAGGAGATTCTCCGATTTCAGGTCGCGGTGGAAAACGACGCAGCTATGGTAGAAATCGATCACGAAAATCAATTGCTGAAAGTTAACCCTTGTAATATCCACTTTCAACCTACCTTTCATGATCTTCAAGAAAATCTCACTTCCTTTAATGAGTTCCATGGCGAAGGGTGGAGAAGATGAAGAATGAAGGAGAGAGATAATTACTTAATAATATACAAATAAATTAAATATTAATATTGAATTAAATAAATATGCCACATCATTAAAATTTATCACATAAATCAATATAATATATATAAAATTAATAACTAAATGTCATGTCATCATTCTGTTAAAATTTAAACTGAGATTTGACGGTAGGGACTAAATGGTAAACAAAACAAAAATTTAGGGGTATAAATGTCGTTTTTGAAAATACGGGGGCCAAATGGTAAACAAACTCAAAACTCAGGGACTAAAAGTGTCATTTTCCCAATAAAATTCAAACAAATTATTTTAATAATAAAATGAAATTACCAAATTTAATATAGGTTAGATATCCTATCAGATTTTGTAGATTCGAGTCTCCTCTTCTAGGGTGAACATTGACCCCGCTACCCCACCACCCCGCCCCGCCCCGCCCCATTTAAGGGTGTAATCAGGGTCGGGGTGGGAATTTTTTACCCCATTTAATAAACGGAGCGGGGTCGGGGTGATGGGGTTTGACCCCATCGAGGCCTCAAACCCGATTACTACTTGTAATTCTTTCTTTTTTTAAAACTCTCCTTCCTTTTTTTTTTATCCAAACTCATTTACACCTCACCCCATTAACTAACCATTACACCCCATTTACAACCCAACCCCATTTACCCTCTACTTACAACTCAACACCATTTACACCATAATCTCATATACACTCTAACTTCATTTACACCCCAACCCCGCCCCGCCCCGCCCCACCCCACCCCATTTCGGTTTACCCTGACCCCGAACCCAATAATAATTGGGGTGGGGCGGGGTGAATTTTAAATGGGGCGGAGTGAGGGTGCCCTTTTTCCCTTAAATGGGGCCAGGGTGTAAACGAGGTACCCGATTCCACCCTACCTCGCCCATGTTCACCCCTATCCTCTTCTCATATTTGATATCCTATTTCAAAAATGAAATTAATGATTAGGGTTCATTTGAATTTGAAAACTACTTCTTTTTTATTTTCAATCTCATCCCCTCAGAAAACTTATGGGATACATTTTCATTTCCTATTTTGTGGTTCTCATAAAAAAAAATTCCCTTATATTTTTTCTATACATTTTAAAGGTCTATTACCAATTTAAATTTGATTCTCATTATAAATATTAGGGGTGAACAATGGATTGGTTTGGTTTGGATTTTACTAAAATTTAAGAACCGATATGATTTTCTTTTTAGATTATACAAACCAAACCGTTCACTATAAAGAAGCCGAACCAAACCGAACCGGATTGGTTTGGCTTGGTTCGGTTTGGTCTTGCATTTTTTTGTCTCTATCCTTCGTTATTTAATTTACATCATGAAAAGTTCAACAAAATCTAAAAAATGACTTCCAAAATTTTAGGATGACTAATTTCAATTCATCAAAAAGTTCATATAACAAATAAAACAAATATTACAAACATAATCATAATAAAATTCATAAAATCTTGTTATAATTACACAAATATAACACAATATGGTTGAAAATCTTTCTTATTATTTCATTTTATCAAATTTTAGTGAATATTTAAAAATTATATTATATTATATATATAATATAATATATATTGCATTGGATTGGTTTGGATCGCTACAAAAATCTGTAAAACCGAACCAAACCGTTATTTATTGGTTTGGGTTGGTTTGGACAAATTGAAGTTTAAAAACCAAACCAAACCAGTTTGGATTGGTTTGGTTCAGTTTGGACAGATGGATTGGTTTGGATTTGTTCACCCCTAATAAATATTAGAAAACAATATCAATTGTAATTCTTCATCCGAATTTTTTTTGGATAAAATTCTTCATCTCTTAATTTAAAGAATATATATAAACACAATTTTAAAAGTCTTATTCTCCTTCAATAATTATTATTTTTATTTTTATTATTTCTCTCTCCGTCTTTAAGAATATTTTTAAATCTTTTAAAACAAAAGTCATATTTGAATGTTGCTTTTAAACTTACTTTTCATCTTATTTTCTTTTATTTTTATTTTTATGAATGACCTGTTTATTAAAGAAAAATTTAGTAGTCTTTCCTATTAAATTAAATATTTGTGAAATTTGACTTTAAACACATATATGAATCCAATTATTTATTTATTTTTATAAAAATTGCTTTAAAAATAATAATAACAATAATTTATTAAAATTTTTTTAAAATAAAAAGTGTTTAGGAACACCATCCACCACAATTTCACATTGGTATGATATTGTCTACTTTGTGCCAAGTCCCGCATGACTTTGTTTTTGGTTTCACCTGAAAGACCTCATACCAATGGAGATATGTCATTTTCTTTATACACCCATGATCACCCTTTTCCTAACCAATGTGAGATTTTATTCGCATCCCAACAATCTTTCCCTCGAACAAATATCCACCAAGCCTCCCTTCCATTCGTCCACTCTATCTAGGTCAACCCCTTCCGATACCACTTGTTAAGAGAAAAATCGGGCCTTCACAACTCCACATTGGTATGATATTGTCTACTTTGGGCCAATGCCCGCATGATTTTACTTTTGGTTTTACCTAAAAAACCAGATGTGATTTTCCCCTTATACACACCCATGAATCATGATCATCTTCCTCCCTAACCGATGTGGGAAATTGTTCGTACTCTTAACAAAAAGAATTATAAAAAAAAATCTTAGATAATTCCTTACATGAACACAACTTTTAATAATTTACTAAAATAATATATTACTTCAATTTTAATAAATTATTGGAAATAAATATACATCTGATTTTTAATACTTAATATTTTATTTTAATCAATTAAGTTTGATAATCTATTCCTAATTTAAATAAGAAGATAAAAAAATAATGATATAAATATTAGGAATGTATATCTAAATTTTACTATTCATAAGTTTTTACTAAAAATATATTCCCAAATCTTTCTCTCTCCACGTTTATGAAGACGCGTTTTTGCCGTGCTGCCAACTTTTGTTATTATCCCACCGACTTTCGTCTAATTTTACTATTGATGTTGAATTGATTTTTTAGTTTTATTCAAAATTATTTTTAAAAATTAAATTGAGTGACTTTTTAAGTGTTGATGTACAAGATTATTTGATAAATTTTCGAAAAGAAATAAGTCATAAATTAAAAAAAAATGAGATTAATTAGTTTTTAAAAATAATTACTTAAATATATTTATTACGAAAATTTATCTTCAAAGACTGAATATATGAATGGTTCAAAATAACTTATAATTTAAATGAATATACTTTTATATTAATCCCTCTTTGTAACTTAAATAATTAAACCTAGTTTACAAATACATTTTTTAAATAGATTTTTATATATTTAAAGTGATAAATTCATAATTTTAGAAGAAAAAAAATAAAGTTTAAATCTATAAAGATAAATTTTATCAGAATATTTTAAAAGACAATTATCTAGATATATTTTTCATTAAATTTTCGTTCTGAAAATATTATGTCGCAATGTCAAAAGTTACAAGTAATTTAAAAAAAAAAAAAAAAAAAAAAAAAGAATTCGAAAGGAATAAAATAAAAAGAAGAAAACGCTTGGGGACACTGACACGTGTCCACCTGGCAACAAAAAGTTTCGGCTGAATATTTTTATTGTATTATTAGAAGCGGAAAAAAATGCCGGAAATATGATTGAATAACCCTAATATTGGGGAATTCTAGTACATTTATTTTTTTCAAATATTTGTAAAACGGTATATAAAAGTGTTTGTAAATATAATATTCTTTACCAATCCAAGCATAGTTCAACCGGTAAAGTACTTACTCCAAAATTTGAGTCTCATCTCCCCAAATTTGATGTAATATTTCAATTTTTCTTTATTCTTTTAGGAAAAAACAAACAAATATTATCCTTGAAATTTAAGATATTATCAATTTCAACTTTAAACTATTTAAATAGTTGCAAGTTTAGCCTATTGTTAATTAGTTGAGAAATTTCATTGGGTGACATATTTTTATGCAATATTTGTAAAAATTTCAACTCAAAAAAGTATTTGTAAATATAGCAATTTTTATTATGTTTATCAGTGATTAATAATTATTTATGTGTTTATCAGTGATAAACATAGTGTAAAAATATGTAATTCAATGTTTATTACTGATAAACTTGATCAAAATTTTCTATATTTACAAATTTTTTTTGAGCTTTTATTTTTACAAATATTACTAAAAAAATTACTAGATTTGCAAATGCCCCTAATTAGTTATTAACAACTCATATGTTAAATAAAAAGTGTTAATTTCATATTAGACCATAATAAATAGGTATAATAGCATTAATACTAATATGTTTTATAAATTAACAAATTTACCTACTTTAGCTCCACGCGCCGTCCAAGGGAACAATGAAAAGACGTTGACTGCCCTCTATTTATTATGGTCTACAACATTTAAGGAAAGTATTACAGAAATGCAATAGCTAATTAATCAAGGGCATGATGGTAAACGTTCAAAACGGAAAACATGGGATCACCGCCATTTATGGTGTTTTTTGGGCAAAATTGATATTAAAAAAACACAACCGGTATTAGTGAATAAATGTGAATTAATGTGGATATTCTTGATAATATTTCAAATAAAAATAAGGTTTGTTTGAATAAAGAATAGCAACAAACTAAACAAATAGTAATAGAGGAGAAGGTAAAGATGAAGACTGTAGTGTGAGATTTTGTGAGAAGAAGTTGTGATTAGTAATATTGCTACCTGGGTGTGATTATGGTATTTCATCTTTCTTTCTTTTTTTATATTATATAATTATTTTTATAGTTTTATAATGTGTGAAATTACGGAAATATCTTTTGAAAAAAAAAAATTTAATACAAGGTAAACTTTTACAACTATTTATAGGATTTAAGTTTTAAAATTAAAATTAAAGGATAATTTTTTTCTTAAATACACACTATATCATAATGAATAATAATAAGTTCACATTATAACCGTTTTATATGATGATAATTGATCTATATATTAATCGAATAAATATAGCGAATCACAAATTAAAAATATTTTATAACTATTATATATTATTATTAATGTTTTATTTATAATTTAACTAAATTTCTCGACCTAGTATTGAAATGGAAGTCTTTAGTCGAACAAGCCCACTTTATATAATCTCATATAATCTTAATTTCTTCTTCTAATAATCAACTGTTTGAACTTTTTAGTCACTCCAATGAAACTTCAAAGCGAATTTCCGATTTCAAAAATTAAAAAAATTAAAATATAAAAGTGGACCCATTTCTCAATATCTGACGATCCCATGACGTCACTCCACGTCACTGATGGTCATTTCTTTTTTTTATTCTTTTTTTTTCCATATTTTGGGCCGCAAGTGCAAAATCCGGCCCGGCCCAAGTCAGCAAATTAATTTTTATTTTATATTTTTAAAAGAAAAGCTTAAAAAGCACACAGCAAATAAAAAATAAAATTAAAAGGAATAAAACTATTCGAATAGTTCAATAGCTCTATTAATTAAATAATGAGCAAAATAAGTACTCTCCCCAATGTAAGTGTGGTTGTATTAAAAAAAAGAAAAGGTAGCGGTCACATCCTAAATTTAGGAAATAATCAAATGAAACCTCTCTATAATATCAATTGAGTCACGATACAGAAGCGAGATAACATCTAAACAGTCTGATTCCACAAAAATTCTAGTAAAAGAAGAATTGATGTCCTAAAACTCCTTCCAGAAGAGCTTTAACTTCCAAAATGTTTTGTAGAAGCTGGGTGTCATATGCAGGGTTTATACTGAGTTACTAATCTCTTTACAACCAGCCAATAAAACCTCTCCAATTAATTTAGTTTACTTTTCTATTTCAAAATAATATTAGTAATTAAGAGAATATTTCAAAATATTAATCTTATTTTTAAATTATATTCTTTTATTGTAAAGAGTTTTACATTTCCGTTAAATGGAAAAAGATAATATGATAAAGTGATATTTGTATACGATTAAAAAGAATAGAGATATAATTTACAATTTAACCCTCATTTTATAAGGTATCTCATTAATATTTTGATTGGTATAAATAGAAATTTTTATTTTAGAGAGTAAATTATATATTTTTCTAAAATACAAAGGGTTCACCAAAATTCAATAATATCATTATAGAGGTAATATACATGCGATTTTTTTTTTAATAATTGTACATGAGATTTTTTTTTTTTAGTCATTGTACATGAGATTTTAAGTTTAGGTAACTTTACAATTTACTCATTAATTAATTAAGACAAGTTAAATTAGTTGGATAAATGTAAAATAAAGGAACTAATCCAAAGTAATTATGGAGTAAGATAATTATGATAAGATGGGCGTTTTCATAATTTCCCTTATCTCGAGGGTATTTAAAATGATATCATCGATATCTTTTAGAGAAATAATTTAATATAGTGATAATATTAAATAATTTCTCCAATTTTAAACCTTTAAAATATATGAATATCTTATTACCTACCATAAAATTAACTATTCTTATGAAAAATAATCATTAATCCAATATTGATTTCGGGATGGACCCACTAACAAAAAAATCATCCCATTATCCATATAGAAGTAAATGGATGGAATAAGAGAAATCAATTCCTGCATTCTAATTTATAATTTAATAGGTAATATTTATATTTTTGAAAATAAGACCTAAAATCTAGACATTTTTATAAATATTTCAAAATTTAAAGACCCAATATTAAGATCCATATACTCAGTTTGGTGTAGCTATTTATATCTTAAATAATTTTATTAAATTGAAATTTGAAATTTAAGGTTTACTAATATTATATCCGACTAAATTTAAAAAATCTCCAAAACCAATTGATACTGAATGTAACCTAATCACCAAAATATTTAATCTCAATTGCAATCATAATTAAAATAATTAACAAAAGATGATACTTTATTACATCAAACATATAATCCTTTAGTCATTTAATGTATAAATTTTTATGTTTGTGTGATTGTAAGTATTAGACTTTTGTCAATATGGAACTAGTTTAATTAGTTAGACACTTACTTTTTTCAATGAAATTGAATATTCGAGTCTCACATCCTCTAATTTAATGTAATATCTTTTTAAAAAGAAAGTTCGAGTCTTCTCTCATAATTCCATATCATATTCAACTAAATTATATTTTGTAAATCTAATAAAATGTAGTGACAATTACTGAAATAACATAATTTTACATATTAATTACTCAAATGTTAGAACTTTTTAAAAATGACTAAAATAGCATAATTCAATAATTTAATGAGTTATAATTCAATAATTTATCGAGCTAAAAAAAGTAAAAAAAACTAACAAATTCATTGAAATAATAATGAAAGAAGATCAAATAACTCGATAATTTATTGAACTTGCACTTAAAAAAGTAAAAAAAAAAACATACAAATTCATTAAATACTTATAAAAAATAGTTCAATAATTTATTGAACTATAGTTCAATAATTTAATGAATTATAATAATGCTATTTAAGTAATTTTTAAAAAATTCTTACATTTTAATTAATTAGTATTACTATTTGAAACAAATTCGATAGAAAATAGCTCTCTACATACAAATTGAATAAAGTGTTTATAAAATATAAAAGAAAATGAAGATCGAATATAAAAAATTGTAATGAATATTTTAAATTAATTTAATATTTATTGCATGAGTCGGATTATTAACGAAGAGATAAAGATTTGGAAAAACTACCCGCCGAGTCACACACTCACAGTCACAAGGAAAGGAAGTCGGTGGGTCGATATCGCATAGCACCACCGAATTTAATTTAACTTAAAATGATTTTTTTTTTAATTTAATTTTTAAATTTTATTAATAATGAGACTTAGAGATTAAGGAAGCCGATGGAGTTTTAGCTTGCCACGTGTGGTTTAATTTGTCTCTACGCTTTGATATGGGAATTGGTCATGACGTCATTTTATTATATTTTTAGGATAACCACACCACAATCATTAATAATTTAAAAAGAAAAAAAAATGTATTAACAAATTTCCTTCAATTTTAATTTCATATAATTGAATTTTCATATAATCTCAGTGTTCACACAAAGAAATTTCTAAGTAAAGAAATTAAATGCGGAATGTATATATTTGTATTGATTTGAATTTAATGTTACAATCTCTAATATATTGTTCCTCTGATTCTCTCTCACGAGCATAAACTTCGATGCGAGGGCCGTCGGCGTGTTTCTCGGATCAAAGTGTTGATGTTGTTGAAATTTTAGTCCTCAAAGCGATCTTCAGGAGTTCTTTGAAGATTCTTGAAAGTCTTTAGTCTTGAAGTTCTTTAATCTTCAAAGCGATCTTCAGGAGTTCTTCAGAAGTCTCGAGTCTTCCTGGCTTCGAATATTCTTTGGATCCCCCAAATGAATGAATAATTCCTCTATTTATAGAGTTCTTATTGGACATTTGGTAGAGATAGGCTTTATTTACTTTGGGCCCAAATTGCCACGTGTCAAATTTTCATTGGACTAGTTTTGTGTCATCCAATGGTCATAAAGAAGACACGTGGCATTATTTGATTTGCCAATTTTATGTCTTTTAATTTTATTTAAAGACACGTGTCGAATTTGGATTTGTCTATATTTTAATGACATGTAATTTTGTCATTGGTTTGAATAATTACTTGGCAATTTGTATTTTGACAAATTTTCTCCTTCTACAAATGCCCCCTTTTCGAGATTTATGCACGAGTTTGGCCGTGAATGAATCTTGAAAATACAACCCTTTAATATATAAAATCTCGAGTTTTGAGATTGGGGGTGTATTTACGTATTTTTGAAACTCATGATATTTGAACTTTAAATATTTTGATGGAGTCGTCTCATCGTTACGATTCCAACGCAATTTGCGGATTTAAAATCGGGATCCGGAATCAAAAGTTATGGTAGATTTAATATATATATATATATATAAAATCAAAACAAACAGATTTGATTTGAATTTTTTTTTTTTTTTTTTTTTTTTATACAGATTAGGATTTTTTTTATTAATCTCAATCTAATCTTTCCATAGATTAGGAGATGGGGGATTTTCCTAATCATAAACCCTCTATAAAAAGAGCCTTAGACCTCTCATATTTTGCATTCAAAAATTGGTGGGGTCTCCAACAAATTTCCGGTGAGTTTTGGTGAATTTCCGGCAAGATTTGGTGGTTTCCGGCGAGTTTTCCGATCAATTTGGCGGTTCCCGGCGAAGATTGGCAGATTCCGGCGAGTGTGGCAGTTTCCGGCGAGATTTCCGATCAATTTGGCGGTTCCCGGTGAAGTTTTCCGATCAATTGGCGGTTCCCGGCGAATATTGGCAGTTTCCGGTGAGAGTGGCGGTTTCTGGCGAGTTTGGCGGTGCAGGTTGGTTTTTTTTTTTTTAATTTCTGGAATTTTCCAGAAATATATATATATTTTTTTTTTAATTCTGGAATTTTCCAGATTTTTTTTTTTTTTTTTAAATTTTGGAATTTTCCAGAAATCAACTCTGACTCTGACTTTGACTTTTTTTTTTTTTTTTTTTTAATAATAATAACTTTGTTGCATTGCATGTACTACTTGAACTTTGTTGCATTGCATGTACATATATCACATTCACTTTTAACAGTGACGACACTCCCCAATAGCACTAGGGCGGTGGTCACCTTCCTTTTACAGTGACGACACTCCCCAATAGCACCAGGGCGGTGGTCACCTTCGCTTTACAGTGACGACACTCCCCAATAGCACCAGGGCGGTGGTCACCTTCCTTTTACAGTGACGACACTCCCCAATAGCACCAGGGCGGTGGTCACCTTCGCTTTACAGTGACGACACTCCCCAATAGCACCAGGGCGGTGGTCACCTTCGCTTTACAGTGACGACACTCCCCAATAGCACCAGGGCGGTGGTCACCTTGATTTTGACTTGTTGACATGCATTGTTTATTTCACACTTTCTTTTTCTTTTTCTTTTTTTTTTTTTTTTTTTAAATATTCGCACTCATCACCCTGCTCATCTATTCTCTTTTTTATTGTTTTATAGGAATTATGGTATACTTTAGAGAATATATCAGCTCTGGGAAGAAGTATCTAGTGATTTTGAAAGATAAAGATCAGAATGTTAAGGATGGAGTCAAGCTAGCAGTGAGTGAACCAAAACATGGTTGTTTTGCGAAGACATGGTCATCTTTAGATGATTCGAACTTTCTGCCTGAATGGTCTGTGAAGAAACAGTTAGATCGAGATCCTCCTTCGACAATTTGGGTTTTACAATCGTCGATACACAACAAGCAATTTAATGAAAATCCAGAATTAACATTAGGTCGTCGAATAATTACTGGCGACGTTCGTTGGGGCTCAACACTAAGGATGCGCGGAGAATTCAGCTACATACCACTTTATTGGGAATGGTTGGAAACTGCAATTGCTCGAAATGAAGAGGTTCTTATTAAAGCTCGTTTGCTCGATGCCGTGATTGCTTCCCTTTATTCATATGATCGTAATGGTGATGTTATTCGAGCCTTTTGTGAAGCATGGTGTCCTTCGACGAATACACTTCACACTTCAGCTGGGGAATTATCCATCTCTTTATGGGATTTATGGCGTTTCGGAGGTCTTTCTATAAAAGGAAGGTTTTATGAGGAGGTTGTTCCCTGTTGCAAGGAATTGACATATTCTTACGTTCAAGGCGGACATATCTTCAAGATTTGTGAGTATCTTTTTTGCCGCTTATTATCACAATGCAATTACCGAGAAAGGTTGTTCTAAAGTTTCTATCACGACATGGATCTCCTTCTGGTTCAAAGGAAAGTCAAAATATGTGAAACCTCCTCCCCGAAGGGCAAAGAAGAACACGCGTCCCCAATCTACACATAATCCAGATGGTTCACCTATCAAGTACGGTGCTTGGTCTAATGAAGAGGAAGACATGTTTCGTGGCCTTGGTGTCTAGGAAGAACTCAAAGAAAAGACTTATTTAGCTGCTTTTCTCTCATGTTGGCTCTGTGTGTTTTTCTTTCCTGTTGAAGATATTAATCTTATTCGACCAGAAGTCTTTAAGGTCGCTAGCTTTATGGCTGGTGGTTACGCTTTTAGCCTTCATTGTTCGGTCTTGGCGAATATTTATTATGGGTTGGGTAAAATTTCTAATGCTTCTCATTCAGCAGGCGTTACGAGGCTTGTTTTTCCTCATTATGTATATGGTTGGTTGGCTCATTATTTCAACACTCATTTTAAAGTTCCACGAGAGGTTAGAGGCCCAATGATGGTTAATTTTTCCGGAGAAGGTGGTGCCAAATATTTTAGTGACATTGAAGCCCGTGATTTAATCCATAAAGGCGGATCAATAGCGTGGCATGTGAACCTTCACTTTAGGAATAGGGGGGAGCTTGTAACCGGATGATGACAATATAGTCCCTATTTTCTCTTTGTACCTAATAAGTATTCGATCGGGTTTTCTATCATCACGACATGGGAAATCTATAACCATTGAGCCTTATAGTCCATCAGGTTTAGTCGACAATTTGGATTCTATCAAGATATACCTGGTGATCTTGAAGGAGATATGCCCCCAGTTAACTTAGATAATGCTCTGTATTTTTGGAGAATTTGCACTCAACTTGGAACATCATCCAAAGTATACTTTCCAGCACGAAGTTTGAATCCTCACGATCAAGTTACTCGGCGTTACAAGAATTGGTGGGCACGTAAACATGGGGATTATCTTGAAAATAACGTGCAATATTTGGCGACAAATGCTCTTCTTCCTCTACCAAATCCTAAACGATTGAAGAATGATCATGCCATAAAGAATGGAGGTAAAAAGCTTCGTATTCTTGAATCTAAGCTATTGGATTCTCCAGCTTGTAGAGAAGATAGCGGGAGTCACAGTAGTAATGGAGACCAACACTGGAAGAGACTTAAGAAACCACAAAGGCTATCTTTGTCGGATGACGATTTTTTTGACGATGTTCAAAGCGCTTCAAACCTTCCGAATCACGTCGATGATTTGGTAATTATTTTATTTTTTTTAGTCCCTTTTTTTTTTATACTCAATAAATTTCTCATTATTTCTTCATCTTTTCTGTTTTTTTTTTTAGCCTCCTTGTGAAGATTTTGTTCAAGAAGAGCAACAATACAGTGATCAATCTTGCATGGGCCCTAATACTTTTGATCTTGTAGTCACCAAAATACAAAATTCAAGGGCCTCAGATAATGATGAAGTTGTAATCTTGGATGAAGCTCCTGTTAAAATTACTGCCAATAAGGAGGAAAATAGGGGGAAAGAAATTCAAACCCATGAAGTTTCCCATTACTGCGCAGACGTTGTAATTTCTAGCTTTAGGCGCCAAATTGTTTCGGCGATGTGGGAGAGCATTCAACAGAAATTGATTCGTACTTCTTTTGATAAAGTTCCACTTCTTGAGGGTGAAGTACAAAAGATATTTAAAGCCATGAGTGAAAACGACGTAGTTGATTTAGTGCCGCTTCAGACCATTTTGAATGAGTATTTTCAAAAGGTTAGGCAGTATAATGATTTGCAATCATCATTATCTTTGCGGTTAACTTTAGCAGCCCAGGATCACCAATTATCAGCCCTTAAAATCCGTTTGAATGAAGTGTCATCTTTGGAGAAGAACATATTGGCGAAGCAGGATGCATTTCGGGAGCGTAGAGATAAAGGGCTTGTGAGGATTGAAGACTTGAAAGCGCAGATAGAATCTATAAAGACTGATAATAGAGAAGTTGAAAAGTTGATGCTTGTAAGTGAAGAAGATTTGAGGAGACAACGACCTGAGATTTCTCAAATTCATGATGAACTTAGCGTTATTGAAAGCGCTCCTACCATGACGGATGTTGATGTCAAGAATTCAGAGATATTTCGTGAGCTATTAGATGGAGCGCGGCTGGAGTTGAAAGACTACAAACTATTTCATTGATGATTTTTTTTTTTTTTAAACATTTAGAATATGCCTCTATTTTTATTTTTATTTTATAGCTAGACACATGTCCTGTTTGATTTTTTTTTTTAATTTATCAATGAAATGTCTTTTTTTTTATTGCTTTCAATTGGATGATCATCACAACATGTCCTTCGTTTTTTTTTTTTTTTTTGTTAACTGAACTTAAAGTTTCCTTTAAGCTGCCTACGTACCCTTTATATGAATAGGGATCAAGTCAAACGTAGTTCAAGTATGGAGAATTTTTTTTAAGTGAACTGGACTTAAAGTTTCCTTTAAGCTGCCTACGTACCCTTTATATGAATAGGGATCAAGTCAAACGTAGTTCAAGTACAAAATGTTTATTATTTCAAGCGTAATATTTTTTAAGAAATTTGCCATTTATGGGGCCGATTCTTAATCCATCTTTATCAACTATCTTGTATGCTCCGTTTGTATAGACTTCTTTCACAACATAAGGTCCATCCCATTTGGAGGTAAATTTGTTCCCAGTATGTCGAGTTGTGATGATTGGTCTTCGAACTGCAAGTACAAGATCGCCAACTTGAAATGACCGAGGTCGCACTTTTTTGTTGAAGGCTTTGGACATTCGCGCTTGATAACATTCTAAAGACTGTTGAGCATCAAGTCTTATTTCATCGAGAGCTTCTAACTCTTGAAGGCGTATCTTTGCATTATCTTCTTGGTTAATCCTTCTTGAATCGCCATCCAGTAAAGATGGAATTTCTCTTTCCAGAGGAAGGACAGCTTCCACACCATAAACAAGAGAATAAGGCGTAGCTTGAGTAGGAGTGCTATAAGTTGTTCTGTATGCCCACAATGCTTCCCCAATCTTTTCTTGCCAATCTTTCTTTGTCTTTGACACAACTTTCTTCAACAAGTTGCAAAGAGTCTTATTGAAAGCTTCTGCAAGACCATTTGCTGCAGCATTGTACATAGAAGAATTATATTGTTTGAAGGAAAACTTTTCACATAATTTGTCAATGAAGCTTTTAGAAAACTGTCTTCCATTATCTGTCACAATATAACGGGGAATACCATATCGATAGATGATGTGAGTACGAATGAAATTTGCTACATGTTCTTTCTTAGCTTCTTTCAACGCAATGGCTTCTGCCCATTTGGAGAAATAATCGGTTCCTGCAAGAATGTAAGAGTGTCTTGCGGATGACTTGGGCGTTATAGGTCCAACAAGATCAAGTCCCCATGCTTCAAAAGGCCAAGAAGCCACGATTGGATGTAATGGCTCTTGGAGGTCGATGAATGAAGTTAGCGTGAAATTGACAAGCTTCACACTTTTTTGCATATTCCATAGAGTCTTGAACCATTGTAGGCCAATAATATCCTGTTCTCTTCAATTGAAAGTGAAGTTTAGGACCTGATTGATGAGCACCGCAAAGACCTGAATGAGCTTCTTCTAGCGCCTGGCTTGATTCTTCTTTTCCGAGACATCGAAGGAAAAGCCCTTCATACGAACGACGGTAAAGCGTATCTTTATAATATATGAATCGAGCCGCTCTTCTTCGGATTTCACTCCTGTGGCGGGAGTTTGAAGGGAGTATTCCATATTGAAGGTAGTCTATAATGGGTTGCCGCCAATCTTCCTCTTCTATGACATAGGCGGATATCATATTTATTTCAAGATGTTCGTTTTCCGCTATTGGGACGATCCATTTCGACAAAAGAGGACATTCAAGACTCCTTCCTCGTCAAGTGTTAATGCGGTTGCAAGATTTGCCAAAGCGCCGCTTTATAATTTTTCGCTCTTGGAATATGCTCTAGGCTACACTTTCAAACTTGTCTAAAAGATTTTTGGCAAGTTTGAAGTAGGGTATAAGGTCTTCATGTTTGACATCATATTCTGACAATAACTGGTTGATTATCAACTTCGAATCGCCATAGATGTTTATATATGATATCTCAATCTCTAATGCCATTTGAAGACCAATAATGAGTGCTTGATACTCCGCGACATTATTCGAGCATAATTCACCAAATGTGAAGCTGTATGGCAACATGTGCTTTTCCGGTGAAATGAAAATTACACCTGCTCCCGCTCCATTTCTTCGAGCTGCTCCATCAAAGTACATAGTCCAAGGTTCGGTAACTTCAACACAAAAGACTTCATCATCCGGCAAATCTTCAGATAATTTCCAATTTGACGGGATCGGATGATCTGCTAGGAAATCTGCCAATGCTTGTCCCTTGATTGCTTTTTGCGGAACATAGACAATATCATATTGTTGAAGTAGAATTGCCCATTTAGCCAATCGTCCAGAAAGAACTGGTTTGGATAAGATGTACTTAATTGGATCTGCCTTTGCTAACAGATGAATTGTGAAAGCTTGCATGTAATGTCTCAACTTGTCAATGGCGAAAAATAGCGAAAGGCACATTTTCTCGATTGGTGAATAATTTAATTCAGCTCCAATCAAAGTTCTACTCAGATAGTAAAGTGCTCGTTCTTTGCCTTTTTCGCATTCTTGTGCAAGTAAAGCTCCAAGTGATCTTTCCTGTGCAGCAATGTATAGGATCAAAGGTTTCCCTGCGATGGGTGCACCTAGGACTGGTGGATTAAGCAAGTATTTTTTTATGCTATCAAAAGCATTTTGACACGCTTTATCCCATTCAAAATTTGCATCTTTCTTCATCAATCTCGAAAAGGCCGACAACGACCGCCAAGTTTGAGATGAACCTTCTAATGTAAGCTAAACGCCCTTGAATGCTTCTTAGCCGTTGTAAATTTTGAGGCTCGGGCATCTTCTTGGATGGCGTCAATTTTTGTTTGATCGATTTCAATTCCTCGATGTCTCACGACAAAACCAAGGAACTTTCCTGGGTTACGCCAAATGCACATTTGAGGGGATTCATCTTGATTGATACTTCCTCAATCGTTCAAAAACCATCCGTAGATCTTGTGAATGCTCCGCCCTTGTCTTTGATTTTACTACCAGGATCGTCTACATAACACTCAACATGTTTATGTAGCATATCATCAAAAATCTTTTGCATAGCTCGTTGGTATGTGGCTCCAAAGATTCTTCAAACCAAACGGCATTACTTTGTAGCAATATATACCTTTTGGTGTGCGAAAAGCAGTTAATTCTTCATCTTCAAGAGCCATCCGTATTTGATTATACCCTGATGATCCATCCATAAAAGACAAAGCTTCATGTCCTGTAGTGGCATCTACCATAATTTCTGTGATTGGTAATGGGAAGTCATCTTTTGGGCACGCATTATTCAAGTCACGAAAGTCAACACAAACACGAAGTTGTCCATTCTTCTTTTTTACCGGAACGATATTTGCTATCCATGTTGGATATTGCACTTCACGAATAAATCCAGCTTCAATTAGCTTATTGACTTCAATTTCTATTTGAGGAATAAGCTCTGGTCGAAAACGACGTTGTGCTTGCTTAATTGGCCGATGCCCGTCCTTAATTGCGAGGTGATGAACTGCAATTTTAGGGTCAAGTCCTGGCATTTCTTTATACGACCAAGCAAAGACGTCCTTGTATTCAGTAAGTAAATTAACATACTCACTTTCTTCATCTTCAGTAAGTGATGCACTTAAAAAGGTTAAACGAGGCTCTTCTTTCGTTCCAAGATTCACTTCTTTAAGTTCATCGACTGTTGGCTGATTACCATCTTCTAATGTTGGTGGAGCTTCATCAGCATCTTCTTCATATGTTTTTGAATCTGAAGTTTCCTCGATTGTAATATGATGACAAGCCACATTATTCTTCTCAAAAGTCTCATCATGTTCTTCTTTTGAGGAATTAGTGGAGATGATGAAATGTCGCTTCACTTTTAAAGAGCCTCCTGTTTTTATGAGAAGGGATGATGTTCTCTTCATTCGTGAAGGAACAATGCTTCGAATTTCTTTCTCATCTCTTCCTTCTGTTGATGATTCCTTCTCTAAGACTTTTACCTCGCCTTCATGTTGATCATTTTTCATTTTAAGGCGACCAAATACAGAAATTCGACCTTGCTTCTTTTCTTTTATCGTAGTTAGACTTAGCCTCTGAAAGACTGAAGAACGGACCGAATTATAATGTCGATTATTCTTCGCTGTAGTAGATACACTCAACCTTTTGAAGATAGGAGAACGAACGGCTGGAAGTTCTATACGATCAAAGACAGAGATTCTTTTTTCTTCCGCTTCAAGGTTATCGCGTTTCCTCAGCGTGATATAATTCATATTTACAGCTTTCTTTTTCCATTCTTTGGTTATGCGTATTGGCTCGGATGGTTTATAACCAATTCCCTCTTTAGAAGTAGGTATGGTATAACCTTTTTTCAAAAGCTTTTTCTGTGTCTTGGATAACTCTGGTCTTTCATCATCAAAGATCTTTACCCCTTTCAATCCAGGAGAAGCCATGAAATCATAACCCGCCTTTGCTAAAAGCTTGTATGCATTTGGATCAAATCCTTCTTTCGTTCGTTTGTTGGGGAGTGATTCACTCTTATTTCTTCCCTCCCCATGAATAAAACTTGCAGGTGGATTCTTAATTTCTTGGTTCACTATTTTTGTAAGTGGAACTGTAAATCTCTCCTTCAATATTTCAAGGTGAACATTTTTTGGACATTCAGAAAACGGTGATTGACCCTCCTTCCGTCGAGACAAAGGTATATAACGTAAAACAGAAGAATGTTGTGGAGATTTTTTGGTTGAAAGATGCGACACTTCTTGTGCTTGTACATCCGAAGATTCAATTTTTGAATTAGGCATTCCTTCTATCAACTTCACTTGTCGTTCAATAGAAATCTCAATCTTAGGAATCTCTGTCGGCACAATTTCTTCTATCGTATTACTTTGCATGTAAAATTTAGCATCTGCAAAGTGAGATTCTGCCTCTGTAAAAGGATTGGTGTCAGCTTCTACTTTTTTTACACCATTTTGATAAAACTTGAAGCATTGGTGTAAGGTGGAAGTTATTACTCCATTTCCATGAATCCAAGGGCGACCAAGCAACAACTTGCAGGTGGTCTTGCAATCAATTACATGGAATATCGTATAAGCTTTCAAATCTCCAATTGTGAGTTCCAGGCGAATCATTCCTATTGCTCGCTGCCCTCCTTGATTAAAGCCTTGGATCACCAGGCGACTTTTTGATAACTCTTCCATTGTAATGCCTAATTGCTTCATGGTTGATTTAGGCATTATATTAACAGCTGAGCCATCATCGATGAGGATTCGACTAACTCTTTGCTCACGGAGATATCCTAACACAAATAGGGGTCTATTATGCGGTTTAGACCATAGCAGTAAGTCTTCATCTTTAAAAGCAATGGCCATAGAGCATGAGGCACATACATGTTTTTCGAAATTCGAGGCTAGAGAAGTGCTAGAACCTTGTAATACCTCAGCGAGAGTGTCTTTTACTTTCTGGGGTAATGAAAGGAGATCATTCATCGTGAAAGAAGATAATTCCTCCAAATTCACCACAGCTTCAATTTTGTTTGTAGCAGGGATGTCACTGTCCATTACACTTACGGTGTTGCATGTAACAACGCCACAATCTTCTCCCCCGATGTCACTCAAGAAATTCGTAGGAAAGAAATCTTGTAGAGTTATCTTTCTCCGTGGTCGAGGAATTTCTTCACTTTCTTCAACAACGAGTTTTGGCATCTTCACTGTCTTCTTACTTTTCTTTTTCTTAAAATGCCTATTCTTCTTTCCATTTCTTTTCTTATTCTTTTTCTTAAAAGGGAGAGATTTCTTTTCAACATAATGTTCTTTTCGTGGCTTTCGGCGGGTTACAAGCGTCCATCTGTTAGGATCGGTATGGCAACCCTAGAGGGGGGGTGAATAGGGTTTTAGGTTAATTTAAAACTTTTTCGATTAATGACTTCTAATTAATAAGTTAATTAGACTTTTTAAGCTCAAACACTTAATATGAAATTTATCCTAAAATTCCCTTTAACAAAGTAAACTAAATTTGAATAATACTTGGAAATATTAAACCACAATTAATTTCTAACAACCAATAATTTCTCAATTTAATTCAAACAATAAATATGTCAAGCATTAATTTAATTTCCAATTATTGATATTCAATGATCCTGGTAATAAAAATGCACAATAAATATTTAGCAATTTATATTAGTGCAATAAGTAAAGAGGAAAGGGTTAGAGAAATGACACCAAGATGTATAGTGGTTCGGCCAAAATCCGGCCTAGTCCACTCCCCGAGCGCCTCTCGGGAATTTATTACTTTTTCCGGGAGCAAAGTAGAACCCAATCCTTTTGCGGGATCAAGATCAAACCCGACTCTTTTACACGGGATCAAAGTCAAACCCAAACCGTTCTTTTTCCGGGCTCAAGAACAAACCCAACGTGTGAATTATAATTTTTTCACACAAATACAAACTCTCTCAAAAGAGTAGATTTACAAGTTTAAATCTCACAACAAATGGAGAAATCACTCCCCAATAAAGCCCTGACAATGGCTATGTAATTTACACTTAATGCTCACAAAAAGGCTCAAAAGGATGACTAAAAAATGAAGAATTTTAGAACTCAACAATCTGAAATTTGCCTCTGTTTTTGGTTGTTGTAATCTGCCATTTTCGAGCTCCATTTATAGCCAAGAAAAATATGACCGTTTTTCTATATGACCGTTTTTCTACTGTTCATTCACCTTCATAAATGAATTTGACTTCCATGGTGTGAATCGAAGAAAAGGAGGCTCCATTGTTTGACAAAATGGAGGAAGAAAATCAGGCAGCATCTGCCATTTTTCGAGCTGAAGAATTCCAGAAATGAAGCTGAAAGAGAAGGTCTTGAAATGACGATTATATCCTTTAAGTTCTTCATATAAATTCAAATCAGGAAGGGTGAAGTTGTAATCTCCAAAGTAGTGTAATAAATGCTTCAGGATAAGTCAATAAAGAGATCCATGTGTCAAGCATTCGTTGGTTGAAGCAAATCTGATTTTGAAATTAATAATAATAATATTATTAATAGAAATCCGGGCAGCAGGGGCATTCTGGGCAGCCAAACCGTTGTGAGAAAAGTTTAAATTTCGGTCAGCCAAGTCAAGAATGAGGGTCAGGACATGGAGGACATTAGACTAAAAGCTGAGGGGCAAATAGGACATTTCACTGCATCAGAAAAAGCAAAACTGCTGTTGGAGGGAACAAGTGGGCCACGTGTCGAAATATTACTGGCTGAAGAAAAGAAAGTGGGGAGCAGCTGGGGCCCGCAGACGTCAGCGGCTGCGTCAGCGCGTCAGGGAGCTGGTACACGCGCATGCGTGGCGCGATCTGGAGCGTTGGATTCGGCTGAAGACTTCGATCGGACGGCCAGAAGCGATTCCTGATTTTCTTTTATTTTTTTAATTTCTGTAATATCCGAAATATATATATAAATATATATATATGTATTTGACAAATATGATCCGTTGGATTGATAGCTGAAGCACGATCTGACGGTGGATAATAATTCTGATATTTTCCTTTTTCTTTAATCCAAAAAGATGAATTAATCTGGGCCTTCCATCTCAATAGCTATCAGATCTGACGGCTTAGAATTTGAGCTCATAATAAATATAATGAACTCGCCATATCTGATCCGGAAGAAATAATTAATTTAATTCCAATCTTCTAAAATCAATATCTCGCTCGTTTGAAGTCCGATTGAGTCGATTCCAATTGCATTGGACTCGTTATAATTTTCTCTACGCAGTGGACTATCAAAACACAGAAAATTGATTAGTAACAAAAACACGTTTGTTATCATCAAAATAAGAATAAGATTAATTGGCTTAGAAAGTCAACACCATCCATCTTCATCATTTTCAAACTTAACTTCATCTTTGTTGTCTTCAAGCTTAACCTTGTATTCATCATGTTGTGATGTAACTGTCGGAATTTCAGTTCGGAACCAAATGGCAACGGGTTCCAGAGTCCCAAATTGAATTAGGCTAACTCGTAGATTTTGAAATTCTGAATTGATCATGGTTGACACTACTGCAGCGTGATTTGATTGAGCAACCTCCTCAAGATCTAATTCAATTTTTCTTTCTTGGGCTAACTTTAAGATTATCTCCTTCAAAACAAAACATTTTTCCACTGGGTGACTGATGACTCGGTGATATTTACAGTAGTTAGGATCATTAATTTTCTCCATTTCTTCCGGTCTTTTACACTCTGGTAGTTCAATCAGTTGGTTATGCAATAATTGTTCTAGCATATCCGGAATGTCAGAATCTGGAAAAGGATAGACTTTTTCTTGTCTTTCTTTCAAGGTCAAGCGACGTTTCTCATTTCCTTGTCGCTTTTCATCTTTCTTGTCTTTTCCTTGAAACTTGAATGGGGTTGTATTCACCGCCATTGATTCTTTCGTAAAGGATTTTGAAGTCTTATCTACCTTTTTGCCTTCATTCTTTTCCTTGCGCTCTGGCACTAGAAGTTCTTTGCTCCCTCTACTAGCAATGCTTAACTCCATATCATGAGCACGGGTCGCTAGTTCTTCGAATGTTCTAGGTTTTATACCCTGTAAGATATAAAGCAAATTCCAATGCATGCCTTGAATACACATTTCGACAACGAGATACCTCCGTTAAACGATCTTTGCAATCCAAACTTAGAGATCTCCAACCGGTTGATATAGTCGACAACCGGCTCATCTTTTCGTTGTCGTGTGTTGGTGAGTTCCATCATCTTGATCGTCCGACGCGCGTCTTTGTAAAGCGATTCAAGAACTCTTTTTCAAACTGCTCCCAACTATCAATAACCTCGGGCTCTAAGTCTGTGTACCAGTCAAAGGCATTCCCCTTCAGTGTTCGGACGAATTGCTTGACAAGTAAATCTCCGCGAGTTCCGGCGTTTTCACAGGTTTCCACAAAGTGAGCTACGTGTTGCTTTGGATTGCCTTTTCCATCGAATTGCTGAAACTTGGGTGGTTGATAACCCGTCGGCATTTTCAAACTATCAATTCTCTTTGTATATGGTTTAGAATATAAAAGAGAAGCTTGAGATGGTCCACCGTATTGAGCTCTAATGGAATTCATTATCATGTCCTGTAGTCATGTTGAGCAGGATAAAGAAGCAATCGAGGTGGAGTGTTGATCTTGATGAACTTCTGGTTTGGTCTTCTCTTTGTTATTATCTTCAGTAATTTTGTTTTGAGAAGCACTATGACTTGATTCACCATCGTCCTGAATCTCTAGTTTCTTCATAAGAAAGGCAATCTTTTGATCTTTTTCATCATTTGCCTTCGCTAGGTTGGAAAGTCTTTTTTCCATCTCTGCCATCTGTTCTTCAATCGTAGCAGCATTCGCCATCATGACAGAAACATGAGATCCTTCTGAATGTTCAAGAGAATTAGACGATTTTTTCTCAGATTCATGTTCAAAAAGAAGATTAGCTTTGACAGCAACATTCTCTTCAGGGAGTGATAATTGTTGTTGTTTCTTCTTTTTACTCTCAACAACAGGGAGAGATTGGTTTTCTTGTAGTCGAATATCTTTAGAACGACTACGAGTGATAGGACCCGTCTGGGAGTCAGTTGCAGCAGTAATCTTTGAAGATGTTTTCTTTGATGCCATTGAGCTTTTGTTGAAACTTGAAGTTGATGATAAAGAGATGAGAGGTAGAGATTGTCCCACCGGGCGTGCCAATTTGTTCACGCAAAGAAATTTCTAAGTAAAGAAATTAAATGCGGAATGTATATATTTGTATTGATTTGAATTTAATGTTACAATCTCTAATATATTGTTCCTCTGATTCTCTCTCACGAGCATAAACTTCGATGTGAGGGCCGTCGGCGTGTTTCTCGGATCAAAGTGTTGATGTTGTTGAAATTTTAGTCCTCAAAGCGATCTTCAAGGAGTTCTTTGAAGATTCTTCGAAAGTCTTTAGTCTTCAAAGTTCTTTAATCTTCAAAGCGATCTTCAAGGAGTTCTTCGCGAAGTCTTCTGAGTCTTTGGCTTCTGAATATTTCTTCTGGATCCCCCAAATGAATGAATAATTCCTCTATTTATAGAGTTCTTATTGGACATTTGGTGGATATGGGCTTTATTTAATTTGGGCCCAAATTGCCACGTGTCAAATTTTCATTGGACTAGTTTTGTGTCATCCAATGGTCATAAAGAAGACACGTGGCATTATTTGATTTGCCAATTTTATGTCTTTTAATTTTATTTAAAGACACGTGTCGAATTTGGATTTGTCTATATTTTAATGACATGTAATTTTGTCATTGGTTTGAATAATTACTTGGCAATTTGTATTTTGACAAATTTTCTCCTTCTACAATCAGTTAAATATATACATACTGATTTTTTATTCTATAATTAGATGTCTTTTAGTATTGAATTCAAATTTTTTTTATCTGATTTTATGATTAAATATTTTTACGATTAGTTTATATATTGTCTTAATTCATGATTCGATATATTGATTTGATTTATTAACAATTTTTTAGACGTTTTAAATTTATATATAAAATGACTAAAAGATCACATGATTGATGTAATAAGTCATCAACTGTTTTTTTTTTTAGCAGAAAGCTATAAAATGATAATGGACTTTTAGAATCATGATAGTCACTATAATATAAGCATATAGGAGAAAATTATATCATAAAAAGAAAACGGATAAATAGGTCACATGAAAAATCATTGCATGTAGCTAGAAAAAAAAAAAAAAAAAATATATATATATATATATATAATCGAGTTCGAAAGAAGATTTTGATGAGGATGAAGTTCAAATAGGGTGGAATAAAAAATTTATTTAAGGGAAGGAAAAAAATAATCTAAAGCTATGTTTTAAGAGTTGAAGAGTGGGCAAAGTAGTTAAATGTATTAAGATAACTTAATTTTAATTTTTTTTCTTTTAAATTTTATTGAAAAAAAAAAGTCATTTAAGGGAGGTGCAAAATTACCCTCCTAGGTTATATGTGGCTTGAGTTTAAACCTCCACTCTCACAAGAAGTGAATTTTTACCATGTGATTTAATGAAAGAGAGAGACTTATGCAATCAAATAGTTTGATGAAAGAGAGCTATATCGAGATAGTTACATTCAATAAACTCTCCATTGATAATATATTATGAGAATGTGAGTTCGTATTACTTTTTAATGGTTCCCTTTTTATCCCCTCCTAAAATGTTTTCCCGGAAGACTTTTACTTTTTGTATGTTTAGAACACGTCTATAACTTTAAAGGGTGTTTGAATTGAGAATGCATGATAAATTTAAGGTTTTAAATATAATTTTGATCCCTATAATTTGACTTTTATTTCATTTTGGTCTCTATAGTTTAAAAAGTTTTAAATCGGTTCCTATGATTTGATAAAAAATTATAAATTGATCTCTGACATTAATTTATTTGACAGAAATATTATGTAACCCGTTACGTTAATTGATAACATGGTATATAGATGACAGAAAAGAGGGATAATAACGTGGACATTTAAGCACTGATTCAGTGATATAACTAATATAGATTATAGAAATTTGACTGAATAATAGATTTTGATGCAATATTAAGAAATATAACAATTTTTATTTTTATTTCACTTATTGTAAGAATACATTATAAAAAGGGAAATTTCATTGGACAACAGATTTTGATGCAATATTTATAGAAAATATTTACAAATATGACAATTTTTTCCGTGATTAATGTGTGTATCAGTGATAAATTTAATATAAAAATATGTAATTTAATATTTATCACTTATTCACCCGATAAAAAATTACTATATTTACAAATATTTTTTAGATTTTTGCATATATTTAATATTAATTAAATATTAATATCTGATTGCACAACTCAAAATTTACTATATTTACAAATATTAAATATTAAACCATGATCATTTTATAAATGTTAGAAAAAAAATATTAGGCAACTTTTATTATAACCTTAAAAAAATACTATCAGAACTAAATTTAAAGAATATAATGTAAAGTAGAGCTCATCAAGTATGTAATCATTTATAGAGAAGCCAAAGTATTCAAACATCCATCACTCTCACTCACACTTGAAAATATCATAAGCAAAGCATTAGTTTAATCACAAAGAGATCTACCAAACCAATAGCCTTTATTTCTCTCTTTCTTTTTTCTTATTTCTTGATTTTCCATCAACATCACATTACATTATAACACCTTTTGATAGACTTCTCACCACCTCCACATGCTCCTGTGAGTAGCACCATCACAAAAGAAAAATCATGAGTTTTTTTTTTCTTTTACCAAATTAATTGAAGGTGGGAATTATTAAATCTTAAAAATAGATATTTTAAACATTTTTTTTAGATATATTACATCAAATTAGAGACGGAAGACTCGAATCTTAAACCTTAAGAGAAGAGAGTATTAATGCCTAATCACTTGAGCTATCAAATTGGGGAGGGGAGACTCGAATCTTCAACTTTAAGAGAAAACAGTACTGATACTTAACCACTTAAGTTATGCTTATGTTGGCTCGAGATTCTAAACAGTCTAATTTTACCAATTAAAACAAAGTCAGACTCATCAGATTCTAAATTCAAAACAAGACTAGCTCGACTTTTTTTTTATAATATCCCTTCACTTCTCTATTAGAATTGACTTAACAATTTACCGTAATCATATTTCGGAATAATGCTACAGCCCAAAGACTAACATTTGCCTCCTCACCACCGAGGAGGAAGCCCCTCCTTCCTAATATAGGCATAAATATCTCTATTGAATAATACTTAGTATACATGTTTATTAAATATAATATAAATGATCCAAAAGAGATATAACACCTATATAAGTAAGGTTCGAGAATTAAATGGAACAGTTTAGACCAAAACAGCATAAACCTCGAGACTTTTGCAAATCTTTAAAAAAAAAAGATAGAGAGAAAAGAAAATGACTTACAATAAGGTATGATCTTCCAAAGTTGGTTGTCACCATGCTTCCAATCCCAGAGGACAATAGGAGTGTCATCACGAACACCACCAGAATATTGGTCCCCATGAAAAGCATCAACATTAAGTTGAATATTATTAACCATTCTTATAGCTCTGTATCCATTTCCAAAATCCTTACTCTCTGTCCACAGTATTGATTCATCCAATATCTCTGGATTATAAGGTATCACTTGCACCTGTATTATGTACGTGATAATACTTAAAACGTTTGACAAAATAACGGAATCCTTATTGAAAGCAAACGTGATTCTTGACTATTGTGAAAGGGAGGGATGACTCGAACCTTATCGATCTTGTGGAAGGGAATCATGTTTGTGTCTACTTGTTTTTATTAAGAAACATTCCTAACATGCATTCAAAACTCACAGATAGAGAGATATAGATGTTGATTCATAAATATATAAAAAAAAAAATCACATGAAAATTACCTTAAGTGATTTAAAAACAAAAGGAATTTATTATCCAACAAAATATGAGTAAGAAACATCATATTTGTGTAAAAACAAATGAAGAAAATTAAAAAAAAAAAAAACACAAAACACAAAACTTCCCCATAAAGAAATTAAAAAAAATAAAACTCAAACAAAAACACACAAATGGTTAGAAACCGAAAAGCGAAAATAGAGAATCAAAAGTGTTATCAAAAGCCCTAAAGAGCATAATTACCATAACATCAGCTAATAATACATATCATTTAGAAAAGTTTAGACCCTGTTAGATAACCATTTCGTTTTCTGTTTTTGCAACCACCAGAAACCAAAAACAACATAATTTTGGAAAAGTATTCTAAAAATTAAAAACCGAAACCGAAAAATGAAATGGTTTTCAAACGAGAAACAGAACTAAAATCGACAAAACATACAGGATGAGTAGCTCCAATGGAATGCTTGATAGCCAAACCAGTAGCTCGATTAACAAGAGCAAAACTAGGAAACCCATCTACATCCTTCACTCTTGTAGAATACTTCTCATCTTTAAACCAATGCTGCAAAATCATCAAACCAAACCAAACCACTCATAGTCAATATATGGTATTTTACGAATCGATATTTTCAAAAATAGCAATGTTTCCAACTTCAAATTTCAAAACTTTAGCTATTTTTGAAAATATCCATAACCACCTAACTAAAAAACCAAAGAAATCCAAAATCCAAAAACTTAAAAAAAAAAAAAAAAGAATTACTTGAGCAGGATCAGTGGGATCAGAACGAGCAAGAACGACTTTATCATCACGAATAGTAAGAGAGAAATCAGGATTAGCTTTGGTAAAGATCTTGACAGTAGGCTTATTAGGGAAACGAGGTTCTTCAGATTCAGGGTAAAAGGGTTGATGGGTATGGTGAATACCCGAGGGAAAATGAGGATGATGACTATGGTGAACGATCGGCGGTGGGGGAGGAGGAGCTTCTATGGAATCTTCATAGCCATGGGAAGGGAAATTGGAGTGATGGGTCACGAAAGAAGGCGGCGGAGGTTCATGAAAAGCGTTGTGGACATAGGAAGGAGGAGGTGGTGGATCGGAGAAGGGGAGTCTGGATCCGGGAGGAGGATAATTGGGTTCGTCTTCTTCTTCATCGTTGTCACGGCGGTGGTGGTGGTGGTGGTGAGGGAATGCCATTGCCGATTTTGGTGATGGGATTGTCGTAAAGGTGCTTTTAAATTGAGAAAGCAACCTATAAGAATATTGACATTTGGAACCATATGTTAAATGTTGTGAATTGGATTGGGGTAAATGTGACACGTATCACAAATTTAAAGATGAGAGATTCGAAACTTCGACATAATAGAAAGGGTGTAAATATTTTATTAGTTGAGTTACGACTCTTGATATTTTAGTACAATATTCTTATAAATATTGATGATTGAAGTAAATAAACTAAGTATAAGTATTACATCAATATGAACGTAACTCAATTAGTTAGATACCTACTGTTTTGAGGTCGAAAGTTCGAGTCCCCCTCCTAATTTAATGTAATATCTTAATTATTTAAGATAAATTATTCTCTCACTTTCATAGGATAGGGTAGTATTCCTTTATCAAATTAAGTTCTTCTTTTTTTTTTAATAATAATATCAAATTAAGTTTGTTAGGATGATATTTTAAAAAGTAAACACTGAATAAAATAATTTGTTTTATTACTATTATAATTCAAACTCGATTTAAGATGGTTTCGTTATTATATTTTTCTTTATCAATATGAGTTAGTTTGAATCGATTAGATATGTCTCATTTGATAATTATGTTTATATATACGAATCATTTACCATTGATATTTTATCTAATATAAAAATATTTAAAGATTTAACATTTTTTTGATATGTCTCATTTCATAATTATGTTTATATATATGAATCGTTGACCATTGATATTTTATCTAATATAAAAATATTTAAAGATTTAACATTTTTTTATATGTCTCATTTCATAATTATGTTTATATATACCAATCATTTACCACTAATATTTTACCTAATATAAAAATATTTAAAGATTTAACATTTTTTTGTTTGATTTTTCTATGCTTTATAAATTTTTAACAAAATGAATTTTGTTTTATTATCTTTTTCAACTATTAAACATATTATTATGTTTAGTTAACATTTTAATTATTGTGTACTTTATTAATTCAATGAATTATATATGTAGTTGATTTTTTTTTATTTAATTCAATTTTTTAACTTCTTTATTTTTCTAATTTATACTACCAAATAAAGAATAAATCATTTGTTATGAATATATATATATATATATATATATATATATATATTTCTTATTTTTTAGTTAATTTATTCATTTCAAGATAATTTATTTATAATTTAAGAAAATATATTAGTTTTTTCTTTTTCATTTTAAAATATTTCTTATTAAAAAAATTAAGTTTATTTAAATATTATAAAATATCATACATCAGAACTTAACTTTTCAACTATTTTGTAATTTGATGTTGTGAAAGCAATAAAAAACCAAAGAATGTATTAAAAAAAATAGACAATTTCTTATTCATTGAAGAGAAAATATTTTAATTTTCTTACATAAAAAATGACTTAAAAAGAAAAAAAGATATGATCAATGTGAAAAAAAAAAGTCACTTTACAAAGTAAATATATAATTTTTTACAATACCAAAATTTATTTTTCTAAGAACATATGAAAAATTACATGCAATTTAAAGATAAAAATAGGTTTAGTAGTCTAAAAATATAAATGGTCATTTAATAGAAAGTGGAGAATAAATAACAATGACATATTTAGTGATCTAGTGATTTTAGAAGTGTATATATATAATGTCATTTATAATAATTTCAATTTTTTTAAAAAGATATAATAGTCCAATCAAGTTTAATTGTATCGATTAATAAAATTTGAGTATTTCCTATGTTTAATCAACCTAAATATAGGTTCTATAGTAGAGGATTTTTTTGATGTCGCGTAAAAGTCACAATTCTCTAAAATATTCACAATGTTTATTTAATATCGAAAGTTATAAAATACAAATGAGTCATCCCCTATTTATAGAACTAACTAAAATGACAAAACTACATATTCTACTATATCATTCTCTTTCCCAGATAAGGACACGTGTTGACCTTCTATGATATTTAGAAATTCATATTTCAAATATTAATTTCAAAAACAACCATAATTTCACCAAATATTCGTGTGTCCATATCAATTTACATACATCTCGACTAATTTCACTGAATAACCACGCTATCAAACGGGCATACAATACTTGAGAAGTAGAGGTAAATTGAAAAATAGTATGACCGCGCCTAAACTATCAACCAATAAAACCAAGAGTGATAAAAAAGAAGTAAACCTGTATAAACCCTCTTTATTTGATAATCGAGCAGCATCCTGATCAAAAAGCTTGATATCTTTGCCAATGGGGAGAAGATGAAGATGAAGATGATGATCAAATATAACAGTAAAACTCGTCTTCATCGAAGACGACTTGCAATTGGGCGAAACTTTACGATGATTGAAGGAGTAATATTCCTCTCTAGAAGCCATTAGAAACTGAACAAAGACGAATAGAACGACATAGATTGATGTAAACAACAATACACCTTTGAAGCTATATTGAAGAAATTTGGGTTGATCTTGAAGAGGTTGTGAAGTCATTAGATAATTTTTTTTTTTTTTTAGAAATTAATCTCGAGAAATACCTCAAGAGATTTAAAGAGCTCAGTATTCTATTATGAACATAGATTTTATTGTATTTGAATATTTTAGTTTTAGATTTAGTCAATAGTGATTCCTATTTTCAAGAGATCATGGGTTAGTATGTTAGGATGCTCTATTATTTTATTTTTATTTTTTCTTTGAGTAAAATCTAACAAACAAAAATAAGAACAATACAAAAGAACTAAAATTCAATCAGGAAAATCAGAGTTCCACACTTGAGTAGAGTGATTTTTATCTAATCGTATTTATATTAGAAAAAAAATGGAAAAAAAATGTAGACGTTTGTTATGGAATTTTGGCAAACTATGAGAGAATTGGACTGAATTGATTCAAGTTTGTTTACTTTTAAAAACATGTAAGCTTCGTCTATTTTTATATTTGAATTAAAAAATATAAATTGATGGTTACTTTCTACAAAACAATTTCATATTATATATGTGTAAGTGTACGAATCAACTTGCACACAGCTCAAGAACAACCACACGATCTTAAAAGACTTGGAGTGAAAGAAACTCGATAATATCATAAGCTACACATAAATTTATAGGCTAATTTTTTTTTAGCACCCTTTCTCCTGAATGTGTTACAACATGGTTAAAAAAGAATGGCTCTGTCAACTTATATATAAATTTAGCAAGGTATGCAAATTATTACACATAAAAAAATACAATTATATATTCCAATTATTCCCAACCACTAACCAAAATTCAAATTTCCGAATTCAACCCTAATGGAAACTCTTCCCTCACCTCCAAAAACTCAGTGGTGCTCAAGAACAAGACCACTCTCAGATTTCCCTTCAATGAATGAATTTAGGCTAATGATGAGACTGCCTCAATGGCACTGCCTAAAGGCCATGCTGCTTCAACAAAGGAATTGTGATATTCGACTTTCTTCACCAATGTTATCTCTTGCCATGGATCCAGACCTGTCAAAACACAAAAAATAAAAATAAAATATAATATTTGGATCATTAATCTAAAACAACGTTATCAAGGATCTGAATGCAACTTACCAAATCCAGCTACAAGTAGTGTGTATTGGTATACAAGATCCATACACAAGAATGGCAGGTTATCCTTCTCAACGTTAGGGTATGTTTTAGCATCCTCAACGTTGATTTGGCATGCCCGCTTCGCTGCTTCCTCAAAGTCCGCAGGATGAACTTTAGCAACCGGTTTGTTAGGATCAGCAAAACCAGCCTGTATACATGTGTCTAATTGATCAGTGACATTTGTTGCGCATACAAGCAAACTATAGTCCCGACTCCCTTAGTTTTTGGCAAGTTAATTATTATGGTTGATCTTACCTCAGCAGCCCTGTCAAAGAAAAATGAAGCGATGAAGAGATTCTTCTGGCCATCTCCTCCTCCTCCATTCCAAACACCACCAAAAGTGCACTTCATGTGAGTACATGTTGATTCATTAACCTTGAGCGCCTTCAAAACTGTCCTCCTGCATCCATTCACACTGGATCCAGATGGAGAAGCTGATGCTTTGTAATCCTTTCCTCCATATCGGTATGATCCTAGAGAAATGGAGAACGTTAAGAATACTCCAGTCAAGCTTCATTTGATTTTCCAAAGAGAGGCAGGAAAATAAGATCATCAAGACAAAGACAGTTGTTTGATTAACACGATTTTCCAAAGAGAGGCAGGAAAATACCCCATGATCTTGTTGATTAAAAAAAGAAGAATTTTAACTATTTACTTTTTAAATGAAAATTTATTAAAATGCTGTATAATATGCACAAATCTGGCCCGTACTACTTTTTGCCACACCTTACAAAGAAGGTGACCTAGTTTTAGTGTTACATCTTCAGCAATCAAGGAATGTCATCCGTATACCTGCTCACATGTAAGCATTGTAAAGTGATGCTCAGGTTCTTCACTAAACAAAAGAATTATTACAATTGTATACAGAAGTACTTGCAAATCAAAATACTAGTACTAAGTCAGATCTCTTCCGGCAACATAATAATTAATGATCAAAGAAAGCTTAATGCATTTCTAACTAATGGTGAATGAGAACCGCAATGGTGTGGCATGAAGAAAAAGTAGAATTTTAATCATCAGCTTGGAAAAACTATTATTTTGTTAGTTTTGAGAAAAAAGATGATAAATCGGTTGATCAAAGACCAGAAGCCTTTTGAAACAACAAATGCAACAAGTTACGGATGTACAACAAATATGGTAGTTACACGACAATTAACTAAAAAAGATGCACATTTACAACAAACGTCAACTTTAAAGGTGAAGAGAGAGAAAAGAAATGGTGGTTGCAAAATATTTATCATCTGAAAAAATAAAAAATGTACCTTCAAAGCCAGCCAGGACACAATCATTGCTAGAATCTTCAGAGGCACTCAAAATCTCTGCTCGAGCAGCTAGTAATCCATAATGCAAATAACTGTAATTAAAACAACAAAAAACCAAAAGAAATCCATGCATAAGCATCAGTTGGACAACCAAAAACCAAATACAAATGAAAACTGACATAAAAGACCAGTAGAAATCCTGGAACAGCAAAAGAGGAGAGCATTAATAGAGCTTTGGGGAGGATTTAACCATAATAAAGCATAGATATCAAGAAATTTTGTAGAGGTAAATTGAAACAAACACCTAAACTATAACCAGTAAAAGCAACAAGACAAAGAATGAAGTAAACCTGTAAACATAGAGATAATAAGTTGCTCCCTTCAGATACATCTTTTTTATGTATACGCCCTCTTTGTCTGATAATCTAGCAGCATCTTTCTCTGAGATGGCATAAGCCATTTGAACAGACCCTCCCCCAAGATCTACTACTCCAACTGTGTCAGAATATTTCTTACCCAAGTTTCCAAGCAAATAGTTTATTGTCACCTGAAAAATAATAGTGAAGCTTATAATACTAATCATTGTTGAGAACTCTATAAAAGATCCTAAAAGTCATTCAGATTCTATTAAATGCAGCAACAATCTTCATTAGAACTTATTTCTATCTCCAGTTGTGATAAAAAACAAGATAATATTTAAAAATTTGTAATTAGTTTTTATTATAATCATGAGTGTTCAAGCTAGCTTACACCTAATCTCAATGGACAACCACCTGGCCCTACAACTTTTGACATCGGTACACTCAAAGGATAACTATCCCATGATTAAACTCATAGGTGACCATCATGATTAAGGAATTTAATTATTAAATGATGCATAATGACAACCTTCATGCTATGGCTAATACATTCTTTCTTTCTTTTTTTTAATTAGAAACTAGTTCATTGAGAAATGAAATTTACAAGGCACAAGGTCACCAATATCAAATGAGTCATGAAAAATTCCTCCAATTGGCACGAATCATGGAAACTTATGTACGAAGAAAGAAGGAAATTCATATAAGATTAAGGAATTTGTACTGTATTTTGGAGGATTTTATTGGGAGCGTTTGCTGGCCTCTCGAAAGTTGGGATTTGTGTTGTGATAATATATTTGGCTTGTTTGTTTGATTTTGTATGAGTGTTCTTATCAAAATATCATAGTTACAAAAAAAAAAAAAAAAAAAAAAACCCTGAATGAGGAGGCAAAAACAATGTTCTTCCAAAGAAAGAATGCAACCTCTTTCATATCCTAGAAAAGTTCTCTCATCCCTTGTCTAAGTCAAATTTCCCAAACAATGTACCTAGACTAGAATCATTGAAGTTAAGCTTTGTTCATGAAATAATAACCCTTGAAGGCAAAATGGAAAAAGGTACTGATAAAATTTATTCTTCTTGCAAGGTATGTCATCCTATGTTATGATATACACTTAAAGTGCACCCATTCAGACTGCAATTCCACTACTTATCCTAAAATCACTCTTTTCATTCATGCCAACTCCATCCTCAACTTAGAAACAATCAGATTTCGGAACTAAAAAGGGAACTATGTCACAGGCATCAGAGACTTATAGGATATTAAACTTATCTCGGAACTTAGAACTCGCGTAAACAAAAGGAGCTCTCTCAAGTAGAAGCTGAACAAGAGCAACATAGATCAATGGAAAAGGTGAAAGAGGGAAGTTAACAAGAACATCACAGCCATCATGAATTTTACTTCAAATAACGTGCATTTGATGTAGGTAACAGAAGACAAAGCTCAGGCCAAAAGTACATAAAGTGCATCACAGCCATAATAAACATACCCACTGATAAGAACCTTCTTGAGTACCATCAATAACAGTCACACCATCTACATCCAACTTGAGGGCGCTTTTGTCTCTCAGGAGATCCCTAACCTTAAACAAAGCAAGCTTACATCTCTTAGTATTAATAAGCAATATATATATATATATATATATATTCCAGAGAATGAAAATGAAACGTTACCTCCTGCAAAATTCTATCAGACGTGTCGCCTTTCAGAGCTCTCAAGCCAGCAGTTGCCTGCACAAACACGAAAACCAATTTCAAAAAGAGACATAGCTGAGTTAAAGGAACAAAATTGAAACAGATCTAGGAAATTCAACGAACCCCAACTCTAACAGGGGTCATTTGCCGCAACTCTTGAGGAACCACGCGTTCTGCTTTATCCAAAAGAGAAATTAGAGAAGCAGCAGCATCCTTGGGATTGTCAGCATATGCACTCAATCCTGGTTTAATCTAAAACAAAAACAAAAAATAAACCCAACAAATTTTGAAAGAGAGAAAATAAAATCAGCATAAGTGAAAGTAAAAGGCTTAGTACTTGATCAAAAAGCTCGATATCTTTGCCAATGGGAAGAAGATCAAGATTATGATCAAAACAAAAGACATGGACACGGCTCCCAGAGCTACCAGCATCAAATATAACAGCAAAACTCGTCTTCTTATGATCAGGCGAAACTTTACGATGACTAAAGGAGTAATCCTCTCTAGAAGGGATGAGAAACCGAACACAGACGAATAGAACAACAGAGATTGACGTAAACAACAAAACGCCTCTGAATCTATAGATCTTGTTAGACAAAGATTCAGATTGCGGTTGCTTACCGGATCGTTTAAGCATTTTATCAAACTCCGATTGAAGTTGTTGAGAAGCTGATTGGCCTTCAAGAAGTTCAGTGGAAGACGGAGATCGGTAACGGATCTGACCGTTTCCGGTGGAATTAGCCTTCAAAGACTGCGCTGATTCGGGAGTCGGATCCAGCTCTCCTTTTTTGAATTGAAAATCTGTTCTTTGATTAATAATTTTCTAGGTTTAAATTCGATTGCACTAGCATCAAGAACGGATCTATGGCGGAATCTCGGCCAATCGAAAAAATTTGAAGAGATTATAATGTAATGTAGTAGAATTTCAAATCGAAAATGGAAATGGAAATCGGAATCGGAAGAAGATGATTATGGAAATGGATTTTCTCCGGCGAAGGAGAGGGCTCAGTTTTGATTTCAAAATAATCAGTCTCTGTACTGTATGTAACCAATATCAAAGTTTCGTTTTTTTTTCTACATTTTGGATCAAAGCTTCGGTTTGACGTTTCTTTGTTTTTGTTTTTGTTTTTTTTCCTCTCTGTTTTATAATTTTAGAACCCATATGGACTGTTTGAGCACAATATTAATTACTAATTAAATAGATCATGCTATTTTTTAAAATATAATTATAATTAGATTTTTACATGTAACCTTAATTTGGTGCATAAATGATATTTACATGTATATATATTCGGTGTTTGGATTATAGGTTTGAGAAGCCTAAATTTAGTAAATGAGTTTATATATTTTAAAAATCTATGTTTATGAATAAATAACGGTTGGAAATTTATTTTACTATAACAAATTCATAAGTTAAGAAAATAAGAAAGTAAAATAATGCATACGTTGTAGAAACTCATGAATCAAACCTACAACCCTATAATCTAAACACCCCTTTTATATTTTATAATATTCAATGAAATAATATCAAATGAATTCTAGATATGTATTTAGGTATAAAATATACCCTATACTTTTTAATTCTATATTTGAGTCTCTTGTTTTTTGTTTATATAATATTTTTTTAGAAAATATGTAGGGTAAAGTACCCCTTTAACCCCCAAGTTTTTGACGTCATGTCTATTTAGTCTCCACGTTTTCAATTTGTGTTTAAGTGGTCCATGAATTTTAGACATTGTATCTATTTGATCCCGTATTTTCAATTTATGTCTAAGTGGTCCATGAGTTTTGAACATTGTGTCAATTTGGTCCATGGGTTGTCAAGAATGATTAAAATAAGTTTAATTGGTGTTTAATTTAACATATTTGTTATATACTTAACATAATGTTGACTTAACACTGACATAACAAGTTTAATTGGCCAAAATATTGACATAAGATTAAATATTATTTTACATCTTTTATCAATGCAAACCTAAGATTAGAAATAATAATTAATTTCATGTCAGTATTTTGACCAATTAAACATTTTATGACAATGCTAAGTCAATATTCTATTAAAAGTTAACAAATTAAAGATTAATTAACATTATTTCTACTAATAAAGGGACCATTTAAGTACAAATTGAAAATTCATGGCCAAATAGACACAATGTCTAAAACTCGGAGACAAACGTAGACGCAAATTGAAAACACATGAACCAAATAACGTCCAAAACTAAGAGACCACTTAAACACAAATTAAAAATACGGGTACCAAATAGACACAAGGACCAAAAATACTTTACCCAAATATATATTACTTTAATTGCATGTGTTTCATCAATTCAATCAAAATAGTATAGTCAATTTTAAAATTTAAATATCTTTAGCAATTCAATAAATTTTTCTGGTCAATTTTGATCAAGTGGTTCAATTTATTTTTAAAAAATATTAAGGCAACCACTCTCCACTCCTAACCATTAAATACATTATTTAAAGAACCTAACCATTAAACACGTTATTTTAATAAGAGAAAAAAACAAACTTAAATCTCTAGGAAAAGATATACATCAATCCTTCTTCTCTCATGAATTTGGTAAAAAGTAACCTAAACTACTTAATAAAACACCTACCAACCCAAGCCTAACCGATTGATTAGACATTCATACTCTCTTTCGCATGGTTGAATTTTCAAGTGTCACCTCTCCGACTTATTATTATATCTCAATTAAAAAAAAAAAACCCAAAATAAATGAAACATGGAAAGAGCACCAACGAGAACCACTTGGGGCCATTGAGAGAGTTATTAAAAAAAAAAGCATAGAATTATTAATGATCCATAAGCTTAATGACTATCAAAACAGAAAATGGGAAGTCTTCTAACATACGATTATCTAAAGAAACACTATTTTAATTCAATAAATAAGAAGTTCAAAAAAGTTTAAGCCTTCTTCTTCTTGGCTTTAGCTTTGGCTTTGGACTTGGCTGTGGATGGAGGTGGTGGAAAAATGATTCGAAATAGCCATGCAGCGAGTATTGCTCCGATGAAAGGCGCAATCCAATACACATACAACTGCTCCCATGTATCGTGCCTGTTGTTTATATACGCCCAACCAAATGCCTGCACACCAAATCAAAGATATTTAGTTTTGTACCGTTGGAAGCATCGTTATTTGGTTTAAAGCACTCGTAATAAATTTGAGTCTTCGACCTCCGACTACTTTTGTCAAATAAAAATTGTATCACTCCAAGTAGTAACAAATACCTTTTTCTCTCCCTGATTGTCAAGAGAGGCGAGTACAGACTATAGAGTAATATACAACTTTACCGGATCAGGTATCAAACATTATATATACAATGGAAGAAACTATAAATGGAAGGGGTCAGGTAAGTGTGCAACAAAAACTAAGCAATAATTTACAACCAACTGCAGCAGCTAAGTTGATATAATCTTTATCATGCTTTGATTCTAATGAAATCAACAGACTTTCTATATATGTATTACTTTTTATGAGAAACAACATGTTGATATTTCAGTCTGTAAAAGGGGGAGGACAAGACATGCATCAGAAAGAAAGAGTATTCAAATAAAATATTTTAATAAAATACTCTAAGACAAAGAAAAGCACGAAATCCCGAGTTCTCTCAATATCTACATTTTTCTTCATAAATATAGTAGCAATACTTTCTATCTGTTTTCAATCCACCAAAAAACCTAACACCAAGTAGAAGTATGTAACCAATGAATACCGAGTAGAAGCTGATAAAGGACAGAGAAATGGGAAGAGTAGAGAAAAAAATGAAAGGAGCCAGCAGAGGTTTAGACTACAAAAGGAAAGAGAGAACAGAGGAGAGATTTTTAATCTAATTCATATCATGGCAATGGGATATTAATTAATATTTTACATCACCATATAACTGATCAAAGAAGATTTTGAAGCCTGAAACCATTGATTCCAAGAGTCTATCAAGCCTTTCCTGGTATGCCAAACCATTGAGAGATTAAACTACTAAAAGAATCAATTCAACACTCAAGGCTGTTAACTTCCCTTTCTATTCAACTTTCTTGACATGGGAAAAAAGTGGAAAAAGAAATGCTAGCGATTCAAAGTCAAAGAAGATTTCAAATCTTGTAAACCTAAACCTGCTATAAAGGGATGTGTGTTTTCTATTTATTGAGAAGAAACGAATATCTTTGAATTGATTGATGAAACATACAGTACACAAAAAGCCAGCGTAGGAGTGTAATAAAGCTACAGTGATAATTCCAAATCAGGGTCAAACATGAATGGGGAGGATTTTGAAGAATGAATGTACAACAAAAGATATATACTTTGCAAGTACACCTATAAAATATCAATCAGATATCGTTCCGTTTATTGTGTGGTGGAAAACATTTAGAATAATAATAAATTCCAAAATGATCTTAATTAATAAGAATACTCTTTCTTATTTTGTATCAGAGACAATACGGAGAAGATATGCTTGAGATTAGATTCAATAAGCTAGTAATACCTAGAACAACTTCTCAAATAACATTAATAATTTGGGGATGTTAATTCCAAACCAAACAATCCCCAAATTCAGAAAATCTCAATGGACTAAATTGGATCCTGCTACAAGACAGCCAATAACTTTTGGATCGATAACCTTTAGGTCAACTCTCCAGCTGGCTTTAATAACACATTAAAATAAGGGAATCAAGCATATGGGCAGATCCATATGTGAAGTTACACTCGTGAGCTCTTGCTTGACTTCAATGATTTGCTGGTTTAAGTATATTTTTTTACCCTATATACAGTTTTCTCATAGATTCATTCCCACAAAATCACTTCAACTATGCAAAAGCATAGATTTAAAAAAAAATATATATATATATATAAGTAAATGCAAGCATAGATTTAATGATGCAACAAAAATGATATTCAATCTTTTGGATGATGATGATGAGCATATCAAAGTCATAAAATGCAATTCCAATGCAGCAAGTAAAATATGCAACTGGACATTTGATGACTAATAAAGTTCGACATCATAAAAAATTGGTTGGTCCAGAGGACGTGAACTTATGTTAAGATAGCAGAAAAACTTCAAGAACAATAAGAAACATGTTAACTGGAGACGGTTCAACTTACAATAATTTTTTTTTTAATGGTAAACAAGGACTTCATTAAAGTCGAAAAAGCTTACAAAAAAGGGTGATAAAAATCGCCCAAGCCACTAGATTACAAAAAATTCATCCAGTCAACATTAATCAAAAGAGCGTCATAATTATAAAAGACTTTAAAAAAAGAAGCAAGTAAGGACACTCAGATTGAATGAGATCCCATAATTCGTTAACAGCAGTGACCACATTTTCTCTCCTCGTTTGTTTATGTGTAAAGATGCAAAAGCAGAAAACAGAAATTCATCCACAATAGCATTAACATGATGTGGCCATCCAAATCCCAAATTACAGATATAAATTTAAGCACTAATACTGTTGTCAATATTGTGGATGAACCACAATATGCACTGTTTATTTAAAATAAATAATCTTAATGAAAATCATGAAATGAAAACTTAAACGTAATAAATAATGGTGAATGGGGTTTTTGTATCTGTATTAACAAGATTCAAGAGTTGTCTTGTTTAAGTGAAGCCACCAACAATAAATTGCAAACTATTAACCACACGACACATTATTAACAACAAGATACCATATTCATCTAAAATTACAGTTAAGTCTCAAATGAGAGTAATCATATGAAAATAAAGAATATAAAGCTCAATAGAAGTAGAATACTCACATTGGCAGGATTCATGGAAGGTCCAGTGTAACCAGAACCAGCAACGATCAATGCGACAGTAGCAATAGCCAGCAACCATGTTTTTATTATTGGGCTGGAGGGTCCTCTGAGTACAATCAGAAGAACAGCAAAACAAATTAAAAAGGTCAAAACTCCTTCAGCAATGGCTCCAGAATGAAGGTCAACTTTAAGAGAAGGTCCACCAAGCATGTGCATGAATTGACTCGGCATCACCTCCTTAATCGCCATAGCACCAGCAACCGCACCAGCTGCCTGCCCATGATACTTTCGATATTTATACCATTCTTTTTCCTCAAAAAAATTTCAACTAAAAGGCAAGAAATCACGGTAGTACAATATCTAAATTTTTTAGCATTACCATTCATTATTCCCTTGTCTTTTTTTTTTTTAGTTTCTTTCACAGATTGATACTATTCAAAAAACAAATAACTCTACCTATTTTTCATCCAGAATCATAAATTTGAGAATAGTGAGTCCAAATATACCAATATCTATTTTTTTGTTGTTGGTAGGAAACATTGTGAGTGTTTTCATTTAATGGTCTGAGTAAAAAAATATCCAAAGTTTTCAACTTTTTACTATATTTCTTAATTATCACTCAGCACCACCCTTTCTGAAACTCTCTGCAAATGTGTATTTCAATAAATTACTGAAAATAAAAGTAAAAAAATTCTCGCATATCCCTCAATATCACGATAATCAATACAATAAGCCCTAGAAAAAAAAATTCAATCCCCATTGAAAGATTACAAAAGCATAATCCAAATTACAAAACTAGATAAACAGAGAAAGGACAAGATTAACCTGAGCCGGAAATTTCAGAGCCATTGAGAAAAGAGAAGTGGAACCAATTCCAGCCGCATAAAAAGCGGCAGTGGCGGTCGGATTGAAGCTAGCTCCACCCAAAGCATCGCCGATAATATTAAAAATGAAAACAAGAAAGAAAACCAGAGTAGTGGTGATCAAAAGCGGATGAAGAGGAAAACCATAACCAGAAACGGCGGAGTAAATGATGGCGGTAAGAACTCCGAGAGACGAAGCACTGAAAACCCACATCGCAGTCAAAACGCCATCGCCGATCGCCTCCTTAATAGCTCCCATTGTGATTGAGAGTTAAGTAAATTAACGCCGGAATCGGAGTCGGAATTAGGGTTTCGAAACCCTCTCGTCTTTTCGTTTTCTTCTCCGACAAAGAAGCTTCACATGAAATCAGCGATATGGATCTTATTTAATAAAGATAATAATAATTATTATTTTTAATTTAAAATAAAAAAAATTAATTTAAATTAAAAAAATGGGGGAAAATAAGAATCATATTTATTGACGTTTCATGGATAGTGAGCCATTCACCTAACTCCTCGGGAATCTCTTAGTCAAGTTTTTCTATAACGCACGATTTTAAAATTATCCATTTGATTTTCTTCTCTCTTTCATATCTATCTTTTAAATAATATCTTATTTTCTAATGATTTTATTTTTTAATTTAAGCTTATTTATCATTTTTTTTAATAATATGTTGAGTGAAATTATATATCTATAATTAATGGGTGATTAACATTTATCATTTATTCTTTAGAGTTTGTCTCAAATATCATAAATCTACTTGCTAATTATTAATGTTATATTTTTTTTTTAAAATTGCTTAAATAGTATAATTATAATTCAATAAATAATTGAACTGATACTTTATTATTTTTCATAAGTATTTTCAATAAATTTGTTTGTTTTTTGTTTTTTCAAGTATAAGTTCAATAATTTATCAAATTATTTGATTATTTTTTATTATTATTTTCAATGAATTTATTGATTTTGTTACTTTTTTTCAATAACTTATTGAACTATAATTATGCTATGCTATTTGAGTAATTTTTCAAAAAGTTCTGACATTTTAGTAATTAATATGTAAAAATATGTTATTTCAATAATTGTCTTTTTTTTAATCTACGTAGTTGGATGATGGATTGTTTCTTAGTAAAATATTTAATTGTTTTATTTTTAAATTTTTTAAACTAAAATTATTATGAAAATATCGATGCTAGTATAAACCTAACCGACATAGCGTCGTTGTTAGTTTTACCGACGGTGATCCTCAACAATATTTATGATGAGCGTCGATTTGATTTGATAGTTTTGACTAAACTATAGGTAATCTAGTTACAAACGTCATAGCATTGGTAGCAGACCTAACCGACGTTACGGCAGTAAATACCATCAACGTCATTCAAAATTAGCGTTGTTGATGGTTTTGACTATCATCAATGTCAATTTTGGTGGTGTCGTTGATGGTCAAAATGAGCATTTTCGACCTCAGGGACAGATCAAGAATGTTTTTTTTTGCGGGGGCCGAACTAATATATATTACCTTTAGGTTAATTATACAAAACATTTCTATACTAAATATCCATTTTTCGGGAAATTGTCTTTAATTACGGCCAAAATCTTTCAAAATAACCCTAAATCGTTTAATTTTCATTAAATTTAACCGAATTGCACGCACTATAAATTAAAAGATTCATTTCCTCAATAAAGGACATTTTTGAAACAAAATAAAAGCTTGAAGGTAGAAGTGAAACTTTTAAAACGTTAAGGACAAAAATAGAAACTAAGATTATAGGTTAGGGGTACATTGTATAATCTAACCATTAATTTTATTAATTTAACCAAAAATTGAAACTCCCATTTAATATTATTTTTTAAATATTATCATAATTATAAATAAAGATAAAAAAATAGATCTTATCAAAATAATTCTTTAAAAATTATAACTATATAAATATAAATATAAATATAAATATAAATATTATATTTATTTATTTAAAAGAATAAAATAATTATTTATTTAAATATATAAAAAGAAGTTTTAAAATATAAAATTCCCCTTAGCCCACCCCTGCATCCGCCCCTGGTCGACCTAGATTTACAAATTTCGTTACCGATATCAAGTCACTGACACACATCGATAGTAGCCATATTTTTTTTAGTGAATTTAATATTGTTTTAGGTCAATAAATTATTGAACTTTCTATTTATATAATTTTAAAATATTTTGATATTTCAGTAAGAAATATATTATTTAAATGTTTGATCTTAAAATTTAGGGGGGATTTTTATCATTTTCTCGCAATTAAATTGGATGGGTTTTAAATATGTTAATATTAATTTTTGATACGATGATACCAATTCAAGTAAGATGGGAATGGCACGTAGAATTTTGATAGATACTGATAAGGATAATAATTAGAATTATTAATTATATGATACTAAATGAATGAAAAATAATATGAAAAAACAAATACTCAACTCTTTCAAATCTCATCCTTTCCGAAATATCAAAAATCTCTAGATATACTTGGTGGAGAGAGATAGTAATGAATCATAAATATATATGGATCGTGTAAATCTCAACTTATTTATCAAGTTTTTTTATGGCTTTTCCTGCAACACCTTAAAAAAATTACAAATACAAGTTCACTCTCATTCTCAAGTCCATTTTTTATGTTTTATATTTTAAAAGATTTATTTTAACACATTGAGTTTTAACAAATTTTAAATATATATAGTTTTTATTATTAAAATTCGAGTTAAATTTTAGTTTGTTTTATAATTGACATGGTTTTTTTTTTCTTTTAAAAAACTATAAATTTTAAATATAGTAATTTTTTAAGAACTATAAAAAATAGCACTTTTTTTTCTTCGAAATATTACATTAAAGTGGGGAGGGAAGACTCGAACCTTTGACCTTAATTGAGGGAGAAAGGAGTAGGTGCCTAATACTTTTTATTAATAAGGAAAGAACTTTCATTAATTAATGAAAAAGTTTTAAAATCATAAAAACTAAACAAACTTAAAAGTGATTGAATTTTTAATTTAAAACATCCAAAAAAAAAAAAAACTAATTACAATATTGATTCTTCAATAATACAAGAGAAGAAAAATATTAATAAAAATGAATTACTTAATTTAATGAATATTTTCATAAATTAGGGGGCAAAATAGATGAATTACAGTAAAAATTCAATTTATTACCTAAAATATTACTATTTATATATACAAAAAATATATTTTTAAAAAATTGGGGGGAGGGGGGCAAGCCCCCCTAAGCTATAAGGTGGCTCCGCCCTGCCTAAGGGTGTGTTTGTTTTAAGTGTTTGGGATGAACATCTAAACCTCATGGTAATTGTATCCCCATGTTTGTTTTGACAATAGGGAAGGGGATCTAAACCATATGAAGATCCTACCTCCTTTCATGAGTTTAGATCCCGTTCAAAACACATGGGGTTCTCATCAACCCATGGAGTAGATGAGAGAGAAAGAAAGAAAAGAGATGAGAGATAGAAATTTAATTTTATATTATAATTTTATAATTCACATCTCCATCCAAAACCAAACACAACGATCTCTTTCCCCGGGCATCTCGTCTCCATATATCTCATCTCCAGGCATCTCAAAACCCGGAAACAAACGCCCCTAAAGTGTATTTTAAAGGTAAAAAAATTCCAATTTCCCAAATTAAAGATCCAATTTAATAAAAGTAAATTTTATGGACCAAACTATAACTTAATCTTAAATTTATACCCTTTTTGTAAACCATTCTTTAAAAAATTAGTTTTAAACTTAACAAATTTGGCTATTTCTCCATCTCATTTTCGATTGGACACCAATATACCATTTATTATATGCTGTAAATCAAAAAAAAAATTAATCAGAAAAGTTCATAAAACTAGAGAGTTTTTGTAATTTTTACAACTATTAAAAATATGTGCATGGGCTTCGTAACAATTTTTTATGATTTTGATATTTTATGGATATATTTTTTTTAAAAAAAAAAACTTTTCACATTTTGATATACTATAATGGTTTATGGTAACAACGGGTCTATGAAAATCATTTCAGTGTTTGGTTAATGTGGCCTCATTTATTTTTTTGTAACGGCATCAATTTCACTCGATAATTATTGGTAATTATATCTCATTCCCACACACCAAACATTACATTTACTATAATTAGATTTTTACCACGTATGTTGTACGTGTTTTTCTTCTTATTTTTCAAAATTTAATAATTTAATTTTTCATATAGATATTTTCCTATGAAATTAATGTTGAAATGAAACAACCACTATTTATTTTAGGTTTTTTTTCCGTAAAAAGTAAAAATAGAAAATAAATTTATTGTTGATTACCAAATATCTCAAATCAATCATGGTTGATAATTGTGTCATTCTTTTTTGCCATGATTATTACAATGTAATTGACGTTATTTTATAGTAATTTGTAGTATTAAAAAGAATGTCAAACAAAGGTAATTTCATGATACACAATAGTAATATCTAACAAAATCACTCCAAATTATCAAGGATTAAGGATTAAACTGAAGTAATAAGATTACGGATCTTAGACGCCGTTGCATCAATGATATCTTAAAGAGTATTCAATATAATTATGAAATAATTGGGACCACGTGAACTTCAAGATGAAAACACACAAATATATATTGAAAATGTGAAAGTGAAGATAAACCACTTTTTTAATTACAAACTCAATCCAAATCCTCGTACATAAATGAAAAGTAAAAAAAACAATTAACTCAAAACGCCTAAAAATACAACAGAGTAAAAGGCTATGATTATTATAACTAAAAGTATAATTCTCTAACAATACATCAAACATTTTTTAAGAAACAAATACAGGAAAAAAAAAGACAAAAACTTTGAAGGATTCTGCATTCAGATCTCCACATTTTGAATGTATATATGTTAGGAAAATACCTACCTCCACAACAGATGTTTACCAATGCTTATACATGATATGGAATTTTTTTAAATAGCAAAAAAAAAAAAGAAGTTGAAAAGCAATAGTAACGTTGAATGAAGTGATTTTTTTCTTTTCATATTATAAATTCAAATTATATTATAATGAGGTGTGATATTTCGTTTCAACTCCCTTTTTCAAGTAATTGTATTGATATGAAATATATGAAGGGTCTCCTAAAAACAATATATGAAGAGATGCACTAATATTTAATTAAGTCAATAAATTTGCATTTTGAGAAAGAAATTAAATATGCAACTGATAATAGGTATTAATTATTATCATGGCACATTTTGTAAATATGAGAATTGTTAAAAGGGTATAATAGTCTAAAATTAATTTTTAAACATCCCCACTTTTAATATATTAAAAATTAAAGATGAGAAGCATTAAAGCATATGGTGTTCAACTTTTGTTTCTCTTTAGAGAGAATGACATGAATGAATAAACATAATTTCTGAATTTGTTTTTTCAATACAAAAGTATTCTTTGGTCCCATTCTTGCTATAATGAGAAGCATTAAAGCATATGGTGTTCAACGGGAACAAAGAATCAGTTGCATATTGCAAGTTCATAATATTCGACATCATGTTTGAAATCGACAACTACATCGAGGACCTTTTTTTTATTTTCACAGTTAAACAAACATGGTAATCTAAAATTCTCGGTTAGATATTATAATATCGAATTCTCATGTGTTAAATTCCTAATACATAGATTGCTCCTAAACAAAATGCACACTAAGGTATAAAAAAAGTCAACTAAATAAATAGTGAAATCAATATGTTAAAACTGAACCATGCAATTCAGAAGCACAATCAGGGACAGTAGTAGTTGGTGGTGAAAGTTGTTTGAGTACAATACTTGTTATAAAAAGTTTGAAGGGTTTGCCTTTCGGCAGCGATAACCGAGAATGATTATTCAATGTGGCCGTCTCCTCGACTCATAGTAATAACCAATTCGATCTATAAGAATTGTTGTTATCTCTTAAATTAATGGTTATAAGAAGGGAGCTATATTATTGTAGTCGACTCATTTTAAGAATTAAGAGAAAGATACCGCAAAAAAAGATACGTACTTATGCTCGTTTTCCATGTGAGGAAGAACAAGACACAATATAAAAAAAAATCCCAAAAATGAGTAGCTCAAAGATGACATTTTCTTTTTTAACAGTGACTAAAATATACACATATTTAACTAAAAGTTATTATCAATAGAGCAAATAATCATTTGTAATTAATATTTTTATTTTAAATTGTGTACACCATTTATTTCAAATTTATAGGATTAATAAGGATGATTTTTTTAAACATAATTACAAGAATTTAAAAAATAATAATAACTACACATGATTTTTTTTAATCTCTTTAATTTCTGTTTTAAAAAAAAAAAAAACCCTCTTCAATCACTGATTAGGTTCTTAAGTTGTTTCAAGAAAGATAAGATTTTTTTATTCTTATTGCTAAAATTAAAGTTCTTAATGCTCATTAGCAGGAAATGGATGTGCTTCAGAATTAAATTGCAATCTAAAGACGAAAAACAAAACTTTTAATTCATTTGGTAATTACCAAAATCATCACAAACCAAGGTTCAAAGCATATTACAATGAGGAAAAAAAAACCCTAAAAATGAGTGACTCAATTTGTATAGGTATGACATGAGATTATCTCGGTTACTAAAAAATGTATGAACTATGACTCGAGATGACTCGGTTTGAGAATTTCTAAAATTTTAAATCTACCTATATGTAGTATCCAAGTTTCGATAGGAATGAAAAAAAAATCGTATCTATTTCAGTACACTCCGAGGTTTGACATAGACTAATTAACTCGAGAGAAACTCCACCTAGGGGAGCGGGGAAATCTTATCTGTTTCATCCTGCTCTGAATCTCCCCATGGGTCTGTTGGCAAGTTAATTTCTTGATCCTCAAGAACAAGATCTTCCTCAGCATCATCAATGTCTTTCTCTTCATCCGACAATTCGTTTTCGCCTACCGAAAGCGCTAACCAGAGTTTGTTTTGCATACGGAAACTCCATAGCTCAACTATGACTCCCTTCTTGAGATAATCGGCATTCCGTTCCAGAACTTGATTCCATTCCCCGAAAAGCACGTAAGCGGGAATGTTATTGATACGCCATTTGCTTAAAGATATGAAGCTTGTCGAGGAATTCGGTTCGATAATCTCGACGGTCAAGAACTTTTTACTCCTCAGTTCTTCCAATTCTGGTGGTTCAAGAAAAGAATTATGCATCTTCGGAATCGGAATAGAGAGACGGTTCCGAGTTTCGTCGATGTCGGCGGAGGATAATTTCTTAACCATCACAACTTGAGGAAGCCAATCACGATCACAGCCGCCCATGAAATTAATCCGACCACTGAAATCCTTAGGAAATGGATTAGAGGAAGGCAACAGCGTTTCTTGATCGGTATCGTAAGGGGAGTAGTTTTCGATGTATTCACCGGATTCGATGGATTCATCGGGATCCATGGGTTTCTTTAGGGTTTTTTCTTGGGATAATATCTGCTGTTTTTTCCAGTCCGAGAATGAAGAAAGTAGTAGGTCTACTGCTACTGCAACAGTTTGATTAAGTTCTTGCTGGTTTGAAGATTGTTCGTCTTCTTCTTGATTTTCTCTTCGATCCATGAAAATTTTCTTGGCAGCCAAACAGTAGAAATTAAAATTGGAGGTCGTTAGTAGAATAGAAAAGGTTGTTAGAGCTAAGGCTCGTTTTTAGTTTTTTATTTTTTATTTTTGAAAAAAATAATTGTTTGATAATTGTTTAATTTTTTTTCAGTCTTATAATTTACAGAAAAATAAAATAAAAATTCAAAAACCAAAAACAGAAAGCAGAATAATTATCAAACAATCCTAAATTTATAAACCCAGAAACGAATGAAGATGTTTTTAATAATTTTATTTTGAAAAATTATTAACAAAGAACCAAAAATAGAAAATGAAATAGTCATCAAACAGAGTCTAAAATAGACAGATTTAGATAAAGGAAATTTTATCTAGTTAATTTGTGTAATAGATCTTTAAGGATCCCACATCACAAAAATAAAGAGACTCTAATAATATATTTATACAAGATCAATGAGATTCATGATAATAGGACGTGAGATCCAAGATGGCGGCTCTTTTTAACTCATCAATTTTTTTTTTTGTCTATATCCTATATAATTAAGAATTATGGTAAACTTTCTAAATTTTGAGAATTGTGATATAGGGGATAGTCCAAAAATGATTTTGATTAAATAATGGAATATTATTTTTTATGGTAAAATAAAACTACCAAAGGGAACGATACTTAGTTTTAATGGTTATTTAATTTTAATTATTAACGATTATCTCATTTTATGAAACATTGATTTTTTTTTTTAATTAGTCATAGTTATTTTTGTTAAGTGAAAATGAGTTTGTTATTATTATAATGGCATTGTTGTAATTATTATAGTATTCTGTTGGTGATGACTTAGTTATGAGAGGTTATTCCGTTATCTCTCTGTTTTTTTTTTTTTTGACAAATTAGAATTCTCAATTTAAACTAGTAAATAAGTATATTTAAATCAGATATATTTAATAGTCTTTTACAATTTTTTTAAAAAAAAATTATATTTACATACATTAAATACGACTAAACTTTTTAGCTATTATTATTTTAAATTCTATTATTTTTGTTTCATTAAATTTTAAATCAGAGATCATCTAATAGTTATTATAATAAAAACATGTATCAATTTAAATATTCATTATATTTAAAAACAAATAATCCTTATTTTTATTTTTTAAAAAAAATAACATTTAAATAATCCTTCTTAATCCTATAAAATTGAAATAAAAATTTTTGTACACAATTTAAAATAAAAATATTAATCACAAATGATTATTTGCTCAATTGGTAATAACCTTATATCATTAGATATGTGTAGATTTAGTCGCTTAAAAAAAAGTCATCAGAGTTAATATTTATAATAACTCGATGATGACTTTTTTTTTTAATTAGTGAGAATTCGATACTAGAATATAACTAAAAATTTTAGATTACCGTGTTTGTTTAAGTGTGAGAATATTTTGAAAAAAAAAGTCCTCAATGTAGTTGTTGACTTAAAAAACAATGTCAAATATAATGAACTTGCAATATGCAACTACTGATTAGTTATTGTTTAAGTTGAACACCATATGCTTAATGCTTCTCATTATATCAAGAATGGATCCTATTGAAAAAACGAATTTAGAAAATGATATTCGTTCAATTTATTCTATCTAAAGAGAAACAAAACTTTCATACACTGAATTCGAACAACGAAAAGAAAAACCTAAAAATGAGTGACTCGGTTTATATCACGTACAAACTCGATTATAACTCGAATGTACAAATTCTATTTCTTTTGAAGTGTCTCAGTATTCTCCGAGTCTTCCTCTTCATCTACTGAAAGCGCGAACCAGAGTAAGCCCAAGATACGAAAACTCCATACCTTAACCTTGACTCCCTTCTTGAGAGAATCCTTATTCCTTTCCAGAACTCGATTCCATTCCCCAGTAAGCACGAAATGAGGGGAGTTATTGATACGCCATCGGCTTAAAGTAATAGAGGTTAACGAAGAATTCGGTTCGATAATCACAACGGTCATTGATTTCTTGATATTCAAATCTTCCTCTTCTTGATCAGTAAGGAAAAGAGAATTAGTCTTACTCATGGGCATGGAGAAACGGTTGCGGTTTTGGTCGATATCGGCCGAGGTTATTTTCTTGACCAAAACAACTTGAGGATCATCGGGAGGAATATTAAATTCAGAGCCTGATCCCATGAATTTAATGATTTTCTTGAACTCAGGAGGCAAGGTGTGAGAATTGGTCCGACACATTTCTCGTTCGGTATCGGTATCGGATTCGGGATAGTCCTCGATGACTTCAGAATTGTTGTCTATGATGATTTTGATCACACTAGACATTGAAAGCCAAAGCAGTAGGCCGAAGAGAATCTCGCAAGCCATTATTGTTTCCATTGAAACTGTTTCTAGAGTTATTTCTTCTTCTTGTATTTCTTGATGATCCATTTCTGTTTTCTTGAGGAATATAGCTAAGAATTTCTGAGAGAGAGTTAATTTTGATTGGGGTGAGAGATTAGAAGAATTTGAAGAAAGCTAATTCCTCCGTCTCTTGAAATGTATAAGAATTGAAGAAAGAATGATATTTTTATTTCATTAAACTATAGATTTTAAATCAATTAAAAAAAAAATATTTATTTTAAATAAAAATGTTGAAAAGCATATAGGTGTTCAATGTAAACAAGAATCAAACATTGCAAGTTTCATCATTCAATTAACAAAGGTTAAATTTGAAACTAAATTTATAATTAATTTAATGAAAGTAAAGAAATGCTATTTTTTTTTAAAACAAAGTAAATTAACTTTTAAGATAATTACTAATATAAGATATTTTTACATATTAATTAGCGAAATGTCGGAATTTTTTAAAAATTATTCAAATAGCAGTTGAATTAATAATAAATTGAATACTTCCATCTCATTTTTATTTTAAATAATATTATTATAATAATGTCTTATATTTTTAAAACTTGGAGAGGTGCTGCTATTGAGAAGATTCAAGTGAGAGAACATGTCAAGATTGAATCTTTTGTTTTCTTAAAAAAAATGTATATATGAGAATCTTTAAAAAAAAAAAATCACAATTTTGTGGGAAAAAAAACGTTCTTAAAAATCGTTTAAGAAACAAACATGCGGCTTGTTATATTTTAAAAACTTAAAATAACTTTTAGGAGTGGTCTCCAAAGAAACATGCGCCTTCAACCACTATATAAGATTATTAAGGACTGGACGAAGGATTTGAAGATCCATGCAAAAAATATCAGAAAGCATAGAAGGAATTGGATTTTTGTTATCTCTTGGAAATGACCTATTCCTGGTGTAATTGATAATAAAATTCGTTTTTCGATTATTGGATTGTCGATTGAAGCACAGTAAGATCGTGACACTTGCAACTTAGAACAAAATGTTAAAATGAACAATAAACAAAAATTTAAATATCAAGGAGGGGGATGAGACTCGAGAATGATTAACGTGGGAAACCAAACGGAAAAACCCACGAGGCCACGCCTAGAGAAAAATCCACTAGAAAATCAGTGTACATCCAAACAAGAAATTTTAAACAAATACACAAGCATAAACGAAAAGCTCCCGTTTTCTTTGTCTTTGATTGCTCTTTGTTGATGATGATTTTCAAGCCGGATTATCTACAAGTCCCCTTTCGGATCTCGATATATGTTAGTCTTCTCCCAAGACTAACTTGACCTTGACTCCCTTTCTTGAGTAATCCGTATTCCGTACCACAACTGATTGCATTCTTCGAAAAGCACGTTAGCGGAAACGTTTATTGATACACCCTTTTCTTATGAAGCTTGGTGAAGAATTTGATTCAATAATCTTCACGGTAAAAAACATTTTAAAATCCAGTTCTTCCTCTACTTGTTGTGTCAAAAAAGGATAATACGTCTTCGTAATCGGAATTGAAAAACTGTTTCGAGTTTCGTAGATATCGACCTAGGATAATTTCCTAACCATCCCAACTTGAGGAAGGGATTCTTAATAATTTATAACACAAAAGCCTTTGAGGTTAAATAGGTAAAGTTTCATTTCTATTAAAAATGGAATTCTATAAATCACTATTATGATTTATTTATTTTTAACTTTAATTTAGGAATTCTTTCATGGAGGCTGTTTTCTTTATTCCTTGTTTGAAGTTTTGATTAGGAAGAAATTACTCTTTGCCGATATCGAAGAAACTCAAAATCGTTTTTTATCCCGATTACGGAAGAATTATTATATTTTTTTTCTGAAGGAACAAAGAAGAGTATAAACTGAATATTAAAGAATTTGTGTCTGTGGAGATTATCAAACCAAATTTTATCATTAAGCTTCAATATCTTTATCAATGAATGAAATCAGGTTGTGGAAAGGAATAGGGATTATCTCAAGAAGGGAGTCAAAGTGAAGCTAATATAGTTTTCGTATCGATAGCACACTGATTTGCGCTTTCTATTGGCAAGAACGAATCAAAGAGATGGAGAAAATAAACCCAAAAAAACAGTTTTCCCTAAAAAAAAACATAAACCCTAAAAGAAAAGTGATTTAGGGAAAACTATTTTTGAAATACCTTGGATAAAGTATCTTACCAAAATAAAAAATTGGAACTTTAAAAAAAAATATCAATTTTATTCATTTTTAAAAGTAAATGTTTATTATAAAAAAAATCTTTAGAAAGATTAGAAAATTAGTATCCTAATATGTCTAAAACAACTTTGTCTCGAATAAATCAACCCTTTGAAAATTACATCAATTTTCAACCATAAACTCAAATTTAAGAGATAAATTCAAATATGGTTTTTTTTGAAAACTCTAGACTAGTATGGAAAAAATTAATACATAATATGAAATATTAATTAAATTAGTTTTGAATCAAACATGACAAATCAAATGCATATATGAAATATTATTAGAATTAGGCTTAAACAACTAATTTGGTAGAAATCAAAGTATATATATAATATTAGGAGGTTAATCGAAGCATATTAAAAATCTCCCAAGTCATATTGTATAAACATAATAATTTAATCAACCCAAAGAAATTTTACAAAAATAAAAGGCTTTTATTATTAGTAAGTTTTTGCAAAAGAATTTTACCGCCTTCAATAAAGAGTTAATATTTTTCCGAAGGCTTTTAATATTTTTCGAAAAAACTTATATTATTTTTCAAAGATTTTAAAAAAATTTCGAGAAAAAAAAATAGAAGGTATATGAGAAGACTTCTCGTGGGAGTGAGGGAGGGTGAAAATAAAAGATCAATTTATAGGAAATTGGGGTAAGTTAATTAGGGAAATATCTATGAATTTAGACTAAATCAAATCTAAGATTTTATTCTTTTAAAAATCTTATCTAAATATCTATTTTTCCAAATACAATCATATCACCTTTTAAACTAAAATTCAAAATTATTTCTTCTGAAATGTCGTATTTGCAAATTTTAACTAAATTTGAACCAATTTATAATTTTATTTATAAAATTAAATTTAAAATTACACCAATTTATTATTAAAGCTTATAAAATAAACATCAAATTAGGTAAAAAAAATTATTATTTCATTTTACTATTTTTTGTTAAAAAAAATTGAAAATATTAAATACCATCGGACAAAGATGAGTGTCTATAGATTTAAATAAATGAGATTGTTTTTTTTTTAATTATATGGAATGAAGATTTTTTTTTGAAGATATTTTATGGAAATGGAGATTGAAGTATTTTCTATATATCATTTTAATTCATCGGAGTATAAAATCTAATAATGTTAAATATGTAATTCTATTTTTATTTATAAAATTGGACTATTTTATATTATTCATCTTGATGGAAGTGTGCATCTCCCTGATGAAAACTGGCACAACTATTGTAGTAAGATGCTATTATATATCCTTGTTGAGCTCCACCTAGAACCAGTTGTTGTTGCCGCTTGCTGTTGATGTTGTTGCTACTGCTGTTGTTGCTTCTGCGGTGTCCCTTGACTGACATCGTCATCCTCTGCTTTCTTCTTCTGAGAGGTAATCTGTCTCGTAGTAGTAAATTTTCTCTTCTTTAATTTTAGGGTGCTTATAGGTCCAACAAATTATAATCTTTCTAAATATTAAATATAATATTTATTAAAAGTAGTTATACTTATTAAAATATTTTATAATCTTTCAGAGTTAATTAGAGTCCATGTCAAATCTCGGAGTTGTTCTGACACGGATGAGATTTTCTAACTCATATCGAAACTTGAATATTACATATAGGTAGATAAAAGGTTAGAAATTCTCAAATCGAGTCATACTTTATACGGTATTGAGTCATAACCGGGATAATCCCCACGTCTTTCGATTCAAATAGAGTCACTCATTTTTAGTTTTTTTTTTTTTTACCTGTAATATACTTTGAACCTCGTGTATGATGATTTTAGCAACTACCAACAGAAATTTTTTATTCTCTTTTAGATTAAAATTCAACTGTATAAAGAAACTGAAATTAATGAAACATCATTTCCAAATTCGTTTTTTCGGATACCAAGAACATCCATAAGAATAACAAAAATCCATTTCCTGCATCTTCAAATCCTTCGTTCCATCCTTAATCTCATCTTAATTGCCAACATGAGCATAGCTCAATTGGTTTGGCATATACTCTCTTCCCCTTGTGGTCGAAGGTTCGAGTCCCCCCTCCCCCACTTTGATGTAATCTCAAAAAAAAAAAAAAAAAAAAAAAATCTCATCTTAATTGAAAAAAATAGTTTTTTCTTTTTTAAAATCTATATTTGTTATTATAATTTTTTTTTTAGAAAATAATCATTTCAATAATAAAGTAAAAAAATCTTCAATATTTGTTGGACATCAAAATAATTATCAAATAAAGTAAAAACTCTTCAGTTTTTGTGTATTGGAACAACAAAATTGAGAAATGATTGTTCATTTATTCATTCATATCAGATTTCTTTAATAACCTGATTCCATTCTCCAGGAAGCACGAAACAAGGGTGGTTATTGATACGCCATCGGCTTAGAGTAATAAAGCTTATCGAAGAATTCGGTTCGATAAGTCCCACGGTCATGGAATTCTCAATATCCATGTCTTCTTCATCTTGATCCGTCAAGAAATTAACATAAATCTGACTCATGGGAATGGAGAAACGATTTTGAGTTTATTCGGTATCGCCCAATCTTAATTTCTTGACCAAAACAACTTGAGGACGAGGAGGAATATCAAAATCGGAGTCTCCCAGGAATTGAATCAGTTTCTTGAATTCACGAGGCAAAGTTCGAGGGTATTCCCAATAGAATTTTTGTCGGGATCATCGATCACTACTACAAAATAGTTGATTCTTGACCTTAAAAAATGGTCAAAATTCATGATTCTTGACCTTAAAAATGGTCAACTATGCTAGAGTCAAGAATAATATAATAGTCAAGAATAATATTTTCTTTTGACTGATTATAAGGGTCAACAAAATAATTCTTGACCTTTATTATGGGTCAAGTGTTTATTTTACATGACACATTTTAGGGGTCAATTTTAATTACCAAATCTTGACTCTTTTTAAGACTATTAGTTGACCAATTTTACAAGTCAAGATATATTTTTTTTTCTTAAAAAAAATATGCACCATTCGATGCATAGCTAGTTACCTATTCATATTTTTAATTCCAAAAAAGAACTAATTCAATGAAACCAAATTTCATTCAAATTAGAAATTGATAACTTACTTGTACCCATTGAATGACAATGATATATTCAATTAAGACATCAACAACAATAAATTTGTAGGAACCTTAAAGGCATCATTTTTAATGCAATTCCAAGCAAATAATTAATCTACACCACACCAACTCTGAACTTGATACAAATCACCCCTCCCAATAAAATTTTGCTAACTGTGCAATAAAAAACAATCAAATCAAGTTCCTACCATACAGAAGGAAAATGCTCCTCCAAAAAGCAGTAGCAAGGAACTCCGAGTAACATGCCATAGACTGTTAAAATATCCATTTTGTCAAATGCATTCCATGGATCTAATATAAGGGATAGTATGAATGTCACTATGGCCATCACCAATGTCACATAGCTCATCAAAGTAAAAGGATTTTTCAAACCTGAAATTGATAGAAAACGTATTATTATGTAAGCAAATATAAGATCTCACTAATTTGAATATTAAGTGTTGTTAGTTCAAGTGACCCAAAATCTGTTACCTAATGAAACATAAAAGCCTATTTACAATGCCTAAAATTTATTAACAAAAAAGATCTCACTAATTTAAATATTAAATATATCACATGGATCATGAAAATTTATTTAAAAAAAGGGAAAAAAAATCACGAGGTTAAAATAGTTGCTATAATTGTAACAACCTGAAGTTTTTAGGTAATTTTGATAATATAAAATTTATATAAGTGTATAAATGAAAAATTGTTTTACTCTTTATTACTAGTAATTAATCATGAATTTGGAATTTATACATCACGAATTAAGAGCCTATTGATACAATCTGAAAATGATATTCGTAAATTCTTATACAATAAGTCATAAAAGCCCACAAGGATGGACTGTTCATAATTTAAGTACTTCAGAGTCTTACTCAAATTAAAAATAAAAATAAAAACAAAAACTCTGGTCTGCACATAGAACTCAAAGGAAAGATCAACATCAAAATGATAACAAACTCAAGTCGAAGATACTAACGATTTCCAATCACATTCATAAGCAAAATTAAAATGAACAGTGAGTCTATATATTAAATTTTTAGAGATAGAAACAAAAAAGCTACCACTTTTAGTAAACTTAAACTAACAAGCTCAGATTCAAATAGAGAACAAAGCCAAGAGATATCTTCAATTCTATTATCCTTCAAAATTTCTTTCACCTCTTCCATTAAAACCTTCCTCTAAATTACTCCTCCCTTGAGTGTCAAAACATCATGAATAAGAAAGAAGTTAGACAAATAACTAAATCCCAATTATAAATAATTATAACATAGTTCTTCCAAAAATAATTTTCAAGATAGAAACTAAAAAATCAGACACAATTGAACAAAAAGAAAGCAGTTAATGTAATTCACAACATAACTAGAAAGTAAAAACCATTACAAGAACATCATAGCAACTAGAAAATCAGAAAAAACAAACTTAGAAACCCTAAAACTAGAAGAAACAGCGTAAGAACTGAAACTAGAAAGAAAATGAACAAACCAACTTGAGAGAAGAACAAGTAATGATCATAAGAACGATAAGGATCAGAAAAAGTAACGTAAATGAATTTTGGCGCTTCAATAGTCTAATAGAAGTCTTCACGAACATATGAATCTTCCAAATGATTTCAAGTAAACCATCTCAAATCAAGAGCAGAACGATACATAATTTATTCTCACATACACTTGATTTTCAAAGTAAAACGATACATAATTTATTCACACACACTTGATTTTCATCTAAGGTAAGTCAAGCAAGATTAAAGTTCTCAAATGATAACATACTTCCAAGTTCCAAAGATATAACATACCTTGAAACACTTCCTACACTAAGCTAAGCCCACCAAAAAACAAATGCAACTTCTCGTGAGCGTTCCTCTAGAGGAATAAACCTGTATGCAAAATTAAGATTACCAAATAAATTTTCATCTAAACCCTCCTAAAATCCAAAATTTGGGTAAATCAAATTGATTACTTGAAAGCCCACGAGCAGAAGTTTCCAAGTCCTAAATTAGCTTCACTACAAAAAAACTGCCAATTTGCGACCAGGAAATTGCGACCAAAATGCGACCAACTAAGTGGTTGCTAAAAAGCTGGTCGGTTTTGAATTTGTGCGACTGCATGGTCACAAAAATTCGACCATCTGGTCGCAAAAAATTTTGGTCGAAAAAAAGTCAAACTTTTTAAAATGCGACCATATGGTCGCATTTTATCTTCAATAGAAGTGACCATTTGGTCACATAAAAAGTGACCAAATGGTCGTAATTTATGTGAAAGATAAGTGACCACTTGGTCACATAAAAAAGTGACCAAATGGTCGCATTTTATGCGACCAAATGGTCACTTTTAGTCTCAGTTAAAATGCGACCAGATGGTTGTTTAAAAGTGACCATCTGGTCACATTTAAGAATTTGTTTTTTAAATTTAAATTTCAATAATTAGTTAATTAATTATTAATTAATTATTAAATTATTAATTACTAATTATTTATTTAATTAATATTAAAATTTCATAAAAAAAAAATTGGAATTCAAATAAAAAATATATATATCAAATATTAAAAAAACGTTTTATACAATCGAAAGAATCCTAGAACTACTGAGGGGCGGGGGTGGGGAGGAGGCGTCAATGTAGAAGGGCCGCCGCCAGGAGATCCAGGTACGCGGCCAAAGCGGATGCGACCCGGGCGTCGACTCGTGCTCGTATGTCGGCCTCAATAGTAGCGACTCGAGCAACGAAGTCCTCACGCATAGCCTCCATGTCCACGCTGCGCTCCGCTCACCCAGGAGAAGGGCGGGAGCTAGTGCTCGCTCCATCCGCCGGGGCCGGGCACATCTGCATAAAGCGTCGCCGCCTGCACGAGCCGAGCCTGAAACCGACCCATCAGGCCGAACCCCTCCAGCAGCCTCCAAGAACGCCTCTATACGGTCCTCCTGAGTCGGTTGCGAGTCTGGTGTGGGCAACCGCTGAGTCAAGGACTCCGTGAAACATTCCTAAACATTTAAAATTCAGAAAATAAAATGGTTAATATATAATGTATGAAAAATTTTAAAGAAAAAATAATAATTGAAAAAAATATTAAATACCTGAACTTCTTTCGCCTTATCGCCGATTAACGCCCCGTCCTTCTTCGTGTGAAGAACTCGGTGCGACTCATCGGGCGGGACGGGCGCCCGTGCTTCGCTTCCTAAAAAAATCAAAGAGTGAAGAATAAAACATAATAAATTAATAAGTAATTGAAAAAAAAACGAGAAAAAAGAAAACGAGAAACAGAACGAGGAAAAAAAAACATACCAATCGACGATGGTGCTTGTCGTGGGTCCGCGCCCATTGTGTGTTTTTTGGATTCTTCGCGCGGTTGGCCTTATTCCTGCTTGACACTTGCCTTGCCTGAGGAGTGCTCAAGCTCGCAAGAAGCCGCGCGTGGTTCCCAGGCTCATCCACACGGGGCGGTTTCTTGCTTGCCTTCTGCGCGCCGAACATGAGGTCCTTGAATCGATCCAGGACGTGGATCGTCCCCATAAGGGGGAACAATCTACCGTCGGTGATATCGGGATCGATAACCAGAAACTTGCCCTGAAAAAATTGAAATAAAAAATTGTTAAAGTAATAAATTTATTTCTATAAATTTCAAAATTAATTAATTATGAAAATAAATTATGTTTTTACCTTCCAATCGCCGTACATCCGAGCGTTTCTCCGTCGTCGGAATCTTCGCCCAGCGAAGGTCACGGGTAGAGGCATGCTCTGGAGGACCTCGTGAAACCGTTTTGAAACGGGCCGTAGATGCCAGACTTCTGCAAAATCACAAAAAATTATTGTGCTATATATTAGAAACTATTAGTTAAAAAGAATAAAAAACTTTTTGAAAAATAGTAAACAAAATTACTTACGTATCCCCTTCAATCCAGAAGGGTGGAGTCTATGACCGAGACGGCTGCGTGCATGAAGTCGGGGGCCAGTGATCCGACCGATGCGGACCGGACGCCGGCCCAGGACGCATACCCTGATGCTAAGCCCGGAGGCGTGGCAAGGGAGTCTGCGGCAGCCGTGGTGTCGCAGACTCGGTCTCAGGGACTCCATCATCGAGCGTGGCAGCAAGTCGCGTGTCGTAACTGAAGAGGATGTCCAACTCCTCCGTAGTCAGGTCCGCATCAGGGGCAACGCCAGTAGGCGTCTGCGGAGACCCCTCGTCACCCGCATCGTCAGGCTCGTCTGACTGGGGAGGACGTCGTCTGCCCGTCATAATCCTACAACCAAAATAAACTAATTTAATACTAATTACGTAAGTAAAATATTGATTAGTTTATTTAATTAATTAATTAATTAATGAAATAATGTAAATTAAACTAACATAAATTAAGTAAATAATTTAAAATAAACTAATCAATTTAATTTGAATAAAAGTAAATTAAAATTAGATTAATTGAACTAAAAGTAATTCAATTAAACTTAAGATTAATTAAGTAAAACTAAAATAAACTAATCATTTAATTTGAAATAAAGTAAAGTAAAATTAGATTAATTGAACTAAAATTCAATTAATTTTAGTTTCAATTAATGTAATTTTACTTTACTTTAATTCAAATTAATTGATTAGTTAATTTTAGTTTTAATTAATTAATCTTATGTTTAATTGAATTAATTTTAGTTCAATTAATCTAATTTATATCTACTTTAATTCAAATTAATTGATTAGTTATAACTAATCAATTCAATTAAACTTAATTAATTCAATTAAACTAAAATTAATTCAATTAAACTTAAGATTAATTAATTAAAACTAAAATTAATTACTTTTAGTTTTAATTAATTAATCTTAAGTTTAATTGAATTAATTTTAGTTCAATTAACCTAATTGTACTTTACTTTAATCAAATGTAACTAAAATTAAGTAATTAAACAATTTTTATTTAATAATTAAACTAAACTATTTGAATTAATTACCCTACTTTAAATTAATTGATTTAATTAAAGTAATCTAAATTACATTAATTAAACTAAAATTAACTAATCAATTCTAGTGTAATTATAAATTAATTTAGTTTAATTTTATTAAATTAAAGTAAACTATCTTAAATAAACTAAATAAGTAATTAAACTAAATTAGATTAAGTAATTAAATTAATTACTACTTAAATTGAATTAAAAGTAAACTAAGTTAGATTAATTAAACCATTAGATTAATTAAACTAAAATTACTTAAAGTAATAAAATTAAAGTAAACTAATTAATTAGTTAATGCTAAACTAATTAAATTAAACTACTTAAACTAAAACTAAAACTAATTAAATTAACAAAACTAAATTAAACTAAAACTAATTAAATTAACAAAACTAAACTAAACTAAACTACATAATTAAAAACTAAAAACTAAAACTAAGTAAACTCTAAATTCTTAAACTAAACTTCAATTTGTTACGAAAACTAACCTCGTGTAATCGAAATAGGGATTGGTGGTTGAGGGTTTTCGGTTTAGAGGAAGAATGGGAACGGGAACGGGAAGAAATAACGGGGAACGGATAGGGGAAAGAGAGAAACGAACAAAAAGAGAGGAAGAAAAAGAGAGAGGCAGCGAAGAAGAGAAAGCAGAAACGGGAAAAGAGAAAAAGAAACGGGGGGAAGGAAAGGGATGGAAATTTAAATCATATTTTGCGACCAATGGTCGCAAATATGTAATTATGACAGGAAATGAACAGTCACGCGTGCTGGGGAAATTGCGACCATATGGTCGCATTTCCAAATACAAATGCTACCATTTGGTCGCATTTATAGAAAAAGCGACCAAATGGTCGCCCAGTTGCCATTACCAAGGATAGCTGTCATTTCACGAGTCCCCATCAACCATTGCGACCAGATGGTCGCAATTATGAGATTCACCGCCAAATATTGCGACCAAATGGTCGCATTACTTAAATTCACCGCCATAAATTTCATGAAAATTTAAAGTTACCGCCCATAATTGCGACCATATGGTCGCAATTTCAATTGTATTTTTAAAAAAATATTATTATACTTTTGCAAAAATGCGACCATTTGGTCGCATTTCTCTCCAAAACCCTAAACCTTAAACCCTAAACCCTAAACCCTAAATCCTAAAATGCGACCATTTGGTCGCCTTTCCTTTCTAAATTACTACCATGTGGTCACATTTTTTGTGAAATTGCGACCACCTGGTGCAAATATTAATATGTATATTATACTTTTTTTTTGTATATTGGGTTACTTCCGATATTTACATATGACAGGAACGTTGTTTCCATGTTGTTATATTCATTGATATGTTTCTTCATGATTTTCGAGATAAATTTTTGTAATTCTTGATTTGGAACTATTTGATTCTATTTAAGAGTTTTTTTTAATAGATATAGATAATTTTATTCTTGTTTTTCAAGATAGAAAGTGCTAGAAGGGAACCAAATAGACTATTGAAGATGTACATATTTATATATAATTAATTTGCATCCACATATTCATTTGAAGCAATTCCAATCGCGAATTCGATATAAACATGTCAAAGTTGAAATCAAGAGGAATCTTTCTTATAATAAAAAAAAAAAAGTTAATTTCATTTTCATCGTATTTCATCATCTTTTGATTTTAAGTTTGGTCTATTGCTTTATTCATAATTGTAAATGCTTTTCTTGAACAAAAAAGAGTCAAACGACTAGATTCAACTAGAGGTTTAAGGAAAATATAATTCTTCTCTGTACAATATTATTGTTCTCTCTTTGTATGAAATTCAGATATTTTCAAGACGAGGTTAAATATTATTATTTACTCTACACAAATTTTAGAAAAATCTAAAGGCGTTTAGATACCAGCTTATTGATCTTGAAGAGTTTTTATATTAATTGAAAGTGAATAATTTTTATTTAATTGACATTATTATTATTGTTAAGAAATGCAATCAATAAAATTAACCACATCTTGAAATTTTGGAATTATTGGTAATTTTTTCAATCATCTATTCTTATTTTTATTTTTCTTTCTAAGCTTATAATGTAATTTTATTTTATGAACAAATAAAATATTTAATATTTGTTGATTTTTTCCATTGTATTTATGGGGTAAAATAGATAAAGTAAAAGGAAATTACCCCATAAATACAGTGGGAAAAAAATCAAAAATATTAAATATTTTATTTGTTCATAAAATAAATATAATTTAAAAATTGATTAACAAACATTTTAACTAATACACATAAAACTCTTAAGTATACAATTATTGAATTGTAAAATAAGACAAAAAATTCCACGTGCATCGCACGTGTTAAAAAATAGTTATTTATAAATTATTGGTCATATAAAATCACATAATTTGCGACCATCCGGTCACTTTCTAATGTGACCATATGGTAGCTTAATTCCCGCCAAAATTTTAAGCTACCACTGCCCAATAAAGGTCACAAAAATTGCGACCAGGTGGTCACTTTAAATTGTGACCACTTAGTAGCTTTTTTCCCTCCAAAATTACGCGCCATTTTTTGCTACCAAGACATATTTTAGTCACAAAAATTGCGACCAGGTGGTCACTTTTAATTGTGACCACTTGGTAGCTATCTTCCCTCCAATTTTAAGCTACCACTCCCCAAAAAAGGTCACAAAAATTGCGACCAGGTGGTCACTTTTAATTGTGACCACTTGGTAGCTTTTTTCCCTCCAAAATTACGCGCCATTTTTTGCTACCAAGACATATTTTAGTCACAAAAATTGCGACCAGGTGGTCACTTTTAATTGTGACCACTTGGTAGCTATCTTCCCTCCAATTTTAAGCTACCACTCCCCAAAAAAGGTCACAAAATTGCGACCAGGTGGTCACTTTTAATTGTGACCACTTGGTAGCTTTTTCCCTCCAAAATTACGCGCCATTTTTTGCTACCAAAACATATTTTAGTCACAAAAATTGCGACCAGGTGGTCACTTTTAATTGTGACCACTTGGTAGCTATTTTCCCTCCAATTTTAAGCTACCACTCCCCAAAAAAGGTCACAAAAATTGCGACCAGGTGGTCACTTTTAATTGTGACCACTTGGTAGCTTTTTTCCCTCCAAAATTACGCGCCATTTTTTGCTACCAAAACATATTTTAGTCACAAAAATGCGACCAAATGGTCGTTTTTATAGGTGACCAAGTGGTCGCTTCTTTTGCGCCATAATTTCGCGCCATTTTTTATGACTACATCTACTTTTGGTCGGAACTGTCATGAAAAAATGTGACCAGATGGTCACTTAAAGTCAACCTTCAAAGAAAGTGACCAAGTGGTCACTTTAAAACTACCACTTTTTTTTGGTCGCAAATTTTTGGTCACATTTTGACAGTTTTTTTGTAGTGCTTGAAGATAAGTAAACACTAGTAAAGCAAAATAAATAAGCTATGGATACAAATACATGTTTATCCCTAAAATGCATCAATATGAACATCTCAGTGCATTCACATCTCAATGCATGAACATTTTAGGGTTTTGTCTATGATGGTTTTAATCACATTGAACTTGGATATTGTAAGCAGTTGGCCGAAGATTATCTCGGAAGCCATTCTTGTTTCCATTGAAACCGTTTCTTCTTCATTGTTTGGAGATTCTTCTTCTTCTTGTATTTCTTGATGATCCATTTATGTTTCTTGAGGAAATTTTCTTGGAGCCAAACAGTAGAAATTTGATTTGTGAGATTAGAATTAGAATAGAAGAAAGGGTTAACGCTCCGTCTCTTGATATATTTATAAAGTTTTCAAATAACCCACTCATTACATTATTAGTTGATCATCATATAGTTTTAATAACTATTTTAAAATAAGTGGTTTAAAATTTAAATAGAAAGGTATTTTTGGATTGTTCGGAATGAGATTCAATCGGGGAAATTTTAGCGGGTAGTAGTTTTTAATGCAATATTTATAAATTTGGCGTATATTCAACTCTATGCTTTAAGAAGATTAAAGAACAATGGATATTATTATCAAAAGCCATCATATTATCTAAAATGTTGTGGTTTGTTTTACATTTTTTTTGGTGAAATAGTTTTTAAAATTTTTATTTGATCGCAATATTATTATCGAAAGCAATTTTATTTTCAATCCGTCTAAATAATATGATCGCAATTCATCTTCCCATTGTCCCTATTTACTTCTTTTCTATTCTCATTTATTTCATCAGGAAAACTCATGAGAACGTTTTAATCCCAACTTCAAAGACAACTGATTCAATGGTAAGTTTTGTTTTTTAGAATTCTAAAATTTTTCTATATGCATTTTTTTTTAAATTATCCTATGTACGTCTATTACAAGATTTTTCTTATAATTCATCTCTCCCTTGTGCTCAATCAGTTTGTCCCGTATCTTTGATTACATTATCTCATTAATTTTATAATGATAATTAGTTTCTCTTTTCTTCTTAAGTTTGATTTGTGATAATAACTAATCTAACAAAGTGGACTCTTGCATTCAACAAGCATCTATTGTATTTTAAGAGCATCAAGTTCTGATGAATTGTTTAGATCTTGCTCTTTTCAAGTACAATTGATTGTGCCAATACATTTATAAATTGAGCGATTTAAATGTCAAATGAATAATTGAAGCACAGTTGCAATAATAAGATTGTGATTATTAATTACTATGTTTGACTATTAGATTATCGATTGAAGCACAATGGCAATAATAAGATTGTGAAATAAAAATTTAAATATCAAGCAGAGAGATGAGACTCGAGAATGATTAACGTGGGAAACCAAACGGAAAAACCCACGAGGCCACGCGTAGAGAAAAATTCACTAGAAAATCAGTTTTCATCCAAACAACAAATTTAAAATAAATACACAAATGAAAAAGTCTCTTCTTTTTTGTGTCCCCTTGCAGATCTCGATATGTTATCTTCTCCCAAGACTAACTTGACCTTGACTCCTTTCTTGAGTAATCCGTATTCCGTACCACAACTGATTGCATTCTTTGAAAAGCACGTAAGCGGAAACGTTTAAACTTTAATTAGGAATTCTTTCATGGAGGCTGTTTTCTTTATTCGTTGTTTGAAGTTCTAATAGGGAAGAAATTATTTCTCTTGGAGATTATCAAACCGAATTTTATCATTAAGCTTATCGATGAATGAAATCAGGTTGTGGAAAGGAATAGGGATTATCTCAAGAAGGGAGTAAAAGTGAAGCTAATGTAGTTTTCAAACATGTTTAATATGAGTAAGTTTTTGCAAAAGAATTTGGAAAATTATGCGTGGTAGCCAACTTTTGAGTTTTGTTTTCACATATGCCACACTTTCATGTTTATATCAGATTTACCCATTTTTATATATTCTATTAATTTAATGATATATCATTGATGTAATTTTACAATAATAATTTATCAGTAATGTAAATTCTAGTATTAAATTTATATCAATAATATAAATTTACAAAATAAATATATCAATTATAATCAAATTTTCATAAAAAAATTATGGGTTAATTATGTGTTGGGTAATTTTGATATTTTTCAATGTTTGTGGTTTTTTTGAAAACTGAGACTCGATATTGGGTATATATGATAATAGCCCAAAGAATTTTACCGCCTTCAATAAAGAGTTAATATTTTCCCGAAGGCTTTTAATATTTTTCAAAAACACTTATTTTTTTTTTTTCAAAGATTTTAAAAAAAATTCGAGAAAAATAATAGAAGGTATATGAGAAGACTTCTCGTGGGATTGGGAGTGAAAATAAAAGATCAATTTATAGGAAATTGGGGTAAGTTAATTAAGGAAATATCTATGAATTTACGCTAAATCAAATATAAGATTTCATTCTTTTAAAAAATCTGGGCATTTGCAAATCTGACAATTTTTTAGTAATATTTGTAAAAATAAAAACTCAAAAAAATATGTGCAAATATAGCAAATTTTTATCAATGTTTATCATTGATAAACATGATAAAAATTGCTATATTTGCAAATACTTTTTTGAGTTGATATTTTTACAAATATTGCATAAAAATCTGTCACCCAATGAAATTTCCCAAAATCTTATCTAAATATCTATTTTTCCAAATACAATCATATCACCTTTAAAACTAAAAGGGGAAATTTCATTGGTTAAAAATATCAACTCAAAAAAATATTCACAAATATAACAATTTTTATCATGTTTATTAGTGATTAACAATGATTTATGTGTTTATCAGTGATAAACATTGTGTAATAATATGTAATTCTATGTTTATCACTGATAAACTCGATCAAAATTTGTTATATTTATTTTTATAAATATTACTAAAAAGTTTGCTAGATTTGCAAAATGCCCAACTAAAATTCTAAATTATTTATTCTGAAATGTCGTATTTGCAAATTTTAACTAAATTTCAACCAATTTTATAATTTTCTTTAAAAAATTATATTTAAAACTACACCAATTTATTTTTAAAACTTATAAAATAAACACCAAATAACGTAAAAAAAAATATTATTTCATTTTACTATTTTTTGTAAAATAAAATATTGAATTTTTAAATATCATCCGATAAAAACAATGTGTCTATATAGATTTAAATAAATGAGATTGATTTTTTTGTTTAAATCTCCAAGCAAACAGACAAATCACAAAAGGAAATAAACCCTTGGTGATTTCATTAAGTTGTGGGCCCCATAAACTAATTTTCCATTAAAAAACAAAAGCAGGTAAAAAAACTCTCAACTTTTGCCTCTTCTTAATTATAATAATTATATTTCTTAATAAAACCCTAAACCCTAACAAAACTCAGATCTCAAGACTCTCAAACATGGCGCCGCCTCGTGATTTCATCTCTTCTTCACTTCTTGATTTCAAGGCTCCAACCATCCATCAAGTATCAGATCTCAGATCTATGATTCTCTAAGCTTTTCTTTCATCTTCATTTAAACAATCAGATCTCAAGGTAAAACGAATCTTACGATTCAAGACATGAATCGACCCATTTACGAAACGTTTTTTATAACCATGATTATTATCTGAAAGATAATCATAATCATGGTTAAGAGTTTTCCTTGGATTGAAAAATTTAGCAGGAGGCTGCTAATTCTTCGTCTAATTTGAAATTCAATTTTGTTTAATTAAATTTTGTTCTTTTTCAGAGGGCCTATGCTTATATAACGGAATTGCAGAGCCTTGAATGAATCATTGGATTCACACAATTTTTCATTAGAAAAATCAGATAAGAAAAAAAAAATGGAAAAACAAGAATCTCAAAAACTGAATTCAACGGTTCCTCCTTATTTGAAAGCAATCTCTGGATCTTTAGGAGGAGTAATGGAAGCTTCTTGTTTACAACCAATCGATGTAATAAAAACTAGGTTACAGCTTGATCGGAATGGAAATTACAAAGGGATTTTTCATTGTGGAGCTACGGTTTCACGGACGGAAGGAATTAGGGCTCTTTGGAAAGGATTAACTCCTTTTGCTACGCATTTGACTTTGAAATATGCGCTACGTATGGGATCAAATGCTTTGTTTCAGACTGCGTTTAAGGATTCTGAAACCGGCAAGCTTAGTAATCAAGCTCGTTTTCTTTCTGGATTTGGTGCTGGGGTTTTGGAGGCTCTTGTTATTGTTACTCCATTTGAGGTTAGTATTTTAATTCATTACGTTTGATTTTCTATCGGGTTAAATAAATTTAATATTTTATACATCGACACTCTGCTCGAATATTCACACGATATTCGAGTTCAAAAATATCATTACAGATATTCGAGTTCAAAATCTCCTGATCTGGTATTATGTTTTTAAATCATCACCCAATAATTTATTAGGTAATTTTTTTTTACATTATCAATGGCTAATTTTTTAAGGGTTGTGTAGTTTGTTTTGATTTTGAATTCTCATCGCCGGCTTTGGTTTTAATTTAATGGAAAGTTGGTCTTGTTTGGTATGTTGTTTGAGAAGTTTTAAATTGCTTTATTTTTTATTTTTTGTCACGTGGAGTGGGTTTTTAAAGAGGGTGAGATCCACAATTTTTTTAATAATTATTTTAAAAACAAAACAGATTGATATCTTCTCTTAGACTTATAAATTATAAGATATGAGTTTTTATCATTTTATTGGTTTTGATTTGATTGATGAGTGTGAATCTAGATGAGGTATTGATCTTTATTTTTTTTTAATTTTAAGCCGACCTTTTTTTTAATTTTAAATTATAAGTTTAAGAAAACTACTCGAGTATAATTCAACTTGTCAATATCTATTCTTTTAGGGGTCGCTTGGTTGTCAGGTTTGGGTTGTTAAGCAGGGAGTTGTTAAACAGGGAGTTGTAACTCCCTTGGTTTGGTGAGTTTATTAAGTGTAAAATATGTTGAAACTGTGAAATGAATAGGTTTGTTAAGAGGGGGTTAACCAACCCATCATATTGGGTTTCAAAACTGGGAAACAAACATTAGTTAGGGTAGTGTAACCCCCAACTCCCTACCCAAACTTGGCAACCAAACGGCCCCTTAAGGTTCTAGTTCCCCCTCAAATTTAATATATATCTAAAAAAAATACCCAAAACATTTAAACGCATATAATAAATATTTGGTGGGAATATATTCTTTCTACCAAACACCACGTAATGGTAAGTGTGATGCCAAATCAATTGATGTGGTGGCCTTTACGAGGCATGGGCACTTTGCCTCTTTCATTAATAAGATGTATATCTCTCTCTTTGAAAAAGTATCTCTTTTTTTAGTACTTTTGTTTTAACGGATTGTCATAGTCATTGTCTTATCTTTTAGAACTAGGAAGCCAAAATGTTATTGTTGGACCCGCCTTTTAGCGCCTTTTTGTCGCCTTGAAGATCTGTTTGTGGCGACAATGGCGACGCCTGAGTGAAATAATGCGATTGTGAGAAGCATTTTTTTAAAAAAAACAAATATATTTTAGTCTTACCTTTGATTTTGCTCTAAACGTGAAGTTTTTGCTTTCTTGTCTGACCACCTTGTAGTTATCAAAGAAAAGTGGTGGACTTTATCATATTATATTATTTTAATACAATAAATAACCTTTTATATTTTTAGTTTAATTTAATATTTTTTTTTCTAATTTCTTTTACATTTATCTTATCTTTATTTTTTTACAATTTAATATATAACCTTAAGGGGGTGTTTGGAGTGAGGGGTAGGGTAGGGTGGGGTGGGCTTCAATAGCCTACCCCATGTTTGTTAGACGGGTTATCGAACCCCGGGTTTAATCTACTAAATCCATGGATTTTAAACAGTAACATTGGTGGGTTATCTAACCTCTCCCAAAATAATTAAACAACACAAAACTCAAACTAAAACCACCTACCAAACATGGGTTATCTAACCCCAGGCTTACATAACTCATACCCCATACACATCCAAACATAGACTATCTAAACCCAGGCTTCACAACCCCACCCCACCCCACCCTACCCCTCACTCCAAACACCCCCTAAATGTTTTTAAGTTTAATTTTAGTTTCTCTCTCTCTTTCATTTCCTAAATATTAAATTAATATTTAACATTTTAGATATATATACACATATAAATTTAAACTTATATATATATATATATATAACAGTAATTGATATAAAGTTTACAAATTACACCAAAATAGAGAGCCTAGCAATTCTTTTTATATAGATATATAATTTCACTCAACATATTATTAAAATTAAAAAATAAAATCATTAGAAAACAAGATATGATCTAAGATATAGATATGAAAGAGAAAAAAAAATCAAATGGGATAATTTTAAAATCGTGCGTTATAGAAAAACTTGACTAGAGATTCCCGAGGTGTTAGGTGAATGGCTCACTATCCATGAAGTGTTAATAACTATGATTTCTTATTTTTCCCCCTTTTTTATTTAAATAAATTTTTTAATTTTGTTTTAATTTTAATAATAATTATTATCTTTATTAAATAAAATTTATTAGAAACTATGTCTAACGTATTGGGGTGTAAATTGTTGATATAGGTGGTGAAGATTAGATTGCAGCAGCAGAAAGGATTGAGTCCCGAGCTTCTGAAGTACAAGGGTCCTGTGCACTGTGCTCGAATGATTATTCGAGAAGAAGGTCTCCTTGGGCTTTGGGCTGGTGCTGCCCCAACTGTTATGCGCAATGGGACAAACCAAGCTGCCATGTTTACTGCCAAGAATGCTTTTGATGTTGTTCTTTGGAACAGACATGAAGGGGACGGGAAAGTCCTCCAACCGTGGCAGTCTATGGTATCGGGATTCTTTGCAGGCACGGCCGGGCCTATATGCACCGGTCCTTTCGATGTCGTGAAAACTAGGTTGATGGCCCAGAGTCGAAGTAGTACCGGTGAAATGAAATACAAAGGCATGCTCCATGCAATCAGAACAATATACGTGGAGGAGGGACTTTTAGCTCTATGGAAAGGACTGTTGCCTCGACTCATGAGAATTCCACCGGGACAGGCTATCGTGTGGGGTGTGGCCGATCAAGTTATTGGCTTGTATGAGAAGAGATATCTTCATGAAGCTCCCTTATAAATATCAATCACATTTTTTGCTTGAGTCTCAGCTTCAACGATCATCCATACAATTTCAAAAGATTGGCATCTCGTTCTTTGGAAACATATCGCATTAGAATACTGCTTTAAGTATAAAAATAATTCATTGAAAACTTTCACATCCCAATAAAACAAAACAAAACAAAACATATAAATGAAAAATACTCTATTCCAGTAAACTATCTTTTAATTTCCTTGAAGTTCAATTCTATCAAGTCAAATGCTAAATAAAAACTACCAATATGAGATAAAACTAACCAAGCAAGAGATTTCCTTGTTCTAATAGTGATGAAAAAACATGTTGGAAAATTCTAAACAAAGCTAAACGTTTAAATAACATAAAAATGCATGTAGGAACTGTTAAATAAATAAAGAAATAAACGAAGGAAATTTAGAACAAAGTGAGGCATGCAGATATGCAAATTTCCTTAAGACAATATTCGCTCACTGCTAAGGTGCTACAGAAATAGATTGAATAGAAATGTACGTATCCAAGGTTTTGAAATTACTTAGTATTTTTAGAAATTTGTACAAAAGATTCAGTGTTCCTTTTTGTGTTATGCGTTCAGTGGAGTGTTTTTCATTTGAACCTATCGTTAGGGGAATCAAGTTTATTGGAAATGTATGTTTTGTTGGAAATAACATATTAAATGGCTTACTTTGAGGTATAATAATTTGTGGGTCCCATCTATATTAATGTAATTAATGAATTGGGAATTAATATTTAATGCAAGGTTATTAAATATGAACTTTTATTAGGCCTTAAATATGTTTGTATTGATTGGAATAAGACTCCAAAGTACCTTCATTGAAATGTCATCTATGTAGTTTCTAAAGTTGTCCCACATTGATAAAAACCAAAAGACTCCTCCTATATATAAGTAAGGAGCCTCCTAACTTCCTTACTAATGTTGTATAACCATTATAACCATTAGTAAGGAAGTTAGGAGGCTCCTTACTTATATATAGGAGGAGTCTTTTGGTTTTTATCAATGTGGGACAACTTTAGAAACTACATAGATGACATTTCAATGAAGGTACTTTGGAGTCTTATTCCAATCAATACAAACATATTTAAGGCCTAATAAAAGTTCATATTTAATAACCTTGCATTAAATATTAATTCCCAATTCATTAATTACATTAATATAGATGGGACCCACAAATTATTATACCTCAAGTAAGCCATTTAATATGTTATTTCCAACAACATACATTTCCAATAAACTTGATTCCCCTAACGATAGGTTCAAATGAAAAACACTCCACTGAACGCATAACACAAAAAGGAACACTGAATCTTTTGTACAAATTTCTAAAAATACTGAGTAATTTCAAAACCTTGGATACGTACATTTCTATTCAATCTATTAAATGTAAAAAAATTATATCTTTCCATTATAAAAAATAACAAAATTAGCAAGACAAATCCAACTTAATAAGAAGAGATAAAAAAAAATAATAAATTATAGGATAAGAATCAGTAACTGGTTTAGATACTCTGCTATGGATAATGCGTCTTGGTAATAATTTCCAACTTAAACCAGGAATCCTTTCATGGGAGGGAAGAAATTATCCTCGACGAAACTCGAAATAATTACGGAAGATTGTATTTTATTTTTCTGAAAGAACAAAGAAGAGGATAAACTGAATACTAAATAATTTGTGACAGTGGAGATTATAGAACCGAATTTTATCGTTAAGCTTAATATCTTTGTATCCATAAGTTTCCAGCTTATCGATGAATGAAATCAAGTTGTGGAGCGGAATAGGTATTATCTCAAGAAGGGAGTCAAAATGAAGCTAATGTAGTTAGTTTTTGTATCGATAGCACACTCCGATTTGCGCTTTCTGTCGGTAAAAAGAATCAAAAGAGATGGAGAAGAAGAACATGTTTGTGAAGAGGAAGATCATGTTTGTTGAAGAGAAAAACTATGAAGACTTGGAGGATGTTAAGGCAGATATGATTATTCTCACTCATATTATCTCTGTCGAAGTAAGGAACCATGACATATATGTTTGGAATACATTCCATTTTGAGACGTTATTGAGTTAGTGCTCGTATGAGATAACTTTTGAAAATGTTTTAAAGTGTATTTGAATAAAGAAAGTGATTTTGATGACCATTAAGCCCTTATTTTATTACTAATTTTTCACCTTTATCGAAAGTTGGAGTACTACACTTGGGTAGGTGAAAGGTCTTGAAATTCTCAAACCGAGTCAAATAGTTATACGGCCCTTTTTTAGTCATGATCAAGTTGATCCATGTCATATTTGTACAAGTAGAGAGACTCATGTTAATGTTTTTTAACTAGACTAGAATTCTAGCACGTGCGATACACGTGCAATTTTACTTTATAATAAAATGCATTTATCAATTATAATAATTAACTAAAATTGTATAAATAATTTAAATTTAGATCTTTTTATATATTAAATAAATGTTTTTTTTTTAATTTCGCAATTTCATTAGTTTTTTTCAGTAAAGTAAATTATCTATTAGATATTATTTTTAAAATTTCACACATTTTAATATTATAATTTTATGTGGTCACAAAATTATCTTTATTATAATTGGCTAACTTAAAATATGAATCAAAAGAAGAAAATGTAACGTTTTCAATACTTGAGTAGACATTATTTAAAAAAACACATTGATATATATATATCATACATATTGTGACTTTTAAACTTCTTTTGATTTTGTATTTTTTTTTTAAAATACGATATTTGATTATTAAATTGGATGTTGATAGTTACTACAAAATAATTTTTGAGTATGTAAATCTACAATATAAATGGAAATTTTATTTTTAAAAATAAATTAAATTTTTACTATATAATAAATTAAGGTTAAAAATACACCTCAAATCTTACAAATACTAAATAATATACATAAATATACGGTAAAATATATATATATATATATATAATTAGAAAAAGAAGAACTATAAAGCGAAGTTACTTCTGCTAAAAAAAAAAAGAAAAGAAAGCGAAGTTACTTGCAATTGAATTCGGGTAGGCGTGCTGGAAGTTAAGATAAACCGGCAGATGAATTGCCAACGAACCAAAAGGCCATATTAGGAGAATTGTTTGTCAGTTTTTATATATTATATAAAACATTTACATAATTTTGGGCCCAGAACATTTGGGGGCCCGGTGCCGTTGCACCACTTGCACAATGCCAGGGCCGGGCTTGCTTATCGAAAGTTGGAGTACCACACTTAGGTAGGTGAAAGGTTTAAAAATTCTCAAATCTATTAATCTCGAGTCATATATTTTATACTCTTTGAGCCATGATCAAGTGTGTTAGGGGACTACCGGGCCACCACAACTCCACATTGGTATGATATTGTCCACTTTGGGCCAAGGCCCGCATGGCTTTGCTTTTGGTTTCACCCAAAAGGCCTCATACCAATGGAGTTGTACCCTTCCCCTTATATTCCCATGATCATCCCCTTCTCTAACCGATGTGGGATTTTGTTCGCCCTCAACAATCCTCCCCTCGAACAAATATCCACCGAGCCTCTTCTCCATCCGTCCACTCTATCCAGGTCACCCCGCCTGTCCGATAGAGCCCACCACGGATCGGGTCTCCGAGGCTCCTCACTTTGTTCGGCATTTGAGGATTCCACCCACATCGTTAGGGTCAGGGCATGGCTCTGATACCACTTGTTAGGGGACTACCGGGCCACCACAACTCCACATTGGTATGATATTGTCCACTTTGGGCCAAGGCCCGCATGGCTTTGCTTTTGGTTTCACCCAAAAGGCCTCATACCAATGGAGTTGTACTCTTCCCCTTATATTCCCATGATCATCCCCTTCTCTAACCGATGTGGGATTTTGTTCGCCCTCAACAAAGTGGTTATTAGTGTAATCGAAATCCACCAAAATCGTAGTTAAATATGATATCAATATGAAACAATTATTAAAACTGAAATTAGGTGAATTAAAGTGGTTATTAGTGTAATTAATTCTATTCAGATTTTTTTTGAAATATTATAATTATTTCATAGATTAAAAACTATAGTTTAAGGAAATCAAAATCTCAAGAGAACAGAGCATTTACCTTTCTTTAAATCTTCTAATCTCTCACACCAATCAAATTTCTACTGTTTGGCTGCCAAGAAAATTCTCTCTCTCCCTCTCTCGAAAATTCTTACCTATATTTCTCAAGAAAACACAAATGGATCATCAAGAAATAGAAGGAAAAAAAAGAAGAAGAATCTCCAAACAATTAAGAAAAAAAAGAACACAAATGGGTAGACTATGGTTTGCGCTTTCAGTAGATGAAGAGGAAGACTCGGAGAATACCGAGACATAAATGATTTTATCACTTCCATAGAAATAGAATTTGTACCATTAATATACATATTCTGCATATTCATGAGAATTCCATTCAATACCTGTAATATGTACATTCGAGTTAGTACGTGATATACCTATACAAATCGAGTCACTCATATTTTGTTTTTTATTTTATTTGTTGAAATTCTCATTGTATGAATGGTTTTTAATTTTTTAGAATAACATGAATGAACGAATAAATATCATTTCGGAATTCGTTTTTTATAACCGAGGATTCCTCGGTACCACTCTTGATACAATGTGAAGCATGAAGCTATAGTGTTCACCGAAACAAGAATCACTTGCATATAGGGGCAGAGCCAGAAATTTTTTTGTAGGAGGGGAGGGTGGGGGGTCTGCCCCTGCTTGCATATTGCAAGTTCATAATATTCGATATCGTGTTTGAAGTCGACAACTACTTTAAAACTTTTTTTTTTCAAAATATTCTTATAATTAAACAAACACTGTAATATAAAATTTACGATTTGGATATTATATTATAAAGTTTTCGTGTATTACTTCATAAGACATAGATTGCTCCTAAATAAGCAGTGAAAATCAATGGTAAAAATTGAACCATGCAATTCAGAAAGCACGAGGAGTTTAGGAGCCTTTCATTTAACAGAAATGTGAGACAATCAGGAACTAGTAATAGTTGGTGGTGAAAGTTATATTTGATTACAATATTTAATTATAAAAGTTTGAAGGATTTCCCCTTTGGCAAGAATGATTATTCAACGTGGCTGTCTCCTTTACTAATATACATTCGATCTATAACAATTATCGTTCTCTCCTAAATTACAGATCCAATGGTTATAAGAAGAGAGTTATATTGTCATAGTCAGAAAAATGAGTAAATATACATATATTTAACTATATAAAGTTAATATCAATTAGAGCAAAAATATTAATGTGATTAATATTTTTATTTTAAATTGTGTACACACCATTTATTTCAATTTTCATAGAATTAATAAGGATTATTTTTTAAAAATAATGACAAGAATTTAAAAAATAATAACATCGACACTTGATTTTTATTTTTAAATCTCTTTAATTTCTGTAAAAAAACTTTTTCAATCACCTGATTAGGTTTTTAAGTTCTTAAATTGGGTATTCATTCCATTTTTCAAGAAAGATAAGATTTAGTTCTTAACACTTATAGCAGGAAAAGCAGGAAATGAATGTGCTTCAGAATTAATGTTAACTAATTAAATTTGAATCAAAAGAGAAACAAAACTTTTATTTCTTTTGGTATTTACCAAAACCATCACAACCAAGATTCAAAGTATATTACAATGAATGAAAAAAAAACCCTAAAATTGAGAAACTCAATTTGTATAGGTATGACATGAGATTATATCTCGGTTATGACTAAAAAATGTATGAACTATGACTCAATTTGAGAATTTCTACAACTTTAATCTACCTCTATATGTAGTATCTAAATTTCATAGGAATGAAACAAAAAAATCGTATCAGTGTCAGTACACTCCGAGGTTTGATATAGACTAATTAACTCGATAGTAACTCCGACTATGGGAGCGGCGAAATCTTATCTGTTTCGTGATCCTCTTCTGAATCTTTCCATGGGTTTTCTGGCAAGTGAATTTCCTCTTCACGAACAAGATCTTCCTCAGCATCATCAATGTCTTTCTCTTCATCCGCCAATTCGTTTTCGCCTGCGGAAAGCGCTAACCAGAGTTTGTGTTGCATACGGAAACTCCATAGTTTAACCATGACTCCCTTCTTGAGATGATCTGTATTCCGCTCCAGAATCTGATTCCATTCCCCGAAAAGCACGTAAGCGGGATCGTTATTGATACGCCATTTGCCTAAAGATATGAAGCTTGTCGAAGAATTCGGTTCGATAATCTCGAGGGTCAAGAACTTTTTAATACTCAGTTCTTGCGCTTCTTTTGGTCCAAGAAGAGGATAACGTATCTTCGGAAACGGAATAGAGAAGCGGTTTCGAGTTTCATCCATATCGGCCGAGGATAATTTCTTAAACATCACAAATTGAGGAAGCGAAAGACGATCACAGCCGCCCATGAAATTAATCCGAGCACTGAATTCCTTAGGAAATGAATTAGAGATAGGCCGCAGCGTTTCTTGATCAGTATCAGAACCGGAAGTGGAGTCGTTTTCGATGTACTCACCGGATTCGGTGCAGTTAACGGGTTCGATGGGTTCATCGGGTTCATCGGGATTCATGGGTTTCTTGAGATCTTTTTCTAGGGATAGTACCTCTTCTAGTTCCCAGTCAAGTTCTTGTTCTTGATTTTCTCTACGATCCATGAGAATTTTCTTGGCAGCCAAACAGTAGAAATTAAAATTGGAGGTGGTTGTTGAGAGAATTAGGTAGAATAGAAAAGGTTGTTAAAGAGAATTTATGCGTCTTCTCATATTTATAAGATTTTATAATTATTGTTAGTTTTCATAATTATTGTTAGAATAGAAAAGTTTGTTATAAAAATAATTATCCGTGTCAGTACACTTCGAGGTTTGACATTACCTTAAACCTTCACGTACTCCATTCTTGAGATAATCCATATTCGGATTTGCGCCTTCTATTATTCTAAATTAAATACATTTTAGAACTTTATTAAGTAAATAAAATCATTTAGAATGATAAATTTATCCCACAAAAGAAAATAATTCGTCAAAATAGAAATTATTTTATAAATATATAATACCAATTTTATTTATTTTTGAAATAAATGTTTTTTTAAATATTTAGAAATATTAGAAAAATAGACCTCATTTGGTAACCTTTCTATTTTCCGTTTCTTGTTTATATTTTATGGATTTAGAGAAAAGGGGGAACTTTTTTTAATTTCTCATTTCTCATATTTTAGAAACACTCTTAAACTTCTGTAGAAAGTTTAGAAACAATAGATTCTAGTTTTTTTTTTTTTTCCCTCTTTTTTCTTTCCAAAGTTTTTCAATAAATTAATATATATTGTTAATTTGTCTAGTTTTGACTTTAAAATATAATATAAATATCTTAAAATAAAATTGATATCATATGTTTCTAATAATTTATCTAAAAATTAATTTTCACATAAAATTGTATTTTATTTTTTAAACAGAAATTAAGAAACATTTTTTTTCTTCCGAGAAACAAGAAAGAGATACCAAACATCCATGTATTTTCTTTTTAAAGCAACAAGATATAAGAAACAAAAATCAGAAATCAGAAAGGTTATCAAATGAGACCTAAGTATCCTAGTATATCTATTTTCATTTTAAAACAAACCTGTCTCAAATATAAAAATCTAATTCATCAGGGATGGCAAAATTCTCTGCGGGTTCGGGGCCCCACGGCCGAAATAGATTATGCTTCAACCCTGACCCGCCAGAAAAAACAAACAAATTTGGTCCACCATTACTAAATATTTTCAATCAATTCGAGATCTAGGGTTTATATCTAGAATTAATTACTTCAATAACTTATTAAATTCTCCTAATTTCAATAATACCGTAATTGATCTTTTGACAATTTAACCTAGCCAACATGAGTGTAGCTCAACTCGTTTGACATATATTTCATTCCTCTTGAGGTCGAAGGTTCGAGTCTCCACTCCCCACTTTAATGTAATCTAAAAAAAAACCTACAAAATACATTTATGATAGTTGATGTCTAATAGCCTATTTACCGTATTACCCTTGCAGTGATACAATTTTTTTTTCTGTGCACGGTTTATGGCATATAATTTTCAATCTGTATCCCTTCGTTTTTAATTGTTTATTTTTTGAATTCTTATTTCCTTTTCTTTTTATTCTTTTTATTTAAATTTATTTTATAATTATAATTATATATGTATCCAAATCATTCATCATACTGCCTTAAACCTAAATCATATATTTGTCAATGTCCAAAATGGGGTTTTACTTTTGTTTAATAGATGAAATATTATATAAAGAAAAACCTCCTTTTAATTTTTTAACATAGTTTTAAAATCTTTTATTATATTATTTTATTTTTCGTTTGTTTTAATAAAATAAATTTTTTATATATATTTTTGTAATTTTTTTATATTAAGGCCTATATAATAGACTATAGAGGGCCCAAAATTATATATGGTACCGGACCCTTATTCTTTTAGGACCGGCCCTGACCTCAACATTACAAGTATGTAACAACAAAATGCATTTCATTTAAAAAAATATTATGAATTTCAAATCCCGTCTTATATATATTTCAAAACTTGAAGGGTTGTTTTTGTAGATTAAAAATTGAGTGAAAGCATGTACAAATTGATGGCATCATTGATTAAAAATAAGAAGAAAACTTGCTGGAGGATCTCCTCCTGCTCTCCATTATAAAAGATAATTAATATTTATTTTTATTATTTACATAGGATCCATTAATTTACTTTTAACCAATGGAAAAAGGACACGTAATAGAAACAGGAGGTAAGTATTTTTCTAAATTAGCATCAAACATATCTTGATGTCACGACATCAAGAGAGTGATGCCATCGGCTAGACTAAAATCCATAAAGTCCAAATACTGTCCGAATAAAAATGTTAGTGAAATTTGATTATTTCTTTCTTTTCTTTACTAATTTGTCTGCTTGTTTTGTAGATGTTATTGACATCCCTCGTATACTGAAAAAATAAATTTGGTTTTCTTTATTACAATTAAATTTTGATGTGAAAAAAAACTTTCGAAAGTTACCTCAAACAAGTGCTATCTATTTCAATAATAACTCAGATGATATGAGTGGGAATAATCATATATGTCTCAACATATCCTCAAAGTCTATTGAGTCTTCCTCTTCATCAACATGATCTTTCTCTCATAGTAAACATGATCTTCTTCCTCCATCTCTTTTGATTCATTTCCACCAGCCAAAAGAGCAAATCAGAAGGTGCTATCAATAAGACCAAACTACATTAACTTCACTTTGACTCCCTTCTTGAGATAATCTCTATTCCGCTCCACAACCTGATCTCATTTCTCAACAAGCAAATAAGCTGGAAAGTTATGGATACATCATTTGTTTAAATATATGAATCTTAACGATAAAATTCGGTTCGATAATCTCCACAATCACAAATTATTTATTATTTAGTTTGTTCTCCTCTTTGTTCTTTGGAGGAAAATATAATACATCTTCCGTAACGGAATAAGGAAATGATTTCGAGTTTCGTCGATATCAGCCCAGGATAATTTCTTCCCTATCACAACTTCAAACAGCGAAAAAGAAGAAAACAGCTTCCATGAAAAATTCCTGATTAAAGTTCCAAAAAAAAAAAAAAATTAGAATTCCATTTTTAATAGAAAGGAAACTTTACCTATTTAACCTCATAGGCTTTTGTGTTATCAATTATTATTATTAAGAATCCCTTCCTGAAGTTGTGATGTTTTAGGAAATTATCCTCGGTCCATATCTACAAAACTCGAAACCGTTCTTCTATTCCAATTACGAAGATACATTAATCCTTTTCTGATACAACAAGTAGAGGAAGAACTAGATTTTAAAAAGTTTTTTACCGTGAAGATTATCGAATCGAATTCTCTACCGAACTTCGTAAGAAAATGACGCATCCATAACGTTTCTGCTTACGTGCTTTTCGAGGGATGCAATCAGTTCCTCATACGTAATATAGATTATCTCAAGAAGGGAGTCAAGGTTAAGCTATGGAGTTTCTGTATCCATAGCAGACTCTGCGAATTTTCGGTGACGAAAACGAATTGACTGATGAAAGAAGAAGACTTTGAACCTAGGGTAGATAAAAGGTTAGAAATTCTCAAATCGAGTCATAGTTTATACGCTATTGATTAATAATTACCAACAGAAATATTTTATTCTCTTAAAATAATCATTTCAATAATAAAGTAAAAAAATCTTCAATATTTGTGGGACATCAAGATATTTATCAAATAAAGTGAAAATTCATCAGTTTTTGGTGTATTGGAACACAAAATTAAGAAAAGATTGTTCATTTATTCATTCATATATCAGATTTTCTTCATACAACTAAACAGAAACAAAATATATTGTTTTCAAAGTATTCCTAATCCAACAACTAAAAAAACCCTAAACTTGTTAGTAACTCTGCGATTAGGAGTACAGTAATTGAATTTGTGTTAATATCGTTGTCGAAGTCTTCCTCGTCATATATCGGTTCAATTTCGGGAACCGAAAGCGCTAACCACAGCCTTCCCCTGATACGAAAAGTCCATACCTTCACCTCGACTCCCTTCTTGAAGTAAGCCCTATTCCTTTCCACAACCTGATTCCATCCCCCGGTAAGCACGAAATAAGGGTGGTTATTGATACGCCATCGGCTTAAAGTAATCAAGCTTATCGAAGAATTCGGTTCGATAAGTCCCACGGTCATCGATCTTGCAATATCCATGTATGCTTCCTCTTGATCCGTCCAGAAATTAAAATAAATCGGACACATGGGAATGGAGAAACGGTTTTGAGTTTCGTCGATATCGCCCATTCTTAACGTCTTGACCAAAACAACTCTAGGAGGAATACCAAAATCGGAGCCTCCGAGGAATTCAATCAGTTTCTTGAATTCAAGAGGCAAAGTTCGAAAATACTCCCAAAAGACTTGTGGGGGATCTTCGATATAGTAATCGGAATCGGGTTCGGGAAAGTCCTGGATGTGGTAGTTTCCGAATTCAGCATCTCTTAGGGTTTGGCGTACCATGGTTTTTATCATATCGAAGTTGGACATTGTAAGCAGTAGGCCGAAGAGAAGCTTGCAAGCCATTCTTGTTTCCATTGAAACAGTTTCAAGAGTTATTTCTTCTTCATTGTTTGGAGATTCTTCATCTTCTTCTTCTTCTTGTATTTCTTGATGATCCATTTGTAAGTTTTCTTGAGGAAATTTTCTTGGCAGCCAAACAGTAGAAATTTGATTTGTGAGTGAGAGATTAGAATTAGAAAGGTTAATGGCTCCTTCTCTCTCTCTTCATATTTATAAAGTTTTCAAAATAACCCCTCATTAGTCATTACATTATTAGTTGATAATTTAAATAAGAAAGGTCATTTTTGGATTGTTCATAATGAGATTCAATTTGAGAAATTATATATATAAATATATTATCATCTAAAACTAATCGTAAATATAGTAATTTTTAGTTGATAAGTGATTAACAAAATTAAAAGTGTGTATATCAGTTATAAATTTAATGGAAAGATATGTAATTTTAATGATTTATTTGATCAAAATTAGTCATAGTTATTTTTGTTAAGTGAAAATGAGTTTGTTATTATTATAATGGCATTGTTGTAATTATTATAATAATCTTTGTTAAAAAATATAGTTATAATAATCTTGGTATTCTGTTAGTGGTGACTTATGAGAGGTTATTCCGTTATCTCATTTCCATTTCCATTTCATGCAGTTTTGTTAGAATTCTCAATTTTAAACTTATAAAAAATTATATTTGAATCAGATATTATAATATAGTCTGTTTACATTTTTTTAAATTATATTTACATACATACATTAAATAGAATTAAACTTTTAAGCTATTTTTATTTTTGTTTAAATAAATTTAAATCTGAGATCATCGAATAGTTATTATAATAAAACATGTTTCATTTAAATATTCATTATATCAATTTTATGTCTATAATTTTGAAGTTGTAAATTTAGTTGGATATTTATTTTTAAATTAAAATTTTACATAAAGTACATATGAAAAGTTCTATTCTATCAAACTCGAAATGTATAGGGGGAAATTGTAAACGGTCTAAATTCTTGTATAATTTAATAGTTTCTTCATTTAACCCAATTTACTTGTGAAAATTAAAATCGATATTTTTTTAATTAATTACACTAATAACCAATTTAATTCACCTAATTTCAATTTTAATGGTTGTTTCATATTAATATCATATTTACCCATAAAACATCATTTATTGTGGCGATTCTGGTGGATTCCGATTTGAGTGTTACCTTATTACCCTTTTATCTCTCCTAATAACTATGTCTTATTAATTAAATATCATTTAATAGATCAGAGTATGTTTCGTCTTTTCACAATGTAATTTAATTTTTCTGCTGGTGGTTTTGGGTAGTTTTGATTTATATATAAAAGCTTGTGTTTTTTTGAAATAAACAAAATTAATGTGTCTATTACTGAAATTTACCCTATTTTTTATAAAGAATTTGAAACCACGTGTAATTTGAAATTCAATTTCTTCTTCTAATCAATCTCTCACCGATTAAATTTCAACTTTTTTTTGTTCCATTGAAAAAAAAAAGTCTCTTTCTAAGAGAATATCTGACTATATAGATCTTAATTAATTCTAATGAAAGAAGACGAGGAGATGAGAAAGAAGAATCATCAAATAACAAAATAAAATAAACGAGAAGATGTAGGGATTCTAATTTCAAAAAGGATTCTTCTTCGATGAATTGAAGTCCGCCAGAGTGTAATTCAACTCAAATTGAATTTTGACGTTGTTGGGAATTTTGATGAAAGACGTTGTTGTGGGTAAAATTATATCAGTACACGTGGAATTTCTGGACTTCTTCAAAGAATGCACAATCGACATGTCTACGTCACCTGGACAGATAAAGCTACGTCAACGTCGCCTGGGAGGGTACGTCTACATAGTCCCGAGAGTCTACGTCTACGTCATCTAATAAGACTACGCATCAAATACCAAGAAACTAAATTATATTGATATCCAATCAAACGATGACACGTGGCATGACCAACAAGCGACACGTCGTTGGGAAGCAACATGTGGCCCAATCCCAACGCGACACATGGCACGATGATGTCATCAAACTCCTCTCATATAAATAGGAGAAGAAATTCATTCATTAGGTAACTAATTTCTACTACAATTCTCTCTGGCACACTAGCTCTGCTTGCACTGACTTAAGCATCGGAGGGTGTTAGGCCGGCACCACACGGTGCTCTCTTTATTTCCTGTGCAGGTACATACAGTGCTCGTCAGCTACTCATCATATCACCTACGCAGCACCTCAGGTGCAGCGCACTACATCCGACTCGTCCCATACTTTCAGTTCGTTGCTTACGTGGAAGCTATCCATTTTTACGCAACAACATTTGGCGCCGTCTGTGGGAAGGAGTACATAACTAAGTGCTCTACCATTTAGGATGAGTCGAAGAAGTCAACACGGTGATGATGTGGATGATGGTGAGAACCGTAACCCTCGTAATACGAGATATCAAACTCGTAGCAATAGAGAACGACAACAACAAGCTAACGAAAATCGAGAAGTGGTAAGGGTTGCGCCTGTGCCAGACAGAAGGGTAGAGGCCTTGGAAGAGCAAGTTCGGGGTGTGAATAGAGATCTTGCAAAAGTGCTAGAGATACTCACTCAAAGGTCGGATCACCAAGCTCCCGCTGACAACCAAGATTTAGGATTGAAGAAAACAAAAGAAAAAGAACCTATAGAAGGTGTTGCAGAGTCGCGAAATCACGAGAAGGGTGGTTTAAAGGGGAAGTCGAGGCTACATACTCGGGACACTTCTCCTTCTTCCAATAAGTCTTCTCCCAAGAGGCATCCTAGTATGAAAGGAAGGTCTGACCTTAGAGAAGTGCTCAACGAGAAAAGAAAAGCACAAACTAGTATAGTAAGGTCTACTGCTGAAAGTTCACAACCTTGGGCACCGGAGTTAAAGAAGCTCCAAGACGAGCTTGGTCATATGAAAAAAGAGTATCGAGGGAAGGCTCCCCCGGTATTAGAAGATCTCCTCGAACAAACTGAACCACCATTCACAGATGACATCATGGAGGTAGAACTTCCAACTAAGTTTAAAATGCCAACTATGGCAATTTATGATGGTTCGAAGGATCCAGTTGAGCATGTTGATACATTTCGGACCTGGATGGAGCTCCAGGGAGTCCGAAATGCTATCAAATAAAGGGCATTCCCTCTTACATTAGGAGGCTCTGCACGAGGGTGGTATAGGCAGCTTAAGCCAAGGTCTATCTCATCATTTAAAGACCTTACTAGATCTTTCGTTACTCAATTTCTAGGCGGAAGAGATCATAAAAAACCTGCTACGCACCTTTTGACTGTGCGTCAGAAGTGTTAGGAATGGTGTCCTAGAACTTGTAATTATTTAATAATAATAATTTATTAAGAATAAATTAAATAAATAAACATACGTTCTTTATATTATCTAGATTGATTCAATTAATGATATTAGGAATATATGGAAATATATAAATATCAAACATTCAAATAGTAAAACCCTAAGTCACTCTTATGAAATCATGGCTTAGTATGTGAGTCATACGAGAGGATTAAAGTCTAGATGAGTAACTTAAACGTGTCTACAGTAAACGGATAACTTTTGGGAACCTTATCCTGGTAACACTGTTGATAGCTTCGCATTTTGTTTATAGACAAATGATCGAATCCTGATCATTCATGTGGGAGACATGAAATGGAAGTATCATATGCAATGTTGATTGTATAAGACAGGACCACGATGTTCGATCAAATTTCTCATTAGTACCGTTTACGAGAAATAATCAAATATCAAACTAAGTTTATCAACCGTGATAGATCTCAATCCTGAGTGAAATGCGGACTCCTATTTGTGGAGTTATGTTCTTTGATTCACATAGTTGAGAGCGATCTATAAGAACGCTCAATACACTCCTGTTTTGGGAACATGACTAGATAAGTAGCTGGGAACTCATTTTCACGAAATGGAATTCATAACTTTCCTATAAATTAACCGGTATCGTGTGATACCTAAACATTTTGGGAACTTTAGGAAACTCCTTGATGTCTCGATTCAAGACATGAACAAGTGACGTCACGACTTCTATTGATCACAGAAGTATCTTATCTCTAGTTCGACTAAAGATAAAGTTCATTGGAGAATCAGCGGGAACACAAGGATAAAGCGGTAATTATAGGGGCAAAACGGTAAATTGATCTGCCTGTAATTATGAGGGTTCCACGTGAAGGATATATCACAGATATAAATAAAAGATAAACTAAATGGACATAACTCATCTATAGTGAAGGGAGTTCAGCTATGAATCTATAGTGGAATTATTCATAATTAGATAATAAGTAATTAACTGATTATGTGTTAATCACTTAATTGACTAATTATTAAGCCCATGATCTATAGGTCCATCGGGTCCCTATGCTAGCCCAAATATCGTAGTCGCGAAATCAAGTAGAAGAAATGGAAATTTTAAGTAAAGTGAATTACTTAAAATAGGCAATATTAATTGTTTAAATATTGAGTATATTTAAACGGTAATTAATATAAACATTATTAATTGTTTAAATAATGAGTTTATTTAAACATGAAATTAATAATGAAATATTATTAATTAGATATTATTAATTATTTAAATATTGAGTATATTTAAATGGTAATTAATAATTTGAAATTAATTAACAATTATTAATTGTTTAAATAATAAATTTTATTTGAACGGAATTAATAATTAAAAATTAATTAATTAATAATAAAATGTTATCAATAAAATTATTAATTAAATAATGAGTTTATTTAATGGAAATTAATAATTAAAATATTTATTATTAATTATTTAAATAATGAAAATTATTTAAATGGAAATTAATAATTAAATATAATTTGATAATATTTAGTCGGGAGAAAATATTAATATTATTAATTGTTTAAATAAAATATTTTATTTAAATGGTAATTAATAAATTAATTAATTAAGTTGGACTTATTAATTTAAGAGAGAATTTCAAGCCCAATTGGATTAATGAACCCAATTGAAATTGGCCCAAAATAATTAATTAAATAAATTAGAATTATTTATTAATTATTAAGCCAATTTTCGGCCATGACATGTATTTTAGGAAGAGATAATTGTTTGAATTATATCCTAAAATAATTACATAGATTTATTTACCCAAGATAAATAAAAATAAAGAAAATAAAATAATCTCCTATTTATCTATGGCATTTTCGAAATTGCAAGATAAAGGAAAGAGATAATCTTTTTTCTTTTTGTATTTATCTCTATAGATTAATCCTAATGGGATTAGGATTCCTATTTTCCTATAAATAGGAGGGTTGGGTCATTCATAAATCACACAATTCAATTCCTTAAAAATTCGGAATTCTCTCTTCCTCCTCTCCTCCCCTATTGCCGATTTTCATAGGCCATTGGGAAGAAATTTTTTTTTTCTTCTTCCCTATTTCTTCTTAAGTTCGATCCCACAATCGGATTTCGTTTGATCGATCGGGATATAGCATAGAAGATCCGGTGTTGCTGAGGATTTGATGCTGTAAAGAAACCTCCAACCGATTCTCCATTAATCAGTCAATGTAAGTTCTGGTTTTAATTTTCGAAAATATAAGCATGAATCTACATGTTTTTCACAACTTGCATGATGTTAATAGATCCGTTATTAAATGTTAATAAGTTTACTAAATAAAATTCCGCTAGTTCAGTAAATCATCCCTTCAGATTTGGCAATTCAAGCAGGGCCTTTTGCCAACATTACTATGTGATTGTTTGTAACTGGTGCAGTGGGTGAATCAACCTGCACAACCGTGAACTTAGGTTGAGAAATTACACTATTGCAGCTCATTTGAACAATAATAACATGTAATCATACTCACGAAAGCATAAAACCATGAACGGAAGTCTCTGTCAATTATGATCCCCTCCCCGGCTGCGTTTAGTCCAGGATTAGCCGGACATACAAATAACTCAACGAATAACCTATTATTCAGTTTAATATATTATGAACATGAAAATAACCTAATAATATAAATATTTCATTGATTAATTTAGTCCATCCTTACTCGATATACGGCTCCACCTCCGGACAATTACTTAACACGTACGTCTGTGCGATGTGAAACTCTTCCTCGTTTAAAGGTCTCCGCACGGGCTTTCCAATAGGTCTCCCAAATACTGTAAAAATGGACAAATCATTTGGATCGACTCCAACTGGTAGTGAATTTTGCACAAAATTCCGCTTCACGGTTCGGTATTGTTCTGCAATTCGTTGATCAAAGTAATATGAACAGAACGTGGTCGTCTCATGTATTAGGTATGCATTGCATATAGATCCTTCCACTCTAGACTTATTTCCTACCGTTCTTTTTAGCCTACGCAAGTATCTGACATAAAAAATATATCAATTACAAACAGTACCTTTAAGAAACATTTAGAAACAACAATCAAAATATGTACCTTTCAAACGGGTACATCCATCGATATTGAACTGGACCTCCTAGATATGCCTCGTAAGGTAGATGTACTGATAGATGCTCTATAGAGTCGAAAAAAGATGGTGGAAACATTCTCTCTCTAATTTGCAAATGATGATAGCAATCTCACTGCTCAATGACTCGATAGTGGATTGGGACAGCTCTGCACATGTTAACTCTCTGAAGAAAACACTCAATTGTGCCAACGGTTCCCAATGTTTCTGCTCAAGAAATGGTTTGAATGCAGCAGGCATGAGTCGTTGCATGAATACATGACAATCATGACTTTTCATTCCAAACACAGTATGGCTGTGCACGTCAATGCACCTGCTCAGATTTGATACATATCCGTCCAGAAATTTAATCGATCGCATCCACTCGAACAGTGTTTTCTTCTGGTCCGCGCTGTTAGCATGTACTTTGCCTTCGCATACTTTTTTCCACTTTCATCCAGCTCTAACTCTGGTCGATGACAGATTTCTCGAATGTCGTAGAGTGATCTTAGATTGTCTTTCGTTTTTTTCGGAATATTTAGAACTGTGTTGAAGACATTATCGAAAACGTTTTTCTCGATATGCATGACATCTAAGTTATGTCTGATCATTAAGTCTCCCCAATATGGTAGCTCCCAAAAAATACTTCTTTTCTTCCAACCTGTATTTTTTCCCTCCATCTTATTCCAAGCCTCACCACCAATCTCTGTAACATTTCGCATCTCAAGCGCATCTAACCGTTGCAGAATTTGGTATCCATTTATAATTTCAGGAGGGCCTTCGTTCCGTACACTCCTCGCTTTATACCAATCAGTTCTATTCGATCGAAATGAATGATTGAGCGGTAAGAACCTTCTATGGCAGTCAAACCAACACGTTTTGCGACCATGCACCAACGAGAATGCACCGGTATCGTCTATGCAATGAGGGCATGCAAACTTTCCCAAAGTGCTCCACCCTAACGAATTTAGTTAGAGTAATATATTCCTTACGTTTTGTGCGCAAGAACATAAATTTTAATCTAATCTAAACCATGATAAAATTATTTTACAAACGTACCTGATAACATTGAATATGTAGGAAAGTCACTTATCGTCCAAATAACTGCTGCTCGCATCACGAAGTCTTGTTTCTGTGAAACATCATACGTCACAACGCCTTCGTTCCATAAACGACAAAGCTCATTAATTAATGGTTGAAGGTAGACATCCAACTTCTGCTTTGGACTTTTTGGCCCAGGTACAATGACCGTTAAGAAAATCACAGGATCTTTCATGCACATCGATGAAGGCAAGTTATACGGTGTCACCATAACTGGCCACACTGAATATTGAGCTCCCGAAGCCCCAAAAGGGTTAAACCCGTCAGTACATAACCCCAATCGAATGTTTCGAATTTCCCGTGCAAATTCTGGATGACAACGATTTAAATGTTTCCACGCCAAGATCGAAGGGTGTCTCATTACTCCTTCATCTTGCGAGTGCTCATGATGCCACCTCATGTGAGAGGCGGTGACTTCGACGCGTAATAACCGAGTTGCGATCGTTGCGTGATCGGTAGATAAAACATGCGAGTATGTGGAATAAGAGTTTTTTTACCTTGTTTGTATCTCGTATGATTGCACATTTTACACATATGAAGATTTGCATCTGCACCCCAATATATCATACATCCGTTTGGGCAACAATCAATCTTCTCCATAGGTAAACCGAGACCCTCCACTAATTTCTTCGTATCGTACAGACTATGTGGCAACGTGTTGTTCGCTGGAGCACAACGATGAAACCATTGTGAAATTGAGTTGTATCCTCTTTCGGGAATGTGAAATTCTGCCTTTATATTCAATAACTCGGTAGCAGCTGCAAGTTGCGTGACGTCACAACCTTCGTACAACGGCCTGCTCGCTGATTCTATCATCTTAAACATTCTTTGCGCATCCTGATTTAAATCTTCATTTAATAAATTTTGAGAACCATCACCTTGATAACCGCATCCATCATAAACCATTTGTTCTAGATGACCGTGGTGATGTTCAACATTTTCAGAACTTTCATTCACATTCAAATTGCACTGCGAGCTGCTTCCTTCATTTCGGCATGACTCCCCCCTCGCTGCATTGACACTACAAGAAAAACTGGAAATAGCGACCTAAATTTAGCGACAAAAAGGGTGCGACGCTACTTAGCGACGAAATGTATCGCTAATGGCACTTTTGACTTTTAGCGACGAAATCCATCTCTATTTAGCGTCTTAAGGAAAGTCCATCGTTAATGTTTTGTCTCAAGAATTGGTGTGAAGTTTCCCGCCATAATAGCGACTCATTTTGTCACTATAATAGCGACGAAATATGTCTCTATTTTACATGATTTTTTTTTATTAATTTTAGAGACACATTTCGTCGCTAATTAGAATAGTACAAAAGAATAGAGACGCAATTTGTCTTTATATTAGCGACAAAATATGTCTCTATTTTACATGTTTTTTTTTTATTAATTTTAGAGACACATTTCGTCGCTAATTAGAATAGTGCAAAAGAATAGAGACACAATTTGTCCCTATATTAGTGACAAAATATGTCTCTATTTTACATGTTTTTTTTATTAATGTTAGAGACACATTTCGTCGCTAATTAGCATAGTACAAAAGAATATAGACGAAATTTGTCCCTATATTAGCGACAAAATATGTCTCTATTTTACATGTTTTTTTATTAATTTTAGAGACACATTTCGTCGCTAATTAGAATAGTGCAAAAGAATAGAGACACAATTTGTCCCTATATTAGCGACAAAATATGTCTCTATTTTACATGTTTTTTTTATTAATGTTAGAGACACATTTCGTCACTAATTAGCATAGTGCAAAAAAATAGAGACGCAATTTGTCCCTATATTAGCGACAAAATATGTCTCTATTTTACATGTTTTTTTTTATTAATTTTAGAGACACATTTCATCGCTAATTTTTTATTAAAGACACATTTCATCGCTAAATTTGGGAGGGAAAATTTCCCCCCCAATATTTTCTAGCGGGAATATTTCCATTTATATTAGTACTGAAGCAGAATTTTGTTCAAAATTCACTTCCTACTGGAGTTGATCCAAATGATTTGTCTATTTTTACAGTATTAGGCAGAACTATTGGAAAGCCCGTGCGGAGACCCCTGAACGAGGAAGAGTATCACATCGAACAAACATACATGTTGTGTAATTGTCCGGAGGTGGAACCTTATATCAAGTAAGTAAGAACTAAAATAATATGGTTTAGAGTTGTATTACTTCCTTTTCAAGTTTATAATATATTATTTTCAATAATAGGTTATTTGTTGAGTTTTTCGTACGATCGAGAAATCCTGAACTGAACACAACCGGGGAGGGAATTATAATTGACAGAGACTTCCGTTTATGATTTTATGCTTATGTGAGTATGATTACGTGTTATATTTGTTCATCTTAAATGCAATTATGTTATTCTTCAACCAAATTTAATTGTCGTGCAGGTTGATTCGCCAACAACACCGATTCAAACAATCACATTGTAATGTTGGCAAAAGAACTCGCTAGAATTGTCGGAAACAATGAAGAGGATTTCTTTGAAGTAATTGATAAAATTATTGAGCTTGATTATGCAGGAAGGAGTGTAAAGCGTACCGTACTATTTAACTGTACGTGGTTTGAGACAATTCGACGAGGTGGAATGCGAAAAATACCACATTTGCATATTTAAGAGGTGAATAAGAAAAAGGAAATGCGCACAAATGATCAATTTGTATTGGCACAACAGGCGATTCAAACGTATTTTTTACCTTATCCGTCTTCTAGACAATTCAATGATTGGTTAGTTGTTTGCAAAGTGCGGCCATGTCACATTGACGAAAGTCTTCCAGATAAAGACAGCGAGGAATTTGTAGCTTTCCAAGAAGAAGAGGTGTAGAGTCGTGAAATAGACGAAGGAATAATCTCTGAAACTGCTCGACCGTTAAATGACGTAACAGAAACATTGTTTGATCCCGACGGCTTATATATTGATCTCCTTTTCATTGATGATTCATCTCCAAAACCTTCTAAGGACGACGAAAAAGATACTGAGGACAACAACTCTAAATCCAACACTGATGAATTTGAAGATGATGTTTAAATTGTTAATGAATTGTTAAACTTGTAAGGGAACCAAAAAAATGAAAAAAAAAATTCATATATAATAGCGATGTATTTCATCTCTAACTATGAACATAGCGACGAAATACATCTCTAACTGGAAAGAAGAATTCCAGAATGTTCAGAAAATAGAGACGAATTTCGTCGCTAAAATGACTTCACATTCTAGAATGTCAGAAAATAGAGATGAATTTCGTCGCTAAAATGACTTCACATTCTATAATACTTTTTCAAATAGAGACACATTTCGTCGCTAAAGGGATTTTCACATTCTAGAATATTCAACGAATAGCGATAAAATTCATCGCTAATTGGTAGTTTCCCTAATAGCGACGAAATGTGTCTCTATTTGAAATATCATAAGTTTGAACGAATATTTTAAAATATAGAGACACATTTCGTCGCTAATATAAATATAAAGGCGCGTTTTTTAAAATTTTCATTAATTTTAGAGACATATTTCGTCGCTAACTATGAAAATTATGGCGGTCATTGAATTTTTTTAGCGACGAATTTAGTCGCTAAAAGAAAATTAATGACGCGTGCTATTAAAATCCGTGCCCAGCTGGCGTCCATTCATTTCCTTGAGCGACGTATTTCGTCCCTAAAATAAAATTAAAAAGGGTCACAGAACCCTTCATCCCTTCTCTTTTCTTTTCTCATTTCATTATCTCCCTCCCCCTATCTCTCCCTCGCTCCCAAAACCCTCCCCGCCACCACGCCGCTGACGTCCCGCCACCACGCCGCCCTCCCCCGAATGCCCCCCTTCCCCCCACCACTTCCCTCACTCGAACGTTCCCCCTTCCCCTGCCTCCCTCCCCGAACGCTCACGCCTCCCTCGCCCAAACGTTCCCCCTTCCCCTGCCTCCCTTCCCCAAACGCTCTCCCTCCCCGCCGTCACCATGACCTCCCCGCTGTCCTCCCTCCTTCACTGCCTCCACTGCCCCGTCAAAGCTTCGATCAACGGTGATTTCTCTCAATTTTTTTTAATTCAAATTAGCATAAATTGCATTGTATATGTTAATTGGTATGTTAATTGTTATGTTCTTAATGTAATAAGCATGAAATTGTTAGTTAATTGTTAATTAATTGTTAATGTTTAATGTTAATCTTAGTGTTAATTTGTTAATGTATAATAGTAATTTTATTGTTAATTAGTTTTATTACTTTAATTAGTTTACATAGTTTAATGTTATTGTTAATTAGTTTATGTTAATTGGTAAAATTAATTAGTTTACTTAGTTTAACGGGTTAATTGTAATTAATCGTTAATGTTATTCTTATTGTTAATTGTTAATGTATATATGTAATTTTATTGTTAATTAGTTTTATTACTTTAATTAGTTTACTTAGTTTAATGTTATTGTTAATGTTAATTAGTTTAATTTAATTGGTAAAATTAGTTTACTTAGTTTATTGTTAATGTTAATTGGTAAAATTATAATTAAATAACATGTTAATTTGTTTAATTTCATTAGTACATTTTAATTTCATTAGTACGTTTATTGTTTAAATTTAGCTTTAATTAAATTAATGTTTATTAATTAAGTAATTTGTAATTATTTATTAATTTTTAATTTATAAGTATGTTAATTGTTAAAAGATTGTGTTGATTAGTTTAATGTTAATTAATTAAATAGGTTATTTATTGATTTCAAATTCATTAGTATGTTTATTGTCAAAAGTTAGAGCTAATTAGTTTAATGTTAATTTATTTATTAATTTGTATGTTATTTATTAATTGATTTGTATGTTGTTAATTAGCTTAATATAGATTAGTATTAATTAGATTAAAGTTAATAAGCTTCTAATAAATTTATTAGTATGTTTTTATTTAATTAATTAATTTGTATGTTAATTTTTCATATGTTAAATTAATGTTTAAGTAATTAAGTAATGTGTTTATTTTATATATGTTAATTGTTAATTTATAAAAATTAGGGTTAATTGATATGTTTTTAATGTATTTAGATAAAAAAAAGTATGTAATTTTATATGTTTAATTAACTTACTAATTTGTATGTTAATTGATTAATTTGTATGTTATTTTGTAAAATTAATGAGTTTAATGTTTTTATTAATATTAATTAGTTCAATTGAATTGGTACAATTAGTGTAATATTGTTAATTGATTTAATTGAATTGGTAAAATTAGTTTAATTGAATTGTATGTTATTGTTAATTAGTATATTCATTTTTTTATTAGTATGTTTATTGTTTTGGAATACTTTTTTTTATAAACAATATTTGTTTGGATGTTTTATATTTTATTAATTATTATTATCTTTTATTTTTTTTTTTTAAATCTGAATACTTAGCGAAGAAATGTGTCTCTAAATATTTAATTCTTTTTTTTTACTTTAGAGATGAAATTCGTCGCTAAAGTCAACTAATTGACTTTATTAGAGAATTAATGCATCTCTATTTTAGAGGCGTAATAAGCCTTTTAATCTCTATTTTCAGCGATCAATTTCATCGCTAAATAGTCAACATTTTTTTAGCATCTCATTTTTTTATGTCGCTATTAGCGACGAAATTTATCGCTATTTTTCCTAAGCGACGCCCTTTTTAGCGATCAACTTTTTCGTCGCTATTTCCATTTAGAGGTGAATTTCGTCGCTACAGCCGGGACTCCAAATGCAATTTTTCTTGTAGTGTGAACATTTCTTCATATTCTCCTTGATAAACCCATTGATAATAATTATCAACGAAACCCCGACTATACAAGTGTAACTTCACATCATCTGTCGGTAATATCTTTTTATTCTTACACTTTTTACATGGACATCGTATCTTCTGTCCGTTGTTATGAAAAATCACAGTAGATTGACAGAACTCAACAAACTCTTCAACCCCGGCTACAAATTGGTTGTTGAAAAACTCTTCAAGTAAACGGACATACATCCACTCACGCATTTTCTCTCACTCGAGAAAGTGTTATAACGTAATTTCTTTATATTCAAAGTCATTCTCAACACACCTATTTATAACAGTAGTTCTGTCTTTTTTAGAGACAAAATATGTCTCTAATTAGGCGGGAACCCTTCCCGCCAAAAAAATTGGAGGGAAAATTTCCTGCCACTATTAGCGATAAAATTAGTCTCTAAATCAAAAGAAGCTTCTTCCCTGAAATGGACTACGTCTCTAAATAAGGAGGTGGACTAAAATTTCAATTTTGAGGCGCATTTCGTCTCTATTTTAGAGTCCAAATGAGTCTCTGTTCTGGCGGGAACATTTCCCACCTCATTAAAATGGAGGGAAAAATTCCCGCAATATTTTAGCGACGAAATGTGTCTCTAGGTAAGAAGATAGTTTACTTTTTATATTAGAGACCTGGTTCGTCTCTATTTTAGAGTCCAAATGAGTCTCTGTTCTGGCGGGAACATTTCCCGCCTCATTAAAATGGAGGGAAAAATTCCCGCGATATTTTTAGCGACGAAATGTGTCTCTAGGTAAGAAGATGGTTTACTTTTTATATTAGAGACTAAGCTCGTCTCTATTTTACAGTCAAACTACGTCTCTGTTCTAGCGGGAACATTTCCCTCCTTATTTGAGCGACGGAATGTGTCTCTAGCCAAGAAGATAGTTTCACTTTTCATATTAGAGGCCTAGTTCGTCTCTATTTTACAGTCAAAATACGTCTCAAATAGTAGAAAGGTAATTTAGAGACGAAAGTAATCGCTGAAAGTCAAACGTCTAATTTAGAGACGAATTACGTCTCTAAATAGCGTCCCAAAGTTTTCGTCTCTAATTTTTGGACGCTAATTGCAGTTTTTCTTGTAGTGTTTAGTATATTTTTTACCGTAAAATGTAAAAATGACGTTTACAATTTCATTTAATTTTAAGAATGACTCCTCCACTATCAATCAAGAAAGATAATTTGGAGACAACAAAAATTTGGAGGATCCAATTCTATTGACCCATGGTTAATTTGTTTGGTTAAGAAAATATGATATAAAGTACTAATAAGTAAACAAATTATTAAAATAATAACATATGTTAAAATAGATAGAAAAACTAACTGATTATGGTTTTTTGACGGTGTAAAGATGTATTTTGTAAATTTTTTTAAAAAAAATACAAGGTTCATTCTTAAAATTGAGTAAAATTGTAGGGTCATTTTTGCATTTTACCCTTCTTCTTTTTTTAACTCAACCGTCAATGTCTTACATGTTATGATTTTTTTTTTTTTATGTTTAGTGAACTTTTTTGATTAAATTATAGCTTTAGTCTTTGGTATCGATTTAGTTCATATATTTAGAAGGGAAAAAAACCTATATTTTAATCTATATACTATGGTTAAATCTTATCAAAAGTTTGTTTGACTTTATCTTTTCAAAATATATTTATTTAAATAGAAAATTGATATATACTCAGTAATTTCATCCATAAACTTGAAACCCAACCCAATGCCTTTAAAAAAAAGTGCTAGATTTGAAAATTTTCATAACATTTGATATTTTGAAAATATTTATCTATAAAGTTCATGAGTAGAATTTCTCTCTCTATCTTTTTAATCATATGTTATTTAAAAACAAGGGAATTATTCAAATAGCATATTACTTCTAGTTCACTATATTATTGAATTTAATTTAATAAATCTGTAAACTGATTATTTGAATATTGAATATATTTTTTTTTATTTGGGTTAATAATTATCATCTAAATAACTTTTCAAGAAATAAAACTCTCATGTCATATCATCAAAACAACATATTTCTTCTACTATTTAAATAAATAAATAAAAATTCATATACAAAATCTACTATTTGAGATAATTTACATATTTTTTTTAATGCATAAGAACATTCAAGAATTTTTTTTCCTTTTTTGAGAATAGAGTTTCGGATCTTTTTGAATATATTAAATAGAGTTACAAATGTGACAACTTTGTTCAAGAAAATATAGGCAAGAGATTCTGTTATTAAAAAAAAAATCTTTGTTTAGTTCATTTATTTTTTTCATAGTTTTTGGAATGGTTATTAAAATACTTTTATAAATGTTGAGATATATGATTAAATTTACCTTGAACCATTGGCTTAAGCTTTTGGTTCAATTGGTGATTTAACATATTCAATAATAAAAAATAAATCTAATATTTTGAAGATTCGATATTTGTTTGAAATTTTAAGCTTACAATCTTTCAGTTATATCAAGATCTTTTCTTTCTTAATTTCCTATGCAAACCTGAATATATAGGGATATACTCATTAGAAAAAAAACACGAGTTATATTTTATAAGATCAATTAAAAATCATTTATAACTGACTAATAATACAATTCTATATTATATAAATCTTTAACTTGAATTTAGGGTGACAAATCTAGGAAAATTCAAATAAGATATCACAAATATAGCTATTTAAATATGGGAGTTTTTCAAAAATACAAAATAGTATTTCATGATTGATATTTAAAATATCAAAATTTAAAAAAATTTCAAGAACAACCCAAACAAATTGTGAAACCCAACAACCCACATTTTAAAAACATTTTCTATTTTTTAAAATAATTATTCAAAAAGTGTCAGAATTAACTCTAAAAAATAAATACAAATGTGATTAAATTATAGAAGAAATATATAAATCTGTTATTATTTATCAAAATTCTCATAAGATTTTTTTTCAGTTACCTACATTTGTGACCCGTTTGAGATAATTTTTATAAAAAATGTTTATAGGTATTTTTTAATGGTTACAAACACTTTTTTTTAATTATTAAAAACATATTTGGGCACTTTTTTTTTAACTTTTTTTAATGTGATAACAAATTCATTTAAACTTTTATATTATGAAAAAAATAGGATTTATTCGCAAAACAATTTTTAAAATCAAATCATATCTATGATCTAATATGAAATTAGTAAGAAATTGAAAGGAAAAATTCTATAAACTGAAGCAAAGATTATTAAGAAGATGAAAAAAAAAATCAGCAAATCCAAAAATTGACCCATAAACTGAATTGAAAACAAAGATTTTTAACAATGATAATTAAAGAAGATCAAAAAAAAAAAAACCAAATCTAAAAATTTCAAAGAAATTATATTTCTTCAAATCTATGTTTCTTTCTATAACTACTCACTGAAATAGAGCTTTCCATCATGTTCTTTATACCATAACTAGGGCAAAACAAGGTCTGCCCCGGGCGCGAAAACTCCATAGCCGGATTTCGTCTCCTTCCTTCAATTCATTCGTCTCCATCACTTCATTCCATTCTGTTATCATCACATAGCATGGCCCTGATTTCTTCATCACCCATTTACTCAATGTTATCAAATTCACTGAACAATTTGGCTGTATCATCTCCACCATCATCCACTTTTTCGTGTTTAGCGATTCTTCCTCCAACCTGTCGAGGAATGACACTTCGATATCGCTCAGCGGTATCGATAGCCGGTTTCTTTTTACGTCGACGTCGGCTTTCGTTAGTTTCTTTTCGAGAACTAGTCTTATGTTACAGCCTTCCATGAAACTAATCACTTTCTTGACTTTATAAGGTAATGAAAGAAAGTTGATCATCTGTTGATTGAACATCGAGGCGTCATCGTCGTTGTCCTCATTGCTTTCTTCGCTTTCGTACACGAATAGCGATGGTTGAATGGAAATTGTATTGTCGTCTTCGGGCAGTAACGATGTCATTGGCCTTTTTAGGGCTTTCTCTCTTAGCAATCTTATCATCTTCAATTCTCCGACCATGTTTTCGATTTCAATCTTCCTCCTTTTCTCAAGTGGAATGTCTTCAATTGATCCAAAGATCGATTCTCCGGTGTCGTCGTCGATAGAGATGATTTCTTGTTATTCAGATGCTAATGATTCTTGAATTTTGTTGTCAGTAATATTGGTGTCTAGTAATTCCATTAAAACAGTTAGGGTTAGGGTTTGGTATTAAAGAGAATTTCTAACTTTCAATTTCTTTAGAATGTAAGGTTGAATTCGGCTATGGAGGAAACGATTAGAGAGTCTTACTTCAATTTTCTTCTTAATATCAAATCTAATGGGATACCTTTTTATATAGCAATTTTTTTTAACAATAGCCAATCCAATTTTCTTAAAATTGTTTAATTTTGTATTTTAATTAAAAGATGTGTTTAGAAATGATAAACTTTATTTATTTATTTATTCTATATATTATCTTTAAAATATTATATATAAATAATAAGTTATATATACTTAAAATAGAGTTAATTATTTTTAAATTGTTTCAAAGATGTATTCATTACCATGTGTTATTAGTGTGTTAAAGATAAATAGTATTGAATCGTTAAGCATAAAATTATTGTATAATATAATTTTTTATAAACATATCTTTATCTTTGATCCTTAATAATAATTGTTATTATTATTAATATATAAAAGGAGAGATGTTTAAAATATATATCTTTAGACTATTTTATTCCCAACTTAATTTTTAAATATTATAAAATATTTCATTATTTATATTATTTTGTATTTTTAAACAATTTAATTTTTAGAATTGTTTTATTTTGTATTTTAATTAAAAGTTATTTAGAAAGATAAAATTTATTTATTTATTCTATATCTTATCTTTAAAATATTCTATATAAATAATAAGTAATATTTAAAATAGAGTTAATAATTTTTAAATTGTTTAGAAGATGTATTCATTGTCATGTGTTATTAGTGTTGTTAGAGATAAATATTGAATTGATAAGCATAAAATTATTTATATATATATAACATATCTTTATCCTTAATCCTTAATTATTAATTATATATATAACGAGTGAGGTTTAAAATATATCTTTAGACAATTTTATTCTCAATTTAATTTTTAAATATTATATAATATGTCATTATTTATATTAAATTTATCATTCATTAAACATTTAATTTACAAAAAAAAAAAAATCATTACCACTCAATTACCATGTATGCATAAATTAGGTAGATTTTAACTATTCATGATCAATTTATCAATAATGTATTAATACAATAAATTATTATCATTCAAATAATATATTATAATTAATGCTGAAGGTGATCTATTTTAATATTATGCAATTCCAAAACTAAAAAACCTTTCACCTGGAGAATTGGTTGATCACTAGATCTTGTGGGATCGAACTGGAAGATATTTGGTTTGGGAAGAAAAAGAATTTTCTTCCACTATAGCAAATTGGTCAAAGAGGAGAAAGAGAAGAGTTTCAATTTCAAGAACTGAATTGGAGTCACATAATCAAGAATGAATAGCGAAAATCTAGTATTTATAGCCTAAGTAGTCTTTCAATTATATAAATTAGGAAAACAAATAAGATAAATACAAGATAAATGACAAAGAAAAAAAAATTAAATATTTATTCCTTATTTATTTTATGTGTATAAAATAAAAACTAATTTTTTTTTTTAATTTGTCTTTGATAAATATTCTTTTATGAATTTATTTTAGGTAAAATAACTCAAAAATCAAATGTGTTGCCGATTTTCGCTATAAATTTATTAAATAAATCTTTATTCATTTAATCAATAATTTGAAGCAAATATCTATTGAATTCATGAATTGAATTTAGATTATACCTTATTAATAAATCTTATTTATTAATTCTTGTTATTATTATTAAATCAATCAATCATTTAATTTAAACAATTATATTGTTTTTCCAATTTTTACAATTTATTATTAATAATTATTTATTAATTTTTATTTAAATCATGGATATTATTTAAATTAATAATAAATATATTTTTTATTATTATCCTTTTAAATAAATGTTTAATTATTCATTTCTATTTAAGTAAACACATTAAATAAATAATTAATAATATTTTATTATTAATTACGATTTAAATAAACACATTATTTAAATAATTAATAATAATATTATTAATTTTCATCTAAATGAACTCATTTTTTAAATAATTAATATTATCAGTTATTTAAGTCTTCATTTATTCAAAATTCAAACAAATGACTTGTTTTGCTACAACGTTATTTGGGCTAGTCTAGGAACTCGATAGACCTGTAGGTCATGGGCTTAATAATCAGTTTATTAATTGATTAACTTATAACCAATTAATTACTATTATTTAATTATGAATAATTCTACTATAATATCATAAATGAACTCCCCTCACTATAGATGAACTATGTTCATTTAGTTTATCTGAATAATTCTGTGTGTATATCCATAACGTTGAAAACTCATAAACACATATATGAGTTAACTTTATTATTTTACCCTGTAATTATCGCTTTATCCTTGTGTTCCTATTGATTCTCCAACGAACATTATCTGTAGTCAAACTAGAGATAAAACACTTTTGTGATCAATAGAAGTCATGGTATCACTCGTTCATGTCTTGAATCAATACATAAGGGAGTTTTCTAAAGTTACTAAAATGATTAGGTATCGCCACTATTTTTCAAAAAGTTATGAATTCCATCTTATGCAAAATGTGTTCCCAATTGCTATCTCGTTATGTTCCCAAAACGGGACTATATTGATCGTTCGTTCAGATCGCGCACTCTCAACCATGTGAATCAAAGAACATAAGTCCATGAATATGCGTTCAAATTTCACTCAACATTAAGATTTATTACTGTTTGATTAATTTAGTTTGATATTTGATCATTTCTCGTAAACGGTTACAATTGAGATATTGATCAAATATTTTGGCCATGTCTTATACAATCATCATTGTATATGATACTTCCATTTTCATGTCACTCACATGAATGATCTGGATATGATCATTTGTAAATTATATAAAATGGACATCTATCAACAATATTAAAAGGATAAGCTTTCCAAACATTATCCATTTATTGTAGACGCTTTAAGTTACTCATCTCGACTTTAATCTTTTCGTACGTATACTCACATACTTAGTTGTAATTCCATAAAAGTAATTTTAGATTTCTCTATTTGAATGTTTGATATATATATATATATATATATATATATATTTTATATCGTCAATGAATCAATTTTGATAAAAAGAAACTTGAGTTTATTTATTTAAAATAAATTATCTTTGCTAAATAATTATAATTTTTATGACACTATTCTTAATAAATACATACATATTGATGGTATTAATTTGAATTTTCATGTATATTGAATGTGAATTTTTTTTAAGTTCAAACTTTACGAATATTAAAAACTAGCTATATTTGAATATAGTTTTTTACCAAAATTTTATAAATATTTAAATTTTTTGAGTTAATCGTTAAAAAAATCCCTGTATTATAATATTACCTTTTTAAAAACAATATTGTTCACCCATTGGTGGGCGTCGAATCCACCAAAAATAAAAGTCTCTACTTTCGGTTTATGGATTTGTAGTAGTGGAAAGTAGGGTCGAATCCACAGAGATTGGTGAATTAAAATTGGGGGGTTTTTTGAGTTTGTTGAGAAATTGAGAAAGAAAACAATAAAAAGTTTAAAAGAGATTCAATGGGAGAAAGTTCCAACCAAAGGTGTAATCATCGTTTGATTTATATTATTTGATCATTGATTTTCTAATGAAATCCTAACTCATTCTCTAAATTGGTTATGATTATTAAGAACGTCTTATTAATCTATCCTTCCTTAGTTTGTCGGATATTAAAATACGATCATTAATTACTTCCCTAATCAATGACAACCCTAGAGTACAACAATAGAATTTAATCAATGACAGCAATAAGATGAGAAAGACGACCAATTCTAGCCAACAAATGCGAAACGTTCGATCTATTTAGACTAGATCTTATATTTTCATAGCATGAGATGAAAAGACTTATTAATCATTCATACTAATTGTCACATGGATTAGAATGCATAAACAATTACGGATTTAAACACTCTAATTGACGATCTATCAAATTGAAGAATGATCAAAGGGCCCTATTTGAACAATCAAACAATGTGATATTGAATGCATAAAATAGAAAATATAGAAATAGAGAAGAATTAGAAAGAAAGATGAAGAACAAATCTCACAAATATAAAAATCAAACTTTGATTAACCTTGGTTGGAAATTGGGAGTTTAGCTAGACATGGAGTTCATCATTCTCTCTGAAAACCCTAAGGAAAAACGTTCTTCCCCTATTAGAAAAGAAGTATCCTTTTATATCCTTGAAAACTAGGGTTTAAAACAAAAGATAAAAGATTCTATCCTAAAAATCCGAACTGGCGCCGCGGCGCTGATTTTTGGGCGCTGGGGAGCTGAGCAAAAAGACTAAAATCTGAAAATTTCACTCTTTCAGTGCTATAGCGCTAGAAAATCAGTGCTGTGGCGCCGAACTCTCTGGAATTTTGGCTTGGAATTAGACTTTTCCTTGTGGCCGCGGCCACTGAAAGTTGTTGCCATGGCGCCGAAGTGTCAAGAAAGCTCCAAAATGCCATTTTTAATCCTTTTTCATCCTCTCTTCTCCAATCTAGCACATAAACACAAATCAAAGATAATTAATTAGTTCTTAGGCTATTTAATCATCAAAGTATGAGCAATTAACACAAGTTTATGTGCTAAAATAACGACTTATCACCCATAAACCATTGACCCCAAAATAAATCCTCGATACAAAATGTATAATTTATCCTTATTTGTTAGGGAGAGTTGCACAAACCACTATGGAATTAAGGTGGTCGTTAATAATTACATCCTAATTTTTTAATTTAAACATTTGACTAATAAATTTTTTAAAGGGTAAATTGAACCCATAAAAAATAACCATACAATTTAGAAAAACAAGTGAGATCAGAGAAGAATCCTTAATCCCGATCTCGTTAGGGTTTTTTAAAGTCAGGTCAAGGTGGGATTTGGACCCTCGAGCACCCAATCTTATAGAGGATTTATAATAATAATTTATAATTTAATAATTTAAAATATATGATTTGTCAAATTTAAAATTTAATGCTCTAAATTTAATAGGTTATAAAGTTTAGACGATCAATTATTCAAATTAGTTTCAGAAATTTCAAGAAACCATGTAAAAAATGATTGCATGTATGAATGTACCTTTCTCGCTGAATCATTGTCGATGACCACATGTTCTCCATCTCCAATAGTTGCATGATCCGCCACTACATCTACTTTTCTGTCCTTTTTCCCCGATCCTCTTGTGCTAACCATTTCTGTCATTTTTATAAGTCGTAATCAACTATATTAACAAGAAAAACACTACTAAATTAACCACAAATGAATATAGATATTCATTTTCTCTCGTGCATGAAGACTGACCTCTTATAAAAGAAAAACTAGCAGTTTTACTTCCTCAGCCACGATAGTTTCTTAGAAACTTTGAGAGAGAAATCAGGAGGAAATGTGGTTGCATCCCGGAAGAAGGATGGAAAGAAGATGGAGTTGAAGCGGTTTCTTTTCCCCCTTTCTTATCAAAATTAATGATGGCTGCAGGTAATGATGGAAAAACGTTTTGTATCGCGTGCGTGGCAGCCGAACTGCTTCTTCACCAAAATAGTCAACCTGTCTGTTGAGGGCTATTTCGTCATTTCGCATTCTCCTTGCCTTCCACGTGCCTTTTCCCTGGCTATTCTAAAACATTTTACAAAGTGTGGCTATTCTGTAAAAACGACAACTCCAAGTGGCTATTTGCATTAAAGAATATGTAATTCTATTTTTATAAACAAAATCGGACTATTTTATAATAAAATTTCAGGGTACTTATTGATACAACAAATTATTTTATAATCTTTATGAATATTAAATAAAATATTTTTCAAAAGTAATTATAAATTTAATAAATATTTCATTTTTATTAAGTATATCAATTAGTGATTTACCTTGATTACTATTCATCAATATCTAAGTCAACTAAATTACAAAAAAAAAATCTAAAATTGATTTTATTTTTTTTAAATGACATAGTTACAAATATATTATCTTGTACGGTATTTTAAAAAATGACATTTTTTATTACAACTTCAAAAATAGAAAAAGTTTTCAGAATTTTCATAAATAGTTTTTTCATTAAAATAATGAGAACTTTCATTATTTTAATGAAAGTTTCAAAATTATAAAAACTAACCAATTTTAAAAAATTATTGATTTTTAATTTAAAACATCACAATTAGAAACTTAAAATACAATAATAATATTATCATTAAATAATAATAAAAGAAAAAATAAATGAAAATGAGCTTTCATTATTTTAATGAACTCATTAAATTAATGAAAGAAAAAAATGTCACTTTTGAAAAAATTCAAAACTTTTACTATTTTTGAAGAACACGAGACTGGATCAATAAATATTAAGAATCCATCTCATGAGTGTGGAATTAACAGTCACTCATATTGACTCTTCTTGAGTTCTTTATGTCGGTTTGATTTGGGTTCCATTGAGAAACCCTAACTTGTTCTTTGCAGGAAGTATATTGGGCATCAAACAAACCCATTCATTGTCAATCTCACCAAGCAACGCATTCCAACAAATTGTGATTTGTGGTACATCGGTGGGATGAAGGTAGTATACAGATGTGGAGGCGATTTATTTGGTTGATCATGGTTGTCAGTGTATCCATTGACATAGTTGTTAGCTTAGTCGTTATTGTCGACATGGTCGTCGCATCCGGTTCTTAACCTTCTCTGATACCATAAAGAATTTTGTAGAAAATATTTCTAGTATCGAATTGAGCTAAAAGCCATGGTATAAATGTTTTTTTAAAAAAAATCAATTAGTAAAATAGAATATTTTATATATTAATTACTGAAATGTCATAACATTTTAAAATTACTGAAATAGTAAAATTATTGTTCGATTCAATTATTTAAAGAACAATAATTATGTTATTTGAGTTATTTTTAAAAAGTTCTGAGATTTTATTAATTAGTTTGTAAATTTATGTTAATTGAGATAAATTCTATTAAAAAAACTATATAAAATTAATTAAATTTTTGTTATTTTTAAAATCAAGGATTGTAATTTCTCTATTTAATAATTTGTCCTCCCATCCCACCCATAACCGGAAAACAAAACAAACAAAATTCAACTGAAAAACTATAATCCTATGAAATCAGTTTGTTTGTTTTTTCAATTGAAATCTCATAAATTTCACAAGTTTTCTTCCCATTTCTTCTTCTTGTAATTTCTCACGAATTAAAAACAGAATCCCCTCTCTGATCTCTCTCTCGCTCTCTCTCTTTCTTTAAGCTCGTAACAAGAATTCTTGAGTATGGATCCTAATGAAAGAAGAAAACAAGAAGATGAAAAAAGACTTGAAGAATTATCTCCTACTCCACCAGATGAAATTGTAAGAGACGTGCTTATTTCCATCAAACCTCTTGATGCCGATGATGATTTTCAACACGTCGAACCCGAAAACGACACCAACACCGACTCCGACTCCGACTCTGATGATGAGACGATAGTACTTCCCGAAGAAGCCTACTCCATGCCACGTAAGTTCATGAAACTAATCAATTCCACGGGAGTCGATGATGTTGATCGTTTGTTCTATGAACTCTTGATTGCCAAGAAGTTACGCAAGGCCGATGTCGACGACACTCGAAACCGTCTCTCCCTACCCGTGTCGATGGTGAAAAAGATTCCAATGACGGATATAGAAAGGGAAGATTTCAGAACCCAAAAGTGTATCACCGTGAAGTTAATCGAACCCAATGCTTCGTTAACCGACATAACGTTGAGTAAATGGCGTATCGAGAAAAATGCTCCTGCTTTTGTTCTTAGTGATGAATGGAATCAGGTTCTGAACCGGAATCGGGATCGCCTCAAGAAAGGAGTTTGTGTGAGGCTATGGAGTTTCCACATCGATCACAAACTATGGTTGGCGCTTGCAGTTGGTGAAGAGAATGAAAAGGAGGAGGCTGATGCAAATGAAAGTAGTTAAAAAGGTTTGAAAATTCTCAAACCGAGTCATAACCGATATGTAAGTCGAATCGATATAGAATTACTCATTTTTAGGGTTTATTTTTTCGTATCATGTCTTGTTCTCGTATCGGTAATATCGGCATATATACTTTGAACTCCTATCTGATGAAAGAATATATGATTTCCAAAGCACATCCAATTTCCTGCTATTCTTCTGATATATAATTCTTTTCCATTTTTAGATCTTTAAGTCTCATCTTTAATTTACTTTTTAAAATCGTATTATTATACCAAACAAAAAAGCCGAAGGAAATTTCATGCAAAAATGTCTTACTAATTCAATCGTCGGTAAAGATAGTGTTTTTTTGTAGTATTATTAGAAGATATGATGAATTGGCTTTCATAAAATAAAATTCTATGATGGGTCGTTTAGTAGATAGGTTTCGTTTAGTGGGTGAGAATGAGAATCGGGTTTTTTTTTCCAGCATTTGTACCATTGGTAAGGATTAGGAATATTTTTTTAGTATTCACATTAACAATCAATTGAGTAATTAAAATGTGTTAATTTCACTTTATTGATTATTAAGTTGACTTATTTACATTAATATTATTTTTGTTAATGACGTTCCCATGAAAAACCAAACAAGGTTAGTTTGATTTTGGACAATATCATTTCCCAAATATGTGGGACATCAAATCAGACCTCAAACCAAATGATCCAAAAAAAGGGGAATTTAAAAAAATTATCATAGTGTTTAAAATCCATAATCTTGGTTTTTTTTTTTTTAAGAGATGGGAGCAATCACTTTTCCAATTAAACACATAATTTTATCAGGTTAATTATGAAATGTAAGATTCCCTTTCTATTAAAACGAAATTAGAATGAAATAATAATGTTTGGGAGCCAAGAAAATCTCCACATTACATGAATTCTTAAAGAAAGTCGAGAAGAAAAGAATAAGAATCTCCGAACCATGAAATGAACCAACAAGAAATAGATTTTAGAAACAGTTTACCCTATGGAGTTTTCTTAACTTGGGCATCTCAAATTTAGCGCTTTCCGTTGCGAAAAACGAACCGAAAGATGAAGAGAGTAGGTCACTCTATTGAAAACTTGGAAAAACCATTTAGATATATGTAAATAAAAAGGTTTAGAAATTCTCAAATCGAGTCATTGAGTCTTTAGTTTATGTCATCAAAATTATACTTTTTTTAGATTGAAATTGCACAGAGAAAACTGACAAGAGAATGAATGAATGAATTGAACATCATTTCCGAATTCATTTCGTCGATACACGAGGATGCCGAGAACATCCACAACAACGACAACAACAAAGTAAAATCAAAGCAAAGAAACAAAGAATCATAAAAATCTCAAGAACTACTAAAACTAGTAACAATGGGAATGACAATAACAAGAATCAAAATCAGCAGAAGAATGATTCCAAAACACATCCATTTCCTACCATTCTTCTGATAATTCTTGGCCATTTTCAAATCCTTAGTCCCATCTTTAACATAATGAGAAGCATTAAGAACATGATGCTCAATATCATCCATTTGCTCCCCTTGAGCTTCCACCATTACCGCCATATCCAAAAACACCTGATGAAGCTCCAATAGACTCTTCTCTATTTCCTTTGCTGCATCATGCCTGTCTTGAATCTCCACTACTGTCTCCACTACTTTCCCCCTTCCGTGTTCTTGTATCGCCCGCCCCAAAAACTCCTCCCCTCCGTTCGATATGATTTTCTCTATCACTTCCTCACCCGGGTACTCCCCCGTCACGGTAAAGTATCGTCTCCCCACCGTGTCTTTATACTCTGTCATCATCCTCTGTCTCAACCCCTGAAATTCCATCATAAGCTCTTTCAGCTTCTTCCTTAGTCCACTCGTAACCGCGATTCTCGTCCGGTATATCGGGGTTCCTTCTTTACAACCGGAGAGTCTCCGTTTCGCGGCATTAGCACGGTCCATTCCCTCGAGCTGGGTTCGGATTTCCCTCGCCTTTTTCAGCACGGTAACAATATCGACATTAATCGTGTCGCGCAAAGCCTTCAACTTTTCGGGTTTGTGAGCCGATTTGCTCTCTTCATTAGCTTGTTGAAGCTTCCCGAGAACATCTCGAATGGAATTCATTTCCTTCTTCACCTTCTCTGCCTCTTCCAAGAACAAACCCATATCACTATCTATGGTTTCAGAAGAACCCAATTCGAGATTCCCAGCTTCGAGATCGACGTCTTTCATGGCGGCTTTTTTCAAATCGACGTAGCTGGTGAATGATTTAGTCATGAGATCATTCATTTTTAATTAATTCAAAATCTGCAACAAAATAACAAAATCAAATCTTTGAGAGTCAAGTTCATTAATGGAAGATAAAAAGGAAAGAAATTTAGTGGAAGAGGAAGCAGATATGGAAATTAAAATTGTTACCTTATTGAAACAGTGGCGAAGAAGAAGAAGAAGGAGGAGGAGAAATTGGATCAGATTGAGAGCTGAGAGAAAATATTTAGAAAATTATATGAAATTTTGAATATAATAGGAGGACTAGTTTAAAGCTAAATTGAGGAGAAAAGTAGTCGTTATATTTTTTGTAACGGTTATATTTTTTGAAGTAGCCGTTGGATTGGCTTTATTTGGATTTTGATTGGGTTTAGGAAGTACGAGGAGTTAATAATGGGTTGTTGTTTGTGGGAAATGAAACGTAGGCCTAAAGCCCAAAACTTTATATTTAATTATTTTTTTAAATGACTTTTTTTAATACAAAAAGTATTAAAAAAAATATTTCATAAAAGGATATATTAACCTACCCAAAAAAAATTGGATCTGAACTTTTAGTAAACTTATATTTTTTTTACTGTAAAATGTAAAAATAACCTTTACACTTTCATCTAATTTCAAAAATATCTCTGCACTATCAAGAAGCCATAATCCGTTAGTTTTTCCATCTATTTTAATAGATGTCTATTATTCTTTTAAGGGTAAAATGCAAAATATACTCCTACACTTTTAAGTTGTTACAAAACATACAATTTTTTTAAGGAATATTACCATTTTTAAAAATATTGATATAAATATTGCAAAAATAAAAGTATTTCCAAAAATATTGTTGTTTTTGATGAGTGGGCGTTGACTGGATGATGATGGCACGATAAAGCGTATGTTGTACAAACGTTTTAAGTGTTTGTTTAAAATGAGGAAACACAACAGACGATTTAAAATCGTCTGTACAAAAGACGTTTTATGGCAGCAGAAATAGGTGTTCTTCTTCCTCATTCTTCAAGCCCTAAAACACTCTCTCTCGATCTCTCTCTCGTCTCTACCTCTTCCTCACCGCTGCAAATTGTGTTCTTCGAAGGAGAGGTTTCAATTTCCAATAGGTTTCATCGGCGATCGCTTGAATATTGAAGGTAAATCTTGAGTTCACAATCTTAAAAATTTTAAAATCCTCTCTGCCATAAATTGTCTGTTCAACAGACATTTTTAAAATCTTCACATTCCAAAAGCGGACTAACAGACGATTTAGGCTTAGATGACATAAATCGTCAGTTCAACAGACGCTTTAGGCTGATTGTGCATAAAAGCGTCTATTGAACAGACGAGGAACAATATTTTTGGAAATATTTTCCCTTTCGCAATTTATCCGGATTTTTTTTTATTTTTCACAATATTTGTGAAGAGAAGCCCAAAACATACCACTACATACCTTTACATTTTTTTTTTTGGTCAAATACTTTTTTTCAATTTTATATACCCCGATGTTAAGTAATGGTTAGAACTAACCTAATGTTTTTTCTTTTCTTTTTTTAAGAAAAGAAAAATGTAATGGTTTTGTTCCAATTGTGATCAATAAACCCACTCTGACACTGCAAGCAGAGATAACTAAGAGGAAAATAACATGGTTTTGTTCCAAGAAACACCGAATATCTTCGTAAAGCACACCATTGATTTTTTTAGAAATGGTGTTTGGTGATGATGATGATGAAATGAATTTGCCTTTTTTTATCTAATTTATTAAACAAAAAAACAACCCATCAGGTTAATTTAAACCTTTAGTTAAAACATAATGGTATATAAATTTTTTTAAAAATGTAAAGTGTAAGGGTATATTTTACCATTAATTTAATAGGGAAATGTTTTATCACAACTAAAAAGTACAAGGGCATATTTTACATTTTACTCTTTTATTAAAAAAAAATTATTCATCAATACTTTAATCATAGTTTCCTAACCAAACAAATTAATCATATTGGGTGACCCATAGTGTAAGGATGTATTTTGTAAATAAATAAATAAAAAGTCCAGGGATCGTTCTTAAAATTGAGTAAAAGTGTCGGGGTTATTTTTACATTTTACTTTTTTTTTTAACTCAACAGTCAATGTCTTGCATATTATGATTTTTTTTATGTTTAGTGAACTTTTTAGATTAAATAATAACTTTAGTCTTTGGTATGAATTTAGTTCATATATTTAGAAAGAAAAAAAAACTATTTTAATCTATATACTATGGTTAAATTCTTATCAAAAGTTTCTTTGACTTTATCTTTTCAAAATATATTTATTTAAATGGAAAATTGATATATACTCGGCCTCTATTTGGTTCGTTGTAATCTAAGATACCTCCATTAATCTAATACCTGGGAATCTGATGCCAGAGTATTTGGATTACTGGTAATCTTATATTACTGTGTTTGTTTAACTTAACAATAATATGAGAATGCACGAGTAATTTATAAATTACTGTGTTTGTTTTATGGGAATTGTATAAGGAAATATGATATATTTATGCTCTTTCTCTAAAATACCCTTATTTACAATTTATACATTAATTTAACAAAATAATTAAAATATATTCATATTAAATTCCAAAAAAGGCATTGAGAATTGGGAACCAACAAATAAAAATTAAGAAAAGAAAGAACGAACGGTCATTATTGGAGAAGGTAGAATTGTGGAAAGGTGAGTATATATTTTTTTCTAATTTTTTTAATTTATTTTTGGCAACTTTTCTTAATTAAATAAGGTTAAAATTGTAAAAATGAAGATTACCTCCTTATGGGAATCATTAAAAGTACCCGATTTTGAAGGTAATCAAATACCCTCATAAATGGGAAAATATAGTTTCCGAGAATTTTATATTACTGAGATATTTTAAAATAACACTCAAACAAACAATGGAATTAGATGCCCCTTATAAGGGAATCTTAGACTACAGCGAACCAAACGGGAGCTCAGTAATTTCATCCATAAACTTGAAACGCAAACCAATATCTTTGAAAAAAAATGTTAATTTTGAAAATTCTCATAACATTTTGCTATTTTGAAAATATTTATTTATAAAGTTCGTGGAGTAGAGTTTCTCTCTCTCTTTTTAATCATATGCTATTTAAAAGCACGGAATTATTCAAATAGCATATTATTTCTAGTTCACTATATTATTGAATTGGTTTAATAAATCCGTGAACTGATTATTTTAATATTTGATATTTTCTTTTTTATTTGGATTGATAATTATCATCTAAATAATGTTTTAAGAAATAAAGCTTTCACATCATATCATCAAAGAAACATATTTCTTCTACTATTTAATTAAATAAATAAATATAGTAACATAAATAAAAATTCATATACAAAATCTACTATTTGAGATGATTTATGTAATTTTTTTAATGCATAAGAACATTCAAGTATTTTTTTTTCCATTTTTGAAAAAAAAATCTAATATTTTGAAGATTCTGTTTGAAATTCTAAGTTACAATCTTTCAGTTATATCAATATATTTTCTTTCTTAATTTCTTATGCAAACCTATTACAGGGATATACTCGTTAAAAAAACACCAAGTTATTTTTTATAAGATCAAGTATAAATCATTTATAACTGACTAATTTATAATACAATTCTATATTATATATAATCTTTAACTTAAATTTCGGGTGACAAATCTAGGAAAAATCAAATAAGATATCACAAATATAGATATTTAAATATGGGAGTTTTTCAAAAATACTAAATAGTATTTTATGAATTGATATTTAAAATATCAAAATTTAAAAAAACTTCAAGAACAGCCCAAAACAAATTGTGAAACCCAACAACCCACATTTTAAAAACATTGGTTTTTTATTTTAAATAACTATTCAAAAAATGTAAGAATTTCTCTCTAAAAAATAAATACAAATGTGATTATATTATAGAACAAATATATAATTTGTTATTATTTATCAAAAATCTCATAAGGATTTTTTTCAAATTATAATTGGAAGTTGAAAAGATAATAATAGAAATTTTAGTTATCTACATTTTTGAGTGTTTTTTTTTTATGGTTATCAAAAACATTTTTAAACATTTACAAAAAACGGTCCGTATTTTTTTTTAATGTGATAACAAATTTGTTTAAACTTTTATATTATGAAAAAATTAGGATTTATTCGCAATCAATTTTTAAAATCAAATCATCTATGATCTAATATGATATTAGTGAGAAATTGGAAGGAAAAAATCTGTAAATTGAAGCAAAGATTATAAAGAAGATGAAAAAGAAAATCAGCAAATCCAAAAATTGACATGATATATACTGAATTGAAAAACACAGATTTTTAAAAATGATCATTAAAGAAGATTAAAAAAAATATTCACCAAATCTAAAAATTTCAAAGAAATTAGATTTCTTCAAATCTATGTTTCTTTCTATAATTACTCACTGAAATTGAGGTTTCTATCATGTTCTTTATACCATAACTAGGGCAAAACAAGGTCTCCCCCGGGCGCGAAAACTCCATAGCCGAATTTCGTCTCCTTCCTTCAATTTATTCCTCTCCATCACTTCTTCCCATTCTGTTATCATCACATAGCATGGCCCTGATTTCTTCATCTCCCATTTACTCAATGTTATCAAATTCACTGAACAATTTGGCTCTATCATCTCCACCATGATCCACTTTTTGGTGTATAGCAATTCCTCCTCCAATCCGTTGAGGAATGACACTTCGATATCACTCAGCGGTATCGACAGCCGGTTTCGGTTTACGTCGACATCGGCTTTCATTAGTTTCTTTTCGAGAACTAGTCTTATGTAACAGCCTTCCATGAAACTAATTACTTTCTTGACTTGATAAGGTAATGAAAAAAAGTTGATCGTCGGTTGATTGAACGTCGAGGCGTTTTCTTGATCACTGTCGTCGTCCTCATCGCTTTCTTCGCTTTCGTACACAGTATTTAGCGATGGTTGAATGGGAATTGTACCATCGTCTTCAGGCAGTAACATCGTCATTGGCCTTTTTAGGGCTTTTTCTCTTAGTAATCTTATCATCTTCAATTCTTCGATCATGTTTTCGATTTCAGTCTTCCTCCTTTTCTCAGGTGGAATGTCTTCAGTTGATCCGGAGATTGATTCTTCGGTGTCGTCGCCGTTTTCGTCTCGGCTTCCCTCGATCGGGATGATTCCTTGTGATTCAGATGCTAATGTTTCTTGAATTTTGTTGCCAGTAATATTGGTGTCTAGTAATTCCATTAGGACACGACAGAATTAATAGGGTTAGGGTTTGGTATTAAAATGAATTTCCAACTTTCAACTTCTTTTGAATGTAAAGGTTGAATTTGGCTATGGAGGAGACGATTAGAGAGTGTTACCTCAATTTCTTCAAAACATCAAATCTAATGGGATACCTGTTTATATGCAGCAATTTAATTTTATAAAAAAACTGTTTTTTAGATTATTGTTTAAATTGTTTTATTTTGTATTTTAATTAAAAGCTATTTTCTATACATTATCTTTCAAATATTATATATAAATAATAAGATATACTTAAAATAGAGTTGATTATTTTTAAATTGTTTCGAAGATTGAATTCATTTGTCATCTGTTATTAGCGTTGTTAGAGATAGATATTGAATCGATAAGCATAAATTATTATATATATAAATTTTTTTTAAACATATCTTTATCCTATCCTTAATTATTATTATTAATATATAAAAGGAGAGATGTTGAAAAAATATCTTTAGACTATTGTATTCCCAACTTAACCACTCAATTAATGTATATATTAATTATGTAGATTTTAATTTATTTTTTAAAATTAATTATCAATTTATCAATAATTTATTAATACAATAAACTATTATCATTCAAATAACATATTATATCTAATACTAGAAGAAATTTGGTTTGGAAAGAAAATATGGATTTTCTTCCGACTATAGCAAAATCGGCCAAAAAGGAAGAGTTTCAATTTCAAGAACTGAATTGGAGTCATCATCAAGAATAAATAGTCAAAGGCTTGTATTTATAGGCAAAATTGTCTTCCAATTAAATTAAAAACTAACAAGATAAATGCAAAGAATAAAATTAAATATGTTTTCTTATTTATCTTATGATTGCCGATTTTATGTGTATAAAATAAAAAATAATTTTTTTCTTTATTTAATTTGTCTTGGATAAACATTCTTTTATGTGTTTATTTTTAGGCAAAATAGGTCAAAAATTATTTTCTAAAATATTACAGGTATTACCAATTTTAGCTATAAATTTATTGAATAAATCTTTATTCATTTAATCAATAATTTGAAGTAAATATCTATTGAATTCATTATTTCAATTTAATTAATAAATCTTATTTATTATTTCTTGATAGGGAAAAAGACACTTTTGGTCCCTGAGTTTTGCATTTGTTTACCATTTTAGTCTCTAAGTTTTTAAAACCGACATTTTTACCCCCGAGTTTTCATTTTGCTTTCAATTCAGTCCCTGCCGTCAAAACTCTGTGAAGTATGTAAGAAAATGCTGACGTGGGCATTAAAATAATTATTTTATATTAATATTATTTATGACATGTCATATTTTAATTGATGTGGCAAGATTATTGAGTATTATATTAGAGTTAATTCCACTAATAATAAAAAAAATAGGGATATATATCAAATATATCAGACGTTTTTATTAAATATTAATAGTACTCAAAATCGTCACCGGCCAAATTAAATTACATTGTGAAAAGACAAAACATACCCCCGATTTAATTTCTCCTTAATTTGTGCAAAATTTAAGGAAATTTATAAAATCCCTTAAATTTTACAAAATTAAAGGAAAATCAAATCAAATCTAAACAAAAATAAACCTATAATAAAAAATAAAATAAAAATCTTCAAACTTCTCACTTATTCTTCCAGGAAAATTCGAATGTCTTTCTTGTTCGTCATCCTACAAAATGCAGAGATAAAAAGTAAACAGTTTATTGATATGCACTTAAAATTGATACCGGACACAAATTGAGGAAACAGTTTTGAAAACATATGTAAATAGGATTTTAAAATAAATATTGAATAAAAATAAACATTTGATTAAAAGTAACTTATTCTACAAAATACAAAGAAAGTGAGTTCGCCAGAGAATTAAAAGGTAAAATTTTTTATAAACAGTTTACTTTTAGTAAACATTTATTGATGTGTATTTAAAATTGATAGAAGGCCCAAAATTGAAGATGAAAAGAGGAAACAGTTTCTAAGGATATGTAAATAGAAAATTAAAATAAATATTGAATAAAAATAAACATTTGATTAAAAGTACCTCGTTCTACAATCGAATCCCACATTCAAACCCTAACCCTCATTCTAACCATATCCAACAATGATATTGTTACCCAGATCTCGGCGGCGACACGACAGGCGAGCTTCAACATCACATAAAATAAAATCTTCAAATTTGGATTAAAAAAATCGAAGAAATCATCAAATATGGATGGAAAATCGAAGAAATCACTACAACAAATTCCACATAAGATGACACTGAGTTTTTTTAAAAGATGACACATATGGTAAAAGATGACGTATTTAAATATTTCAGTTTTATTTTACGAAACGATGACACACATGGAATGTCATCTTTTGTTAATTAAAATTTCAAGTTCTCGCGCGTAACTTTTCGAAATAATACGTTTCTTTAATATCGGTTTATATCTGTCATTATTTATATGTGTCATTAAATAATAAATGTCAGACCATGTATGTCATTGTTTCCTAATTTTAATTAAACAAGTTAAAAAATAAATCACGTTTAGGTTAATTTTCATCTTCTCTCGCACCCAAACGAATTTGCCGTCTCCCTCGCCCTAGCCGTGAAGAGTTCAACTACTCTCTCGCCATCGCCCTCTTCATCGCCTGTGAATCACCATCGCCGTCGACCTCTTCATCGTCTGTGAATCACCATCGTCATCGACCTCTCGCCAAGCCCAAACTCCACGCCATGTTGTAAACCCTAACGCAATCACTGTCGACCTCTTGCCCCGCCCTAAATCCACTCACGCTGTAAACCCTGAAGCCATAGTCGTCGACCTCTAACCCCACCCTAACACCATAGCAGTAGACCTCTCGCCCCTCACACTGAAAATTGCACCGTGAATTGATACCTTGCCCTAACTTCGTCGTCCTGAAAACTGCACGTACACGCCCTCGCCGTGACTCACCCTAACTCTCCGTGAAATGCCCCTCTTCTCGCTGTGGAACTCTGCAAACAGCTTCGCCGTGAAATGCTGCAAACAGCCTCTCATCTTCTAAACAACCCTTCTGCTCTCCGTTTTGGCTGCTGCTGTAAACGCCATTAACAACCTCTCGCTCTCGTCGTGATTCGCTGCAACATGTGCTCAATAAACCAGGTATTTATAGTTGAAATTTAATCACTCACAAAAATAGGGTTAAGTCAAAACACTAATGATGTTCGTCGCCCCTCAAAACGCAGTCCATTCGCCGTTTGTTCACCTATGTTCTAACATACAATTCGCTATTCGTTATTTAACCGTCATACGTTGTTCGTTAATCATTGAGAGATTGTAATAGTAAAACAGTTTTTGAAAATTATATGTCTATCAATCTATTTCCATGCAAAGTATATTGATCAATATGCATGAGAATTTTGATTTTTAGTTTCACAATGCAATTTCATTGATTTTTGTTTCTACCACTTGTTCACAAGTCCCGTATAACAAATTGGTTAAAGGAGTTCGTTCTTCACTTCGTTATTCGTAAATTAAGCAATTTTTTTTGTCAAGTTTCAAGTTTTCAATTTATTTATTTTTTGTTTTAATTCGATATTATCATGTATGTATTTATTGCAATTTGATTATTTTTTAAATAGATTGGCTGGCTATCCTGCAGTTAAGGTAGCCATAGTGAAATATTAACTAAAGCTTTATGGAACTTAGTTTATATTTTTTTTCTTCGATATTATATGCAAATATTTGTTACTATTATAATTTTTTATTTTGAGACTGGCTATCCTGCAGTTATGGTAGCTATAGTGAACTATCTATTGTTTTGTATGACTTAGTTTACTTTTTAAGGCGTTTAATTGGATAATGAAACTAATACTGGCTTGTATTATCATTTTTATCAACTTAGGTCACTTGTACGTCATTATGGATAAGTCGTGGATGATGAAAGATAGGATGTCATTAGAATATGACTTAGGTGTTGAGAACTTCATTAAAAGTGGATTACAACATTCAAATGTGAAAAATTCATTATGGTGTCCATGTGTGAAATGTGGAAATGTTATTTTTCATCAAGCGAATATTGTTAGAGAACACTTGTTTGTCCACAGTATTAATCAAAGTTATAAGACATGGATCTACCATGGTGAAGAGCTACCATGTAATAGGGGAACAAGTGAAAATACACATGGCTATGATGGTAATGATGTAGACAATATCAATGAAATGTTTGAAGCCGCAAATGATCATTTAGCTAAAGAGTCAGAAAAGTTTGATGAATTATTGAGTGATGCTAGGAAACCATTATACTTCCAGTGTAAAAATTTTACCAAAATATCTGCATTGCTCAAATTATATAACTTAAAAGCTAAATTTGGTTGGAGTGATGCTAGTTTCTTAGAGTTGTTAAACTTATTACGTGACATGCTACCAAAGCCTAATGAAATTTCAATATCCACGTATGAGGCAAAAAAAACTTTGCGTACCCTTGGAATGGATTATAAGAAAATACATGCTTGTGTTAACGATTGTTGCTTGTTTCGAAAAGAACTCTCCAACGAAAAAAAGTGTCCAATTTGTGGTACGTCGAGATGGAAAATTCAAAAAAATTCAAATGAAGAGAGAATAGGAATTCCGGCAAAAGTTATGTGGTACTTTCCTCCAATTCCACGATTCCAACGGATGTTTCGATCTGCAGAAATAGCAAATATGTTGACTTGGCATTCTAATGGAAGAGAAAATGATGAATATTTACGACATCCGGCAGATTCACCAACTTGGAAACTAGTTGACAACATGTTTCCATCATTTGGTTCTGAGCCAAGAAACCTTCGTTTAGCTATTTCAACTGATGGTGTGAATCCGCATGGTGATCTTAGTAGTAGGTATAGTTTTTGGCCAGTATTACTAGTGACTAATAACCTCCCACCTTGGTTGTGTATGAAATGAAAATTTATGTTGTTGACGGCTTTAATATCCGGCCCTAAACAACCGGGAAATGACATAGATGTGTATTTGGCTCCCTTAGTTGATGATTTGAAAAAACTTTGGAATGATGGTGTTTCATGCTTTGATGCAGATCAAAAACAAACATTTACCCTCATAGCTTGTTTGCTATGGACAATTAATGATTTTCCAGCATATGGTAACCTATGTGGTTGTAGTGTGAAAGGCTATCATGCATGCCCGATTTGTGGTAAAGGAAATACATCCTCCATTTGGTTGAATAAAGGTAAAAAAATAGCATATCTTGGGCATCGAAAGTTTTTACCTCGTTATCATCCATACAGAAAGCAACAAAAGGCTTTTAATGGTAAACCTGAATTAGAACTAGCATCTAAACCATTATGCGGGGCAGAAATTCTTGAAAGAACAAGTAATCTTAGGCATTCATTTGGAAAGAAGAATAAAAAAGAAAAGAATGTTGAAAATAATCCAAATGATTATTGGAAGAAGCAATCTATTTTTTTTAATTGGAGTATTGGAAAAGTCTACCGGTAAGACATTGCCTTGATGTGATGCACATTGAAAAGAATGTGTGTTCCAATATTATTGGCACATTGTTAGACATTCCTGGTAAAACAAAGGACGGATTGACTACCCGTCAAGATTTGGTGGATTTGAATATTAGATTAGAATTGGCTCCTCAAGAACGAGGGAGAAGATCTTTCATACCTCCGGCTTGTTATACATTATCACGTTCAGAGAAATTGAGTTTGTGTACGACACTTGCAAATCTAAAGGTTCCCGATGGATACTCATCCAATATTCAAAATCTCGTGTCACTCTCAGGCTTAAAACTCTATGGTCTCAAATCTCACGACAATCATGTTCTTATGCAACAGTTATTACCTGTTGCACTTCGCGGAATATTACCAAAGCATGTGAAATATGCAATTATTCGATTGTGTTTTTTCTTCAATGCCATATGTAGTAAAGTGATTGAATCATCAAAGTTAAAAGGTTTGCAAGAAGAAATAGTTCTCACTTTGTGTTTATTGGAGAAGTATTTTCCACCGTCATTTTTCACAATTATGGTACACCTGACAGTGCATCTTGTAAGAGAGATAGAACTTTGTGGCCCTGTTTATTTAAGATGGATGTATCCTTTTGAGCTATACATGAAAGTCTTAAAGGGCTATGTGAGAAATAAAAATCGCCTGGAAAGGTCGTATGGGGGAATGCTACATTGTTGAAGAGGTGTGGAATTTTGTTCGAATTTTTATCCGGAGTAAATCCTATTGGGACACCTGGCATGTACAAAGGATAATGAAGAGGGCGGTAGACGGTTGTCAGTAGCTTGTAATATCAGACCAGATAAAAAAGAGTTAGAACAAGCCCACCTTTATGTGCTTGAAAACACAGATGATGTTCTTCCATATATAGAGTATGTATAATTCTACTCATTCAATTTAGTATATTCAATTAAGTAATTACATCTTTTAAACAAAGAATGTTGTAATAGGAAACACATGGACCATTTGAGAAAGATCAATCCAAATAAATCAAATAATCAAAAATGGCTTCAAGATGAGCACAATCGTACATTTATTATTTGGTTACGTGAACAGGTAATAACTTAACTCACTTTTCTTTCATGTTTTATATCAATAACTCACATTTGATATAAAATATCAGGTTTCACTAGCTTTAGAGGACGAAAAAAACTCTATATCATCAACTTTGAGGTGGATAGCTCATTGACCTCGTCCTAATGTAGCAACATATGTTGGTTACATGGTTAATGGGTGTCGATATCACACAAAGGAGCGTGATAAAATAAGAAAGGTCCAAAATAGTGGTATAAGTTTAGTTGCTAGTACCATGCAAGTTTCAAGTGCAAAAGATAAAAATCCCATCATATCAGACATGTTATTCTTTGGCATGATTAAAGAAATATGGGAGCTTGACTATCATAGTTTCACAATTCCTCTATTCAAATGTGGCTGGGTTGAGAACACAAATGGGATCAAGGTAGATGAGCTTGGGTTTACAACAGTTGACCTTAATCGAATTGGACATAAAAATTAGGGGTGAACATGGGGCGGGGTGGGGCGGGGTCGGGGTACCCCGATTACACCCCGACCCCGTTTATGCCAAAAAATGGCACCCCGACCCCACCCCAATTAACTTTCACCCCGACCCCGACCCCGCCCCATTTAACTGTCGGGGTCGGGGCGGGGTCGGGGCACGGCCGGGGCGGGGCGGGGCGGGGTGGGTAGAAATGGGGTAGAAATAATTTTTCCTGAATTGGGGTTGGGGTATAAATGGGGTTGGAATATAAATGGGGTGTAAATGAGGTTGGGGTATAATTGATATGTAAATGGGGTTGGATATAAATGGGGTGTAATGGGGTTGGATATAAATGGGGTGTAATGGGGTTGGGGTATAAATGGGGTGTAAATGGGGTTGGATTTTAAAAAAAAAATTGCATGGTTTTGTTTTAAAAATGACTTTACCAAGACTTTTGTTTGTACCTAATTAAGCAATTCTCATAATCATATCAATATCCACACCACCAATCATTCATCAAATCCAAATCCATCAAATCCATTCATCAAATCCAAATCAATGACATTCATCAATCCAAATCCATTCATCAATTCAAAAGCATTCATCAATCCAAATCCATTCAAAATCAAATGCATTCATCAATTCAAATCCATGCATTCATCTATCCATCCATTCAAAAGCATAAAATAAACATCTAATTAAAATTTTAGAGAAAAAGAAAACATAAACCAAAGTTACAAAATACAAAGAACACCAAGTTTTAAGTTAAATTAAAATCATAAACATTCAATTTCAAGCAATCTTGTCTTTGCCTTTTGATTTGGAACGTGCATTAGTATTAGTAGAGGATCCAACTCCTTGAGTAGATTGACTTGCAGTTTGAGGAAGAGGGCCTTCATCTTCAAGCGAACATGCAAGAAATTCTACAAAGTAAAAAACAAATGATTAGGAATAAGTGAAATTAATGAACTTCCTAAATTATTAGAAAAATAGAATTAAGAAAAATTACCTTCTTCAATTCGAACAACCTCATCCAAGTATTGTCTTAAATCTATACCAACGTGTCACTGTTTCAACCAGTTTTGAAGACATAGCAATGCCTCAATCAGAGCTGGAGCTAGTGAAGATCGAAATGAATCTATAATCCTCCCACCAGGTGCTAAATGCGGACTGGAAGCTCTCGTGGAAACCAGGTATGGATAATAAATCCCTAGCAACCTTACTAAGAACCGGAAATCTAGTGAATTGCATTTCCACCAATAAAGTATATCAAATTTGTCTTCATCCTTTGGTCGTGTCTCCAAAAGATAGATATCCACCTCTGTCTCCACAATACTATTTTCATCCTCATCCATTCCATCTAAGAAATCAAACGCGTCATCTTCTACAACAACACCCAACTTTTTTCTTGAAGAGGAAGTTGTCTTAGAATTAGAAGTATTAGACAACTTAACAACAGAAGTATATGCTTCAAAAAAATTCCTCAAAACTCCCTCAACCTTTTTACATAGATCCATAGTCACATCATGTTTAAAAAACCTCTGGAAACAATATGTCAGAATCTTCATTTTGTATCGTGGGTCAAGAAGACTTACAACGTAGATCAAGAGGTTTGTCTTCTCTGTATTTCCCCAATACTTGTCAAACTTCGCTTGCATCCTACTTGCAATCATCCTAAAGTGCTCCCCGTATTCAATCCCAGAATACTTTTTTATGGTATTCTGAACTAGACTGATCTCCTTATAGACATGGTTTGATGTAACATAAAGTGAACCGGAAATCCTTGTCGTGACTCCAAAAAACACGGCCAAAAAATTGACATAAACCCTAGCAATCTCCCAATCAACAATGTTAGGCCTATCCTCACCCAAATAAGCTGGGTCAAGATCCTCTAGCCTGTCAAACGCCTTCTCAAACTTTATAGCTGCTTCGAGCATCAAAATATGTAGAGTTCCATCTTGTTCCACAATCATAGCACACTACATTTTTACTCTCAATTTTCTCTTCTTCAATACAACTTTGGAACCTAGCAAATCTTTCGGGGGATGATCTCACATATTTAACTACATTTCTAATCTTTGAAATCGAATCTTCAGCATCTTTCAAACCATCTCGTACAATTAAGTTCAAGATGTGAGCGCAACACCTCACGTGTAAAAATTCACCATTCAAGACAAGATTGTTCTTATAACGCTTGACAATATAAGCCACCGCCGTATCATTAGATGAAGCGTTATCAACCGTCAAAGTTAGAAACTTTTCTACCCCCCACTCTTTCAAACATTTTTCAATCTCTTTTCCAATGTTTTCCCCTTTATGACTTTCAATTTTACGAAAATTGAGGATTCTTTTATGAAGCTTCCAATCATCATCAATGAAATGTCCCGTGAGAACCATATAATTCATGTTTTGAATCGATGTCCAAGTGTCAGTGGTTAGGGACATCCTAAAACCTTGTTTCTTGAACATTTCTTTCATAGCTTTCTTTTCAGACATGTAAATCTCCTTAATATCTCTTGACACTGTCATTCGAGAAGGCACAATAAACTTCGGTTCAAATAAACAAACCGTACCTCTCATTAACCGCCTAAAACCCTTTCTCTCCACAAAAGCAAATGGCAACTCATCCATGATCACCATTTCGGCGATGAGCTTCCTTGTGTTTTCTATACTAAATGTCTCACAAGTCAAATTTGAATCTCCATCTCCTGAACCCCCTTTCTTTTGAGTAAACACTAACTTTGTTCGACATTGTTCTCCCTTCTTCTTAGCTATTTCTCCAAGAGGATCCTTAGGGCATTGTTTACGAAGATGATCCAACATGGATTTAGTTCCACATGATTTTGAATTTACTTTGTATACAACCCCACAATGCCTACACTTAGCACGTCCTTCTTCCTCACTATACCCAGGCACATCATCAAAGTGGTGCCATGCTATAGAAGTTCTTCTTCTCTTTCTTCCTTTACTCTTAACTTCTATTTCTACTACATAAGATTCTACTCGAGCATCGTTTTATTTTCGGAATCTACAAATTTGGGGCCTCATCACTCATGTAATCTCCTTCATGTTCCCATTCATCATCACTATGACTACCCATTTAAAAAACCTATTCAATGAAACACACAACAATTTAGTCATTAAAAACTAAAAGCACAATGCAATTGAATAATTCAAAGCAAACCATTCATCTATAATCTTAAATTAATATTGCTATTTTCAAAAGTAACAAAAAAACTCTAACCCTAAAATGCAAAATCAACAACCTAAGATGTAAATTTAAATAGCAAAATCAACAACCTAACATACAAAATCAATATGAACATAATTTAAATTTTAAAAATTAACCCTAACCCTAAATAGAAATGACTAAAAAAGAAAAAAGAAAAATTAACCCTAACGGGCCTAACCTGTCACTGGCGGCGGCGGCAGCCGGCGATGGCAGAGGAGGTGATGGGAGGGGCGTCGTCGGCGTCGGCGATTGAAGGGGCGGGGCGGCGATTTGCAGGCGATGGGCGATTTGCAGGAGAAGAGAAAAATAATTGGTGGGGGTGGGGGGTGGGTGGGAGTCGTGGGAGTTGGGACTGTGAGGGGGAAAGGGTTCAGTGAGAAAAGGAAAAGAAAAGAAAAAAAGAAAAGAAAAGAAAAAGAAAAAAAAAACAAAGCAAATGGGTTGGGCTGGGCCGTGAGCACTGGGCTGCGTGCTTATGATGGGGAGGGGGGGTTTAAAAAAAATAATAATTCATACTAATCGGGGTCGGGGCCCCGACGGGGTACCATGCCCTTGCCCCGACCCCGCCCCGTTTATTAAACGGGGTGATATTTTCAACCCCGACCCGACCCCGACCCCGATTACGCAGTTAAACGGGGCGGGGCGGGGCGGGTTGGCGGGGTGTCGGGGTACTTGTTCACCCCTAATAAAAATGATCCATTTATTCTAGCAACCCAAGCGAAACAAGTTTTTTATGTAGAAGATCCAATTGATACTCGTTGGTCTGTTGTGTTAACACCGCCACAAAGAGAAATTGAGGACGAACTCTGTGATGATGAACTTGGAGATACATCATTAAATAATTATGGATTGCTAAAATCAATGCCTAATATTGATTTATTAAACGAAATGAATGATGATCCATCTACTTACATTAGAAGTGATTGTGATGGCACATGGGTTGACAACTAGATTTTGAAAACCGTGGTAATATATTGAAATACTTAACTTTGATTTTTAAGTTCCTCTTTGTCATATACTATATTAAATGTTTTTTTTCCTTACAGGCTACTATTGACAATGAAAGGTTCAAGTGATAGTAGTGAAGATGAGAGTAACAAAAATATTGAACATGAGCCAAGTAATAATGGCAAATGAGGAGTGACGACTATGCGCGAAATAGCAAACATAACGAGGTTGGAGGATAGACTGGTAATCAGGTATAACGAAAATGGGCAAGCAAGAGGAAAAAAAGCCTGGAAAAATGCAAAGTTACATTGGGGTTTGTGCAAGAAATCAAATTCCTATTCGATATGACGATTGGAGGCGTGTCCCACTTGAGCTAAAGAAAAAAATCGTTGAGTGTATTGAGGTATAATTTTCAAATTTCATTTTTATAAGACTTGATATTTTTTTAAAGACATGTTTTTCATATTTCATTGTTCTTTATATAGATGAAATTTGTGGTGGATCCTCGCTCTACGAATGATATTATCAAGTCAGCTGGAAAAAAGTTTAGAACATTCAGAGCGAAATTGACAAAATATTATATCAAACCTTTTAAGGTTAAGCCCATTTGCTTACGAACCCCTCCCAAAAGGTATTCACATATAGAGCAAGGAGATTGGGATGAATTTGTAAATCAAAGACTTTCTCCAGAATTTGAGGTAATCATATTTCATTAAAAAAAGGTAAACATGTGTATTTAATCTTAACATTTGACCAATGTGATTTACGTTTTTTAGAAGTTAAGTGCTCTACAACAAAGTAGGAGGGGCAAGAACAAATACAATCACAAGCTTTCACGATGGGGCTACAAAAACTTAGCTGAATGACTTGTAAGTTATTAATGAATGTTTCTTAAAGTATATCGTAATCTCATTCCTAAATCATAATATATTGACTTATTTATGTATGTATATAGACATCATTAGGTGAGCCAATCGAACGTGCAACATTATGGAAATATGCCCGTAGGGGAAAGGGTAAACAAAGAGGAAAAGATGCAAAGTATGTTGATGAAGCGACAGAAAAAGTTGCTGAGAATATTGTAAGTACAATTTTAATTCTTTCAATTATAATCTCACAATATTCATTGCATAAGTTGACTTTAAGGAAAACTTTTAATAGGAGGAACTTCAGAAAGCGCATAAGGGAAAGGATGTGTTGCCACAAGCATTGGGCACAAAAGAAAAAAGGGGACGCGTGAGAGGGGTGGGTGATTTTGTCACGCCCACTGTATATTTCCATACGGCAAAACAAACGACTCCGACGGATGTAAGAAATGATAGTATAAGGGTCACCACAACACTACCACATGTAGAGTCTGAGCGGGGGAGTTGTTCAAAAAAGGAAGAAGGCAAATTAAAGGATAATGTCAACTTTCCTTCTGAAATATCTTCGGTGGTAAGCTCTAGTTCAAATAATTATTATTTCATTTTAATTTTATATTGTGGATTTTGAGTCGCATTTATTTAATTTATAAAGGGAAAATACGTAAGCTAGCCATAGGATCACGAGAAAACATTGTTGCGGAGGGTAGAATGTTTGAAGATCGTTTTAAATGCCCAATGATTCATAGAGTGCCACTTGGAGATGAAAATGTTAGAGTGACTGTTGATATAATCATAGGTGGTGATCATCCTCTTCCTATCCCGGTGATTGGAGAAATAGAGACACTTTTTGCTGTGAAAAATAGTTTTGTTGGTTGGCCTCGTGATTTGGTATTACTTATGAAGGAAAAGAAGGTATATCATCTTTTTCCATTAAATGAAGTCTATTTTTATTCAAATGTAATGTAGTTATCAATTTAATTTGAGTTTATTATGATAGGATTCCAAGAAAAAACAAAAGAAAGTACCTCATTCTCCTTCAAAAATCAATGTGCATCCCTCAATCAAACTTCTTTATAAGTATGTGGAAAAGTCATTGGATGTGAATAGGTCGGTACGTGTGCGTTTGGATGAAGATTTGTTTGGCAAAGAGAAAGAAATTTTTCTTATGCTTGATGACATTATGGAGTTTTGTGCAATGTTGGAAATATCAAACTCATGTATATTGACCTATATCGGGTAAGTAATTAGAAGTAATCAAATGTGTCTTTGTGTGTTTGATTTCTTTTTATTCATAATTATACATTGTGTAGGTATCTTTGGGAAAAATTTAAGCCTATGAGAATTGTTAGAAAATTTAAGGTTATGGACCCAAGCGACATTGCCCCGTGTCGTAGTTCAAATGAGCGTGCAAAGAAAGTTGCTAGCGTGCTACAAAATGTTCGAAAAAATCAATTGTTACTCATTCCTTTCAACCCTGGGTAAGTTTAAATGATTAAAATGTTTGTTTCTTGATTATAATATGTTTAGCGTGTAAATTTTAATATTGAAATATTTAATCTTTGATAGGTGTCATTGGATATTATAAGTGGTGGATTTGCATGAGAATGTTGTGTTTGGATTTGATTCTAAACACAATGGTATTTGGGAGGAAATGAAGTCAATTTTAACAGCGTAAGTATTATTGTTAATAAGTTATTGTTGAATTAATATTTATTTTAATTGTACGTAATTTCAATCTATTTCAATATGATATTGTTTTATATAGGGCAATCAAACTATATCAATCTGAAAGTGGAGATCAAAGTCGAAAAAATACTACTTTGAGAGTTGTGAAGGTAAATTATATCAAACTTTTTTACTACATTTTTCAAAGTTATAACTTTTTGTTCTTTTTTTACTAAACTTTTCTAAGTTGTACTTTTTTTTTCATTTTTTTATATGTATAGTGTCCATGCCAACCAGGAAACGTGGAGTGTGGCTATTATGTGCTTAAATTTTTGAGAGAAATTATGCACAACCATGATGTTCCCATTACTAACCTTGTATGTATGACTTTACAGTTTATTTACCTTTCATTTTTAATGTATATGATTATTTTGTACTAACTTTGTATGTGCTAATATTTTTATGCAGTTTAATTCAAAGAATCCATATACCCAAGCACAACTTGACGAGCTTCGAGTAGAATGGGCTGAGTTTGTTAGCAATTTCATTTAAGACACGGGCAACAAACATCATTGATTTTATTTTGATAAGCTTTATTTTGTGAACATTCCTAGCTCAAAATAGCAACAAACATTTATGATTAGATTTCATTCGTACTTTTTGACTATGCATAGCTATTTTATTTTTGTAAGGATGATGTTTCGTATAACTTTTAAAATGTGAATTGTAGTTTGTGTACTTTTATAAGAAACACCAAACTTGTTTTGTTGAAATAGAAATGGAGCTTGGAATTGTTGAAGGTTTAAATGTGTTTTTATGGTTTAATTTCTCTTGAATGTGATGGATGTGATAAATAGATTGTTGATATTCAATTATTGCAGGTTATGACTAAAATAATGGGGAATTATAAAAATATATGGTTGCAGATATTTATATGCTAAATAATGTCATTCAATGACTGTCATCTAAGATACTAACAATGACACTTATATTCAATGACACTCTTAAGATGACGGTCTACAACTGACATTATTGCTCAGTGTCATGTAACTTTTGATGACTAATGGTAAAAAATATGAATTTTTTTTTTACCATTCGTTATATAATGACACATATAAGATGACGTTTAAAAAATGACATTGTAAATGTGTCATCGTAAGATAAGAGGGCACTCACAGTAATGACACTTACAAAAGTGTCATCGTATTATTAAGATGACAGTTTTTGTCTGTCATTAAAAGGCAAATTTGTTGTAGTGAATCATCTTCGAATTTGGCAAAAAAAAAATCGCAAACTGATTTACATAGAAACTTACAAGATTTACATAGCGATGAACAAAATGTATAAACGAATCAAATGCATAGATCGATAGTAAATGGAAAATAAATGAAAGTAATAAAAAAAAATATTATCGGAATAAAAAAGATTGGTATTGGGCTCAGGATTATCACGTTGTTGAGAAGAAGAAGTAGGAAGCGGCGGAGGAATATAATTTGATGATAAAGCACAAAGAGAATAAACGACCAAAGATAAAGATATTGATTTAGGTTTTTTTTCTTAATAATTAAATAACATTTCCTATAATTAAAAAAGATTTGATTTGATCTGAATTCAAAATAAAATAAAATAAATAAATTATAAATGAAATGAAATGTAATTATTAAGATATATTTATTAGGAGAGATAAAAGAGTAAAATAGACCACATTAAAAATGATAACCACCAGACCATCACCAAAAATGGTGTTTTATAGGTAAAAATGATAAAAGATCATAAAAACCAGCATTATTGTAATTAGGTGAATTAAAGTGGTTATTGTTGTAATTAATTTATTATATTAATATGTTTTAATTTTTAATTTTAAATAATTGTATCTCTCCCCGGCCTCTACACTCTCTTTCCTCCTCTCTCTCCTCTTCACATACTCATCCTCATCTTCAACGTGAAAACCATCATCTCTCGCCTCCTCATACCCTCATCTTCAACGTGAAAACCAGAAAAATAATAAATTAATTTTATTAAACACATAAATCTGTAAACAACAAATCTCTCATCTTAGTTCTTAAACATTGTAATCATTTGACAAAAACCCACAATTCTTAATTGGCATATTATCTGTTGGAAAATATAAATGTTTTTTTCCTTTTTATTTGATTTAAATGGTTGGCACTTAATTTGACAAAAACCTATTTTATTTTGGTGATTCCTTGGCAATTAATTTACTCATATAAGGTATGTTTATTCAAATCTCCAAATCACCAATATGTGATTTGTTTAATTGATTGATTTTGTTTATGGAATCTCTTAGTTGTCTTCTTGCATAAAATTGATATTTTGAACAGCTAGCAGCAGCCTCTTATGGAAGATTTTCGAAATGGAAAATCTTTGGTTTAAATGAGAATAATTTCGTCACTCCTTAATTCGAGTCGAAGGTGTTGCAACGGTTATAGCTGACCGATTTCTGATTTCCAGATTTCCTTATTTGAAGATTCAAAGTGTTGCCTATAAATTGAAGGCTTCTTTTTTAGCTTGATTTACCCAAGCTTCTTATATTTCTCTCACTTCTATTAGCATATTGTGCTTATTATAATATTCATGTGAGAGTGTATTTTGTAAGGTTTATTATTCAAATATTCTATATTGTAATTGCTTGGAGAGTGTTTCGATTCTTCGGGAGGAAGAAGTCGTCTTGCTCACACATCGAGGAAGGGAGTTCCTTGATCTAAATCCGCAAGGGGAGCTTGTGATATGATTAAAACAAGAACGGGAGGTTCTTGAATCAAATCGTCACAAGGGGAGCTTGTGATCGAATCCATTGTAGACGTGGTTGTTGCAAGGAGAAATCAAAGACAAAAACAAAGAAGGGAGTTCTTTTTATTTTGTGCCTTTTGATTTATATTTGTATTGAACGACTAACGATTCTAGTGGATTTTTTTCTGGGAGAGGCCCCGTGAGTTTTTACCAGTTGGAGGTTTCTCACGTTAATCATTTCATCGTGTCGATCTCTTCCTTACTCACTGTTTTTATAATTCTGTCCACTGCCTTTTTTGTACCGAGCCTAAACTGTCATAACACTGAATCCGTGGCTAAACCGAAGATAGAAATGATTTTTACATAATCTTATTCATTTGCATCCTTAATCGTATTTAAACTAAGAAATAAGGTCTAACATTATCAAAAACAACTTCAAATCAATTATTAATAAGTAAATGAATTGAATATGTAAAACTTAGTTAAAAATCCTCATTTTTATAAATAATACAACAGCTCTAATTAACAAATTTAACCTAACAAAATGTTATAATACTTAATTTATAAAATAAAAAAAACCTCATATACTTCATTTCTAACAAAAAAAACATCAATTGAATAGAGCATTATATTTAATAATAATAACAAAAAAAAAACCTTTTTTTTAAACCATAACATCCATATGTAGGGATGGGCTTGAGTCGGTTTGGTCCGGTTTTACCGAAAATCTTGAACTAAACCGGTCACTTCGGTTTAGACAAATAGTGAACCAATCGGTTCACTTCTTTTAAAGGAGCAGATCGGTTCAGTTTTCTTCGGTCCGTCGGTTCATCAGTTCGGTTTTTCACTTTGGGCCTTTACTATTGGGTTTTTTTTAATCTGTGAATAGGGGTCCATATTTATAAAATAAAAATAAATAAATAAATTCATGTCTATATTATTAAATGAAATCCAATTTTACATCTATTATAATTTATGCCTATATTATTAAATAAAAACAATTCTAATTTCAATTTCAATTAGCACAAATTCACTTTGAATTTCAATTTCCACATTAGTTTTCACAATAACATACAATTCCAATTTTCACACTTAATATAATTCAATTAACATTGAATTTCAATTTCCATCAAAAGCAAACCGAGAAAACCAGTTGAACCCGGTAAAATCGGCCTGAGTTGCTCTGTTTGGGTCGGGTCAGTTTCTCAATTCGGTCGATTTTTTTCTCAACCCTATCCATATGTAGAAACTAGAGAATTTGCCTATAATGACACTTTTATTAGTGTTGATGTCTTAAATAGCTTAAGTTTTAAAAAATCCCTCAAATGACATTTTTTCTAATATAACAAAATTAATTATTTCATTAAATTTACAAAAATGCCACTCATTTATTAATTCACTAAATTTACAAAAATGTCACTCATTTATTAATTCACTAAATTTACAAAAATGTCACTCATTTATCAATTCACTAAATTTGTTCTCTTATTCAATAATTTAGTGAATTCAAGGGAATAATTTAGTGAATTAAATTATAATGTATATTTAGGATACCTAATATTGATTTTAATTCAATAATTTAATGAATTAAAGAGAATAATTTAGTGAATTAAATTATAATGTATATTTGGGATGCCTAATATTGATTTTAATTCAATAATTTGGTGAATTAAAGGGAATAAGTTAGTGAATTAAATTATAATGTAAATTTGGGATACCTAATATTAATTTTAATTAAATAATTTAGTTAATTAAAGAGAATATTTTAGTGAATTAAATGGAATAATTTAGTGAATTAAATTTAAATGTACATTTGGGATACCTAATATTGATTTTAATTGAATAATTTAGTGAATTAAAGAGAATATCTTAGTGAATTAAAAGAAATAATTTAGTGAATTAAATTTAAATGTACATTTGGGATACCTAATATTGATTTTAATTCAATAATTTAGTGAATTAAAGGGAATAATTTAGTGAATTAAATTATAATGTATATTTGGATACCTAATATTGATTTTAATTCAATAATTTAGTGAATTAAATAGAATAATTTAGTGAATTAAAGAGAATAATTTATTGAATTAAATTATAATGTACATTTGGGATACCTAATATTGATTTTAATTCAATAATTTAGTGAATAAAAGGGAATAATTTAGTGAATTAAATTATAATGTATAATTTAGTGAATTAAATGGAGCCGATTACATACCGGTTCGGTTCGTAACCTTTCCCGTTCCGATTCTGGTTCATTTTTTTATGAATTTTCTTACCGGTCGGTTTCGGTAAAGTTTGTAAACTCTGTCATTTTAGTTTTTAAAATAATTTTTCATCCTAAATCCCTTTTTTTGTGTCAATTTAGTTTTTCGTTATACAATTCAATAACTTTTACCATATTGTTCACTAAATTATTAAACTAAACTTATTTGTTTTATTGTGCAACATAGTTTATTGAACTTTTTACTTTGCACTATTGCTTTACATGTGCTAGGGTATATGTGAATTGGAGAAGAAAACAAGGAAGAAAAAATATGAAGATTGGCCAAATGAGGACACAAGAAGATGCCATTTTTTAATTCTTTTTTGTGTTTGTTATAAATTTTAATAAATTGTTGATGTATATAGGTTTAAATGGATATTGCTGTTGAGATTTATAATTCAATTATTTAATGCATTGAGTTCAATAAATTATTGAATTGAAATCTTGATATTATCTTACCACTCTATGAAAATATTATTTTATATTTCAAGTTTATAATCACTAATATTGGTTATTGATGTTGCATACTAGTGTAAATGAATGTGATTTTTATTTGCGGAAAGCTTTGAGATTTTATGTGTTTTTTATAGGCATAATCAAAACCATTATTCAATAATTTATTAACTTCAATTACTTATTGAATTAAAATCAATATGAAGATCTCAATTATATGTTGTAATTTAGTTTAATAAATTATTGATGAAGAGAGAAATTTTATTGAATTAATAAAACTCAAATTTTAATTCACTAAATTATTGACTAAGACAGAAAATTTAGTGAATTAATAAAGTTCATATTTTAATTTACTAAATAGTGAATAAGAGAACAAATATAGTGAATTAATAAATGAGTGGCATTTTTGTAAATTTAATGAAAACAATTAATTTTGTTATATTAGAAAAAATGTCATTTGGGAAATTTTGAAAAGATGGTGCTATTTAGGGAATTAGTTTTATAAAATGTGTCATTTGAGTTATTCCCCTAGAAACTATGGATTTAGGCTATAAAATCTAAAAAAGAAGTATAAATATATGACTTAGATCAATGGAAAATAACAACAACAACAACAAAATTTAAAAACTTACCTTAGACCGCCGGAAATGAGTCTCACTGGCACGCGTCCCTCTTCAATAAGTCGCAATGCCGACGAAATTTCGTCGGCATTGCTTTAATTATTTAAAAAATAATAATAATTAAATAAAAGAATAAAAATCTATCTCTAGAACAAATGCCGATGAAATTACAATTTTCTCTAGCATTTCTTTATTTATTAAAAAAATAAAGGGAAAAAAAATCCATAGAAGCATTGTCGGCAAAATTACAAAATTCTCCAACATTGCTTACCAAAAGGCCGGCGAAATTATAAATTTCGCTAGCCTTACCCAAAAAATTCCATCAAATGTCTATGCCGGTGAAATGGATTTCGCCAGTAGAGACCAAATTTCTTGTAGTGTCTGTTAAATGATGATAATGTGTACACATGGCAGAAAGAGGGGATGATGACGTGGACACTTAAGCACAAATACATATATAAAACCAAATAAAGGGCAAGTCAGGTCGAGTCAAGGCAGATCAGATTTGCTATGATTAGCAATTTTTTTTGTTTTAAGGTTGAATAAGTGCTTAACCGTCACATCATCATCCCGCTTTCTACCACACGTACACCACATCATCATTTAATGGGCCAACATAATATTTCTGTCAATCAAATTAACGTTAGGGACCATTTGTAAGCTTTTATCTGACCACATGAATCTATTTATAACTTTTTAAACTATAAGGATTAAAATGAAACAAACACTAAATCATAGGACCGAAATTGTATTTAGACATCATTATTATCATCTCTATAGTTGAGGGTTATTTATACAATTTTCCCTATTTTATTATATAGTGTTGTTCTTTGGATTGGGGGTTTAGGTTTAGGGCACCACTCTTTCTCAGTTCTCCATCTCCACGCAAAAACAGAGCCTCACTTCATCTTCTTCCTCACCATGTCCTTTCTTCTCTCTCTTCCACGGAAACAGAGGCAATTAGACACAAGCTTTGATTTCTCGTTTTAAATCCAATTAATTTGTTAACTCATGGGTCTTCATTCATAAATCTGTGGGAAAAGGCCTGGATTTTGATGTTTTGTTAGCCTTTTCATTTTCAGATTTCTACTCTGATTGTCACAAACAAGGTAATTGCACAAATCTCTTCCCTTATCCTTTTTGCTTTAAATTTAGAATCAAATTTATTATCGCTTTTTTTCACATACTATGTTTCGGACTCGTTGAATGAATCCATGAAGAGAAATGAGTATTACTAATGTTATATTTTGACAAGTTTTATGTGGAAATAAATTCTGAAAAATGTGTCTTCTTTGATTTTTAACTAAATTCATAGTCAATCATATATATTATGCAAGGTTATCAAAACGTAAATCGAATTGTGAATCGTTTTCTTAAAAAAGTAAATCGTGGATCGTATCGAATCGTGAATCGTAAGATTCAATTTTTATTTATTTATTTTTACTTAAATATTATATATTGAGAAAATATAGATGAAATATGGATAAATAACCTTAATATTCATATCTATACTACCTCTAAAAGGGGCTTAAAGGGAAAAACTTTTGAATTCTCCTTTTGCCCCATTTTTATTTTATTTATGAATATTCAATTTTTATTTATTTATTATTAATTAAATATTATATATTGAGAAAATATAGATGAAATATAGATAAATAACCTTAATATTCAAATCTATACTACCTCTAAAATGAGCTTAAGCGGAAAAACTTTTGAATTCCCCTTTTTCCCCCTTTTTATTTTATTTATGAAGATTTAATTTTTATTTATTTATTATTTATATATTGAGAAAATATAGATGAAATATGGATAAATAACTTTAATATTCATATCTATACTACCTCTAAAATGAGCTGAAGGGAAAAAACTTTTGAATTCCCCTTTTGCCCTTTTTTTATTATATTTATGAAGATTCAATTATTTATTTATTTATTATTAATTAAATATTATATATTGAGAAAATATAGATGAAATATGGATAAATAACCTTAATATTCATATCTATACTTCACCATCATCATATGGCTCGCTGCCTAAAGGCCGGCCCTGACTCGGCTCGGACTCCGCCCAAGCTCGGCTAGAAAATCAACGATTGACAGGCCGGCTCGACTCGGCTCGTTAATTGTTTGGATTGGATATGAGCCTCCCTTTTTTTTAACGAGCCGGCTCGTTTGAGCCTCCATAAGGCTGATCCAACGAGCCGAGCAGAGCTCGGCCCAAATAAAGCTCGCAATATTTATTTATTATTTAAATAAAATTTTATATTATTACCATTTTAAAATTTTAAGATAAAAAATTCTATTATAACTTAACAATAGAGTTCTAAAAAAACAAAAAAACTCTATTATAACTTAACAATAGAGTTTAAAAAACAAATTAAAATTAAACTTAAGCATCAGCTGCTCTAATAGAGAGAGTCGTTGACTATCTCTTTGATATGTTTTTTGAATCTATCTCTTTGACATTTTTTTTTACTTATATTGTAGTGATGCACATTATTCTCAAATATTAAAATATGAAATAATTAATAAAAATATCTATTTTTTAAAGTTGATACTTTTGTGTAATTACTAAATAAGATAAAATAAAATAGTTAAATTATTTTATGGATAAAATTGTTATTTAAAATAATAAGTTTAATATGTTTATTTTGTTAACACTTAATTTTTTTAAAAAAGTGATTCGAAAGTTATGCATCATTGGTTGTTGAGAAAATATAATACAAAAATGAACTTATATGATAGGCTGAGCTTGGCTCGCTCCAACGAGCCAGACCCAAGCTCGACTCGATAAGCCTAGCCCATAAGCCGAGCCGCGAGCCTTAATATTTTAGATTGGGCCGAGCCGGTTCGACTCGACCAAAAGTAAAGGCTCGTTGGGCTCGAGCCCGAGCCGAGCTTGAGCCTTCTAATGTTTGGGCCGGGCCGGCTCAGCTCGGCCCATTGATGATGGTAGCCGGCCCGGCCCATTGATGATGGTAATCTATACTACCTCTAAAAGGGGCTTAAGGGGAAAAACTTTTGAATTCCCCTTTTTCCCTCTTTTTATTTTATTTATGATTTTTTTGAATGAAAATGAATTTTTAGTTTAAAAATTTCCATGAAGTAGGAATCCGTGTGTACACTCTACCTTCCCCTACAACTTCAATATATTACATGGGGATTTCTATACTAGGTCTAAGAGAAGAAACTTTTGAATTTCCCTTTTGCCCTTTTTTTATTTTAAAATATGTTTCATTTTTACTTTTTCCTCAGAACCGTCAAAATGTGGAAGTCTTTTTACGTAACTTGTTTTCTTTTTAATTCAAAAAATGTAAAAATTCTAAAACTGTTACCAGAGAAAGAAACAAATTTATGTAATGTATTTTAATATAAAATTATTTCAACATTTTTAATAAATAAATAATAAAAATTTGAGATTATAATAACAATATGGTATGAGCGTATTTTTTTTACATCTACAATATATATTTTATCTCATAAATATAGTATACAATTGAAATGATCAAGTATCTTTTTAAATTAAAAAATATATTTTATAATAAAACTGATGTAAACTTTAAAAAAACTATAGGGTTTAGGGTTTAGAAAAAAATCTCAGATCTCAAGACTCTCAAACATGGCGGATTTCAAGACTCTCAACCATGCCGCCGTCTTCTTCAGTTCGTGATTCCAAGCATCAAGTATCAGATCTCAGATCTATGATTCGTTAGGGTTGTCATCTTCATTTCAACAATCAGGTTTTCAACTCATTCTCCCATCTTCTGAAACGGAAAAAAAAAAAGTTACGATTCAAGACATGAATCGACCGATTCATCCCATTTACGAGTCAAACAAGCGATCTGAATCGAAACCCTTGCGTTTCGATTCGAATCGCGAATCGTACGTTTTTTATAACCTTGATATTATGTGTGTCTTGTTTGTTGTATGAGTGAGCAAGAGCTGTTCAATTTTAGATTATAATGGAATTTGAGTAAAGGACTAGGGGCAAAAAGGGGTTGGTTGATGGCTGCTTGAGTCGAAACTACCCGCTCTCTTGAGTCGAAACAAACTTCTCCAGTCTAAGTGTTTTTAGCTTTCAATTCCGTACTCTGCAGAATCGGATAAGTTGTTTTCTTCAGTTTTGTTTTCTGTTTCAGAGGTTTTCTTTTCTGTAATATTTATATTTGCCTAATCTGATTGATGGGTGTCTCATTTTTCATCTGAATCTGAATGAAATGGTGTTATTCTCGTCTCTGATTGTGGGAATTGTAAATTTTCGTGGCGTTTTATTCTCTCCAGGTTCATAGATTTAATATTCTAGCATTCTGGTCCTCTGGATATCTGTTTTTGGTGTTATACTAAAAAAGAACATCTATCTGGTTTTCTGTCTCTTTGGTCTTATACTGTTTCTTAATATGGGGAGATGAAGGTAAAGGATTGACTCCACTTGTTTTGCTTCATAACGGGAATAGGAAATGAACCACTTTAGTTCTTTTCTATTGTTTTTGAAGGGATCATATATATATTAGATGCTTTTGATTTTGTGAACCTGTTAAGAATGACTGCCAAATGATGTTGGGAATTTGCGCAAGGGCTTTGAGTTCATGCAACATTTTGCTGTGAGCAGTGAAATAATTTATGTAAAATCCCCTCTGATGGCAAAGGAAGTTATTTGAATTATTGTTTAGATTATGCGTTTGATGTTCAAAAGTTGTATTTTGAAAGATTCTGGGGATTGGGAAATTAATCACTTTAGTTCTTTTCTATTGTTTTTTAAGGATCATATATATTAAATGTTTTGATTTTGAAAATCTGTTAAGCATGACACGACCTTCATTTACTGCCAAATAACATTGGAAATTTGCAGCAAAATAATTTATGTAAAATCCTCTCTCATGGCAAAGGAGGTTATTTGAATTATTGTTTAGATTATGCGATTGATGTTCAAATGTTGTATTTTGAAGAATTATGGGAATTGGGAAATTAATCACTTTAATTCTTTTCAATTGTTTTTTAAGGGATCATATATATTAGATGCTTTTGATTTTGTAAACCTTTTAAGAATGACACGGCCTTCATTGACTGCCAAATGATGTTGGGTATTTGCGCAAGGGCTTTGAGTTCATGCAACATTTTGCTGTGAGCAGTGAAATAATTTATGTAAAAACCCCTCTGATGGCAAAGGAAGTTATTTGAACTATTGTTTAGATTTTGCATTTGAGGGTCCAAATTTTGGATTTTGAAGGAATAATAATTCAGAAAAGAAGTGGTTCCAACCAGTCACGTTTTTTGTAAGAACTAACACTAAATGAAAAGGGTTGTGAGTTGTGACTCAGTTAATGCATTACTTGTTACTCTTCCTGGATCCAAACGTTTTTACACCCGCACTTTTTATCCTCTTCTTTGTACCTGTTCTGTGTTTCTCTTTTATCACCGTCCTTACTTTATTTTCTTCCACTTTTTTGAAGGTCAACAAAGGAGAAGCCCTCAAAGAGTGAGATGGATCAACACAAGAAGTTGAAGAAGCAAAGAAACAGGACTATTGTTGGAAAGGCTAGTAAATCCATCAAAGGTGAAGAAGAAAAGAAAAAGAAAAAACCATCAAGGAAGAGACTTCTAACAACTATTGATGAGACGGATCAACTCAATCTTGGGGAAATAGGTTCTGAGCAATTTGTTGCGCAGGAAGAACACACTACAAAGCCCAGGAAGGCTGGTAAATCCAAGAGAGGTAGAAAAATAAAGAACGAAGATTTGTTAGAAAATGGAGGGAAAACTGTGCAACTCGAAGCTTATCAACCCTCTATGGACAATGGTAAGACAAAGAAATCTTCCAAAAAGAAAAGGAAGGATCATACTTCACTGGACGTTAAAAGATCGACAACAAGAAGTGATTATGTTGGTGAGGGTGATGTTTTTCAAATCTCTTCTGGAGATGAAGACACCTCAAAAGGAATGAAAAAATGGATTACAGAATATCATGGAAGTAGACCGGGGTTAAAGGTGCTGCAACAACAAATAGATGATTATATAACCACACATGAGGCTCAGTTGGAAGAGGAAAAGAAAGAAAGGGAAGCTCAAGCAGCTGAAGGGGGATGGACAGTAGTTGTACATCACAGGGGGAGAAAAAAGACCACGGATACTGAAACTGGGGTCACTGTCGGTTCGGTTGCTCAAACTGCTATAGAGGACAAAATGTCCAAGAAGAAGGGGAAAGAAGTTGCGTTGGATTTCTATCGGTTTCAAAGAAGAGAAGCGCAGAGGAACGAGGTTCTAATCCTGCAAAGTAAGTTTGAGCAAGACAAAAAACGGATACAGCAGCTGAGAGCTTCCAGAAAGTTTCGACCTTATTGAAATTTTAGCAATAGTTAAGGTGAAATCATCTCATACCTTACTAATATGACAGGAATTTTTCTTTTTGCCATGTATTCTTCATTTTGCGGTTGCAATTTTGAACTTATATGCACTGTAGCTAAGTAATGAAACTAAGAAATCTATGTATCATGGTGAAGTATTTAAGAAGGAAATGGCATGGCCATTTATGGCTCTTTTTCATGGAAACCAGGCGACAGAGAAAGGTGAGGTATGGCATTGTATTAGTCTCGAACTCTACAATACCAAATTCTATTGTCGTCCTTGTTAAGTTTTAAAATTTTACTTCAGTGTCAATGTTTTGCTACCAAATACAAGGTTGAATTGAAGATAAAACATAATTAAAAAAAAACATATATAATTTAAAATGTTTTTATTTGATAAACGATGTATAATTGAAAATCTAACCTCTAGAAAATGACCTTGAAAACTTGTAGCAATAAACAATAAATGGTTGTTTTGACGTATATTAAAAAAAAATAGTTTAACATGTTTATATTTAATGAAACGGTATTTTATTGATAAATCAATGTGTAGCCGTCGTTAACATTTGTAACAACAGTCATACTCATATATAAATATGTTTATATTTAATAAACGGTGTATTATTGATAAACAAATCTGTAGCGGCAGCCATTAAAACAAGAAAATGTACATTGTTTAACATATTTATATTTAATAAATAGTGTATTATTGATAAACCTTTAAAAAAAATACATACTTTAACATGTTTATATTTAATAAACGATGTATTAATGATATAACAACCTCTAGCCACAGCTAGTGAAAACTCTGGTGATTTCAACCAAACAAAACAAAAACATTGCATCTACAAGAAGGAATGTTGCATATCCCTTGATACTCATATAAAGTTTCTCTTCTTGTATTCTCCGACATCATTTCACTGTTTTTGTAAAAAAATCAATAATCGTTGTTGTTTTTAAATTTCCAAAGGGTATGAGAATGTTTGTGTTGACTTTCCCGTACCTGTGGCTCCATGACGATCACCATCTTTTCTATTGAAGAATTATTGAAATTAAAATGATGAAAAGATGAGTTCCGGTGAGGGTTTCATTTTTATTTTATTTTTTCCTGATGAGAGCTTTGAGTTTTCTGGATGAGAGTTTTGAGTTTCAAATCTGGGTTTTTTTCTTCAGATCTAGGTAGATTGAAGAATTATTGATGTTCAAATTCTAAAATGATTGAAGAATTAAAATTCTAATTTTAATTTTGTAGTCATGGAAAATGGAGATGAGGTAGAGAAGAGGGAAGGAGATGAAGTAAAGAGAGATAGGATAATTAAAAAACAATTAAATAAATAAAATATTAATATAAAACTCATTTAATATATCAACTCATTTAAAATATATTATGTCAACAATAAAATAAATACTTTAATGTCACGTCAACGTTCTATTAAGTATTTAATAGATTTTTTACGGCATGGACTAAATTGAAAGCTAAACAAAAACTCGAGAATAAAAATGCCAATTTAAAAACTTAGGAATCAAATTATCAATAAATTCAAAACTCATGGACCAACAGCCTTTTTTTCTGTTTAACAAACCACAACAAACATGAGGAAATCAAATTGTAATTGAAAATGAAATAATAATTTCACTGGCTTGAAGTATGGTCTATGGGTAAAGGAAGGGAATTTGGTCTTGGAAAAACTAAATCTTCTTTCTTTTGAAATGTAAAATGTTTTGCCAATCAGGTCATAGTTCAAGCGGTCGGGCACCTGCTCTCTTTTTTTGAAGTTGAAAGTTTGAGTCTCTCTCACCTCGATTTAATATAATATCTCAAACAATATATAAGACGCTTTTCGAATGAATTTATTGTGTCATTCGTGTGATAAAACAACTAAATGTTTGACTGTTTAAATAAATAGATATTAGAAGATGTAGCTAGAGCCCATGAAATTAACTATCATTTTCTTTCTCAAGATGATGAATCGAAATTTATTGGTTAACTATTCCCACATGTATGCACTGAGTCTTATGCTTTTTGACGATAAAAGATTTAAATGTATTTACAAAAAATAAAATAATAAATCAAGGGTATTATGAGTAATAAAATTTTCTTCTCACATCATCATATTATATATGTTATAGATTATAGATTGAAAGACAATTTTTAAAGAGAAAATTAGATAAAATACCTTAAAACATGTAAGAAAGTATTTAACTAGAAAATACTTATCTCCAAACTAATTTGGAGGAGCTACTTCATACTTTCATATATGTTTTATTTCTATTGGATTATAAAAATTATTAGGACCCACAAATTTAATAAATATAAATAGTATTTTATAGAAATTGATCATTAATTCTTAGAGGATGAAGAAGCTCCTCCAAGTTAGTTTAGAGGTAAGTATTATCTTTTTAAAAAAAAAACAAATAAACAAATAAAAAATTTCGTATTAAGATAGATTAAGATATAAAAATCCATACATTCCAATACAAACGAGTCTATATGGATCAAAATAATGAATAAATATATAGTTTTATATCAACAACATAAACTCAAAAATTCCAAACTTCATTAATATGAACACAATTCAACTAATTAAGCACGTAAATTTGATGTCATATCTTAAGTTTATTTCTTCCCCATCTTGCTAATTTTATCCATGCTATTAACCCAATTTTAACAAACACAAAGAAATCAAACTCTTTCTTACACATGCTATTCATCACCAATCCATTGATCAAGAACAAGACAAATTAGATAATCTGCTACCGAGTGAAATTTCCCGAAAATTTAAACAACATATCCACCATTAACCCTAATCACCTGCCCGTTCACCCATCCCCCACCATCACTCGCCAAGAAACCCACCACCTCCGCCACATCTTCCGGCCTCCCCAATCGGCCCAACGGACAAGCTTCCACGATTTTCTTCACCGTCTCCTCCGTTTTCCCGGCGTAAAACAACTCCGATTCAACCGGCCCCGGCGCAACACAATTCGCCGTAATTCCAGTCCCTTTGAGTTCCTTAGCCACCGTCTTCGTCATCGCTTCCACCGCCGCTTTCGACGCCGCGTAAGCTGAATAACCCGGTGGAAGAGACGCCACGACGGAAGACGTAATCTGAATAATCCGTCCTCCCCCTTCACGAGTCAGCCGATTAACGGCCTCTCTGCAACACAGAAACGCGCCTTTACTGTTTACACTGAACGTTTTCTCCCAATCCTCCACGGAGGTGTCGGCTAGAATCGGATAATTAGGGTTTAGGATTCCGGCAGAGTTGACGAGGATGTGGATTTTCGATCCGAATTCCTTTTCGGCTGTATCGAAAAGGTGATTGATCTGAATTGGATCGGAAACATCGGCCTGAACTGCGATGGCGCGAGGATTGGAAGAAGGATTTGAATGATTGAGCTCGGAGATGAGTGAATCGGCGTCGATGGATCTGGAAGCGTAATTGATTACGACTTTTGCTCCGAGGGAATGGAGGTGGACGGCAATGGCGCGGCCAATGCCGCGAGAACCGCCGGTGACGATTGCAACGCGGCCGTCAAGTGGAAGAGAAGAGGACGGCGAGGGTTGGGTCGGAATCGGAATCTGGCCGGCCATGGGTTTGAAACTGATTTTTCGTGGCTGAAGTGAAGATTGAAGGAATTTTAAAGTATGGATATGGAGTTTGACCAATCCATGTTTCGTCACTGCTTATGTAATAATAATGGGGAAAATCAAATTGTTGTTTATTAATAAAAGAGTAAAATGCAAAATACATCCCTACACTTTGAGGCGTTAGCAATTTACATCCTTCTACTTTTGAAATTGTAAATTCCCTCCCCACACTTACGCTTCAACGTGAAAATGGGCCAGCCGTGAGTCCACGTTATTTTTTAAACGGTTGCAGGTTCCAATGCCTTAAAATATCTCTGACAACTGATAAAGACTAAATCATTTTTATTAAAAAACAATTACTTTACGTTTATATCTTTATCCATAAAAAAAGGCCAAATCTCATCTTTTTTTTAACAGATCTCATACCCATTTCTTCCATTTTTTTCCCTTGTGCACTAGACCAATAATCAGAAGCTCACTTGGTACAAGGTATGGAAATTATTTTATTTTTGTGTATCAAAACTGAAAAAATATCAAATCCTTGCTTAGATTTGATCTCTAAATATACACATTTTTTAAATTTTTGGGTTTTTAGACCACTTTCCAAGCTCCCGAGGGAAAAGAAGCAGTGGTGGTCGATTTGCTGGGAATGGAAAGGGTCATTTTTCTGAATAATTGATCTTCTTTGGGTAATATTTCATGGTTTGGAATTTTAGTAATTGGGTGTTTTTTTAATTCTTTGAATTGCAGGCATACCCGGGAAAAAGCAGTTGTTCCATTTATATTTCAGAAAAAAAAATCTTGGATCAACTGGTTGCAACAAACCAAAAAAATCTTAGCAACTGATTTCTTCGTCCCTCTCTTCGTTTTCTGAGAAAAATTCACTGAAAAGTCACCAAAACCAGTAGCACACCATTCGTAGAGATGGAAGAGATAAATTCAAGGAAAAAAAAAATTTATTTGGTTATTGTTCTAGGGCTTAGATCGAAGAAAAAAAATTGGGAAGAGAAAAGTTAAAGACTTTGGTCTTTGGGGAAATTTTTTAAGGAGATTAAAATATTATAAAACAAAAGTAATTTTTTAATAAAAGTGATTTAGTATTTATCAGTTGTCAGAGATATCGTTTAAAAACTAACGTCGACTCACGGCTGGTTCATTTTCACGCTGAAGCGTAAGTGCGGGGAGTTAATTTACAATTTTAAAAGTAGAAGGATGTAAATCGCTAACTCAAAGTGTAGGGATGTGTTTTGCATTTTACTCTTAATAAAATTACATAAGACGTTCATGTATTAATTATAGGGTAAAATGCAAATAAGACCCTCGTGGTTTGTTTCAAATGCATGAACACCCCATATGGTTTGAAAATGGCAAATCACACCCCTATGGTTCCAAATTTTTTCAATCAGACCTCTCCCCTTCAATGCCAATAATTTTCTTTTCATCATAATTTCTTCTTTTGAACTCCGATTTGGATGACTCAAGATGTTTTAGAATCCTCATTTCAGGCTCTACATAATAGTCACTTTAATGAAATGATTAATAAATAAAAGAGTTTATAAACATCAAAGTACTAGGTATGATTGACACCGTTAACTCTTTTGGTTATTGATGATTTAGAAGTTTTTAAGTGACCGTAGCATAGAGACTGAAACGAGGATTCCAAAACATCTTGAATCATCCAAATCGGAGTTCAATCGAAGAAATTATGATTAAAAGAAAATTAATGACATTGAAATGGAGGGGTCTAATTGAAAAAATTTGAAACCACAGGGGTGTAATTTGTCATTTTCAAACCACAGGGGGTGTTCATGCATTTGAAACAAACCACAGGGGTTTCATTTGCATTTTACCCTTAATTATATTAAGGAAAAAATTAATTTACACCCCTAAACTTTATAAGGTGTGTTAATTTAAACCCTAAACTTTCAATGTAATCAATTTACACCCGCAACTTTAATAAATGTATCAATTTACACCATCTGTTAATAAACTTACTATTATTTTTGAATTTTTTTAGTTAGACGTAAGCGTTTTTATATCTAAATAAAGTTAATTTTTTGAAAATTAATTTTAAATCTATGTTAAATATTTTTATGGCTAAATTTGACCGTTTTGGTGTCGGGTTTGAACATTTTTGTATAGTTTAAATTGGTAACTAGGATTTTAGATTTTCATATTTGAGGTTGGGCGTTTTTATGATTAGGTCATAGACGTTTTTTTATTTTTATCTTTCGGTGATTTGGTAATTGAATTTTGATAGATTTTATAGTTTTGGTATTATGTGGGTTTGAATTGATTCACTTGAAAAAGTTCAGGGTGTAAATTGATTCAATTGAAAGTTTAAGGTTTAAATTGACATAACATGTAAAGTTCAGGGGTGTAAAATGTTTTTTTCTCTTAGGATAATAGGATGTAATAACTTTCAATTTAAAAAAAAATCAATTTGAATATTAAATTTTTACAATTATTTAAATTAGACCAATAAAATTTGATTTTGATAAATTCCCATTTTTTATTATTAATAAACTAATTATTTTTATAAAATCTCAAATGGTCGGCCCCAAGGGCATCCATTATCGTCCGGTTGACATTATAGGATACCTATTAATTTCTAAAGGGTCTAATTTTAACAATTTAAGGAAAAAGAAAATAATATATCAATTTAAATTTTCATTAGTCCAATTTAAACAATTTACAAAATCTAGGGGTTAATTATTCAAACTAAAAATTCAAGAATACAATTCTTACAATCTTTTTAGTTCATGAGTATATTATACAATTTCCCCTTTTTTACTTATATTTTTAGAATGTGAATATAATTCAATATACTATAAAATAATTTTATAAAAAAGTTAAAATTAAATTTATTAGTTAATTGCTTCAATATCTATTGGTTCTATATTTTACAAAATTAATCATGATAATTACAAATTTTATTAGTTTAAACTGGTTTACTTCACTTCAATTTTTTTTTTCGAAAATTGCACAAACTATCAGTGAACTATATTTATTATAATAATTACACCCTCAAACTTATAATTTTAAAAATTGACTCCTTAAACTTTGTAAAATATTTAAATTTGACCCATAAAATTTTATTTTGATAAATTGCTTCTTTAAATTGTTAAATGTCGAGAAATACATCCTTAATGTCAACAAAACGAGACGTGATGAAATTGTAGAAAAACTTCCATCCCTATCCATAAGGGTTTTAGAGTCTGGATCAAGGACGGGCAGGGGCTCTCAATGACCCAACCTAAAATAGAGTTTATAATAATTAGAAAATTATTAATTTAAGAAGAGAGACTTGAACCTTTAAGTTCATAGAAAGAGAACGAATACGTAACCACTTGAATTATGTTTTAATTGGCTAAATTATTCAAATTAAAAGTTTAAAGATGTAGTTATTACATCCGTTATAGTTCCGTGGTGATGCATACAATCTATCTTCTCTCTCTTTATTTTTTTTATTTGATTTTTCATTACGAATGCGACGTCGTTTCTTGTGCACTCATCTTGTTCACAAAATCACAAGTTTCAAAATTTCCATTTGACAAAATCTTCATTTAAAGTAAACAGAGCAAAAATTTGGGCGCCAGTGTGTAAGTTCTCGGATTCGGGTTTCCCAAATTAAAAAAGCCCTAGAATTTGAACAAAGCTTTTCCTTAACCAGTCATGGCGATTGCTCGAACCGGAGTCTACGTCGACGATTATTTGGAATGTACGTTTCTCCTTCTTCTTCTTAAATTCATCATTCTCTACTTCTTCTATAATTTATTTCAATCTCCATAGATGCTAGTACATTACCTGCTGAGCTTCAGAGACTTCTCAATACTGTCAGAGAACTCGACGATCGATCTCAATGTAAATTATCAAATTTCCAGTTTTACTTACTTTTTGTTTGAAATTTCGATAGAATTTTCCTAGATTTTAGTTTCGCTCTATTTCTCTTGCTTTGTCTGGTTCCGTTCTCTTTGATATTTAGCAATGATCGATCAAACGAGGCAGCAGACGAAATATTGTGTAGGATTTTCTTCACAGAGCTCGAGGAAGTTTTATAATAATAATAATAGTATTGAGGAGGAAGAGCCTGCCTTAGAAAAACTACGGAAGGAGATAGAGGCGAATCAGGATAACGCGTTGAGTTTGTGCACAGAGAAGGTTTTATTGGCACGTCAAGCTTTCGACTTGGTATGCTTGCTTTTACTTTCTCATTATCCTTTGGTATTTTATGATAAATCACCATTAGTTTCGAAAATTTAAGCTATTTTCAATATATCCGGCATTTGATATTAACAAAGGTCTGAAATGTGAATTATTAATGTTAAAATGAGAGCAATTAACATAAAAAAAAAGTTTGAACTCGTAAATCTGATACTGTGTTAAATCATCACTTGACCGAAAGATTTAAGTTGTTAGACTAAGATACGTTTTTTCTTTTAAGGTATTAGGTTCACTATTTTCTCTCTCTACTGTTCGTTTATGATGTACACTGTTTAAGGTTTTTTTTATATCATTGTTTGATCCTGAGTTGCAAGAGTTTTATGAATGCTGTGTTTCTTCTTTTTCAGAAATTATCTTATATTCAAAGTGTGAGTGATTGTGGTAGATGGTTTCTTGTAGATAAGAATGAAGAAAATTAACTCACTCTATAAAAAGCAGAGAAATATTTTTTTTTTCATGTGACTACTCTGTAAATAGTTCATAGGCAGTCAATCTGTCTCGATTAGTTTTTTTTTTTGTTTGCCAGTCTCAATTAGTTATCTCGGTTGATCTTATAAATGAAAACATAAAGTATTTGATTTCAGTCAATCTCAGTTAAACATAAAACTAAGGGTAAATCAGTGCTTTCAAAAAGAGGTGAAATAGAAAAGGGGAAAAATACTAACCTACTGAAAATGAGGGGTGGGTCAAAACATTATTTTCTTGTAATTTATATGCTATTTTTTACTACCCCCAAAATGCTGTATCTGAAATTTAGTGCAATACATTAATTTCGTTATATGGCTGTACGTGTCATGTGTATTTTAAAAGATACCCTCTGGACTGACCTTACTGAGTTTCATGTATTTTTACTTGCCCAGATAGATAGCCACGTAAAACGACTTGATGAGGATCTACACAACTTTGCAGAAGATCTGAAACAAGGTAAAAAGGCAATTTACAAACTTTTATCTGAAATGCTATATCATCTCAAAGTTGAAGGTTAGCAGCATGCTACTATTACATCTCATAGCCATTTGTAATGTCCAATTCAAAATAAACAAGTGTTCAATTGTAGGATGCTTTAAAGCATTGCTGACCTTTTTCTTCCTTCCAACTCTCTTGTTTTGATAGTGCTGAAATTTAAGCTATTTTTCAGAAGGGAAAATTTCACCAGATGAACCAGCCATTCTTCCACCAATGACAATAGTTTCAAAAAATGAAAAACGTAGACCAGTTTTTGCTACACCTCAATCCAAGAGGCCTGAGTACAGGGAGCGAGATTGGGACAGGGAGCGTGATAGGGATTTTGAGCTCATGCCTCCTCCAGGAAGCCATAAAAAGGACTTTGCAGCTTCACTTGATGTTGATCAACCTATTGATCCAAATGAACCTACCTATTGTGTTTGCCATCAGGTTTCTGCTTTTGGATTCATTTTTGCTTCATTCTGAAATTTTAACTTGAATTATCTAATGATTCTTTGTTGTTTCCATTGTCGGGCTTGTTAAAGAACTTATTCAGTGTTGTTTTGACACGGGAGTATTTACTGATGCCATCTGATTTCTTTTGATCTTTTAGGTATCATTTGGAGATATGATTGCTTGTGACAATGAAAATGTAAGTCCATTTTTCTATGTTGATGACTCTTCACGCATTCCTCCTTGTTGATCTGTCTTATTATATACATGTTTGAGTCATTTTGCATGATTGCATCTCAATTTAATGCACAGTTAGAGCAAGTTTCCGAAGCATAACAACTTTTAGAAATAAATTTGCGGATAACATGCATGTCATGTAGTATCAGTCTCGGTAAATACCTTAAAGGATTTGATCCCTATAATTTTTTGGGTGTGGTGCTGCCCGTCTTTTCCTATGATTTGTATGCATGAATCTACATCAGTAGAATGTAGAAGTTTTACATTGAATATACAATAGGTTTGCTCTTTGAATTTCCTGGGTCGTTGTAGATAGCTGTCTTTGGCTTGTTTATAATTTGAAGAGTGAACTTCTTATAAATCAATTGTTATTGAAAGACGGATAGTGATTCTTATATCTTATTCGTTATCAAATTCGCCAACATGGTCGAAGATTTGTACATGTCGGCATTGGGCATGAATTGTGTTGTTTTTCTCTCTAGGACAACTTTCTTGAGTTAAGGAGTTTTAATGACAAATGTATATATAATCTGGATTCATTGTAATTTCTCTCTCTCATATTGCTTCTGTTTGCCTTTGACAGTGCCAAGGAGGTGAGTGGTTCCATTATTCGTGCGTTGGGCTAACTCCAGAAACAAGATTCAAGGGGAAGTGGTATTGTCCAACCTGCAAATTACTTCCACAATGTCAATGATCATTTGTGTAGCTAAATTTTTTTAGAAGCCTAAGCATTTCTGAAAATTAAGCTCCGCGAACAATACACTCATGGGGAAGCCACTTCGTTCGGGGGCATCCGATAAACAACTCATGGGGAAATTTAAGTTGTGATCCTTCCTTTGACATAGCATTGAAACCAGAATGAACTTTGAAATTGTGAGAATGCTAATGGCAACGTGGTCTCTTTCCCCAGTTTTTTCATTTGAAAAAAAAGCTTTTTTCTCGAGTCATGGGATTGATAGCTGAGTACTCCATCTTTTCTTTTGCTTTCTTTTTAGTATTTCTGGTTTATGTTTGTGACCGTTTAAAGCGTGAGATTAATGCTTCATTTGTTTTCTCTGAAATTTAAAGGATTTCAAATCTTAAATAATTTGAAATAAATTGTTTTTAGGTAAAAAAAATAAAATAATAATTCTAGCTTAAATTGACCGGATTTTGAGGGAATTCATTTTAAAAGAAATTTAATTATGAATTAACCTTATTAAATTTTAAGTTCTCATCAATTGAAATGATAAAAGGTAAGAAAGTTGCTCTCACCTGATTTATAACTCCCATTTAAATAACAATTCAATTCAATTTAATTAATTTTAAATCTATATCATTCCAAATCAAGCGGAGGTGATGTTTTCGATTATTTATTAACATTTATTACCAAAAAAAAATCTTTTAATTAATTAATGACATGAAATTAAATTTATTGATATTCTTTGATTGCTGTTCGTTATTTGGTTTTAAAAAAAGTTTAAAGTTAATATTTCTAATATAATTATGAAAAATTAAAACTAATGAAATTAAAAAGTTATGGTACTTATTTATTATGAGTAAAAGATCAATACTTAATAGTTGTGGGTTTTTCAAAAGTGACAGAATTGATATTTTAAAAAATAGAAAAAAATTTTAAAGAAAAATAAAAGATGACATTTCTATCCATCAATCTATGATTGAGATACATATGATGAGATTGATGGAATCTCAACTTAAAAATATTTCAAACATTTGATATTTTTTAATTTACACATAAAAGTGTCCTATTCTGAAATCTCTTTAGTTTTTGTAATTGACAAAATTGTATGAGTAAAAAATCATGTAATAATTAAATGAGTAATGACTATATAATATGTTCACGTTTGGATCTGTAACGGGAAATTTATAATGCCTTTTTGAAAGTATAAATCAATAGTTTTTATAAAATAACTTTAAATTCGAAAATGTATATATATATATATATATATAAAAGCTTACTTGTTATCTATTTAGAAAAGAGAAAAACTTTTCTTTCTGGTTATATATCTTTCTTTCATTTTATTTTTTTAAGAATCTCTTTTTGGTTTTATATGTGCTTTATTTGGATTGGAGGTTTGTCTTCTTTCAATCTCTCGATGGCGGGAACAAACCATGGCATTGACCCAGAAACTTTGATGATAATTACTCAACTACCCTTTATTTTCCTAAGAACACATGTCAATTTAAATATTGAAAAGTCCCGAGGCCCATTTGGTTATCAGGTTTGGGTAGCTAGTTAGGGATTACACAACCCTAACCAATGTATCTTCCAGTTTTAAAACCCAATATGATGGGTTGGTTAACCCTCATATTAACAAGTCTATCATTTTCTCAATTTCAACACATTTTACACTTAACAACTCCATTCTTTTGTACAAACCAAATACAATGCTACTTAACAACTCTATGCTTAACGACACCCTCCTTAACAATCTAAATCTGGCAACCAAACGACCCTTTAAGTGTTTATATAGCATCAAGTATGCTTACAAGCTATTAGGAAAACGCCACATAGGTTAAACAAATTATAATTTCACTTTCTTTTTTTCGTATTATCTTTTACACATGATGTTTTTTTATTGATTTGAAAGTATATTTGGATCGTTACATGTAAGCACCTAAATATTTTTTTTTAGATATTTAAAAAATTTAACTAAATAGTATAAAAGTTGATCTACAAATTTAACCCCTAAGATTTGAGACCTGTTTTAATTTAATTTTTGTGGTTTTAAAAGTTTTAGTTTTGATCTATGTCAATTTATTTTTTTATGGTTTTAAGAACTTTAATTAACCTATGCAATTGGATAAAAACTCATAAAACGTTAACATCATTACTATATTTATCCGATAAAAATCCTCACATTTAAATACTAGCCAACATCATGTCATCATCTAGGTTTACCATTTGGCTACTATGTTAAACAAAAAAAATATGAACAATGTGTTGATTTTTTGTAATTTTAAGAAAATTTATTAAATTACAACTTTAAAAATGTAAGGACTAAATTTAAAAAATTTAAAATTATAAAGATTGAATTAACATAGACTTTAAATCATATAACTAAATTTATAATTAAACTTGATATAAATATTATTTATTATTTATTAGAAAGAAACTAATAGAGAAACTCATTTAACATGAATTCCATAAAATTTTATTAAAACTAAAATATAATTTTGATCTGTAAAATATACCTTGATTTTCCAATCTAAACTTTTAACTTTTAAAAGTTTTATCTTAACTTCTCCAATTCAAAAAAGTTCTAAATACAATATTTATTATTAAAATATGAGTTAATATTAAAAAAAAAAAATAATGATCTGATTTATCGTTGATTAAAATACAATTCTATATATGAATGCACAGTTTTTTTTAAGTTTTAACTTAGTTCTATCATAAAAGATTTAATTTTAACTTTATTCTCTGTTTTTAAAAGTAAGTATTTTTTTTTTTTTTTTGCACAATATTTTTAAAAGTAAGTTTGTTGATTACCAATTTCTTTAACTATATAATTCACTTTTTTTTTTCTTTTAACTTTAATTGATTTTTCAAAATAATTCAAACAAAGCAATTTTTTTATTGATTTAAAAAAATTAAATTATAGTTTAACAAAAAAAAAAACTATTTGAATAAGGATAATTGTAAATTTGGTCGTATGTCTAAATTACAAATCACACTCTTGTGGTTTAAAAATGCTTTGAAAATACCCCTGTAGTTCAATAAAATGCAAAACGCACCCCTCTTTCGGTTTGTTTATCAAAATTTCGACTACGTGCTTATTCTACGGGGGTCACGTGGTTCAATTTCATTCAAATAATTATAAGTTTTTCAATAAATCAGTGCAATTTGTAGAAAATATCATTATGAACAAAGAGTAAAATCTAAAATTTGCACACATCTATTAATTTTTATTTTATAATTTGAATGGAATTGGAACACATGACATACGAAGAATAAATATGTGTCCGAAATTTCAATAAACTAACTAAGGAGTGCGTTTTGCTATTTCCCAAACCACCGAGATATTTGCAGGTATTTTTGAACCATTAGGGTGCGATTTGTAATTTAGGCAAACCACAGTGATGTAATTTATAATTATCGTATAAAAATAATAAATGCTTAATTAGGTAATTGACTGGAAGGGCTATAATCGTCCAAGAGATTTATTTATTTATTTTAAAGAAAGAGAGAGAGAGAGACCTACAGAAAAAAGGATAGCGGTGGAATTTTAAGAAAAGATTTTGAATTTCAATTCAATTTGTAACATTATGTAGGAGAAAATATTGCAGTCCCAGAAAAGGAAAGCCCCATTCAACAACAAATCAGACAGCTTCAGCCAACAAAATCCCTAATCCATTCTTTCTTCCCACTCTTCTCTCTCTCTACAGATCTCTTCATCTTCTCCTTCCATTTCCATTGAACGATATGAAAGCAATTTCAGAAACCCACAGGTATTTTTTTCACTTGAATTCTTTACATTCTTGTCGTTCTCTTGTTCTTTTGATCTTTCATTTCTTGCTTTTTACACGAAACCCAGAAAGAAAAACACTTCCTTTTGCTCAGAAATGAAGACCCATTTCAGATATTGTTTTGTTTCCACCTTTATTTTACTGTTTTGCTCTGAAACAGTGTTGAAATTTTGAATCTTTGAGGCACCCATTTAATATTGAGTTCAAGATTTTGCTTGCTTTCAGTTCTAGTATGTCTTTATAGAGAAGAGAAGAAGCCGGAAACTTCTTTTATACTGGATTTTATTTTTGTGTCTTCTTCAAGATTGTGTTTTTCAGGACTCGCATGTTGATGTGTTTGAATTGTTGATTCACCTGTTCAATTTGATTTTGTTCAGGTCGGTTATGGAAAGAAATTTGAGTCCAATGCTACGGCGAGAATTGGCGAATCTTGATAAAGATGCAGATAGTCGTAGATCTGCAATGAAAGCACTGAAGACCTATGTGAAGGAATTAGACTCCAAGGCCATCCCTGTATTTCTTGCTCAAGTTTCTGAGACCAAAGAAACAGGTGCATTAACTGGGGAATGCACTATTTCTCTCTATGAAGTTCTTGCCCGTGTTCATGGAGTCAATATCGTTCCTCAAATTGATAGGATCATGACATCCATTATCAAGACTCTGGCTTCAAGTGCCGGCTCTTTCCCGCTTCAACAAGCATGTTCTAAGGTGGTTCCGGCTATTGCAAGATATGGGATTGATCCCACCACCCCTGATGATAAGAAGAAGCATATTATTCATTCTCTCTGTAACCCTCTTTTAGAATCTTTACTGGGTTCTCAAGAGAGCCTCACTTCTGGGGCAGCCTTGTGTTTGAAAGCTCTGGTAGATTCAGACAATTGGCGGTTTGCTTCTGATGAGATAGTTAACAAGGTTTGCCAGAATGTTGCTGGGGCCTTGGAGGAGAATTCTACCCAAACCAATTCACATATGGGATTGGTTATGACCTTAGCAAAGCGCAATCCCCGGATTGTTGAACCGTATGCCAGATTGTTACTACAGGCTGGCCTTCGAATACTGAATTTCGGGATAGCTGAGAAGAATTCTCAGAAAAGACTGTCAGCGGTGCAAATGACTAATTTCTTGATGAGGTGTTTAGATCCCTGGAGCATATTTTCGGAGCTTCAGACAATAATTGAGGAAATGGAGAAATGTCAGTCTGATCAAATGGCTTATGTAAGAGGTGCAGCTTTTGAAGCTTTGCAAACTGCAAAGAGAATAGCTGCCGGTAAAGGGTCTAAATGTGACAAATCTCCAAGCTCGGTGACTGGATCAAATTTTCTTGATCACAGTAGAAGTCCTTGGAATGGGGGTACCCGGACTCCCTCCTTCGAGTCTCCAGAATCACAAACTCTTGATTCATTCTTTGATTATAGTTCGTTTGTTGGATCACCCATTTCATCGAGACAGGCTTCTGAAAATTCAGGTTTTGATCGTAGGAGTGTGAACCGTAAACTTTGGAGTTACGAGAATGGTGGGGTTGACATATCCCTCAAGGATGGTTTATTCTCAGAAATCACTCGGGGAACTGACATATCTGATACAATCTCTGTGCAATCTGGAAATCACAAATGGAGCTGTAACGGTGAAGAACATGCAGACCAATTTGCAGGCTTTTTCCAAAGAAGTCCTAGACGTAGAGTATCAAGAAGCACTACCAGCAGTCCTCTTGTAAGTTATTTTGTGCCTTGGATCCTGTACTTTCATAAGGGTTCTATAAAAGTCGATATTAGCTCACTTCCTCTCTTTCCTATCTCTTAATTTCAGAGGTCACGTTGTCATATAAATCTTGAAGATATGATCTTCAAAACTCCTCGGAAGCTCGTCCATTCTCTTCAAGATCCGAATGAGGCAAACTCGGAGTATGCTGGCAGCAATAGCAGACGCAGGCAGAGGAGTCTATCATCAGGCAATTTTGATTGGAGTCCGAGATCATTTTATAATCAGAATGGGTTCCCAGATAATGAGAAGCTTGGTAAAGCAGATGTAGGCTTAGATGTTAAAGGTGACCAAGTACAAGGTGGTTCGGAATCTGTCTCATCAACTGATGGTGTTCCTGCCCTTGATGATGTTCAAGCTATGTCCTTGGCTGTGGCTTGTAAGAGTAATATCAAAACTCAGTATTTCGGTGTCGAGATGGCGCATAAGAAGACGGCTTTGAAATTGGTTTGCGCCTTCTCATTTTTGCTTTTCACAGTATTAACTTCATTTCTCTTGATCAATGATCAGGATGAAAGTTCATATCTGGTACCCACCTGATATTCTCTTTCTGATGTCTCTTTTGTGTAACAGGCTTGAAATTCATTTTAGTAAGTTTTCAAATTGAATTAGAATTCTATTTTCCTTTTTTTTAATACCTGCATCTAACTCTAAGCTAAACCCAGTGATAAGTTCCATGACCTGTGTCAAGTAGGAAGAAGACATAGAATTTTAAAAAGAAAGTAAGAAAGAAAGCTAAACTCGTTTTCGTGTAGGAAAGTAAATTCTTAGCTAATCGTTTGCAATAGTGAAGGAAAATATGGCTCTTTCAAGAGTTGGTGTATCATTAATTGAAATGAGTACATAATTTGCTTGAGACTCAACTTTAAATTCTATATATATATACCTATAATCAGATGATACATACAGGTGAAAAAAAATTGAAAAGATGGATTTAACCATAACTCTATAGATTTGGATTGAATAAAAGCTGATAGCCTCTCCATACTTGTTGAGGCCCCAAAACTATTGGTTTGAGTATGGCTGATTGACCTACGCATATATAGGAATACTCGCCATAGTAGACATGATTTGATCCTGGACTGAACATGTAAAGTTCATCGAATCCACCTCGTTCTACCATCACCGAGTTTCTCCTTCCCTGTGCCATGCCAAAAAAGAAAGGTTAAGCCTTATTCCATACTAGCCATTACTTGGGAGTGAATGAGAATGTTTCTAGTTGTCAAATGACTTGAGAGAAGAGCTTCTTTGGAAATTGCTTTTAAAAAACAACATTCCGTTTTTTGTTTTGAAAACTGTTTTACAAACAAGGTTTGAGTAACTTGTAATATTAAAATTATAGTTCGGTTGAAATTTCTATTGACAAAATTATGACTTTGGAAGAATAACAACTTCAATTGTTCTTTGAAGGGCATTGGTGAAAATAAAATATGATAAAATAATTTTAAAAAAGTTGTTTTCACTAATTTTTATTTTAAAAATAAGGAAACTACTGTTTAGAACTCTCCTAAACAGACCAATTTTCTGTTTTAGAATACAAATTCAATGAAAACATGTTTGATAATGATAACTATTTTCAAGAGTTTCTTTTTCTCCTTCATTTTCTTTTGGTGGGTTATTATTTTATGTAGAAAACTTAAGTTGCTTCTAAAGTTAGTATAATGACCTTAACCTTTACAAGTGGCTCGAAAACAGTTTTGAAAAACTACTTTAAAATAGGGGTGTTCAAAAAACTCGACGCCCGACCAACCCGGTTGGATTGGGTTGATTATATTTTTGGGTTCTATTGGGTTGATTTTTGCAAGTGCAGCTAATGGTGTAGCATAGCAAGTGAAAAATACTTTATTCTCAGTATGGCAAGGAAGGAAAGTACCCTATCTATGATTGTGAAGTTCTTGGGAGCACTGGTGTAGACACGGCTCATCTGCTCCGTCAACTGCTTGTTATTATCTAACTCTTCACCCTCAATCTCTTCACCATCTATTTGGCTACTCACTGTTTGATCTCTGCTACTGATTTGGCTACCAGGAAATACTTCTTTGATTGCTTGATCCCATACAGAACTCTTTTTCTGCCCATAATCTGGAGGAATAATGGCAGAACTCGGTGAAAACGGTGCCCGGTTGTGGAAATTTGATCCTTCCAATCCAACAGCAAATGTGGCCTCAGGTGTACTTACTGTCAAGTGACTTAAAATAGAACCCATCAAACTGAGAGATGTTTGTTTTTTGTTGGAAACAATTAGATCAGATATCAACATAGCTTCTTTGAGAGTCACTGTGTATTTCAATTCAACCATGCCTTCTAAATCACTGCTGATCAGCTCAACCTACTCAAATGAACACAATAAGTTTGAATTAGTTTCTCTTAAAAATGATGGCGGGATGAAAGATTCTAGAGAAGAATAAATATTTAGTACCGTGATTTGAGTTATGCATCAGTTAGACCCAGTGGGATAACTATTTCGTTTTTTGTTTTTGAAAAACTGAATTGTTTATTAACCAATTGGTTTTTCCATTTTTTCGATCAAAAAAACCATAAAATTAAAATTAACATAGTTTTTAAATTCAAAACAGAGAAACTGATTGACTTTGGAACATTTAAATTAAAACCAAAAACTGGAAATGAAATGGTTATCAAACGCAGCGGTTCAAAAAAAGTACATTTAACTTTTGATGTTTGGAAAATAGTTCAAAATGATTTAAGTTTTCCATTAATTACAGTAACGAAAGTTGACCGAATATGTTAAATGATTACGTGACATTATCCATATGGCTTTATTTTCACTTTTGACTACTTACATACTATTTTTGCTTATGAACTAGTAAAAAAACCACATCATCATTATTAAACATCTACCACATCATCATTATTAAACATCTACCACTAACGTAAGATCATTTTAATCTATTTTTAAAATCAAACCCCAACCACATCACCTACCTACGATATTTTCCTACAATTAAACCAATGTCAAAGTTTTGTAGGGTCGTGATATTGTCTCGTGAAATTAGTCGTGGTGCGCGTAAGCTGGCCCGAACACTCACGGTATCAAAAAATAAAAATAAAAATGATAATTTTCCAAAGACTTTAGAGGAAAAAAAGTGAACTTGAATTAATCTCAATAACATTTCTATTTCCATTTCCATTTCCTCAAAATAAACACAAACCTGAATAGAATCTTGAGGGTTTCCTCCAACATTATGAAGAGCCCAATTTCTAGGTGACCAAGAAACTCCAAGTTCATCACTTTCACATTTAAAAGCCAACAACACCCCACCTTGAACAACCCCGCCGCCGCCATTCATATCCTCCGATACCGAAGAATGAAGAAGCTCGACCGAGCCACCGTGCCACATCGGAGCCTTATACGAAGTAATTAACCCACTAGGAATCATAACAATGGCAAAAGCTCCATTATCCAATCTCAATTTAGCAATGCATTCATCTCCAATGGCTTCAAATGTGACTCCGTGGCCTTTACCATTGAATTCTTCCTCCAAATAATCGATATTGATGGGTTCAAACGGGATTGAAGCCACGCCGGAAAGTGGGAATTTTCTTCCTCCGTTACGGCGGCGATTAGTAGAGGCAGAGAAGTAAGGATTGGGGACATTGTTGAAGCGCGTAGAGGGAAGAGGAATGGGTGGAAATGGAAGTTTTGAAGCAATGTTCATGATCGTCAGAAGATTTGGTAGAGAGATTGTTTGATTGTGTCTCTAATGGCTGTCATCACTCTCTCTCGTTTTCAAGTGGATAATGTAACAAGGTTTTTTACTTGGTTCTATGTTTTTTTTTTTTCATTTCATATTTTGTTGGATTTTAAGATATTTATTCAAACAAATAAATTAATTTTCTCATATTAAATAATAATAATAATAATAATAATAATAATTTTCTACTTAAAATTAAAACCCCATATGAAATTTAAATGGATACATCAAAAAAATCAATGTAAATATAACATAGTGTTACTGTTATCACTAATTGGCACGAAAAAAATCTATTATTTTTATAAATTTTTTTTTAAGTCAAGTTATAACTGCTTTTTTTTTTTTAGATATTATATCAAATTATAAAAATAATGATTTTAAGTGTGTCAATTAAGTATCACTATAATTAGTATGTTGATTTGACATCTTTTTACTTCTCATAAGATTGAAGGTTCAATCATTCTTTTCACTATTAAAAAATTGGGTAAAGTACCCTTTTGGTCCCTGAGTTTTGAGTCTTGTGTCTACTTGGTCCCTACGTTTCAATTTTGTGTCTATGTGGTTCCTGAGTTTTAATAAACGTGTCTAAATGGTCCCTGACTAACAGATCTGTTAAATAAACTAACGGAATGCTGACGTGGCGGTTGATGTGGAACTTATTGATTGATTTAACGATGACGTGGCTGTTGAGTAGGATTTGATAAATAAAAAAAGAAATAATAAATAAAAAAGAAAAGAAAGTTTAGGGTTTTTTAAAAAAAGAAACAGGAACAAGGATAAAGAATCAGAAGGCGTGATGATCAGAATTGGAAAATCGAAGATAAGATAGAGAAATTGATGGAAGAGATCAGCGTGTTGAAGAATAAGAAGGCGTTATTGAAGTTCAAAATCGGAATGAAAGAAAGCGCAATAAATCGATTGAAAGAGGATAAATCGATATTTGAAGTCAATGAAGAAAACATTGTGAATTTGATATCAGATTTGGATGAGGATTATGAAAGGAGAATGAAGCAATTGAAAAGGAAAGTTAGGGTAATGGAAATTGAAGGCACTAGTAAAAAGAATCGAAGAGGAAACAAATGAGTTATAGAAGAAGGCTGAAGATTTAGAGACATTGATTATGAACAATAGAGAAGATGGATAAAGACAAAGATTCATTGTGGAATTGGCTTTATGAGGACCAAAGAAGAAAGTGAAAGACATAGAATTGGAAATTTAAATTTCATTCATGATTAAAGGAGACAGGGAAGGTAATTAGCAGATTGAAGGGGAAAATGGACAAGATTAGATCAAGCAAAAATAGGGGATTGAAGCTGGATCGATCTGTAGCAAAAATGGGGGATTGAAGTTCTGCAGCTAGTCTGACGTTGATTGAGACTTTAGAGATGATTTTTTGTTTTTCATTTCAGTGTTTTTTAGTCGGTTTGTTTTTCTTGATTTTCTTTGAGTGAGTCTTTTTTGTTGCATAATAAATTAACCAAAAACTCTTCGTCTCTCGTGTTCTTCCTCTGTGATCGATTGATTCAATTTGCACCTTCAAAAGCTTCCGTTCTCTTTTATTTTTTTTCTTCTAAAAATCCCTAAACTTTCTTTTCTTTTTTATTTATTTTTTCTTTTTTTATTTATCAAATCCTACTCAACAACCACGTCATCGTTAAATCAATCAATAAGTTCCACATCAACCGCCACGTCAGCATTCCGTTAGTTTATTTAACAGATGTGTTAGTCAAGGACCATTTAGATACGTTTATTAAAACTCAGGGACCACATAGACACAAAATTGAAACGTAGGGACCAAGTAGACACAAGACTCAAAACTCAGGGACCAAAAGGGTACTTTACCCTAAAAAATTTAAACCTTTTTCAATAAAAAATGTTAGTATTATTTTAACATGTTAATCTATTTTTTCAAAAAAACTACAACTCTTATACACTAAAATAAAAAATTGAATATTTCAAATTTAAACATTATGATTGACGCCAACACAAACAAAACTCAAGTAGTATGTAACGACCCGTTACCAAGTAAGAGTATAAACAAAATTGGAAATTATTACAATTCTCTCAAAATGATACTAATGAAGTTGGATGGATGAATTTGGTGAAAAAATACATAGTTATCTCGTAAGGGTATTTTAGTAATTTCTCAAACCTCCAAATTAAAAACACAAGTTTAATTTAATATTTTTAGATGATGTGGATCTTCTCGTCATTACGATTCCAACGCAACTGACGGCTCGTCGTTCTGAGTCCCGATGAATGAGTTATGACCGTTTTTGCATAGTGGCATTTTCGTAATTAACTGAAATCGGGATTTAACCCTAAATTCTTCTTCTTCCTCTTCCCTAATCCGAAAACCAGCCCCCATTTATCCACCTTTCTCCCATTTTCGCCTAAAGGACATCCCTCGGATTGATTTCTCCATAACTTCCTCATCTGGACTCCGATTTACGCAAGTAAGTAGTCCATTCTGATCGTTTTTCCGTTATCTTTCCATTAACGTTAATTTCATAGCAAGGTCAGTTCTGTATAAAAATTTATGGCCTAAATACCCTTCGGGTCTGTTTTGGTTCTTCGATTTTGATCGATTTTTCTTTGTTAATTCATCGTTGTAGGTTGTATTCGTCGTAGTTCTTGAAATTAGATAAGTTTGGAAAAGTGGTGATTATTTCCCTCGTACTTTGAAAGGTTTTAAGGCTTCTTGTAAAAAAAGAAGAAGTAAGGTTTCTTGAAAACTCAATTCAAGGTGAGTAGAAATTTGTTAAGAACTAAATTTTTCCATGTTTGTATTTTCCTTTTTCTTTATAAGTTAATCTCTGATTTTTAGCATGAAATTGGATGTTATTATGATTAATAATAAGGTTTTGGGGCTGTTTATAAAGATTTATAATTTGGAGTTTAAAGTATGTGAAAAAGTGGATTAAAGCATGCTAAATTATGACTATCGATATCGATTTATGGTAAAACTGAAATTATGAGTTTTCCATGGTGTCGTTGGATGTATAAGCATATTTTGGGTGTTTAAAGTTACATTGAATGTTTAAAAGTGGATTAAACATTGTTAGTTAAGAATTACTGCGGTTGTCTGACTAGTGCCCTTTAGGTCGATAAATTTAAGCCTAGGTGGTTAGCTAGTCGATATTTGATCTCTGAATCGATTGTGGTTATTTTCAAATGTATAGGGGCTGTTTTGGGAGTGATTTTATAGCCGTTATGCTGCTGGAAATTAGTTAGAAATTTATTAATTTTAGAATGTCCGAAAAAGGAGCGAAACTACGCTAGTTTAGGCTAGTTTCGCTTCTAGATTTGACAATCATTGGGAGTTATTGGAAGTGAACCCAAAATGGTTTTATGAGTGATTTTGGGGCGTTTTAGAGTGATTAAAAGGAGAATTTTCCAGAAATTAAGTTTAGGAAAGTTCGGCCTAAAAAGTGAGTTGTTTCGAGAATTTTGAGTTTAGACTCAATTTGAGCATCATGGTAGTGATGAGTGAAATCATATTACTTAAATACCTCGGGTAATATGGTAGTAGGTTCGCTTTAAGCAAATTCCTTGCTTAAAGAAGAATATTTCCTTTAAGGGAGATTATACGGTTGTGCACAACTCTATAGCACTTAACGGGGCAGGTTCATTCCATCCGTACAGTAGAAAATAATATTTCTCGTAAGGATTTAAATTGAGAAAATGGTGTTTAAATTCCTTATTGAGCGTAGTCTCTCTTTGTTCGCGGGCAAAGAGGAGATTAGAGGTACTAGTGAAAATTTTAAATCAAAAAGTTTTAAATTGAGAAAAGAGTGTTTAAAACTGTTTCGAATATTTTATCTTGTTAATTTGAGGATTAAGACATACACGTATGTATTGGAATGTTGTGATTAGATTCCGAGTGTTTGAAGTAAGTGAACTTTCGGAAGACGGTGAGGCCGGTTATGGACTTAAAGTCTTAGAAAAATCTCTCATGGCATGATTTTATTTTTAACATTTTTCTACTCATTGGGCGTAGCCTCATGATGCTACAACTTTTTTTTTTCAGGTAAAGGAAAGAAGAAACTCGGTGGCTGATGATGTTAGAGGCGGGTGATCGATTGGCATAGATTTGCAACGCCGGCGAAGTCTTGTTCTTTATTATTTGTTTTCGGGGATAATGTCTTTTGACTTCATGTTTTGTTTTGTTTTTAAATAAGTATATTGAATATATTTTTATTTGAGAATTTCTAAACAATGATTCGAGATTGTTTTGTTTTGATGTTTTGAGGTTTTTAAAGTCAAACCGATCGGTTTAGAATTGTTATTTGTTTTGATTTTAAATGAAAAGAACTTGACTTTTGTTTTAATTGCTTCCGCTGTCTTTAAATTATGAATTCTATGTGTTTTGGGATTTTTGGAAATTTCGGGTTGTTACATAGTAAGACATCTGATCTCTTCCCTTAAGGTCAAAGGTTCAAGTTTCCCCTCCCCCAATTTAATATAATATCTATAAAACGTCATGATTGACTAAAAAATAACATTTAAAATATTTAACTCTCATAAATTATATTTTAATTTATCTTTGTTTTGATTCATCTATTTATACTACTCTAAAAGGTGTTTAAAACAAGAATTTTTCACTTTCAGATTTATCCATACTTTCAAATCTTATTTCAAGTTTTCCATTTATAATTATCCCTACATTTAGTTGTTATTTCAACTTTGTTATTTATAATTATTATTTAATTTTATTTCACTTTCATATTTGAATCAAAATAGATAAATATCATATAAATTTTCGTTTTTTCTTTCTCATCTAAAAAAATATTTCAAATTATTTATAAAAAAAAAACATATTGCGACGACTTGTCACTTTTAAATAAATTAAATTAGAAAACACAGCGGAAGTCTTTTATTTTAATAAAAATTGGCGTGATTATGTTTGAAAATAGGCTAGCCAAAAACCTGTTTACATCTTAAATTCAAACATCGAAAAACACAAGGAACATTAAGTTCCTATCAGGAGTTCAAAATGATTTATAATCATAAAAGAAAAGACAATAGCTCTTAAGAGCCATTTACAAATATACAACTCCAAAATTTTATAAAGTTCACAAAACCATGTACATGGATTTTTTTACATAACACAAAGTCCGTCTCGAAATCATCATCTTCTCGATCAAGCGCGCACAAGCTCCTCTTCCACGATCCCAAACATTACCTGAAATGTTTGTAATATCATGAGCTAACAACTTAAGCCCAGTGAGAATAATAAGCATAAAAAGTAAAGATAGACCTCAAACTCGCATTTCGGTTTGTGTCCAAATAACTGACACAATACACTCCTAAAGTCCTCCAAACTCTAGGTAATTTCATTCTAAACTTCCAAAGGATGATATTACTAATAATCATAGTCAATACACATCCATTAACATTATTACAACATAAGTAAGAAAAGTAAATATTCTTTGCACATCATACAACTTCTCGAATCTCTCTTTCATCTATCATAAATATGAATGCATGAGGGCATCCCGTAGGATTTCGCATTTGCCCTTTTTATGCGTGAATGAAGGTAATGCGGACATCCCGTAGGCTCCCATTTAACCTTATGCATGAGGAAGTAATGCGTACATCCCGTAGGCTACCATTTAACTCCCTATGCATGAAGAAGTAATGCGTACATCCCGTAGGCTACCATTTAACTTCTTTTCTTTCACATTCTTTCTTTTCTCTGAAGGTGATGTGAACTCCACGTAGGGTTCATCAATCTTCCTTCTTTTCTCATTCACTTTCTTTTCTTTTCACTTTCATTTCTTTTTCACTTTCATTTCTTTTTCACTTTCGTTTCTTTTTCACTTTCATTCTTTTTCACTTTCAATCTTTTTCATGAATGTTGCGAGAATGGTATGATGCAATATGATATGCATATGCTTGCATATCCTTGTAAAAGTAAATAAGTAAAGTGCGGAATTAAAGTAGTCGATACACAAATAAAGAAAAGGCATAAAGTAAAAGTATAAAGTAAAAGACAAAAAGTAAATGACATAAAGTAGAAGTAGGCAAGCATCTCGGATGAACGATATATCGATCGAACTCCGGTATCAATAAGAGTAGAATTATAAAATAAACGATTAACCTAAACCTTCAAGGATTCTAAACTTCCAATAATCCGAGGTTCTATTAACCGTTCTAAAAACAAGCTGGATCTTTTAACTTCCAATGATCCAACCTAAGCTTCGAATCGAATCTAACTTAGAACCTTCTAAGATTCAATACTTTCCTTGAGAACTTCTAAGTTCTCACTTAAAGGATTAATTCTTAATCCTAAGGGCACTAACTCACAACCCTCTAATCTTAGGTTCGGATTATAATCTTAGTTTCAAACTCTACAAACCTTCACACTCATTTGCTTTCTATAGATACTTTAAATTTTAACTATTCTCACCTTAGCCAAATAATTCCAAATCTCCAATTTCCACGAAACAACCACCGAGCAAATGCACCTACAATTCACCGATTGTACAACATATTACAAATCATAACTAATATGCGAACAAATGTGCAATTTCGGGTGAATAGTGATTTCGGATGAATAGTGTCTCGGGTGAATAGTGTTTTCGGGTGAATAGTGTTTTTCGAAAATCCGGGCTCAAAATCGTCATTTTTCATGATAGAAATTCATGATTTCAACTTCAAATCTCATTTATAATAAAAAACGAACAAAACCATCTAAAAAGTTTTGAAAACTTACTTTTTAGGACTTCCCTAAGGGAACGAGAAACGGCAAAAGGTTAGGTTGGAAAGAAAGCCCACGTCCCGAGCAATCCAACGCAACTGACCTCATCGAAAACGGTCGAGAAATGAAGAAAGGCCAAGCAAATTTCTCCTTATCCATGGAGGAGGAGAGCTCCACGGCAATGGAGAAGGAAATGGATGAGAAGTTTAGTCAATTTTGGTCAAAAATGCATTTTTAAAGACAAATGAATAGTATTTGGATATTTTTAAGAAATTTGGAAATGACGGTTACGTCCTTTTATGACTTTTGACTTCTAAATCGAAACCCGATGCTCTTCAATAAATCTAAAGGTGATTAATAATTATTAATTGGCCTATTAATAATTATTAATGTCACCGAAACGAATTTAGAGCATTAAAACGATTAAAACGAATTTCGGTCAAAATTAACTACTAAAATTGAAATTACAAAATAATAATTAAACTAAATACTTAAATTGAATAAATAAATAAATAAATAACATTAAATAAAATAAAATAAAAATAGAAAAAAATAGAAAAAAATTTCACTTCAAAATAACGGGACGTTACACATATAATATATAAATAGTATGAAAATTTATTAAATAGTATATTATTATTTAAAAAAAATATCATTTAGAAAATATTTCGAATTATTTATAAAAAAACATATAATATAACAATAGTATGTCATATTGTTATGAAAATTGATTAAATAGTAAATTATTATTTAAAATTATATATAAAAATAGTATGAATTAGTATTTTTCAATAATTGTTAGAACATATAATATAAAAATAGTATGAAAATTGATTAAATAGTATATTATTATTTAAAATTATTTATAAAAAATAATATAAAAATAGAATGAATGAGTATTTTCAATAATTGTTTATAACTATTTTTTTCAAGTTGTTTAAAAAACCAATTTTTATTTCTCTGACTTAAAAAAATATTTCGAATTATTTATAAAAACAATTGTTTTTTATAAATCTAAAATTTTTATAATAAATATTTGATGAGTATATTTTTAATTTAAATGAGTAGTTTTTACCATTTTTTTCTTTATGAATTAAAAAAAATTATTTCGAATTTTTTATATTAAAAAAATTAAAAATTGTTTTTTCTTTTCAATTTAAACAAATATTTTGAATTATTTATAAAAACTTATAATAAAAATTTGTTGAGTATATATTTGAATCAGTATATTCTGATTTAAAAAAAATCGAATAATATATAAAAATTTATAATAAAGATTTGGTGGGTATATATTTAATGAGTAGTTTTTACTTTTTTTTTCAAGTTATTTTAAAAAATTGGTTATATATATTATAGATTGTTATATTATAGGTTAATATACCACGTACACTATATTAACTATTCAAAGCATATTAACATTGAATAATTTTATAAAATGTATATATATAGATCATCACTTTAAGATGAATCCAAACATTACATTACACGTGCAAGTACAACTTAACTAGTACAGATAATAAATTCATTAAAATGGAAAATCAAAATGAAACGAATCAAATAATAAAATATAGGGTAAAATACTCATTTGGTCCCTGGGTTTTGGCACTCGTGTCTATTTGGTCCCTACGTTTTCAATTTGTGTCTAAGTGGTCTCTGAGTTTGGATATTGTGTCTATTTGGTCCCTGCGTTTCAATTTGAGTCTATTTAGTCTCTAAGTTTTAAATATCGTGTCTATTTGGTCCCTAAGTTTTCAATTTGTGTCTAAACAGTCTCTGAATTATTAGAAATAAATTTAATTCTTTCTTAATTTGTTAACTCATTAACATAATATCTACTTAACGGTGACATAAAATGTTTAATTGTTCAAAATACTGACATGAGATTAATAATTATGTCAAATTTTAGACCTAGATTGATGAAAGATTTATTCCTATCTTCGTATTTTGACCAATTAAACATGTTATGTCAGCATTAAGTCAATAATATGATAAGAAGTTAATGAATACGTTAAATTAAGCACCAATTAAACTTATTTCTAATAGTTCTTGAAAATCTAGAGACCAAATAGATACAATATCCAAAACTCATGGATTACTTTGACACAAATTGGAAACGCAGGGACCAAATAGACACGACATTCAAAACTCAGAGACCACTTAGACACAAATTGAAAGCATATGGATCAAATAGGCACGACCTTTAAAACTCAGGGACTAGAGGGGTACTTTACCCTAAAATATAAAGACCGACCCACCGAAAAGGGGAAAGAAATAAGTTGAATACTGTTATTACAAATACAAATTGGGGTTTTTCTTTTAGCTCAAAATCCAAATTACAATTTAGGGTTTTAGAAACTAAAACTAACTAGAAAAAGGGGGGAATTATCAGAAGCCAAATCGGAAACCTAAAAAGCTTGATCGGAAGACAATGGCGGCGCCACCAAATCGGCGGCGAGGCACGGCCTTGAAAGAAGACAAATTGGAAATAGAAACGACAAAGGGAATCAAGTCGATATCGAGTTTCGACGAGATGGGGATCAAGGACAATGTGCTTCGAGGCATCTATGCCTATGGTTTTAAAACCCCCTCAGCCATTCAACAGCGGGCCGCTAAGCCCATAATCGACGGCCGAGATGTTATAGCTCAGGCTCAGTCCGGTACCGGGAAATCCTCCATGATTGCTCTCACTGTTTGTCAGATAATCGATACAATCAGTAAACCGTACGTTCTTTAAACTAGTTTTCTAGCTCTCGATAAATTTCAGTGGGTAACACTTTGAAAATGTATTTGTAAATGTAATTTATCGAAATAGAATCGATATGTTATTTTGGTAAATTTTTTATAGTTATACTAAAAAGATTACATTTTTTTTATTAAGTTGTTAGGTTGCGATTATCGTAAATCATAGTAAATCACTTACAATGAAAAAGCTCAATTTTTTAGATGAAGTAGTATATGATAACGCATCTAGATTTTTAACTAATAATTAGATTTTGTTTTTTTTTTCCTTCCAAATTGTGGTGTTATATATGCTACAATTGTTAATAAATTGATTCCTGAAGCTTTCAATTTTATTTTATTTTGTTTGAGAAGGAGAAGGGTCCAGGCTTTAATTTTGTCTCCGACAAGGGAATTAGCTACACAAACGGAGAAGGTGATATTAGCTATTGGTGATCATATTAACATACAAGTACATGCTTGTACTGGAGGCAAAAGTGTGGTTGATGATATCAAGAAGCTCGAAAGCGGGGTACATGTAGTGTCTGGAACTCCTGGGAGAGTTTGTGATATGATCAAAAGGAGATCATTGGGTACTCTTGCCGTTAAATTACTCGTCCTTGTAAGTTTCAACAAACCTTCTTGTTTCAACTTAGTTATCAATGAGTAAGTGATCAATTACTTTTGCAATACGGTCAGGATGAATGTGATGAAATGTTGAGCAGAGGGTTCAAGGAACAAATTTATGACGTTTATAGATATCTCCCGGCAGATATTCAGGTTCTCTCTCTTGCTCTCTACCAATCCTTTTACGAGAGAAAGAGGAAGAAGTGTATTATAGAATATTTGTTAACTTAATGATAGAAATTAAACACATGCATATTTGCTGTTTTAGCAAGTGTGGTTAATGAAGGAGCATTACGTCATTTCCATAATTCTGGATAATATTGACATGTAAAGGTGTGTTATAAGTGGTTGTAATGTTTTTTAAACCTCATAAGTTCTGGATTTAGGTTGTATTGATCTCTGCCACACTTCCAGATGAAATTTTGGAGTTAACAAACAAATTTATGACCGATCCCATACGGATTCTAGTGAAGCGTGATGAGTTGACATTAGAGGTTAGTGGTTACTGCATTAATTTTCTTGAATATGATTATTATGATATGAAATATGATGTATGCCTCTTACTTTCTTTACTTGTTGACATTGTGACAGGGCATCAAACAATTTTATGTTGCAGTTGATAAAGAAGAGTGGAAATTTGATACATTGTGTGATCTTTATGAAACACTTAGTATTACACAGGCCATCATTTTCTGCAACACAAAGAGAAAGGTAATGTCATTGCCAATCTGAAGTTGTAATAAAGCCGTGATGATTACTGCGTTATCTCAAATAAACTCCAATGTTTTTAAAACTTTGTTGGCTTACTTATTGCTAAACTATGAATAACTAAGATCAGTTCAGAGGTTTATCATGTCCATGCTTGACGCTTGAATAATTTCCATTGCCATTTGAGTTCACTGTGGCTTCAGTGCCTCTTGCACTTTGGCGATGCATGAGTAAATTTAGCTTATAGATTGTGAAATGTGGTCATATAATATGACAGTAAGTAGTTTTTTTTTTTTTGTTCACTATTTTTATTGTATGCATATATTCACAAACACACATGCAACCAATTTTTGTTTTCTTTCAGATTTCATAATAATGGTCATCTATCTTTTCTTTTTCTTTTTCTATCTCGAGTGTTCGTTGACAATTTCTATGTACTTTTTTTTATCAGGTCAAGTGGCTAACTGAACAGATGCAAAGCCATAAGCGTACTGTTTCTCATATGCATGGAGACATGCCTCAAAAGGAGAGAGATGCAATTATGGGAAAGTTCCGATCTTTTGCCACCCGTGTTCTAATCACAACAGATATTTGTGCTCGCGGGCTTGATGTTCAACAGGCAAGTATATGTTTTACTCATTTCTACCTTATATAGAAATTTCATGGTAGGGGAAAAAGAGAGATAACAAAGCGCAATTACATGATGGTAACCAAACATCAAAATCGGTTGGAATTTTTTTAAAAGTGGCTTAAAATCAACCCCAAACGTAACCTAAGTAGAGAGACACTCTGATTCGATGGTGTATCGTTATCAGCATCAAATTTTAGAACTCACATTTTAGTTAGTTGTTAACTTTATGAGCAACATATGTTCCAAATTGCATTTGCTAGCTACTTATGAGAGTGGAATTATATACCTATATTGCAAACTATGATATTTATGCTGTCTGGAAAAATATCATTATTTAAGATCTATTATTCAGTGGCCACTGGAAGTATCTGCAAGGTATCGTTGCTCTGTTTCTTTTGTTTGATGAAGTATGTATGAATAGAAACTGTATTTATTCAGTGACCATTGTATCTGCATTACTTGATACCAGGTGTCCCTAGTGATCAATTATGACCTCCCTAACAATCGAGAGCTTTACATTCACCGTATTGGTCGATCTGGTCGTTTTGGACGCAAGGTGAGTTACGTTATGGTTTCAAAACATTCATCTATTCATGCATTTTATAATTTATTTTTGGGGTGGGGGAGGTGTCTATTGTCTTACGATGAACTTAAATTTTATTGAACATAGCGGACACATTTTTTTACCTCTTCCATGTTTTATATACTTACTGAGATATGCATGCTGCTTCAATGCCCCTGGAACTCTATAGTTGTTGAGCTCTTTTCCCCTTCCAATTTTATCCTTTTAAATTAATTATCTAGGAATTTTTTTTCCTTGTGTAGAAAATATCATAAAAACACCAAGTGCTTTTGACAAAATAAAAAGAAAGAAAGAATGATGAAATTTGTGGACTATTTAGTTTCTTAATGCAACCTAAATGCAAGTGGATTTGATTATTTTATTGGGAGATGCAACTGTTCCCTCTAGTATGTTTTTTTTTTCCCGGTTGTTTATATTATTATAACACAAGATTCAGTCACATTATTTGAACCTGTGCTGCCCATGAAGCTTCTGTCTTAGGTTATGTTCTACTCCCATTTTGAAAATCGTCTTATCTGCTACAATCATCAGAATCTATCATGTTTTGGTTATGACTTCTTTTGACCTCTATTTAATTGGCGGTTCAAAGTTGAACTCCCCTCTTTCTGGAAAATTGACGGTTCCTGCTACCATCTTGTTCACTTAAGCCTCTGATAGGCAGGTTGATGCAATGCAAATTGTAATATGAAACAGCCATGTCCAGTTGATTAAAACTGTTATCTAACTGCTTGCAGGGGGCTGCAATAAATTTCGTTACAAAGGATGATTTTAAAACCTTGCGAGACATCGAGCAATATTACGGCACCCAGATTGATGAAATGCCAAATAATGTTGCTGACCTGATATAAGACCTGCGAAACGTTGTGTAGTTGTGATGCTTCTGTTTCGAAGTTTGCTTTGATACCATAAACATGTTAGAGTGGTAGATCATAGATGTAATTATGAGTTTTCTTTTTTTTACTTTGGTTCTATTAGATTTTAGGTTTAATTTAATTGTATAGTACTTATTTTTTTCAAAGGCACAATCCTTCCGTGGTTAAGTGGAAATTGTATTATTTTATTGACCCAAAAAGATTTTATTTTTAATGTAGTTGATTTTTCATTGTGATAACACTCGGGTGACTTGCTTCTTTGGTTTCATGCTTTAACTACAAACTTTTGTAGCTATTTTGTTTATAGATGTATAGTTTTTTTTTTTTTTTAATTTTAGAAAAAACACATTTTTTAGTCCTTGTACTTTGTACTTTGGGGTCTGTCATTTGGTTTTTGAAGTTTTAAACTCAGAAACTTTTTTACATTCTACTAACAACTTCCTACTTAACAATCCAAATCTAACAATCAAATAGCTTCTTTGAGTTCTTCGTGTACTTTGATGGCTAGCTGGCTAAATGTCAAATATTCTTAATGGCTGTATATGTCTGGAAATTTTTAAATAAATGTTTTTTTAGTAATTGTATAAGGGAATATATTATAACTATATGTTATTTTTATCATATCATATATATTTATTTATTAAACCATTTACGTACTAATTAAGTCAATGATTTTAAGTCTTATCTCTTTAGAACTTATGGTTTTAATAGTTTCAATTTTATGTTGAAAAAAAATTCTCAAGACATCCATGAGAAATCAAGATTGTTTATGTGTTCATTATTTGTTAATATGATAATAACATGAATGAGAGATGAGACAAGTAATGATAATTGAAAATGAAAAAGATCAATATCGCATCTCTCCCTATCATATTCTCAGAAAATGACCACCTAAGCGATTTGTTAACCTTATGATGAGCACTATTAAAAAAGGTTTTTTAAAAACAACATTTTATGAATTGGTATTTTCAAAAATAATAAAAGTTTTAAAAAAATTCAAGAACTATATTTTTCCTCCATCTACATCATGTGTGAAACTCAACTCGCACATACTTGAAAATATCAATTTTGAAATTTTAAAGAACAAGAATTTCTATATAAAAGAAAGAAAAAAACCTAAATTTCATGAGTTTTTATCAAAACACAGAGACTAAGCTAAGTTAAACTTTAAAAATCATAGGGATTAAATTGATATATCAAACTATAAACATTGAATTATAATTAATCTTGTTTGATTGATTATATTAAAGGGAAAAAAATGCATAAACCACCTCTTAACTATTAGAGTTGTAACACTTACATCTTCGAAATTTAAATTTGAGCAATTGACCTCCTAAACTTTATAAAGTGTTAAGATTTGACCCATAAATTTTTTAAATTATTAATTTACTAAAAGTTGTAAATAAATCTCTATGGGTCGGGTCCCACCATATCCTTGACTCCGACCTCAAAACCCTCATTAAAGAAGTTATTCTCCAATCTCACCCCTGCCATCAAGTTCCTAGGATCAAATTTAACAATTGAAGAAGGTGGTTCATAATTTTTTACAAAGTTTAAGGTATCCATTGCTCAAAATTGTTTGTGGGTGCACTTATCACAACCTCTGTAATTCAGGGGTGATTTAAACAATTTCGCCAAAATTTGAATATAATGTGACATCACTTATAGGTTTTTTTAAGAATTAATTACACTAATAACCACTTTAATTCACCTAATTTTAGTTTTAATGGTTGTTTCATATCAATATCAGATTTACCCATAAAACACCATTTATGGTGGCGATTCTGGTGGATTCCGATTTTAGTGTTTACCGTATTACCCTTTTATCTCTCCTAATAACTATATCTCATTAATTACATATCATTTAATTAAGGAAATTTTATCGGGGTGTGTTTCGTCTTTTCACAATGTAATTTAATTTTCCTGGTGGTGGTTTTGGGTAGTTTTGATATATATATATATATAAAAGATTGTGTTTTTTTGAAATAAACAACATTAATTTGTCCAATACTGAAATTAACCCTTTTTTTAATCAATACTAACTTTTAAGATTATTTTCTTTATCTTAATTTAAAAGATTGTTTGAAAATGTATCAGACATATTTTATAAAGAAATTTTGTTGGGTAGTACAATTTTCTACCATATTTATAAATATAATATTTTTCAAAAGTATTCGTAAACATAGTATTTAAAAAAAAAACACTCACTCATGTGAAACAGTAAAATGAGTAATCACCTATAATGTAAATCAATGATTACAAGCGTGAAATACCAATTAATACTGTGAATCAATGATTATATATAAGGTGAATCAATCAATAATTACATGCACGAAATTAGTGATTACATGGATGGAACTAGTGGTAATTTTGTAATATTACATAGGGATGAACACCGACCCCGACACCCCGTGAACCCGCCCCTCCCCACCCCATTTAAATGCTTAATCGGGGTCGGGGTCGGGGTCACAAATATGGCCCCGTTTAGTAAACGGGGCGGGGTTGGGGTATGGGGATTGAACCCCGTCGGGGTATGGGGTACCCCGATTAGTGACTTTTTTTTTTTTTTTTTAAATCCCCCCACCAACTTAGCCCATGTAACGTCAGATTAATAAAAAAAAAAAAACAAAAAGGAAAAGAAAAGAAAAGAAGATAAGTTCAAAAAATATGTAGAGGTGGCCTTGACACGTGGCAGCAGGAGGTCTTTTAGAAGAAAAAAAAATTACAAAACTCAGATTTTGTGCTGCAGCCCGTGGCCAGAGAAGAAGAGAAAGAGAAAAAGAAAAAGGGAAGGAAAAGGGGAAAAAGAAAGGAAAAAATTGGGATTTGGCTTGGAATTGTGGAGTTTTTAGCTTCAATTTATGGTGAAATGGCTTAATGGTAAGTAGTTTTCTCAACTCAATTCTTCTATTTCATGGATTTTGGTAGTTTTTGCTATGCTTCAAGGATTGGTTTATGGGTTTTATGAGTTTTAATATTTAAGGATTTTTTTAAGAGAATTGATAAAAGAATTGAACCTAATGGAGAGGTTGGTGTTTAAGGAATGAGTGTAGAAATGGAGTTTTCCATGGTTTTGCTAGAGTTGTAATGGAAAATTGGTATGAATTAGAAAAAGGATTATGTGTGGTTTTTGTTCAATTTGAGTTGGGATTTTATATGTTGGAAAGGAGGAAGAGTAACAAGTTGATATTATTGGCTTTGAAAATTATATTGAAAGTGTAGTTATTGAAGGAAAGTTGAAGCTCTAGCCATGTGAACCACAATTTTATATTATTTTCAATATGATTTTCTAATATTTCAAATTATTAAAGAGATGATTGATATGTATTTCTTAAATCAATATTTCAGGTGAAATCGAGGCATAAATGATTTACGATTTGGAATATTAACAGCAAAAGTTTGTGAGTGGATTCTATTTTCACATTTAAAATTATTAGTAGCCTTGAGTTTTTAGTAGTTTACAAAACATAAAAGTTTTAGAGTTTATATTATCGTTACGATTATTTTTTTGATATAAATATATATAAATGAAAGTTTTTAGATAATCATTATTCAGTATATATGATTTATGCTAGCTACGAAAGTTTCAATTGCGGTTTTATAATGGTTTGAAAATTATGATGTTATTTTCAGTAGTCTATTTTCAAACCGCTAAAAACAGTACCCTCAGTTATCAGATTTTAGCAGGTCTTTGGGACCCACTTTAGCATAGCATACACATAGGCTTTGGGCCGTATGTTAGGGTGCTTAGCCCTTTGGGGGCAGCTCTGGGCGCGTATGACCAGTTTCAGTATTCAGTTGCTCTGCTGCATGCATGATTTCGCTCTACATGCAGTATGACCAGTTAAGGGTACATTTTTAGTGGGTTTTTATCTCTACGATATAGTATATGAACAGTTTCTATTGTATATATATTTACGTACAAGTATTGATCTAGTTTCAGTAGAATATTACGATTATTAAATTACGACTATAACTAGTTTTACGAGTTTTAGTTTTGAATATTATGATTATTAGTTTTGAACAGTTTTATGAATTTAGAAACTACTATATATTATGTAGTTTTCAAGAAAATACTAGTTTAATAAAAAAAAAATTCCACTCACTGGGCCTTTAGCTCATTCTTTTCAAATGTTTTTCCCCCCACAGGTAGCTTTCGAGTTTCAGAAGATGATCGAGCCTACGACGAGCTTATCCACCACTCGTTTTGCATCAGTCCAGTTAGTATATGAAACATTTATAGTTTGATTTAATATTAGCATAGTTATGTTTAGTTTGCCTTGATGGTAAGTGTTGGCTTTCGGGCTATCGCTTGCCATCGGCGCTCGACTCGTCACGGGTCTATAGGAAGATCCCGGGTCGGGTCGTGACAGCCCACCCCCAAAACCCCATCCCCATGGGACATTAGTCCATTTAGTATTTTTTTATATTTTTTTTCCTTTTCTTTTACTTAATTTTTTTAAACGGGGTATAATCGGGGTACCCCGATCCCGACAATTAAATGGGGTGGGGTCGGGGTCGGGGTAAAATTTAATTGGGGCGGGGTCGGGGTGCCAATTTTTGGCTTAAACGGGGTCGGGGTGTAATCGGGGTACCCCGACCCCGCCCCATGTTCACCCCTAATATTACATGCCCTAATTGGGCTGCTATATTTACAAATAAGTTTTTTGACTGATATTTTTGTAAATATTGGGTATAATTATGTTACATATGCAAGAATCCCTATTTTATATATCAATATTAAAATAGTACATATCTAAAGTAAGATATTTTATAATATAATAATAATAATAATAATAATAATAATAATAATAATAATAATAATAAAATCATTTTTTGGCCTTTTGTTTCATGTTTGCTTTAAAAACTATACTGCCGAGTTTCTATGAATCTGATTTTAAAATTAAAAATTTAAAAATTATTTATATATATGGTTACTAAACAGCCCCGCATATTAATGACTGAATTTATTGTAAAATAATGCAAAATATTAAAAACCTGTCTTTGGTTAAAAAAAGAAGAAGATCTGTTGGTATTTTGGCATTCGGCCAAACCTTTATCTAACCCTAAATTTATATTTATTCCATTTAAAATAAAATAAAGGAATAACAAAAATAGTAAGTTATTATTAATAAATACAAAAATATTAATTTAAAACTCCATTAATTTTTCAAAATTATATATATAAAAATTATAACATAGAAAAATAACGAAGATTAAAACTTAGTTTTCGTCCTAAAAATTTATTGACTTTCTAATTTAATCCTTAAATTTTGATTTTGATCCTTGAATATTTATCTACTTTCTGTTTTAGATTTTAACTTTTAAATTTATAATTTTAGTGCCAAGTTCTTATCAAATTTCATGTCGCTAACGGAAAAATGTTATACTCAAGTTGTGGCTTCGGATCGTAATCAAATTAGTGTTTTTATGGTAAGATTAAAAATAACTTATTTCGATGTAATTCTTAATTATAGACTAATAAGTATCTATATTATTGATTATAATATTAATTTTTTAGTAATTAACGATATCCTGGAGCTTTAGTCACTCATTCATAAATTATATATGGTTTTTTTCCTTTAAAAAATGGTATTTTAATCATGGAAAATACTTGAGAGGATCTCCTCCTACTGTATGATGTGTTGCATTTCTATGGGATAAAATATTAAGAAATCATAAATATATGATTTTTTATTAAATATATAGGATCCACAAATTTGTTTTAACCAATCAAAATAAAGGCAAGTAGTCAGGTGAGAAAACAAATATTTTCCTTTAAGAATTGATATTTTAAAAAATAATAAAATTATTGAAAATTTTCAAAAATGTCTCGAATTTTGATAGGTCTAATCTTATTAAGATATTTTTAAAATATTTTAAAACATTTATTATTTTAAAATTATTCATAAAATAAATGTCATCGTTGAAATTTCTAATTATTTTATAATATTTAGTCATTAATTAGTTTTTTCAAATTAAATTCACATTGTATCGCTGGATAATAATAAAAGAACAATACTTGGCTGCTTAAAATTAAGCATCTAAAGCTGCTTAGAACCAGTAACAAACAACCACATAGATAAAGTTTATAAATCTTTTCTTTTTCTTTTCAATTTTTGTCCATGTGGCAGTTTTTTATTAGTCATAAGCATTTTTGGCTGTTTAATTTTAAGTACCTAAGTAATTTCCATAATAAAATTTAAAACTTTTATTTTTCTTTCTTCCATTTTTTCTTTTCTTTTCGTGGATGGCCTACAAACAACACATTCTTTACTCTCTTTTTTTATTTCATTTTATTACATGTGATTTTACAGAAAATTTAAATGTTAACTTAATATTTAATAAGAAAATTATATTTTAACTGAATTATTAAAATAATATAAATGCTTTGGTTAATAAAAATAAATATTAAATAAATTAATACATATAATTAATTTGAAAAAAATATATAATATTGTATCGATAGAATTATTAACTTAATTAGATTACATACTCATAGACAAGTAGAGTACTACAAAATAAATAGCTTAATCTTTCATTCTTCAAAGTTCTGTATAAGATTTCCATTTATGATTACTATAAAATGAATATTATATACATTTCATACTATACTTTAATATCTAAATATTCAACAATCTTAATCTTCATGATATTCAAGATTACTATACAGAAACAACCCCTAAATATTTTAGGTTTTTAGGTTAAATAATCTCCAAAATTAATTTTTAAGGTTTATTGATCCCTCACTTTTCTTTCATATTTTATGAACCTCCAACTTCTTCTAACTAAATGTTGTCACTTTTCTTTTTTTTCTCTTTTTTTTTGAACTTTCACCATGAGAGTAAGAGGTATGAGATTGTGGGGTTTTGATATTTTGAAAGATAAGAGATTTGAAGTTGAGTGGAAGTTAGGACGGTGAGTGAGTTATTTGGAAATTACAGTATATTTTTTTTTTTAAAAAAAAAAAAAAAAGAAGAGACACAATAGAAAGGAAATTACTTAGGGGAGGAGAGAACGAGAAACGATATATATAATACATCAAATTAGGGGAGGAGAGACTTGGAAAAACGAGAACTATGAAAAAAGTTTATATATATATATATATATATATATATATATATATATATTACATCAAATTAGGGGAGGAGAGACTCGAAGCTTCTATATGGATGAGAATGGAGAAGATGCTTAACAAGTTGAGTTATGCTTATGTTGATAACTATAGGAAAAAGATTAAGTGCACGCGAAACGATACATATGAAAAATTAAGGTCTAAAGTTTCCCACAACGATCTTCGTAAAAAAGACTTAACGAAAGTTTAAGGATTAAAATTGAAATTTTAATAAAAATATAAAAAATAAAAATAAAAGGATGAATTACAAGAATTCAAAGGACCAAAATCAAACTTATAAAAATCCACAAACCAAAGCATAAAAAAATCCATAAATATAAGTAGAGAGAGTGGGGGAAAAACACAAAGACAACATCATCATTCACATTCACAATCACATTTATGTTTTCAAAAAGAATTTTCTTTTACTTTTCTGATAAAAAAAAAAAAGAAGAAAAAACTAGAAAAATCTGCAAAATCTTAATCTCCACCAAATAATAATAAAATAGAAAAAGAGTTTGAGAATTAATTAGTTTTAGATTAGATTAGGGCAAGAAAGAAAGAAAAGCAAGAAAGAAAGGATAAAAATTTGTTGTTGTTGCTGTGATTTTTCCCATGTCCAAGCCAAAGCCATAGCCATAGCCAAAGCCAAAGCCAGCTTATCTTTGATTCCAACCCCATAACTCTGCAAACCCAAAAATCCCTTTTTCCCTTTCTCTCTTTCACTTACCCATCTTCATCATCGACTTCACCTTCTTCTTCTTCTCCGATCCGATCCAAATCTATTCAATTTCTCCTTCCTTTTTTACTCTTCTTCTCCGATCGTTACTCTGTGTTTTATCCGATCTATCTGTAAGTTTTTTTTTCTTTTTTTCTACTTAATCGGATCATTTCTGCTTCTTTTGTTTCTCTTTTTGATGATCGGTTGCTTTCTAACTTTGTTTTAGATGATTTTGTCAGGAAACGATTTTGTAAATTTTTGTGATTTTTTTTAGTTTGATTTATGTTTTTTGTGTTTCTTATTAGACTTTGTTTTGTGATTTATTGACTGATGAAGCTTGTTCTAGAAAGCGTGAGGACTCGTGTTTGAATTTTGCTGTGGATTCAAGCTATCATTTTTAGGTACATTTTATCCTTACTCTCTTGTCTCGTCTGGTCTGGTCTTTAAATGACCAAAATTTTATAACTATATATGTTTTGAGTATAATTTTCTCTGTTGCTTCTTTTTGATTATGTGATATTCGTTATTCTGATTACTAAATTTGTACTTTTTCATTGATGGGTGTTTCTTTTTCTTTGTAATTTGTGTCAGATTTCCTTTTTCTGCTATATTTGTTATGTCACGGGCCTCAAAATCGGACAATTTTTGCTGGTTGTTATGTAAATTGGTAGATTTTGCTTTTTCTTAAGCATCTAAGGACATTCCGTGCATTGTGATTAATTTTGTGCATGGCTATGTACTATCTTTTTTTTATTGATTTACATTAACAATATTGGATTGTGAAAGATCTGAAATATGTATATAATATATATTTTTCTTGGGTGAATGAAGTAGGATGTGATGTGATGTGTATGGGGTGACAATGCCTGAGTTGCGAAGTGGAGCCAGGAGATCAAAACGGCTTGATGATCTACAGCCTTGCTCACAACCACTTGATCAAGGAGAAAATTTGGCCGTGCCTGCTCCAAATAGAACGAGGAGAAGGGTTGGTGGTGGTAGAGGTAGAGGTGCTAATGCCACAGCCGTAGCAAAAGGTCCCTCACTGGCAATACCTGCTAGACCAACTGCTGCCAGGAGAGGGCGGGGAATTAGATTGATAGACTTAGATCCTGAACCTTGTGAGGTTCTGCCTGAAGCTGTTGCTGTTGGGGCAGCAGAACCTGTTTACAACCGAGTTGAGGCTGTTGCAAATAAAGATATCGCCATGGAGGGTGGAAGTGCAGACAAAGTAGTGGGAGTTGAAGAGGAAGCCGGCACAGCCCCTGTTCCTGATCGGGTATCCCTTGTTTTCCTTTGAGCCTCTGCATTATCTTATGTTATTTATGGAACATTCTATAACATTGATGTGGGTTCGTCACTGTCAGTTACATTAACTAATTTTTACTCTTTTCTTCATTATTCTACTCATATTATTTTTTTTCTCAAGTTCTCTCAAGGCTAAAGCTTCCATCACTGTGGTTGTCATTTTCTTTCTGAGCATGCAAAGCATTTTGGCTTTTTTAATTAAAAAAAATCTGAAAATGGTGCTAGGCTGCATATTTGTCTCTCCTTCGTCGGCACTTCCAGTTCATGACAGATCTTATCTTTTCTTGATCCATCTGAATCACATCCTTGCTGATCCAATGGCAAAGAAATAGCATTTGCGTCTGAGCATCATTTCACTCACAGCTTCTTTTTCTGCTACATTTGGTACACTGTGTTTAGCTGATGTGTTTCTTTTGATGTCTGCAGGTTCAAGTGGGAAATTCTCCTGTATATAAGGTAGAAAAGAAACTAGGTAAGGGTGGTTTTGGCCAAGTCTTTGTTGGCAGAAGGGTCACTGGTGGAACCGATCAGACAGGACCCGATGCAATTGAGGTATATCATTTACCACTTCAATTTCATTTCAAAGAAATTGATGAAGTTATATTGTGTGAGAGATATTTCCTGAATAGCTTAAATTTACAGGTTGCTTTGAAGTTTGAGCACCATAACAGTAAAGGTTGCAGTTATGGTCCTCCGTATGAATGGCAGGTGTACAGGTAAGCTTAAAAGCATGTCCCTTTTTCAAAGTTTACTATTTAAACTAACAATGTTTTTCACATTATCTGAACTGCCTTGGGCTTTCTCTTACTTTGTCTTGTTAAGTACTCTAAATGGATGCTATGGAATTCCTTGGGTTCACTATAAGGGTCGCCAAGGCGATTTCTACATTCTGGTGAGGCTTTAATTGCAATTTTTTTTTTTAAATCAGGAGTTTCAAATTTTTGTTATGTCTGATGGATGTTAACTGGATTTCAGGTTATGGACATGCTAGGACCGAGTCTGTGGGATGTCTGGAACACTCTTGGCCAATCGTAAGATAAATATTATTTCTGTCTTTAACATAATAATAAGTGGGCATGGCATGAACATTCAGCCTTTGTTTAACCTTCTTAATTTGGTATCTGCAACAGGATGTCTCCAAATATGGTAGCTTGCATAGCAGTGGAGGCAATATCAATACTTGAGAAGCTTCACATGAAGGGGTAGGTTCTCTTTTTAATTCCAGGTGTCAGCGTTAATAATTTTTAATTGAAATAACTTCTTCCATTGTTTTCCTTGAAGTTACAAAGAATTGTCACTGAAATGATTTTATCCTCTTGTTAAAAAGGTTCGTTCATGGGGATGTGAAGCCAGAAAACTTTTTACTTGGTCAATCGGGATCAGCAGATGAGAAAAAACTGTATCTTATTGACCTTGGTTTAGGTATGCTTTCAGTTTCATCAATAAGTCTCGTGTTCATGGTTTTTTATGTGCAAAGCGTCTCACAATACCGGGTCTGTAGCTTTAATTTGTTGTTCCATTATGAGTCTCTTATCTTCCACCTAGAAGTTAACTACTTGATAATTGACTTTCCCTTTTTTATTGCTTGTTTTATTGATCCATTTTTGTTTCAGCTTCTAAATGGAAAGATGTATCAAGTGGTCAGCATGTTGAATATGATCAAAGGCCTGACATATTCAGGTTTGTAGGACTTTTTTCTTTCATGTTCATATACTTTTTTAAAACATTTATTCATTAAACATACTTTCATTTATTTATTAAACATACTTTTTTCCACCAGGGGAACTATTAGGTATGCAAGTGTAAATGCACATTTAGGTCGTACTGGCAGTCGGAGGGATGACCTTGAGTCTTTGGCCTACACATTAATATTTCTCATAAAAGGAAGATTGCCCTGGCAAGGGTATCAGGTGCGCCAGCATTTTATTGCACTTGTTTCCCTTGAAAGATTCAGTGAACCTGGTATTATCTCTCCCCCCTACACTAACGCGTACAACTCAATAAATGCAGGGTGATAATAAGAGTTTTCTTGTTAGTAAAAAAAAGATGTCCACTTCTCCAGAGTTGATGTGCTGCTTTTGCCCAGCACCATTCAAGCAGTTCCTTGAAGCTGTAATAAATATGAAGTTTGATGAGGAGCCAAATTATTCAAAATTAATATCCTTTTTTGAAAGCCTAATTGATCCATGCATACCACTGAGACCGATTAGAATTGATGGAGCCTTAAAGGTGACCTTTCTTTCCATTTTCTTTTTACAAATTTGTGTGTTGGTCTTTACTAATTTAGTTGGAATATAGTTTGTAGTGAAATGACTTAATTTATTATGGTTTCTTTGTTATAATTAGGTTGGGCAGAAGCGGGGTAGGCTCCTTATAAATTTGGAAGAAGATGAGCAGCCTAAGAAGAAAGTGAGGTTAGGCAGTCCTGCTACACAATGGATTTCAGTTTATAATGCACGTCGGCCCATGAAGCAAAGGTGAGTGCAATGTTTCTAACCATGAAATATTTAGTGTTCAATGTACCCAAATTAATTAGTTTTGTTGCCTTTTTAATTACTCTTTCATATGTGCTGTCTCTGTTTAATCCAGATGACCTCATGATGACAAAATTATTTAGCAGTATAGTGCTTTGAGTGAACTGATCTGGTGTATTGAGCAAATTTGCCTCAATTAATTTTCATGCTCGCTATTAGTTTTCATGCCGCTATTAATTTTCATGCACGTTAAAGTCTTTTTATAGAGAGTTGATATCACATATATTATACGTCACAAATATTTTATTGTTATTTAGAGATGAAAATTCTAAAACTATAGTACTAGATAGAGTTCCTATCAATTTTTTTTTTAAATTATTGATGTTAGTCAACATTTTATTATTCTCCAGTTTGTGTTTCTTATGGGATTCTGGAACAATTCATTGGGATTTCTTTGATGTCTAACTCTCTTTTTTAATTTTAAAATTATAAGATAGTATTTGAAAGAAGAAAAGATTAGAAGATGGGGTAGGTGAAACAGCCACTCAAGGCAGCCCCAAATTAGCATCAACTAAATAAGGAGAATGATAATCTTATTCTTGTGATGAAGACAAATTAATTAAATTGCCTTTCCGTCTCATTAAAAATGCCTTTCTTAATCTTTGCCTATGATTGAAAAGGAAAGGATATAAAACTGTCTATTGATAATATTGAATAATTGAACAGCATGCCACTTGAGAATGAGATCTAACAATAATTTCCAAATGAAATTTGGAACCTTATCCTGGCAGAATGAGAATTTTGTAATTTCATTATTGATATTAAGAGATTGCTGGGCTTGTAGGTACCACTACAATGTTGCAGACTCAAGGTTGCGCCAACACATTGAAAAGGGCAATGAAGATGGATTACTCATAAGCTGCGTGGCCTCTGCAGCAAATCTCTGGGCCCTAATCATGGATGCTGGAACAGGTTTTTCTTCCCAGGTTTATGAGTTGTCAGCTGTCTTCCTTCATAAGGTTACACTTCATAACTTTTAGTCTTTTTCAGTTTGTCCATGTATTTCTGTGGTGATAAATCATGTAGAATAAATTGGATCTTGTTGTCAGGATTGGATAATGGAACAATGGGAAAAGAATTTCTACATCAGTTCGATTGCTGGAGCAGCTAATGGTAGTTCCTTGGTTGTTATGTCTAAAGGTTGGTAGCTTGGTACTCACTTTTATAGATGTAATAATATTTGCGATCGCTACTTTCTCTCTCTATCTTCATATAACCAGTTTATGCATGCATTTTGTATTTACTCGATTTTGGCCATGTTTATTCAGTGTTGCAACCATTGCCTTTGATCTTTTGGTTTTGTCTTCTTGTGATGCTAATGTTTTCTTCTAGTAAACAAATTTATTACAACTATCAGCAGATTTCACATGATTTCCATTTTAAAACAAAGTTTATTGCTTCGGCTTTGATTGTTAATCATGGTTGAATAATTGGCTTGTGTAGCTAGTTTTCTTACAAAGTTTTGCGAACCTTGCAGGAACACCTTATACTCAGCAATCCTACAAAGTTAGTGAATCTTTTCCTTTCAAGTGGATAAATAAGAAATGGAAAGAAGGATTCCATGTCACATCCATGACCACTGCTGGAAGTCGATGGGGTGTGGTTATGTCCAGGAATGCTGGATATTCTGATCAGGTATGACTATAAATTGTTGGTTTATTTAAACTTTTGCTAGTTTTGCATCTAAGTTAGTTTATTTCTTCTGAAAAATTGATTTCTGATTCTTGTCTTGTATGGACTCAACCACCCAAAGGTCGTGGAGCTTGATTTTTTGTACCCAAGTGAAGGTATACACCGGAGATGGGAAAATGGTTACAGGATAACGTGCATGGCAGCTACTGCTGATCAGGCTGCCTTCATACTAAGCATACCGAAACGTAAATTGATGGATGAGACTCAAGAGACTCTGCGTACATCTGCATTTCCCAGCACACATGTGAAGGTACAAACACTTCTTCATAACAAATCTGGTCTAAAATTAAATCATATTTTTGGTTGGAGAATCACTGGGGCTTGTGCCCAACTGCCTAGTTAAATACTTGTTGATAAATCCTGGAAGTCGTAATGGAACACCCTATTCATTTGATGACTTCTTTTCACGTACGGAAATATGTAAACTCAAATATCAAGCCTCTAACCTTAAAAGACTCAATAATGAATACTGCATCTAGAGCCTGCTCACTCTATAGTCTTGTATTGACCATTGAGCTTGTGTTTCCATTAGCTATTTTTCAGAGTTAGTGATGTTTTTGAATTATATTGTTTTGCAGGAGAAGTGGTCGAAGAATCTCTATATTGCTTCAATATGTTACGGTCGGACGGTTTGCTAATTCATGGACAGTGTACTGTATGTATATTTTGGTCTTCTTCCCCCGGAAAGGGGGGAAAAGTGAAAACAGAACAAACGCTTTTTTTAAAATGTGGAAGTGGAGAGTTGATTCGAGATGGGATTTGGGTTCAAATCTATGAGGGGTGAAGAGGAAAGGGAAGAAAGAAATATAATTGTGAGTAAAAAAAACAAATGCCATTAATTAACCTATGATGGTGGAAAACGAAAAGGTTTGTTGAGAAAAGAGGGGTAAAAAAAAAAGAATGTCATGGCGGTATGCTGGCATCGGCCAAATTGTGGTTATGAATGCCATCGTAATGGTTTCTAAATTATCATAAATGAAAGACGAGTTTGTACAACTTTGATTGCATTCTCCACCCTCTTACGATTAGACCCTTGAAAAAACAATCCAAATAATAAACTTAGATTGATCTAAAATATCCATTTTGAATTTGAATCTTCACATTTTCAGTTGGTATTTACCTTTATATTGCTGGTGTTGGATGCAAAATGGAACAAACCATTGTCATTCAATCGGTTAGCATTTTGGGTCAATCAATTTGAGTTGATGGATTGATTAGTTTTGTTTTAGTCAATTTTTGTGAGGTATTAGTTCGATTGGTTTGATTTTGAAAAGAATTTTTTTTTGAATCGACATACTTACAACACAACAAACCTTAGGCTTTGTAAAGAAAAATCAAAGTTCTATAGCATTGAAATAAGATAATTGTGTAAGATAACTTTAAAACCAAATCCTATATGGATTTTTATTTAGAAGATTACAAAGAGAAAAGGGACAGTTAAATTTTTTGTGTAGTGAGTGAGAGCCAAAGAGGTGTGTCATGTGGTTTTGGTTTGTTGCTCTCAACCATATGTTCGATTTAGCGTGCTAAAGGGGCGTTTTAGTGTAATTTAACCTAAAATCAAAGTTAAATTTGTTAATTAAATTAATATATAATGGTAGTTGAGTTGAGATTTAATTTCGAGAGGTACTTTTAAAAATAATGATAATTAATAGTGATTTAAAAAAATAAATTTGAGGTTTGTATTGAATTATAAAACTGAAGTCGAAAGAGTTATTTAAAAAAATTATATAATTTAAATTCAGGTGAGAAATTTGTACTAAAATTAGGGTAAACTGTAAATAATACCCCTGTGGTTTTAGTCAAATTCATGAACAGTCCCTATAGTTTAAAAATGGCAAATCACACACATGTACTTTCAAATTATGCCAATAAGACCTCTCCATTCAAACGATGTAAACTTTCTTTTAGTCATAACTTCTTCGTTTGAACTCCGATTTTGATGATTCAAGATGTTTTGGAATCCTCGTTTCGGGCTCTACATCATGGTTACCTAAAAATCCAAAATTTTCAATAAATAAAAGAGGTATATTATCATCAAAATATTTGGTATGATTGAAGTCATTAACCCCATTGTTTACTTACGATTTAGAAGTTTTCAACTAACCATAAGGTAGAGCCCGAAATGAGGATTCCAAATTATCTTGAATAATCAAAATTGAAGTTCAAACAAAAAAGTTATGGGTAAAAGAAAATTTATAACGTTGAAGGGGAGGGGTCATATTGACATAATTTGAAAGTACAAAGGTGTGATTTGCCATTTTTAAACTAGAAGGATTTTTTATAAATTTGATTGAAACCATAAGGGTGTTATTTGCAATTTACCCTAAAATTAATTAATAAACATTTAAATTTAAGTAGACCTACGGTAAACGTTCCCCTGACCACGAGGGACACATTGTTTGTCAAAGAAAGACAAATTAATCAGGTCTAGAGAGAATTGGGCAAAGAATATATTGGAGTTAAAAAAAAAATGATACCTTAGGATGATTTGCATAAATAACGATGTGACGTGATGTGTGGACACTGATCGCGACGAGATTGGCGAAGTGTGAGTGGGCATATTCGCTTGGTTGAGCTAATCGAACTTGCCAATATCGTTAGATCGAGGTGATTGATACCGTGCAGAGGGTCCGACTAAGCAAATATATGGTAAGTAGGCATTATTTCGTTGGTGGTCTTGAAATCTTTTAGAGACATGCCTCGTGTGGTGATCACGTACATATAAACCTCATTTTTTTACCACAATTAAAATTATTTTATTTATTTTAAAACCTCATTAATCACTAAATAATAGTATAAATTTATTTTATCTTTTTGGGTTATCTATATTAATAGCCACATCAACACTAGTAATAAAGCTCTATATCGACTATCCTAAAAATAAAGGTTAGTAGCCACTTGGAGAGAGAAATTGAGAGATGCAATGACACATATACCCTTGCACGATCACACAAAGAAAAATGGCTGAAAAAACAAGGCATGGTTTTCAATACCCATGCAGGAGAAAAATTGATAGTTAATTATGAGAAGTCATTGAAAGATGTGCAACTATTCTTCTTCCTTTTCCATGTCACCTTCCCTCCATTAATTTCATTTCCCCTCTCCCATTCTCTCTCAAATTAAGAATTCAAAACCCAAAAACAAACAAAAACTATTTGGCTCTAAATCATCTCCAGATTTCATAAAACCAACAAAAAAGGGCAATGACAAACGATGAATGTAACTATCAGCATTTGATGAGAGCGAATATGATGAAGATCATGAAGAGACCCATGAGGATGAACGAGAATCATTGGCCACGATGGATGTTGAAAAAAAAACACAAAAAAAGTTTGAACATCATCTTCCTTCTCATTTGTGTTTTTTAAAACTGAAAATGTCAAATTGTGCGTAGAATATGAAACGTATACTATATATTTTTAAAAATTAGGGAACGAGAAAGAAGACCACTACTGGAAAGGAGACGACTATTAGAGAATTAAAACAGAGAGATTTCCTGAAAATTCATATGGTTCTTAGATTTCTTGAAGATCATGAGGATGAACAAGAAACATTAGTCACAATGGATAATGAAGAAAACAAACAAAAAAAAAGGTTTGAACCCTAAACCCATAAATTTTTGTTACTTCGAACTGAATATGCTAGATCTGTAAAAATTACGATATATATAATGTATTCTGAATATTTCTTAAAATTATGGAACGAGGAAGAAGACCAAATACTAATGGAATCGATACGTATGATTTTAATCTATGTTGTATATGCAGTATGTAAGGTGTATATAATGTATACTAATTATTTCTTAAAATTAGGGAATAAGGAAGAAAGCCTAATATTAATGAAAATCGATACGTATAATTTTAATCTATATTGTATATGCACTATGTGTTAAAGATATATACAATTGATACGATAACTGTTTACATGTTGAATAGGGGATTGAGCTTATGCAATTGATACGAAACTAAAGGAGAAGACTACAAGTAATGAAGATGGGCCTCATTTCAACATTAAACTAACTCAAACGATGAAAGACATCAAGAAGGATGTGAATAAGAGTAAACAACTCCATTGATGGTGAAAAGAGGACAAAAACAAGAGAAAAAAAATTACACATCATTCCTTAAAAGAAAACTCATTCAATATGAAGAAATTTGAAGAATTATGGTGGAAAACTCAAATATATTTCCAGAAATCTATGGTTTTTAGATGGATATTTCTATTTTACTAGTTTTTTTTAATGTTCTTGAAGAAAAAAAACAGAATCTTCAAGGATTTTTTAAAATTACTCATTAGTTATATATTTTGGTATATGTTGTATATGAAAATAGATAAGACTATATGAATACACATATACGACAATGATAACTATGATTTAATTAAACCAAAGTTTAATGATATTTGTGTATAATGTATAAAATACATTACTTAATGATAAAGAACAATTTAGTAAACCATACAATATAAATGATGAACAAAAAAACTGAATGTGCTTATTTATGTATGGCTATTATTTTGAAAATTACTCATTAGTTATATATTTTGGTATATACTGTATATGAAAAATAGATAAGACTATACGAATACACATATATGACATTGATAAACTGTGATTTAATTAAACCAAAGTTTAATGATATTTGTGTGTAATATATAAAAATACATTACTTAATGATAAAGAACAACTTAGTAAACCATACAATATAATTGATAAACAAAAAAAAGAACAATCTTATTTGTAAAAAATAAGACAAAAAACATACGTAATTTAACTAATAACTTGGATGTCAAGTTATTTTGTAACTTAATATTATAAGCCATGTATACTTGTTATATACATTTATTATATACAGTATATATGACATTGTGACCAGCCGAAATTGATGGTAGATACATGGAAATAATGAAAAAGGAAATCAGTATTAATGGGGAAAAGGGTCAGACGAAAATGATGGTAGAGCTACATGACAATAGTGAAAAAATGGAGGGAATATGGATAGTCACTATTACCTTTGTTAATGAATGATAAATTAAAAAAAAAGGGCAAATGACGAGTCATTAAATGGGAAGAGTGTAAAAAGTAGCTGGGATAATCATTACCTGGAAAGATAAAGGATCCTTAATAAATGAGCTCATTTTATTAATTAACATCAGAAGGGTAAAAAAGAAAATTTGTTAAAAAAAAAAATCTGGGAAAAAGTAAAAGTGGCTACTAATTTTTACTTTTAACATGTGGCTATAAACCATTATGACACCATGAAAAGTGGCCAAATATATAATTTTCCCATGCTACCTGAGACAAACAGAAAAGTGGCCAAGGACCCTCCGACGATCAAGTTAGGTGATGTAGGTGGAGTCCGTCGCAAGACAATATATAGGGTTAATGATTTTTGCACTTAGTTGATTTGATAGGTCAATGTGCCTTTATACTCTCTTGATTGTGGGCCTACTTGGTTGGGCTAGTTCAGGACTATGCTTTGATGGACTTTTTGATGGCCCGGTGGGGGCCAACTTTTGCAAGTAATGATATTGACAGGCCTAAACCTGTGTGGGCCGGTTTAATGCGCTCAGCCCTTAAGAGGGATATTTTCACCCTTTACAATATATATTTATTTTTGAAAACTACTCTATTTTATATTTGGTTAAAATATCATTTTGGTCTCTGAGCTTTTACTCTAGTCTCATTTTTGTCCCTAAACTTTCAAAAGTTACATTTTTCGTCATTGAACTTTACGATTCGTTCTGTTTTAGTCCTTTCGTCTATGTGTTTTTCCGTCTGGGACACTAACAGAGGACTTATGTGATATGTAATTGATGATGTGACATTATAGATATATGCAGTGAGGTTAAATGACGTGGAAAAACGAATATACAGTGAGGTTTAAGACTGCAATTAAAGAGAAAATGATGAGAGTTTTTTACAATTATATATATTATTAAATATATTGGGATAAAATAAATTATATACTAAGCTATAATTCAACTTATTTTTGTACAATGTTATATATATTGGTTAACTACCACCTACGTTATTATTTTTTTTTATCAAAATATTCTACAAATATAATTGTACTTTATTACTTTTGGATTAACATCAATAATAAATTAAATATTAGAGTTATTTGAAGGCCAAAATTTAATATAGAGTTTTTTAAATACAAATTTGACATAAATCTCATAGTTTTGAAAATAAAAACAATTTTAAAAAATGTCAAGTATATAGAACATGCCTAATTGGTGCAAAAAAAAAAAAAAAAAAAAAAGAAACCGAAACTGAAACCAAATACTTATCGGTTTAGTTTCGGTTCGGTCCGAACAAAATCACAAACCAAAACCATATCTCACCCCGGTTATTCTCATCATTTTCTCTTTAATTGCAGTCTTAAACCTCATTGTATATTAGTTTTTCCACATTATTTAACCTCACTGTATATTTATAAAATGAAACATCATCAATTACATGCCACATTAGCCTTTCGTTAGTGTCCTAGACAGGAAAACACAAATGTAAGGACTAAAACAGAACGAATCTTAAAGTTAAAAGACAGAAAATGTAACTTTTAAAAGTTTATTAACGAGAATGAAACTTGAGTGAAAGTTTAGAGACAAAAATGTATTTTACCCTTTATATTTTTTTTGGGGGAAGTTTTGATTTTCTTGGATGTATTTTTTTTTTTGGGTGAAGAAATTGTATATAAGCGTTTCACATTCTATATTCCACAGCAGTCAACAGTCTCCACTCATAAAACCCTAAAAACGAAAAAACACTCATAAAACCCTAACCAAGCAGTCAGCCTCCAGACAAAAATCTCCCTCTTCTTTCTCTAGCAATGCGACCTCCAAGGGGCGGTGGTGGCTTTAGGGGTGGCCGTGACGGTGGCCGTTTTGGTGGTGGCCGTGGAGGCGGCAGAGGCGGTGGCCGGTTTGGTGGTGGCCGTGGTGGCGGCGGCGGATTCCGTGATGAGGGTCCTCCGGCCGATGTTGTTGGTTCGTATCTCCCTTTTACCACATTCTTAATTCCTGTTCATTTTCACCATTTTCGTGCTTGTTCTTTGGGAAAAAATCTTTCTTTTTCATCTTGCTTTATTTTGCAATTGAAAGGATCTATTTTTAGATGTTTAGGAAGATGATTTTGGATATTTATGCTGCGAATTTGGGAAGATAAAGGAAATTTGTTTTTTATCCCTTTTAGCAGTTTTAGTTTTATAAATATATGGCTAGAATTAAGCTTTTTCATATATATATATTCTTGTTCTTGTTGTAGAGGTTTCAACTTTCCTTCATGCTTGTGAGGGAGATGCAGTCACTAAGCTCACTAATGAAAAGATTCCATATTTTAATGCCCCAATTTATCTTCAGAACAAAACTCAGATTGGTAAAGTTGATGAGATTTTCGGCCCGATCAATGAATCTGTGAGTCCACTGGCCTTTCTTGATGTTGATAGTTTTTTAATGTTGGATGTAGTTTTGTGTGTGCTTATATTACGGTTTCGCTTCATGCTTGCAGTATTTCTCTATTAAAATGATGGAGGGAATTGTTGCCACTTCCTATTCATCTGGGGATAAATTCTTTATTGATCCAGCAAAACTTTTACCGCTTGCTAGATTTCTCCCGCAGCCAAAGTACGTCATCAATCTCTTTTCCACCCTCTCCTTTAAGTGATTGCTTTTGTCCGTTTGTTATGTGTAGTTTCCTAAGGATTTTCATGGTGCTATGTATGGTTGATCCTTAAGTTTGGCCGATAATTTACATTTATAGGTCATCTGTATCTGTTTCCTCACCAATCAGCATGTTTATTCATGAGTAAGCTTAGGGTAGAATTACACGTTAAGTTGATTTGTGCTTAATGTGACTGAAATTTTCTCTGGCTAATTGTTTTGTTTACATTTACGAAACTTTAAATGGATGATAAATGAAAGATTATATTATATAGTAAACCTGGACCTGGACTCCAAATGATTATTAAAATTACTTTGATCCCCTACGTGGTCTCAAATTATTATAATCCCACAAATCATGTAGCTTTATATTGTCCGGTATTATGTGACTATAATACTTTTCTGGATCTCTAGTCTTTTTTTCCTTGGTTCTTTTAACTATGCTAGTCTTCAAACGCTCTGTTGTACCCCAATGTGCTAAACAAATTAGTTTACTGCAAATTTACCTCTGGCTGTTGCTGTATATGCCCTAAGTTGGCATTCAGTATCTAAATATCGGTTGATGGTCACGATTCTTATGGTATGTATCAGAAGATTTTCTTGGAAGCTTTTTTTTTATCTTAAGTTTGAAGTATCTAATAACGAGGAACAATGATTTGAAGTATTATAGTGTTTCCATAGTCCAGACGTATACTGCTCAATTTATATTTTAGATTCTTAATATCTGATCATTGTTGGTTGGAGAGAAATCACAGAATTTTTGTGAACAAAAGTTGCACGGTCAAATGAAATTTGGGAGCTTATTCGTTTTAAAGTCTCTTCCTGCTTCACTTTCTAATGTTTTTTTTTTTTTTAAATTATGACGTTCTTTTGATTAACGTGAATTGGAAGTTTTTTTTGCAATCCAATCGGTTTTCACCCACTTTTGTATTTCCTTTTCTTTTTAATGAAAGGTTTTCTATTTCCTATAAAAAAAATTTGATCATTGTTGCAGGGGACAAGCTGCTTTTAGAGGTGGAGGCCGTGGTGGAGGTAGAGGTGGTGGCAGAGGCTTTCGTGGTGGTGGTAGTAGTGGTGGCTTTCGTGGAAGGGGTGCCCCAAGGGGAAGAGGTCCTCCAAGAGGCGCTAGTCGTGGTGGTTTTAGGGGCCGAGGGAGATATTAGAATAACATACCACCGTCATTTTAGCTATTTTCTATTTGCAACTTCATCCTGAAAAGAATGTGACAATCTTTACTTTGTACTGTATTTTGTTTGACATTTAAGTTTTTAGTATTGGAGGTACTATTTAATCACAAATTTGCTGCAAACTTTTAACGTCTTACTAACTGGAATTTGCTATCTATACTCGGATATGTTATACGACCATTGGAAAGAATCCAAAGATAGATGATTGAGAGTTGATCTTATTTAACTAAGCAAATAATTATCGCACATAATGCTATTACTGTTATTCTACTGGTAGTATTACAATTTTTTTTTTCACTGTCAACGAAATTTGGTTTACAAAAACGTTGGAGATTGAATCTTGTTTTGGCCAGTAATGGCACCTATTCATATTCATCTTCTTGCCAAAATAAGGTGAGAATTCTAATAGTCTTCTTATCCAAAATCAGTCCATAAATTCATTTCAATGGATGGTACACTACAGGTAATGCAAGGAAGCAAAATTATGCTACCAATTTGGCATTAAATATGCATAGAGAATTAAGTCCTAACCCGTTTGAAGTTGCAATAGATAGAGAAACAATGCAAAGAAAGAAATAAAGTAAAACTGGAAGGGAATGTTTCCCTTTTATTTGAACTGAGAGAAGCATGCTCAGGCTTCCCAACCTCTAAGCAAGGTAGCTCGAGCTACTCGGTTTACGCCGAGTGTAAACGCGCCCATTCTAAGGTCACAATTATGGGTTTTACACATTTCCTTCACATCTTTGAAACCTTTTGTCATGTAAGTCTTCAGTTCATTGTTCACTTTCTCTTCCTCCCACATGAAACCTTGGATATTCTGCACTTTGTTTCATAAGATTAGTCTCTCTATCTTTCTCTCTGAAGAATTAATGAATGGTTTAATTGAATGAATCAAAAGAAAAGGACTTTACCTGAACCCATTCAAAGTAGCTAACTGTAACCCCTCCTGAATTTGCATAAATGTCAGGAAGAATCACAACCCCTTTTTTTGACAATATCTGCATATGACAATAATGTGTAAATATGGATTTGATTTTCTTTGAGTCTGAAATTCATTTATGTGCTACTAAGCACTAACCTCATCGGCTTCTGGGTCGGTTGGGTGGTTGGCTGCTTCGATTATGAATTTCGCTTTGATTTCATTTGCATTTTCCTTGTTGATGACTCCTCCAAGTGCTGCTGGAATTAGTATGTCACATTCTTCAACTAAAATGGATTTGGGTTCGATTGAATTCGCACCCTTGAAACCTTTTACGCCTTTATGTTCTTTTGAATGCTTTAGTAAGCTTGGTATATCTATCCCATCAGTATTCTTTATGGCTCCTGTTACGTCACTTATTGCTACAATTTTCCCCCCTCTTTCACTGATCAGTTGGGCTGCCCACGATCCCACATTGCCGAAACCCTGACACATTGGTTCATATTTCAAGTCAGAATATAACATTATATATGGATGTTAAATTGAATTGAAAACTGTAGCTGGAACAAAGTAAAAATATATGCCTGAATGACAAATCGTTGACCGGAGATGCTCTTTCCATACTCATTTAGCAAAGCCTCAGTTGCATACAACACACCACGTCCAGTTGCTGCATCTCTTCCCAGAGATCCACCAAGATCCTAATTTGCAGATCATGCATAAATCTACGTCAATTTACACGAGACATTTTCATAGTAAAACATAGAGTGCAATGCTCAAAGGTTACAACTCACGATAGGTTTTCCGGTCACAACTGCTGGTGAATAGCCGTGAAACTTGGAGTACTCATCTAGTATCCATGCCATGGTCTGCTCAAATTGACACAAAAACTAAGATGGAGGCAAGTTGAAAGTAAAGCAAACCCAAGTGAAGAAAATGAAGTTTGATTCTATGCTATCAACCTGTGGACCGGTTCCCATATCAGGCGCTGGAACATCAGTGTGGACTCCAATTAAGTCATGTATCTTTTGAGTGAAAACTCTGGTAAGACGCTCCAACTCCGAGATGCTTAATTCGTTTGGATCACATCCTATACCTCCTTTGGCACCGCCATAAGGTATATTTGCAACTGCTGTCTTCCATGTCATCAATTGTGCTAAAGCATTTACCTCATCAGGGTCAACCTGCATTGGCATACAGAATATTACTACACATACAGATATCCTTGCAGTATCAGAAGGAAAACTAAAAACCTCATGATGGTATCTGATCCCTCCTTTCATGGGGCCTCTTGCATTGTCATGCTGCACCCTGAATCCAACAAAGGATGCCAAGGTGCCATCATCTTTCGGTATCGTACACTCAACCTGCAGTCATCGATATGCAATACGTTCATCAAACATACATAGTCAATTAAACAAGCAAACAGCCACCAAAGAATTCAAAACCTTGATTTCTCTGAATGGAATGAGTAAGCTCTTTTCAAGCTTAGAGTCAAGTCCCAGAAGCCTAGCAGCTAGCTTGAAGTTTCTGTTGGTAGCAACTAAAGCATTCATTGCTATTTCCCCCGACTATCGGCTGCTTCGGATTTCCAGAAATGAGAAGTCAGTTCTTTTGTTATTAATCTGATATCAAACTTCTTAGTGAATGGAATACACAGATCAATTTAATTACACAACATCTTTGACTTAAAACTCTTTCAAGTCAGCCTCAATTGAAAGATAAGATGGACTGTTTACTTAGACAATTCTCAAGAGCCAATATTGCTAATTAAAGATCTAAAATCAAAGCATATAAAGCATATTGATGTATTTCTAAAGAAATATTTAACTACATACATTTTTTCGGTTACTTTAAATAGATTTGGAACACGCAACAAACACATGATAAACACTTGTCCCAATTTCGTTAAAACTAAACAGTAAAGGGATGTGTTTTTGCAATTCTACAAACAACAGAGATGCATAAAATCATTTTTAAACCACAAGGGTGTAATTTTTGAAAATCGAGCTAACTTTAAGGGTGTGATTTGCAAATATCCCAAAAAATTGAAATAAAAAACTGAGAAAAACACACACAGAGCAAGGGCATGAGAATGTTGTCCTCTGTTTCATTCCCAAATAGAATACAATTTTCACTGTTCAAATCTTTTGTTTGTTAATAATTTTTTAATAATCCTCTAAAAAATTAAAAACATAAAAATAAGATGATAATAAGAACTTATTGTAAAGTATGTACCTTGGAGAAAGATTAAAAAAAAAAGTAAAAAAAAAGGAGACTAAACTGAAAGTAAGTATGAGGAAACTTAAAAAATTATCAAAAGCAATGGAGATCAAGCAGCAAAATTCTGAATTTCCCAAGTCCAACTCCAATAGAAATATATAGAAAACTAAAGACAAGAATCAAAGAGAGGAATTAGAATCCAATTCCAAGAGGAATTGTCTTTTTTTAAGGGGAAATTGTGCTCCAACAAAAGGCAAAAACCAAATCAAGTTGCAGTTGATTTTGCAGAGCAACGTATGCAACATGCAAATTTGGAGAGAATGTGAATATGAGAATATAATTGATATCATGCATGTGGCAAAAGTGGGAAAATACTTGGCCAACTACTTTTGGTGGCTAGACTAGTATAAATATCGGATACGTATGAAAGTTAAGAGGAGTTTTTACAAACCCGAGAGTAGGCAATTATTTTTTCGCACATGTGTGACTGATGGTTTTTATTGTAGACTGACGCACACCTATTAGAATAATATATATTGTAGATTTAAATTATAATATTAATAAAAGATAAATTACACTTTTATGAGTATTGTCTATTGAGTCTCATTTTTGCTTGGTGTTTGAGTTTCAAAACGTTACAATTTAATCCTGGGTAAGAAAAAAGTTTATTTGATCTCTAAATTTTAAATGTTACAAAAACGAGTCTATCTGGTACATATAGTTACTTTTTTTTGTCAATTACAATATGGAGGGCTACTATTATTTTTCTGCCACATTAGCAATAAATAATAATTATTTTATATATGTCAATATTATATAGTCAGCTTTTCGACCATAGTTGAGGTGAAATCACATAGACACATTTCACAAAACTTAGAGGTCAAAATAGGCATGTAATACTAAAATTTGGGGATCAAATAGACTTATTTCTTGAAATTAAAGGATTAATCGTAACATTAATATAAAACACGATCCAACATTCAGAGATCAAACATATTTTTAAAGATTTTGGCTAAACAATCGTGACGATAAAGACTTTCCAACCTCCACATCCCATTCTATACTATTTTGACTCTTTGTTGATATATTATTGGGTAATGATAAAATGATCATTTGTTAATAAACTAATATTATAATACTTACAAGATGAATATCCCTCCCACCCACATGCCCTCTGGTTTCATCACCAAATTTCTGGCTTTGGGAGCAATATAAGGTGGAGGCTAAGTGTGAATCAATCAACATTTTTATTTTTATTTTTTATATATAAAAATATATTATAAAAAATTATATTATATTGGTCATAAAATAATTCAGTACAAATTCGAATAAGTTCCATTTTTATAAACCGGTGCTGTCAATTCTATTCTTTTCCCCCTTTTTTTAAAGCGTATATAATAGAATAGGTCAGTGTATGTTTTTTTTATTCCTAGCACTCTATATCATATACATTTGGTTTTTAAAAAATAGTTGTATATAAATTGATATTTTAAATAATAGTAAAAAAATTGAAAATTTTCAAGAATATAATGTTTTCCCTCTTTGGCTCAAATCAAGCATAAAAATTCAAGAATTGATAAATAAACTAATGATCAAATAAAATTAAAATTCATAACTATTAAATGAAATAGTTATTAAATAAGTATTAAAAAAATAATATGTAATCAAGTACAATTAAATAAAATAAAAATGAAGTAAAAGAGACTAGTTAGGAGAGAGAATGAGAGTTCAAATATAAAGAGGAAGGGTGAAAATAATCAATAGACAATGTGAGACCCTACATAAGGATAATGAGAATGATGAAATTTTATAGAACATGAATTATCTTATATTTGGGAAATTAATTCATAATATCGAAATGAGTCACATATATTGATTCATAAAAAAAACATCAAATTAAATGAAAAACTTGATTAACATTTATTCATTCTTATTAAATTGGGAGACGAGAGACGTGAACTTTCGACCTTAATAGATACCTTACTAATTAAGTCATGTTCATATTGACTATTCCGAATATGTTAAAAGAGATTTTTTTTATGTCAAATTTCAGCCATTTGTGATATATTCGCCCCATGTCTTCATCTGATTTGAAATTTGCCAACCCTGTCCTGTCCCTATGAATACTCATTCTTCCCTCTATTCCAATTATCTTCTCAACAATTTTTCTTTAATTAATAACCTTTTTTAGATTTGATTTACATGAGGATTTTGAAAGAATAATAAATTAATAGAAGAATAAATTAAAATATTTTTGAGTCTAATTAAATATTCAGGCCAAAATAGACCGTCCTTTACATTCAAGATATAAATGGAAAGGGAAAAGAGCAACAAATAAAGCAGCATTATCACCTACTGGCTAAAGTTCAGTTTCTATAAATGTCTCTCTTATCCAAAATTTATTGGTATTTTAACTAATCTCGTCTTGATGCATAAAATATATCTGATGAAGTGATAAAATTTCCTCTCTTTTATCAATTGAAAAAAAAATCCACCGGATTGTTTTTAAATCGTTCATATATAATAATGAGAGAAGTTATATAAATATTTAAGGGTAAAGTACTCATTTGGTTCCTGAGTTTTGGAGCTCGTGTCTATTTAGTCCATACGTTTTCAATTTGTGTCTAAGTGGTCCCTGAGTTTTGATTATTGTGTCTATTTGGTCCCTACGTTTCAATTTGTGTCTATTTAGTTCCTGAGTTTTAAATATTGAGTCTATTTGGTCCCTGAGTTTTCAATTTGTGTCTAAATAGTCCCTGGATTATTAGAAATAAGTTTAATTCTTTCTTAATTTGTTAACTCATTAACATAATATCAACTTAACGGTGACATAAAATGTTTAATTGATCAAAATACTGACATGAGATTAATAATTATGTCAAATTTTATAGACTATTTTTTCATAAGACTTGCTCAAAAAATTAAAGAAAAGAAGAGGTTTGACCCACCATAACTTTAAATAGTAAATTATATATTATAGAGATTTGATGATGAACGATATTATATATTATATATTATACAGATTGTTCCATATTATTTTAATTTTATCACGATAAAAGTCGAAAGACTACATTATAATTTTCTTGTTGTAAAACCTAAGTCTGTTTATATAGAAAACATAACTTAGATAAATAAGGAAAATATAATCTAAATAGGAAAAGATAATTATTAAATAGAATAAGATAAATAAGGAAAATATATCAAATAGAATAAACTAAATTTGGTTGCTTTTTTGCCGAACCGTCGCCACGGCCACGAACCCTCGTCTCCACGACATCGTTCATCATCAAATCTTTATATATATATATATATATATATATATATATATTTTTTTTTTTTTTTTTTTTTTCTTTCTTTCTATTTTACCTCTCAGAAATTGTGTTTAACCATGATCGACAAAGATAAAATATTTTACAAGATGGACCAACTTTCACATACCAGACCAACCTAATTAAGATTGTGACTAAAATCTGAAATTATATACATTCTTAAATCGACTAAGATCAATCAAGCCAAACCAAGATAACCTGAGATTAATTAATCGAGATGGATTGAAATGAGATGAAAGTCTATGAACTATCGACTATAGACAAATGTGTAATTTGAAGAAAAATCCTGAAATTAAAAGGTTATGTTATATTGTCATTTTATTAACTCTCCAATGGTTAAGCCTTTACCATAGTTTAGTTTAGTTAGTATTTTACCGTAGTTAGCTTTTTCAGTTTTTGGTAATTAATTGGTTATATTCTTATTAGCAAATCTCACAATTGGTATTAAAGTCATGCCCAGACCCTAACCATATAGGTTGAATCTTTGAGTGTCAAATAAAGTGAGAAGTCACATAGAATCGATGTGTGGTGGGCTCTGATACTACTTATTAAGGGACAACGAGTCTCCACAATTTCATATTGGTATGATATTATCCACTTAATTAGGTCTAGACCCGATTTTATTTTTTAATTTCACTCAAAAGACATCGTACCAATAAAAATGTATCATTCATTTTATATAGGAACCGATGTGAGATTTTGTTTAGGTATTTATCTATTTTTGGTGAAAGTGTACTACTCTTTCCTTTTCATGTGAGGCAATTGACATCAAAAACCTAAAACTATGATTGAACCAAAAACTATGGAAATTTAGGTGAAAAACCACTACCTAATTCGTGAAGATTTTTCTATGTTATTTCACAATCATCTTTATTAGTAGTGCAAGCTGATGCATTGGATAAAAGGGGTGTGTCGACTTTACGAAATAAACAATTTTTTTATTTTATTTTAATATCTTTTAATTATTTTCCTTGGTCCAATGGCATCAGCCTTTCCCCAACATATACGCATGTAAGAATTGATGGTACAAAAAAAGGGACCCAAATTGAAGAATGGAATTTAAATAGGCAAAGCACTCACAAACTACACTTTTTCCCTCAATAAAAAAAAAAAAATTATTTCAGAAGTGATTACAAAAATAATTTTGAATTTATATTGGAAAAATAATTTTTAAAAATAATTTCTAGTTTATAAGATTATAGAAACACTTAAATCACTCTTTTTAAATCTATAATTAAAAAAATAGAAATTATCTCAAACAACATATTTTAGATATATATTTTTATTTATATCATTATTATTTTTTAACTTAAATAGTATATTTATCTTTCAATAATTTATTAAAACTAAAACAATAATTTATTTAAAATAGAAATTGATTATCAAAATTAAATTAACAATTAACTTGTAATAAAATGTGAGTTTTAGTTCCTAAGAATTCATTCATATGACAATTATTCTGAATAAAATGAGTTAAATAGTCAATTGTTCAATAATTTATTGAAATAAAAGTAATATGTTATTTTTTTATAAAATTTAAAGAGTCGTTATATATAAATAATTATATATATTTTTCTTATTATTTCAATAATTCCCAAAAAAAAAAATTACAATATAATTTTATTAAATTAAATCGGCCAAACGGTCAAACATTTTAAATTGATGAATAAAAAATAAAAGATCATATCAATTATCAACCCATGTCTAAAGTGCATGGCATTGGTGTGGGACCAAATTATTATATGTTACCATTATTGAATTTGTGGATTATTATCCCATTTTTGAGGTATTTTGGAATAATAATTGATTCCATCTCAGAATGCAAGATTCCCTTTCCCTTTCCCTTTCCCTTTCCTTTTCCCTTTCCCTTTCCCTTTCCCTTTCCTTATGCTTTAGATTCTTTTTGTGCTATTTATCTACTCTCTTATTCACCTTTTTTTTTCATTAATTCAAAATGTCTTTATTAGTGTTGCTATCTCTATCTCCCTAATTGCATTCCACACGGAAAGATATAAAAAAAAATAATACGAAATCATACCTTTGCAACAAACAAAATAGGAATAGCAAAAAAAAAATTAAAAAAAATAATTCAATGAATGGTCTTTACCTTATAACACATTTTGTATCTTACGGAGATTCCACTATAATGATAAATATTATTAGAAAAAATTCACTCTAAAAAATTTGTTCTCATCACCAAAAAGAAAAGAAAGATAAAACTTACCTACTCCTCACAAATATTATATTATTATATAAAAAAAATATTAAAAAATTGAAAGAAAACTAAAATATTATAACCATAGAATGTAAGGGTATCTACTCTCTTAAGAGTAAGTAAAAATATGTGTAAGATGTTTAAAGCTTCTAATTTGCTTAATTATATAGTTTAAAACTTTAAATGACTTATGGTGTACATATTATACACTAGGAAGGTAATCATAAGACACGTTAGACCACATAAGCGTGATTTATAAATATGAATATATCAATATAATCAAAGGTATTTATTTATGTACAAATATCCTATTTTACAAGCATTGTTTACTAGAATGACCATTTTAAAAGAGAATTATAAAAAGATACCAAACAATCATTATTAGTTGTCTCTCTCTTAAAACTATTAATAACCTTCCTTGTCCCTCGATAAATTATTGGAGGAGGCAGTCTCCTCCAATAATTTCTTGTGTCCCTCACAATATTTTTCTCTCTACTAAACACGTTTTCTGCCCCTACTTTCCGATTACATCTCACACTGTCATTTTTTTTTTAAAATTTCCATGTAAGGCTAAAAAATGTTAGGTAAAAAGTTAATTTTTTTTAATATATTTATCTAATTTACCCCTTATTACTTAAAAATAGCATCATATAAATTCTCCCCTAATAAAATTCTTGACTCCAACCCATACTGAGTTAAATGTCAATTATATCAAGATAATGAGGTAATTTTCATAACTACCCTTTTAAAAATTCAAATTATCAAATATATCCCATGTTATAAATTTTTTTACAACTACCCTAAAATTAGTAACTGATTTTACTATAATGTAGAAGAAAACTGTCAATTAAGGGTAAAAAAAGAAACTAAATTTTTTTTAGGGTAGTTTTGAAAATCATATTTAATTTAAAGTTAAAAGTGATAATTTTTCAAGATAATAATCAAAGAAGAAAAAGCCCATCTACATTGAGAAAAGCCCAAAAGTTTTGTACCCAAAAGAAAAATAATATGGTATTTTGTTTGAGGCTGAATAATTATAATCTAAATAAAATTTAAAACTAATTTTAATATAAATAATTATTAATTTAGTTTTGATAATCTATTTTGAATTTCAACAATCCACTATATTTTAAAATAAAATAAACATAAATTGAAATACAAAAATCCAAGAATAATTCATAAGGAAGCCCAATTGAAAAAAAGCCCAAAAAGAAAGAACAAAAATAGGAAAGGAAGAGATAAGATAGAATCAGACTTCAAAAATCTCGATATTCCTAAATTCCTCTTCCCCGATTGCATTCCATAGTTGAAAAAATCTTTATTTCTCGTTCTTCGATTTCACAAATTGTTTCTTGAAAAATGTGTCCGTTACGGTTCATCTTGATCTTTCTCTCTGCAATTTTCGCTTTATATGTCGCATGGAGAAGTTCATCTTCTTCCTCTGAAATTACTGATCTTCCAGAAGCTTCCGATACTCGATCGAAAACCCTCGATCTGAAAAAGGGGTTCTGGGTTTTAATGGATATGGCGACTGGGAGATATCTATGGAAGCATTTTTTACTTGCTCGACAAGCTTAGTTTGAGATTTTTTTTATTTGGTTTCATTCATTCTTTTTGTAATCACGAGCCTCAATATCAATTCAAATCCTTATGTTTTTCACATTGTATATGTTAATTATTGATTCAATTTAGGGTATTTGACTCACGGATTTGAATAAGTTTTGAAATCTATAATGGTATCTGTATTAAACTCATTTATTTTCATAATTTCAACACTTTTTTATTTTCCACGATTCAAATATAGTCTTGATAGCTCTTCTTGACAACTCTATCTACACCCATGAACTAAACACGACTAAAAAAATTCAATTTAGTCCATAAAAGTGCAATGGTATGATTTCACAATAATCTAAACTGTAGAGGTATTTAAAAAAATTAAAGAGTCAAGTATGATCAATTTAGCAATAATCTAAAATGCAGAGGTGTATTTTATTCTTAACTCTTTATTTTAATCTTTATATTTAATTTCTCGTGTTAATATAGTTTGTGCGGTATTAAAAATGTTATTTTAATTCTGTATTTAGTCTCAATCTCAATTCTAGTCCTTATAGCTATTGGTGAATAGTGTTAATTTGACCCAAAAAAAAATGTTCTCAATAAAGAATTAACAAGCTTGAGGCACTATTATGAGTAATAAAGATAGAGATACCTAAAAGAAGATAATAAGTTCATATCAAATTTTCATAAAATTAATATAATTTATTATGACAGTAATTATATCGTTAAGATTTTTATTAAGTATTGGGTCTAAAATTAAATCCCAACATAAATATATAAACTAAAATAATATTTTTAAAATACTCAAGTATCAAATGGACAAAAATGATAAAATATAAAGATCAGACACATAATTAAACCTCTTCTTTTTTTTTAAATGTCTATCTACTTTATGCTTTAGTATTCACCGTTTAATTTTCAGTAATTCAAAATGTCTTTTATTATAGCGTTATTATCTCTTTTTCCCAAATTTCGTTCCCTAACATGGGGACTTTGTATGTTATGCAGATTATGTAGAATTACTAGAAAAAGTGCACAACCTCTTACGGATTGTCCTCACAATATTTTATCTCATATCACTAGAGAGTATTTCTAATAGTGTTCATTCCGTTTAAGATAACTATTAAAAAATGTTTAAAAGTATTTTTAAACGATTATAAAAAACTTTATTTATTCAAAAACACTTTTAAACATTTTCAAAAATTATTCCAACGGACCCTTAATCATTTACTATAAATATGTCATTAATTATTTCTAAACGAATAATTTAATGGTTTTTTCTTCCCAACGTCACAAAATTGATCAAAATATTAAATGTCTTATGCCACCAACGAGATGATCTAATGACAGACATAATTAATCAAAGGGAAGTACACAAATATCCTATTTACGAGTCTTGTTTATAAAAATAACCAAAAATACCCAACTATGCACATTATTATCAGTTGCCTTTCTCAACTTTCCTATATTTCTTTTAACAAAAAATACCCCTACCCTTCAGGGCCGACCCTCGGTATGTTCAACATGTGCGATGAAATAGGGCACTGAAATATCGAGGGTCCAAAATAAGGGACGGATCTATACAGTATTTAAAATTATTATGTTATTAAATATAATTTAAAAATGCGGATTAATCACAATAACCATTATATAGCCCATTTTGACTACACCATATATTTTTATAGTCTCTTTAATTCCTTATGTTTTTTTAGCCTTTTTAGAGTATCTCTTTTTTATATATACCCATTTCACCCTTATATAATTTTTTTTTTTTTTTTTTGTTTAATTGTTGATTTTTCGTCAGTTGATTGATTTGGTAACTGACTCTCTCTCCAATCTTTACGGTGTTTATTTTCTTTTTGGTTTAATTGCTCCACAAATTGTGAGATTTTGTATTTCTTTTTTCTTTTTCTATAGATCTTCACATTTCATCATTTTTTAAGGTTCCTTTTGTTTCATTTCTTTTCGTATCATCCTTTCATCTATCATCATTTTCTTTTTTCGTTTTGTTTTTTGTGTCAATGGATTCGATTTTTGTTGACGTTAAGTTGTCATGTTCTTGGGATTCTTCCAAGAACTATGTAGGTTTTAGGGTTTCTCTCCTCCTCCTCCTCCTCCTCCTCCTCCTTCACCTTCTCATTATCTTTCTTCTTCGTCTTCTTCTTTGGATGAATTTTTTTTTATAAATTTTTTGGTTCTTGGGATGTTCTTCATTTGTTGAGTGAAGGCTTGCAGTAATTTTTTTTTTTAATCACGATTCTTTAGATGTGCAATTTTCCGATGGCCAAGGTCGAAGGTTTTCTTCTTTTCTCTGTTTTTTTTCTGGGTTCGATGTACAATACGTGTTTTATTTATCATACTGTACATGAATTGGTTTTTCTTCTTCTTCTTCTTATTTTTTTTCTGGGTTCGCTGTACAATTCAAGTTTTTTTTTTATTATACTGTACATGAATATGGTTCTTCTTTATCTTCTTGTTTTTTCAAGCGTTTACTGTACAGTTTAAGTTTTTTTACTATACTGTACATGAATCTGATTCTTCTTCTTCTTTTTGTTTTTTTTTTTTCTGCGTTCGTTTTTTGCTTTTTCGTGTACTATACATAATATAGTATATATCATTTTATTACACCATTTTTGTACTGTACATGTACATTATATATTATTACTTTATTGCATCTTTTTCGTACTGTACATAAATATATAATATTATGTACAATATATTATATTACTTTATTACACTTTTTCGTATTGTACATAAATATATTATATTATATTATACTGTACATTATAATACTGGATGTGCGTATAAGAATTTTTTGAAAATTATGGGAAAAAATTAGTTATCAGTTTTGAAAAGTTAGATTTTTTTTTTGTTTAGTTTTTATTTCTTATTTAATTTCTAATTTTCTCTCTTATTTTCTTATATGGTTTTTTCATATTTAATGTTTCCTTGATTTTAGTATATTCAAATCTTTTTCTCTTTCTTCTTTATTTTTTTCCCTTAATTTTAGAAGGGCATTATTGTATTTTCATTCTCATTTGAAAATTCTCCGGGGCCATTTTGTTTTATTTTTTTCTTGTGGGCTATTATGCTTTAGGTTTTTAAATTTGGGCTATATACCCAATTTTCCCATAAAAAGCCCTTGGCGCGTTGGTGTTCCTTTCCTCCGACTTTGAGATGCCTCACCTCAGCTTTCAAGTTCAATCCTAGTTGGAGGTAGTTTGCTGTGTTTTTTAGATTTTTTTATGCTAGTTATTTATTGTTTATTTGTTATATATTGTTTATTTATAGATTTTAGAAAATAAATATTCATTGAACGTTCAAAAAATATCATTTTATAACATTCTAAAATATTATGTTATTATTTAAAATATATTTTGTAAAAAATTTAATTTAAAATATCAGTAGTATAGTTATATTTAATTATGTATGTACATCGTCCATCATTATACTCTTTAATCTAAATCATATATCTGTTAATACTCAAGATAGAGTTTTATTAAATAAATTGAAAAAATATTATATATGTGTGTGTTTGGAAAAAAAACTTCATTTTTTATTTATGTGAAATGAGAAAAATATATTTCTAAAAATATATTTTCTAAATCCTTTATACTCTATAATTTTCTTGCTATTGCATTTTTATAAAAAATAGTTTTTTTTTAAATCTTTTTATATTGAAGATTATATGATAAGGGTCTAAAACTATAATTTTTGCACTGAGTCCCTATTTTCTTAGGATTGCTACCCTTTAATAACCATCCTAGCCACATTTCTCTTTAAACACTTTTTCAACCCCTCCCTTCCGATCCGATCACATCTCACGTTGACCGTTGTTGTAAAAACCTGAAAATTTCTATGTAAATTATATCAAAACATAAATCAAGGAAGAAGAAAAATAATTCATTTGGAAGGCCCATCTACTTAAGAAAATCCCAAAAGTCTTTGTAATTAAAAAATAATAATAATAATCTTTTGTTTTATTTTGAATAATTTTAATCTAAATAAAATTTCAAGATCGATCTATTAATTTAGTTTTTAAATAATCTATTTTTAGTTTAAAAAATCTATGACTTTGATTTCAATAAAATAAAGATAATACTTTCCTCCAGTTTTTATTGGTCAATTTCTATACATGTTTAATAAATATGTGGTCACTGATTTTTACGATCCAATAGAAATATAATATATACAAAAGTATGTAGGAAACTTTTCCAAATATTTTCGGAGACCAGTATTTTCTATAAAATAATTATATTGTTTAAATAAATCAATTAAAAAGAATAATAATAAAAAGAATTCATTAAGAAGGCCAAATAGTTGGGATTTAGAAAAAGCCCAAAAGAAAGAAAAAGAAAAGAAAACAATGGAAATAGTCCTTGTAAGGGAAAGTCAAGAAATATAAAAAACAATATAAAAGAAAGAGAGATAAAGTCAACTTCCAAAAAAACGCGGTTTCCTAATTTCCCCTTCTTTTTCCTTTTCCTTTACCAATTCCCAATTCCAATTTCTATATAAACATTGTTCAAACCCTAATTTTCTCAATCCTTCAATTTCCCAAATTCTCTCTAAAAATGTGTCCTTTACGATTCATCTTGATCTTCCTCTCTGCAATTTTCGCCTTTTACATCGCATGGAGAACTTCTTCTTCTTCTTCTTCTTCTTCTTCTTCTTCATCGAACATCTCTGAAATTACCGATCTTCCAGAAGCTTCCGAAACTCGATTGAAAACTCTCGATCTGAAAAAGGGGTTCTGGGTTTTAATGGAGATGGCGAGTGGGAGATATCTATGGAAGAATTTTTTACTTGCTCGACAAGCTTCTGATTAGTTTGAGATTTTTTTTTGGGTGTTTCATTCATTCTTTTTGTAATCACAATGTTCATGTTCGTTGATTGACTGGAAATTTTATTGTATTGTTAAAATTGTTGATACTCGTGTATTCAAAATCAATTCAAATTTCACTCATTCTTTCATTTTGTTATGTTTTTCAAATAGTTACATGTTGATTATTGATTTTCAAATTATTTGATTTATTAGATCTTAATTTTAAAAAAAAAAAAAACTTACTTCATTTTGAGGAATTCATGGAAAAATGAATTAATAATATAGGAATTCGAATATTATAGAACATAACAATGAGTAATAGAATATAGAGATAGGTAATTCGGATCTATTTATCAAATGGATGTGTATCAATAATTAGTATCTTAATTTCAATTTGATAGTCAATTTTTGTTTTTTAATTCAAATGACAGTTGAAATTCTTATTATTTTCTTGAATTTTTTTTATTTTATTCATAAGGAGTTGTGGTTAATTTTATAATCTAGACATTGGGTTTCTTAACCCATCATCTATACAGTCTTAACAACCACGTGCTTAATAATTTTGTCCGAACCCGCGACCCAAATGCACCCAAGTTTGATTTTGAGTCGGTGTCTATGTCGATTTAGTTTTTATAAATTTAAAAGTTTCAATTTAATTCATATGGTTTGATAAAAACTCACGAAACATCTCTACCTTCATAATTTTTTTTTTTATTTTAACTAAATTGTTTGTGTGTCCATGTTTTCTTAACGTGATAGTCATCTAACAAAATAATTACGATGTAATGTGTTAACTAAAATATAAATGTGGGGCTTTTTTACATGTAAATTTTATATTAATGATGACATTTTGTGATTTTTTTTTTTGAGATTGAGTTTTTATTAAATTATAAAGATTAAGTTGAAACTTTTAAAATTAGAGGGATTAAATTTATAATTAAAAAAGATCTAAAAATACATTGGCCTGTGTGAGAACAAAACTAAAAGAAATTTTGGGAAAATTATTATTAAGGAAAGGGAAAATTGCACAAACCACCTCTGAATTATATGGGTTGTAACACTTACCCTTTTAAACTTTTAATTTGATCGATTGACCCCTTAAACTTTGTAAAATGTTAAAATTGAACCTGAAAATACATAATCAATCAAACTACTCCATTTAAATGATTAATTTGCTAATTATTATTTTTGGAATCTAAATGGGAGCGGGTTTTCAAAGGCCCATATCTGACACTCAACCCGGTCCTTGACCCGATCCCGAAATGTACGTGATAGTTGAGGCAATAGTATCTTAACCGATTTCATCCCTCCTACCCCGTTTATTTTAAGAATGCATTACTCGTTTCTATGGTGATTTTTAAGAGTCTAATTACAAGATTAAATGAAGCAAATTAACAATAAAATTTTAATAAATTATTTAAAAATAAATATATTATTCAAATCAAACCTAATCGAGTTTTTCAATTTAAAACTGAACCGAACTGTAGTTTTTTTTTAAAAAAAACCTTTTAATAAAAAAAAATCTGACCAAAATCAATCTGAAACCTACATAAATTGATACCTTGAGCCAGCCACACATCAAATAGAAACTGAACAAAAACCAGTTATGTGTTGATTCGATTTCTTAGCATATGCAATTTAGTTTCAGTTTAAAAAAAATTAATTTGTTTGGTGTTGGTTTTGTTCAAAATTGACATAAACTGAACCGAACAACACGCGGATACCTAACCAGTTGGGCTGGGCTCATATTGACGATTAGGGTGGAAGATTGAAATACTCTCTTTAAGATAGAAGTACACATCATTAGTCAATGTCTGGTTGACACATTTCGTTTTATTTAAAATCCTTTTCTTATTCTTCTAAAAATTGTTTTGAAATCAGTTAAATTGCAAATGGAGTTAGTTAAATAAATATTCCAAACCTAATTAAATACAATTTTTAAAGATGTCTTTATATTTCTAAAATATAATTATATTGGAAACATATTTCAAAGAAGGCTAATTATTGGTTATTGTTTTCTTCCACATACAATCTAGTTTTAAGAACAACTAGAATTATTTTTCCTCTTAAATTATAATTTTATATATATATATATATATAACTAATTATCCAAAGAGTAAAAATATAAAAGTAGCCACATTTCCATCCATCTTTTTCCTATAATCCAACATGTTTTTTTTAGCCACCCTAGTAATAAAAAGACTAAAATACCCTTGATGTCAAATCACTCACTCTCTCCTCTCTCTCCCCCTTCCCTTCCGTCCTTTTTTTTTAATATTAATATCTCTCTCCCATCTCTCCCTACTTTTCATATTAATTTTTAAATTTTTTACCTCTCATCCCCCCCCCAAATTTCTTCTATATATTAGAATTTCTCTCTCTCCCCCTCATTTTTATTTTTATTTTTCACTCATTTCTTCTTCCATCTCTCTCATTCTTTCTATTTGTTTTTCAAAAATCTACATTTTTTGTCTTCTACAAATGTTAATCTCACAAATTTCCAACACTTTTTTTTTAATTACTATATCTCTACTTAATTTCTTCTCGATCTCGTTTACATAAATATATTTCTACGTTTTTTGTTCCGAATCTTGAAGATCTAAACCAAAATAATAATGGATTTGACGAAAGGTAATATACATATTTTGTTTGATTTATATCTTTTTGTTGTTTTATGTACTATACATAAATTCTTAAAATTTGTTTTTTGCTATACATGTAAGAATTAATTACAGCAATAGCCACTTTAATTCACCCAATTACAATAATATCGGTGGTTATGATTTTATTTCATTTCTACCCAAAAAACACAATTTATGGTGGTGATCAAGTGGTTTCCGATTTACTAGTTTACGATCATACCCTTCATAATCTTCTCTTTCCATTTCTGTTACTTTTTTATTTATTTATTTTTTAAATTCATTAGCTTAATTATAGGTATCAATCAATCAGATGAGATTTTATCTAAAATTGAAATTGTATTCAAATTTGTATTTCTTTCCATCTTGCACGATTTTGGCATGTGGAAGAGAGAGAATTTGAAAAGTTTCTTCTGAAAATTTAAATCAATCAGATTTGATTTTTATAAAAATTGATACGTTTTCATTGGTATTTGTCATTGAAATTCGATCTACAAAACATTTTATAAAAAAAATCTCTTAATATCAAAAGAAGCAAAAGGAAAGAATTTCAAGAAACGATCCACACCTCTACTTTTCCAATCAAAATTCCTATGTTTCTCTCTTATGTCTTCTCTCTTCTGTCTTTTCCAATCAAAATTCCTATTTTTCCATCCATGTTCATTGTTGCCTTAATAACCCTTCGCCAGGATCTGCCCGATACATTTCATCAATTCTCTCTTTCAAGATCTTAAACTGATCAGCAGTCAATGGATCCGACACACACGTATAGATATCGGTCTCGTTTTTAAACATCTTAAACTGATAAAACGAGTTCTCGATCCGATCACCCATCAATTGCAATCTCTGTTTCACTACGTCTATTGGTGTCACTCGTCATGATACAGTTGATTTCTTCTCTGACGATGTAGATCTTGTAAGTTTTTATGCTTGAAGATGTAGATCTTGAAAGTTTCCACGTTTTTTTAATCCAGATTTGAAGGATTTTATTAAAATGTTTATTTTTGTTAAACATTTATTTTTATTTTCTATTTACATATCTTTAAAAACTATTACCTCTTTTTCATCTTCAATTTTGTACATTCGCTCTATCTCTGAGTGAACATTTTTTCTTTCAGTTTCTATTTGTTTTTCGATCTTGCTAGTGATTTTTCTTCTGGATGAGTCAGATCTAGGGTTCTGGTGATAGATCTATTGTTTATTCATTTTATATATTTGATGATTTCTTTGATATCCAGATTTGAAGGATTTTATTAAAATGTTTATTTTTGTTCAATATTTATTTTAATTTTCTATTTACATATCTTTAAAAACCGTTACCTCTTTTTCATCTTCAATTTTGTGCTCTCTATCAATTTTGAGTATACATCAATAAATGTTTATTAAAAGTAAACAGTTTATAAAAATTTGTACCTTTCAATTCTCCGGCAAACTCGCTTTCTCTGTATTTTGTAGAATAAGTAACGTAAACGCGACGCGAAAAAATAAAAGGGGAGTCGCCACTAATCATTGGTTTTCTAAATTAGGTGTGATTAGTCACCTATTCATTAACTAAGGATGGTCTACTAACTTTTGAAAATGGGTTCGGGAGTTCATTCACACATAGAGATGATATTAGCACCCTATTATGTTCGTTTAAAAACGATTGTTTTTTTTTTTTTTAATTTTATTTGGTGTATTATTGAAGAAAGCCTTTATCTATAAAACAAAAATTATTTTTTTGGTTATTTTTAAATGTCTCATGTTTTATTAATCAATACTTAAGTAATAAAGCATGATTAAATAAGTATGAGTGGCGTAAAGCCATTAGAAAAATATTGTCGGGAATTTTAACTCAGTATTCCGAGAAAAAAAATGCTTACCTCAATAATGTTTAGGAGCATGGCATTCCAACGCCCCCATATTCCGTCGTCGGAGTTTTCAAAAACGATTTGTTTGTTTGTTTTTTTTATGTTTAAGTTTTAAAGAATATTTTAATTGATTATGAATTTTTATCTTTGTTATTAAAATTATTTAGCTCAATATTAGGTTCAGGGTAGATTTCACTTTTGGCCCATAGGTTTTAAAAGGAAAATTTTATTTGACAAATCTTTTATTTATGGTATAAATGAACAATTATTATCTTAATAAATTTTTATTTTTATTTAAGGCTTATACTATTTATCTTAATGTTTAAAATTTCATTGTTAATTTTTATGATTTTATTTAAATTGTTAAGTTTTATGCTTTGAAAAATTAGTATCCTAATTAATTTCAACTAGTTAAACTTAACGTGCTGCGCACGTGAATTTATTATTAGAAAGACGCATATATGATTGTAAATTTAAATATGAGTATAAAATATAATTAAATGATATAGAAATATAATCCATTATATTTCTGATTAAAGGCCAAATCCCAAAGAAACTTAATTTTCGCATATGAATTAATAACAAAAATGCTTAAACAAATCAATTATTTTAATTTTGACACAAAATAGTGGGTGAATGCTCTTCTCAATTGAGTGAAGCACAATCCATTCGGTAAAAGAAAGATACGGAAAAATTACCCCAAAATTTACTTTGAGGCCAAACTTAAAAAGTTAAACCCATGAAAAAAAATCGCTTAGTTTCTTCTTTCAATCATTCTTTAAAAAAAATCTTTACTAAGAAATAGTAAATCCAAAAATCATAACCAATAAATATATGTTTCCTAAAAAAATATCATAACACACACAATAGCAAAATAAAATAGAACCAAAGGACCAAGGGTGTCAGCGATTCATATTAATTTTGATTTTGCTTGCTACATACCTTGTTGATTATTTGACATTATAGACCAAAACCTCGACGAATCCAAGCGACAGGTCGTGTCGTCTCGATCAACCTTTTCAAGAATCTATCCTTTATTCTGAAACATCAACAACAAAAATCAAACATTATAGACCAAAACCTCGACGAATCCAAGCGTCAGGTCGTGTCGTCCCGATCACTGATTGTTTTTCAAGAATCTATCCTTTATTCTGAAACATCAACAACAAAAATCAAATAAACTATAAAATAATCAGAATTCACCAAACTAAGGATCTATTAGAATCGATAATTGTTCTAAAATAATGCAATGAAAGCAGGAAAATTATTCATTTAATTTTTAAAATTAAATACATAAACATGAAACAAAGTCGGGGATGGATGAAGGCACAAAAATATGCAATGATTTTTGATAATTTGATAGTAAGAAGGTTAAATAATGATTTTGTATATGAGTGAGTATTAATTATGCTTGGAAGATTTTAAAAGAATCTAATATAGAAATAAGAAAAAACTTCAGATGCAATGTACATTATCTCTCTTTAAGATTTGGAAGGAGTCATTTCAGTTTCCCACATACCTTTTAATCTCCCCCATATACATTCTGATTTTCCCTAGATACATTTTTATCACCTACATGCATGAGCAAAACATTTTCCATTTTTCAAAAAGAAAATATTAAATTAAATGAGAAAACAATTTAAAGATAGAATTAGAATATTATAAAAAATTAAGGATAAAGTGGGAAACTAAAGTTTCTCCTTTAGCACATTTTAAAGGGATTATAGATTATAGATTATAGAGATAGATTATGAAAATGTCAATAAAATTAAAGTAGAAATGAGTATAATTCAACAATCCAAATTATATTTTAAATTTTGATAGAAAGATAAAATTAGATAAATGTTTAATAAAATCAAATATGTAATGATATTTCTTTGTTTTGATTTGAATCGAAACAATTTTAAACTAAAAATAATTATGTGGATGAAGTAAATAATTAAATTGAAGTCTATTCCATTTATATAAAAAAAATAATACTAAATAAATTAATCATAATTTAATACGTATTTTAAAAAAAAAAAATTAAAGTTTGTACCCTTTCCCAAAATTTAATATTAAACTAATTGTAAATGGTAATGAATAGATTTACATTTTGAATAAATGATAAAATGGAAAAAAAAATTACAATAATAAATTTAAGGACATAATTGGAATATAGTAATAAAATAGGGATATAATTGGAATCCAATGTTTCTCCTCACATCCCCACATTTAGATATGTTATAGATATATTTAAATTGTTAATTTTTATGCTTTGAAAAATTAGTACCCTAATTAATTCCATTTTTTTATATTCAAAAATTTGGTAATTTAATCAAATTATGTTTTTTAGGAAGTTGGAAAATTAGTATCCTAATAAATTCAAACTTCTTTCTTTTTTTGAAAATCCAATATACATCAATATAATATTAACAAATCAATTCAAGATTTACCTTAATTTGGGGACAATAAATAGAAAACATAAAATATGGCAATCAAATTCACAAATATGGAAAACAAATAAATTCAGCACAATTATCCCAAACATAACACCTCAACTTTAGCAATTCATAACTTTATAACAAAAATATATTTTTACTTGATTCTTTCTTCTAAATATTCTAGGTTCATCCAAGATTGATTTCTAATATCGAAAAGTACACACACTTTGTAAGAAAAAAATCAGATTTTCATGTCAAAAAGTTTCAGCCACGGTTTTACTACATAAATTTCTGCAGAATTTACACCAACTTTAAAAAATCATATCTTTTTTAATATTTATTGAAACAGGGTGATTCTTGTTTTTAAATATTTATTTACGAGTCTAGTTTCATAGAAAAATAACCATAAATATTTACTTTCAAAGAATCAGTGTCGAAAAATCAAGTAATAGTGAGTGCTCAGAAATTTTCGTAACAGTGAATTTATATGAACATCAAACTTCAAAAAATCATAACTTTTAAAATACAAATCCAAATCGATTGATTCTTTTTCCTATGGGTTCGTATTTAAGTATATTTTCGAATAAAAATTTCAAAAAAATCTAAATCAGTTTACAAAAATCAAGAAATCAAATAAAACAAAACAGCAACATATGAATGACTACATTTTTAATGGAAAATGATTTTACCTTGGTTCGATAGAACCTTACAAATGTGTAGCCCTGAGTTCCAATGAGCGAATCAAGAAGATAATGAGGAGAGCAAAAATGATGAAAGAAGGGAGGCTCTTGTGAATGATTTTGGGTTTTTAGAAAGCAAGAGGAGAAATGTTATGGCCGTGAAAAGGAGTGATGTAGAGAAAACTTCAAGGTTTTTGCTCTTGTGAATATTGTGTGTGTTTTAGGGTTGTAGGAGGGTCCTTTTTATAGGCAAATGGAGAATTAGAATTAGGAAACTAATAAATGAAAATCAAATCAATTTTTTAATTCACCCTAAAATCATGCATTTATTTTATTTTATTTGACAACTAATAAAAATTATTTCATATTCATCTTTTCCATGTTTAAATTAATTCTCTTTTAAAACTTATTTTTCAAAATCTTTTTATTTCTAAACAAAATTAAACAAATTTGACACATTATTATTTTTATCATTTTATTTTTTACTCTTGCTAATAAAACACAAAGAAAATGTAATTATATTTACCCTAAAAATCTATTTACAAAATTTAAATTAAACATAAATCAAATCTTCTTCTTTTTTTAATACTTAAAATTAAATTAAAGTCACATCGGACGAAAATGAGTGTCTACACAAACATATTCTTAATATTTTTTTTTATTTAAAAAATCATCACGACCAGTCTGTCGAATATTTTTGGACCGCTGTCTCTGACAGTCCGTCTGGAATTAAGAAACCAACACCTTATCTTTTATATTAAAAGAAACGAAAAGAAAAACAAATCTCAATTTTTGATTCAAAAAAAAAAAAAAACCATTCCCTAATCTCAGACGAAATATTCCAGAAATTAAGAAATGGAGTTGTTTGGCGGCGGAGTTCGAAGAGTAATGGGGACTCTTACTCTTACCCCACCTTCTCTATTTCTTCCTCACGCTTCCTTTAATGGCAGAAATCCCCTTCTTCATTTTCCCCGTTTTATTCCTAACAATTTCACATTCTCTCTTTCTTTCAATCCTCGATCTCCCTTTTCCATGGCTTCTTCTTCTACCGATTCCACTCCTCAGGTTTCTCCTTCTTTTCATCTTTCCCTTTTTTTTTTCTTCCCTACTTTCTAATTGCTTATAATGTTAATTTCATTTGTTCTAACCTAATCAATTTGTGAGCTTTGTTTTTCTGATTAGATTATATCATCCGGCGATGTTGATAGCAATGAAATTGATATCTCTCAGTTAATTCGAGCTCATCAGGTGGTTTTTTTAAAGCACAAATTTAGGTTTTTTATTGATTAATTAGGCGTTGTTCTTTCATGATGATGATGATGGTGTTTTAGGATAAAGCTGCTCGGCTTTCACCAGCTGAACAGATTCGAACATTGTTGGATCAGAGTGTTCGTGGCGCACTCTCTACCATTTCCCGGGTTTTTTTTTTAACTTTCTTATTTGAATTTGGTATATGAAATTTGATCATTCATAAAAGACACATAAACTATTGGCTTGTTTGACTAAGTAGTTTAAAAATTGCCTTTTTTTTTTTTAGCATTTGATTGATTTCTTAATGTATAGTCTAAGAGTTTCCTTCTCCTTTGCAGAATATTGAGGGTTATCCATCGGGGTCTTTTGTTGACTTTGCGTGTGATGCCGATGGTACTCCTATACTAGCGATAAGCAGTCTGGCAGAGCATGCTAAGGTACCCTATAATTCTTCCTTATGCACCACACCCAGTTGAGGATTTTGATTTTAACGTGTCGATCTTCTGAAAGTTCTCTCTTTGCTTTTGTGTGCAGAACTTGGCAATTAATCCAAAATGCTCATTGCTTGTTGCGAAAGATCCTGATGATAGAGCATCTTTGGTGGTCACTCTCCATGGTGATGCTGTGTCTGTAAGATATTAGCTTATCTTCACACTCTATTATTTTCTCCCCGAGGATAGGGCATTTTGTGTGCATTACTAATGTGTGTGTTTGTGCTTGTGTGTGTTACAGAAATGATGTCGATTTGAACTTTTTATGTTCTTATTTATGATATAGGTTTCTGACGAAAATATACCTGCTGTTCGTGCTGCATATTTGGCAAAGCATCCAAATGCATTTTGGGTACCTAACCCATCCTTAGAATATTTTACTTTTGTATCAGATGTTTCTACTAGCTTATATATTAAGAAGATGAATCAGTACTTCCTATGTGAAGGTTGACTTTGGTGATTTCCAATTTGTGTACATCAAACCAAAAGTGATACGATATGTGTCTGGGGTTGCAACAGCTTCCTTAGGGACAGGAGGTACATAGACTGCTTTTTCCACCTTTCCTCTTTTTTTTCTGCTTTCACTTGTATTTTTCCTGTGTAAACTTACATTTCTGAAACCTATAAATATGTTATTGATGTATATCATACGTGTTCCTGTCACATCTAACTCTTTCATCTTTTTAATATAAGAACTCAGTGATGAAGAGTATAAAGCAGCAAAAGTTGATCCAATAGCTCAATTTTCGAAGCCTGTCACGGTGATAGCATCAGATGATAGTCTTTCATGTTCTTCTTACAATTTAGCTGGCTAATCTCTTATTTTCTAATCGAAAGTTTGCTTTTCTATAGTCTCACATGAATAGAGATCACACTGAAGATACAAAGGCCATCGTGAGACACTGGACATCTATTCCGGTAAAACTAATACGATCTAGATATTTGCATATTATTTTATTCAAGTTATCTTGGGATGATTTTATATTTTGTTAGTCTTAATTTTTTTTTTTTTTTTGTGAGAAACTGGATTGTGTGACCAGGGTGAGTGGCTGGGTTAAGATTGGGTTGAATATCTCATGGTCGCCAGTGGCCTTTGAAAATAAGTTATATTTATACAAGTCAGGACAATTAATGAGAGACAGAGCACAACATAATCATTCAGTGGCCAAATTATATTAACATGCAAACTAATGCCTTAAGGGGTCGTTTGGTTCTCAGGTTTGGGTTGTTAAGTAGGGTGTTGTTAAACAGGTTGAGTAGGGGGTTGTTAATACTGTGTTTGGTTGGTAGAAAACAGTGAGATTGTTAAGTGTTAAATGTGTTGAAATTGTGAAATGGATAAGTTTGTTAGGTTTGTTAAGAGGGAGGTTAACAAATCCATCCTATTGGGTTTCAAAACCAGAGACAAACACTGGTTAGAGTTGTGTAAACCCCAACTAGCTATCCAAACCTGACAACCAAACGACCACTCAAGGCACTGGGCATATTATGCTTAGATGATGAAATTGATTAGAACATCTAGATGAAAAAAGAAAAATTCTAATTGTTAAGACCTAAGATATTGATTATCTTGATGCGACCAAATGTTATATATTTTTTTAAATTTCAATCTTAGTAACTGAAACTTTTGGCTATGAAACTGAACGTATTTTATGAAATTGGAAGCCAACAGATAATTTTTGCAGGCCAGAAAAAATGCTGTGACCTGTCTTGTTCTAATTGTGATGTGATGTATATTAGCAGCATATAATCAATTTGTTGATATTTTGGACTGTCCTAGTGTCACCAGACTATTGTTCTATCTGCAGGTTGATTCTGCCATCATGCTGGATTTAGATAGCCTTGGTATTAATGTTAAGGTATTGGTACCATTTACTTATTTAAACCTTTTTTATGTTTGTATTAATCCACAAAAATTATTCATCTTCAAAGTTATCTATTTATTTATTTACTGAAGTATTTTTTTTTTTGAAGAGATTTACTGAAGTATTTAATCACTAATTTTAAAAGTAGATTTGAATTGAACTTGGGAGTTTTTGCCCTGATGCTATTTTAAGTTAGATTTACCAATGATATTAAAATTCATGCGGTCAGGTTAAGATTATTTGATTAATTTATATTTATTCTTAATGAATTCTTTCATTATATCAATGAAATGGCCTTTTGAGGTGCTCCTTTAAAATATATTTATATATTTCTTAATGAAAGGTATTTTTTCATTGCCTACTTCATTATCGTCTCCTTTCATACTTTCTAGATGGCATATCTTTCTTATCTTGTATGATTGATTTCCATTATTTCTTTTTACTGCTTCATTCAGGCAAGTTATCAGGGGAACTCATTTAAGCTTCGTGTGCCATTTCCAAGACGAGCAGAAAATAGAAAGTAAGCCTTTTTATCCTAGAATCTTCCAGGCCACTTGCTGTTGCATGTTTTTTTGTGTACTTAATTCTGGTATCTAATCGTGTTTGTCAAAGAGTTTACTATTTTGTTGATCTTGTGCTTCTTTAGAAATAACTGCTCCTTGAATTGTAACCTGACGTTGCATACTTCTATAGTTAATCTAATAATTGCATGCCTTGTATTAATCAGTGAAACATACTAGAGTGCATGTTTCTTGTTTATTAATACTTTAGTCAAAGCCACTCCCGAAAAAAGTTTTTGAAAGTTTGGGGACGAGAAACATATCCTTTTTATGAGTATTTCCATTTGCCATTCTATTACTATGATGTGATGTTAAATTCGTTTCACTTGGAGTCCTGGTTCACATGTGGAAAAAGTTGATCTTGGATAGAGAACAACCGGTTGAAATACGAAATAATGCGATTGTTGTTTGAACAGCTTCTTCCTCCTTCACTTATCGTCATCTTGAATGTTTAGGTCCTTTTCATCTTCTTTTCTGCTCACATTTTTCATTTCACATTCAGGGACGTCAAGACTCTTGTGGTCGAAATGCTAGAGGCTGCAAATCCACAAGCTTAACCATCTTTACCGAATATTCATGATGTTCTCTGCCCAATGCTTAACATTAGTTTAAGTTACAAGTGGTATCAAAGAAGAAATCCATACATGTAAAATCATAGTTTAAAATGGTTGAAATGAAAACTTGTAAATTCCTTTTCTTTTTCACCTTTTTTTTTAATGAATGAAATGGCAGTGTGGTTTCAGGTCGAAAGAAAAACGACATGTAAGTACACACACGACTCTATTTATCGGTCTATCTTAATTCCTCTGCAACAATATCATCATGTACCCCAAAGGTTTTTTTTTTTTTTAATATAGTTTTTTGTCCTTAAATTTACCCGTAATTCTAGTTTGATCCAAAAAAACAATGAACAAGATTATTAAGCAGGAATAAGATTAAAGCATATCAAGAAAAATCATAATAATCATACCCTTGGCCTTGGGGAGGTCCCTTTGGAAAGGGAGAGAATGGAAACTGACCCAATTCCGGAAATTTCTCAACCAATTTTTTTGTCAACTGTGGCAAAAATAATCAATTTTTCGATTCGAATCTTCCCTTTTTAGTTACCTTTTGATTAAATGAATAGATTTCATTTTAGAAAGCAATTTATTTTATACCATAAATGTGATCTTTTTTACAATTTTTTTTAAGGGCAATTACTGAAATAACATATTTTTACACACTAATTACTGAAATGTTTGAACTTTTCAAAAATTACTCAAATAGTATAATTATAGTTCAATAATTTATTGAACTAAAAAAAATAATTTTTTTAATAAATTCATTGAAAATAATAATAAAAAATGGTCAAATAATTCAATAAATTATTGACCTTGAACTTAAAAAACCAAAAAACAAACGAATTCGTTAAAAATACGTATGAAAAATAGTTCAATAATTAATTGAATTATAGTTCAATAATATAATTATGCTATTTGAGTAATTTTTAAAAGGTTCTTACATTTTAGTAATTAGTATGCACATTTATGCTATTTGAGACATTTTTTTTTAATTGAACTAACCAATTGCTCAGTGTAAGTAAACTTAAAAGACTTTTTACTATCTTGAACTTGGGTGACTGCAAATCCTAATTTTTATAATAATTATAAATTTAATAAAAAAAGAAGTTATATTCTATATAAATATGTCATTTTTCTTAGGCATGTCAACCAATGATTTATACTATTACTTTTGTTCAATACTTGAATCGATCATTAATTATATAAATCATATGAAAGGATCATTATATATTACGGTCAATTAATCATTTATTACAATCAATTAGTAATTAATTTTTTTTAATATCATATTTACAAATACCTTTTAATGATATTATATTTATTGCCAGGTAAATTTTTGTTCTAAAGGGTGAGTTTAGCTTATGAGTTTGGGCTACACAATGGGCGAAGCTCGGAATTTTTTTTTGGGGGCAAAAAAGAAATTATAAAACTATTTTTTAAGAGTTGAAGTGGGGGAAAAGTAGATAAAATGTATCAAGACAACTTAATTTTACATAGAAAATAGTCATTTGAAATAAAAAAAAAAAAAAAGGAATGGGGGCAATTGCGCCCCTAAGTCATATGTGGATCCAGCCCTACGCTATACAAGTCGAGTGTTTCTCTCTAGATTTTGTGACCTGGAATGATGGATTATCTAAATTCATTATTCTTAACTAACTCATTTTTTTTTTTACATATATTTTACATCAACTAAGACTTAACAAAATCACTATTTTACACGATCTAAATACATAAACGGGTTCAAACTCGCGAACATTACCTCTATTTTGATTGAAGGACAAATAAGTAATTCCGGGTCAAGAGCAATCAAAGCCCAGCCAAATTAAGATGTAGCCCAATTTTGTATTTCCTTCCTTCCAAAAGAAACCCTAGCTACTCGTCATCCCTATAAATCTTGTCTCGCCCCCTTACAAATCCCATTCTTTTCTGGTTTTCTCTCACACCTTTGATTTTCCCCGTTGCTTTTTCTGCTATAATTTTGTTTTTTCTTTGAGTTTTTTTTGCTTTCGATTAGGGTTTTGATTGAGATCTTATAAAAAATGGAAATGGATTTGAATGAGCCTTCAGAATAACCGATAGGTGATTATATTATACCTTTTTGGTTCAGACAGAGGCTCCGATTAATTTGATGGGATTCATAATTAATTAATTCCATCTCCGAATCAATTTTTATTGAGAGAAATGAATGATTTTTCTTCTGTTCCTCTCTTCAATTGCTTCGGATATATCACCCTGGGTTTAGATCTTTTATTGGTTGCTTGTTCAAAAAATAAAGTTTAGGGTTTCAATTTTTGATGAAAAAGCTTTTGTAATTTAATGACACCACGTTGTTTAAAAATGATTTTAAATTAGGTTGTGATTTATAAAATTGTAAATCAAACATTTTACTTTGGACATTTTTAGTAATATTTATAAAAATAAAAATTCAAAAAAATATTTGTAAATATAGTAAATTTTGATCGAGTTTATCAATGATAAACATTGAATTACATATTTTTACACTATGTTTATCACTGATAAACACATAAATCATTATTAATCACTGATAAATAATGATAAAAATTGTTATATTTACAAATATTTTTTTGAGTTGATGTTTTTACAAATATTACATAAAAATCTACCACCCAATGAAATTTCCCAATTTCCTACGGAAATTTTTTTACGTTTATAAAATACTTTTGAATTCTTTTTAAGCAAATTAATATAATTAAGGGTAAACTACAAATAACAAGTTTTGATTAAATGCACGAAAATCAAATCACACCCCCTGTAGTTTTAAATTATGCTAAAAAAACTCATTATAATAGTAATTTTCATTGTTTTAAAACCGTAACAATCTAATTTTCATTGATACAAATATAACTCAAGACAACTAAATCAATTAAGAAACCAACTCAAGAATAGCCAAATGAATTAATCAATGCCAGAAGCTCAATGAACACAAATCAAATAATTAAAAAAGAAAGAGATAAAAAAGAATAACACGATAAATTATACAGGTTCGAAAAATGACATCCTACATCCAATCTCAAGCTTGCTCCTTCTAAAGTTTCTCATTTCTTCTCCAAGATTGATTTGAGGCCAAAAGTACCACATTTACTAATTATATAAATCATATGGTTTGTAATTTGTAATAATTTTGTTTAATTGGAAAATATCATTGTTTTAACAATTTTTTGACCCATTCTTCCCGGCGCTATGCCATAGATTGAGTCGTTCTTCCTTGCTTGAAGGATTTTTTTATTCCCTAGTGGGGAATAGAGAAATCACTTGAGTTTTAAGTTAAATCGGGGTGCAAGTGAACCGGGTTTTCGAATAAATTTGATAATTGAAACTCATATCCTACACATCCAAACACATTATAAAAATTAAACTTGAACAACTCATCTTATAAAATATCCCCTTAAAATACAATGAGTTTTAATTTTGATTGTTTCAATCCCTGGTTTAAAATAACAAACCTGGAGTAAATCTAAATAAATATTAAGAAATTGCTTCAAATTACATATTTCGACTTACTAAACACTGAAATGTAGGAACCTTTTAAAAATGACCCCAATAACATAATTTTAGTTTAATTTTATATTTAATTAATCTGTTATTTTTTCATTATTATTTTCAATAAATTTATATTTTTTTTCAATATAATATTTAACTATGATTATACTATTTGTGTATTTTTTTTAATTTTTTTGATATTTCAATAATTAGAATATAAAAATATGTTATTTGAGTATTTGTCTCAGTTATGTTAATGAAATCCATCTCACCTCGACCCACCCACCCGATTAAAGAATTTATCTCGAGTTACCCTATTTTGGACAACTTTTTCTCTTAGATTTTGGATTTTCTCTTTGCTTTTTAGATGAGTTTTCCTTTAGTGTTGCTTTGGGTTTTTGTTATAGATTGATTTTTTTTTTTTTTTTAGAATGGCTTCATTCAAACTTTAGATTAACCAAGAGTGTGAATTATGATTTATGATGCGACACCATTTGGTTGAGATAGAAACTCACATTAACGGCTTCAAAAAAAAAAAAAAAAAAAAAGAAACTCACATTAATTGATTGGACAAATTCCATCACTGAACCCATTAGAGAAAAAATGATCCTTTTTGTCCCTTCCATCGCTCTTTCAGATTTTCCTTTTATATTTTGCAAGAGTTTCTTGTTGCTTTGGCTTTTCTTTTTCAAAAGAAATTCAATACTTGGATTGGAGGCTACGTATTGAAGGTTCTTAGTAGAATAATCAGATGGGTTAGATCTAAGATTTAGAGGCTTTGGATTTTAATATAATGGATCTGAAAAGAGAAAATTAAGAGGGTATTTAACTCAGTGAGGGATTTCGATTATATAAAGTCTAATTAACGTTTGTATCACAATTTTAAAACTCAAGTCATTCATCTATTCAACAACTCTATCTAAACCTTCGAGTCAACTACGTCTGTGATTGAAATAGCAACGTGAGTTTATAAAATAACTGGGTTTTTTAAATTCAGAGATTCGAGTCTATTCTCCTCCAATTTGATGATTTAGAAACATGTTCCTTTGTTCAAACCAATTAGTAAACAAGACATTACCAAAAATAATTGGATTTCATAATTGAATGAAAAACCAATGAATTTCGTCAATAATACAATAGTAAGGAGTTACCCCACACCATGTCAAATTGTCAAATCACCGTTTGATATTTTGTGTATTGAGATATGAGAACTGCACCCAATGGAGCTTTCAATTTCTGCAGTGAGTCATCTCTATCCTTTTCATTGAATCAAACTCTCCTTAAAATCTCTTTTAAAAAAGAAAAAAAAATCTTACTATTTTAGGTCCCATATATTAATGGTATTTTTTTTATTTTTTTTCCTTTCTAAATTAAAAAAAAAACCACCTTTTTAGTCAAATTTCAAAAACAAAAGTAGTTCTCTAAACAATTTTTTTTAGTTAAAATCTTAATCAGATCTCAGAACAAAAAAAAAAGTTTTTAAAGACTGATCTGTTAAGTTTTAAAATTTATTTAGGATTACATAACCTTTTTAAAATATGTATTTCATAACAAAGAAATTATCAAAAAAAAAAAAAAAATCATAGTTATTAAAAACAGAAACAGAAACTACTCTCAAATGTAAACTTGAAATCATTGTTAACTACTTTCATAGAAAAAAGGAGAGCAATTAGAAAGGTGAATCTCCAACCTAGCAAATTTCTCTTCATGTTCATTCAATCCATAATCTAAGCTTGCAAAACAATCTCTTTCATTTGCACTAGCAGAAAAGAATATTACAGCCAGAACCAAACAGGACTCCATAATCTATAATTTTTTGCATTTAAAACTATATAAGTAATCCTATTTACAGACATGGAAACTGGACATAACAAAGATGATAGAGCTTTTGCAAATCCACCCTCATATGGTGATGATATCTCCCTTATCAGATCCCATCATCATAGTAACCACCACAAGTTATTTGTGCCCTGCTCAGTGGAATTCCTCTTACTGCTGCTATTGCTTCATTCAGTCTTGTAGCTTGCTTAACCACTTGCTTCAACTTCTGCAACCATGGTTCTGAAACTAGTTTAGCTATACTTTTTATGGCTCATAACAAGCTGATCTTGTTCATTCAAAACATGATCAACGGTTAGTGATTACCCTCGATCATAACGATAAAAAAAATCTACAATATTTACAAATACTTTCAAAACAATACTATATAGGGAAGTACTTGGCTCCTGATCAGTTAGAACAAGTTCCTCCTAACTTTTTTTTAAGTGTCTCAATAGACTAGACCGGTCAGGACCCAAATATTTTCCGATAGATATGAAAATCCACCATAATCACCCAATCCCTCCCCCACCCAACTAAGTACTATAATATTTTCTAACTCTAAAAGTTAGAGACTTCCATTTGGTCAAAATAGAATTTGGATCACCGAATATTAATTACATATATACTTTTTAAACAATACTATATTTACAAAATTTACCATAATCACCCAATCCCTCTGTACCCAACACAAAACAAGTACTTCCTCACTCTAAAAAGATACAAACTTTCGAGTCGGGTCAAAATAGAATTCAGATCACATATCAATAATAAATTCGAGATTTTTCGAACAATTGCAGTAAGATTCACTTACCTTATCATCAGTATAGATCTGAAACCTAAGCTTGTGATGCTGTTTGTGACTATGATTACTACCTCCATAGAACAAAATACAAACAGTAGCAGCAGCAACACCAAAAGAACAAATGGCTCCAATCCCATGTAAACTCCATTTCAATATATTCAAACCGCCATTAGATCCATCCCAATTCATCTCTTCCTTAGAACCCATCTCCAATTTCCCCTTCTCTTTCATCAAATCCATTCTTGGAGGAGAATTCATGAGATTCTCCTTAGCCTCACCCAGATCATCAAATTGATAATTCCCTTTACCAACATCGATCTGAGCTTTCGTTGTTCCTTTCACGTTACTAGACTTAGGTGAGTCCATTTTCATGTCGACAAATTCATTTTCCTTCATTTTCTTGAAGAAAACTTGGGTCATTGTTTCTTGATCGGATTCAAGAACGTTTATTTGATCTTTAATCACCGATTCTTCATCTGGGTATTTGAGAATTGGTGAATCCAATTGAAGTGGAATAGGAATTGGAATGGAAATCGGTGGCGGTGGGGGTTGGATGATTTTCCGGGAATCCATGGAAGGGCATAAGAAGTGATTCATATCAAATACGATTTTAGCATCCGAAACTGAATTATGATGGCCGGAGACGACGACCCTTTTCTCGTCATCGTCTTTGAAATCAAGCAATCCATCATCGGAGAGGATTTCCCACTCATGAAGGTCCATTTTTTTAGGAAATGGAGAAGGAAGGAGAAGGGGAGAGGGAGTTTTTTTTTAATGGAGGATTCAAAGAAGGAGGGTATGAAACTATGATATGAGAGAAAGGGTGGTGGAATTTTCAAACTTTAGTGAAGTGAATGCTGAAAATTGTGAAAGAGAAGCAGCCATTCTTCTGGTATTTTCTTGTAGCTCTTGGATTAAGGGAGGGAGTGGCAAAAGAAAAAAAAGGAAAAAAGAAGAGAGTAAAATGACAAATGAAATGGGTTTGGGAATTGAATGCTTATCCTTCCAATTTTCCAAAAATGTGACAAATTGGGGATGGGACACTAGGACCCACCAAGAATTCAATTGATATAAAGCCCCTGAATCTCATATAAGTTCTCTAAATATTTATATATATACATACATACATATTATTGAAACATAAATGTTATGGAAAAAATCAATTTACACCCCTGAACTTTACATGTTGTGTCAATTTAAATCCTAAACTTTCAATTAAATCAATTTACACCCTGAACTTTTGTAAGTGAATCAATTTAAACCCACATAATACTAAAATTATAAAATTAATCAAAATTCAATTACCAAATCACCGAAAGATAAAAATAACAAAACGTCTATGACCTCATCATAAAAACGCCCAGCCTCAACTATGAAAAAACTCAAATTCTAGTTACTAATTTAAACGGTACAAAAATGTTCAAACCCGACACCAAAACGGTCAAATTTAACCATAAAAAATATTTAACATAAACTTAAAATTAATTTTCAAAAAATTAACTTTATTTCGATATAAAAACGCATGTCTAATTAAAAAAATTCAAAAATAATAGTAAGTTTATTAACCATGGGTGTAAATTGATTCATTTATTAAAGTTCAAGGTGTAAATTGATTCAATTGAAAGTTTAGGGTTTAAATTGACACACCATGTAAAGTTCAGGGATGTAAATTGATTTTTTCCCTAAATGTTATGTACTATCTTAACATGTAGAATTTTTTAAATAGAGAAAAATATTTGATACCATTAAAAAAATTACTTTTAAAACCTATCATAAACATGTCTTTAAACCCCGTAAAAATTGCTACATGAATTATAATTATAATTTTTTTTCTAAAGATCCCATATCAGAAAAATGGAGGGATCTAACATTATTTATAAAGTTTAAAAATTATTACTCTTATTACCAATTGGTTTTAAAATGGAAACTCATTATTATTAAAATGGTACCAGAGTCATTTATATCTAAAATGAGATATGACTCAAGATTGGTGAACCAAAAGAGACACTATTTTGAAGGGACATGTTAAAGATCTCACATAGGAAATATGAAGAGACCTAAACATTGTTTATAATGTCTGAAGGTCACTCTTCTCATTACCAATGGGTCTTGAGATAAAATTTCATAATTATTAAGACTTTCACAATTTTAACTCTAATGATAAATTTTTAATTGGGTATAAGTAGTTTTGACTACTTAATTTAAATCAGTTAAATTTTGTTCATTGAAATTAGAACAAGGTAGTCATTCACTCATAGATATTTTAGATATATATTTTAATATAATATAGAGTCACATTAATATAGATCTAATTATTTATAAGTAGAGATCTTGTGACCCGATCACATCCAATAATATACCGAAAAATAGTTTTTTTTTCTTTTCAGTTTAGTAGTTATATGAAACATATTAAAAAACTATTTTTATTTCAAAGTTAAAAATTTGTTTTTAAAGAATTCAAGTACCTAGAGTACTATCCTTTTAAAACCATTAGAAAGTTATTTACTAAAAAGAATATTTTTCAAATAAAAGCAAAAAAAATGATTTTCAAAAGTAGTTGGCAAACAAAACCTCCTTTCCGAAGAATATTTTTAAATCATATACCTACACTTTTATGTAGTTTTTATTTTGTTCCTAAATTTGTCATGTCATTTGAAGGTTCAAATTGACACCATGTTAAGTTTCGAGGTATAAATTTAATTAAATTTATTGAAATTCAAAATTTAAATGATAAGGCAACCTTGGGTTCAAGTCCAAAAACCCATTACAATCGTTTGCAAGAACCTTTGAAGCATGAAAATGGCACAAAACCTCCTTAACTAATCGGATCAACCCAAGAGTTCCAAATGATAAGACAAACCCGAATTGCAAGTCCAAAGACCTTAGCATGAACCTTTGAAGCAAGAACTCAAACCCACCCTAACTATTCGGAAACACCCCCTAAGAATGGCTAAAAACAGATTGCTTAGGAAAGATGATCATTGATCTAGGACAAGTTTCCAAGCCCAAGATTCGAGATACTCCACAAGTAGGATGATCATTTCCACTTGAATGACTCTAAACATGTAGTCTACGGCAAGACTACAAAGGGGTGAGGCTCAAGGCTCTCCATTTGCTCAAAAGGCAACATTTCATTACATTTTCAAATCTTCCAAGTCTCATTTGCAATGGCTGATACAAGGCCTATTTATAGGCTTAAAATACATGATAAATTCGTCCATAATGATCCCATATCAGCCCAATTAAGTCCCTAGCATGTAACCTACGAATTTAAAGCAAAAACTTAAGTTGCATTCTGCCACACTCACTTTGTAACCTACAAGGAAAGTAAAACATTTGTAATTGATATTTAACTCTAATTGAAGCTTGTAAATGGTCATTAATGCTTTTTTTGGAGTTGCTTTAAGTTCCCTTGAATGAAGCTTGAGTTGTCATAAATACATCTTGAGTGCATTAAATGCAACTTGAGTTGTCATCAATGCATGTACTCTTTAAGCTTGAATTCCTTAAATGCATGGCTACATAATTCATATCAACGACTATTACCGGAGTTTGTCTCCCAGTTTTGAAACTCATAATGAATGATTTCTTTAACCCCCTACTTAACAAACTCATTTATTTTTACATTTTCAAACACATTTTACAATAACTCAAACTTGACAAACTCATTGCTTTGTATAATCCAAATACAATATTAACAACCTCTGGTTAATAACACTAACCGACGAATCAAATGTACCCTAAAAATTTGGACCAAAATAGAATCCAAACCGAACACTTTTCATCCCACCTTAAGAAGAAAGGTGAGAGAGAGAGGGAGAAGAAATTCCATCTCAAAGATAGCTATTTATTTAGTAACTTTTGTGAGGGAAAAAAAAAGAAGAAAGAAAGAAAGATAAGAAGGCATCATGATTTGTTTTTGTTGAGTCTCACTTTTAAGAAAGTCACAGCCTTCATAGGAAAAAAGACACCAAAATAAATAAATAATAGACGAGGAGAAGGTGAGGTGTCAGTTGCTTGTAGGAGTTTCCATGGCCGAATATGATGGTTGAAAGTAACCAGTTCATGACCGAGTATCATGCATGGCTGATTCATGACCATGAAAAATCTTCTAAATAGTGAGACAAGAATTGAGTCGTTTTTCATTCATGTTTAATTCAATTTCTCAGCAATTAAATATTTCATATATTTCAAATTAATAATAATAAGAAGAAGAAGAGATCATTTTAATTAGTGATTTTTAAAAAATTGAATAAAATATTTGTATCTATATAATTCGTTTTTGCTCAAAATTTACTAATGGGAGAAAACATTTTTTGAAATGGTTCTTCATTTTGTTAGAAATAATTGTAAATTATACCGTTTGTTTGATTAATCATACCCACTTGGTTTGAATATAATTTCCAACACTTATGTGATTTGTAAAATTACAAAAAGGTAAAATGTAAATGAGACCCTTGTGGCTTGTTTCAAATGCATGAATACTCTTTGTGGTTTGAAAATGACAAATTACACCCCGTGGTTTCAAATTTTTTCAATCAAACCCCTCGCTTTCAATGTCATTAATTTTCTTTTAATCATAACTTCTTCGTTTGAACTCTGATTTCGTTTGAACTCTGATTTAGATGATTCAAGATATTTTGGAATCCTAATTTCAGTATCTACGCTACGGTCACTTAAAAACTTCTAAATCATCAATAACCAAAAGAGTTAACGGTGTCAATCATACCTAGTACTTTTATGTTAATAAACTGTTTTATTTATTAACTATTTCAAAGTTTTAAAGTGACTATTATGTAGAGCCTAAAATGAGGATTCTAAAACATCTTGAATCATCCAAATCGAAGTTCAAACGAAAAATTATGGCTAAAAGAAAATTATTGGCATTGAAGGGGAGGCGTCTGATTGAAAAAATTTGGAACCACAGGGGTGTGATTTGCTATTTTCAAACCACATGGGTGTTCATGCATTTGAAACAAACCACATGAGTCTCATTTGCATTTTACCCATTATAAAACACACCCTTTAATCAGTTTGTTTTTAATAAAAATTAGACATGTGTTTATTATATGTCCATCGTGTATTTCAATTCCATTAATAAAATAAAAAAAAAATTTAACATATTAATATAATTTTTAGTACAATTTCACATTAATAATAAGGTGTAAAATTTAAAATTCACATTCATTTTATAAACTTTTTGATTATTTTCAATAAAACTGAAATGTTTAACATATATAGAATAAGTGTCTCAATTTCAGGGTTTTTGAGATTTTTTTACCTTCAAAATAGGCATTTAAGGGTTATAGACATTCATTCTCATTTTAACCATTTTTCACCTTATGATGATGTCATTTTGTTTTGAAAGTACTTTTTTACCCTTAAACTTTAATATATTGAATATCATCATCTCTCATCTCTCATTTGTATTTTTTATTTTTTCCAAAACTCTAACACTCTTTCCACTCTCTACCTCAACACTCTCTTCACACAGCCTCAAGTAATATTCAAGTTTTTGATTCTTGTCATAAGGTAATACAAGTTATCGTTTAGTTTTAATTTTTTTATCATTTACAAATCCGACATATTATTTATTTTAAAAAAATTTGGGTTGCCCCAAAATTCGAGTTTCTTCCAAAAATTTGGACCGAAATTTCAATTTTTGTTAATTTTTTTTCACTTTAATTTTCTTCTTTTAGACTAATTTTTGTTTTGTTTTTGGACCGAAAGTGATATTTTTCACGGTGGACATTGGGATGCTAATTGTAACACGTATATAGGCGGTTTGATGAAAGGAATAGTGATAAGTAAGGATATAACATATGAAGATCTTCTAGTCTGAGTTTATGCAGCTGCAAAAAATTAATCTTGAAGTGTTGACTATCAAAATCAAGTACATTTACAAGTTATTGTTGGACTCTACAATGAGGATTTCGGTGAACCGAAATCAATTGAAAAAAAAAATTAATGGCCACTGCCATTTATTCCGGTGCATCGGAATTTGAGGCAAGGCCTCTTTTAAATTTTTTTTTCCCAATTGATTCCGGTTCATCGAAATCCTCATTGAAGGCTTTCCGAAGATTTCGGTGAACCGAAATATTAGTTTGTGAGCTATATTTTTTTTGTCTTCTTTTATTGTTTTATGGAAACTCAATTTGTATCCAAGTATTGACTTATGAAAACTCGATTAATATCCAATTATTGATGTTATGGAAACTCAATTAATATCCAATTATTGATGTTATGTAAACTTGATTAATATCCAATTGAAACTCGATTAGCCAAGTATTGACATTATGAAACACATAAAAACATGAATTGAAACTCGATTTGTAGCTGGCCAAGTATCGATTTATACCCTATATGAGGGCCAATTTCACCACATCTTCATCATCCGCCAAACCATGGTTTTCAAACTTTCTTTCTAACTCGTTCGCTTTTACCGTTACACTATCATCAAACAATAATTTTCTAAGTCTAAGATTGTCATTTTTTTTAGAATTTCCACCTACATTTCAACCTGGTAGTGACATCCTATAAAAAAAAAATAGACTAAAAGAGGAAAATTAAAGTGAAAAAAATATTAAGAAAATTTGAAATTTCGAGGAAAAATATCAATTTCGGTCCAAATTTCAGGGAATAAACTCAAATTTCGGGGCAACCTGAAATATATATATATATATATTTAAAATAAATAAATAAGTCGGATTTTTAAATGATAAAACATTTGAAACTAAAAAATAACTTATATTACCTTATGACAAGAATCGAAATATTGAATATTACTTGAGACTATGTGAAGAGAGTGTTGAGGTAGAGAGTGTTGGAGTTTTGGAAGAGAGCGAAGAGAGTATTAAAGTTTTGGAAAAGATAAAAAATACAAATGAGAGATGATGATATTCAATATATTAAAGTTTAAGGATAAAAAGTAATTTCAAAATAAAATGACATCATTATAAGGTAAAAAATGGTTAAAATGAAAATGGATTTCAATAACCTTTAAATTGTCTATTTTGAAGTTCTTGATTTTTAATCGGTTGAATTTTAAATCTAAAATTTACAGACTCTCTCCTTTTTTAATCAAATTTTGTCGGTTCAGTATTGAAATTAAATAATTCAAAAAATAAATAAAGTTAAAATTTGACATACTTTGCTTGCAGCCTTAGCTCTTGACATTTGGCATCCAATTCCAAAAATTTGTAGTAGAGTATAGGAAAGCAAATATCTTTAAACAGATTCAGTAATTGGGCCACTACTCATCCACATCTAGCTTTTCCTTTGGAAGCACGCAATCTTTAAAATTGAAATAGAATATACAAATACAAGTACAAATACGTCATTCTCAACCCTAACCAAACCAAGACCCTTAGTCATGGACTTGTCTTCCTCTTCTTTAATTCTTTACCCTTTAAATTAAACTCACTTTGTACACCTTTTGCAAGATTGACCCAATTATCCCTCCCTCGGACGCGGACTAGGTTTTGAGTGTGCGATTGCCTGAAATACTAGAGGTGTTTTCCAAGGTGTTGCGTGTGATTGTCTGGAAATGATATATGATGAGCCGTAACTCCAATGTGTTGTTGTGTGTGATTGCCTCTGAGTTAGATGGTTCTATTATTCGTATAAGAAGTGTGAAGTTTGATAGAGTGATTTACTTGAGGTGTGTTGGTACTTGCTTGGTGCTAAGTTGTGGAAAGTGTATGGATCCATTTCTGTTTATTTCAAATATATCGTAACACTATTGTTGTTTCATTTTATTTTCCAAATAATGATAATAATATGGTTTAAAATTCAATTCAACCCCACACTTTAAAGACATTTTCTATTTCGATTATTAAACTTTCAAAAGTTTCATTTTGATCCCTAGCTTTACATTCCATTCTATTTTTATCCCCAACATTACCTCTATATTGAATTTATAACCAAACTATCTACACGATATTTTTTTTGTCAATTTCACGCTCATTTAACAGTTATGTGGCGTCTACGTGAAAGATGAATAAGCAAAAAATCAAGTGAGTTGTGTTTTCAAGGAAAAAAAAAAACAGAACAAAAGTACTTGATCTTGCTTACTCTCCTTTTATGTAGATGTTATATAAATGTCCTATCAGTATTAGAAATTGATATCAAAATACATGGATTACTTTCATGAACTTACCTATATGGTGATCAAAATGGAACAAAATATGAAGTTTGGAGAAGAAAATAAAACTTAAGAAATTTTAAAGATCAGAATGAAAAAAGAATGAGGACCAAAATGATTTTTAAACCTAATAATAATAAATCCAAACAAAATAAGCTTGATGTTTCATAAAACCAAATTATGCATCCATGTAATAGAATGGAATATGTAGTAAGACCATCATTTAAACTCCATCCCATCAATTATCAGACAGACACCCTACAACAATCCTAAGTTCCTCTATTGTACTGTACATCTCAAGAGACCCGTTGCTCAACTCGAGTACACGTAATTTAATCCGAACATTCATAACTATTTTATAAAATAAGTGACATGGGGGACGGTATTGTATGAATATAAATGGTGTGTCCACTACAAACAGCCATTGGATGACATAAATTGGCTCAAAGTTCCTATCCATTCAAATCCTTCCACTCTACTCATGCCTTTGAAAAGAAAATTACTATGATGAAAAATAATATACAGCATATGAAAACAATTTGTAAATATACATGCTTGCTACTTCAGAAAAATCTACATGAAAAAGGCAGAGCCCTAGCTACTACCACTAGTGCAAAATATAATTGAAGAAATACTAGTTGCCTTGTTATCCCTCAACCCCTCTATAGTATTGATTATTAAGTAATGCTCTATCAACAAAAGCTATCCCCTATCTCATTTACTAGAATTTCGGTAAATTTAAGCGGACCTTGTGGGTGTAGCATCGCCTAAAGAAACAGAAGCAAAAGAAGAAGCCCAAACACGGGCATTTCTCGCACCCTCGTGGAAGTTTCTGGTTTTGCATAGTCTCAGCTTAGCCCATACCCTTCTGATATCAACCATTTGAAGAACGCACCCCAAGAGTTGGCGCGTTTCACCGAATATTTCTAAATTTAAGTGAGGGTCATAAGATACCCAGAGATTGTTTAGCTGATGTAACACATTTGGTATTATGAAGAACGCTACCCTAAGACAGATGAACAAAACGGAGAATGCTATGTATGGTTCTCTCTTCAACATATCATTCAGTGTTGAAGTATTTGGAAACTGGATTACAGAATTTCCAGCATTCTCAATTGAAACTAACTGATCATCACCATAAATTTGAGCAGGTCTTAATCCTGACACAAGGAAAAACAATTCAGATAAGCATCCAACGGTACTTAAAACTCTTGTCAGCGATGGAGCATGAACGCTAACCAGTGAAATACAAGCAAATCTTACCTGTTGTTCTGTTATAGAAATGAACAAGTGAAAGTAAATCTTTCGGGCCATGGTATCGTACCCATGACGTCCTGTTCACCAGCAATATAGATGGGAAGCTGCGGACTCCATATCTTGATAATACGCTGAAATACAATGAGCCAAATATTAAAGAAAAGAGATTGAAGGAAACAAATTATTCCATCCCCATATCAATGCCAGAAAAAAGTCTCATTAGATTTTTTTTTACACCACCACGAAGATTGCTTCACTTTCTCATTTCAAAGATTATTGCCCTCGAGTAGTTATTCTTGATTCATCAAGTAAAGAAAACATAAAAAACAAGATCATTTCAAATTAGAGTAGTTATCATTGAAATCTTCACAGAAACGCTTCAAACAAAATCTTTATAACTGTACAGAGACGGAACTCTGCAAGTAATTAAACTCAAAAGCTTAATTATTTAGGTCTAGTGATGATTTCACATGGTATCAGACTAGCGTGTAATTGCTTCCATTTCAAATTAATAGTTCACATGTTGGCTTCGTCAATATTAAAGCCCACAAAGCCAACATGTGAGGGGAAGTGTTGAAAATAACATAAAAGGTTAAATATTCCTTAACCTAATAGGTTAAGCTCTAGGGTCCAGTCGAGATTTAACATAGTTTTGGTTGATTACCCAGTATTTACAATTAGAAAAGGATAGAAACGGTGGTTTCTTACCTTGGTAGTGCAGAAGATTGCTCAATTAGCAAGTGTTCAATTTGAGGAAACAAGAAACTGAGAGATTCAAATGCGTGGCGCAAACTGAGAGAAAACGGGCACCAAGAAGCATAAAAGAGGACAGATGTATACCCAATCCTCTTATCAGAAGTCAAAGTTTCATCCAGGAAATCTCCATCCACCTAAAAATGAAAAGAGGGAAACGAAAAACTAACTTGAGAAATCAATATTTTGAAGGTTTTGGGAGGTCTTTGTAATTAGTAACTTCATAAATATAGTTAGAAACTTAGAACAAACAAATTTTTTTATAACATTCAGACGATCAAACACCACATCATCAACGAAGCTCAAACAAGAATGCAAAACCATATGGTTCAAATATTTGCCTCTACATCAGACAATAAATCAAATATCTCCACATCAAAACAAACCCGATGCCGAGTTCCCGACTGACTTAAAAAATATCAACTACATATCATATCAAGATCAGTTCCTCCATTCAAAATTTTCACGTGATCAGAAGCAAAACAGCACAAGTTTCCCCCCCTTCAATTTCCCACCTCACCTTAGTTAGATTCTCATCACACACAGAATCAAACAAACGAGAAACAATACAACCAAAATAACAATCAATTATAAAGGATAAATTCACCAGTTCACAAATTTTTTTTTTAAAAAAACTTCAATTTAAAAACACCCAAACACAACATCACATCGGATTCTCAAGATTAAAAATGAAAATTACAAAATTAAAGGAGAAGGGCTTAAAGAAGACGACGAAGAAAGTATACCTGTATAGGTAATCTAGAAGCGAGAGATAAAGGGTATTGAGATTGAATACCAAAAAGGAAGAAATTAGAATCTTTAGGGCAAAATGATGAAGAAGAAGAAGAAGAAGATGCCGAGGACACGAAACCTAAAGAGAAGAGGATAGCGATAGAGAAGTAAAGGGAAAAAGCAGCCATATACAAAAGCAGCGTTCCAATAAACCACCACGATGATGAAGAAGAAGAAGAAGAAGAATCAGGAAAAGAGTTATGGAGAAAACAAGAAACGAAATGGAAAGGAAGAATCAAGGAGAAATTAAAACCCAGAAAAAAAAAAAAAACAGAGGAAAAAGATTTGATTTTTATGATGGGATGTCTAAAAAAAGAGTAAGCTTTTTTCAATATCCGAAATCGGAAGTGGTGGCGGCGGCGGCGGCGGCGGCGCCGGAGAGGGTAGATTGTACGGACAAGTGGGTGAGGATAATAAATTTAACAAACTGATTTCGATTTGATTGATGAGACAACTTTTACAGCTCTAAAAAAAAGTCAACTACAGTTCAGTCTTCCCAACTTCCAGCTGACCTCAGCTTAGTTATCATCAAATTTTCTTTTAGATATTACGTCAAATGCATGTGAGGAGACCCTCCACATTCTGTAAGATAGTAGATATATGATTAGTTGAGTTATTCGGATTTCCAGACATCCTCATATTAATTAAAGAAACATAGAAACACAATAATTTAAAATTCTCTGATATCATATTGTCTACTAGAAGTATCTTAAAATACATCGAATCAAACGGTGGTTTAGAGAAAAAAAAAAGGTAGATGACGAAGTACTATATATTTGTATAAAAAATATAGTTTATTTATTTATAAATTAAATATATTTATATACTGAAATGAAAAAGAAAGTGAAAATGAAATATATTAAAGTAGTGTACAAATTATGAACAATATATATTGTATGATGTAAAGTATTGTACATATTGATAAAATATACCAATACATGTACTATACATTTTGTGTACACTATGTCATAATATTGAAGAGATGAAAATTACATGAACAAAAAATGATGATGAAAAATTAAAGAGATGGGGATGAAGAAAATGAAAAGCGTAGATGAAAACCCTAGAGAATAAGAAGATGAATATGAAATTAGAAACGTGAGAGAGAGAAGAGTGTATGAAGAAATGAAAAACAAAAACAAATAACTTACCACAAAATGAAAAAGAAAGGTAAATAATGTTGTTGCTGGAAAAAACCATTGACGAAGACGAAGAAGATGATAAATACAGACGAACAAACCCTAGAAATCAAATAAGAGACATGGACTGAAAATGAATTGTAATTGATAAAAAAAAGAAAAGAAATCATTAGGATCATATGACATTAAAATCTTGGAGAGAGAAAGGACAAATCATGTATAAAGTATAATATCATACTACAAATAGGCTAGAAAGTATTAAAAAAACTGTTAGGCTAAACAATCTAAAAAATCTTATAGACAGAAATAAACCCATCCAGCCCAGATCCTGATTTTTTTTAATTATCTTTTAATATTGATTAACATTTTTATTTATTGATAAAATATTTTATATTTTAATAAATCAATTATTTCAACTACGAAATAATTAAAATCTTGTTTTTGTTTTTCTTTTAAGACCACATTTACAATTACAAATGTATGTGGTATAGTATGAGACTAGATGGAAAGACCATAAAACACACGTTTTCCTGAATTGTTGGTATTTTCCACCACATCCTATCTTCAGACTGAGGATTGAAGCCCAATGATGCCTGTCCAGCAATTACGGAAAATAAAAAAGCACAATTATTAAATTCACATATTAGGAAAAAAAGTTACTAATAAATTAGAGATTACCTAATTTAAAACTTAATGAAAAAAAAAAAACTAATAGTCTACATTATAGATGAAATTTTTTTAAAAATCCATATCGATAATCAAATGAATCATGTCATTTTTTTTTCATTTAATTCCGATATGAACAGTAATGAAGAGAATTTTTAAAGTAGTAACTAAATTATAAATAAGGTTGAAACTTTAAGAACTAAATTTACATTAATTGGATTTAAAAAAACAGGGGAAGAAAGAAATGGAACTGAGGCTTTACAATGACAAGTTAGATCGACCACATACTGGTTAAACCGTAAGCCATAGGATAGATTACATTTGAAATTTATTAAAGTTTTAGGGACTGAAATATAACTTTTAAAAGTTAACCACCTAGAAAACTTTATGAACCAAAACTATATTTTAACCAAAAATTAATAGAATGAAAAGAACGAGAAAAAAAGACTTTAATGACGTGTTAGAACGATCACACGTGGGTTAAACTCTAAATCATAAAAACAATATTAGGGAAAAAAAATTGATAGGAAGGAATACTATTAAAACTAGTGTTTTTTTAATAAGAAAAATATCTTGAAAATTCAATGAGGTGTAAACAAACTTATTTTTATAGACGAAACACTTGAGCTTATGCCGCATTTATTTTCATTTCTTTAGTTATAGTGCATTAATTCATGAGTGTTTAGGTCAATTTGCGCACATCTCAACTAATCTCACAGGAGAATTACTCGGCCCATATACACATGACCTAATAGAAGGGGAAAAGAACCATAAAAATAATCCAACTATTTTTAGTAGACTCATTATACTGTAATCTAAAAACAAAAACAAAAAACAAAAACCAAAATCAAACATGTATTGGATTTGTATACTAACCACATCCAACTCTTGCACCAGCATTTCCAGTACTCTTGCTGAGTTCATGCCCACCTATTACATTAACATGTAAATAATTAAGCCAAAAAAAGGGAAGGATGAAATAAACCTCTAAATGAAAATATTCCACAAATTATTAATAAGGAATCAGTAGATGCACTCGGTCATCTCGATTAGCTTCGTATAACTGTAACAGCCTCGTTATCTAATACAACTCAATGTATTATTAAAAAACGGAATGAAATATATATAATTAAGTTCAAAACAATCACACAAACCTAAAATAAGCTCTGCTACAAATAGCACTAGAAGAAATGAATTACAAAATCTTAAAGGAGATCACAAGACAAATAATACTTAGACTCCCGGAAGCCAAATAATCAGCAATACAATTACCTTCTCGAAATATATGATCATCTTTCAACCTTAAATCACAAAATATAGCAGTATTTTCATACTTTCTTCATATGATCAACAGAACAAAGAAATGCCTATCTGCAATTGAGTGATGTCTATACCATACTTTTGAGTTACACAAATCCGAGTAGAAATTCATTCAACTCGTATTCGCTCTTGGGCCGGCCACTCCAATGCTACAAAGTATGACTATGACCGGACTTTCACACGTATTATTTAAGGTTCATCATCTTTTATCAAATTCACAATATCTTTAATCTCCATTGGAGAGCCTGCCTTATTAGATCTTCTATATCCCAGCTCACTGTATGAACGAAACATATGCCAACCGATGATTTCTTATCAATATATGTGTGTTGACCAATGTTCTGATAGAATTATTGTATGCCATATTTGATATTCCTGTTATTGAATTAACCAGAATACATGGGATAACCGAAAACAAAGAGATATTAGTGAGCTTGGGCATATCATGTTCACTAGGATCCTGGATGAAAATCACGCTGCCTACACCTATTTGACTGCACTCTACATATCAAAGTGCAGGGGTTCCCATTCATATCAACTCTATCTCACGATTCCGTAAGAGATGGACCGTGATCGGCATATGTATCAAAGGGTTCAGCATTGAAATAATAAAGATAAGCATATCAAGGACTGTGACGAAAATCTAAAACCACAATAAAATAAATTAGTGTCATTGCCCCCTCAAGAATGAAAACGGAATACTCAAAAATAAGATCAATGCAAATGAGAGAAATAAGGAAAGTAGCTAACTTCTTAGGGATAAAAGACCATACAAAGTCATTTACTGCAAAATTTATTTGCAAGAACTCAACCACACATGACGATAAACGATTGCAGACAGTTGAACTGGACCTCGTAAGATGCCTTACTTGCCTGGATTGTACTGCCACTAAATTAAAGGCGGGGAATACTATAGCCACCACGGCTTGACAATATTAGCTTTCTTCACATCTAGAAAGATCCTAAAATCAATTTGGTGAGGCAATCATCTAATTAAGTGTCTTTTGAGATGATTTACAGTTGGGATAAGAAATTCCTGTTTCTAAGGGTACTTATCTAAACTAACATTTCAATCCATTGCAGCATCATCACATATAATTGCAGAGCATATCACAACCTCTTGGATCTAACCAAGAGAAATGAGAAAGCAATGGAGGTTTATTTTATAACTGAGCTAGTTTCAACCAATTTAAAGAGACGACCTTGGGAACCAAATTTCCACAAAACTCGTAAAAACAACATATATGTCAGTGCCTGACTACTCAATACAAACTCATACGACGGAATTTAGCTGTTGCACACTGCTGTACTGCCCTGTTTATGCAGTAAAACTAACGTTTCTAATCAAACACACACACACACAAAAAAAAGACTCTACCTTTGCCAAGATCATCGGGATCAGCATGCACGACAACTGCCCGGCCGAGTATTGAGTGAGGTCCATTGAGTGAAATCTACACATCACAGAGTGAGAACATTAGCTACAATTCAGAAAAATATTTTAAAAAATTGTGAATGAAAAAGGGCTATAGACAAATGCAATTAATCTAATGGAACAATAAACATAATTGATTAATCAACTTCACAAATTAGAAGAACTCTAACTAACATCTTACCAGCCTATCTACGATGGAAACTTCAGCAACCCCTGAAAAATGCAAATGGTGAAATATCACAAAAGAGAAGAATTCCTATTTCTCAAGAAAATCCCAAAAAAAAAAAAAGCACAACTCACCATCTGGGCCTGCATAAATATTACCCAAATCTCCAGCATGACGTTCTACATCATTAGGAGCTCCATGATCCTTCTTTAGTGGATTAAAATGAGGCCCTAAAAACAAAACAAACCGAGTAATTTTATTCAACCCACCATAATAAAAAAATAAGACTAACCAATACAGAGCATAGCGGATTTTTAATGTGTCAATCAGTGATTCTTTATGATTGACGTTATAGCGATTAACGTTAATCATAAATTGACACGTTTAAAAACTATTTATAAATACTTTTAAAATAGTGTTACCAGTGGAATTGCAGCCATTGGTAGTATCACCAAGAGAATGAATATGGAAGCCATGTAATCCAGGGGAGAGCCCAGTAATTTTACCTTTAATATGGGTAGCTCCTGTTCATAAGTTTAATAAACAATCAAAACCCACCTCAAAGAACAAACAAGAGAGAGAAAGAGATGAGAGAGAGAAAACCATTTGGGTCATGGAGAAATTGAATGGAGCCTCTGATGGTGGAATCTCCTCCAGTAATGAGAGCAATTGCTTTCAGAGAACCCATTTTGCTTCTATATCTCTTGCTTGCAATTATGGGGGTAAGGGATTAGATGATTCGATCTATGGCTCAAGACCCACAAGAAAACTTTTTTTTTTTTAATATATCTCTCTCTTCTGGATATGGGTTTGGTTTCGTTTTTATATTGCAAATGTAAAATGAGGGAAAGATATGATTTTTTTTCTTCTTTTGTTTGGATTTGATTTGGAATTTTGTTCGATCAAAATGATGTCAATATCATCAGAAACAGTGTCAAATCACATTTAAATTGTAGTAGCGAGTTCATGAAATTAGCTCATAACGCATATGATATATATCTCTCAAGTCCTAATCTAATTTACAGCTACTAAATCATTCAAAAATCAGACAATTCATCAAAATTGTAATGAAATTCATTGTCAATGGGTGCCTGGAAAATGATTTGACAAACTTAGCCCACTAAAAAACACTGTTTTTTTTCCAAGGGTTGCTCTCGCTTTTATTTAGGTTTTCCAACCTCTTATTTTTAAAATCACGTCTCTACTTCAGTTTGCGCGCATCCAACTAATCTCACAAAATAACTATACCACCCTATAACACTTAACATTGAAAAACTATTCAGATAATATCTTAAGTATATGGCTATATGTGAATTTAAAATTAGGTCAACCCGTGTTTAACTTCATAATACATTATTTTGCACATTTCTGATTACATTTGTCATTTTCTGATATGAAAATAATTGGTTAGTTTTTTTTTAGACAAAAACAATGTCCAAACATTCCCCATCTTCTTCTGATGTTAAAAATTTGAACTTTGATCATCCTTTCAACCCAAAAACTCTAAACCATCTAAACAAAGAAAAGCAAAAATCTTTTGCAAAAAAAAGAAAAGCAAAAAAAAATCCCTCATAATCAAAGTATGTACACAATTCTCTTTCTCTTTTTATCATCATCTTTTTTTTTTCAGCAGAACAATGAACAAAGTGGTGGAAGATCCCAAATAGATTCAGAAGAAGGATCATCATAAACAGCTTCCATATACTCTTGAACTCCATTCATAGCATACAAAGAAGCCGAAATCTGTCTTTCAACTTTCATCCTTTCAAACTCATAAAAATCCAAACTTTCTTCATCTTTAGGTAAGGAAACAACATTCTTAGGCAAATCCATAACTTGTTGAGCCATAGAAAACTGATCAAGATCAACCCCATTTGAAAGATCACAAGAAGAACCCAATTCTGATTCTTCAAAACAATTGCTCATATCTGGTTTATAAGCATCATCAAACAAAGAGATAGAGCCAGAGCTAGAGCTAGAACAGCTGCTGATGCTGCTGTTTTTTTCAAGCCTTTTCACTCCTTTTTTACTGTTTAAAAGGCTTTTAATACGAGAAGCCATAGGAGAATCCATGGAAACTTGAGTAGTGATGAAATTGGTACGAGTGTTTGAACCTCTAAGAAGATAAGCTGCTTCATCATAAGCTCTTGCTGCTTCTTCAGCTGTCTCAAATGTTCCAAGCCACATCCTTATTTTCTTTGTTGTGTCTTTGATTTCAGCTACCCATCTTCCAGAAGGTCTTTGTCTAACTCCAACAAATTTGTTTCTGTTGTTATTTCCTTTGGTTCTTCCTCCTCTCAATTTGCTTGTTTTGGTTACTGAAACTTCTGGTTTTATATGATTTTCTTGTACTTGGAAATGAATCTCCATTGACGGGTTCCTTTTTTATGTTTATGAAACCAGGAATTGAGTTGATATAAGAGGAAAAAATGGGGTTTGATGTTAGTGGGAGAGTTGTTTGTCAGTTTGTTTTTGGTTTGTTGGCAAATGGGGTTTTATATGTAATGAAGGTTTTCTGTTTTTTAAAAGTGTTTTTGTTTTGAATGATGATAACTTTAATATTGTTTTCTTGTGTTTGGTTCATGTTCTTGGTCTTTCATTTCATTTTTTTAAAACTTAGTTGTTTTATTCCAAAAATACCCTTCAAATATGACTTTGAAAGTGATGAGCTACTAACCATTATTTTAGTGGAAAATGGGATGGCTTGACCCATCAAACCTATTCATGTCATTTTTGTAGATGGAAAAGTCTATTGTCCAATGTTGTGTTGTTTACCCACGGCTCTCCGACGAAAATCTTATAGAGATCAAAAGATCATCCGCGGAAGAGCCCCAGTGTAGTGCCAACCAAAAGAGTTTCGACGGTCAAATTAGGAAATTTCAATGAGATACAGGCAAAATTATGATTGATGTCATGTCAACTCAAATGGAAAGTTCTACTCTTATATATAATCATCAAATACGTCGAGTTAGGCCTAAACACAAACATAATGGGTTCTTCGGACATAACGAGTCCTTAGCTAAAGTATGATTCTTGGACAAATTGCACCTTATGGGTGTATGTACGACATGACAGTTGTTCGCCTGGGAGGTTTGGCAAGATGTGTCCAATGTTGAAAGGTTTCACGGTGTGTAGAGTTGTTCAGCTCAGCTTTATTCGAATGCCCGAAAATATATTGATTCTGAGTCGAGCTGTGATTGTTGTTGTTGAGAGATCTCATGAAAGGAAAGGATGTCACATGGATTGTGAGAGTACCCTTCATATGTGCACAATGAATGTAGTTTTTTTCACCTCTGGATGATTTTGATGTGATTTTCTTTGATCATCTGCTTCTTTTTCATTTTCTTTAAAATTTACAATTATTAGAATTTCAATTGTTATATGAGTTTGATGAGCAGCAACTCCATTATAACTCTAAATTGAAATGGATAGAAGTGAAATCAATTTCTGAATTTTGAAGTGAATTCATTCTTCTTTATTTAGAGGGGGAAAGGGACTTCACGAATGAAGTTTAAGAAAAATATTATAATTTTTAAATTTTATTAGAAAATGGTGTGTTTTTAAAATTAGTAATAAAGTGTAACACTTCTCATAATGAAAAGGTTTAAAATGTTTATTTGATCATCTTTCATAAGTGATCAAACATATCTCATAAAAAAACTCTTGATGCTTTCTTGATAAATTGACGAAATAACATTATTTTCCAGTAGGAAAAGACTTTGTTGCTAGATAGCAATCGAGATACTTACAATCAATGGACAACAACTAAGTGACTAAAATTTACGACTTTTTTTCTTCTTCATTTTTTCGAGCTACTTAACTGTCGCCAATTAACTATAAACGGTCAAGTTTCAAAAGCTATCATATTAAAAAAAAAAACTACGAAGTGTGAGAGTGATAATAACACAAAATAACATCTAAATTATTGACATAATTTGAGTAAAATTGTTGACCATGGATGTCAAAAGGGCAAGAAAGTCATAACAGAATCCTCTCTCAATTTCAAAACAAAGCTTAGGTCAAACAATAGAGAGAAAGTCATGGAGGCACAAAATGCTGCCATTTGGAGGCTTAAAAACGAAGTCGCTGAAAACAAAAAACGGTGACAAACAACAATTGAGACAGACCAAGTCCAATCTCAGCCCACCGATCCAAACCTTTTACCAAATTTTTTAAATCTTTTAATTTTAAAATAATGAATTAATACAGAATAATGGTGTCCCATTCTGCACGTCGCCATTGTTCTAACATCACCCATTAAAATAATATTTAGCCAAAAAAAATATGAATTGATTGAAAAGAAAAGGTGATTAGTTTGTCTGTTAGATTGTTTATGATATATTTCAGTTTGTAGCTCTTTCATATCTCTTTAACATTTAAGTATTTCTCATTAATGAGGTTAAATAGAGACAGCTTTGGAATATTTTTTTAATTTCATCCGCAAATTGGGAACATTTATTTTTGGAAACTTTTGAATAGATAAATCTACTATCAAAGTTCTAGTTTAATCCCCTCATATTTAATTTGGTCAGTTTTATCATTGGACATTATTAATCGTATTAAATTCCACATCACTTTTGTAGCTAAACGTGTTCAACTTTTTTTTCCTAAGCCATTAGAAAAGATTACAAGTTCATCTCATAACCTAACTATTAATATGGTGTACATTTTATACCTAAATTATAATAATTAATTATAAATTACACTAATAAAAATTCTCAATCATTTAAGTGCAACCGAGACATGTGATATATATGTATAATAAACATGTGTCCCGATAATATAATAGTTGAAAGTTGTCAACATTCCACAAATTATAATCGTAAAACACTAAATTTAAAGTCATTAACGTTCCCGCATAACGTAAAACACAATACAATTACAAGCATAAAACAGATACCACCACCATGATCTTTGTGAAAACCACAATTATATATCCTCGTATCCACATTTTATCTTTAAACATTACCAAAAAAATTAGCTTCAAACTATACCAAATCCCCACCCAAACTGAACATGCAAAAGTATAAATTAATAATAAACAAAACTGTAATTGTAATTTAAATAATATCTTGAAAAATAAGACCAAAAATTATAATTTTCCATTTAAAATGACACGCTTTGACCTCACTCTTCCAAAAATTCAAAGCCTCGAAAATAAAAAAAAATAAAAAATAAAAAATAAAAACCATTCCCATGTATTATTGTTTTGTTCTTTTTCAGACACTGGTTCACGAATAACATGTGAACTATACACAAACTATACCGACTCTCTTCATTGTCACCTTTGGACAATGCAAAATCGAAATGCTTTAATCAAGCACGTAAAAAAAATACATTTTGAGACGACAAGACGGAAAAAAATGGGCAGTAAAAACACACCATGCCAGCGCCGCAGTTCTTCAAAGGATGGCATGCTTTGGCAATGCAAATGGGAAGATTAAATATTAAGGATGTCAAATCAGCTTCCAAGAACACCAAAAAACACGCTCAACACAATCACAAAGATGCATCGACTGAAGAATCTGACACAACGAGAGAAAGATCAATGATGTACCCTCCCAATTCCAACCAAATTAAGATGAGAGGATTGATTGAAGTGCAAGCTGCTGTTGAGGTTGCAAGGATGACCAGGTTGATGCTAGTGTGGACGGTGGAAGAGTTTGCTGAAGCTGCCTCAAAAGGTTAACCATTCTACTTGCAGTTTGCTCTGTCGCGAGATCTTTGCCGGCACATAAAACCTATAAACCATCAAATAATGCTCATAAGGAATCAGAAATGGAAACATGTGTATTATGCCTGCGTTAAAATAACTGCAGTTGCCATTATATCACAAGCATACAAACCTCAGCAAAAATGGAAACTATTTTAGGAAGATACTGATTGTTAGGCCCCAATAGATCTTTATCTGACCTGTAAAATAGAGAAACAGATTACTAAAAAGTGATCGAGTAAAAAGGATTCAATCAAACGTCTAATTAGTTCAGTTTTTCAACCTTTCAACCATTGAACAGAGCTGATCGTGCACAATCTTTGCCTCAATCAAATCACCTTTAATAGGCAAGCAGCCTAGCCAAGCAGGAACCAACTGCCAAAAAACAATAAGCAATAGTATTAAGCAAAAATAGTTAACAATCCAAATGCAGACACTCCATACAAGTAACGCGATTGGGAAGGAGGGAACATTAGATGCAGAATATACAGGAATCGAAGCCTTAAACTTATGTTTACACATTTTAGTTGTTCTCAAGGAGACCAATAAGAACAAAACAAAGAAAATCATCAGGCAGTTCTGTAAAATATGGAATAAAATGAAATGATAAATTGTACAACATAATTCAAATTACTCTAGATTATGATGCTCATACATGTCATCATAGTGATGGTAATGCATTCAGCTGGGATATGAAGATGCTGACTAAGAATAAGAGAAAAAGAATCCTTCCAAATGAAAATAAACACTAAGGCTAAATTAAAATCTAACAAGGAAATGCTGCTCTGATCATAACAGAGTGCGTATAGGATATACATAAATATATTGCACAAACCTGAGGTGCATTAATACTATCTCGATGAAACTGACATATCTTTCCAAGAGCTGAAACAGCATTGTCATATGCCATTATGTTTTCAGAATGCTGTGCTTTAGGGTGCCGTATCACAACATCCAACCTGGAAAGGGCTTCTGCAGAAAAGAAAAAAGAAAAAAAATATCATTCACACTGAATAACAAAGGCATGGCAACTGCTCACAAAGGAAAGAGGCCCAAATCCAGTAACCTTGAACAAGTGGTTTGAACACGGATCCCCCAAACTCGGCACAAACACCAATACCATAAACAGCTGCCTGAAAAAAGAATAATGATGACATTAGATAATGTTTGTGGGTTCATTATCACTCATTATTCATGACCTTTAAGAGCAGAACAAACCTGACGAACATCAGGATTCTCATCATTGCAAGCCTCCAACAAGAAAGGGAGGTAAGTATCATAATACCTATTTCACAGTAGGAAGAATGAGTGCACAAAAATCATAGAGTTAGACAAATTACGATGATAATGATTACCTCAAAGCTGCTTCGCGGCAGTGCTCCACAACATCATCAAAAATACATATAGCTATCCTCCTCTCTTCCACTGTTCTATCCTTACCCTGCATGGAAAATAGATTTTGATCAGCAGAGATGCAAATGCAACATGAAAGTACGTTTAAAGATGCACCAAACAATTAATTATAGAGTGCATACAACCCATAAGTACGTATTGAACACAAGGTAAAAGTGTCTAATGTTCACTTATGTTTAGTTGCTTCTAAGGTAACTATAGAAGGTAAACATAACATTCAATGACAAAATTACTGTGATGGTTACCATCTTAAAGATTGTCAAGACAAATACGGTGATGGTTCAATGTGAGGACCAAACTAACATGAAGTGAAGTTAAAAATTTTGGAATCACTAACAAAGATATTATTTCTCTCTTGTGCACACAGACATCCTCATCTTTGCATGATACCAAAACAGAAGCACTTTGTTACATTCAGAACTTATAACAAATGAATATCTCTAGTGGATAAAGAATGGTTGCTAACTATTGAAGTTAAAATTAGGAAGAACAACAGAGATATGATACTTTCACATTCAAGCAACTTACCCACATAGGTGTCAAATAAGATGAGAGTTCATCAAACATAGGCAAGAATGAAGCCTTGAACGTCTTGATCAAAGTTCCCAAACAATCACCAACCTGTTCAGAACACAAAAATGAGACATACAATAATAATCTCAAATTAATTTTAAATAAGACCTGAAGTGACCTAATGTAATTTTTATAACAATTAAGTCATGATCCTAGTATTACAAAGTAAATATAACAAACTGATAGGCCCCCCAATCCTCCACACATATGAAAGGAAGAGGAGAGGCAGTACATGTCATTAGTATGAGGGGTATTTATGTCTTTTTTAGTTGACAGTTAGTTGGTTATTTATATGCTGTGATATATATGTTTAGTTAACGTTTGTAAAGGGTAGTTAATGATTTCTATCCTATTTGGTTAAGGAACTTGGGAGAGAACAGGGCTCTTTGATTCCCTGGAATTGTGTTGTACTAAGTGTATTTTCTTGTAACAAGTGTGGAATGTGATAAATGAAGTTCAGGACTTATCACAAACATGTAATATTCCTCTCTTAAAAAAGTACAAGCTGTGAAACCATGACAAAGACTGAACCAGTTGCCTGTCACAGAGATGGTCTAAAGAACATAACATCCACAACCAAAACCCAGCATGCATAAAACATTTATTCAAATTTCAAGTCCATTACATCAAGCCACAAAACTATTACATTGAAATGTAGTAATGACTCAAAATTACATTTGAAAAACGTCAACTCTGAAATAAATCTTATTTAAAAAAAGTGAAAGATCCAGTTTGAAGAAATTTTAGTTGAGTTGGTTTTGTCATCGGACAACTACCAAACCATAAAAGTTAGCACAGAAAAGTTACCTGATCAAAAACTTCTTCTTCTTGCTCATTTTCTTCATCTAATAATTCTCTTTCATCCGCATCAAAATCCTCTGCTTTGGTCAGTTCCATTCTATCGTGCTTTCTAGATGAACTTGCAGTGATGACATTTTTAATCTCATCTACAATGCACCTTACTTGGCTTTCATCAAGGAGCGGTCCAGAAATCTAATAGAATGAATAGCCACATTTAAAGCAAATAATTCCAGAAATACATATATGCAAAAAGAATTGAACTTCATCAGAGTAAGGGTTTTTATTTCTCCAACCACTTCCATACGCTGTAGGAGTAAAGAAAAAAATGAAAGAAAGAAAAAGAAACCTAAAGGAAGGGAAAAAAAAAGTTGACAAAAATGCACAAATTAATCTGATTTTCGTTGAAACGTCATCCATGCTCAAAGAATATTGCAATTCAAAATTGGAGAAAATAGAACATTATGATGTCTTAAATGGACATTTGTAACCCTCTTAGCAGCAACGTCCAGTTTCAACTATTAATTGATCTCATTTGTGAGTATGCAATACTAACTAAAAGAAGCATCCACTACACTTGAACCCTTCAGAGTGGAAGAGCACCAAATAATGGGTTTGCTTCATAGACTCCTCTTGGATTACCGTAGGGTAAGAAATAAGATTTTTTGTAACTACACTTAATCACCTTGGCGTAAAAAATGGAAGAAAGCAGAGAGCAACAAATTATTTTAAAACGGCTTAAATTGAGATTGAAGCATAAGCTAACTATGTGCAGCTTAATATTTATGAGTACAGCTTAATTTCACTTATTCATAATATATATCTAAAAAGATGGTATTAAACAACTATATATTAAAAAACAAGATATAAATCTCGGCCTAATTTAACCAACCTGTATGCACTCATTCAATGCATCCAACATGCTCGCACAAATCTCTACCTCAGGTTCCTGTAACCCGTCAAGGGTAGAAAAACATATTTAAAAAAAAAACTTAAGTGTTGAGCAACCTTCAGGTGCACGACAGCATTAAATAAATAAGGTGGAATAGATATTAATCAAAGATTATTCAGTAGTAGAGAACTTTAATCCACAAATAACCTTGTGAAGTGCCTCCACCAAAGCTGGTATAATATAATCAGATAACTGTTTTACATAGGACTCATCACGACCTTGAGATTGCCCTTTCTCAACAGCCAATTTTGCTGAACGAAGAAGCTCTGGCATGGCTGTATAGATAGTAGATAGACAAATGCAAATAAAATAATTACAGTAAACCTCGCAATGATCCAAAACAAAACAGAACACAGACTAACAAATGGAACAAGCTACTACCTGATACAGCAGCCCTCCTAACTTCTTCATGGAAATAAAATTTGAGGAGGGGAACCAAAGTAGGGGCGACCTGAGTAATCAAAGAACCATTAGTACAACAGTTAAACTGCCAAGGATGAAAGCTCAGCAAATGTAAATCAAAAGCAACCTGATCGATCCAGACAAAAAATCCTTCCTTTAATTCATCTGCATAACAACATAACATGTTGCAAGCTGTGGCCTTTTCCTCCAAGACACTGGTCTTGATGCCAATCCTTTTATCACCTAGAGTGATTGTTTCAATGCTGCAATACAAAACGATAGATTTTTCACTAATACAAGAAGCATCTTGATTCTAGTACTATGTGAAAACAGATGTAGAATTTCCAGCCCTAAATATGGGCAGCACAACAAATAGAATAAATTACATTGTTTCAATAACATAACAAATATTCACATTTCTTCAAAAGAAAAGCCTAAAACAAACATAAATACTGTAGATTCACATACAATAAACTAGATCTTCGTTGTAATTTACACTAAAATAGAGAGCAAACCTATCATCATCATCATCATCAATATCAACATCTGAATCTGCAGATGTGATAGTTACATCAGGCTTAAGCTGAGCAGATTGAAGCAAAGGTGGCATAACAACACTCATGTAAGGAAGAAAATCCTGCCCAAGGCACTTGCAGAGTCTTGCCCATGCCTGCAACAGAATTAAGGTTAAGTAAATTATTTCTTCCACTAAGACAAAAAAATATATACATAAAATTACAAGCACATATAGTATAACGTCTCTGAAAATCACATCAAATGTTCAAAACCTACTTGTAACATGTAGCTGGTTGTGGGGTCATCTGCATCCATTGGAGATCCTTGCAGTGACAATAAGACATCCATAACCTTTCAAGACATACATCATAACACAAGAATTCAGTCTCTTATGCAGGCCAAAAAAAATGTCAACATCGCCATAAGAAATTAAGAAATAAATATTCAGTAACAAAAGTTACATAAATTACTAAATAATAGCACTTATGATTAAACAATATTATTGAGAATGAAAAAAAAAAGTCTATCACTTGAAAAGGAATGGACCAAAAGAGAGTGTAAAAGATACAAATCGTCAAATCCAAACAATGTTTCCCCGAGAAAAGAAAAATCTGCAGGTTCCACAATATCAAGAAAAAGGTGGAGTTCCCAAAAATAATGGTAGCACATGCAGAATGATTGTTTGAAGCAAAAAGTATATTTGAAAAACTCAGAAACAGCATTCAATAAGGTGGACATGATTCCCAATTAAATAAGAAGATGACATATAAACATCACAAGAATCACCTGCTTAGCATCATCCTTAAACTTGTCTTTTCCAACAGCCATGCCAACTAAACTTATGCACTCCATGGACTTGGCACGAAGCATACGATTGGATTTGTCACTTGCATTCACCAAGATAGCTTTTAAGTAAGGCATTACAGCATCATAATACTTCTGGAAGTGTTCCTGTTAGTAAAAGAACAAAATTCAATGCATTTCCGATAAGAATGAGTTCGAGAATGAAGAATAAGTTCCAAGACTCAAAAAACCTGGGATGAATCTGCAACAGACGCTAAAGCTGTCAACGCACCCTCCTGCACCATTTGCTTTCCATTCTGGAATGCAGACAAATAAGATAGCACATGAGTAATAAAAATGATATGGGAAAAACAGCTTCCAATTACATTACAACATAATTTTTGACAAAAAAAAAACTCAACATACTTCACAATTATACCTCATAACAAGTCCAAAACACTTATCAAAAGCTGGAAAAGGTTATCATCAACTCATTTTTCTAATTTTATTTTGGAGAAGAGACGAACTTTTCATTCATGTAATATTTCTAACTGTTAACAAATAATGAAATGTTAATCTTACACATTTAAGGTAAGGTCGCTAAGATAGTTGAGTACCTGTAATAGTACAAGGAGCTTGCTCACAATTCCATCTAGGTAAGGTGTTAAAATATCTGGGGTACAATTTTCACTGAAATTGAGGACTGCTGAGGCAGCATGTGCCTGTAAGATGATAGAGAGGGAGATGAACAACCAAAAAAGAAGCCATGAGACAAAAACGTTGCATGTCCTTAACAATTAACCTCATCAAGACATTTCTACTCCATAATCAATTAAAAAGGCATAAAGGAAACTGTCACTATATACTGACAAGATTCAGCATAAAATAAATTAGATGCCAAACAGTTAGAGGATGAGATGATCATTAGTTCAAAATATGATTATTACATGGCAACACAAAATCCCAAGAGGAGAAGTACACAAACCTGTACTCGTGGATTTTGGAAATCATCCATAGCTCCAGCCAAAGCAGGCACTACAAGATGGTGATACTGAGCCTGCAAATCTGGGCCTAGATCAGTGGACAATTGACCAATTGCATTGATGGCTGCCCAACGTACGCGTGGATGCGGATGTTGGAATGAATTTAAAACCATCGAAAGCACTTGTTCCAGATTTTTTGTCATCACCTGCACAAATAAGGAGGGAAAAAGTGATTAACGTGATAAACCAGTGCACCTAGACCTTTACGGTAAAATAAAACTGTAACTCATAACAACAATGATCTTCATATTGAACTAATAATTAGCAAAATTATCCAATCAACAACCGTACAATGCGTTTAACATATAGCATTGAAAGAAGGTGAAAGAAAGTTAGTATATGGCATTGGCCACACTGTGGGTACTCCATTATTATTACAAACTTCAAGAAATAAGTGTGGCCACAAAGTGCAAAGAATATGTCAAATTTTAAAGAAAAATTTAGCACCTTAGAGCAACCCTCCGCAATTTGTGAGAGTGCAATGAGAGCCGCGTGGTGTTTTTGCCATTCAGGTGCAGCCAAGAAAGCTGGAAACAACTCCGAGGCAACAGGAACAATAGAATTCCCACCTAATGAAATAGATAACCTATCCAAACACTCTTGCCCAAAACCATAATTATCACTCTCACCCGCATCCTCATCTTCCGTATCTGCAGTATGCCAAGCAGGATCATCCTCAATATCTAACAACATATTCATAAGTATCCCAAATAATCTACTTATAAACTGAGGTAACTTCCTCATCATCCCGGGAGCTCGCTCTCGAGCCTCGGCAAGCGTTATGACAAACTCAATTGCCAAATGTCTAGTAGATTCTTCAAGTGAATCTGCCTCAGCAATCTGCAACATTGACCCAACCACATCCACTAACTGCCTCCTCAAGAATCTAGGTTCTGTCCCAGCCAATTCAATCAACAATTCAAGCGCCTCTTTCGCTGTAACTTCTTGACCAGAATTCAACGCCTCAGTTAACGTCTGCATCATCAAGGGCAAAAGATTCTGAAACCTATCCCGCTCCGAAGCGCTAGATAGACACTGAATAAAATTAATCGCCGCACCCAAAGCCGCGATTCTCACATCGGCACTCTTGGAAGAACTCAAACATTGAGAAAACACAGAGTGAAGCGTATCCAAATGAGGAACTAGGGTTACACCAATAAACTGCGCCAATTGCGCAAAAATCAAAAGCGCGAATTCCTGCAACTTAGGATTATCCGAAGTAACACATTGAAAAATAAACGGAATCAATTCCGGCCATCCACCATCAGGCAAAATCCCAGAAGCAAGTTCAGAGATCGTATCACAAAGTTTCTTAGAAATAGATTTAGAATCCTCACTCTGAAGAGAAGAAAGCAAAACCGATTTAATACTAGATTGAGTAGAGGGCGTAAGACGAGGCCATAAACAGGAATCATCACGAATAAATTGACGACGGAGAAGAATCGCGGACATGGTTCGAGCTTCAGGATGAGCCGATGGATGAAGGAAATCAGCGAGTTTGAGAGCTAGGGCATCAGGGTGGGTTTGTTTGCAGAGATTGAAGAGAGATTCGGCTTGAGAACGTTGGTCATTGGCAGAAGACATAAGATGTGAAATTAGGGTTTCGAAATGGGAACGATCGGAACCGAGAAGTAAAGCAAGTTGATGAAGTTGAGAAGGATCGGAAGCCATTGGAGAAAGATAATTGAAGGATTTGGATGAAGAAAATGGAGGCGGAAGGAGAGAAAGAGAGGGTTTTTTTTTTTTTTTCTCGCGCCTCCAAGAAAATCTCAAAGGGAGGGAAGAAGAAGGAGAAAGAAGATTGAAGAAAGGGTTTTTGATTTTGATTTTGATTTTGATTTTGGGTTTGGATTTGGGCTTTTGGTTTTTTTATATTTTTCTCTCTTTCGATATTTTCTCATTTACTGCTTATCCATTTCTCCCATTAAAATTATACCACGTCAACGATACGATCATAAATTGTCCGATTCAAGACTTCTGGTATTTAATTAATTTCACGACATGATTGATGGTTCATTTATCGATTTTATGTTTAATATTAGAGATGCATACAAATTACACTCTTACACTTTAGTCAATGTCGGACCTAAGATAATAGAGATTTGGTAGGAACATGAAATTTTAAAACCCTATTATATAATTTTAAATATATAATATAATAAATTTAAAAAACATACATAAAAAAATATAATATTATTATTAACTTCAATCGAACAACGAATATTAAAAAATTGGTTAAATTATACAAAATATCCCGAACCTATGGAGTTTGTTTAAATTTTGCTCCTAACGTTTTAAAAGTTTCAATTTTACCCTCAATCTTTTAACTTATTTCAAAAATACCCTTTGTTAGCATTTTTCGTTAAGTTTTTACAGAAATTTAAATGCTACGGGAAAATTTGAAACTTTAAAAATATTAATGGGTAAAATTGAAACCTACTACATTTAATATATTTGGCCTCTCTAACGTTTAAAACTTCATTGAAATTTAATGAAAATTGCTAACAAAAGGTATTTTTGAAACAAAATAAAAGATTGAAGGTAAAATTGAAACTTTTAAAACGTTTGGGGTAAAATTGAAACAAAACTCATAGGTTATGGATGTTTTATATAATTTAACCTAAAAGATATAATATAATTCAAAATTTCATTTAAAACTGACATTCATCTTAATATTTAGATGCAAAATTATCTACTAAATTTTTTATATCAATGAAATCTAAAGTTTTACCTCAATTGATATGAAGCCGATCCATTGAGTCTCTTTTGTGACACATTTGATCGTAAATAAAGATTTCAACGACTTCATGTTTTAATAGTCATTTCTATATATTATTTTTAATAATATGAATTCTTAATATTTTTAAAAACTCGTTTTGATATACATGTGTAAAAAAATTGTTGCTATAAATTTAAATTTATTACAAATTGTTAGAACACGGAAATTTTAATTTTACAATGATAAAATTAAGTTCTAAAGAAATAAAAAAAAATAAAGTAGGAACTAATAAAAAAACAATTAAGAGGATACAAAAAAAATAAAATAAAGATTTTGAATTAATTAAAAATAAAGTAAAGTAAAAAAAAAAATCAGTAATCTTAGTTGGTTGCACATGGCCAAAGTCGGCCCTGACTTTGAGTTATTGTTAAATCATACTCCTGCACTTTTTTTTTGTTTTAAAATACCCCTGCACTTTAGTAAAACTGCAAATCACACCCTTCAATTGATTAGTTATAACGAAATCGAGATGCATTTATATTCTACTTATGTCATGTATTATAATTTCATGAAAAATAACAAAAAAAAATTGACAGATGTGTAGAATTTTAGAATAAACTTTTATGTTAATAAGATATAAAATGTATAAACCACACTCATATGTTCAAATTTTTTAGAAATTTTCAATGGTTTTGGAACACATGGTATACGTATAATATAGATGTGTCTAAATTTTGTTAAAACTAATCGATAGAATGGTGTGATTTGAAATTTTCCTAAAGTATAGGGGCATTTTAAAACAAAAAAAAAATGCAGGGCATGATTTAACAATAACCCAACGTCCAGGGGCATTTTGCATTTATCCCTTCATATTATTATAAATTTATTTATTTATTTTTACCATCAATGTTTTTAAAGTTTATTAAAAAATTCCTTCATTGTTTTGTTGGTTTTTAATATTTGTTGTTTTTTATTTTTATTTTGAATTGAATAATTGTAATTTAAATGTATTTTTATAAATTAAAACTATCATTTTATAAAAAAAATAGTTGTTAATTTAATTTGAAAGCAATGTTCAGATTTATTGAAACATCCCGAAAATCCCAAAAATACTTATAACAATTATTCAACAGCAGAAGCATTTAAATAACGACATCAAGTCATTTTTATCAAAAACTGAAATTCATAAATAGTTCTCAACCTATCGGTTTTACTTAAAACAATAAAACATTGAAAGAAAAAGGCAATCTCAATCATTGCCTAAGAATTCTCAAAATAAAAGTTAACAGTTACTCTTATTTAAAATCAAAACAAAATACGAAAACAATAAAGGTTTTCACCCTCCCAACATAATAAAAGATAAACTGTTTTGCTAGTATGCAAATCCGTGCCAACCGGTCACCACCTCGAACCGCATCAGCCACCAAGCTTCTTCTTTCCTTTACCTGAAAAAAAATAAATGTAACATCATGAGGCTACGCCCAATGAGAAGAAAAATGTTAAAATAAAAATCATGACATGAGAAATTTTTCTAAGACTCTAAGTCCTTAATCGGCCTCACCGACTTCCGAAATACTCTTTCACCCAAAGCTCTCTTAGCTAAATACATTCCTCCACGTTATCTTTTAATCCTCAAATTAAAAGAATATAAACTTTCGAAACAGTTCTAAACTCTCTTTCTCATTTTAAAACTTTTCGATCTTTAATTTTCCTAATACCTTTAATCTCCTCTTTGTCCGCAAACAAAGAGAGACTATGCTCAACAAGGCATTTAAAAACTGTTTTCACATTTTAAATCCTTAAGAGTTAAATATTCTTTTCCCTTGTACATATGGAATGAACCTGCCTCGTTAAGTGCTATATAGTTGTGCACAACCGTATAATCTCCCTTAACGGCAAATATTCTTCTTTAAGCAAGACATTTGCTTAAAGCGAATCTACTATCATATTACTCGAGGTATTTAAGTAATATGATCCTACACATCACTACTATGATGTTCAAACGAGTCTAAACTCAAATTTCTCAAAACACCCTCGTACTAGGCCGAAAATTCCCTAATATTAAATTCTGGAAAATTCTCCTTTTATTCACTCCAAAACAACCCAAAATCACCCAACAAAACATCCTTGGATCACTTCCAACAACTCCCAACGGTTTACAAGTCTAGAAGCGAAACTAGCCTAAACTAGTGTAGTTTCGCTCCTTTTTCGGACAATTTAAATCTACTAATAATCTAACTAAAATTCAGCGGAGTAACGCCTATAAAAACGACTCCCAAAACAGCCCCTAAACATAGAGAAAACATACCAAGAATCCAGAGCACAATAAATATAAAAGCAATTAACCTCCTAGGCTTAATTTTTGACTTAAGGCACTATTCTCCAATAAGGTTATCATGTCCAGCAATATTAGAACATCTTTAAACATCCAAACATTCATAAATATCCAATTTCAAAGGCAAGAAGCAAAAGGAAATAAAATAGGCAATATCCGATACCGAAAGTCACTTTAAACATACAAAATCTCTAATTTTTGCTTCCTATATTCCATGCTTTATTGCCATTGCAAAACAGCCCCAATGTGTTCTTATTATGCATATAAACATCCAATTTCACACTTAGAAAAATGAGGTTTAACTTTTAAAGAAAAAGGAAAATTCAATCATTCATAATTTAAAACTTAACATAATTCTACTCACCTTTTCAAGCTTAGGTTCCAAC